>CAXKWD010000363.1:0-1473000 GCA_964059195.1 Ectobius pallidus
TGGTCCTAAATCTCCTGCCCTTGTAAATGTGAGGGTGCATGCGGGTGAAGGAACCTACCTGGCCTCAACCGCCTTCCCTGGTTGCCCTCTCCCTTTTTATGGATCGATATAATAATAAATACTTTCCATTCCTTTGACAATAGTAAATGACAGCAGTTCTTAGATATCCACAAGTAATGCCATAAAAATGTCAAATAAGTGGTTACCTGCCATTAATTCTAATGATTTATGTTCTGTCAAAATGCACTACATTAACCGCTTACGTGTTTATGAACCCCCCTAACGGGAATTGTGGAAGGAAGTGCAAGGTTCCCGCCCAAGGAAAGCTAACCTAAATTGAATTATGGACCCGCCCAGAGGATAATTGGGTTTCCCGGGGAGAACAAGTTAAAATACTGAGTCAAACATCCAGTTTTGGTTTCTCTGAGGTATAATTTGAAACTGGTTGTGGTTCTTTTTATCTTTTCAAAGTTTCCCTTAACATTACAAAAATATGATACATGAAAATTTATAATACAATTTAAAAGAATATATAAATACAGATCAATTTCGGTTACAAAGAAATTCATAGATCTTCTCATACAATATATATATAAAAGAATAATTTTAAAATAAGTACTTTTAGAATGAATAAAAACAAAATTTACAATTTAAAATAGCCCTAAATGAATTAGATTTAGAAATAATTAAACATCCAATAAATTCGCCTGAAGGGCGTGAAATAAAATAATTTAACTGAACTGTACATGTTAACAGGTATTAATTTATATCTTTAGATTTTCATTATAAATTCATGAAGTCCTGGAAGGAAAAAGTTCATTAGTTAGAGGTAAGACCCGAAATACTATGTTTGGAGTACCTCTTCGCCCCAAAACATAGGTCCTTCTCGGGTTAGAGTGGGGTGGACTTGGTTGATTAGCTCTCTGGTTATAAGTGAGTTATTGGCTACTGAGTGAAAATCCAGTATAAACTGGATGCACAACATACAAATTAAGGTTAGTACTGTACTTGAAAATAATAATACAGGAGGAACTAACATAATATAACACCAAATAACTGTTGTAAGAGAGGCGAATTGTATTGTTGAGGTTATAAACGCCTGCATCAGCGTGGTCAAGGCAGGTTGAATCCGCGTGGTCACTGCATAGTTTCTCGAGAACTGGCATGGTCGTGCTTCACCAGAGATAATAGTCGTTGCTAACTCAGGATGGAGAGCGACCCTGGCGATGAAATCGAGAACTGCCTCGAGACTCTTCTTAGTATTAACGAGAAAAGTACGAAACTTAGAAAAGAATTGAAGGAGGACATTACCAACTCTGTTAGTAGACTTCGAGAATTGTACAACAAACTGATGAAAACAATAGGAGAAAAAGAATCAACAATAAAGAATATGGAAAAGCAGAATGAATCTTCAGGGAAAAATACCCAGACGCCAGAAACATCAAACAGACCTCTTTTCTCTGAAATTTTGAGCAATAGGAGGCAGAGTCCAGAGGAAATACGGAAATACAGTCTGATTGTTAAATCAAAAAACAACCAAACGCCAGAGTACATCAGGAACATAATTAAAAGCAAAGTGAATCCAGTAGACATGAAAGTAGGAGTAAGCGCTTTCAAACCACTCAGAAATGGTAATCTCCTAATTCAGTCAGGTAGCAAAAGCGAAATCGACTCAATATGTGACAATATTAACAAGAAGTGTGGTGAAGAAATTGAGGCGCACGGTACCAAGATGAGAAACCCTCGCCTAATTTTGTATAATGTGCCCGGGGAAATGGATTTAGAGGGCTTGAAAACAGCAATCATAGAACAGAACGAGGAGCTAAATCTGGAAATCAATGAAATAAGTCCCAAATTCTTATTTAAGGACAGAAAGAAGAATACAAACCTGGTCATAGAGGTCTCCCCAACAAATCGAAAGAGACTATTAGGCAGAAGGATAAAAATAGGCTGGAGTATGTGCACAAATGATGACTATCTTAAAGTAAATAGGTGCTTTAAATGCAACAAGTATAACCATCGGGCTCAAGACTGCAAAAGCGAACAAGTTTGCCCACTCTGTGCGGGAAATCACACTTTAAGGGAATGTACAGCCTCAAAGGATAAATACAAGTGCACAAACTGCATAAATTATAACAAATACAATAAAGATCAGGCTGTGGACGTTAACCATTCAGCATTGCACAAGGAGTGTGGATGCTACAAAACAGCGCTGAAGAGGTATATCGAAAACATTGACTACTGAAATGGAAGTCTTATCGCAAAACACAGAAGATAGAATGTACCACAGATCCCTAAGATGCATACAGATTAACCTGCAGCACTCAAGAACAGCTGTTGGCAACCTGGCCCAGCTAATTGCAGAATATAAATTTGACCTGATATTCGTACAGGAGCCTTATTTAATACACAACAACCCAGCAGGAATCCCAAAATCAATTAAAACTCTTTCACAAGGGGTTGGAAGAAAAAGAGCAGCAATTCTCGTGAATAATAGTACAATTGACATCATGATCATAAATCAGTTATCAGATGAAGACTGTGTGGTAGCAGAAGTCCGCACCAATAGGAAAAAATTTTATATCGTAAGTAAATACTGCGACATTGAGGAAGATATGGAACTCACAATAAATAAAATTGAAATGATAAAGAACTACGCCAGAGGAACAGGAGTGCTAATTGCTGTAGACACAAACGCAAGGAGTAAAATGTGGCATGACACGATGACAAATCGACGAGGCAAAATACTGGAAGAATACATAACAAGCAGTGGCCTATTCATATTGAATGAAGAAAATTGCATCCCAACATTTGAGTCTACTAGAGGTAGAAGCAGAATAGACCTAACGATCTCAAATGGTAGTATGGCTAACAGGATCACAGACTGGAGGATAGGAGAAGAGGAAAGCTGTTCGGATCACAAAGCAATAACGTATAGTATAGTAGTAGGTAATCTGAGTAGAACCACAGACTTGGCCAACAACCAAAGCATAGGAATAAGATACTTCGTGAAAAAAGATCATCTTCCCAGTTTTCAAGACAGTCTAAGAAGACAACTTTCAACCGTATTCAACTGTGATTATAATGGCAAAGATCCTTATACAATGGACAAAGAACTCTGTGGAAAAGTTAGTACAATAACAGATGCTGAACTACTAACTGAAATGCTCACACAGTGTATTACATCTGCATGTAAAACGGCATTCCGCTACTCTCTACGGAAGAAAAACACAGAGAAAAGCAGAACAGTGCCATGGTGGGCTGAAGAATTGACTATACAACGGAAAAAGGTTAATGCTATGAGGCGAAGGTATCAGAGAACACGAAACAACGAAGCCATGAGAGAATTAAGGAAAACACAGTATCTTGAAGAAAAAAGACAGTATCAAAACAATCTGCAGAGGGCCAAAGTAAATTCTTGGAAACAATTCTGCAATGCTACGGAAGGAACAAATCCCTGGAACATGGTTTACAAGTTCGCAGCAGGGAAACTTAGAGAAAAAACTATTATGTCAACCATACAGACACCTGAAGGAACATACACTGAAGATATACATACCACCTTAAGATACATGTTAGACTACTTTATACCTGATGACAAAGAAGAGGAAGACACTGACTATCAACAAAGAATAAGAAGATTATCTAAGGAACTTCCAAACACAGAAGATGACAAAAAACTCACTCAAGAGGAAATAAGATCAGTAATAAAGAGTTTCAATCCTAATAAGACTCCAGGTGAAGATGGCATAACAAGTGAAATACTCCTGCAAGTGTTCATCCGTTTCCCAGCCTTCCTCACTGCAGTATACAATAAATGTCTAGAAGAAGGTTGTTTTCCAAAGCAATGGAAATCGTCCATCATCATACCTGTAATAAAACCAGGAAAACAGCAAAGCAAACAAGCTACAAAGTACCGACCAATAAGTCTGCTAAATGTGGGAGGAAAGGTCCTGGAAAAGCTAATGATCGATAGGATATTACATAGGATGCACACCAACAAACTGATGAACGCAAACCAGTACGGATTCACGCCCCAGAAAGGAACTGTAGATGCGGCTATGTCCGTAAAACAATTCATCGAGGAAAATCTTCAAACAAAAAACAGTGTTGTCGTCGTCAGTTTAGATGTACGTGGAGCTTTTGATGCTGCCTGGTGGCCACGTATACTACTCAACCTCAAAGAACTTCAATGCCCTAAAAACTTGTTTAGGCTAACAAGTAGCTACTTCACAAAAAGAACTGCGATTTTACAAACAAATGAATGTAAGATAACAAAAGAAGTAACCAAGGGCTGTCCACAAGGCTCTTGCTGTGGGCCAGGACTGTGGAACATAATGTATGATTCAGTTCTCAACCTGCAATTTACACACCATACAAAGGTAGTGGCATTTGCCGACGATCTTTTATTGCTTACAAAAGGCACTAACAACAAAGAAGCAGAAAACTATGCAAATTCAGATATTAGAAAGATTGAGAACTGGGCTAAGAATAACAAAGTCGTCTTTAATGATTCAAAATCAAAGGTATTACTAATATCGCGGAGAAGAAAAGCTGGAAATGTGCCAATCAAGATATATTTGAATCATCAAATACTTGAACAAGTCAGAGAATTGAAATACCTAGGGATTACCTTGGATGAAAAGTTTAACTTTAACAAACACATTGACAATATAACTGACAAGGCACTTATCTTAATAAACATGCTAAGCAAAACGGCTAAACTACAGTGGGGACTTGGTCACCAAGCCTTGAGAACAATTTACAGAGGAGCAATTGTACCCATACTAACTTATGGATCACCAGTTTGGGAGAAAGCTCTAGAGATAAAAAAGAACAGAATAAAGCTTCAGAGAGCTCAAAGAGCAATAAATATTAAAATTGCTAAAGCACACAGGACATTGTCGTTTGAAGCTTCATGTGTTATTGCTGGAGTAAAACCAATTCACATTACAATTGCAGAAGCAGCCAAAATTTATAAAGTCACACATGGCATGACAGAAGAATCTTCAGATTATGACGCACCCTCAGATATATCAGACTGGGCCCATCCAGCTGACAGAGTACACCTGGAAGAAGTTAATAAAGACAAACATTATAATATACAAATCTTCACTGACGGAAGCAAAATCCAAGATAAAGTTGGGGCTGCAGCAGTAATATTCAAAAAGGAGGAAGAGATACAGAGAATCAAGGCTAAACTTCACAAAAACTGCTCCAATAACCAGGCTGAGCAGATTGCAATTCTTAGAGCACTGGCAGCACTAGACAATATGCATATGAAGATAGAAGAAAGATTTGCGGCAATATACACGGACAGTAAAATCACTCTGGACCTTCTCAGAAATAATTCAAGACACAATTCTATTATAGATGAAATTCAAAACAGTATCAGAAGGCTTAAAGAACAAAATTGGGTCATACACTTCTCCTGGATCAAGGCGCATGTGGGATACACCGGTAATGAACTAGCTGATAAGCTAGCCAAGGAGGCGGCGCTCAGCAACGGAATGGACTTTGCCTACAACAAAAAACCCAGAACAACAATTGTCACTGAAATCAAGGAAGAAGGACTTCAGAAGTGGCAAGAGGAATGGACCAACTCAATGAAGGGTGCAGCGTGCAGGGAATTCATCCCATCAGTTGTTCAAAGAATGAAACAACCAATTCAGTTAAATTTCGCATTAACAGCTGTAATTACTGGACATGGGTTAACCAAATCATACTTATACCGACTAGGTATAATACAGGACCCTATTTGTATCTGCCTTAAAGAGGATCAAACAGCAGAACATTTGATTTATAGATGTGACAAACTTAAACCACAAAGAGACAAAATGATAAAAGAAATTGAATCTAAACGTACTAAATGGCCAGTGAGTAAGGTGCAGCTAATCTCAAATCATTTGAGAGTCTTTAAAACATTTATACAGAGCATCGACTTTGGCGAACTAAAATAATATAAGCTATAAATAACATTATGAAGACATTGTTAAGTAATATTGATAAGTGTTAAGTGAAGTGATAATCTAAAAAGTATCTATAGGGAATAAGTCAACAATAAGTGTGTAAGACAATGTGCAAATAAGCACAAACTAAATTGAAATATGTAAATTATGGCATGTAGTACTGCGTACTGCAATGGGGCATGCCAGCTAAAGCCAAGACAAAAAAAAAAAAAAAAAAAAAAAATAGGTCCTTCTCAAATGGCAAGAGGTAGGCAAATAGTAAATAAATTAATTCATTAGAAACAGTATAAGGCTAACCAGAAATGACAAAGTAAAACTTTAAGTTAAAAGGTATTAAAACGCGGCAAGAATGTTTGGGACGATGCCTCGCCAATGCGCGCAAAAGGGACCCAAGAAACAGACGCTATGTTACAGCTTGGCGGGAAATACTATAAAAAACTTATTACAGAGAAAATCTACATAACGCCTAAAAGGAAGGAAAGAAAAACTACCACTACCTAGAAAACAGACTGAAAGAAAAGAAAAGACAAAGAAATATCTATTACTCAAAATAAGGAAAAATGAAGCACAGCGGGGAAAGCGTCCCCCACGCTATATGTGTTTTTCCATTTTGGAAAGAAATTACGTTAGGCCCGACGTCACAAACATTTATGCCAGCGTGAAATCACCTAACAACAAAATTATAAGATGAATGAAAGCTTTTCTCTCCAAAAAGACAAAACTACACTGTTTTGTTCTTTCAAGGGCTTGGCCCAGACTAACCTCTGGTGATAGCCATATTGGAAGAGGGAGGATGCCGGAAGTGACAAAAGCAAATAGCCGGGAAACAAAATATTACACTTTACCGCCAGATAGCGCCTAAACACGCAGAACAAACAGATGAAGGTAAGGAAACTGCCACCTATTACCGCGAGTCGGCGCCACGTGACGTAAACAAACAAAACGGCCGACTTTAAGTAAAAACAGTTGAGACGGCCATAATGCCGGCTCATTTAGTATCTATCAGTAGCTCGTTGTAATAATTCATTCGTGAGCTTATCCTTCTATTTTTTGGTGATGTTCAGTTTAAATTATCATAGTCAATGTGCCAGACCCCCAAAGTTTACTTTAAAACATGGTGGCCGTTCAAAATGGCGGACAACTGTGAATATTTGAATTCAATTATCTCGAGTCTGGCTCGATGAATATTGAATTTCGTTTAGAAAAAAAATATATATATATATATTTTGGCTAAAATTTTGTTTCACAAGTGTATGGTCGTGAAATCTTATATGGCCTACTATACACTATTAATCAGTCACTAATAAATATGATTAACAATTATATAATTTATCAGGGATATGGATATTAATAATAACGAACCATGCATCCCATAACTGCGTACTTCAAGATGAACATGTTCAAGTCAGTCTAAAGTATTCTGACTACTACTTGACTCATGTTTGTAAAAAACTAATGGAGCAATGATGTCCTTTAGGATTTAATATATCGACCTAGTAGAGCTACTTCTCGCTTTTCTTTGGTCTAATTGCGAAGGTTTGAGTGATCGTTTTCCTGAGTTTTCCTAATGGCATATCCCAAAGCAAAACTAAAAGTAAAGTTCATGAGATTCTATTCACAGTTCGAACTAGAGACAAAGCAGCAAACATGGCGTGTCTAGTACGACTCTAATAATTTACAGGACAGTAGTCTATTGTTATTGAGAAGGAAAGATGAAAATAATGATAAAAGCTTTTGAAACGAAATATCAGAACTTATCTGTAATGAAAGCAATAATTACCGAATTTTGTTCGGATGGAAATGATAAAAATAAATTGGTAAAGGACAAAGTAAAGTATTTATTGTATGAATCCTCATAAAAGTTAAAATGCATATAAACATACAGAGAAAACCTTATTGTTTACAATCGCATTGTCTTGCTTCATCACTATAAGATTTTGTACTACCACAAACAAACGTTAGGTGATAAAATATTAAAAGCCCATTTCTTTATATCTACGAAATGCAATAAAATTGTTTATCTAATTAGTTCGAGAAACTTCATTTAATAAATACAAGTCAATTCGGTTTTCTGAACGACTTCCCCACATAATTCAGGCCCACTTAAACCAATTTCAGGCATGTCCAATGAATAAAATTAAGGGGAAATCTCCTTCAGAATCGTCACTGTCCATCAATATAAGTACATAAATTCGCCGCTCGGGAGTGGCCTCTAAGGACTATAGGAATTATCGCAACTTGTTTAAATAATGGAATAAGATACAAGTAATTAAGGCATACCAAATTACTTACTTATTCAGTGGCAAACAAAAGGAATAGTATCTATTTTATGGAATTAGAAGGTTCATTGCCGCTCTTATCTGAGCCTGCCATTCAACCCTATTTCTATGTCTATGTCTTCCAAGTGGTCTTTTCCCTTCGGCTCTCCCAGTCATTACTTTTGAGATGTCTTTCCTCCCCCATGCGTGCAACAATGTCCAACCCATTTTATCCTCCGTGATTTAATTACCCTTACTATATCCGGTGAAGAGTTCAGGTCATGAAGCTCGTTGTTATGCAGTTTTCTCCAGTCCCCATTTTGATCTCTCGTCGGCCCATATATTTTCCTAAGCCCCCTGTTTTCGAACACACTCAGATTATGTTCTTTCTGAAGAGTAAGCGACCAAGTCTCAGAATCATATAATGTAACCGGCATTTAGATTTCTGGACAGAAGACGAGAAGATAATAGTTTCTGAACTGCATAAGAACAAGCATTTCCTGATTTCAGCCTACACTTAACTTCAGCCTTAATATTACATTTGTCTATAATTATTGCTCCCAGATATTTGAATTTTTCCACTTCTTCGAACAATTTACCGGCTATTCTAATATTTTGTAGAGCATTATTTTGACGTTCCATGACCATATACTTCCAATCCAACATATCTGCAGGCATCGAAAAGACTTTCTGCATTTGTCTCGATTGTGTTTACGTCATCGCCCAACAAGCAAACGTCATCTGCATAAGCTGAAATCAGGTGACTTCCGTTTAATTGTAGGCCTACCTTGATTTCCTGAACTTTCTTAATGGCATATTCCAAAGTGAAATTAAAAAGGGCATCTCCTTGCTTCAAGGCGCTTCTAATGACAAACCTATCTAATTTTAATTTCCCTACCCTGACTCTGTTATAGGTTTCATTTAGACACATTTTGATCAGCCTAACTAACTTCTTTGGTAGGCCTATCCCGAACTCAATAAGGATATTGTACAATTTGTCTCACCTAACTGAATCATATGCTTTTTAAAATCCATGTATAGCTGGTGAACTCACTTATTATGTTACCACTTTTTCTCCAAGATTTGGCGAATACAAAATATTATATGATCAATGGTTGATCTATTTCGCCTAAATCCACATTGGTGATCTCCTATGATTTCGTCTGTTAATATTGACAGCAGTATATTAGATAAAATTTTGTATGATGTTGATAAGAGAGAAATTCCTCGATAGTTGTTACATTCGGCCCTATCTCCCTTTTTATGGATCGATATAATAATAGATTCTTCCCATTCTTTGGTAATTCCTCCTTTCTCCAAATCATAAGAATGAGTTTATGGATCCCTGAGTTTAATCTATCCCCACCTGTCTTAATTAATTCTGCTGGAATTCGGTCAAGGCCTCGAGATTTTTGGGTTTTTAGTTCACCTATAGCTGTTTCTACTTCTGTTAGAGTCGGTTCAGCAATCAATGGCTCTGCTGTGAATATTGTCCTTTGTACACTTTGGGCATTTCCATGTACGTTTTATATTTGATTACAGAAACGTGTCCACTTATTCAAAATATTATTCGGTTTCGCGAGTATAGGGCCGTCATTGTCCAACATTTTTGTCTTTACTATTTTCCTCTAACTCATTTACTTTGTCTTTGAGATAGTTTATTTTCTTTGTTCTAATGGTTCTAGAGGTTTCTAGTTTAGCGTTGTTGAGATTTTCGACAGTAATGTCGTTCGGATTCTGCAACCACTGTAGTTTTGCCTAGTTTCTTGTATTTACTAATATCATGCACTCATCATCTAACCACGGTTTGTTTGGTTTTTGTTCAAGTGGACCTAATTATTCTTTTCCGGGTACTTTAATATTGTCTATTGAATCTCTCCATATCGGAATTTTGCCTAGTTCCTTTGTTTAACAACATTTTCTCTCTAACAGCCACAACTACCAGACAGTGGTCGGAATCGCAGTCAGCACCCCTGAAAGTTCGAAATTGATTTCTCATAACATCCCAGTACATGTAACCACCTGTATTCTCAACATAATATAGAAATGCTGGCAACACTTGTGACTTGAGTGTACCTTTAGCAATTGTTTTCTTGGAGAGTCGTCAGGGCGAGTCTCAGTAATTAAAAAACACTCAACATTTAGAACATTTTTTGTAAGTTATAGGCCAAGTTGCGCCCCGCAGCCATGTTGGGTAGGCGTGGCTTTGTTTTTAGATCTCAAAAGTGAGCAGTTTGGTTTTCGGGGCCTTCGATTCATGTTACTGAGTCATTGCATCACTACTGTTCCTATTTATGTACCATGTTATGTTTGGTCTCTTCTGTTTATTGTTTTTCTTTTGATTCTGCATGGTTGTGATACATCGCTCAGAATTGGACGCAGTAAGGTTAAAATATACTGTTTTTTTTCTTTCATGCGTAAATACCACATAGTATTCTGATTAAAATACTGCATTTTTATTTTTGTATCGCAAGTTTACATATTTTTACAGTCGGTCATTATGCTCCATTTTTGTGCGTGGTCGATAAATTTGTCTTTTTTCCTCTGAACAAAATTAGTATATTCAAAGTTCCGGGTCAAGGAAATGTTGTAGGAACATTTGGAATGGGCATGACTTTTGGTATTATGGTATTAGGTTCTGGTTATTGAATAGTTTATTTGTTGGTTTAGCTGTAATTTTTCTGTGGGAGCTGAATTTGTGAATGTTTTCTGGTTGTAATATTATTTATTTGATCATTATATTTAATATTTAACCATGCCTTGGGTGTTTAAGAAAGCGGAAGAATCTTTGTAAACGGAAAGGTGTTGCTTAATGATGTTAAAGTGAAACGAGAGATGGAAATAAACACTGGTGTAGCACAAATAATGATTACAAGAATAGATGAGACAGCTCTTTAAAAAGAAACTGGGTAACTATGGAGATGAATATAATAATTTATGCAAAGGTACTGATGAAAATGTGCATTTGAATTGGAAATATTCAGTTACTCCTATGATGTTGGGAATAGTAACCATGCACAATTACCTGACCCATAATGCATCATGTGACAGGTTTGGCTGGCTGTCGACTGATTGGATTAAGGACGTTGGAATTTCGATATTCCTTCAGCTCCTTCACTTTACAGATTCACAGTTATCACCAGCGGTTTCTTTTTCTTCTTGATAAATTGCATTTAAGGCTCTCATGGAATATCTTCTATTTTCCATTCTTAGTAGTTATTTTTTCAATCTTTTCTGTTGGCTGTGGTATACTGATTCCGTAATATCCTCATTTATTATCTCGTCCATTCTCCATCTCCTTCTTCACTGCCGTAGGTAAAGGTAAAATTTCCTTTTGGTTTCTTTTGTAATTTTATTTTTAAATCTTTTGGGTGATCCCACATGACACGCTGCTTGAAACTTGCTAACTTTATATTCGATGTTCTTCTGAGTGTAAGAAACAAGATATATGAGATGTTATACTTGTTCTAGGATTTTACTTGCTACCACACTTTCTGATCCTTTCCACTAGAAGCCATTATTCTACTGCTTATAATTGAATTTTTAAAATTGTAACAATTACACAAAACGTTTAAAAATTACATGAATATCTCTACCTGGTTTTTACTTTCCTTAGCTAAGCTCCATTCCTCGAGCTACCAAATTCTTTTGTTATAAAATATAATATATTAAAAAAGACTGGCTGCACCCTTGTCTAGGTCCTGCTTTTGTAAAAATATGTTCACTTCTTTTAAATCCAATTTCTATAATAAAATCATCTTGACCATCCAAGCTCCTTATTACGTTCTCTAATATTTGTCATAATTCTCAATGTATATGTCAGCACTACACCTGCTGACAGTGCATGTAGCTAACCTGACTCAATATCCTATACTGAAATGTGTGCGCTTGAACCTGCGGAGTAGACTACACGCATAGCCCCCTTGTAAGACAAATGGCCGACAGTGGAATGTAAGGAGCTCCCAGATGCAGCAAACTGGGCCAGTATCCTATCACATTTGTAACTAACATTCTAAGTAACATTACCTAACAGATTGACAGATTCATCATCACCAAACGGAAGCCACTGAAGTGTAAATATGAATTAGTCTGTTCAGTAGAGACTCGGTAAGAGGGGTTTTCGAAATTCAAACACTACGGGGGTCATAAGTTGAAAGTTTATATAGAGAAATATTATTTAGCGGTTCTTTTTGCCTAAAATTTAGTAAAAATGCTCCAAAACATGAATAATTAAACACACACACCCATTTCATTCTTGGTTCTTATTTTCTTGAGTAAGAACCACTAACGGGTGAAAAGGGGGTACAACATTTGTACTGCAAAACGTTTTTTAGTCGGATTCTCTTGAAACTTAGCATAAAACACTCTACAACACAAATAATGATACTTGTATTTCAGCAGTTTCTAGAATTCAACCCAATGGGTATACAAACCAAAATGCTCCATAGGGGTGTTCAAAGTTCATATGGAAACCATTATTTAGCAGTTCTTTTAACTCCAAATTTGGTAGTAGTACTCTAAAACATAAAATTAACAGTTAGGAAAGCATTGGGAATTCTTGGTTTCATAATGAGAAATTCCTACATGCTAAGCCAGGAAACATTAACTCGTTTATACTATTCTCTCGTTAGACAAAATTTGGAATATGGATCTATCACTTGGGATCCATTTACTGTAAAAAACAAAAAAATAATCGAAAAAGTACAAAATAAATTCCTTAAGTTTTTAATGTTTAAAGTTTGTGGCTATTATCCATTGTATATGAATTATGATAAACTCCTGGAAAATTTTGAATTCCAAGCTTTATCACATAGAAGAGCATGTCAGTCATTAAGTTTTTTGTATAAAATAATTCATTACAATATTGATGATACAAACCTTATAGAAAGAATTCATATATATGTACCCAGCAAAAATAGTAGATTAAGTAAACTATTTTTTACTCCTAGTGTAAACACAGACTTGCACAAAAATTCACCAATAAACAGAACTTTGAATAGGTACAATCAAATCCACCCACTTAATATTGATATATTTGGAATGAATCTTAAACAATTTAATTCTGCTGCAAGCCAACTGTTAAAACTTGTCCAAAATGGTAATTCATAGGAATCTTTGTGTCAATAGTAACACCGTATATGATATTGTCAACTAACGTATTTTTCATTGTTTTATTCTTATTTCATTTTTATTTTTTCTCTACACTCTTTATGCTTGCTTTCTTCTTATCTCTCTTTTCCTCTTTACTCTCTCCTATTCTCTTTACTTCTTTGGTCATTATCCTAACTTTCCTACTGTTTATTATACCTATTTCATATTTGTGTTATTGTAAGTACATGATGTATTGTTAGTATAGTCAGGAACATTGTAATAGGATGTATACCTGGAATGTTCATTGATTTGAATCATTGAATCATTGCATTGATTAAATAAATAAATAAAATATTACACACGTAGGCTTTTGTTTTGTTTGTTTGTTTGCTTTTTTTTTTAGGTATATCCTCTAAGGAGGTGAAAAGGAGTACACAAGTTCGTATTTGGAAAACATATTTATTGTTAGGAGCTTTCTTGAAACTTAGAGTAAATAACCTAGAACAAAAATTGCGAAACACGTAGCCTATTTAAACTTTTTCCCAAAATTCAACTCCAATGCGTTTTATAAACGAGGGTTCAAAGTTGTTATTGAGAAACGTTATTTAATGGATATTCTGACTTATTACTTGGTAAAATTAGGCTTCTCAAAAACACAATTACTTCATGACATTTTGTAATAAACTCTAAGTGGGTGCAAAGCAAGTGTAGAAGTTTGTATTGCTAAAATTATATTTTTATCAGGTTTTCTTGAAGCGTAGCATAAATACTCTACAGCGCAGTTATTGATGAAACCTGTATTTCAGCATATCTTGAAGGAGTTAAAAACGAAAAGTGTTCATAAAGGGGATTTGTATTCCATACGTTAGTCAGTAATTTTACTTTTGCATTATTAGTAAAAACTAAGGATTGCAAGTTTAGTTGTGATAGGTGTGATATTTTGGTTTATGTTGTATTATTGTTTACAACCTATAAATTCCATTGATAGGGACTGGACCGAAATATATCCGGTCCGAGAGGAGCAAATGTTCGGGTTTGGACGGAAAATATATCCGGTCCGAGATAGGGAAAATTAGGAAAGAAGTGAAACAATGTATGTGTAACACATGGAAGAATTCTCTGGTAGTAGGAGGACCAATTAGAGCAAGAGTGGACTATATCACGAGGACACTGGATACAGAGATCCAAGGAATTATATTGGTTTAACAATCTAACATGTTATGAAAAAACTTTCACTTTTTTAACACTTGTAAAACTTGAAGAAATAATATATGAACACTGAATAATAACTAAAGAAACACGTTGAAACAATGAACTAGAAAATGGCGCGTAAAGTATTACACCACTATAAGTAATTTCGTAAATTTTAAGTTTTACCAATGAATTATATGTGTAATTAAAGGTAATAAAATTTACTGTTGAATGAATATATTCACAATTATTAGATCTTGATAGTTCACATAAGGTAGCCTCTCGGATGAGCAATGACGTCACCACACTACACTCCCGTAGAACTTATACGCGAATCTAATGCACTTTGAATATTTAAAATGCGTAAATTATGTTGAATAATTTACTTGGATTGAATAAAACTTGTAATGAAGTTTTATTCCTACGATTTCTAGTATAATTACAAAGGGCGCGAAGAGGCCTTTGTTACTAGGAAATCAGAGCAGTGTCAGAACGCGACTTGTTCGTGTAACTGCAGACTCAATACTGATGTGGCTACCTGACGCTCTTCGAAGCGTCCTTACAGGGGAAATACCCGTCACAAAGAACTCGTGAGCAGGATATGATGTAATATACGCCTACTCAAAGATGACTTGGCGCAAGAAGACATAGCGGATGATTTGAATTAAAACTATTCACTGCACATAATAAATATGCTGGAAAAGAAACCCTTAGCTTGCGTTAACATCCATATAAGCTCCTCATGTAAGTACGAATGAAGGAGTGAACACAAAATTAACCTAAATCACGATCCCTTGCGCTGGACGATGTTCTATTGTGTTAGTGCTGAAACATAACGTGAACACGTGGTCTACGGACATCCACCAGACCCCCTGTATCGTCATTCCTTCCTTTTTTCTTTGTTGGGGGCTTGGTCCCTAAACCCCCACCAGAGCCCCTGGAGCCCCTTCACTGGTAAGTATTACAGTATAACTATATGTGTATGTAATACTATTGGCAGCAATGGATACGCGAGAAGAGCCAATGAGAAGGAAGGTGGTAGTGTTGGTTGCCAACCCATGGGCCGCGGAGCACTTTAGTTTCTATGAAATTACGCAGAAGCAGAAAGCATACAATATACAGAATATTAAAGATTATTTCTCAGTCATGGCTTTCTGAGATTTCTGGGTCTCTCTTCTATATTATCTTACTTATTTCTCTAAAATAAATTCCGAGACTTAATATTGGTATCCAATACGTTCAAGTTACCATGTTGTAAGTTGGTAAGGTTAGTGTACTGTTAGGTATAGCCGTAGTAGGAATTAACTTGCCATCTGGTTCAAGGAGTCTCTAGGAACGATTAAGGTTAACTTAAGTATTAAATATAAAATAGGTCGTAAAACGGAAACAAACACCATTACTATGCGAGTTCATTACTATGCGGAACTTAATGTGAGAGAGAGTCAATAAGGGAGAAGACAAGTGCAAGAAGAAGAAACGGTACTCATGAAAAACAACTTAGGCTAAGCATAGGATGTTCCCAGTAACAACTAACACTTTCTAACTTTTCTCTAACAACAAGTCTGTGTGCTAACATCAAAGCATGTCGATACTGTCTGAAGAATCAAATACGTTGAGCTGAACCATGTACCAATGAGACAGCCAGTTCTGTATAGTTCTGTTCATTTTCTTTGCAGACAGTAAGAGGCCATTCGAATTCATTCAAAAGATCTTGAATTGCCAGATTAATAATTTCAGAACAATCACTCAGACGAAAACTCAAAAATGCGTGAGCGGGTTCAGGGAAACGATGCATCTGAAGCCGTGGAATACGCATTGTGATTGCCATTATAACGCAGATAAAATTAACGTAAAAAATTTAATGCAGATATAATAGGTCTGGAGCGTAAAATAATTTCGTATAGACCATAAATTCAAATTTTTCAAATTCATATATTTGTGTGTAAAATCTATGTACCCAAGGAATTAGATCTGTTGCTTACTATAAGCTCTTAGATCAAAACAATACCATATCCACAAAATATTCTTTTCTACCATCTGAATGATGGATCGACAGGAATGCTGACTGAAGTATAAGATGTACAAGAAACGTACGCAACTCGAGAGGTTCCTCACAACAGGGGGAATATACGAGGGTCACTCAGTAATTAAAGGGACAAAAGTTTATTTTTACAAAACAAGACTTTTCCTACTTTTCAGCATAATCCCCATCAACATTTATGCACTTGTCCCAACGGGTTACTAGCTTTTTTATACCGGCTGCAAAGAACTCTTTGTCTTGGTGCCGGAGCCAATTTCTCACAAATTTCTTTACATCCTCGTTATCCTGAAACTTCTTCATTGGACCAAACAAATGAAAATCAGAGGGTGCTGAATCGCAACTTCAACAGGCCGGCCAGAACGGTGTTCGTCAGTCACTGATTCTCGACCACTTTTGAACTGTTCTACCCACTTGTAAAAATTTTCACGGTTCATACAACTTTCACCATACACTTTAGTAATTTTAGAGTTTATATTAGCTGGTTTTTCACCTTCAGCAATCAAAAAACGAATCACAGAACGTTGTTCAACCAATGTGGAATTTTCAAGAAGACCCGACATCGTTAAACTTAATTTTGAGGTTATAAACAGAGTAATGTTGATCCATCAGCTGCCTAGAACTCATCCTAGTGATGCCAACTTAAAATCCTAAATGTATCGAACTTGTACTACCAATCGACTTATCCCCAGAGCAATTTGTCTCTTTAATTATTGAATGACCCTCGTACAAACTCTGATCTACAGGCAAAATGTATTATTATTCCATTTTACATAAGTACAGCGAAATAGGCCTACATGAAGAAATAAGGAAGTGTTTCTTCAGGAAATAAGTAGTCAGGACAGTAATGTGCAAGAAATAAATAGTAAGGAGGAACAGGCTATGCCAGGCCTGTAGATGAACAGAATTTGTTACAACATATTCTAACTCAGATTTTAAAATGAGACAGTAAATATAAAACAAAATAAAAAATCTGATGTGAAAGTCACATAACTTCCTCTGCCCAAATAAAAGTTAGCAGTATTCACATATCCTTTTACAGAATCGCAAGACACAATTTAACGCTAATTATAATGTAAACACCTTATAGCCCCTCATTTTAATGTTGCGACTAAAAACACAGGCTATTGGCAAACTTAAGAAAAAAGGTGACTGCAAACGTTTATTGAACTTTCCGCCATTCAGAATAATTTCCAAAATTTATCGAATATTCCCCTCAGATATTTCTTTACTGTAAGCATGGCCAACAATACATCTTTCTCACTTCACGTACTCATTTAGAATGAGATGCCGTGAATGTCCGCGTATTGAGTATTTCACCAGGCAAGACAGATCTACAAACAATGGGTAGTTTACAACCACCCTTCAGATAGTTTTTTTTTTTTAAGTTTCAAATAAAAGTTTTATTTCTTGGTATAAGCACTCCATGTACAGAATTTAAAGGAAATCGTTAGAGCAGTTTTTGAGAAAATCGTGATAAACAAACATTTCTTCGTCTAAAGTCCCCTTAAAAGTAAGGGAAAGTTGACGCCACTCTTCGTGTCACAGCCTCAGAAGGTACCTAACCCAAAAACAAAATTTTGTTTTCGTACGACTTTCCGATACACGAGGCCGTATTGCAAAGAGCGTGTATTCACAGTGGGTGGCTCATAACTACCCTTCAGAGAATTTGTTCGAAAAAATGTTTCAAATAAAAGTTTTAGCTCTTAGTATAAGCAACCCAAGTGCAAAATTTAAAGAAAATCGTTGGAGCCGTTTTCGAGAAAATCGCGAAAAACGAAAAATTCTTCATGTAAAGTCCCCTTAAAAATAAGAGAAACTTGTCGCCTATCTTCGCCTCACATCTTCAGAAGGTACCTGACCTAAATACGAAATTTTGTTTTCATACGATTTTCCGTTTTCGAGCTAGCCTGTTCACAGATATTCCACACTGACACACTGACACACAGACATGTTTCCAAAAATGGTATTTTTGGATCCAGGGGGTCTTGAAACGTGTATATATGCTAAAAACTCAACTTCGAATTTTTGGGTCGAAAACAATAACTTACTTCCTTTACCTATAGTACCTATGGTACGGGCAGAGGAAGTAAAAATGAGTTAATGGAGAATAGAACAAGCTGAAAGAGGAATTCATCTCAAGAAATATATGTAATGATAGAACCAATAAAGTTGATATTCCAACGGCCAAGTAATATGAATAATAGGCAACGCTTTAACCGAACAGTAACAATATTTTAATAAAATTGGGAATGGGGCAGGAAAAACAGTTAGGCCTATAATGGATTCATGCCTAACAGCGAGAATTTTGGAAATAATTAGGAAAGATCACAGTATGAATGTGAATTATTACAGGAATCAGAGAAATCAGATTGAGATTCAGCATTATAATTACAACAGATAATCCACAACATTTGTCAAAAGTTTAAGAGCCTACAGATATGGACAGCCTCCATCATGAAGTAGAAAGATAAAGGTTTTTGATATGATAGCAGATCATCCTAGAATCGCAGTGAATATTGGGAATTGTAAAGCTAATAACATTTGATATTTTCGATGAGCGTAGAAGTATAATTAAATTTCAGTCCAACCTTCTACCACTAAAGTCAGAAGACTAAGTAATTGAGATCCCATTTTGAACCCTCCAGTAATTTTATTCTTTAGTTCAGGAAACGCATTGCAGCAGAAACATTTGTCGTAGAACATTTTGCCGTAAAAGAGCGGAAATACACTGACAGGCAAAAAAAAAACCGATTACTTAAATAAATTTTAAAAATTGAAGTTTAAATCAAAATTATGAAGTAGTGCTTTTAATAAAATTACTGGAATTGTATACTTTTTCTGCCAGACCACTGTCTTCTGGTATAACTGCCTGTTTCTCGAAATCTCCTCATCGGCCTCTTGCACCATGGTCCATCATCAATTGGAGCAACGTCTTCGGGGCTGAGAGGCATAATTTCAACTAAACGTACTGACAGAATCACTTCGATGCGAAGGGAGACAGTTTCCTTTCAGTTTGGAAGGAAATGACACAATACAACTGTAAGGTTTACATAGAACAAATAAGGACAAACATGTTAAATAAATGTGTTACATGGCTTTGAAAATGGGAACGATTAATGCCGCACCTGTATTTGTGACTGCTATGAATATAAGATGGATATAAGCAACATTATACAATTGTTGTAGGAGAAATTCGTTGCCACATCCCCAGATTTCCGGGTCGAACACAAGACTTCCTCTAACTACAGAGCAGAGGAGACTTGCAGTTGTGACGTCACTCCCAGGTCACCATCATAGTAGAGTACAGTTTCGTGAAGTGCCCCTTCACCAGAATGATAGCACGAATTGTATTACTTTAGATATAATACACTTTTTATTAAGTGCCAGTATGGTACTTTATGAGATTGTGTGGTGGACGAAAAAATGTCTGTCCGTCTGTCTGTCCGCCTGTCTGTCCTTGTGTCTCTACGCACCATAACTCAAATACGCTTTTTCGGATTTTCATGAAACTTGGAAAACACATTTATAATGTCCATGGGAAGAACCCTATTGATATTGAACCAAATCGGTTCACCGGTACCGGAATAATGCCCAATTTAGTGCCTATTTTAATAGATTATGGCGCCTTTCTAATAGAAAGGCGCCATCACTCAAATACGCTGTATCGGATTTCCATGAAACTTGGTATACCCATTTATGACGTCCATGAGAAGTGCTCTATTTAATTTGAACCTAATCTGTTGACCGGTACCGGAGTAAAACCCAATTTAGTGTCTACTTTAAAGGCGCAGTAACTCAAATACGCTTTATCGGATATTTATGAAACTTCGTATACGCATTTATAATGTCCATGGGAAGACGTTTATTGATATTGGACCAAATCGGTTGGCCAGTACCGGAATAATGCCTAATTTAGTGTTTTTATGTTAATATACAAGAAGTCGCGATAACTCAAATATACTTTATTGGATTTTCCTGAAATTTTGTATACCCATTTATAATGTACGTGGAAAGACGTCTACTGATATTGGACCAAATCGGTAGACCGGAGTAAAACCCAATTTAGTGAATATTTTAAAGACGCGGTAACTCAAATACGCTTTACCGGATTTTTATGAAACTTGGTATACACATTTATAATGTCCATGGGAAGACGTCTATTCATAATGAATAAACTCGATTGACCTGTTTCGGAGTAATGCTCAATTTAGTGCCTATTTTATGGTAATATACGTATTCGAAAGAATTTATAAAAAAAATTAAAATCAGTTATCTTGACAACATAGCCTATTGTTTTACTGTGATCTTATAAGGCCTTGGAAATTAAAATACAGGTAGCTATGACAAAAAACATATTAATTCTAGTTTACACGATGACACTAGGTTTCGTAACCGCTTTCATGAAAGTGATTTCGTGAAACTAATTACACACATTTTCTTTCCAATGCAACCACACATTTCATGTTATTTCTGAAGTTCAAGTTATTAAAATCCCATATAAATGTTTGAAACACGTATGAATACAGGCATTTCACAATTTCCTCACTTCCCCATTTCATTTTACGAAATGCGAACAAGCTAAATATGTGTAAAATATCAAAATTACTATATTATAGTTTCGTGAAAAGTTGGAATCAGCCGAAACTGCGTAGTGTCGTAACTCATTGTCGCCAGTACATCTAGCGCTTGCGCATTCAAGCAAAAAACAGTTACGAAACTTACTTACGAAACCTAATTTCGTCGTGTAAACTAGCCTTTAATTGACATGCGTTTATCCAACTAGACCGTTAAAATGACCCAGGTGGCCGAGATGGTAGACCTTTCTTCTTCCGTAAGCCCTGCTTAATGAATAAATCTGGAGCTTAACTTGGAAATCAATTAAAAAAAAAACATATTCTACATAACATAATTCCAGTCATAACTGATTAAACCAAAACATACTGGCACTTTGTTACATCAGTTTACCTGATTTTATTAAAATTATATCAGTGGAATAAATTACAAGTAAATAATTTAGTTCGTAATTCCATTGTGCAATTTTATTTAACGAGACAAAGTTAAAGTGTACAACTCCTGTTGACTCTTGAAGTTGGAAATCCGCACCCATAAGTGGCCGGGCTGATTTATTTGCCCAATCGAAGGCAGACACATCCGTCACTGCATTTGGCCCCGTTTGCCCCCTTGGCTCTGCACGCCTTCATACACTGCATAATGTTTTTGTCTTTGCAGCCATGGTCTTCGCCTGACCCTGGAAAGAGAAGTCTAAAGTAAACCTGGGTGCATACAACTGTGTAAGGGTGTAGAGTGTAGTCACTTGCTCTATTCTGTTTGTTGTGTGCCTGATGTCAGAGCAAATTTCTCCGACACCTCACAATCTGTTTTCAGAGCAATCTTTGTGCCATGATGCTGTCAGAGCTAGAAATGAAGAATATATTTGTTTTATAGGCAAAACCATAACTTATGTGATTAAATTTAAAGTATGAAAGCTGAGTGGAGTGGGTCACGTTTATAAGTTCTGTCTATTCTTGGAAGTATTGTCTCTCTTATAATGCTTCTGGTTTGGTTTGAAAACTTATCTAAATTTCGGTTTTCTGTTTTTTTTTTTTTTTTTGCGTGTGTTTTGTTTTAAATTTCATTTCATAACATATATATATATATATTGTATATCGGCCGGTTTCGCGACCTGTTGGCGTCGTGGGCCCGGCCTGACTTTTTTCGTGAAATCGGCTTGTCGCGAAGGACGCTTGGTAATGTTCCCGGATTTGCTCTGTGCTATATAAACGAGAAAATTTTAACTTTCCGATACATTGTCATGTCGGCGCTATCAACACCGTCTGCCTGGCTAGTTCAATCGACGGATACCACCGAATTGCCCACGGAGGACCTCTACATCCTATTGACGGGCATATTCGTATCCGGAAACGCCAAGTTCGAACGTCGAGACAACGACTCCATTGTTTTACGCCTAACGTACTCCATTAAATTGGAGAATCTTTTGGAGAAGTTTGGGGAGTACCAGGACCTGCTTCGAGTGGTACCCGTCAGCCCGCACCACTCCGAGGACCAGTCACGACGATTTCTGGAGCTGATCTCCAAACGCAGAGTATATCCCACCAATTCTCCGGAGAGGCATCAACCTGGCAGCAGTAACACCCAGCACGGTCCCGGAAGCAGTACGGCCTTCGCAGAGGAGGACGTCAGGGGATTTCGTCTCAGCACCCCAAAAAGGTTCAGATCTTTTAAGTCATTTGATAAATAAATATAGGGCAACGTCTTACACGGCGTTGCTCGATCGTTGTACACCTGTAGAATGGGATTCTGTTTTAAATAAATACCAGAGTAACTCTTTGTTGACTAATAATATCAATATCTCCATATCCAGTTACATTAAGCGTAGACTTCAATTAGAAAGAGAAGACAGGTTTGGTTATTTATTAGATTGTGCTAAAAATGGGACCAGCCACAGCAGAAATGCAATTAGTGAACTGTTTATTAGAAATCATATTGTTCCTACTCGTTTTGTTAGCGACCTTGAGAAAATACTTAATGGTAAGGAAACGAAGATCAATTGCCTCTTCCTCCTCGGACCATCCAATGCAGGAAAGAGTTTTATAGCCCAGTCTATTGCGTCACATTTTGTGACGGGTTATGCCTCATGTGCAAATAGCATGTCCGAATTCACTTACGAAAATTTCCTAAATAAATCCTTGATATTGTTGGAGGAACCATTTGTAACAGAGGCGACGTGCGACGATATGAAAAATATTTTGGCTGGAGCCGCTTTACAAGTAGGCAAAAAATACATGAATAAACAGGACCTGTTCCGCACCCCTGTCATAATGACCGGCAATCACGAGAAACTAGGTAAAGGATATTTGAGTCCTAGAGACGAGGAAGCACTACGTAATAGACTAATTGTGTATGAACTCCGTGAACCCTTCACCCCTTCTGTGTATATTACGCCAGAACAGTTTGCTGATTGGGTTTTGTTTATCTACAGGGACATATAATGTTACGTAGTGGTGGCACCATGTCCCGTAAGAGGGCGCGGACAATGAGCAACCCCATAGATACACCACCCCCTACATGGCATTCCGAAGAGGATGAAGAGGACGTCGTGGACAGTCCTCGAGCGATACGAGCCGTTGCAGGCAGCAGCGGTGGAACGGGAAATTCAGGACAACATGGAATACCACCAGGGGAGAGCGTGTCACCTGTGCCGCGACCTCTACCGTATAAACATGTGACATTCACATTTATACAGAGATCGTGGGAGGAAATAGACACTTCCCTAAGTACACTGCCCATCACCATTGCGCTGTACCCCGTGCTGGACGATGAGATGTTGAAAGTGATAAAACAAGTGCTCCCGTGTTGTCTGGGATATCGTATACACAAACCTCATGTTAAGCTTAGCAATTTCATCATACTTACAGACGAAATGCAGGTGAGGGCAAACACGCCAACAGAAATGTCTTCCTTTGTACAACAAAGTAAGATCATTCACTACATGCCAAAGAACTTTGTAACTACTGGTTATACGTTATCCAATAAAAATGAAATAGCAGCAATAAAATACGGTGATTTGGTGGGACATAACAGACGAAATCAAATGGTGAAATTGCCTAACACTGACGATTTCGAAACCGTTAGCATATATGGCATAAGCACTAATATTCACGGTAATCTCGTGAATAGAAATAAAATGTATGAGGGGTATGTTTTAAATGCTCTGGAATCCCAACATTATGAACTGTTGGCGGCTGCTAACACCGCCGAGGATCTTAAATGGGAGAGTCTATCCTATGCCTACGGCATAGTAGACGAAAAAGGGGATTCTACTAAAGTAGAAAGTACCTGGTCTATTGATAAGAGGGCCATATCGAAATGTAGGAATTTGGATAAGATTGAAATTGTGGGTGCCTCCGACGTAATAGAGTACGACGTGGAGACCAACATAGAGGGAGATGTCCTGTATCCCGATACCCCCGACGGGTTTACACCCTCTCCTTTTTCGTATTTTATGGTAAAAGGCACAGAAAAAACCACCAGTCAAACGCTGTGGAAAGTGGGCTTTACGCCATGGCCAAGCACGTTTAATCCTAAAATGTATCGTAAAAACGCCGCATTGGGCGATCAATGGCTCCAGGCAAAATACAATCCCATACAACACCATTTTTTCACCATGGTTCCAATACATAAATCTAATGGAACACTGATGAAACAACGGGCATCTTGTATGGTGGAACAGAGTTTCCAGGTATCATTTATATTTCGTGATGAGGAAATTTCTGCTATGGCCCCCTTGGAAATGGCGCATATGCGCGCACGGGGATGTTTGAGGTCAGGAGTTCAGGATTACAATAATGCCAAAACAACACTACCATTTTTAACATAAATTGTATTTTATTGTGTAATAAAGCTTTCATATGTACATAACCATGTTTGTTATTTATTTATTTATTTGTACTTCTGTCCTTCGTAACCATGAGGTAATGTTCCGATCCTATCCTCCATCACTTGCCGTTTTCTATCCTCCGAAACAAGCGCCAACTTGCGTTGGCGAACGCTATACAGGGTGTGGTTTTGTGAGCGGATAAGATACTGCTGTACATACAGCGATTGGTTCTCAAACAAACACCGTTTGTAGTCGTCAAAGGTTATACGACCTCGACTCGCATCTACGATTGCGGTTTCGGTGATTCCTTTGTTTTTCATCAAGGAATCGCCGTCATCGAACCGTAGGGCATAAGTCTTGGCTCTGAGGCCTACAAACTCCAGTATCTGTCTGTGACCGGTTTCGTCCGCCCACAAACCAGGCACTTTATCTGTATCTTTGGTGCGAATTACGTAATCGTCTGGAGCCTTTTCAAAATCAAGGTAACGCAACAAGTCCGGCTCGGAGGCCATTGTTTTTAGAGGGTGGGTTTCGCAATTGTGAAAATGCATAATAAGAGAATCGGTATCGTGGTACAACAGATTTAACTTGTCACCAAATTTGGTCTTCAGACTATAATAAAACCGGTACACCTCTAGTTTAGCCAGTTCCAAAATGGTAAACCCGATCTGTACCGGTTTGTTCAGGAGCACCTTTGTATTGTTAAGTTCGCACAGAAAATGCCCGTCCACTTCGAGGAAATTATTTACCTGTGCGAGAAAAGCATTGCGACGACCGTGCATACCTGCCTCGGTCGCTTTTTTAACAACAAATTTCTTATATCGGAAGGTATTTTCGACAGTCTTGCCGAAGAGACTATTATTCATTAGCTTATAGGTGTTGGACAAGGGCTTGTTATCTCTGTGGACCTGTCTATTGCTTACATTACCCTGCACATAATCGTGCAGTATGGGCGCTTGTTCGAAGATCCACACGTTGTGAACCTTTTCCACTTTCAAGCCCATCTGTATGTAATATTTTAAATTTTCGCTATGCAATAGATACCGATTCTTTGGTAAAAAGGTCGTACATAATCTGTTATCGTAATGGTGAGGGGCGAGTGGGAACTCGACGTCGCGATCGTGCAGTTCATTGGGATAGGTTATGTCCACTAAGGCCAGGAAGCAATGCTTGTCGGTGGGCGACCAGCTTTCGAAGTCTGGAGGTAGGTCAGGTCTGTTGCAAACCAGTTCGCAAGGCAGACTGCCCAGCATCACTTTCGCATATAATGCATTCACATCGAGATACAATATATGATCTGTCTCGACGTTCTCGACCTTGGCATAACGTCTTATGCACTGAGAAACCCCGCCCCGGATCTGATTTTGAATTAAAGTGAATTTTTCTCTTACGACTTTGAAATTTGTGGGGCTGTGCTTCAGGGCCAGTTGCCAGGTAAATGCCGGCGCACCCTGGAAATACACGGGATCTGTTCGGTATGCAGAATATGCGTTTTTTCGAAAGAGTTCGAATATGTCTGCCAGCAACAACACGTCCAGCCGAAGGTAATAGTTATGGTAATCTTCAAATTTAGCAAACCCCTTTTCTTGCCATATCGACATAGCGCGGTTTTTATCTTGCATTGCATCATGTAAATGGGAGTACCAAGCATCATCGGTGTTAGGTAGGGGGTGGTTTAATTTAATTTTACTGTCAAACCATTCGTAAGGGAATGGAGCTTTTTCCTTAGCGTCGGATGGTGCGTATTTAAAATCCGTAACCGTTGTGGTTAATTGTGCCAGTGAGGAGCTTAGGTAGTTATAAGTATCCAGGAATCGAACCCGGTTCCTCACGTTATCGACGCTTACAACGTCGAACTTTTCAAAATTTTTACCGGAAATTTTAACGTCGGTACCGAACCGGTGGATTAAATTCCTTATTATGTGATGACTGTCGTAGCCTCGAAAATTATGAAAATATATTGGGCACGTATTTTCGGGCACCAACCAACATCTTATGTGATATGAGCCGGGACGGCCGTCTATGTAATTTTTCCGACCCGAAATGCGTTCGTCCGTCGCGTTCAATTTAACGCCACAGATTCCGCATTTCGGTGTTTCAATGCCAAAAGCGCATGACCAATCGTAAACATAGCCGATTATATCCTCAATGAAAGCTTCGGCCACGTCGTTACAATCATTAAGCGATTGCAGACCCTCCTTAACTATCTCACCGTTGTATACCGCGACCCAACCGTACCCGGACGGGATGTGTTGCTGCTGGTCTCGTTCTATGTACGATTCAAAGTCTGCATAACAAACAAGCCCATGCATGCAGTCTGGTTTGGCCCGAGGGCGTACAGTGTTGTCCTCGTCTGGCCCTATTGATACAACCTCCACTTCGCATTTATTGGGGACATGATACTTAAGACAATGTTCGCAAAAATGCCGGACTTCGCGGGTCCTATCATTTAAAAAGGCATCCAATTTTATTATTAATTTGTATTTGCGAATTCCGCAATAATACAGATTTATATATTCCCTGTTACCGGGATCGCACCGTTTTTGATACAGAACATTACCTCTGTCATTGAAGATGCGAAGATTGAATCTGGCTGCCGTCTTATGCCAGGCCGGTAGCTCGGAGATGTGGACGCGAGCTGCATTCTTTTCGTGCGGCGTCGCCTCCCGTCGTAACCATGCACGCACCTTCCTCCGACGCTGGTTGAGGTTGTCCCCGGGTCTTCTGGTATGGTGAAGAGCAATGCACCCAATCAGCGTGTCGGAGGTCTTTGTAATTACGACGTCGGTGACGCCGCCGTCTACTTCGTCCACATCCATCACCTCATATTCCGAAGTCAGGACGTTTCTCGATGTCGGGACCGCAGTATTGTTGGGCTGGCACGGTGCAATCTTGAACCACCACCGGTCAATGCTGATAAATGCCATGCCTGACCCCGCTGCATCTGGATATTCGTCGGGGTCGGTAAGCTTTTCGAACACCTCCCCGAAAAAGTCTTGGATTTGAAGTTCGTCAATGTCCAACAGCGTACTGACGGAGACCGGAATGTGCAGGAGGATCTCTTCGCCGTCCCTGATGAATAAAGCCGATGTGTGGATTACTAATTTTATAGTTTTTTCAATTTCTAAAAATGCCAAAATAAAGTTCACTGCATCGTCGTAGGAGGTGGTGGTCCAGTAGCCTGCAGCTGGTTGAGTATCTGACCTCAATACGTGAGCCATTTTTGCGACTATGCATTTTACAACAACTGCATCGGTTTATATAGCACAATGCAAATCCGGGAACATTGCCAAGCGTCCTTCGCGACAAGCCGATTTCACGAAAAAAGTCAGGCCGGGCCCACGACGCCAACAGGTCGCGAAACCGGCCGATATACAATATATATAACAGGGAATCCATCCCATAACTGTATGAAACTGCATAAAGCACAACGATTAAAAACCTTAACCAAAATCAAAATAAAATTTCGACCAAACTGGCATTTCTAAGAGGATGAAATCTGACCCACACTAATCCTCTTACTAGCTCAGAGATCACCCACTTATTAGAGTGAATTTATTATAGATTTGTTCCTTCAATATCTTACGCAGCCTTTCAGGACACACTTCTTTCTTGTCTGTCTGTGTGGCGAAATTAAATGCTTCTTGCTTTTTGTTTTTAATATTAGTGGTATATAGGCGGAATTTACCTAAACTAACTAATTATATTCCTTGATAACAAAATAAACGGTGCAGAATGCTGCATAAACCCTATGAAATAGGCTATACATGTTTAAAAAATCTAGAGTTCTTGTACACTGATGGTCAACAAAACGCTCACTGAGAATGAGCTGCAATTGTACTACAGTAGTGAAAAGTTTCTTTTTTGATATGATTTCTTTTAATTGGCATTTTCTCCAATTAACATTTTTTCCCATAAATGCCCTATTTTCTCAGGAACTATAATTGATAGAATACTGAGATTTTTTACACATGTTAACAACAACCGAGCATTGAAACGGAGCCACAATAAGTGATATTTGGTTAAACAGTTTGTCGAGAAAAAATTTTTTTCTTAAAAAAATAAAAATTATCAGCCTTACACAATAACAATCATATTTTTTAAAATAAATTGCATAGCTTCATGAATATGGTCCAATTGGCTTAGAAACGTAAAAAATTCATAATGAAATGTTCAGTAGCTCTTTAGATAATGGGTCATTAAATAAGGAAATTTAACATTGGCGGAATAGGGCAGTCTATCTCCCCTTAAGTTTCTTTTGAACCCACCCGTGATTAAACTTATCAAGTTGTCCAGACTGCACGCGGGTTTCGCCTCTGCCGAAAAATGAACAAACGTTCAGAATTTATTTTTCATATAACTTACTACGCTAGTCGGGTAGGTGGTTTTGTCATCAACTGTGGAAAAAATAATTATTTCATCTTTCCGTGTTCTTGATTTTCCTTAGAAGTACCTCAGGTGGTTAGAATTGATTCAAGAACATTCTCCCCACCTGTGCCAAACATGATAGTTATACAGAATATGACAAAAATATGTGAGAAAACTTTATGGAAACGTTATATCATCGTTCTGCATGGATTGTGTTATTTTGAAATAAATTAGCGTTTCGGAATCAAAATTTCACACTGATTACAAAAACAAAATCTGTTTTCGCGTAACACGTCAGAATTTTTCACATTTCAAAATTTTATGTTTTCATTATCTTTCGTAATATATAATATAGAAATCATAAAATTGGTATTTAGGGCTTTGCACCAACGGTCATTTTTAAATACACTGAATTGTCACGCCTTTAACCACAACAACTGCTTTTATGCGCACCAGTCAACTCTTTATAACAAATTAAAATCAGCATAGCCTTTCATATCTACTGAGTGAAACTGCAGCACATTTAATGCAATGAGTCCTTTTTCTCAAGTAGTGATCGCCAAGCTTCATAGTTCGAGCGCCGTTGTGTTTGACTGTTGTGCGCATGCGCACATAGGAAGGTGCATGCCACTGTCTCTTCCACGGCGTATTGGTGGAAGGTAGTGTTAATGTTTTTTTTTTCTTTTTACTGGTATCAGAGAACTTCTCTCAACCTTATCAATCTTGTCTGCTTGGCCAGATGAGGCAATGTTCCGGGGTTCAAGAGGCTCAGGATGCATGTGGAATTGACGTGGGAGAGGCCAGGCAAAATATGCCGTGGTTGGCACGCCTGGAAGATGACGGGGAATGAAGTAGCCTTTCGGATAATAAGGTGTTTGGCTCTTTACAATATTTAAAAAAAAGTGTGCGTAGAACGCCACGCGACAGAAGTGAAACTTGTTTCAATTTTAATTTTTTCAATTTATGATTATTGTATTTTTTCAATTTTGCATTATTGGACTTTTTTAATTTTCGATTTTTTAATTTTAGATCTTTGAATTTTAAATTTTGGATTTTTTAAATTTTGGATCTTTGAAATTTTTATTTATTGGAATTTTTTAATTTTTAATTTTAAGTAAAATTGGAGATGATTTCAATAGAAGAATGGGAAGAATATTTTGGAAAGTTATTACAAGAAGGAAGATAAGAATTTATAGAAGAGACCACAGGAGTATTTGAAGATACGGGACTAGAAGTATCAAATGAGGAAGTAGCACATGCAATAAAAGAAGGGAAAATAGGAAAGCTCCTGGAGCAGGAGGAATCAATTTAGAGCTACTAAAATATGGAGGGCCAAAAGTAGTTACAATATTAACTAGAGGACTACAAGCTGAAGACACATTAGACAGACAGTTGTGGAGAAATAAAATAAATTAATTGAGACTTTGATAGAAACATTGTGTTTATTTATGTTATCATTGCAGAGTGTTTACTTATTGTCATTGTCAGTGTTTGGTTGAGGGAAACCACAGCCTTGTGGAAACCCCTATATATAATTATAAAAATATTATTATGATTATTATTATTATTATTATTATTATTATTATTATTACTATTACTACTACTAGCACTACTACTACTATTCCCATTTGCAGGTCCTCGTACTAGAACTGAAAAATTTCCTTTGAATACTCCTAATCATTGAGTTGATTGTTTTCTGTGCAGTCCGCTCCGAAACACTGTAGTAATTTCGTGACGGTTTTAGCGTGACACAAGTTCCCGATTTACACCGTATCGCCACTAAAGAAGTTTCACTTCAAACAAATGTATTCATCAAATTTTTAAAAACTACATTTTTCGTCATTAGAAATGACCCTCGCGACTTTCGGTTGCTTTATTTTAATACGTTAGCACGCCTGACATCGTTATTGGATAAAGGGGATAAAGCAAGTTGACTTTCGATGTATGTTACGGACTTTGAAACAAATGAAACCACGTTCCTATGGCACCCATTAATTTCGTAAAGGAAAACAGATTACCATCAATAGAAATATATATATTTTATCTGATGTAATCAAACATGTAACAGACCTTAATATTGATGGAAACATAGATTAGATAATGGATATCGGTTCACTGTAATTAGATATTCCTTTATGTAGGTTTCTGAGATTAGAAATACAATGTAAAGATCCTCAAACTAGGAACAATATTGGGATGATGGTTGCATAACTCAAACCTTGCCTATTACAGATATCGGCCAACTTGGTTATTTAGCCAGACTGTGTAACTGACCAACATTCACCAACATTGTAATAATTACATTTACTTACGTTCCTCATGCAAGACCACTTTAGCCATGGCAGTCACCTGAAATAAAAACATGAGTTTACCTTTATTATCCGTGAATAAATCTTTAATAGTTTTTAATACTAAGCCTATGGAAAAATTTATGGTTTCTTTTCTTCGGGTCAGCATTATCTCTCCTGTTGTAAGAACCTATCTGGAGATGACGTACATACAAGGACATGAAGGACCTATCCGGATGAGTGATCAGTCCAATGCCAGGGCCACCTCAGAGAAAACAAACGCATGAAGAGGCACTCGAATCACACACACACACTGAACAAGGTGGATGTCATGAAAGTAAGTCATAATGACTGCCAGATGTCAAGGGGACCACAGGGTCCTGAAAGCACTTTTAAGGACAAGGGAAAACCCCGGAAAAATCCCACCTAGGAAAATAGTAACCCGGGATTGGTGGATTGCGATTTTTCATAAAGCGAAAATTACAAAAATTAGATATTAATATCAGTATCCAACCATAATCATAATAGATCTATGCATTCATGAACCACAGATTATTCTCTGTTCGACGTTATATGTGGATATTATAGGAGAAAAATTCTTCTGACACTTGGATTCAAACCCAGGAACTTCGATGGACATAACTTCTCTGTCATTGGGATAATCAGACGTAAGAGAGAGATTACATCTGGCGCTGTGAAGCGAACTCTGGCTTAGCTCAGTTGGTAGAGCAGCGGCACGGATACCATTTCTCAGCGCGTTCAAATATTTCGTTCTTGTATGGAGTTGTGTAGTTGAAGAGTGGAACTAATCTAAATGCTCCAATCCCTTTCAGATATTCCCCTATAGACTTAGACGCGCGACCTCTACTTTTACAGAATGGCACACAGTAAAGCACGTTGTAAGTTATTAATAAATTAACAATCATGAGAAAAACAGAAAACAAAGTAAAGTTTTAGTAACAGAACAGTATATTGCGATACAAGTGCCGTAAGCGGTGCATACGGATCGAGGAAAGAGTTTTTTTTTCAATTTCCGGCACGTTATGCACTTTCGGCACGAGTATTGCATGCTATTTTTTTGCACGATGATTATTTATATCAATTAAATTATATTGGTATATTAGCTGAAAATATTATGAATATACGTTATTGAAGAAAGATGTTTATTACATAAAGTGATTCGCATATGTTGGTTGTTATGGGGACTGAATATTTGTCCTGTTAAAGTCGCCTTACAATTACAATTACAATTTATTGTTTCAAATTACACGAAAAATATACATAAAAAGTTGATGCACCACCCGAAGAAGCAGAGCTTGTGTTCGGGGGTGGTTCAGTTCTATATATGAGAAAAACATATACTAAATAATTACTTAAAACAATACAAAATTTGGAGAAGTATGACAGAATATTATGTATAAAAGGTTAGAACATGTTCCGGTCTTCCATAAAGGCTTGTATTATGATGGTTTTACTTACGGCATTTGTGCTTTTTGTAATTTTTACCGCACGGAGACCTCTTTTGTTTTCAAAGCAACCAGATTGCGTGCGGGAATGTCAAGTTAGCCTACGATCCACGGCAACAATATACCTAAGTACCACTAATTAAAGTCTATCTCAGCGAACCTGATAGGAAGGAAAAACAATTTCTCCTCTCCTCGTTCCACTGGCTACCGTCAGAGGGGAGGCTAGTACTATCCATTCCAAAAACATTGATTCGACTACTACGAATAAAATTGTGTTACATAGGTACGGAAGTTGGAGTAATCAATAATGCAGTTATATTAGATGAAAATAGAGATGGGATATTAATAATTAATAACTAACATATATTTTTAATTACTGAATTCCATAGGGTCGGCATCGATGTCGTCACTGTCATCGCCGACGTTAATGATTACTTCCTCTACAGTTTCTTCAGCTAGTCTGTCCAGTTCCCAGAGTTTGGTTTCCTCCTTTTCAACGACGTGTCGCACACACTCGCTCCACCTCGTAGCTCGATTCCTTCCTCGAGAAGTGTTTTTACCTCTGTCAATGTAAACCGTTTGTTGTTCCGTGACACATGCCCCTTTATTAAGTGCCAGTATGGTACTTTATGAGATTGTGTGTGGGGACGAAAAATGTCTGTCCGTCTGTCTGTCTGTCCGTCCGTGTGTCTGTACGCGCGATAACTCAAATACGCTTTGTCGAATTTTAATGAAACTTGGTATACACGTTTATAATGTCCATGGGAAGAACCCTATTGATATTGAACCAAATCGGTTCACCGGTACCGGTGTAATGCCCAATTTAGTGCCTATTTTAATAGATTATGGCGCCTTTCTATTAGAAAGGCGCCATACCTCAAATACGCTGTATCGGATTTCCATGAAACTTGGTATAATCATTTATGACGTTCATGAGAAGTGCCCTATTGAATTTGAACCTAATCTGTTGACCGGTACCGGAGTAAACCCCAATTTAATATCTACTTTAAAGGCGCAATAACTCAAATACGCTTTATCGTATATTTATGAAACTTCGTATACGCATTTATAATGTCCATGGGAAGACGTCTATTTACAATAGATAAAATCGGTTGACCTGTTTCGGAGTAATGCTCAATTTAGTGCCTATTTTATGGTAATATACGTATTCGAAAGAATTTATAAAAAAAAAATGAAAATCAATTATTTTGACAACACTGCCTATTGTTTTACTGTTATCTTATAAGGCCTTGGAAATTAAAATACAGGTAGCTATGACAAAAAACACTATCGATTTACAAGCGCTTATCCAACTAGACCGTTAAAATGACCCCGGTGGCCGAGATGGTAACGCTTTGGCCTCACATTCTGGAGTCCATGGTTCAAAACCCGAAACCGGCCAATTTGAATTTTTTTTTGACATTTTTATGTGAGTGTGCGATTGTCATGATATCACATATCTGTACAGTTCAGGTGATGCTGGAAGATTTTAATCTCATTAAAAAAAACTAGACCTTTGTTCTTCCGTAAGCCCTGCTTAATGAATAAATCTGGAGCTTAACTTGGAAATCAAGTTAAAAAAAACATATTCTGCATATCATAATTGCAGTCATAACTGTTTAAACAAAAACATACTGGCACTATGTTTCATCAGTTTACCTGATTTTATTTGACTACAAATAAGTTCAGTGAGGTTCAACGAACAATGGTAGGGTGGAATTCTCAGAACTTCTCTTCCTGTATTGACTACCATTTTGTCCACCTTACAACCAGAACATTGAGAGAAGGATGTATGAGATTGATTAACTCGGCCTTAATGTAAGTTTCGTCGAAAGTAAGGTTTTTGTTGGTCAACCACTTCATAATACGGGGCCTGGTCTGAACGCTATGATATGACATGTTGTCCATGGCTATGACACAGTTTGGTTCGAGGTAGGGCAATATATTTTGTAACCATGCTTCAAATCTGGGGCCATCCGTCTCTTCATGGTAGTCCTTGTGGACTTTGACTCCCTTGTGGAGCGAATCCATCTTCACTCCCAATATGTAAGATATAATTAGCCGTTTTCCTTTACCGGTAGGGCTTCTAAGTCCTGTAGAGAGACCGCGAGAAAGCCTGTTTCTTCGACGTTACATTTTCGTCGACAAGGACCTTTTGCACCGTGTGCCAAGCATTTACCCAGGTTTCGTCCAAATAATAAATTTTTCTCCCTTGGGCTCTGAATTTTTTAATTGTCCGCAAGTATTTCCTCCTTCATAGCACAATATCGTCCCTATCGACTACAAAACAGTTTCTGTTCCGCGATACATATTTAAATTGGAGTTTTCCCAGGAGCCTATGTAGCGTTGCACGAGAAAAAGAGGGCAGTTCATTATCAGCGTTTACCGCTGCAAGTATTTTATTTAAAGTTGTCAGCTCATTTAAAAAAAAGAAATTGAATTTTTGCCCGAATTGCCGAATTCGTAAACTCGTCGTATTTGTCTTCCTGTTTGACAGTTTTATGAGTCTTATTCGGACTTTTCAGTTCATTGTCATGCAACCTAGCTCACGCCTGATTCTATAAACAGTTTCCTGTCCCAAGCCGGTCTGTTTTCCCGTCATTACTGCCAGCTCTAGAAGAGTACTTTCAGGATGTTGTTCCTTTAATGAATGAAACACATTTAAAATGCATCTTTTCTCCCCATTTCTAAACGCTTTACCTGGTTTATGTTTTATTGCAAGAGTTTCCACCATTTTAAAAGGCCTACCATTTACGCTATACTGATATATATATAAACAGATTTTCTTATACACACTCACAGACACTATTACTACTAATTTAACTATACACAGGGCGAAATATGGAATTTGAAACGACATGTGCAGAAAACCACTTGGAGACTGTAGTTGCCAAAGATCTGAAAGAGGTACGCCATTCCTGATTTGTCTCATACCCACGCTTATTAACACCAAGAAAATAATGTTATTTAAAATTAAGGCTATTGTTGTACGTATTTTACTTATGAGATTACTATAATCACGTTTAGATGGTTATCGCATCGCATCTCAATTAATACTACGTTGTTTATGCTCCAGTAGCAAAACATTCTAAAGTAAATATCAGAGATGTAACTAGGGGGTTGAACGCGGTAAAAGGAACGGCAATCCGTCACGTTGGAACTCCAATCCGGGGACTGAGAATGTTTTGTTTTCCTATCAGGTTCCCTGACATACAGTATAGTTACGTCGTGCAAAAACCTTTAAACTGTCTTTGGTTTCTGCTGTATGTAAGCCCTTTTCATTTGGCTTGCGTGATTCGTTGACTTTAATTATAGCATTTACTGAAGCCATGTTCCAGCATTAATTTCCTCCTGCTTATTGAGAATAATGTTATTCATGACTTCTCTTTCACTTTTATTTGAATCTCATAAACTTCTGATGCCAAACCCGAGACAGCCTACGGCCAGGGCCGTATTTCTAAATAGGCTAAGTAGACTGCAGCCTAGAGCGGCAAATTTTCAGGGGCGGCAGTTTGGCAATTTATTCGAAAGTTAAAATGAAGTATTTCAGACGTTAGGACTTAATAATATTTTCCGTACGAATTTAAGAATACATGTCACTTAAAAATATGCTTTAGTCCTTCTACATAGCCTACTTTCTAAAACTATAACTAGTGATGAGCGAGACCAGTCTTGGTCTTGCATAAAATGCAAGACCGAGACCAAGACCAAGACCGCATCAGCGTTAGCAAGACCAAGACCAAGACCGACCATGCAAGACCGAGACCAAGACCAAGACCAACCCTGCAAGACTCTGGCAAGAACAAGACCTAACTGCAAGATTCTTGCAGTCTTGCTACTTGAAAAAGTTTTATAAAGCCCCATTGTGTATGCAGCGAACCAGCGTCCTCTACTCAAAGGCGCCACAGAGTCACTAGCCGGGGTAGTCCCATGGCTGGTAGGCTTATAATGTAGAAGTTGCCTCATCTTTCGGTAAACAATGAGAGCAGACCCGGTGTGTGACGCTGTCCGTATCCAAAAACGAGCGCACCATTCAAATAATACATGTGATATCCGTATACAACCTCTCTCACCACTACGTTAAAACAAATTACTGCAATGAAAACTTACAATTAATGTTACGGTTTTCCCTGAATAGCCTTCCGTATAGCTAGTTCCTTAAATTGGTGGGAGTTAAATTCACGATAAACACTCCATATTCATTTTTAAAATGTTTAATTACAATAGTTCTCTAGTATTATGGTACGAAAGACAAACAGATGTAACAAAGGCCCTAAGCCATATATGAAATTTCATTTTGCGTATAATATAAATACTGACCACATAATTTATCAATAAAACTTACAAATTCTGTCATACAGTTATTTGATAACTAGTTTCTCTAATCTCTCACTGGGTTAAAAGAAAGCTATGACTGAGGATTTATAACAATTCTTTATTACAACCAAATGGTCATACTATGATGAATGAAACAACGATGGAATGATATATGGCGGGAGAAACCAGAGCACCCCGAGAAAGTCTGCCCCGAGCCCAACTTTGTCGACCACAAATTCCACATGGATCCATCGAGATCCGATCCCGGGTCCCAGCGGTGGAGGGCGAGCGTTCTAACCATTCAGCCATGGAGGCGGCCTATGACTGAGGATTTGAAACTTTAAACAGTAGCCCCCGTAACTTAAAACACCTATTAACATGCTCAGTAGCCTATTTCATTAACGATGATAACCTTTTCTACACATATCATTAATATTCATAGCCTACTCTCACATATAGAATCTTTCCTGTCTACTTGACATAGCTATTCAGCTCATTCCATTCTCCTTGCAGAAAATTTGAAAATAAAGTGAAGTCTGAAAAAATCAGGTTATACGCTCGGTATTCTTCATAATTATTCAATAAAATACAATTAAACCGTAGATTAATTAAAACAGGAACTTATTTGACGGGTATTTGCTAGTAATTACTTTAAAGTTACGTATCTGATTGTACTGTAGCTATACAGGCCTATATTTTGCTGATGATAGGTAGGACATCCACTGAAACCCTTTTTTTACTACTACAATAACACCTAACGGTGGCGGTGTTGAAGTTCTTGCTGATGATTCATATTAAGGATGCATATCGAATGGTAAAAGATACTAGAAGTAGAAAATGCCTGGTCTAGAAATATTTGCTTTCATGAAGAATAGTTATGATTATTTTAGACCCAATTAGTTGAAGGCCCGAAACTTGAAAGCAAGTAGAAAGTAATTTATGAGGGGTAGCGGAAATATTTAAAGTGCAGAAATGATCTGTTCACAATGTGTTTTAAATTAGAACTAGGGTATATGGAAAGAGAAATATTATTTATTGCAGCCTATGGGTTTGGGTTTCGAATGGACATTGTGTGATTTGGTATAGATTGCACAATTTCTAAAGCATCTGCTTCAATGCCGTTGTGTTTTGTTACTATATTATACAGTTTTAAACAGGTCAGATAGAACCTCTCTCCTATGCGGAAATCTTTTAACCATTTCATACACATCCTGTTAATATTACTTCTTGTCTCCACAGCCGTTCATTTTGAAACTTTACAATATAATATTCATAATTTTACACTCTCAAATAGTGTATAGCATCTCGTGAATTTTGGGTTTAAAGTTCTGCAATAGGATAACAGAGAATATTTAAATTTACACTCAAAGTTTACTGTTCTAGCTTATATCACCATAGACGTTTCGGCAAACAGCGTGACATAACATTACTGTTTACATGGTCAAAGGAACTAAAAGCAATTAGCTTTCGTTACTTTCCCAAGCAATAACACACCTGTAATCGGAATAACTTTCAATAATGTAAACGCCATCGATCACAGTAAGATGCGTAAAAGAAAACTGCAAGACTCTTGCACCAAGACCAAGTATGCAAGACCGAGACCAAGACCAAGACCACTGATGCAAGACCGAGACCAAGACCAAGACCAGGGTTAGCTATGCAAGACCAAGACCAAGACTGAGAGTGCAATACCAAGACCAAGACCAAGACCAAGACTACCTTGGTCTTGGTCTTGGTCTTGGTCTTGCATTTGCTCATCACTAACTATAACATAATACAAATTCAAAGCACGTAATCTTGTATTATATGATAATGAAGATAGTAGATACCGAAGTACGTAAAAAAAGTAGATAACTAATTTGATTCCTATTTAATTTATTGTTTAAACCATTAAAATTGTAGTTTTATCTAAACTAAATGAACGTTATGTTTTAAAAAAGATGAAAACACCAATGAACTGTATCATTTTGTTGTATAAATCAAATTTGTTAAGCAAATATGAACTATAGAGGGGACGGCAAATGGACTTTAGCCTATAGGCGGCATACTCTTAAATCCGGCCCTGCCTACGGCCATTGATGTGGCTGGTTGTTGTCGAGTAATAAAGTATTTGAATATACTTACTTACTTACTTACTCGATGGAAACAGTCAACTCCTTAACATGTTAAAGGAATATTATCTATTTGTTGGAACTCGCCATTCAACCCTATTCTGCGCTAACTCCATGCAATCATCCCTCGCAAATCCTACTTACCTTAAATCTATCCTCCATCTTTTTTTTTATTATTATTATTTGCCATGAAAATTACAAATTAGAAATTACAAAAATACAAATTATTACAAAATTATACAAATATAAATAATATAAACAAAATTATTACAATTACAAAAGAGCATTATTTACCCCGCATGAGCACAGCTCGTGTTCGGGGTCAGTTCAGTTATACTAAAATTATATTTTGAACATTATATAAAAAACATACATATTATAGTTTTAGGCAAAAAATAAGAATAAAAATAAATAAGATTGCTTATATGAAATAAAATACATGAACAAAGATACGAAAAAATAAATTACAATAACATAAAGTTACAAACAAAATACCCTATGTTAAAAATTAAAAATTTACAGTTAAGAATGAATAACGGAAAAAAGTGGGTAAAAGTACAATTACAAGTTAGATTTAATCAATTCGAGTACTTGTTTTTTTAAACAATTTATTGTTTAATGGTATCAGATTAGGGCTTCTTCTAGTAAAATTGTTGTATAGCCGTGGTCCGAAATTTACATCTAGACCTTCCAAGTGATCTTTTCCCATCGGATCTCCCAGTCATTTACTTTTGAGATATGTTTTTCCTCCCCCATTTCATCCTCCGTGATTTAATTACCCTTATTATATCCGGTGAAGCGTACAGGTTATGAAGCTCTCCATTTTCATACCTCTTGGCCCAACTATTTTTCGAAGCACCCTATTTTCAAAAACTCTCATATTATGTTCTTACCGAAGAGTAAGTGGCCATGTCTCACATCCATATAATACAACCGGCAGGATAATTGTCTTATAAATCTGTATTTTTAGATTTCTGGACAGAAGACGAGACGATAAGAGTTTCTGAACTGCATAAAAACAAGCAATTCCTGATTTGAGTCGACACTTAACTTCTACCATAATATTATTTGTAAGTGTGGTTATTCCTTCCAGAGATTTGAATTTCTCCACTTGTTCGAATAATTAACCGGATATTCTAATATAAGCTAAAATGGGGTGACTACCATTTAATTCTAGGACTACGTTGTTTTCCTGAACTTACCTAATGGCATATTCTAGAGCGAAATTAAAAAGTAAAGGTGATAGTTTAAGCCACTTCTAAAGGCAAACCTATCTGATAAAAATTTCCGTGCCACTCTGCTATAGGTTTCATTGAGGCACATTCAACGAAATATTGCACAATTTTTCTCGCCCAACTGAATCATTGCTATTTTTTTTAATCTATGTATAGGTGGTGAACATACTTAATATATTCCCACTTTTTCTCCAAGATTTGAGGAATACAACAAATTTTATGAATGGTTGATCTATTACGCCTAAATCCACGTTGGTGATACCCATGATTTCGTCTGCATATGGGGTTAATCTTGATAGAAGTTTATTATACAAAGTTTGTATGATGCTGATAAGAGAGAAATTCTTCGATGGTTATTACATTCCTGCCCTATCTCCCTTTTTATGTATCTGTAGGCCTATAATGATAGATTCTTTCCATTCCTCTGGGAGTTCCTCCTTTATCCAAATCATAAGAATGAGTTTATGGAACTCTGAATTTTATCTATCAGTTTTGTCTGTATAAGTTCTAATATTGCCATGTGTCCTCTTCTAGAGACAATAAAAGAGTCCGGCAGATATCGTTGCGTAAGCATATCAGTGGCTTCACATTCAGAGAGAATGTGCTGTGCTGTCTCATCCTTGTCACATAATGGGCATATTCTGGCTCCTAGGTTAAACCAGGCTAAATCCGTCCTGTTTTCAGCGCTCCCCTCATAAAGATATCTCTCTGCTCCTCTGTTGGTTTAAATCACTGATTGGATCTCCAGAGCAACCTTGTCCCTACATTCTGTCTGTGTCTCTCAGACGATTCCTGACTTTCGACCAGACATTTCGTTTGTGCCTCCTGCCTCCCTCATTTATAAATCCCGTGCCTATTTCTTCCAACTTCATTCGTATTTTTCCCGCCCACGTTATTTGGTCTCTCACTTTAAGTTGTTCCCTATAATACAATGCCCTCACAAGGGATTCATCGCCATGCATAATCTTCAGGTAGTATTTTAGTGTCTTTACCCTGAAATCTATTGAGATCCTGTGGCTCCCGAATTCCCTTAGCCGTCCCTTTCCTCATTTCAAAAAGCCCCTTTGCTCTTGGTTAAGTTTTTCTGCCCCTGACTTAACTACTGCATTACACACCGTATCTAACAAAGAGAAATTAATATCTGTAATACATACCCACAAACAGGCCAAAGCGAAGAGGACTAGGCAATACTTCATCGTAGCTGCAGTCTTGTGTTTGGAATAAAGTTTGTGAGTTAAATGTTTATATAGACGAAGCTGGCACCACAAAAATTCTTAACCTCGTCGTATTTGATCTTTTATTGCATTCTTTGCATTGCAAGTTGAAACTAAACTGAGACAGGTGTTATCTATTGAGTTATGTCTCTTACTCTGATTATTCCAACTAAAATATAGAATTGCAACGGAATGTGGAAGCTTGCGAAATAAGTAAAAAATAATTTTAAATCCCGTGGATGGAAATTTCCTATTGCCGGGAAGCGATCCTGGGTTAAATGGTAAATGAATGGTTTGTTTACTACTGTATAACATTATTAAGTAATTTCATGGTGTGGATCACGGGCAGAAACACATGAGAATTAGTCAACTGCTTGAAATAAATAGTGCAAACATGTTCTCACATGTAGCTTACGTGTATTATGGAGATTTTTAGGTTAACGAAAAACAGGTTAAAAAGATTTATGCATCTTATGGCACTTATGGTATATTTTCCTCATGGAATCACACATGACTTACTGACTGAATAAATAATTCATCCGACTATCATTTTCCTGAGTGAAATAAAATCAGGTGAACTGACGTGACAAAGTGCCAGATGGAATAAATGGGCCCAATTTAAGAAACTATTGCGTTTCACACTACTGTTAATAGAATAAGTGGGATAACTAGAATAATAAAGGAATTAATTTACAACAAATTCCTCACTTCAACAATTTCCGTTTATTTTTGCCAAAACATCTGAAGGCATACAAATAGGCAGTCACTTGTCTTCAGTTCTATTTAAAAAGCACGTGGCGGATAATTGGACTTACTGATTTGCTCTAAAATGAACAGGGATCTACCTAGGGACTTGTGTTCCAGCTATTGCGCGTACAGACACATGGGTTCTACATTTTTCCCATTTCCCAAATATTTCTGGTACTCTAAACCACGTAGGAGAGTGGAAGTAAACCAAAGTAAGTGTACCGATGAGTAATGACATAGGCCTGCTTTTTAGGAGGGAATATCTTAATTGACCTTTGTAGTACAATATTATCTGAATACGTTTCACATAAATTCATGTCCAGCCCATAATAATAGTAATATATTTCATCCTCCGTAACTTACTACATTCGTTGTCGATTGCAGTTTTCTCCAGTCCTCATTTTCATCTCTCTTAGGCCCAAATATTTTTCTAAGCACTCTGTTTTCGAACACTCTCAGATCATATTCTTCCCGAAGAATAAGCCACCATGTCTCACATCCACATAATACAACCGGCAGTTAGTCTTGTTTTTAGATTTCTGGACAGAAGACGAGAACATAAGAGTTTGTGAACTGTATAAAAGAAGGTATTTCCGGATTTGAGTCGTCACCTAACTTCTGCCTTCATATTATTTGTGTCTGTAATTGTTGCACCCAGATATTTGAATTTCTCCACTTGTTCGAACGATTTACGACTATTCTAATATTTTATAGCACATTATTTTGACGTTCCATGATCATATAGCCTACTTATATTTTTCTGTATTATTTTCCAATCCAACATTCCTGCAAGCATACAAAAAAGTGTGCGTGGAACGCCACGCGACAGAAGTGAAACTTGTTTTTTCAATTATTTTATTTTTTCAATTTTTTATTATTGGATTTGAATTTTGGATTATTGGACTTATAATATTGGGTTTTTGCACTTTTTTATTTTGGAATTTTGGATTTTTTAATTTTGGACTTTTTAATTTTGGATCTTTGAATTTTTAAATTTTGAATTGTTTAAATTTTAGATCTTTGAATTTTCTATTTTTTAGATTTTTTAATTTTGATGTTTGAATTATAAAATATTGGATTTAAAATTTTCTTGTTTTTTTAAATTTTGTTAATTTGGATTTTTTAATTCTGATTTTTTTTTTAATTTTGTATTTTTGTACTTTTTAAATTTTGGTTCTTTGAATGTTTTAATTTTGGAATTTTGGACTTCTTAATTTTAGATTTTTTAAATTTTGGATCTTTGATTTTATATTTTTTGGGTTTTTAAATTTTGAATGTTTAGATTTTTTCAATATTAGATTTTTGATTTTTAATTTCTGATTTTTGGATTTTTTAAATTTTTATTCTTTGAGTTTTTTTTTATTATTTTTTGGATATTTAATTTTATATTTTCAATTTATTAATTTTTAAATTTTTGAATTTCGTTTTTAAATATTTTGAATTTAGAATTTTTTATTTTTATTTTGGATTTATTATTTTTTTAATTTTAAATTTTTGAATTTTTTTATTTTTTAAATTTTAGATATTTGGATATTTTTATTTTTTACATTTTTAATTTTTGGATTTCTTAATTTTGGTTCTTTGATTTTTTTATTTTTTTGGATTTTTTAAGCGCGTTTATGAATCTCCGGGGCCTATAAAATAAATAATATTCCTTTAGCTCTCTTAGGATTTGTCTATTGCCATTGAGGAAGTAAGTATTATTACTATTATTGTTATTATTATTATTATTATTATTATTATTATTATTATTATTAATATTATTATTATTACTATTCCCATTTGCAGGCGCTCATACTAGGTCAGAAACATTTCCTTTCCATCACCTTCTATCATTTTAGTATTTTATATTTTATTTTATATTTAGTATTTTATTTTGTCCTTTAAATCGTATAGCAGCTGATTACTCCTAATCATTGAGTTGATTGTTTTCTGTGAAGTCCGTTCCGTCACACCTCACTAATTTCGTGACGATTTGAGCGTGACACATTTTCCTACCGCGGCTAAAGAAGTTTCACTTCAAAGAAACTTCTGCATTATTTTCTCTCGATTGTGTTTATGTCATTGCGCAAAAAAAGTCATCTGCATAAGCTAAAATGGGGTGACTGCCGTTTAATTCTAGGCTTACCTTGTTTTCCTAATGGCATATTCCAAAGCAAAATTAAAAAGTAAAGGTGATAGTGCATCTCCTTACTTCAAGCCGTTTTTAATAGCAAACCTATCTGATATAAATTTCCCTGCCGTGACTCTGCTATAGGTTTCATTTAGACACATTTTGATCAGCCTAACTTCTTTGGTAGGCCTATCCCAAAGTCAATAAGGATATTGTACAATTTGTCTCGCCTAACTGAATCATATGCTTTTTAAAATCCATGTATAGTTGGTGAATAGACTTATTATATTCCCACTCTTTCTCCAAGATTTGGCAAACACAAAATATTAGATCAATGGTTGATCTATTTCGCCTAAATCCACATTGGTGATCTCCTATGATTTCGTCTGCATATGGTGTTAATCTTGACAGCAGTATATTAGATAAAATTTTGTATGATGTTGATAAGAGAGAAATTCCTCGATAGTTGTTACATTCGGCCCTATCTCCTTTTTTTATGGATCGGTATAATAATATATTCTTTCCATTCCTTTGGAAATATTAAATGATTGCAGTTCTTAGATATCCAAAAGTAATGCCATAAATATGTCAAATACGTTGTTACCTACCATTAAGTGTAATGAGTTATGCCTTGTCAAAGTGCACTGCATACCCGCTTACGTGTTTACTTTTACCAGTAACTTCTTGTAATAATTCATTCGTGACTATTGTTGTGTGATTTTCAGTTTAAATGATCATAGTCCATGTGACAGACCCCCAAAATTTACTTTAAAACATGGTGGTCGTTCAAAATGGCGGACAACTGTGAATCTTTGAATTCAATTATCTCGAGACTGTCTGGATGAATATTGAATTTCATCTTTTTTAAAAATTTAGATTATTTTTGGCTAAAAAGTTTTTTACAAGTGTATGGTCGAAAACAGTATTTATTGGTCAAAACTCAAAAGAATACAATTTTTTTTTTAAATTTACATTTGTTGTTTATTAGACTCCATGATTAGGATTTATCTACACGTTGGCAATGCGTATGCAGCATCAATAAGAAGATGACATGTCATCAGAATCCGGGCCCTGGTTATTGAGTACACACCCAAAGGTGGAAGAAAAGTTGGACGACCCCTGAATCGCTGACTAGATGCTGCAACAGGTGATCCAGCCTAAACCGTGGATTGAAGATGATGATTAAGATGGAGACTATAAATTCCTAATAGTTTCGTAGTTCTAAGGCTCTGAACTGACTGTGTTTGATTATTGCATTATATTGGTTCACATTCACTACCTCGGGCGATGGTGCACCATCCCTAGTTAATCTGTATTGTTTGGAAAAAAAGAAATCCAGTTCCACTAAAATGGGCATTGAAGGTATACCATCACTTGGGATGGTACATCTGGGTCCCAGGTTCTAATCCCGTGGCCGTCCAATTTGATAATTTGGTTTCCCCAGTCGTAAAGGCACGTACCGAATTGGATATTTACATCCCATGAATCATCCTCACCATTTCATCCTGTATCATATCCATTTAAGATTAATATCACTTGCAATTTACTCCATAAAATACAGCAATAATAGAAACAATTGACAATCAATAGTTCCATGGCCTAACCTACTGTATAGACACAGATACCGAACTCCTGATATGGCCTCGTAGCTAAAAGAAGTACAAAATCAGCCGAATAATAATAATAATAATAATAAAACACAATAATAAAAATTCATCAAAACTGACAAATGAATGTAGAAACCACGGCCTAATGGAAGTTAATTGTATTTCTGATATTGAATATGTCAGGTTAGTAAAGCGAAGAATCCAAATCAAGTCACTTAACAAACCCATTCCCTTGGTCCACACAAACATGTAAAGGGCCTAGAGGTCACATGTAGTAAATGTTAACGTGTCTTGCTAGCTTCAGTTTAGCAGGGAATGTTCGTTAAGTTTTAAATATGAAAACAAATCGTAACATGCGGAGTGCGTACAAGATATTTCCCCCGAATTAATGAATTAATGAATTGCATGTTGATCCTTTGAGTGTAATTTACAATAATAAAATCCTATTCCTTCAAACAGTCTAACTTTCATGACAGGTAATTCTTGAGAAATGACTTCAATTATATAGGAGTGCTAATTTAATTAACCAATACCTTATCAGTGTTAAAAAGTTGAAATATAAGCCTATTATTGGCATTGGTTTAAAGTCTACTTATGTATAAAACTATTAAGACAATTAAGTAGGCCTAATGTTAATATAAGTTTCACAAATTAAAATTTAAGGTTTTAAAAAACTATATACATTGAGTAAAAGTCACTGAATCTCTAGGCCTAGCCTATTAAGTTTTAACAACTTATATCCATTGTCTTTCACAATATGGACATGAGTCACTTCACTCTTGTCATTTCAGAATGACGTATTTAGCATAATTATTTATTTTCAACAACAGTTAAGAAAACACTGTGGTTAAAAAACTGGTAGTTCTACATTCTTGGTTATGTTCTTGAAATGTCTGGTAGTTGCAATATCTGTTCATTCTCTTAAACCCATTACTTAATTTACTTGAAGATACATTTCGGCACATGTTGTGCCATCCTCAGTTTCTAAATGAATTAATATAGGTTGTGTTAGCGTTGATATTTAGTCAACAAAATCAGACTGTTTGAGGGAATGTGTGGTATCTACTGATTTCCTACCCGACTTTTTTTTAAACAAAGGAACATGTGTTTTGTTACAGTTAAATCAGTGGTGAACAGAAGGGGATTCGTTTCTGTACCCGAAAAGTGGCTTGGTTCTAAAAGGGCCAATGTCATAAAACTTGCTTTTGAGATAACTGACTTTGAAGCCTTTATACAAGTAACATTTTTTGCTGAGAACTTCCGACTTTGGCCCCTATTATGTCTATTAATAGCAAAAGACATTGGAAATTTATAATACGAAAGATAGAGACTTGCCGAGCTCAATAATGTATAGATCTCATTTTTGCAAGAAATTGACATTGGCCCTTTTCGAACCACACCACAGTATACAATGCAATCTCATGGCGTATAAAAGGAAAAAGGTCAGTTGGAAGAGCGATAAGAAGATGTATCAGGTCCAGGAGATAAGGAGATCGGATTGGGGAAAAAGAGGAATGGAAAGGTCGGGTTACTTGTGTGTAATTCAATCTGCATGTAAATCATGGCAGGTAAGCAATTCGCATTCGTTGAATAAAATTCCTTTCGTGGTTTTACTAAAATACGGTAAATAATGGTCTGACTTCTTAGCAAATCATGTGGAGTACATTAATAACAGGAATTGAGAGATTCGATACTATTTGTATAGTCTTAATATAATCTCTATTTATATATAAAAGGCTTTGTCCTGACTGACTGACAGAGAATCAACGCAGAGCCTAAACTATAATAGGTAGGGACTTGGAATTGTGACAGTAGCCTACCTTTGTTTTATAATGTAAGTGCTCACTAAGAAAGAATTTTGCAAACTTTTGATTTTAAATGCCAAAAATTAAATGTTTTTGGGAATATTTAATCCCTTTTTACACTGAATTATCAAATCCAAATCACAGTCCACGTGACAACATATTGTTGCCAGTTGTCTAGGATGGGTTTGGAAATAAAAGAAATGAGAGTTAAACAAATTTTTACAGAGAAGTTATCAATATAATTCATGTTATAAATAAATATTAAAGAATGAAATCCACGAAAATAATGCAGTCACATAACTTTCTCTAGCCTGGAAATAGAGAAAACAATACGAGGTAACAAAACAATATGTTTTGGGAAGAGAAATATGAAAGTGATATTGCATCTCTGTTTAATTTCATCCCCAAAACAGGTTTATGGTAACATGAGTGAGAATAAATATTCCGCAAAGACAATACAATTTTTATTACCGGAATTTCTGTTTCTTCTTATTTGAACCCCACCAGGCTTGCTGTATACTGTACAAGCGATGGGATGCAAAATTACAGTTTTACTAAATCAGCACTCTGATTGACTTACATCCCAATGAGTGGAGTTGGTCTGGGTTCGATCCTGACTCAGGTTGATGGCACTTGTGTGTGCGTGTCGTAACTGCCTCATGTCTTTAGATTCACAGGCATGTAAAGGAACTCCTGCGAGACAAAATTCCGACACGCCAGCCTAAGTTGTAGTACCTTTAAGTGACCACAAAACCAACCGATGAGTGGAGTAGTGACGTAATCAAGGTCCCTGTTCACTCAAACTTGCTTTATTCTATCGTCATGAGCCAGGAAATTATATCATACACGAGAGAACCATCCCGGTGTGTATTAAATCTGTCCTATATTACTTGCTAGAATCCACAACCGCATGTGTTCCCAACATTTATTCGGATTTATTCGTGTGCAGTCGTACCACAAGATTGTTTATCTCATCACAAGAAATCAAGTTTCCTACTGACATCATTTGAACGAGGCATGTAGGACACGGTGGCATTAATTTTCGATCGACTTTTTAACGTGACTGACCGTCAGATTTATAAAGCTCTGCTAGGTATAGGGGCTTACCCATACCCAGCTGGCAGGCCCCTTGGACTTCCATATCGAGAAACCTCTGCCAGCGGAGGTTCCAGCAGGAGTTCGGATGTTGCAGTAAATGGCAACCGTGTAGACGCATCACAGTCGAGCTAAAATGGCTACTTCATAGTAACCAATATGATAGGGAGGAAGTCAGTATACATTTTCACCAGTTGTATTATTTAAGAACATTTATGAGGAATACTAAACATTTTCTGAATAAAACCATCTAGTTTTACTATTATAAAACGATTATCGTAATAGTTTTAAGCATAAGAACATTGTATTATTCTAAGTGGATGTTGGCAATATGTTAAGCTGGCCGCGCCTATCATCTCCACCTGCTACGCACGCCTTCGGCAGTAGCACAGGGGAGGGGCCAGCAGGAACTGGTCTTCATTGTTTGTTTACATTTAAAATCTGAATTGCACCTTAAATTTGCGATCCCTATATTTGTGAAAAGGGTCCTCCATGTCGCTTACATATAGCTACGACAACATTCTTCTCGCTTGCTCGTCTATGATTTTCACATTGTTTGCAAACTCCAGCATATCGTCAAAGTTGACGCGGGAAGTTCGTGCCACGTGGCTTGCAGACGGAAAGCGTGTTGGTGACAGTTCTGGGAGACCGCTAGGGGTTTGCCAGGTAGCAGACCTCTGTCGATCGCTGCCACCTAGCTAGGTAAGCATGCTTACTTGGGGGAGGACTATCGATTCGGCGGTGAGAATTGAATGCTTTACAATGAATAAAGGAGTAGCCTTTCCTGTAGTAAGCTTACTTTGAGAGTTATTTGCGAAAATAAAAAGATCGTTCGATAGTTTAACACCAACTTGAAGAAAGACAAACAGCCTTTTGAGCCTTTATTTCTGTCCAGTTTTATACACAAAGCACTGAATGGACCCAGAACTTTATTTTATAACTTTATATAACTTGACAGGTATAATTGAAGAGTGTAACCCAAATACCTGCTAAGTGCCAGAAAGTTGTTTAGGAGTTTAAGTAAAAAATTGTATTCCAGAAGTTTTGATTTTAAATTTTAATATAGAATATAGTGTACACTAAATTGAAGGATAATTGTATTTAGATTGTTATGTTTAATTAATGATATTACATGTAACATAAGTTAAATTCAGAAATACTAAACATAGCTAAGTGCCAATGCACTTTGACTAAAAACTCAGGTAAGTGCCAGAGGTAGTCTCAGTCTTAGTACAGGTAGGCCATTTGAAAGAAACTTAAAAACAAAATCAGTCTACATCAGTACGACACAAGTTCTCATAAAAGGACCTGTATTTTTTATCCAAATATGGTAACATTGATACCAAGTTTTTTTTTTCTTTGCTAAATATTCTTGGCCCTTCATTTCCATTGAATGTTACATTTCTGGTGGCAGACACCTTCACTTCTTTTTTTAGAATACAAACATTTTCCAAGTTTCCACTAAGCTGTAGCTATATTTCACTCCTATTTCACTCTCTGCTGAGAAGCGTAACATTGTGACCTTAGAGATCTGCAAATTCTTCGTTGTTATCAAGGAATCAGCAGCAGCCTGAATATTGAGAAATCTGTTTTCAGTCATGTCATTGACTTCAAATTGGTTAACATATTTAGCAGATCTGACAATATCATGAAGTTTTTCAAGGACATATGCCTTGCACGGCATCTTCCTCTCCTCTATCTGGGCAAAGTCCCTATCGCAGGGCAAGTAGCTATGGCGGGATACTAAGAACTTTCATTCTTGTGTCCGACTTTAGAGTTGTGTACAAATATTTGAATAAAAACAATTTCTTAACGCACTTCATTTTACCTTAGTAAACTTCCTGGACGGCCGTTTCGCAGGTGGTGTTCCTGCATCATCAGCAGAGTGCCAACTGAGGTCTCTGGAGCAGGTGTTTGTGAGGGTGTCTGTTATGGTGGGGGTGTAGTGGAGGTGGGGGTAGGTGATGGGGGTTTGGTTTGACTGCCTGTGCGTATTAATGTGTCAAATAGTGTGTGTGATCTGAAATTGAGTTGGTTATTTAAAACTGATGTTGGGTGTGATTTTGTGTGTTTGTAGATTTCAAATTGTTCCATTGTGTTTAATTTCTTGCTTTTGTGTGTGAAGTGTAGTATTTCCATGTCTGTGTTTATGTTTTCGTAATTGTGGTCAGTTGTGATGATGTGTTCTGCAAAATTTGATTTGTTTTGTGCTTGGTGGATGGCTTTGATGTGCTCTTTGTATCCGGTTCGAAATGATCTGCCTGTTTGGCCTATGTAGAAACTGGGGCAGTCTTGACATTTGAGTTTGTATATACCAGTTGAGTTAAATTTGTCTGTGTGTGTGTGTTTGTGAGGTGTTTTTTCAGGGTGTTGTTTGTTCTGTATGCAATTTTGTATTTCAGTTTTTTGAATGAGGCAGCGACTTTGTACATTTTATTGTTTTGGTATGTCAGTGTGATGAATTTATCTTTTTGTGTTTGTTGGGGGTTTCGTGTGTGTCTTTTTCGTTCTGCTTTTTTGACCATTGAATTTATCATTTCGGGGTTGTAACCATTTTGTTGCGCTAGATATTTGATTGTGTCCAGTTCTTGGAAGTAGTCAGTTTTTTCCATTGGTACACTTATTAATCTGTGGATCATGGAGTGGAAAGCTGCATGTCTGTGTTGTATAGGGTGGTTTGATGTGTTATGTATGAGAGTTGTTGTGGTTGTGGGGTTTCTGTATATTTTGAATTTGTGTTTGTTGTCTTTCTTTGCTACTGTGAGGTCAAGGAAATTTATGGAATTGTTTTCTTCTGTTTCCAATGTGAAATTTAGATTTGGGTGTACGTTGTTGATGTATTGGTGTAGCTGTTCAGCTTGTCGGGTGTTTCCATTGTACAAGAATATGATATCATCTGCATATCTGTACCAGAAGATGATTTTGTTGGAGTGTTTATTTTTATCGTTTAGTATCTGTGTTTGTTCAATGTTGTGTATGAATATTTCCGCTAGGATTGACGAGATGGGTGATCCCATTGGTAGTCCCTCTGTTTGTGTGTAGTATTGGTTGTTATATGTGAAATAATTTTGTTTGGTGATGATGTCTGCTATGTTTATAATTTCTTTTATTTCAGGGTCTGGTACTTTGTTTTCTTTTAGCATACCTTCTAGTATTGTAAGTGTTTCTGTTACTGGTATGCTGGTGTACATGTTTGATATGTCAAATGAGCCTAGTGTACTATTGTGTGGGATGTGTTTGTCTTGAATGTTGTTGATCAGGTCTATGTTGTTTTTTATTAGGGTGTGGTTTCTTAGGGTTATATTTGATCTGATGACATTGTCCATGTGTTTTGCAAGTTTGTGTGCAGGTGCATTCATGTAGTTGATTACTGGTCTGATTGGGGTGTTTTCTTTGTGTATTTTGGGTAGTGCATTTAGTTTTGGGGCTTGTGGGTTGATTTGTTTTAGGAATGTTTTTTTGTTATTTGGTATTATGTGGGTGCTCTGGTTTATTGCCTTTTTTATGTTATTCTGGTACTGTGTTGTGGGGTCTTTTGTTAGTTCTTTGATGTTATTTTCATTTATGAATGTAGTGATCTTGTCATCTAGGTCTTGTGTTTTGATTATTACTGTGCAGTTTCCTTTATCTGATTTTACGAAAGTGAGGTTATGTTCTTGTTGTTTTTGTTTTAGTTGCTTTAATGCTTGCATTTCTTTGCGTGAGTTCTTGGGTTCTGGCTTGTATATTTCGTTTATGTTCCTCTTTATGTCTATCCTCAGATATTCTTGGTGTTCTGGTTGTGTATTTTGTATTGCAGTTTCGATGTCCGTGATGGTTTGTAGGCCTGCGTGTTTGTTTGTATTGTACAGCCGAGAAACTATTCATAAAAAACAACATAAAATACTTACACAACATCAAGAACCAACACAACACAAAAGCATACAAACTACATTTACAACTAGCACAAAGAACACACTTCCTACAACTAGAAGAAATCATATCGCACACCAACAAAACAGTAGAAAAACAAACCAAGAAAATAAAAGATCGCCATAACCACAAATTCACGGCACTCGAAAATGAACAAAGAACAACATACTCTACAGAACATAAGTTTCACCCGGGAATCTGCAACAACACCAATGTTGTCTTTGACAAAAACGAAACAGAGCTCCTAAACAAAGGCCTAAAACACAACATACAACACAACACACACAGGCAGTCAAACCAAACCCCCATCACCTACCCCCACCTCCACTACACCCCCACCATAACAGACACCCTCACAAACACCTGCTCCAGAGACCTCAGTTGGCACTCTGCTGATGATGCAGGAACACCACCTGCGAAACGGCCGTCCAGAAGTTTACTAAGGTAAAATAAAGTGCGTTAAGAAAGTGATTTTATTCTAAGAACTTTTCCACTATTTCTTAGTTTCTTCTGCACATCTAACCTATAATCTGAACCTTTCTTCCTTCTTCTCTCCCCCATTTCAACATTATTTTCAACATGTAAAACTCTTGAACTACTTCCCTCCATTTCTAAAATAATCAGCTGTTGGTACTTAGCAGACTTCTGGGTAAATAAATGAGGGACATAGCCGAGCTTCCATCTTGTGATCAATGTTTGAACTAAACTAAATACTGTGGCACAATGACATATAGATGGGTTTTGATGCAAAAACTAATTTTTTTCAAAAATGGCACTTAGCAGCTATTTGGATTACACTCTTCAATTGTTTCTGTAGGAATTGCATGTAGGGAAAAAAGTAGCAGTTATTGGAGTTTGCAAGTATCACACCCGAGGTTAGTTTACAATTCATGAATAAACCAAAGAACTTAAAACAATGTTAAGCATTCCTCCAATTATTTAGAACCAACTGTAATATTTATCTTATTTAACTACACAGTTTTTTCATCTCGAATGTCAAAATATTTATTTTTCTTCCTTTAGTAACGCGTAAAATATGTTACACATCTGAAAACATTTTCAAGCCCTCGTCTTGAATACTTAGTAAAACCGCTACGTGGTGTTAGCCTGACCTAACTGTAACTAAAGGGCAAAACATGTACCAAAAATGGCCTTAGTGTCTGTAAAAAAATTAATTGTACAATAATATTTGCTACAGAAATATATTGCTAACATTTTATTCCCTACCAAATAGATAATTATTCTTCACATATGCATGCAATTATGCACAAAAGATATGGCAAATATTAAAAAATATATAAATTTGCATTTATAAAACGTGTAATTTGTCCACCGCTGTGGCTCAGGGGATGCGTTCAATCCTCTCACGCAGCGGGCCCGGGTTCGATTCCTGGTCGGGACAAGTTACATAGGTGATGCTTTTTCCGGGGTTTTCCCTCACCTGTGAGGCAAATGTCAGGTAACTTTAGGCCCTTGTGGTCCCCAGATATCATCTGGCCGTCATTATCATCTTCATCCTTCTGAGTGAGTGTGTGTGTGTGAATGGTGTGTATCGTCCTATGTGTTCGTAGGGTCTCGGAGGTGGCCCCGGCATTGGGCTGATCGCTCATTCGGGGAGGCCCTCCATGTCCTTGTCTGGTCAAAAAAGTGTGTATGTGATCCAAAAGTAATCCCTCTCCCGACAGGTCGCGGCCCTGTAAGGCCCGGGCGGCTTGGGTCGCTTAAATCCTAAAAGGGAGAGGTAAAACTACGAAAAAGAATGAAAGAAAGAAAAACGTGTAATTTTATTCATTCTCCTACTTACATAATTCATTTGCCGAAAGTAGCATCACAATAGGTAACTAGTAGTCTTTCAATGTTTTCTGTAGACAAACTATGCTATTGTCCGTCATAATGACTTTATACGCCGAGAATGATCTTTCTACATCAACTGAACTGATTGGGCAGTATTTATACACTGGTGCCAAACGTTCGGATCATTCATCTGGCAAACATACCCTATTTCCATTTGTAAAACCCACTACCACCCGTAGCCAGGTAGACATTTCTAGCGGTAAAACTTAAATGCCGTTACTCAGAAAGTTGGAAATGGGAACTTGGAAGGGATGTTCAAAGTATGTTTTGAGAGAGATTCTTAAAATTGTCCTAAATTTCAACCATATATGCAGAATTATGCTTCTATGTTTAGAATATGCAATAACGCCAATAACTATCGAAATATGCATTTATATGCATTTTGAAAAAATCCGAGCCCTACTTATAAAGTAGCCGAGGGTTCAGACTATAGTTTTAACTAAACTAACCTAACTCGCCATACTAAAATATAACTAAAAAGCTTAAATTAATAAGACTTGTGTTATGATGAGCAAACCTTCTCAACTGCCTTTATTTCAAGAATCTATCACAACCATATAAGTTATAGATAATTTAATGAAAATAAAATGCTTATAATGTGACTATACTGAAACATGACTGAGGTCCTGCAATACCCAAATGCCATATAATGTTACATGCAATAAAATTGTACAAAAGTATTAATATGTGACAGGAATATGTTTTATTCCATGATGAGAAGGGGCATTCAATAATTAAAAAGACAAATTGGTCTGGGGAAAAGACGGTTGGTAGTACAAGTTTGATACATTTAGAATTTTAAGTTGGCATCACTGGGACGAGTTGCAATCAACTGATGGATCAGCATTGCTATGTTTATAACATCAAAATTAAGTTTAACGATGTCGGGTCTTCTTGAAAATTCCACATTGGTTGAACAACGTTCTGTGATTCGTTTTTTGATTGCTGAAAGTTAAAAACCAGCTAATATATACTCCAAAATGACTAAAGTGTATGGTGAAAGTTGTACGAACCGTGGAAATTTTTACAAGTGGGTAGAACAGTTCAAAAGTGGTCGAGAATCAGTGACTGACGAACACCGTTCTGGCCGGCAACTTCCTCACTTGGAACTCGAATTGTTTGGACCACTGGAGGAGGCATTACGTGGGAAGAAGTTCCAGGATAACTAGGATGTCTACAAATTTGTGGGAAATTGGCTGCGACACCAAGGCAGCCGGTACAAAAAAGCTAGTAACTCATTGGGACAAGTGAATAAATGTTGATGGGGATGAAAAGTAGGAAAAGTCTTGTTTTGTAAAAATGAACGGTTTTTTCCAGGTCATTTTGTGTCTTATTATTGAATGGCCCTCGTAGTTAATATGAGTCCATTTATATTACTTTTATGTTAGCACAAAGAGAAATAACATAAACAGGTGGAATATTTTGGCGCTTTATGATGTTTTATTATTTGCAATTGAAATAGGTAATAACTAATAACTGCAAAAGCGTCAATAAGATGTTGCATGTGGCTGGAAATGTAGGCATTTAAATTCTTGAGTGTGGACTTGATGGATGTTTTAATTTGTTGCAGAGTGCCGACGGACAGGTGGAGCATCGAACAGAGACCGGGAGGAAAGTTTGGTGATTGGTGGCCATGAAGAGGAAGCAGGGGAGAACATTGAGTTCGTGCTCTGGACGGGGTGAGTTCTTATTCTAACCTAACATACAACACGAAATCAGAACCACAGTCCTGGTGGAAGGGGCGATCAGCAAAAGGCCACATGTAAACTAGAGTCTGAGTCCGCCGGCGTGGTCTTGTGGTTAGCGTCGCTGACTACAGATCCGTCGGCCCGGGTTCGATTCCCGGTACCTCCTCAGATTTTTCTGAGGTAGGGAGGTCTGGTAGGGGTGCACTCAGCCTCGTGATTCAAAATTGAGTAGCTACTTGATAGAGAAGTAGCGGCTCCGGTCAAGAAAACCACCATTAACGGCCGTGGGTGTCGGCATGCTGACCACATGCCCCCCCAATCCTGCCTTCTGTCTACAGGAGATGACGCAGCGGTCGGGTGGTAGGCCAAGTCCCTCCAGGGATGTAGCGCCACGGAGTTTAGTTTTAGTTTAAACTAGAGTCTGAAGTGAATCTCCTATAATAATAAATACAATGTTAACAGCATTATAGGCTATCTTATTACTGGCACCACTCACATCAGAGAGTTTAAGATAAAGAAATAACACAGCATTTTCTTAACGGTGTCAACATGGCATTGGCTATCTCACTTAATGAAACAAATAGGTTTATTTAAATTTTGTGGTTTTGAATTATTCGTTACATGATGTAAATATTCTCTAACAGTCGTAATAAATATATAATTAGAGTTAGGATTCTCTCTTTCCATTACTTATCAGGGAATTTCTGAGTTTAGAGGAAGCTGACCTTTATCACAAGTGATGGCTTTGAAGTCTTTCACTTTATTGCTTCCAGTCATTCATAATCATATGAACACGTCACATTGCAAGGAGCCTCAGCCTCATGTACGCCAGACAAGGGTTGAACTTGTACAAATTATGACTGTCTTATAACTACCCTTGGTAAAGTCGCATAGTAGGGGGCCCACTTTGAAAACCAACTTTCTCCTCATAAAACACTTAATATCACATGTATTTTGTTATAGATAGTTCTCTGGAGAGGCGATGTTGCCTCGACGAATGATTTGGTCCAACCCGCCCGCCCTAAACGGTACGATCTAGCGAAAAGTAGCGTAAATTCCGCCACATTTTGATCTCCGGTAAGGCGATTGGACGTTAGAGGAGTGACGTCACACCAGCTGAACACGTTTAATTCTGGGAAACAGGTTCACCAATACAACAAATCTCCTACTAAGTTAATATCTTTGTTCATGTACAAGAAGCGTCATGTTCGTCAACCTGCCACGATGAGAAACAAAAAACACCACCTGTGCACATCGATCCTGTAGGCAAATTTGTTGTTCTGAAGAAAAACAAGTGACATAAGTTACTTAATAAAGACGTATTTTATAACATAATTAATTAATTAATTCGTTGTGCTTTTCATTTACATAATGTGTGATGAATTACATCACATATTGTAACTAAACGTAATAGCCATGGCCTCTAATAATTTGTATTATAGAAGAAAATCGCGAGCCAGGACCCTCAGAACTTACGTCAAAGAACGTGTGAGGAAAATATTTGTCCTGTGACGAGAAAATATAGATTGTAAATATATATATATATATATATATATATATATATATATATATACTGTATATATATATACACACAGAAAACATGGAGAATCAAGCCCAGGATCCTTGGCACTTAGTCTGAAAAAGAAATTTCAATTTACTTTATTTTATGTAATCGACTAAACAGTCTAAAAAACGAACTATTGTGAACTGTGTTTTGTATTTGAAAATGCGCTCTTACGCTTGCCAGGCAATTCCTGTGGAGAGGGAGGAGACCTATCGGTAATTTTTGCATCCACCCTCCCCAGACAACAGCTACTGTACAATCATTAATTAAACCATTACAACACTAAATCACACCAAATACAAATAACAATAAAATTAACTATTTAAAATAACTATCTGTTGTCTCTAAATGAATTCATCATAAAAATTGAAGATTTTAAAACTTCCAAGCAAATCCTAGTTAACTCCACCCGGTGAAAACCCAACAATAGCATAGTAGATTTTGTGGCTTCGGGCAGAGACCCACAAGATCCGAACACAAGAGGTTTTACTTCAAAATCAGTATTCGGCCATTTAACTTGAAAGCTATCCCTCAGTTGTTCATATTTATCAGACTTTTCCTTGGCTCCCATATAGAGGCTGTCCCCATCCTCGTATCTAATCGTGACATCTAAAACCCATACTTTGTTAGTCACTTTTAAAATTAAATCGGGTCTCAGAAATACGCCGGCTGAAATGGGGAAATTATGTTCCTTGTACAATTCGGAATTAGGTATTACAGCCATCTTCCCGAACACCTCGGACACAATCCGGTCGTGGCGCCTCATACGAGGTTGTTTATTAGCCATGCACTGACCGAGAATGTGCCCGAGGGTTTCGGGAAGTATACCACACTATCTGAAGATGGGGTCAACCTCGGGTCTATAGCGGTGTTCAAGGACCCTGCAAGGGCTGTATTAGTGCGAACTTTAATAGCCTCAATGAGTAACCTTGATGGAAGCCGATTTTTGTCGTACAAAAACTCATTTCCTATTCTTTATCATAGAAAGAAGGGGCTGATTTTCCTTGCCAAATACACGAGGCCCACTTTAGCCTATCGTTCTCTTTGAGAACTGTTTTCTTCCTCTCAATGTCCTTAATCGAGCAGGGCCAGGTCAAACCGAGTCTTTCAGCACGCTTAGAAATCTTATGTTGAAAGTCTTCAGAGGCTATTACTGTTTGAACGATGGGGTCATTGTTAGAGTGCAACTTGGACGCTAACCTGAGCGCAGCAAGCTGCACTATATTTTCTAATTTTGGAAAACCAAGGCCTCCATCGCGGCACCTAGCATAGAAAAATCCGGATGTGAGCAGCGCCGGGAGGTGCAGAATTTCCCTGAGTATTTGTCGAAGAGAATCGTCAAAGGCAACCAATAGAGTCCTACTCGGAGGACTGGCTACTAATCCATATAAGAATTTCGGAATAAGGTGCCTGGAGATAAGATCGAGCTTTTGCGCCGGCCTAAGGGGATAAGAGTGAATTTTCCGAGCCGCCCTCAAAATCGTATCACCAAGCACCCCGCCGTCCCCTCTAAAATTCCAAGGGTCTACATTTATTCCTAGATATTTTAAGGTCTCTCCAGGAGGTGAGAAATTAATCTTTGAATTCCCCACCCTCACTAAAGGGTCGACTGAGACCCAGGTATCTCTGGTGGCAACGATCTCTAAGGCACAGCACTTACTAACCGAAATTTCCAAACCTACTTTGGTCAGACCTTCGAACAAGGTGTTCAGTTCGCTCTGCAAATCATTTCTATTATTAGCTAGCAAGACGATATCGTCAGCAAAGGCTAAGATTCCCGTTCTCACTTCTCCCCACGAGAATCCCAGCCCTGCCGACTCAATATCGCGAATAACCTTATCAATAACAAGGTTAAAAAGCAGAGGAGATATCGGGTCACCTTGTCTTATTCCTCTTTTAACCTGGATAGAGGCGCCACCCGATTGAAGCGTAGTATTACAATCCATGTATCCAGGCATGATTAAGTTGGCAATATTCCGAGGAATACCATTTGCCAACAGAGATCTTTCAATGGCCGTATGAGGGACCATGTCGAACGCTTTAGCGAGGTCTACCACGGTTAAGCATGCTCCTTTGTTTTTCTTAGCATATTCAAGGAGCTCGATAATGATGGTGCTGTTGACTTGGCAACCTGGTTCCTTGATGAAGCCTTTTTGTCTTAACGAAAAGTTTACAACTTTACGAAGACGGCTATCAATAGTGCTGGAAAAATAGGCGCGCTAGGATCGACATAACCGTGATAGGTCTCCACCCTCCTACTTCGCCAAGGTCCTTACCTTGTTTGGGTATAAAGGTTGTTCGTGCCTTTTTCCAAACAGGAGGGTAGCGCCCCGATACAAGGATCGCGTTGAAGAGTTTGGATATTAATCTGTGAAATCCTAGAATGTGTCTCCGGCCTAAACCGTCTATACCCGACGAGGACGACGCCTTCATCTTCCGAATCTTAGCGTCGACCTCTTCAGGGGAAATGGCAACAAAATTATTCAACGAGTAACCCGACACTCCCCTCTGTTCTATGCCATCCAGCCTTGCAGTAGTATCCTTACCCCAAAGATCAGAGTAAACTTGGACTAATTCGGTTAAATTACATCACTGTCCACATCACCTAAAATGTCCAAATCGTGACAGGCTCTTTCAACAATCAGTTTGGGGTTTTTCCTAAATAGACCCTGAGCCTTAGAAAATTTTGCTCTCTTGTTTAAAGGTCTACGATCGAACGGACGATCTCTGTGTTCATTTAGTGCAACTTCATTAGTTCCCAAAATACTAGTTCTAAATCCCTCTAGGATATCCTCAATATCCAGATTTCCAACCTCTCCCCCAATAACTTGGTGGAAATAATGGTCGAGCGTCTTTTGAATATCTCTGAATTTATTGAGTTCTATTCTATTAATAGCGCAACGTAAACCTGCTCTAGCTATCGAGACTTTCCATTTACTGACATCTGAGGCTTCTAGTTCGTTATCTAACACTTTATAGTTATTAGCTATATTCTCCCTTAAATCAGCAGTCTGAGACAATTCTGCAACTCCCGGATTATGAGATATTGATCCCTGGAGTCGGATAGTCCCACTACAATCGGATTCTCCATCTAAGGGAGCAATCTTACCCCGCGGGTAGTGAGAAACAGTGATAACACTATCACTACTATCCGTTAAATCAGCATTGATTACCGAATCTTCATTATCAGCCACTTCATCCTGAACTTCCTCTAAATCCGGAATGTTACATGGGATTGCATTAGCTTCCGTGTTTAAGACTCGCCTTTTGTCAGAAATTTGTCTACTGGTTTTAGATGTTAAAATTGCAGCTATCTTTTTATTTATCTGCTTATCTCCATTAAACTCTCTATTAAGCTGAACCAGTAAAGTAATTTCTTCCTCTGTCCAGATACTAGTTACTCCTTTAGGCTTATTAACCTCCTGCAGCCGTTTCGCATTGCGAAGACTAGGGTGCTTATGTCTTTCGTGAGTGCTTAGACCACTTTTGGAATTAAAACTTCTCTCGCATTCCGAACACTGAAATTCAAAAACTTCAGCCACCGTTGGGCCCTTACAATACGCCTGATGGACTTCTACACCGTGTTTAGCCGGAAAAGTTTTAAAACAAATCCCACACTTGTAAATGACATCAAATTCATTATGATTGTCGCGCATGTGATTATATGCATCATTAAAAGTGCCAATGGTAGCCGAGCAATAGCCACATACATTCTCGTTAAAGGGAAGCTCAAGGACTATACTATCCCTGTCCCTAGGAGCGGCACAAGCCATACTAAAAACTTACTAAGCTAAAAAATTATCAAAAGCAAATAACACCGATTAACCACACACATCTAAAATCAACAAATATGAATTAAAAGTTAATTACTAAAAAGCCTTCTCTAAGGAAATAACTTACACACACATCACACAAATACGGTTTGGCTCCGTTTTGGTTTGAAATAAATAATGTTTAAAATTGCACATATAGCATAATCAGTAAAGCACTGTCATCCAATAGGAACTGATCCAGGAAGATTTGTTATAACACTTATTACAGAGAAATCATCCTTGAAAATGTTCATTTAGATATAGGCGGTCTGATATGTAATAAGACCAACTTTCCAATTAAAACTGGGTACTGCAAGCACTAATAGTTAGTCATATATTAACAGAAGATAACTTCAGACAGCACTAAATGTCACTGTGCTGAAAGATCCTGCTCTTCTGTTGTTATTCATTTAAAACCATTATAGTCTATCCATAATCTTAATCTTTGAATTTCTAAAAGCAGGGAAGTCATGGGATAAAACTTTTTAAGAAGTATAGAAATTGTTATGGATTGGTAGACAAACATTCAGATAACCTGTTTGGGCAACATACTTGAGCACACACATCACAATAATATGGTTTGCTACTACTTTTCCTGCAGAGGCATCCAATAGAAGACGTTAACTGCAGTATAACTTGGCTATTCACAGTTTTCGACAAATATGCACTTATAAATGTAACCATACAGTGGCAATTGCAATTACAGCAACCGATCCACTTTATCTCATATCTTCCTCGTCTACTTTCCAACCTATACCGGATAGCCACAGCGATAATCCAACTCTCAGTGAAGACCACTAGTCCTACATGTTACTTCTTGTTGAAAAATTATCATTCAAAATATAATATGGAAGCAATTACACTGCACATTGACCACGGACTCCAAAGTGAGGTTAACAGAATCTACCATCAAGCTAGATAGTTCGTTGGAGAGGGAGCCATGGCACCTCCCACTACATCCACTGCCACCTGGCGGAAGACCAACTCTCAGTGTGTAACCATTATTCCCACACATATTTCTAATCAGAATTGTCATTCGACGCATATTATGGTAGTAATTCCACTGAATTCATCATAGACATCGAATTAGGGTTAACAAGCATAGACCCGACCTCAATTATACCAATATAAAATTGCCTATTTGGCGAATGTTTCAGTCTAGCCAACCACAGTCCGGCAACACCACATATTTAGCCCAAGGAAATATATATAATTACAACAACTATCTTTTTAGATAGTAGAACTTGCTTGTCGGTTATAGTTCTAAATTCCAGAATATATTCTTCGAAGATATCACAAGATTTACCACCAAACTTAGTAATTCATTGCAGAGCGAGACCAAGGCACGTCCCATCACATCCACTGCCAGTTTCACATTCGGTTGTTTACTTTTGCTCGTACATATCTTGGATCAAGTATAGGAGGAATTCTGGGGGTAAAGGCGGTCGGTGCATAAAAAAAAGATCAGAATAAAAGTTTTATCTCAGTATAATGTATCATAATGGATAATAATCATGTATCACTGTACTATAAACGCACGCGACTAACTCACTCACTCATATTTTAATGTTGACCCACTTCCACATGAAGCTTGCAATTTGGCAGACTTAGTATTACCAACTGCCGACAATTCCTCCCGATACGTGACTTCCAGATAGCTTAACTAGAATATATCTTGTAATACCACCGCTGAACTGCTATCGGGAAGAACGCAGTAAAATTTTGTAAAATGGTCCTTAGCTCATTGAGCAAAGAGGTGTGTTTTCTGTAGTTCGGTAGGCGTCCGCTAGGTGCGGCAGATCGGATTTGTATTTCTACAATCGAATTACACAAGAACATATCGTTTTAAGTGCATTAATCTATTTGTGCAATTCTATTTCATTCATAAGTGAGCATAAATTGACATTTTTGTGTAAAGTAAATATTCCGGCATCAGTTCTAAAATTCAGGTGGCCAGAGAGGTTCGGCGTGCTGCCATCTTGTTTCAACCAACCTTGCCTAACTAGCAGTTGGAAATTTGTCAGCCACTCCATCCTCCTGCTAGCTTATCTGGAAGTTGTCTTGCCAGACAGATTTTGTCAGGAGATCACAATACGAAATTCTCGGCCAACTTCCAGATAGGTTTTCTATCTGGGAGATAAATATGATATCAGGTGTTCGTCGTACAAGCCCTTAGGCCGTTAGTCCGTAATAAATTTAGTCCGATAATAAATTAAACCAAAAGCACTTCGAAATCTACCTCTGCCTGTAGGCCTGCCTAAAGGGATTTTTGTCCTTATAGTAGCTAAACGGTACGCCCTATCAAGAAACGGATTGGACCAGCAGTAATGGATTTTGACGGAGTCCTGTGACTTTTCGTCATCGAATCGGTTAAAGGTTATTCAATTCTATCATTTATTTATTTCTAGTAAATTTTGTTATAAACGCTTCATTTTGATTTTGATTTTGAAATTTGTTGGTCATTACCCTTGACTTCAATTCCATAGTCACTGAGGAAAATAGAGTAGTTTCGTTGAGCGATTTCAACGTGAAGGCGTTTTCAATAATTTACATTTTCGGGAACATTGGAGCGTCTCTTCTGTTTACCTCTTCCGTTGTAGGAACAGCTTCGATCCAAATAAATTCAGCATTGGAGCAGGTCTACATAATTCGAGCTTAGAGTCTAGAAATTACATTTTGGCCTGCACCGTACATAACTAGGGGGCGCATTTCCATGACCAAAAAAACATTAAAATATGACCAATAAAATGTTAAATATGACTTTACCATTTACACATTGTGTTTCATTACAATACATTTTATTAAAATATAGTGTTAATTATTTAAAATATCTGTAAATTCTCAAAAAGTATCATTATAATGCAAAATTTACAAAAAATGATATGAAACTTCAAAATTTCTTTACTATGCACACAAACATGACAAAAATATGACCTAAATATGCATATTCATACTAAATAATTAGGCTACAATAGTTGAAAATTTCCTAAATATGCAGTTATATGCACAATAAAAGCCGTTCCACTTTCACCAGGATGCTTGAAATCGGGTTTAAATTAGTCGGAAACCTGAAATATTGCAAAGGGAAAAAATATGAAATGTCATCGAAATCCGCCCCTAGTCATAACTAGGGATCGGATATTTATTACCTAAAAAAGTGGAAAATATGACTGCAAATATGACCTTAAAAACGACTAAATATGACCCAAAATTCGAAATATGACTTAATAAAACAAGGTTTTTTCAAAAAATAAATGTTCAAAGTCTTACATCACACTAATTCAATCAGATAATGCCTTTTAACAGTTTTACTTGTAAAGAACTTTTAATCTGTTAATGTTCCCAAATGTGAGCTGAAAATATTTTTAAAACATGTCTATTGGAAGTTGTTAACAAGCAGGAGGAAGAGCTAATTGTGCTATTACTTCCTGTTGTCCCTTCACATTTTAGTTACACAAAACAAAAATATTCGTGTTTTTTTTTTTGAAAACATTGAAGTCGACAGTTTAGTGCATATACTGCATAATTGTGCTCTTTTAGCGAATTTATAACTGAAATATGAAGTTAAATTACAAATATGGCCAAAATATGACCAAAACCAAAAGAAAGACCAAAATATTACTTTATATGCAAAACAAAACTGCCCGATTAGGATAACGAGCGGGCAATTTGTGAGTGCGGCGAGAATGGAGGTCAGGACAAAAAATATGACATGTCATAAACAACTGAACCCTAGTCATAACACTATAACTACTTGACCGGCTATTATCTCTCTCTCTCTTAAAAAGTTGGCTTCCTGTCTGTTCACCATTTTTCTCGGCTATCTAAAAAACTTAAGGAAATGCTTATGCATTACAGCAGGAAAAATTAAATTGAATATCCTTTGTATCTTCTTAAAATTAACATTAAATTGTTGTTTTCAGATACGTATCTATTTGTTGAGATTTCAGAACAAATCAATGCTAAGATATCTAAATTCTATTAACTTCAAGAAATGCATTTCATTCTTGCCAATACGATGTCAAGTTATTACAAATATTTTCATTTTCCAAACACGATGACTCTACAGAAATTTAAAGACTTAGGGCCAGTTTTATAAACATGTAAACTGTAGTTAGCATGCAAAATTAACTTTCTTGTATAAACATTAATCCAAGTTTATCTCATCCTAACCAACATTTTAATATAACTTTGGAATTTTTGGAAGTTAAAACATTAACTGATGATTTGCAAATTTTAAATACATTTCAAACAGTGAAAAAGAAACTAGAAATCATTTTATAAGCACAATGTGAGTTATTAATTATTATTTTCATATCATTTAGATTCAGTCTAATGACATTAAAAGTACAGACACCAGTATTGGCTTTGTTGTTGGTTATGGTAGCAACATTTATTTCTAGATTTCTGATTATTCTGATACCCCATCTGGTGATGCAACGAAAACCCATCATGAATCTCCTAAATGTCATAACAGAAGGACATGACATGCTACCGAAATTCGGGCAGAACAACTAGACAGAGGTTATGTCTCCCATTTCAATCAAGAACGAAGCGAATTCTCCATATGTTCATGATACTCAGGGTCAGCCCTGAGGTTCTATGCGAATTATTGTGATTGGAAGCTTCCAAATAGTTACAGAGTACAAAGGAACAGCCGGTAGAACCATTCAAAATTTGATAAGAGAAAAAGATATTTTAAGGCCTCGGTGTATTATAATTCAAACTAAGGACAGTGTCATAAGAAAACAATACTAGATTTCTACAATATTCGTAACCTTCCAAGCTTTAAAGGTACTGTAGGTTGCATTTACACACCTAAACACCTCTATGGACAGGTTAAAGCAGTTTGAAGCAAAAATACACATAGCCTCAATGAAATGATTAAAAAAACTAATCTTTATTAAGCAGTTGAAATAAATACCAAAGACATATGTGTAACATGGTGCTTTGTCTATAATTAAACAACTGAAAATCAAATACCTAAGATACACACATAATACTCTCTGCAATTTCCCTCAACTTTTGCACTGTTGCCAGATGTTTTATTATTTCCTCCAGTGTAACTGTGAGTTACACAATCTACGGTTATTTTTGTACAACATAAGTAGATAGTTATTTTGCAACTTTCAGTTAAAAACAACCATCAGTTTGAGAGTTTCATACAACTGGCCCATAGTCTATATATTCTGATTCAACATTTATAGGACAAAACGAATAGCATTAAAGTAACTAAGAGGTAAATACGTACGTTTCGTTGAATTTTCACTGTCTCCTTTGAGTTCATCGATGGATCTTGAAAATATTTAGCGGATGTTGGCCATTCAAAACAGGCGAGTTATACGGCTAGAAAGTAGGTTCGAATCAAGTTTGTTTGTTTTTCAGTACATTTTAAAATAAGCTGCAAAAAGGATGAGCCGGCAAACTGCAAATGTTCGGCTCGTCATCGCATGATAGCACGTAACTACAGATGGTCTTATTTTTAAGCAAAACGATTAAATTGGCTTTGCTATTTTTAAAATATGATCTATCTGTGCAAATTTTGTAATCCACTCATAATTGTCACGATTTAGCTTAGGTATTTTTATTGTCAGCTTAATAAAAAATTTACGCCGCTTGTAGACCTATTTATATTCATTGCAGGGAATATTTCATAAGTTCGTAGTGAATTGTCATAATTGGTTGGGCCTATTGATATCTACATTGAATATTAATATAAGAATATTTCCTTAAAATTGAATTTATTTTGTATTCCAGTATTAAAAATGTATGCTTTATCTTCCTCCTTGGCTGCAGTGAAAATTGCCTGTCTATGGCGAGAGAGAGCCGAGGTATTTATTTGTTGAATATATACCTTAAAATGAATTGACTTGAAGATTTTGCTAGAATTAGGTTTGAACACTGGGATTATGTTCATTTAGTTTATGTTTCTATGTGAATTGGCGTTATTCGCAAGTAAAAATATGTTTTTGGGGGTTATGGGAGGCAGTAAACGAAAAGTTTGCAAACATTTGTCGAAAAAATATCCCAACTTCAGCATTGTAACCAACGTATTCGGTACAATCTTCGGTACGTAAGTTCCGTAATTGCACAAACTGAGCAATGAATCGTCCCATGGATCTTTAATTTCCTAACGAGCAAGAGTCGGCCCATCCTTCAGTAAGATTCTGTTATCAAAGGTACAAGCAGTCAAGTGCAATTACCATGACAGAAATATACACAAGCTATAAGGATATTTTATTTTAATGAGAAATAAGATAGAAATTTCTATTTTATTCCGAAATTTCGATAAAATTTAAGCCAAAATCTACACCAGAATTTTACATTTTTATTAACCACAAACCAAGATCCTTACACAACATGTTTCGAAGATTTGGTCTAAAATTCAAATATATTTAATTTTATAAATAAAACCTGAAAATATTTTAAAACAATTAGTTATTTCAATTCGTAAAACAAAATATCAATTAACATAGTTTTTAATTATCCACATTACAATATTGACACTGCCATTATTCTTTTACAGCAATAATAACATTACATTTTCTTACATAATGGAAACGTGTTGTACTTCTTCTTATTCCCTTTTTTTAATGATTTTAATTTATAAATACCCGGCGCTTGACTTATACAAAAACATATTTTCACAAATAATCTTGTTAATCTGTGGTCATCACTAGAAGTGAAGCATGAGATTATGTTTGTCACTCCTCTTCCTTGAATTCAAGTAACAGTGGATTTGGATGAAAGTCTTCTTCTTCTTCTGCCTAACAGGGATCAGGCCCATCGGCCTATTCCGGCCTCAATCCAGCTGAGTCTAGGTCTTCCCGGATCTCTTCAGCCTATGGGTATGTAGTGTAACATATTTTTTGGAATCCTGGAACTGTCCATTCTCTGTAAGTGTTGTTCCCAAGTTGCCTCTATAATCTAATATATTATCCTGTACTGAGAATGTTTAATTGTTCTCGTATTTCTTCATTTCTTATTTTATCCAGTCTCGTGTACCCTAATAAAAATCTTAAAATCTCATTTCCATGGCCTGTATGCGGCTAAAATCTTCCTGTCGTATAGCCCATGATTCAATACCATGTAACAGAACCATACCTGCCATACCTTCGTAGAACTTGAATTGAGTCTCTACTCATCTTGTTTTTCAAGTTGTCTGCATATTGCCAAACATTACATGATATTTACTCAATTTATTATAAATATCTCTCTCTTTATGATATGATAATAATGTGTTTTTTTTTCGTTTACCTTTAAATTGATCACATAATAATAAGATTTTTTATTAGTTTTCCTTTAAATTGATGACATAATAATATAGCTTTTTTTCTTCTTTTCCCTTTAAATTGATCACATAATAGTAAGGTTTTTTTTTTAGTTTTCCTTTAAATCGATAACATAATATCGTTTTTTTCTTCTTTTTATCCTTTAAATTGATCACATAATAGTAAGATTTTTTTTTTAGTTTTCCTTTAAATCGATAACATAATAATATCGTTTTCTTCTTTTTCCTTTAAATTGATCACATAATAGTAAGGTTTTTTTTTAGTTTTCCTTTAAATCGATAACATAATATCGTTTTTTTCTTCTTTTTATCCTTTAAATTGATCACATAATAGTAAGGTTTTTTTTTTAGTTTTCCTTTAAATCGATAACATAATAATATCGTTCTTTTCCTCTTTTTCCTTTAAATCGATAACATAATAATATCGTTTTTTTCTTCTTTTTCCTTTAAATTGATAACATAATAGTAAGGTTTTTTTTTAGTTTTCCTTTAAATCGATAACATAATATCGTTTTTTTCTTCTTTTTATCCTTTAAATTGATCACATAATAGTAAGATTTTTTTTTTAGTTTTCCTTTAAATCGATAACATAATAATATCGTTTTCTTCTTTTTCCTTTAAATTGATCACATAATAGTAAGGTTTTTTTTTTAGTTTTCCTTTAAATCGATAACATAATAATATCGTTTTTTTCTTCTTTTTCCTTTAAATTGATCACATAATAATGTGTTTTTTTTTTAGTTTTCCTTTAAATTGATCACATAATAATATCGTTTTTTCTTCTTTTTATCCTTTAAATTGATCACATAATAGTAAGATTTTTTTTTTAGTTTTCCTTTAAATCGATAACATAATAATATCGTTTTCTTCTTTTTCCTTTAAATTGATCACATAATAGTAAGGTTTTTTTTTAGTTTTCCTTTAAATCGATAACATAATATCGTTTTTTTCTTCTTTTTATCCTTTAAAATGATCACATAATAGTAAGATTTTTTTTTTAGTTTTCCTTTAAATCGATAACATAATATCGTTTTTTTCTTTTTCCTTTAAATTGATCACATAATAGTAAGGTTTTTTTTTAGTTTTCCTTTAAATCGATAACATAATAATATCGTTTTTTTCTTCTTTTTCCTTTAAATTGATCACATAATAATGTGTTTTTTTTTTAGTTTTCCTTTAAATCGATAACATAATAATATCGTTTTTTTCTTCTTTTTCCTTTAAATTGATCACATAATAATGTGTTTTTTTTAGTTTTCCTTTAAATCGATAACATAATAATATCGTTTTTTCTTCATTTCCTTTAAATTGATCACATAATAGTAACGTTTTTTTTAGTTTTCCTTTAAATCGATAACATAATAATATCGTTTTTTTCTTCTTTTTCCTTTAAATTGATCACATAATAATGTGTTTTTTTTTTAGTTTTCCTTTAAATTGATCACATAATAATATCGTTTTTTCTTCTTTTTATCCTTTAAATTGATCACATAATAGTAAGATTTTTTTTTTAGTTTTCCTTTAAATCGATAACATAATAATATCGTTTTCTTCTTTTTCCTTTAAATTGATCACATAATAGTAAGGTTTTTTTTTAGTTTTCCTTTAAATCGATAACATAATATCGTTTTTTTCTTCTTTTTATCCTTTAAAATGATCACATAATAGTAAGATTTTTTTTTTAGTTTTCCTTTAAATCGATAACATAATATCGTTTTTTTCTTCTTTTTATCCTTTAAATTGATCACATAATAATGTGTTTTTTTTTTAGTTTTCCTTTAAATTGATCACATAATAATATCGTTTTCTTCTTTTTCCTTTAAATTGATCACATAATAGTAAGGTTTTTTTTTAGTTTTCCTTTAAATCGATAACATAATAATATCGTTCTTTTCCTCTTTTTCCTTTAAATTGATCACATAATAATGTGTTTTTTTTTTAGTTTTCCTTTAAATTGATCACATAATAATATCGTTTTCTTCTTTTTCCTTTAAATTGATCACATAATAGTAAGATTTTTTTTTTAGTTTTCCTTTAAATCGATAACATAATATCGTTTTTTTTCTTCTTTTTATCCTTTAAATTGATCACATAATAATGTGTTTTTTTTTTAGTTTTCCTTTAAATTGATCACATAATAATATCGTTTTCTTCTTTTTCCTTTAAATTGATCACATAATAGTAAGGTTTTTTTTTAGTTTTCCTTTAAATCGAGAACATAATAATATCGTTCTTTTCCTCTTTTTCCTTTAAATTGATCACATAATAATGTGTTTTTTTTTAGTTTTCCTTTAAATTGATCACATAATAATATCGTTTTCTTCTTTTCCCTTTAAATTGATCACATAATAGTAAGGTTTTTTTTTTAGTTTTCCTTTAAATCGATAACATAATAATATCGTTTTTTTTCTTCTTTTTATCCTTTAAATTGGTCACATAATAATGTGTTTTTTTTAGTTTTCCTTTAAATCGATAACATAATAATATCGTTTTTTTTCTTCTTTTTATCCTTTAAATTGATCACATAATAGTAAGGTTTTTTTTTTAGTTTTCCTTTAAATCGATAACATAATAATATCGTTTTTCTCTTCTTTTTCCTTTAAATTGATCACATAATAATGTGTTTTTTTTTAGTTTTCCTTTAAATTGATCACATAATAATATCGTTTTCTTCTTTTCCCTTTAAATTGATCACATAATAGTAAGGTTTTTTTTTTTAGTTTTCCTTTAAATCGATAACATAATAATATCGTTTTTTTCTTCTTTTTCCTTTAAATTGATCACATAAGAATGTGTTTTTTTTTAGTTTTCCTTTAAATTGATCACATAATAATATCGTTTTCTTCTTTTCCCTTTAAATTGATCACATAATAGTAAGGTTTTTTTTTTAGTTTTCCTTTAAATCGATAACATAATAATATCGTTTTTTTCTTCTTTTTCCTTTAAATTGATCACATAATAATGTGTTTTTTTTTAGTTTTCCTTTAAATTGATCACATAATAATATCGTTTTTTTTTCTTCTTTTTCCTTTATATTGATCACATAATAATGTGTTTTTTTTTAGTTTTCCTTTAAATTGATCACATAATAATATCGTTTTCTTCTTTTCCCTTTAAATTGATCACATAATAGTAAGGTTTTTTTTTTAGTTTTCCTTTAAATCGATAACATAATAATATCGTTTTTTTCTTCTTTTTATCCTTTAAATTGATCACATAATAATGTGTTTTTTTTAAGTTTTCCTTTAAATCGATAACATAATAATATAGTTTTTTTTCTTCTTTTTATCCTTTAAATTGATCACATAATAGTAAGGTTTTTTTTTAGTTTTCCTTTAAATCGATAACATAATAATATCGTTTTTTTCTTCTTTTTATCCTTTAAATTGATCACATAATAATGTGTTTTCCTCTTTCCTTTAAATTGATCACATAATAGTAAGGTTTTTTTTTTTAGTTTTCCTTTAAATCGATAACATAATAATATCGTTCTTTTCCTCTTTTTCCTTTAAATTGATCACATAATAATGTGTTTTTTTTTAGTTTTCCTTTAAATTGATCACATAATAATATCGTTTTCTTCTTTTCCCTTTAAATTGATCACATAATAGTAAGGTTTTTTTTAGTTTTCCTTTAAATCGATAACATAATAATATCGTTTTTTTCTTCTTTCTCCTTTAAATTGATCACATAATAGTAAGGTTTTTTTTTAGTTTTCCTTTAAATCGATAACATAATAATATCGTTTTTCTCTTCTTTTTCCTTTAAATTGATCACATAATAATGTGGTTTTTTTTTTAGTTTTCCTTTAAATTGATCACATAATAATATCGTTTTCTTCTTTTCCCTTTAAATTGATCACATAATAGTAAGGTTTTTTTTTAGTTTTCCTTTAAATCGATAACATAATAATATCGTTTTTTTCTTCTTTTTATCCTTTAAATTGATCACATAATAATGTGTTTTTTTTAGTTTTCCTTTAAATTGATCACATAATAATATCGTTTTCTTCTTTTCCCTTTAAATTGATCACATAATAGTAAGGTTTTTTTTTAGTTTTCCTTTAGATCGATAACATAATAATATCGTTCTTTTCCTCTTTTTCCTTTAAATTGATCACATAATAATGTGTTTTTTTTAGTTTTCCTTTAAATTGATCACATAATAATATCGTTTTCTTCTTTTTCCTTTAAAACGATCACATAATAATATCGTACTCTGAAGTGGCCGTATTTTAGCATGTCGTTTCTTTGAGGTCCGAACTGAGTTTTCTTCTTTCTTCGATTCCTAGTGCCATAATAATAAATGTAATAGGTGTTACTAAATAAATGCTATTCTTTTTTGAAGACACTCCTATCTAGACACTAGACAGCAGTCAAATGGTATAATCTACATAATGCTTCTGCCTATTTTCATAAGCGAATCTAAACAATACGAGGCTTTTAATAATCATTGCCACCAGAAATGTACACAAATTATCATGCACAAAAATCCTCCATGTATGAACTTTCCTCATTTTCGCCTTTTACCCATTGAGAGTTTGTGATATAGTTCAGAAAGTTTAAAATGACAGGAACAATTGTTTACAAATTATATTTAAAATTTGTTTGGATTTGTTATATGAATAAACTAAGTGGACACCTCCGTTCACTTTAAACTGCCAGTAGTGTACATGCAAACGACAGTCACTTTTCTCCAGATACAATTTTCATGTTATTATGCACTTAACTTAAGATCACAACCAGTTTACAAACTTAAATGTACAGTTTAGAAAATAATACTTTACATCTACAAAGCAGTGATTGGTAATACAGTGAGTCCATTTTATGAGGAAACCTCGCATTATTGCCGCATTGCCGCGCTAGCATCGCAGTTGTACAAAGCATACAAGCGGTTAGTTGCTTCGGTGTTTTGTAGTGAGACGCTTGTCTATTGTTGACGTGTGTTACATAAGACAATAATAGAAAATGTATACGGTTGAACAGCGAATTTATTTTGTGGAATGTTACTTATTGAGAAATAACCATAGAGATTTCGGAGATTTTCTCGTAAATGTAATTTTCAACAGTATCTCAAATAAATGGTGATTAATAAACCTCTATATGTAGGCCTATTTTGATAATAAATTGGTTGAGTTATTGATTTGCCGGTAGTAACGGAACACGGTCCCCGCCGTTGCAAGCACAACAGCGGGGAAAGTGTGAGAAGGGGCAACGCTGTTAAAAAGTTTCCGCATAAAATGGCCTTCCTGTATAACTGTATCATATTCACTCACCTGCAAGTATTTTCCTGCGGCTTCTTCATCAATGGTGCTTTGTTGGGAAAATAACTACGCTGTTAAGAAACCACATTATATATACCTTAAGCATTATTATTAAGTTGGGACTTAAAATAATCTAGGAGCTCAGTCCGATTTCAAGAGAAACTGGGTGACAATGCTAGAAGTGGGAATATCGTTCTATCAGGTATGAACCGAAGGACTGCTTTGAATTCCTGTTAAATTTGTATTAGTAATGATTAGATGAAGTATTGGTTCGATGTTTATCTTTACTTGATTTGAAAGAAGTGTAAAGTTCTTTTTATTTAATTTTAAACAGTTTTCAGTTGCTTATGCGTTGTTGAGTTGAGATGCATTTCGATGTTAAAGGTACATCGTCTTCAGTCATTCCTAGAAATTGTTATACGATTGTATTTAAATTTAAAATCGCGGAGTTATTGAGGATGTGTTTTTTTAGAAGTTAAACGTAAAATCTGATGAGAATGGAAAAGTTGTTCTAGAAACGAAATGATGCAATTGAATTTGCTAAGAAGATTAATCAATACGACTATATTACTATTACGGCTAAGATTCAATCACTATGTTATAAAATAAGGAGCATATTAATGGAAGTTAATATTTACATCGAAATGCACCTCAACTCAACAACGCATAAGCAACTGAAAACTGAAAACTGAAGCTAATTAGGAAATTTCAGCCTCAACTTCGAACGAACAAGAAAACAACACGGATATTATCTTCGTAAATTTCAATTTTACTTCTGGACACACTTCTAAGAACAAAATTATAGCAATTAATATAAATATCACGCAGCATTCTACTATTTGTGTTTTTAAGAAAATTGACACGCATAACTATATGCTATTATTTTAACCTTGTGGACTGATAGCGTAAAGTGCGTCTTTACTAAACATGTGTACGCATGTGGCAAGCATATTTTATTCAAGCTTATAGACTCACAGAAGTGAATGTGTCTATTATTATGAAACAATTCAATTTTTAATCATAATAATTTTAACTTTTAGATGTCACAAATGTATTATACCGTAAGACAATAAAATACAATTATTGAATATTTTTTACTGGAAATAATAACTGAGCTAAGTTATTATTTCAAAATAGCCTGAACTTGGGCTTAAAAATTATTGCTATCATAAGATACAGTTATAACAGATAGCCTAATATAATAAAATTATCATTCAAAAGTTTGTTTTTTAATTCAGTAGTTATATTCCTGATTGCTTCATATTAGGCAGATATTTCTATACATTTTAATAATTTTACAATATATACCACAGGAAAATGAAATCGGTTAATTGTCGGGTCTAGTGTACGCAGTTGACACAAGACGTCTAGAATATAAATACTATCCAACTTGCATACAATCCTCTTGTTTAAATAGGGCGAGCTATTATTTCATTTTGTTCTCTATTTTAATTAATTATTTCATTAGGTAATTACTTTCGACGATTAAAAACAAAAATCAATGAAAAAGAAATAGTTACACCCCTACGGCCCCTCCCCATTGGTAACTTAGCATAGCTTTCTCTGTGTGGTAGTCTCTATAGGACCATCGGTGATTAAATAAATAACAAAATCAACCGTTTCTCAACGCCAATAGTTTAGAATATTTTCCTGCTCCCTCTAGTACACAACGATAAAGACAGCGAAGTATAAATGGGAATTTTTCGGTATGTTTGACATTTCTTTTGTTCTAGTAGGTATTTTATTGAATTCACATGAGGTTCATAATTACTTTCTGCCAACTGTGTATTTTTCGTAGTATATAAACTAACACCCAATTAAAAAATGCAATATATTATTTTGTTCGTCGGTCTTCATTATTGCAAACGGGTTGACTATAAAGCATGTCTTATCGTTTTCATAACAGGGAAATGGATCAGGCTTTATTAATTGCTACAAATAAAATAATTCGTGTGAACCAGCTTACCTTTGAAACAGGCACCGCATCACACTGTCTTCTACGGCTTCTTCCTATTGGCTGGCAGGAACTGGCACCGCATCACACTGTCTTCTACGGCTTCTTCCTATTGGCTGGTAGGAACTGGCACCGCATCACACTGTCTTCTACGGCTTCTTCCTATTGGCTGGCAGGAACTGGCACCGCACCACACTGTCTTCTACGGCTTCTTCCTATTGGCTGGCAGGAACTGGCACCGCACCACACTGCCATCTACATCTCCTTCCTATTGGCTGGCCGGGGAGAGATTTTCTGGAATTGATAAAAAAATGTTTTTATTTATTTTTAAGTACTAATAAACTTCATATTTTTGTCTTCCAGGGTGCAATTATAATGTTACGAAGAATATCTTATAAACCAAAGAAATCTTGTAGTGTGGGCTATATAATTGTATTGTTATTTTACTATAACTAGAAGTCCCGGTATAAATTATCTTAAGTGGAGTTTACATGTTGACTCGTACACAAATAATATTAAATGGCCAATTGGCTAGTGTGAAAAGTATTAGTTTTACATTTAGGTCTAGTTTTTTTTAAGATGATTTGACGTGTAAACATCTTTTATTCATTTTATAGTGTACCTAAGTACAATATCAAAAAATTATTTCTACCACCGTCGTTACGTTTTACCAATAGAGAGTATAAGGTAACTTAAATATGGCATTATACTAAAATCCTCTGTCGTGAAGCTTACTAATGTTGCCGTAAGGGTTTTTCTTTTATTTATTTTCAATCGTTCAGCATTACATTGCTATATCAGTTTGAACTCTGACCTCTTCTATTTAGGTCTACAATTATTTTGTTTTGTAGGATAATTCTGAACAAGCTAGTCATGTCGGCCGCAACAACCGAAAGATCAAGACTCGATAGATAATTATTCTACGTCACATAAGGGGGGGGGGGGGTCAAATCCTGTAGAGTAAAACCGCAAACTGACGCAAAGACATTTCATGATCGAGACAGTTTTCACTCATAACCAGCATTCGTGTGTAATAATGATAAATATGACGTATAACTTACATGATCCTGAAGTAGGAGAAAAGGTCCTACAAGGTTACAGCATCCTCTTGTCATTTAGTCTAAGAATTTATAATGTCAGGATTTTAAACGTGGTCTTCATAATGTTTTCACACGTCGTTTCCCCAGTAACAGTTCATCTCGTCAGGAGATTAAACAATCATGTTTCTATAGCAACGAACTTAAATTAATTTGCTGAGCTTTCGAAATGTATATAAGAGAGAGGAAATAGATTGGGGTGGCCAGATAAAAAGAACATCACATGAACATTCTCATTATACGTTACAGTTTGGATGGGGAATATCAAAGGATAGTAGTTCTCAACATGCAATACCTATTTTGCTTTTTGTGATTAAGTGTTTCCTATGGTTTTTGAGATATAGGTTCTGATGATAGCTTGTATCGCGTCGCAATGATTGTTATTTCCTTTGCTGATGTGAAAATAGTGCATTTTGTAACGAGCATACAGTGACATTTATTAAGATACGAGTTTGTTAGCGTCGCCCGGGTTCGATCCCTCGGATTTTTATGGGGTAGGGAGGTCTGGAACGGGGTGCACTCAGCCTCGGGATTTAAACTGAGGCGCTACTCGATAGAAAAGTTAATGGAAACCACCATTAACTGCCGTGGGTGTCGGCATGCTGACCACATGCCCCCCAATCCTGCCATCTCCTGCCATTTTACAAGAAATATGGTAAATGATGCAGTGATCGGGTGATGGGCCTAGTCCTTTCAGGGATGTAGTGCCACGGAGTTTAGTTTAGTTTTTATGTTTATGAAACTAGCTTCATAATTACCATAATGCATACAACAGTTTTTGTTCGACCTTAATTAAAAGTTGCTTTAGATTCATCAAACAAGAGGAGACTGTTGACCTGTAGTTCTCGTCTTCTGCGATAGATGGCAAGTGATTGCATACGAGGTGCTCGAAACAGCTCTTTACTATTTGATGTCTAACCAACGGACTGTTAAAATGCGAATTGTAGTTAATTTAGTATAATATCCGAATTAAATTTAGGTTGTTTGTTACGCAGTTTCGTTTCCTGCTCTCAAGGCTTAAAGATTGTTCCGTGTTCCATATTAATCTATATCTCACCAGTGTTCTAAAGAAAATCTGTACTTGAATGGATGTCATTAAGATACTTTTAAGGCACATAAGTTATAATAAGCATACTGTAACAAAATTTGAAAAGTTAAAAGTTGAAACGATTTTGTACCTTCATGGTTGGAGACCGCAAGCTGACTGACAAAGGGCATAAAGGTTATGAACTCCCGTAGGTACTGTATTTTACGGACCATAAGACGCACTTTTTTACCTTGTAAACAGAGCCTTAAATGTTGGGTGCGTCTAATGGTCCGAAGTATACTAAAAAAAAAATTAAAATTATGGTAAATATTGCCGGAATACCATAGTTATACACAAGGTGTTGTAAATAATAAGACAGTTACAAATTTTAGCACAGACTGTAGATCACTGCACTTGTCACAATCACAAAATGATGGAATGTTGAGTTCTTTTATACAAAAGAAATTGCCTTCGCCGGGTGGTTTAAATGAATGCAATGACCTCTAAACAGCCTTGTCCCAATACACTGTCATATGCTGAGGGTGCAAAGTATTTTCAGTCTTTCATGAGAAATCAGTTCAGTTAAAATTACGCTATGCCACCGGTACAACGCAGATTTTAAGTTACAAGTGATTTTCACTGATTCCATTGTTTATGCAATGAAGTATATTATTCCCTTTAAAATGTTTCGTTTAGAATCACATTAAATTTATTTTCCTTCAAAATTCCATGCTAAAATCAAGGTGCGTCTTATGGTCCGTAAAATACGGTATTTATGTCTGAATCGAGGCGATGTAATGGATGCGTTATATGCAGGGCTTACTTTCATGAATAAATTTATTGGACATAAATTCGGTTGTTCCACAAGGAGAGGGATATGCATCGAAACTAAGGCGCAAAATGGCAAGACGTCATATCTTTTTTCCAACCCTAATATATCGCTATCGAAGAAATCAACTGTGACTTAGACTCCATTTCTAAATGGGCAGAAAGACACGACTTAAAGCTAAATCCCAGGAAATCACAAACTATCATAATAGGGCTCAAGCGGCAATTGTCCAAAATAGATGCCAATTTTCTAAACCAAGTGAAATTAAATGATTCCTTATAGTAATACCGTTAAATACCTTGGCATACACATTGACCATAATTTAACGTGGGATATGCAAGTCGCTAATGTCTGCAAAACAACATTTGCAACGCTGCATACTCTGTGTAGTATAAAATACTGCCTCCCGTTTCAATTAAGAAAAAAAAAACACTTGTTCAAACACTCATTTTGATTATTGTGACGTCCTACTTACTGGCCTAAACAGTAATTTGACTCAAAGACTACAACGTGTTCATAATGGTTGCGTCAGATATATATATGTAACATTCATAAATATGACCACATAACAACGTCACTCGAATCACTTTTGGGCAGGCGCTCTCAGCTTGACCCTTACTATCCATGCCTCTTTACATTATTCGAATTCGTTTACAACAACATCTATTCGTCACTGGAATTCACTGCCTAGCCATCTCAGGAACTGCCAAACTGCCAAGCGCCATTTAATAAATTTAGTATATAGGCCTAATAACATTTAGGAATTGATGCTAATTAGTTATATATATATATATAATTTTCATAATATTTTGTAATAATTAAGAATGTATTTGTTTTGTCTTTCATTGTTTTCTTTATTTAAGTCATTTGTATTATATATTATTCAAGTACTTAATGCTTGAATTCTTTCTTTGTATTTAATTGTACATTTGTTGTAATCAGGTATATCATTTCTTGTTTTAATTTATTATTATTATTATGTATTTCATGTTTTTGCCCTGGCTGAGTGGTAGAGAATGCCTTATGGCCTTAACTCCGCCAGGTTAAATAAATAAATAAATAAATAAATATAAATTTCGGTCTATACCCGAGACTTAAACAAAAACCAGTAAGTGTCTGTCTCACTCTTAAGTCATACGAGTAATTCGCTAGGGTGAGACCAAGGCTAGTATATGAAAGGTTGCCTCGTTCCCGTAAGAGCTGTGGGGAGAGTCCTACACTGCTGTGTGACGTCACCCACAGCCCGCGCGAGAATTAAGCAGCTACATACAATGGTAATGATGGGAAGAAATAACACGAAAACACCATCGTTTTACCAACAATAGGCCCCTAATACATGTTTCCGATGTGAAGATAGAATGCATACGACCCTGCATATAAAGAGGATTTAACACAAATTAAAATAACCTACACTGTCACATCAATGTTGCTACAAGAAGCTTCTTCCTAATTTTGTAATCTGACTTCTTCTATTTCATTTTATTTTAATATTTTATAGATTTTTTTGGACGGTTGTCAGAAGCTATTCATCTCAAGATTCGATTCAAGTCACATAAGGAGAGGCATTTTATTGCAAAATATTGTAAAACTGCATCGAGACGCAAAACATATCCTTGTGTTTGAGAAAATTATGTGAATGTTTTACATCGTGTTTGACATAATTCACCAATTTTTATTCATAACCCCAATTTGTATGTAATAATAACAGATAAGATGTAGGCCTACTGTAACTTACATGATCTGAAGAAGAAGAAAAGGTGCAAAGTTTTAGCCGAATTTTATAAACCATTAGCATTTTTTTTATTTTTTAGTATTAAAATTTATACCACAAGGCCTTGGTAATGTTTTGCACGTCGTTTCCTGAGTAACTTCAGATTGCCTGTTCATCCCGTCAGAGAATTAAACCATTTTGTTTCTATAGCAACAAACTTAAATTAATTTTTAACAGGTTAAAGGCAAACATCCTCAGACAATGTGTATCATTTATTTAAACGGCAAAAGAAGTGTTTCTCTTCCTTTTTTTTCACTTTGAATGAAGACAATTCCATTCTTCGCGATTTTCTCTCAAAACGATTCTAACTATTTTGTTAAAATTTTGCACTAGAAGAACTTATAGGCTAATGAAAATTGAAATTTATGTTTGAAACATTTTTCTCCGAAGGATAGGCCTACTTCTAAGCTTAGAGTTATCACAGGCAGCTCTTAAATTGCCCATTTACTTGATTTATTCAGTGCAGTTCTCTCATCCTAACTTTTGTAAGACGGAATATTTCCCCATTTTACGAACTCTCAATTTAATGGATTATTTATAAGTCAATTTTATATATCTGGTTTTTATTCGGTGTGAATACATATGAGGTGCTCAGAGCACAAGTGGCGTAACTCCATTTAAACTTATATTTGGCCTAAAATAAGTATGTCAATAAGTAGGCCATGTAAAGCAGGGTGGCCAATTTCTTTACTTACGAGGGCCAATAGGTCTGACGTCACGTGCCTCACATTTTTAATGGAGTAAAATTATTATTAAAAATTAAAATGATCGTTTATTAAAATGCATTACACATTGACAGCTTTCCAAAGATGATATTTTTAACAAGTCCTGAAGATGGGCATCGTTAAGTCTGTTTCTATGTCAAGATTTAACTGCCTTCATAATGGAAAATGTGGATTCACACAAGTACGTGCAATTCTTCTGCTAAATGTAAGGATTTGTTCACGAAATAAAAGTTTCCAGAAGTCAATGCACTTCTTTTGCATACTGCGAAGAAACGGATTACTTTGCATATCACATAGCTTAACTTCCTGCTCTGAAAATATGCAAATCCCTGAAGTCAGTAAATCGCCCCAAAAACGTATATCCCGCTAATTTACAAAATGCATCAAAGTCAGTTTTGCATAAACGGGATGATCTATGTTAGGTAGTTTAGATTTTATATTTAGTTGTTATACTTTACCCATAGAATGTAGTTTGGGATGTGGAAGCAACTAGGATAAAATACAGAGCCTGTACGGAGCACACTCTTTACCGGCGGACTCTGAAATTCTCATGCAAATTTTGATATAAGAAGAAGGTGTTTCGCTTAAGATGTATTCTTCAATAAATTGAGGGGAATCCAACAAAAACGTATTTATGAGTAGAATGAACATTGCCAAGCATTCTGCAGCTTACTTCTGCTTTTATGGCCAGGAAATGTTATGCACTCTGCTTGACCTTCCTCCAACCATGAGAGTTATCACTGATTCACAAAAACATACTAAACGATTTTTAAATTCATATTCATACGCTACTTATTGCTCATTGTAGAACAGATTGTAATGTTGAAGAAAGATTATTCATACGCTGTACATACTCATCGTGAGAAACTGTTTTACCAGAAATGCATAGTAGTTTGATAATGGAAACGAAGGACTGAAGCGAACGTAGGATGGCTGAATGTTTCTGAGTGTGTTAAATTCACAAAATGCTGTCTTATAATTGCAAATATGCCCTTAAAAAGAGTAAATATGACCTTAATTTGACTAAATATGACCCAAGAAGAAGAAATAATTTATTATAAAAAATGAAGCTGCTTGAATACACAAGTTGCCCTAAGACACAGCTTACCAATCAAGCAATGAAGGCCAATGGATAACAATTTTTGTTTTTGTTTTGTGTTAAATTGACAAGTAGAGATAAGTAGACATTCAGTGTATGCTCCCATAAATATTCTAACAGAGTCGGATATTATAGTTTCATAAATATGACCTCATAAAAGAATATTTTCTAAAAATAAATGTTCAAATTTAAAACGTTTAATGACACTAAATTATTACACCACTTGAATTCAATAAAATAATAACTTTTTAACAATTTTACAGGTGATTTACAGTTTTACTCCTAATCTGTTAATGTTTCCAGGTACCACTGCAAATGTGAGCTGAAAGTATTTTTAAAACATGTCTATTGGAAGTTGTTAACAAGCAGGAGGAAGAGCTAATTGTGCTATTACTTGTTATTGTCCCTTCACACTTCAGTTTCAGTAAAACCAAAATAAAGTGAACAATTTAGTGAACATACTGCATAATTATTGTGCTCTTATAACGAATTTATAACTGAAATATGACGTTAAATTACAAATATGACCAAAACCACAAGAATGATCAAAATATGACTGTAATTATGAAAATAAAAACGGTCCTATTAGGATAACAAGCGTGCAGTTCGTGTTTAATTTGTGTTTGCGGCGAGAATGGAGGTCAGGATAAAAATATGATTCATAAACATCCGAACCCTACTTATAACATTCTTTTTTTCCTTTCTATTTTTTTAAAAATACGCAAGAAAAAATCCGAATGGGTTGAACGGAATGGGTCGGGCGCTGGCATTCTGTAAATGCCAGGTTCAAACCTTGTGATACATTTCATATTGAATTTACTTAAAATGTCACTCCTTATACCCCTTTATAATGTAAGGAAAGAAAACCAACCTTATGCAACAGACTGGCAGATCTTGTGGAAACAGTTACAAGAATTTACCTAGGTGTAAGTGAGCAAAGTTTATTATCAATAACAACACAAATTAGGATTGTTTTAAGACACATACAATGATTTATAAAAATATAAGAAACAAAATCGGAACTTGGAAGTAAAATGACGTTTTAATGCCATTGCATAGGCCTACTCTGCATTTAATCCCTATAATCTTATGTACAGTAGAATTATTTTAACACATTCCTATAACCCTATGCGTAAAAACACGTATAGGCTTTGCAACTAGGAAAAATCAGTATACTGATGTGATTTGTCAGTTGAATATAAAAGCATACCATTAGTTGTGATATTTAGTTACAACATACCTTGTCATGTATAGATGCTGTTAATAAGCACCATATAGGCTAAACCAAGTTATATTGCCTGGAGATGTTGTCTCCTTATGATGTTTTGAGTAGGCTTACACAGTTCGTTGAGATGGTTTAAACCAATTTCACTTAGCTTTTCTTGGTTTCCTTGGAAATGCCGGGTTGGATATTCACTTACCATGATTCATTCCCGCCGTTTCATCCAATCCACGATCATTAAAAAATTAAATACCAGCGAAGATAAACAACCCATTACACAGTGACAATAGAAACAGATGATCATCAATCGTTACATGGTCTACTGGGATACCCATAGATCCTAACACGGTATATGACCTCTGCAGTTAACACGTATATAGATTCAAATGAAGAATATTGTTGCACCATTGGCATGTAATGTTCAAAATAGTCATCAATAATATATGTTATATATAATTATAAACTTATGTATTTATTTATTTACACAAAGTAAAGAAGTAGTGTTTTATTCATCCAGGTAGAGTAACTAACGGCAAGATTTTTTAAAATAACAGTAGGCCTACACTTAAATACCTGTCTAAATAATATCACCACTTCTTGGCCCCTGCGATTTTTAACACTCAGCAGAAGAATATACTTTCGAATTTCAGAGAACACAGTCTTGGTAGTTTATCAAACCCACGTGGAAAAAATTCACAGTGCAATATAGAGGGTTACATAATGAAATTCAAGTTTTATATAGGTCGCCACGTTTTGCATTACTCAAATCAAGATAGGCAGAGCATGTAGCTCGAATGGAAAACGCCAAGCAATTATTATACGAAAATATTCAGTTAACGTATGTTGGTTTTAGGCAAGAAGGTAGTGTGTAAAATTTAATCAATATATTTTTTTTCTGGAAAATCGCTTAAAGCTTTCGTTTTTCATATAAAGTAATAGAAAAGGACAGAGAGAATGCAAATCCCCAGGCCGGGCTGGAAATCCAGTAGATCCTCAGATTCTTGTGAGTTACGGTGTCTGCAATAGGATGCACTCAACCTCATATGGTTATTGTGTTGGGTTGAAATTAGCGGCTGTGCTCGAGAAAACCATGTTAATGGGAGTCGGCATGCTGCCTATTCCCGCCATCTGCCAGTTAAATCGACAGATGGAGATAATGACCCAGCTATTAGATGAAAGTAGCTGTACCGTAGTGTATGGGATGTAGCCCCTGGCTATTTCAATAAAAGATCTAAGTAATCCCCAGTTTGTAAGCAGGTCTGGTTGGTGTGGATACAGTAATATATTCTCAACACCAGGAAAGCCTCAAGTCACACATAGTTCTTTTTTTCCATTTGGTCTTGTGGTTAGCACCGCTGACTACAGATCCGTCGGCCTGGGTTCGATCTCCAGTAGGTTTTTCTGAGGTAGGGAAGTCTGGAACGGAGTGCACTCAGCCTCGTGATTGAGAAGCTATTTGATAGAGAAGTAGCGGCTCCGGTCATGGAAACCACCATTAACGGCCGTGGGTGTCGGCACGCTGACCACATGTCCCCTAATCTTACATCTGCTTGTGGTAGATGACGCAGCGGTCGGGTGGTAGGCCTTGACCCTTCAGGGTTGACAATGAACACATTAAGAATACATGTTTAATGTTATTTTTTACTTAAGATCCCACGGTTCTCAACTACAAAACTACACTTTTTCTTAATTTTCAACAGTTTCACAGGCAATTTCCAACTCCACCTCATAAACTCAATAACTTTTTTCACTTGATGAGCCAACTTTTAGAATATTTTACTTTCGGCGTCATTGTGACTACTCTGTAAGTGTAAGGTTCTTAAGAATGCCTTTAATTTGCTTCTAAAGAAACAAAATATTTCGATGCATTATAGATTTTCTTTAACGGAAGGCTACAATGGAGTACACAAAAGCAATGATATATTTTCTCTTATAAATGTACTGGCAAAAACAAGTAAGGTAAAATGGAGACAGATTTTTTAAAATAAATTTTTAGTAGAAAAATTATAATTAATTAATTAATTACATATTATTGCAGTGAACGCCGCTTAATGTAATCGCGGATAATATTTTAATCTGGTAATGTTATGACTTTTATGAAATCCCGTACGGATACATTGGAAAAATGCTGTTTATTGTGAACAAAGATTCGGTTTATGTTATCACATTTCCCTTTTTGCGGCTTTATTTTCAAGTACTGTACGTCATTCAAAATTTTGCTGTTAAGGGTTTCGTTTCTAAGTAAACTGTATTGTGTTGTACTGGAGGTAGCAATTCCGTTCCCAGCTCACAGGATGACCAATTCGTGGGGGCGGCATTACCCAACTTTCTCTTTTACCCAACAAAACATGTTTCACCCCACAGATAAGCTGCGACTTTTGATTTATGAAGATAACAGTGTTGACATGCAGTGATGGCTAGTGTAAAATGAAAAGACTTGAACAAATGTTTTGCTACGTGGTGTTCACCAGAGATCAGTATAGACTTCCAAAAACACTGGTAACTGAGTATGGAGTAATCTATTGGTTAATGGACTCCTAAAGGAAAGTGAAAACAATTAAAACTTTGATACTGGTTAAAAATAGTCGCTGGTAGTCTATTACTGTATTAGCCTATGATTGTTTCGGTTATTAACATTTACATATTATTTTTCGAATAAATATTTTTAGTTCTGTTTTGTAGTGTATTATCTTATATATGGATAAATATCCTTCATTTAATTCCTTCGGCAACTGTTAGATGCGTCCCGAAGTGATCACAATAAGCGGCGTGCACTGTACAAGAGAATTTCAAAATGTGGTAATAAACAAGAAAAACGGTGTACATTAAAAGAATTACAGAGTTACATGAGATAAAGTTCATGGTATGGACGGAGATAATTAATCACAACGTTTTGAATTGGGTTTCAATCATTGGATAACCCAAAACCTTATTGCACTTAATTATCTGTCGTTTGTAGCCGTGAAATGGGCCGTCTAAAACAAGATGCTTGACAGTTTGTTCATCATGTCCACATGTACCCGTCCATAGAAGGGATATGTAATCTTTGGAAATAATAATAATATTATTATTATTCTAACGGTGTTCACAAAAATCGTACTTGTTGACTGAAAAGCGTTGTCGACTCCAGTCTTTATGTTGGGACACGTGCACCAGATAACGTGTCTGTGAAAGTGCGTGTTTATGCGGCAGTAGAAGAAGGCAGGGAAACTCGAGGGTCAAATACGACTCCACGGTATGCAATTTGTTAAAACTGGTCTAATATTTATTATTACTTTAGAAGTATCAACATCTGTCTGAAGCTAATGTAGGCCTATGATGCATTTAATAATTCGCCCTACTCGCAAAATAACAAAATATCTCTTTTACCACTATTTGATACTACCAGAAGGTTTTTACCTGGTTTTATAAATTCAACAGTTTTGCAGCACAGTTGCAGTAATGTGGCAACGTTTTCTACACAACTACCGTTTTAGATTAAGAGATTCCTTTATCGTAATTTTTTTTTTTTTCGTGTACGAGGTGCTTTTGCTAAGAGTTAAAACTTTTATTACAAACACTTTTTCGTCAAACCAGCCGTCGTTTGTTTCAAGTTGCGTGGCAAATAATGCAACAACTGTATTCGCATTCTTACCTCAATGTCAGAATGTCAAGCGAGAAAGTCGTATTGCCTGTACTTAGGGAATGAGACAGAAACACAGAAAGGCCTTCGTAGGCTTTTTGCATTCTTGACAATGAATAGAGATGGCTTTCACTACAATTTACTCAGGTTATTGTAAATTAATTGCATTGCTTCAGATAACAAATTTACGAGAGAATGTGAGTTAAATTACAGATTTAGATAGCAATACATGGGAGACGAGTATACGTACTGCTCTATGTTAAATCAGAGGTACATTAATTTCAAAATTTGAATTTACTAGTAAGTATAAATAACTAATTACTACAAATATGAAACATTCGTGAAACATGTTAGGCATAAGCACAGTCATTTGACGGTTACAATATAATAGGCATTGATATTACATGTCGCTTTTCCCCAATAGGCCTACTGCTTTCTGTCTGTCTAGTCATGCCTCGAGAATGATAAAACAAACTTTTATAATATTTCTGTTGGATGCCAAGAAGATGTGGGACGACGTTTCTAAAATGTAGCAAGAAAATTTCATTGTTCGCGATTTTGTCGAAGTGAGTTCTAACGATTTTGTTTACGTTTTGTCTTCCCTGGTTAGCAATAAACCTTTACATGATAATGAATACGCACTGCCTGCAATGCAGTCTCTTGTTCTATGCTTGATTTCCAAGACGTTGTTTCTCGTGCATAGGTTTACCTGAGTTTGGCAATTGTGCCTTCCATTGAATTCTTTGCATTGAGGCCACTAGCATATGAAACTCGAATTTAGAAAGTGACTGTACCTCGTGGCTCTGATTGAAATAGTGATCCTTGAAGATTAACCAGTCGTGTTGTAATCAGAGGGGAGATTAATGTAAAAGTAAAAACATTGGGGTTGAATGAAACTGGACGGTTGGACACTTTTTCTCCATGTTTGTGTGGGCCACCGCGATTTATGCTCCAGACTCGTGACAGCAAACAAATTCAGATAGAGGCAGTCATGGTCTCTATTTGCCTCATAACCGACAAAACTCAACTTTCCTATCTCAGAGAATCCAGTGATTTGTACAACCATGGAGAAATAATAATAAATGTAATTGTCATTCACTTTCACCCAATTCATAATTGAAAATCAAGGATGTAATGGTTACTTTCCACCGATCTTCATCATCCTATTCATCACCATTCACTGCATCAGCTGTTCACTCCTAACATTCCATCCCATGCAAAACTAGGATTAGGATGTGGAATGCCTAGCTGAAATTCAGAGATACAATATAATTTATACTTTTTCCCTTCACTACTCTTTATAGTAATTTGACACGTTAATCTTAAAGTTATTGTTATTTTGAGTTTTTTTATCATGTTAGAGACATATAAAGTAATTTTTATTATTTAATTTTAGTAATTTAGATGTCATATTCTAATTTGTAAATTGCAATGTCTTTCTAGTAATTAAGCATTTATTTTGAAATTTGTATTAGCAATGTAATGTAAACTTTACCTCCACATAGTAGGCCTAATCTGAATAGTTTGTATATCGGAAGGAAATGCCAAACGATCTGGCAGAATCAAACAACTGGAAAATACGTATGTGAAAAATCTTTCACATGAAACCATCAATGAAGTGCAATGAAAATTTAAAAATCAGTAAAATCATGTTTGACCACGTCTGTAGTGTTTGTTTCTTGTTTTATCGCTGCTCTAGCATTTGTTTCTCTCTGTTACGTGTTTTTTGGTGGACATGGCAAGCGAATACATAAACAATCCAGTGCAGCCTACTTACTTAAAGCAGTATTTAGTCGTGTTTATACTTCTTGACTTTCCTATCTAGAGGTATAAACATAAATTCTAAGTATTTACGATATAAGACCGAAGAGGTTTTGTAAATTCTAAAACGAGTAGACACAGGAAGGAAAAATATCAGTTTGTTGCTTTAATTTTGGACACTAGTATATTTCTTGTTTTATGCTAAAGTATTTTGCTTCAAGCCCTGTTATGACTTTGATTTTTCAATTGCCATGACGACTATGGTCTATTACGTAACAGTTACTTTACAGGCCTAAGTTGGTAAAGTGCTACTTTTTGGCGTGTTATCAGTCCGAGAAACTGTGTTTAGCGGAACATGTAGTAAAAATATATTTTTTAATTATAGGTCTAGTGTAAGAAATTCAAGCATACCGTAAAGTGTACCTGTGTGAAATTTTATGCCGTTTCGACGCACGGAACAGGTGCTGCTGACATATTCTTAATCCTCAGTGCACCTCCAGCTGGTTGTGCTTGCAATTTGAATCAACACTTTCTCAGCTGTCTTGCACGTTATTTAGCCACGTACAAAATCTATCTCCTCCCACAAAATAGAGATAAAGCTTTGAAATATTTTCACAATATACTTTACAATGTGTGCAAAAAGAATGTCTATTTATATGTCTGTACAGGCGTCATTTTCTTTAAAAAATAAGGTAGTTATTCTTTCATTCTTGTGCGTATTTTTAAGATCCGAACCCTAGCCATAACCTCAAGCACTGCTAATATTCCACATAGAATGGATAGGAATAGTATTTTTTTTATTTACTTTATAGTCCGGATATCTGAACGCGCTGACGTCACATTACGCCGGAGTAGTCGTGAAGGGAGGTGGACACCCCTGTGGCTGCCATTTTATGAGCTGCAGCCGTTCTCATTTGTGATTGGTTGCCGTGCTAAAGCATTCATTTCAGCTCAATGGCTGGCAGAAACTGAACAGTCTCATCATTACTGCTCTTTGGAAAATACAAACAGCTGCAATTAAAAAGTCGGGAGTTACTGGTGATGTATGTGGAATTCAAGTAAATCATAGTGTCATCTTGTGTGTAGATCAGCACCTAACATAATGGAGGCAGTGGGAGCATTACAACGTGATGAAATAGAAATAAAACAAGAAGACTTCCCATCGAAATGTGATGTACCCATAACCTTCAATTTAGTGGAGACACGACAAATTAAAGCAGAGAAGAATATAGTTCTAGAATTAGAAACATCGCCCAGCGAAATTAAGGAAGAGCCCGTGCTTACTAAAAATCATGAGAGTAGGCCTGTGACCTTCGATTTGATAAAGACGTTTCCATCTAAGAGTGAGAACACTGATTCTCCGTTGTCCAACAAAGATCAAAGTTTGGATACAGTACTTTCAAACCAAACAAATTCCAAACTTTGTCCCGAGGGAAAAAATAAGAAACATCAACAACAGTTTCAACCATATGATTTTGTTACAAAGACGAAAATCAAAAGAAATCATCATTATACTCGTAAAGAAAGTCTCTCTTGTAATGTTTGTAACAGACCATTTTCTACAAGAAGTGTTCTCAAAACTCATATGCTTTCACACACAGGAAGAAAGGCCTTTAAGTGTGATGTCTGTAGCAAAACATTTTCTCTAAGTTGTAATCTCAAAACTCATTTGCTCACACATACAGGAGTAAAGGCCTATAAGTGTGTTGTCTGTAGCAAGACATTTTCTAAAAGAGGTGGTCTCAAAACTCATTTGCTTACACATACTGGAGAAAAACCCTTTAACTGTGACGTCTGTAACAAAGCATTTACTCAAAGGAGTAATTTCAAAAATCATTTGATTATACATACAGGAGAAAAGGCCTTTAAGTGTGACGTCTGTAACATAACATTTTCTGCAAAATGTAGTCTCAAAAGTCATCTGCTTACGCATACAGGAGAAAAAGCCTTTAGATGTGATGTGTGTAGTAAACCATTTTCTCATAAGAAAAATCTCAAAAGACATTTGCTTACACATACAGAAGAAAACCCCTTTAAGTGTGACGTATGTAACAAAACATTTTCTGCAAAATGTAGTCTCAAAAGTCATCTGCTTACGCATACAGGAGAAAAAGCCTTTAAGTGTGACGTATGTAACAAAACATTTTCTGCAAAATGTAGTCTCAAAAGTCATCTGCTTACGCATACAGGAGAAAAAGCCTTTAGATGTGATGTGTGTAGTAAACCATTTTCTCATAAGAAAAATCTCAAAAGACATTTGCTTACACATACAGGAGAAAACCCCTTTAAGTGTGACGTCTGTAACAAAACATTTTCAGAAAAATGTAGTCTCAAAAGACATTTGCTTACACATACTGGAGAAAAGCCATTTATCTGTGACGTCTGTAACAAAGCATTTCCTGACAAACGTGATCTCAAAGTTCATTTCCTTAAACATACAGGACAAAGGGACTTCAAGTGTGATGCCTGTAACAAAACATTTTCTATAAGAAGTCATCTCAAATCTCATTTGCTTACACATACAGGAGAAAAAGCCTTTCAGTGTGATGTCTGTAACAGATCATTTTCTCACAGTTATAGTCTCAAAGCTCATTTGTATACTCATACAGGAGAAAAACCCTTTAAGTGTGATGTGTGTAGCAAACCATTTTCTGATAGAAGTAATTTCAAAAGACATTTGCTTATTCACTCGTAAGGAAAATTGTTTTTTGCTTGACTTAACTAATTAGTGATTTTAGTTTAGTTTGTTATGGTTTAGTCAAGTTAAATGAATTAACAAATAATTAATAATTCATCGTTTTCTGGTGTTTTATTTGCAAGAACTGGCTAGATTTTAGTTTTACATTTCTAGCGTACTTCAAATGTGCATTACAATTACCTGAGACACATTTTACTTAATAACATTTACAATTAGTGCCAAAATGTTCCTTTTTGTTTGTTTTGGTAAAACTGCTTGGGACGTTGTCTAGTATCAAATTATTAATGAAGAAACATAAACACATAAATGCCGATATTGATTAGCTTTTCTAACCTGGATATCCGTTGTAATAATGACGATATAGCAAGCAACAGTGATAAGCAAGTTTCAAATGCTTTATTAAGGAATGTTCCTATGAAAAAGTTTGTAATGGGAACAAATAGATACAATATTATGCATAATTTTTAAACATGAAATAATGAAGATATACAAACAGTTATTCCATTTACACAGCCTTTAATATAAATAAAGTTGTATAAAGTTGTGGTACAAAATATAAGATTTGGTAGAACATTTGAATCTTTAAGTTAATTCTTGAAAATATTAATTTTGAAAAGATCACAAATCAAATAATTATCGCTGGGTGCTATGCAAATAATTTACCATTTACTTTTAAAATGTTGATTATTACAATGTAATGATTACGATTTTATTTCCAGAAGTAAATTTCAAGTAAGAATTATATTATTAAATAAATGGTGCAAAATAGGTTTCAAAAACTTTCTCGCATATACGTGTTAAAATCTAGCACAGAAAAAAGTAAAGTTAGTTAGTTAGTTAGTTTATTTTCTTACACAGTACAGTGTTTTACATTAACATACACTTATAAGTTTACATATACTTATAAACTACATTTCTTAAAGTTTAACACACACATTTACAAATTAATAATTTACAAACAAATATTCAATACATGTACAATATTTAAACACGCTACATTTTACTACATTATACATTTTAATATTATTTGTAGCTCTATTTTACAGTATATGGAAAATGAATTATACAAATTGAATGATAAATTTAAGAATACTGTAGTCTGTATACACACTTACAAAGAATAGAGATCACTTATATTACAAAAACAGTTTGATAAAAGAAAGGATTTGAGCATTCTCTTAAATGAAATTTCTGTGTTTTGTGATGTGATATGAGAGGGGAGTGAATTAAATACCTTAGAGCATAAGTAGTATGGAGAAGATTCGAATAGATGGTAGAGTGTTTCGTCAGTGCTATGCTGTTTTTATGTCGGGTGTTGTAAGAGTGGTAGTCAGAATTAACTTTGAAAAGGAGTCTATGAGAATAAGCAAACAGGCTTCAAAAATAATGATACATGGAAGTGGGAGGATCTTCTGGGCTTTAAATAAAGGTTTGCAGGAATCGAGAGGCTTGGCATTATAAATGGTACGTATTATGCGTTTTTGCAGGACAAAGGTTCTATTTATGTGGAATTGATCTGCTGATCCCCAAGCAATAATGTTATATTTTATTTTAGAATAAATATAGATGTAATAGCATTGCAGAAGAGTTTTCTTATTGCAATAAGATGATAGTTTAACGAATAAAAAGGTATAACTAGATAGATATTTACACAAATTTTGTATGTGTCCCTTCCAATTTAAATGACAATCTATTGTTAGCCCTAGAAATTTAGAGTTCGCCACTTCTTCAATTTCCATATTATTAAACACTACGGTATTATTGATCGCTGTATCTTTAAAAAATCTGGACTTAAATATAATAAATTTAGTTTTAGACGTGTTAATAGCTAGACTATTTGTTGTACACTAGGTATGAAAGTGTGACATCGTACGAGATGCTGAAGTTTTGATATCGTCGAGCGATTTTCCTTGAATAATTAATGTACGATCATCTGCGAACATTATTGTTTGGGTATCAGGGAGGTGTGATGGAAGATCATTTATGTACAGAAGGAAAAGTATTGGGCCTAGAATTGATCCCTGTGGTACTCCTTATGTTACTGGTGATGGATTAGACCTTGATTTACCACATTTATGGCTTATCTCTACTGTTTGCATTCTCATAGAGAGATACGATTTTATCCATTTAAGAACAGTTGCACGAATTCCATAGTTGCTAAGTTTTTCAAAGAGGATATCATGTTGAATGCTATCAAAGGCTTTCGACAGGTCTACGAATATGCCTAATGTCTGTTTGCCTTCATTCAGTTGCTGGTGGATTTTTTCCAAGGCTGTAAATATCCCTGTTGTGGTTGATTTCTTGGAAGCAAACCCATGCTGGTGTTCCGAGAAGCATTTCTGATATTTTAAGAATGATGAAATTTTTGTGTGCATAATATTTTCCAAAACTCTAGAGAGCGCTGGAAGAAGAGCTATAGGTCGATAATTATTCGGGCATGATTTCTCTCCTCCTTTGTGTAGAGGTTTGATCAACGCTGTTTTAAAAGCATCCGGAAATATTCCACTGTTGAACGAATTATTTACAAGAACAGTGAGTGGCTTCACAATGTGTGGTCCCACTTTCTTTAAAATTGCAGGTAGAATTTCATCTAATCCGGCAGAGAACGTACATTTCATGTTTTTTATGGTTCCTAGAACCTCTTCTTCAGTGACATCAAAGAGTACCATTGAGTTTGGGAATGTAGGCCTAGGTATATTAATGCCACTGGGGCTGCTTATTTTGGGAGGAGTGGGGATATTTAGAAAATGGTGATTTAGTACGTTTGCCATTGCTAATGGACAGGTGACTGATTCGTTTTTGTAAACTAGTTCACTGATGTCTGGGGAGGTTTGCTATTATCACCAGGATTGGCTTCCTTGATAATGGCCCACATTTCTTTCATTGGGTTTGTAGCTTGCAGGATTCTCCTATCATAGTGAAGGAGCTTAGCGTTCCTTAGTACTTCCTTAGTACTTAGTACTTTCTTATAAGTATAGAGACAACTAAATTTTATTTATTACATTTCATAAAACTAAACACGTCATATTATGACCTACATGCAGTTAAAGTGTGCAATATAATCTAAGTAGTAGCAGGGGCGGCCGGTGTTAATGTGCTACTGTGCTATAGCACACTGTTCATTTCGAAAAACAATATATTGTTGATTACTTGAACAAAAATTACCAAAATTCTGTTAAAAATACTTTTATAAAATTTCGATCATCTTAGATTTTCAACCGCTATACAATATGCGATATCCATCACAACGTCGGGCGGTCAGCTTGAGTTGCTAAGCATTATACTGCAGTGTGCTCTGTCCCCCAGTAGCGCTGCTCTCCTTGATGACGAAAGCGTAGAAAGTTCCCTGAGGCGAAGTGTAAATTTGTCGCTGTTAGCAAGAATACCGCCTCGTTGGAGCTATTCGTGGGATAGAACCCGACCCCCTATAGGTATGCTACATGCCGCACAAGAAACTGGCCGGTTCAGGGTAGAGGGTTGACGACCTCTTGTTTGGTATGGTTGGGGGTGGATATTTTGAAGGCTGTTTTGCAAGTCTATAGGGACAGTGCTTATTAACACATCTTATTGATGGCGGCTTTTCTTGACGTGCAGTTTTAATAGAGTTCGAATCCGTGGCTTGACATTAAATTTTATGAAAATATGAGACAGCTTAGCTTTGAGAACTAAATATATACTTAATAGTAGCCTCATAGATTTGTTTGGTGAATTCAATGAGTACATATAAATACATAAATACATAATAATAATGTAAATACATAAATACGTGCAAAGCTAAAATCCAGGTTCCATTCCCGCCCAATATAAATTTTCCTCGATAGATTATACAGTGGAGTTGAGTTGCGAGAACTTTAACATTTACCTAGGAAATAAGAAACTGAATGCTGAAAACTACTCATAAATATTGTAATAAAATATTATTTAATTGCAGTATAAGGAATAATTTTTAGCGCCGAGGAAAGTGAATTTAACGCGCACGTTAGCTCAGCGCCTGACGAAGAGTAAGTTAGTACAATCTGTGGGACAGGACATGGTGACCAGACACCCTCTTAATTCTCAAACTGCATTCTGTTTCTATGCAAAGTGCGACAGACAGAACCGACAGTGGAACAAGTACTAAGTATATTATTTCGTGGTGCGTGTGTGTTCATGTTCAGCATTATTGCTGTGAATGTGAAGAATGAATACAGTAGATAGTTTAATAACTTATCTATTTTCTAGGAGTAAGGAAGAAAAAATCGAGATTAAACAATTAAAAAGGTCAACACCCGAGTTTATTATGATTCAAAAAGCGAAAAGGGTGGTGTATGAAAACAGTTGGATATGAGGTTGTGAAATTAGGAATGCTGTCTTCTCTTTTCCTTGCCTTATATTTGGTGATTCCGATTCCTGGAGTAGAACGGGATTAACGGATTTAGGACACCTTAGTTACGTTGACAAAACAGCATAAAGATAACATTTGGCACATGCATAATGTATTAAATATTAGTTCTCTAGGCAGTGTGAATACTGGAGCACAGTTAAGCCAGGTAGGCCTACATATCACGACGAAAAATTGAAATACAACCAACAAGTGGAAAAAGAAGGTACGTACTTTAAAAAATTATTGATTGCATTAAGTCCTGTGAGGCTTTTGAACTTGCTTTGAGAGGTCACGACGAAACCGAACTATCTGAAAATCCTTACATCTTCTTAGGACTGATAGATTTCGTTTCGAATTTGGACACTGCTGTGCGGGAACACATGGAATTGCATGGACATCATTTTTCGAAATAGGTGAATGGCATGTGACATTTTATTTTTTGCATGTTCATACTGTAGCACAAACAATGTTTTTGTCACCGGCCGCCACTGAGTAGTAGTAGTATTAATATGCAGTTTTACTGCCATTGATTATTATTATTATTGTAGATGTAAATGTAGTTATCTCGTTCTGTAGATCCTGTGTTGAGCGGGACTCAAGGATATAGAACACATCATATACAAGCAAGTAATAAATAATGATATATAATATACTACACTATAAACTTATTCAAACTGGAAATACTCATCCATATTGTAGAAGGTGTGAGTCATTAAAAATTTCTTGAGAGATCCTTTGAAGGATTTGCTTTTTCTTTGAATACATAATAATTTAATGTTGTTTGGAAGCTTATGATCATATTAACTTCAATGTTGTTTCTGTTAGCAGCTTAAGAAGGGAAGAATATACCAGGCATGGACTCCATCTCAACCTTCGAGGAAAGAAGACACTGGCAGAACTGGTTGCAGAGGAGTTGAAGTGTAATGTACTAGATTGTAACAGGCCTATTCCTGTCATAGATGGTGGCTCGACTCGTTTTTTAGGGGGAATCTAAGTGAAAGAATCCAACAGCTTAGGCCTATATGCATATCTCAAGTCAATAATAGTAATACACTTAGGCCTATAGCTAGAACTAATAAATCATTTGCACTATTTCATCAAAACATAAGGGGGCTTGAAAATAAAATTGAAGAATTTAACTTAGCCATTCAGGATACAATTAATTCTAATAAACAGGAAATTCAAGTTATTTGTCTAACGGAACACCACTGTGCAGAAACAGATCTGGAACAATTAAAAATTGATAATTTTTCACTATGTTCAAAATTTTGTAGACATTCCATTAAATGTGGAGGTGTGAGTATATTTATCAAAAGAAACTTACATTTCAGTGATATAGACACAAGTTCCTTCTGTAAAGAACAGGATTTTGAGTGTTGTTCAGCCAGATTGAATTTTGACAATGATACATTTGTAATACTAGCCATTTACAGGGCACCATCAGGTAATTTCAATTATTTTGTAAATCAGTTAGAAAGGGTTCTTAATTCACTGTATAGTACTAATGTAAATATTATACTGTGTGGGGACTTTAATGTAGATTTCTCAATTGATAGTGAGAAGAAGATCAGACTGATATCTTTATTGGGTAGCTATAATCTAGATTTCATAGTAAACTTTCCAACGAGAATTCAGAGCGACTCCCGAACAACAATAGATAATATATTCATAGATGTAGAAAAACATTTTAATTTTAAAGTACTTCCAATATTAAATGGATTATCAGATCATGATGCACAAATGTTAGTGCTGAACAATATTAAAGTAAATTCGAACAGTAAACATGCTCATAGTAATATGACTAGAGTAATGAATGACGATTCAATTTTAAATTTCAAACAAGATCTTGTGAATGAAAACTGGGAATCTATGTTATCCTATGACAAAGTAGATAGTAAATTAAGTGAATTCCTAAACATAGTGTCACGACATTTTGAGGCAAATTTTCCAAAAAAGAAAACTGCTAATTTACCTAATTCAAGCAATAACACATGGTTAACTGCTGGTATTAAAATATCATGTGCAAACAAAAGAGAGCTCTACCTAAAATATAGAACCAGTAACAACCAAGCTCATAAGGAATACTATAAAAAGTATTGCAACATACTGAAGAAAGTAATCAAAGAAGCAAAAAGTAGGCATTTTTCACAAGTAATTAATAAATCAAATAATAAAGTTAAGACTGTATGGAATATAATAAAAAACGAAACGGGGAGAACAAAGGGAAACAATGATTGTACATCATTAATATACCAAAACATAAAACTAGATCATTTATCAGACATTACAAATGCTTTTAATAGTCACTTTATAAATATTGCAGAGAAATGTAGGCCTATTCCTATAAATAATATTAACATTAAGGCAGTAGACCTACTAACAAAATCTACAGTTTGGAACCATAGATTTCAATTGAACCTGACTTCCCACATAGAAATTGAAAATATAATCAAGTCTCTCAAAAGTAAAAGCTCGTCTGGTTGGGATGAGATAAGTAATAAGTTATTAAAAAGCTGCTCATCGGAACTCAGTAAACCTCTTAGTCACATATGCAATTGTTCATTAGAAAATGGAATATTTCCAGAAAGACTGAAGCATGCTATTGTTAAGCCCCTCTTTAAAAAAGGTGACAAAAATCTACCATCAAATTACAGACCTATATCACTCTTAACCTCATTTTCAAAAGTTTTAGAAAAAGTCATGTACAACCGCATAATACACTATCTTAATTTGAATGACATTCTTACTTCATCTCAGTTTGGATTTAGAAGTGGCATGTCCACTGAGAATGCTACATTTCAACTTACTACAGAAATATTGGAAGCATTAGATAAAAAGAAATATGCTCTGGGAATTTTCTGCGACTTAGCTAAAGCATTTGACTGTATAAATCATGAAATATTACTTCAAAAATTGGATCATTATGGGTTCGATAATTTAACACTTAAGTGGTTCAAATCATATCTTTCTGATAGAACTCAAAAGGTAATAATAAATGGAAATGAATCTAACCTAGGGATTGTTAAGAATGGGGTACCTCAGGGATCAATACTGGGACCTTTGCTCTTTTTAATTTTCATTAATGACTTGCCCTATAACTTAAGTGACGAATCAAAGGTATTGCTCTTCGCAGATGATACTAGTGTACTTGTAACAGGAACGTCACAAGAACATTTATCAAGAATAGCTACAAAGGCTTTTCACGAGTTAAACACATGGTTTCTAGCTAATAAAATGACACTTAATATTGATAAGACCCATTTTATACAATTTAGGACAAAAACAGATGTATCTCAAATCTAGAAATTAATTATGGAACACAAATCATACAAGAAATTAGCAATGTAAAATTTTTAGGACTGCAAATTGACCAAAATCTTGACTGGAAGACACACATAGAAATGATAAGTCCAAAACTAAGTTCAGCATGCTTTGCTTTAAGAATTTTGAATAATATATTAAAACAGGATGCATTACTTATGGTATATTTTGCATATTTTCACTCGGTAATGAGGTACGGGATCATTTTCTGGGGCAACTCTACCCATAGGGAGAAAATATTTACATTACAAAAGCGGGCAATAAGAATAATATGTGGAAAGAAAAAAAGGGAATCTTGTAGACCGCTGTTTGAAAAATTAAGAGTCCTCACTCTTACAGGGGAGTATATATACTCTGTTATGTGTTTTGTAGTGAATAATATTGATAAATTTCAAACTAATTTTAGTGTACATGGACGTACTACCAGAAACATGAATGATCTACACAGGCCAAATAACTCGTTAAAACTCTTTCAGAAGGGTGCGTATTATTCTGCAGTACAGATATATAACAAGCTTCCAAACAACATTAAATTATTATGTATTCAAAGAAAGATCAAACCTTTCAAAACAGCTGTCAAGGAATTTTTAATAACTCACACCTTGTACAATTTGGAGGAATATTTCCAGCTTGGATAAATTTGGCAGCTTGCAGTTTCTGTAGACATATATTATTGTTATAACATGCATGTATTTTTTGATCTGACGTGTTCTATATCCTTGAGCCCCGCTCAACACAGGATCTACAGGACAAGATATCTACATCTACATCTACATCTACATTGTATATCTGTATTGCGGAGTAATAAGCGCCTTTCTGAAAAAGTTTTAATGCATTAACCGGTCTATGTAAATCATTCCTGTTTCTAGTAATATGTTCATGAACACTGCTATTAGTTTGGAATCTCTCAATATTTTCTACCATATAACACATAATAGAGTATATATACTCCCCTGTGAGAGTGAGGACTTCAAATTTTTCAAAGAGCGGTTTTCTCTCCTTTTCTTTCCACACATTATTCTAATTGCTTGCTTTTGTAGCTTAAATATTTTATCCCTATGGGTCGAGTTACCCCAGAATATGATTCCATACTTCATTATCGAGTGGAAATTTGCAAAATACACCATGCGTAAGGCATCCTGTTTTAATACCTGATTCAGGACTCTTAAGGTAAAGCATGCTGAACTTAGTTTTGGAATTATCATTTCAATATGTGACTTCCAGTCGAGATGTTGATCAATTTGTAATCCTAAAAATTTGATATTACTAATTTCTTCTATGCTTTGAGTTTGGTAATTAATTACAAGGTTTTGGGTACATCTTTGTTTTGTTCTGAATTGAATAAAGTGGGTCTTTTCGATATTAAGCGTCATTTTATTGGCTTGGAACCATATATTTAATTCGTGAAAAGCCTTTGTAGCTACTCTTGCCAGTTGTTAATGGGATTTTTGTCTCCTTTTTTAAACAGGGGCTTGACAATTAGATGTTTCATTCTTTCAGGAAATATTCCAGTTTCTAGTGAACAGTTAAATATATGGCTAAGGGGTTTACTAAGTTCCGAACAGCAACTTTTTAATAGCTTATTACTTATGTCATCCCATCCAGATGAGCTTTTACTTTTAAGCAATTTTATTATATTTTCAATTTCTATAGAGGAAGTCAGTGAGATTTCAAATTTATGGTTACAAATTGTAGATTTGGTCATTAGGTCTATTGCCTTGACACTGGTATTGTTGGTGGGAACACAATTCTCTGCAATATTTATGAAGTGGTTATTAAATGCATTTGTAATATCTGATAGATTGTCTAGTTTCTTATTTTTGTATATTAATGACGTACAATCACTTTCACATGTTTCATTTTTTACTATATTCCATATAGTCTTAACTTTGTTGTTTGATTAATTAATTATTTGTGAAAAAATACCTGCTCTTTGCTTCTTTAATAACCTTTTTAAGCACATTGCAATATCTTTTATAATACACTTTCTGAGTTTGATTGTTACTGGTTCTGTATTGTAAATAGAGCTCTCTTTTTTTAGCACATGATATTTTAATACCAGGGGTTAGCCATGCTTTATTATTTAAATTAGGTATTTTAGTAGTTGTCTTTTTTGGAAAGTTGGCCTCAAAGTGTCGCAACACGATATTTAGAAATTCATTTAATTTACTATCAACAGTGTTATAGGTAAATATAGTTTCCCAATTTTCATTTGCAAGATCTTGTTTGAAACTTAAAATTGAAACATCATTCATTACTCTGATAATATTACTATGGGTATGTTTGCTAGTCGGATATGCTTCAGTATTGTTTAACATTACCATCTGAGCATCATGGTCTGATAACCCATTTATTATTGGGATTACTTCAAACTTCAAGTTTTTTTCTTTATTTAAGAATATATTATCTATTGTTGTTCACATTTCATGTGAATATTTTCTTTATTTTTTGTGTATTCATTGTGCGCCGTCTAAGTTGCACAATCTTCCATGTGTAATTCCACTACAAAATGACGTAATGCTGGGGCTGCCGTGTACTATTTCTTGCGCGGTAACACACGGGTTGGGTGATGATTAATCTGGATTGTTCTAGTTTGTAGTGATCAATGTTCCCCACCCCCCTCTAGACCCTTCCATTAGCGGACTTATACATATTCAAGGGGCGGTGAAAAAGTAGTCTGCCGGCCTTCAGTCTTATCAGAACAAGTGTAACTCTCGTCTCGTCTACTAGTAGAAGTATGTTAAGCAGTCATCAGGTCAAGTTCAAGGACTCAGTTTCTAGAAGTGCTCGCTACGGAAGAAGTTCTTCATTGCAAAAATACTCGCAAAGGTCTTATTCTAACATTACAGTATTCTCTCGTCTTGACTACTAGTGACAGTAAGTTCAGTCTCGCTAAAAGGTGCACAGGAAGAACTTCTATATTGCACGAACTCTCTCTTCCTGTACTACTGAATAATTTAACTTTCATGTTAGTTATCTCGAAGAACTCTTATATTGTAGTCTTCCATAGTGCAAGATCTACAAATCTTCAAGTTCGTCTTGTCTAAAGCATTTTATTGAAAAGTGTAGTAATACTGTTAAGCGATACAGTCTGCCTTTTACAATAAAACATTCTGCTCAGTATTACTTGTGCACATCGGCACAGAATAAGTAACTATTTTTTAATATTATAAGTGATGAATATTGAACTCAAGCTTCTAGCCTAAAAGAAGTTTACAAGATCGCATTCACGTGGCTAGGCAGCCATTTTGTATAAGCAATTCAGGTCAAAGGACAGTGGTGCTTATATTTCTTCAGGGTAGAGCAGCGAAATTGGCGGTGAAAATATCACTTTCATTAGTATATCACAATGTTCACTAGGCATTTCCAGTTGTATATCAGTCATTAAAAGTGTGAACCGACGGTAAATAACTGAGAAATCGACGAAATAAAGACGCACTTATTCCATTAGAATTCAATGGAGGCAGCAGTCACTGCCTCCCTAATAATACGTCGTAGAGCCTCCAATAAAATGTAGATCAGTGACAGGTTTTGTTAGGTTAGGAACGTTTATGTTAGTTTAGGAGCAATATACTAAATAGCGCGACCAAGAATTATTTGCGGTGCTCCTAAACTAACATAAACGTTCCTAACCTAACTGTCACGGACCTAGAATTTACCTATCATTAGTAATGATGATAGAATCTCCACCTCACGTATTATTAGGGAGGCAGTGACCGCTAATATTGGCGGTGCAAGGCTACGATTCCATTGAATTCTAATGGAGTAAGTACACAAAATGTTCAAGGTAAACAATAATTGCTTGCATACTTGGACATCTCCAGACGGCCAGCATAAAAACCAAATAGATTTTATCTTAGCCAGACAAAGATGGAAAAGTACTATCAAAATCGCGATGACAAACAGAGAAGCTGACTGTGGTTCAGATCATGAACTACTTCTGACGAGAAATAAAGTAAGATTAAAGGTCATAAAACAAAGAATCTTCAAGACAAGATATAATTTCAGTCTCATCCCACAACAGTACATAGAAGCAACAAGAGAACAGCTTCAGCTCATCAATTCAGACGATAAAGGTGTTGAAGAGATATGGGCGGAAATCAGGGAGGTTGTAAATAAGGAGGCCTCTATAATTCCCAAGAAGCCTATCAAACATCACTCCAAATGGCTAACAGAAGAAACTATACAGATAGCAGACGAAAGGCGTCAAGCCAAGAAAGAAGAAGATCATATAAAGGTGAGGAAATTAAATGGTGTCTTCCAACGAGAAGCAAGAAGAGACAAAGAAAGATTCTTAAATAATAAATGCAAAGAAATTGAACAAAACAGCAAAAAGAGTACAAGGGATATGTTTAAAGGTATCAAAGAAGTATGTAGAGAATTCAAACCTAGGTCAGGAAACATAAAGGGAAAGGATGGTGTCATATTGACAGACAAAAAGGAAATTATTAAAAGATGGGAGGAATACACCTCTGAGCTCTTTAAAGACAAAATCACAGAAATGGACAGGACAAGCTACGAACTAGAACCACCAATCTTAGAAAGCGAAGTTAAATTAGCAATAGAGAAGCTTCCTTCAAACAAAGCTACTGGAAATGATGAAATACCAATCGAACTATGGAAAGTATTAAAAGAAGACTGCATTCCAATTTTGACAAAACTATGCAATTTAATCTGGAAGACTGGGACATGGCCTATGGACTGGAAACAATCAGTGTTCATTGTTATTCCAAAGAAAGGGGATCCCAAAGATTGTACAAACTACAGAACTATTGCTCTGATCTCGCATACAAGCAAGATACTGCTAAGAATAATCCATAAAAGAATGGAACAACACTTGGAGAGAGAACTGCCGCAAGAACAAGCAGGTTTTAGAAGAGGTAGAGGAACTCGGGACCAGATAGCGAACTTAAGATGGATCATGGAAAGAGCCCAGGAAAGAAATCGGGAAATCTATATGTGTTTCATAGATTACAGCAAGGCTTTCGATAATGTGCAACATAATAGAATGTGGGAAGTTATGAATAACATGGGAATACCTCTTCATCTGATCAATCTCATAAGAGCCTTGTACACCAACCAAGAGGCAAAGGTTGAGGTGGAATTTGGCGCGACAGACTGGTTCCCTGTGCAAAAAGGAGTGAGACAAGGATGCATTCTTTCCCCCGCCCTATTCAATTTATATAGCGAATGGGTCATGAGAGAGGCAGGTATAGGAGAATTAGAAGTAGGTATTAGAATGGGAGGAAGACAAATTAATAACTTAAGATATGCAGACGACACTACACTACTGGCAGATAATGAGGAAGATCTGAAACAGCTGATAAGCATGGTCAAAGCAAAAAGTGAGGACGTAGGTCTTATGCTAAATTTGAAAAAAACAAAGGTACTAACAACTGGCCAACAGTGTGCAATATCAATAGATGGTGAACAGCTGAACACAGTAGACAATTTCAACTTTCTGGGTTCCATTATAAATAGGGAAGCATCTTGCAGCGACGAAATAAAAAGAAGAATTAATCTTGGACGGGCTGCTGTGGGAAAGCTGAAAAAGGTACTTAAGGATTCGGACATCAGTAGAAACACCAAAATTCGTATAATTCAGTCCATGATTTTTCCCGTAGTATTATACGGCAGCGAGAGTTGGACGGTCAAGAAACAGGACAGAAAGAAATTAGACAGCTTCGAATTATGGACATGGAGAAGATTACTGAGAATTTCGTGGACTGAAAGAAGGACAAACGCTTCTGTAATCAAAGAAATAAACCCACAATACTCACTTGAGGCCATGGCATTGAAACTAAAACTTTCATACTTTGGCCACATCATGAGAAGAAAAGACTCACTGGAAAAAGACTTGATGACAGGACATATGGAAGGGGCAAGAAGAAGAGGAAGGAAAAGAACAAGATGGCTGGACGGAGTATGTTCCATCTTGGGCAGGAATTGGAAGGACTTAATCATATTAACCCAAGACAGAAGACAGTGGAGCTCCGAAGTTCACAGAATAGCGAAAGCCAGAGAAAGAACAAACATTTTTTAGGGATAGCAAGACCCTTCCCATCTTGCTAGAAAATCCGTACGGATCTCCAGGAGTCGCTAGCGACTCAAAGGAATACTACTACTACTAAGTACACAAAATAGTGCGTCTTTATTTCGTCGATTTCTCAGTTATTTACCGTCGGTTCACACTTTTAATGACTGATATACAACTGGAAATGCCTAGTGAACATTGTGATATACTAATGAAAGTGATATTTTCACCGCCAATTTCGCTGCTCTACCCTTTCTTCATTCTACACTCAAGTGAACAGTAATACGATTTTCATTTATTGCAAGTTAAAGGCAATTCTTGAATTAGAAACATTTGTGATCTTGAATTCAACTCGTATATGTGCAACGTGCTATACGAAGGACCATTCTCATACATTCCTTGTATCAAAGAGCTTTCTCTCAGAAGAAGAAGCCATCATCGGAACTCTGGCTGTCGTCGGAGATTTCTACTGCAAGAATACAGCTTTTCGCCCAGTGGGAAGCCTCCATAGAAGCCTGGTAGCCGCCAGAGTTTTAGCTGCCCTCTTCATCGTCTGTGGATGGTTTGAGGGAGCTTGCCTAGAGACATCCCCTGTCCGGTTGGAGACGGAACAGGAGTCTGGCAAGGTTTATACTCCAATTCGCAAGGGAATCAGCCATCGCCTGGTTCTCTTCTTCCTGCCCTCGACCAGGGTTGGAAGGCAAAGCTGCGTGTCGGATGTGGTCATCCGTCGATGCTGTCTTGCTTGGAAGTCAGCATACAGCATGAAATTACTCAAGGGGAAGGAAACTCCATTCAAGCAAAAGATAAGTTCGCTAAGTTCCTTTCTTTCCATTAAAACCCTCATTTGTATGTATGGTTAAGTTTACAAAAGGCACAGTCAAAGCCTCCTTGATGTTATTAATTATTAATTAATTATTAATTTCAAAGCTTCATTTATTTCAGTAAATCTTTTCTCAAATAAGTTATATAACACAAAGAGCCATTTATTTGTATTGTTTCATGCTTTACTGCTTTGAAGCTTATTACCAAGAGGGTAGAGATTATTTTTCTTTTATCTCCCAGGAAGGAGATAAACCATTTTCATGTATTGAATCTCAAAAGTATTGCTTAAATAAACTCAGTGTCAAAAAATCATATGTACTTTTTGACAAATCCAGGCTATCCTGTCTTAAAGACGACCACACCAGACTTGCAGAAAATATTAACTGTTAGGGGCATACGGCATATGGAATTTGAGTTACTTGTTATCTCAGTGCGGAGTCATTTCTGCATATGCCGATTGTTAAAAAGTTTTTTGGTAAACTCGCTATGCCCATTCTCTAACAATTGTTGTTTGAGAGTTGTATTGAATTCTAGTTGGGAAGTTCACTATGAAGTCTAGATTATAACTACCTACTAAGGACAGAAGTCTTGCCTTATTTTCACTATCAGTTGACATGTCTACATTAAAATCTCCACACAGTAATATATTTACACTATTATTATATAATGAATTAAGAACCTTTTCTAACTGATTGATAAAATAGTCGTAATTACCTGATGGTGCTCTGTAGATTGTTATTATTACAAACGTGTCATTGTCAGTTTCCACTCTTGCTGAGCAACATTCAAAATCCTGTTCCTTGCAAAAGGAACTGGTGTCTATATCATTAAAAACTAAGTTTCTTTTGATAAAAATACTCACACCTCCACATTTTTTGGAATGTCTACAAAAATTTGAACATAAAGAAAAATTATCAATTTTTAATTGTTCCAGCTCTTTTTCTGCACAGTGGTGTTCTGTCAAACAAATAACTTGAATTTCCTGTAGATTAGAATTAATTTTTTTTTTTAATGAATTTTAAAAACTCCTTTAAGTAGTTCCTAACTAAAACATTAGGCGTTGCTGGCCACTGTCCACCGCTTAGTCTTATGTTTTGTTTTAGTGTTATTCGTTCATTATTCAGGAGTGGACACTCATATATTAAATGATTCACAGTTTGATTTTGTTGTTCACACTTACACATTGAACTTTCCATTATTTTAAACCTGTTGTAGTAGTCCCTGGTCTTCCCATGCCCAGTTAGGGTGGCAGTAGTTTGTCCATTGAGTGGGATCCTTAGCTTTAATCTTTCCTGCACTAAAGGAAAAAACATTTTACTGATATTTCCATTTGTTGTCCTCTCCCACTGGTTTTGCCACATGCTAAGTCCTCTCTCCACTGCTTCCTTGATTATATGGGTTCTGGGACATGAACATGGGTTCTGGGTATCTTGCTGTAGCTGATCTCCCTGCCTTCTTCCATCGCAGCTTAGCCAGTTGATCCGCTATTTCGTTTCCATATAACCCCACGTGTGCCTTAACCCATTTTATGTGTATAGTCCATCCGTGGTTCTCTAAATACTTGATGTTAGCCTTTATTTCTTCTATTATTTTACTTCTGATCTGGCTGTTTTTGAGAAGATCCACTGTTATCTGACTGTCAGTGCACACTACCCCTAGTTTCTCCCCGACCGTCAATACCCTGTTGTCTACTATTTCTCTGAGAGCCTCTAAAATTGCTATCTGCTCCGCTTGATTATTGGAGCAGTGATCACTGAGTTTGTACTTGAGTTTTTTGATCGGTTCTCCATTTTGTATGATAACTGCTGCTGCTCCGACTTTTCCGTTTAGCTTGCTCCCATCAGTATAGATTTCTAAATTGTATATTGCATTTTCTTTTGCCTCTTGAACACTCACTCTATCTGCCGGATGGGGCCACTCACTCAGTTTAGGGGCTTCTTCAGTTAATATTGGTGTTTCATTTCCACTGATGTTGTTTGTGGCTTTATATAGGCTACCTTTAATATTTCTTGAATTTTTATATTTATTGGCTTTACAGCCGCCAGAACACATGATGCCTCATATGACACAGTTCTATAAGCTTTGGAAATTTTTATGTTGATCAGTCTTTGTACTCGCTGATATTTCATCATGTTCCTTCTTTTGAAGATAGATTCTTCCCACACCTGCACGCCGTATAACAGCATCGGGAGGATGGCGCCTTTGTAAATTGTTCGTAGGGCTTCTTGTCCTAGACCCCAATTCTGCTTAGCTGACCTTGCAAGTGCGTTTATAAGTTTTATGCATTTCTCTGTCGTTTGTTGTATATGCATATCAAATTTCAACTTATTATCGAATAATATCTCTAGGTACCTTATTTGTTGTACTTGCTCTTTTGTTCTGTTGTTTAAATATATACTAATTTTGCTTTTTGCTTTTTTTTCCTTGATATCAGCATAGTTTTGGTTTTACTGCTATTGAACATGAGTTTGTATTGTTTAGACCAGTCCTCTATTTGCTTTAAGTCAGTATTTGCATACATTTCTGCGATTTCCTTGGTTTCCCCAAAAGTAATCAGCGCCAGGTCGTCTGCGAAAGCTATTAATTTAGTTCGTTTAGTGTATCGTAAACTAAGAAAAGAGTTGTACAATACATTCCAGAGACCTGGGCCGCAGCAGGACCCCTGAGGACAGCCTTTTGTCACTTTTCTTTCTACTCTGCTGCAATTGACCAAACGTTTGGCTACTCTGTCTCTGAAATAACTTTTAACTAGATAATACAAGTTTTTTGGACATTGTAGGCTCCTTAAGTTATGCAGTATGCCGGTCCACCAGGCAGCGTCGAAAGCACCCTTCACGTCCAGACTAGTAATTATTACGCTGTTTTTATGGTCAAGATTGTTTTTTATAAAAGTTTTGACTGCTAAGGCGGCATCTATGGTGCTGTTTTGTGGGACGAATCCGTATTGGTTCGTGTTTAGTAGATTGTTGGAGTACATGTGATGGTTAATTCTATCTATCATCAGCTTTTCCAATATTTTTCCCCCAAGATTTAATAGACTGATTGGTCTGAACTTTGTAACGTCGTGGCTTTCTGCTTTCCCTGGTTTAACAATGGGGATTATTATCGATGTTTTCCATATTTTAGGGAAGCACCCTTGACTTAAGACATTTATTATAGATGGCCGTGAGGGATAATGGAAAAGTCTTGAAGACTCTCAGTAATATGTCTTTGGTTAAACCGTCTTCTCCAGGTGTTTTCTTTGCATTAAATCTTTGGATTGCTTGGAGTATTTCTAATTGTGTAAAATCTTTATCTTCTGGTGTATATAATGGCTCTTCTTGCTGTCTTCTCATTTCTTGTTGTGATATTGTGTCACTTTCCGGATCGTCTTCAGGAGTGAAATAGTCTATCATACAGTCAATCGTCCCTTCAGTGTCATGTGTGTAGGTACCGTCTGTTCTCCGGATGGTTGTCAGCGTGGGTTGGGTCCTTAACTTTCCTGCAGTCAGTTTGTATGCTGCGTGCCAAGGGTTTTTTTCCATCTTCTATGGTACAATACTTTTTCCATGAGCTTAACTTTTCCTTTTGTAGTAGCAACTGGTATTCTCGCTTCCCTTCAATATAGAGCATTTTTCTTTCTTCTCTGAGTTGTTGGTTATTTACTGTTCTTTGAAATCTTCTGCGTAAAGCATTTACTCTCTTCCTTGAGACTGTCAGCTTATCATTCCACCATGGTACTGATATCCCTGCGATTGGTATTTTTCTCGACGTAAAAATATGAAATGTCTCATCACAGGCTGTTATGATACAAGATTTGAATCTTTCTATTACTTTTTCAGCATCGTGAGAAAGATTTATGATTTCATGAATTTGATTGTCTGTAGTCCCTCTGTTGTCTTCACTAGTAAAGGTTTGAAATTCCCTGTTCAATGTTGCGTGTAAAATGTTGATAAACCGTTCGTAGGTTTCTTCTTTCTTTACTATATATCTTTTACTAATGAGATGATCTTCTTTGTTGGTTTGAATAGTGTTGTTTGAGTATTGGTGAGTTCTGGATATTTTAAATGAGATAATTTTATAATCCGAGCAACTTTCTTCTTCTCCACACTTCCAGTCGGTAACTGTTGTGAGTTGGCAATTATTAGTTAACGTTAGGTCAATCCAGCTTTTTGCCCGGCAAGTTTCGAAAGTTGGAATACTTGTGTCTTCATTGAGAATATGCAGTGACGAAGTTGTGATAAATTCTTCCAAGGCTCGGCCTCGTTCATTGTCCGTTGCATCAAACCATAGTTTACTCCTGGCATTAGTATCGGCTGATATTGTTATTCCATGACCTTTTATATGATCTAAGGTTTTTTCTATTCTGCGTATATCAGTTCCTATGTCTGCTTCAAAGTCAAAATACATGCTTGTAGCGAAGAATTTCTTGTTTTGGTGGTGAACGTTAATTAGTACACAATCTTCATTGGAAAGTTGGCTAATTACTGTGGCATCTATAGTTCTGTTACTGATTATAATGGCTGCTCTCTTCCTTCCTTCCCCGCACACATAAGTTCTCATGGACTTTGGAATTCCAACTACTTTATTATTTATAATGTATGGTTCCTGTATAAAGGATATATCGACCCTGTTTTCATTTATGAGTTGTACCAGATTGCTAGTGGCTGTTTTTGAATGTTGCAGATTTACTTGAAAACACTTAAGACTCTGCTCATCCATTTTAGTAGTCTATGTTCATTTGATATCTCCTTATTGCTGTTTGATGGCATGGGCAGCTAATATCTAGCGCCGAGTGGTTTACTTTAAGCTGGCTATCTTTGTTATGTTTGACATAAGTGATGCAATTAATACACTTAAATTCCTCTGCACTAGCTTTGCAGTCTTTAACTACGTGATCTCCAGCACATTTTGGACACGTTTGTGTTCCGGTACAGTTCTGTGCGCGATGGTTATATTTACTACACTTAAAACATCGGGTCACTTTGATATAGTTCTGCCAATTGCACATGTTCCAGCCCAGCTTTATCTTTTTACCAATGAGTAGTTTCCTTGCGGTGGAGCTGATTTCAAGAACTATATTTTTGTTCTTCCTTTTGTCATAAAATTGGAATATTGGCTTCAACTCTTGAGGATTGTCCTCTAATTCTTTGTTTTGTGCCTTAAGAGCTTCGGCCACGTTGTCTATTGAAAATTCCTCAGCGACGTTAAAAATAATAATTCGTGGGTTCATCTTCTTTGCGGCTACCGACTCCAACTCCTCCCCACAATGTTGGTTAATGTTTTTGCATATTATATCAATTTCTTCTCTGTTTTCTGTTTCAAGCAGTAGTTGCCCATTTTTCAATGCGCTGAATGATTTTATCCCCAATTTCAGTTGAACAGGGTTTACTTTAGTCTTTATTAAGGTTCTGACATATCCTGTACTTTGGTTATTTTTGCTTTTAACAAACATCTTTTCTGTCCCGGCGCGTTTAAATTACCGCGCACAGCGTCTGCATATTTACTCTGATGTCCGCTTGGCGTCACCACTTCCAGGATGTGTTGTTGCTGGTAAATACCAGGTGGTACGCTAGATGTCACTAGTCCTCTGCGGTTACTTGCTTGCAACTGCTCATTTGCTGTTTTCAGTTGAATTTGTACATTCTTCAACTCGAGAGATTTCTCGTTTTGATCACTTTTCAATTTAGATATAGCTTTTCTCAAGTCACTCACTGCTTGCACAATATCTTGCTTAAGATTTTGCCGCAAGTTCTTACTTGTCTCCGTCACATTCATAAGTAGTTTGAACGCTCCTGCTATGAGCTCGTCCGTTTCATCTGCCATTTTCTAGGTCACGTAGTGGTTTCCTTTCCTTATTTAATTTCACTGTTGTATTGTTTAACTCTTTCACTTTATATTGCAAGATTACTTTAATAGACTCACCTTAGCTTAATAGTGCGTTTGTTGACGGCCTTCTAAGTGAATCTTATTGAAATATCGGAGACTAGTTGATTTATTATGGAGCAATTTGACGGTGGATACTAGCACGACGCCATATTGGCTTCAACTCCATTGTTAGACTTATTATATTGTTATTATTGTAAGACTTATTATATTATTAATATAATGTTACAAAGTGGCCCAAGAAGTTAAAGCGACAAAAATATATTCATTAAAAAAATTTCCCCTTCCTAGAAAATATCATATTGGCGCCCTTGTCGACAGCCAATTAGTTTGGTGGTGAGCGATGAAGTTTGAGGGGGTGAGTAATGAAGTTTGGGGGTGAGTCTTGAAGTCTGGGGGGTAAACACCCCTGATTAAGTTGAGCTTTTGATATAAAATCCTCGATATCCATCGTAACAGAATGAAAAACACTCAACACATGAACGAAAATCAACAGAGCAGCAGGTTGTCTGAAACCAGAATGAAGAAATCATTCCGGTAGAAATCGGAGTCAGATTGCCAGTACGCAGAAAGTCTGCGCGCAGGTGCATTATGGCCAGTCCCGTTTAGCAACAAATGAATTTACGCACGCCGACTCAGCACCGATTGTCTGACTCAGAAAACCAGCGTGCATCTTGGACGTACCCATACCCATTTAAGCCAAGAACAGTAACGCAGTCGCAGCAGACGACATATTGTTCTGTTGAGTACAGGGGGCATAACTTGGCGAAGCGTCTAAAACATGGGCGTCGGCATGGGGGGCAACTGCCCCCTTCTGGATTGCCTTATGGATTTATTTATTTGTGGTACTCTTTGTCAACTTACAGTTGTAGCATGGAGAATAAAAAAAAATAGAATTACTTTATAATGAGTTTAGCAAGTATTAACTAATTATAACTATAATATGCATTTATAATAATATCTCACCAAGGCCATTGCTCAAAAGAGCGTATTCTGTTAACTTAAAAAACTTTGTAGCCTCGTCGAATTCAGCTTGGGTTCAAAATAACGATCCGGTTAACTAAGTGAATATTAACGTGTTTAGCCTAATCATTTGAAATTGAGCTCCGAAATTGACTTTGCCCCCCCTTAATAAAATTCCTGGCGACGCTGCTGGTCTAAAATAAACAATATTCATGCAGATTTAGGATTAGAAAGTGTTTGTAGTACAGGTCTTACAGCAACAGCCTTATGGTCCCATGCCCATCAATTGAGATATCAGACACAACGTTAAAAAATGTCTATTTGGAGCATCATGGTTATATTTTGACAGATGACAGTCTACGGCAGTGGTTCCCAAACTATGGGTCGCGACCCACTGAGGATGGGAAAAATTTAACTTGTTTTCAATATAAGGAATATAAGCTATTTGAACACAATAAAACTATTGAAAGGCTGTATTTTATATAGCCTATATTGGTTATCATTATGTAGTAGTGGATCGCGAAAAAAATTTCTAGGTGAAGGTGGGTCCCAGGACAAAAATGTTTGGGAACCGCTGGTCTACGGTATTGCACATGTTGCGCATAACACAAGGACGCAGCTGTTAAGATCATAAACATGGACAGTTATTTCTTTTTGGATATTTAGAATACACTTCTAGCCCAGACTCAACTAAATGACAGTGGTGTTAGAGATATAAATGACGTCTGTCTTTTATTCAATAAATATATTAATGAAGCTATCTCAGCCTCGACTAAGACTATATCAACTCATAAACCCTGGGTTACAGATGAACTACTAAGACTCACTGTACTATGTAGTAATCAGTATGGATTTCTAAAAAGATCACGTACACTAAATGCTGTTCTTGATGCACTGGTTCCAGTTCAAGAGGCTTTAGATGCTGGTCAAATATCTGCTGGTCTATTTATTGATTTTAGAAAAGCTTTCGATACGGTGAGACATAGCTATTAAAAAAAAAAATTTGGATACAAAGGGAATTAGAGGAATTACACTAGAATGGTTCAGCAGTTATCTCACAGAAAGAAAACAGTTTGTTTATTTATTTTGTTATAAACCAGTTACGTAGAAGAAGTTTATTAAAAAATTCTTAATCTAAGCAACAGTAGGCTAAGTGCCTAGACATATATGGAGTAAATTCAATGATATTGAATACTTCAGCTAGTTTTATTTGTGAAGTATTAGCTTATTTGTGCAACCAATGTGTAAAAGACAGTGATTTTCCAACTCAGTCAAAAAAAAAAAGTAAAAGTAATACCGATTTATAAAAAAGGATAGTAATACAAAAAACAACTATAGGTCTATATCAATAGTACCTACCATATCAAAAGTATTTGAAGCTTTGTTGCATAAACAAATATTACAACATTTTCAAAATTATAAGTTATTTACAGATAAACAATTTGGATTCAGGCCCAAAAGGGATACAACACAGGCCTTGGATAAGCTAGACTAAAATTTCATGGTAGGTTAATATTTTTGCTGATGACATGTCACTATTATATGAAGGGTTGTCTGAGGATGACATAATAACTGCTATGCAAGCTGATGTCAACTTACTTCAGGAATGGCTTAACCATAACCTATTAATACTAAATGTTGATAAGACTAAATATATATTTAAAAAAAAATAATGACCTAACACAGATTATTTCACCCTTAAAATATAGTAATCATATTATACAAAATGCTGATACAATTAACTTTCTTGGCTTAATCCTTGATTCAAAACTCAGTTGGAACACACATCTAAATAATATTAAGAAAAAAATTATAATGGTAATTGGGGTATATTTAGATTAAAAAACTGTAGTTTGACAAATGCCTTATTAAGAAATATATATAATGCACTAATACATAGTCACTTAAGTTACATGGATTTTGTTTGGCAAAGCAACACTACAACACAACTGCAAGAATTAATAATATTACAAAAATGTGCTATTAAAATCATATTTGGTTTAAATTATTTCACTCCTTCTAAAGATATATACTATTCCTTGGGAATTGAACCATTAACAGCTCGTCCTCTATTATTGATCACATTGCATCAAACATTAAAACTGCCTATTCCGCTGTATTCGAAACATACATGTCTGATCATTATGGTCAATTAGTGGACTTTAATGTATGAGAAAGGAAATAGTGAAATTAAATTCATTAGGAACTTAAACTGTGAAAATATAAATAATTTAGTAAATGATTTAGCTAAGGAAGACTGGGAAAGTGTTCTATGTAATGGTAACAATGTTGATGATAAGTGGAACGAATTTTACAAAATATTCACAATCAGTCTTAATGCCAATTGTCCACAAAAAAGAGTAGTGATAAATAATGTAAAAAATACTAAATTGCCAGCCGCAGTAGTCAAACTAAGAGAGAAAATGAGAGACATGTATGCTTTGTATAAGAATACATCATGGGAATATTATAAAAGTAAATACAAAAATGCAAGGAGAGATTACTTAAATAGTTTGCAAAATGTCAATATTACGACATATAGAGAGAAAATGGAGAAAACTAACAATATTAGCAAAACAGCATGGGATCTGATAAACATAGCTAGAAAAACCAATCACACACATAAAAATATTAAATTGAATATAGATAGATGGATTAGTTACTGATGATTCACTTGTTATGAGTCAGAAATTCAATGAACACTTCTTAAACATTCCCGCTCTGATGCCAGCTGCGACAAATTATATAAACACTAATCCACCAGCAAGCTCTTCTTTCTTCCTTACCCCAACAACAGAAAATGAAATAACTAAAATAATCAATAATCTGTCAAATAAAAAAGGGAGTGGATGGGATGAAATAAGTCCCTGGATGTTAAAAAGCTGCAAAAATGCTGTAGTTAAACCCCTAACATACCTAATTAATTATTCTATTGAACAAGGCCAATTTCCAGAAATACTGAAACTAGGAACGATAAGACCAATATTAAAAAAAGGGGATAAACATCATATTGATAACTATAGGCCCATAACCCTAACCTCAGAAATTGCCAAATTATTTGAAGGAGTGCTACTGATAAGACTGGAAAACTATTTAAATAAACATAACATACTACAAAATTTTCAACACGGCTTTAGAAAAGGAAGGTCCACTATCTCTGTCATTAATCAGTACATACATGCAGTAATTGAGAACCTAGAAAATAATGAGAAGGTAAGCACTGTATTTTTGACCTATCAAAGGCATTCGACTGTGTCGACCACAAAATTTTAACTAGCAAGCTTGAAAACTATGGCATAAGGGGGTTACCATTGGAACTAATCCGAAGCTACTTGACTGGAAGAAGACAGTATACTGAAATCTCATTTAAAAGCGGGAAATTTATACAAGGGGTAAAATCGAATTTAGCACGTGTGAAATGTGGAGTACCTCAGGGATCGGTACTTGGTCCACTATTTTTTATTGTCTATATAAACGATATTAAACATCTACAAAATACCTCTGTTGTGACATATGCAGATGACACTACAGCTGTGTGCTGGGATAAATCTCTAGAAGGCCTAAACACAACACAAAACAAAATCATTTCTCATCTGTTAGACTACTTTCGAAATATAAATTTACACTGCAACACGCAAAAAACAAAAATAATGCTTTATAATACTTTGAATAAGAACAATCCTAATTTGGGATCAGCTGCTAATAATAAGAATACTGAAGAGGTAAAAACCCATAAATTTCTAGGTGTTATTGTGGATAACAGGTTAACATGGGCACAACATATTGAACACATTTGCAACAAAATCAGCAAATCTATTTACCTACTTAGATATTTCAGTAACTATAAGAATCCTGGTATATTCAAACTTATCTATTATGGTTGCATATATCCGCATATACTATATGGCATCGAAATATGGGGGGCTGCTGCTAAAACACATATGGATAGGCTTCTTATTTATCAAAAGAAAAGTGTTAGAATTATGTTTAACCTAAATACTAGGGAGACATTTATTAACAATAGAATAATCACCATCTACTCTCTATATGCTTACCGAGCAATCATGTTCGTAATGGAGAATTACCTACTAGTGAAAAATAACCAAATGCATGAATATAATACCAGAGGCAACATGAACTATTACAAGTGTAATATTTCCAAAAATGTATCTGTGAAAGATGTACACTATCGGGGAATAAAACTATTTAATAAACTACCGTCAGAACTTAAATTAATTGCAGATGTCTCAAAGTGAAACTTCCAATCAATGCTAAAAAGGTATCTAATAACGAAGTGTTTATATAGTACAGATGAATTGTAATAACTATGCATGTCTGAGCATAATGTATTCTCTAAGATTGTACTTGTAGTTTAAATTTAAGATTAACAAATGTTTCTAAGAATGTACTCTAATATAGTTTAAATTTAAGCTTGACATATCCAAAATCAATGTATTGATACACTGGATGCAATAAATATTATTATTATTATTATTATTATTATTATTAAAAGTCAGTCTAAAAATATCTTCAGTGGAGTTTGCTTTTGAAGTCGTTAATAAGTTATGTTATAATAATTTGAAACTACAAATAAATAATGACACGCATAGCTACTCAACAAGAAACAAATTAATATCAACTCATACAACTAACACCACTAAATATGGTCTGAAGGGCATACTGAAAATGATAGTGACTGAATATAATAATCTACCTAATGAAATTAAAAAATGTAATAATAATAATAATAATAATAATAATAATAATAATATTTTTACCTTGTAAACATTTGTACATGCAATAGGTATTGTCAGGTGTTAAGACTATAAAATAGTGAACTAATTCTGTACGGTATCAGGACCGTGAGGAGCAAAATGTAGGGGATCGGACGGAAAATATCCTGTCCGAAAGGGCAAATGTTAGGTTAAGGTACTTCTCAAATAGGAATAAAATGTTGCTTTAGGTTTGGAAGGGACTTCAGTTGGAAGTGCATAAGATAGGAAAGATTAGCCACCTCTGAATAGCTAGTGAGGACCAGATTCAAATGAATCAACATGAGAGCAAATAGACTGTAACCTCAGGACTCTGGTATCAGGAATCCACGGACTACTTAAGGAGAACAATTGAAACATGAAATAATCACAACTTACTAGATTCACACACAATAATTATTGAAACTAATTGAAAAGAAACACTGATACATAAGATGCAAGAGTACGTTATCACACGTGGTTGTAAATATTAATTTCTTGAAAACCTTGATAAATAATATCTTAAAATGCATAGATTAACTTGCTCTTGAAGTTAACACTAAACTTTTGTATGTAGTTTAGTCGTAAAAGCTGATATAAGCACTGGAACATGTAGCGTTGGTTGCACAACTGTTGCGTAATATCAAACTTCAGTAATTCGGAGAATTCACTCGCGAATTTGATGAATTATATGTAATTATGTATGAATAATTACTGAGAGCCACAATTGCGCACAATTGTGACTGTTCGCCGCTTTCCAGAGCAAGTTTAATGGAAACTTGGTAGAAAAAGCGGGAATGACTCGAGCCTACTAGATACCCTGTTATCTGAGTGAGGTCTCGTACAATACTAAATGAAGCGACGCTAAGCCACCGCATATAACAAAAGAAATTAGCAAGTCATGCATGATCCCACAATGCCTTGAGGCGCGAATCAAAAGACAATCAAAGCGGGACAATGCAAGCGGACAGTTTGAAACATTCTAAAGTAGAAACATGTTGCTTGCGCGAATATACCGACCCCTTTGAACTATTTAGTTCAACAAAATAGATAAAGAGCAAGCTATAAAAATACATTCAAATGGAGAAATAACATAAAAAAAACACTTATTATATACATCACAATAACACAGTTTATCTCTGAAAAGTAAAACCTTATTGTGTAAGGAGAAAAACCAAAAACACTTATTACAATGTAACGGTTTGTCTGCAATATAATTGGTTGTAAAACGATAAATAGATATGAAATATTGATTGCACTGTATTACACTTATTATTGATCAGGCAATGGACATAATTTCACTACTGGGCGCTTATATTCGCCACTAGGAGTGCGAACTGTCGCCACACGAATTAGACCGTCTTCTCCCGGATGCACCTTGGTGATGACGCCTATCTTCCATTGAAGTGGGGCTATGTTGTCTTCCTTCAGAATGACTAAGATACCTTCTCGCAGATTCTCACTGGAAGATGACCATTTTTGTCGCTGCTGAAGTGTATGCAAATACTCGGAAGACCATCTTTTCCATATATGATGCAGATGATTTTGTAGAATTTGCCATTTTTCAAGACATTTCATATCATCTGTGGGAGGATGAGATGGCAGGGAGGTGAGAGGCTCACCGATGAGGAAATGCCCAGGTGAAAGATATGAACAGTCATTTGGGTCGTCACTAAGACGAACGAGTGGTCTGGAATTCAAACAAGCCTCGATCTGAGTGAGCAGCGTACAAAGCTGTTCAAATGTGAGGATTTGTGCACCCATCGTTCTCCTTAGGTGAAACTTCATAGATTTCACCGCGGCTTCATGTAACCCACCGAAATGCGGAGACGAAGGTGGAAGAAAATGCCAGCTATAATCATTGGTTGCAGCAAAATCTTTAACTGACTTCTGAAATTCTTCTGATTGTAGTAGAATACGAAGATCTTTCAATTTGTGATTCGTGCCTATGAAATTAGTTCCGTTATCGCTGAAAATATCCTTGCATAGGCCACGACGGGAAGTAAATCTTCTTAGCGCGGCTAAGAAAGCTTCTGATGTGAGGTCTGATACCAATTCAATATGAATGGCTTTAGTTACAAGACATACAAAGATTGCAGCGTATGCCTTGGCAATGATTTTACTTCTAGGCGATCCGTATCTTATGCTGAAGGGACCAGCATAGTCTACTGCTGTGCGTAGAAAGGGCCTAACAGGAGTTACTCTGTAGTTAGGAAGATTGCCCATCAGCTGTTGAGCAGATTGTGCCTTTAGTTTATAACAAGTTAGACACTTGTGTAGAACAGATTTCACCAGTCTGCGCACGCAAGGAATCCAATATGCTTGCCTTAAAGAAGCTATCGTAAGCTGATGAGAAGCATGTAGCAGCTTAAAATGTTCATGCTTTACAATTAGAGCAGTCAGATGGTGCTTGGTTGGTAATATGATCTGATGTTTAGCATCATATGCAAGATGAGATTTATCTATGCGACCACCAACTCGTAAAAGACCATTTTCGTCCAGAAATGGTGTTAATGTATGAATAGAACTTTTAGTAGAAGTTTCTTTCAGATTTTTAAGATCTGCAATTTCACTCTTAAAAGATGAATGCTGAGCACTTTTAACACAAGTTTGTAAAGCTTGTTGAAGCTCTTCAGCTGTAATAGGTCCATGAAATTTTGTTTCATGGCGACATGCAGCAATAAATCTATTCATGTAGCATGTTACTCTTTGCAGGCGTCGGAGATCTGAGAATGTTGTAAGAAAATGTTCGCTCTCCATTGTTGACACCAGACAGACATTTGCAAGTTGTTCTGATGAATCAGGAACACTTAATTGTTGTGGTTGTTTTGGCCAGGATGTCTCTGGTGAAGATAACCAGTTAGGACCGTGCAACCACAAATCGATTTCAGATAACTGCTCACAAGAAATTCCTCTTGAGACAAGATCTGCTGGATTTTCATGTGTGGCAATGTGTCGCCATGTAGCAGTCTCCGAAAGTTCTTGTATCTGTGACACACGATTTGAAACAAAGGTTTTCCACTTTCGCGCATCACTTTTGAGCCAAGAAAGTACCACAGTAGAATCTGACCACAAACAATTTTGTGAAGGTTGTACCTTGAGGTCACTTAGCACTTTGTTGTATAATTTAGCTAGCAGAAGTGCACCACAGAGTTCAAGGCGTGGAATGGTTTGCCTCTTTAGAGGAGAAACCTTAGATTTTGAACATAATAATTGAACAGTAGTTTCACCTTCACTATTTACAGAACGAATATATATACAAGCTCCATACGCCTTCTCGGAGGCGTCACAGAAACCATGTAATTGAATGTCCTGCACTGTACCAGATGTAAGCACATATCTGGGAATACGCAAGGTGTGAATAGTAGCTAATGTTTCACAGATCTCCAGCCATTTCTCCACAAGATGCACAGGTACGGTTTCATCCCAGTCTAATTTCTCAATCCAGAGCGATTGCATAAAGATTTTAGCATTTATGACAATAGGACTAGCCAATCCTAGCGGATCAAAGATAGATGAAATAAGTGAAAGGATATTTCGTTTGGTTAGTTTACCTTGCACATGGGTTTGGAGTGAAGGATGTGATTGGATCTGGAATTCATCATTAACTGGATGCCAAAGTAAGCCTAGGGCATGTATGTTTTCATTGTTATCAAGTGCCAGGGGCAATTGAGTTTCTCGATGTGAAGGAGGTACTGATTCCAATAAAGCTTCATGGTTGGAACACCATTTTCGCAGAGGAAATCCACCACAATTGAGCATATCTGTAAGCTCCCTTTGCAGTTTCAGGGCTTCTTGGATGTCATTGTGGCCTGCTAAACAGTCATCAACATAAAATGATTCCCGTACTGCCTGAGCAGCAAGCGGATACTTCTCTTCTTCTTCTAGCGCAAGCTGATGTAAAAATCTTATGGCCAAAAATGATGCAGATTTGGTACCATAAGTGACAGTAGTTAGAGCGTAGTCTTGTATGGGTTCATTAGGACTTGAACGCCACACAATTCTTTGAAGATTCTGATCATCTATATGCATCCTTACTTGCCTGTACATTTTAGAAATGTCTGCTGAAAATGCATACTTGTAGGTGCGGAACCGAAGTACAATAGATGAAAGATCGTCTTGTATAGTTGGCCCTAGTTTCAAGATGTCGTTCAATGACTTGCCTGAAGACGACTTTGCTGAGGCATCGAATACAACTCGGGTTTTCGTGCTAGTTGAACTAGGCTTTATAACAGCATGATGCGGCAAGTAGTAACATTTCTCTCCAGGCTGAGGAAGTGAAACCTTCTTCATGTGGCCTAGATTTTCATACTCTTCCAGAAATTTGGAATAGTCTTCTTTTAAGCTAGGGTTAGCTTGAAGTTTGCGTTCTAGGTGTCCTAAGCGTTTTATAGCTTGTTGCCTAGATTCGCCCAGAGAATCTACAGGTTGATTCTTGGGGAGTTGCACTACGAATGCACCATCAGTTGCACGAGTGGTGTTTTCTACGTAGTGTTCTTCACATTCACGTTCTTCTTTGGTGTGTACTGCGCTGGGGAAGTCTTCCAGCTCCCAAAATTGCCTTAGTTGCTTGTCCACGTTGTCGACAGTTACAAACAAGTTATGCTGTGAGAACGTCACCTTCTTGTTTTTAATGGCAGACTTAGGAACTATACCACTGATTATCCAACCAAGCTCGGTGTTGGTCAGAACAGGCTGATTTGGTTTAACTATTCTTTCGTTTGTGATTAATTGAAAGAATAAGTTGGCACCAATTAGCAATTGTACATCACCAGGTACATGGAATTTAGGGTCAGCTAATGGAAGTTCACTGGGAATATTGAATTTGTATGGGTCAATTTGGACAGCAGGAAGCTTATTTACAATGTGAGGTAGAATTAGGCAGTTTAGGTTAGCTTGGAAAGCGTGGATCCTGGATCTCATATTAATAGTGATGCTGTGACCACAAGCTGAGGTGCCATTGATACCTCTTATGTGAGTCTCCACTGCGCTAGTTGGTAATTGTAATTTCCTTGCCAAATCTTCCGTGATGAAATTAATCTGACTACCAGAATCAAGCAAAGCTCTGCATTTTACAAGTTTTCCATTTTTGTCTTCTATTTCGACCACTGCAGTTGCAAGAAGAATTTCACATTGGCTAGCCTTTTCTTTTATAGAACAGTAACTAGCTGGAATGTTTGTTGCCGTGCTGGCTGTAGAACTTTCTGAAGAAGGACTCGTGCGAGAAACCTTTTCACTTGAATGTGTGTCATTGTGTAACCATTTACTATGAAAGCCTTTTCCACATTTGCAAAATGATTTTAGCTTGCACTGATCTCTTCTGTGGTTAGGAGAAAAGCAGTTAAAACACAAGCGTTTAGATTTAATGACATTCCATCGTTGTGATACACTTAGTTCTTTGAAGTTCTTGCAATTTAATAAATTGTGATTATCATCGCAGCATGGGCACGTGTCTTCTTTTGTCGCAACATAAGAATGACGAGTGTGTTTCTCTGACTTCTTCTTCGTACTTTGCTCACCTTTGTGCTTAGATGGGCTGGACGTGTTGTTTACATCTGCCAATACTTCAAGGGAATTTGCCTTAGCTTCTAAAAACTTAATGAGGTCTTGAAGTGGTGTGAAGTTCTGAGAATCAATTCTTCCTTCCCATTCTTTTCGTACGCTCTCACAAAGGCTGTCCAAGATTAACTGCATGAGCATAACATCTTGTAATGGTATCCCTACATGTAAAGCTTCCATAGCATTTATGTTGCTTTGGAATTTGTTAAGAATACTACGAAGATCATTCACATTTTCACTCTTCATCGTTGGTAAAGAGAGTAGATTACGTACGTGAGCTGTGGCAATAATTCTTGTATTATCGTACCTGGAACATATTAGATTCCATGCTACACTGAAATTTTCACTAGTCACTGGTAGATTTTTTATCAGTGCGTGTGCCTGGCCCTTTAATGATGACAGAAGGTAATGCAATTTCTGTATCGGTTCTAAAGCTGCATTATTGGCTACAAGACTGCCGAACGTGTCTTGGAAATGTTTGAACGTTGTGATGTCCCCAGAGAAGGTTGGAAGCTGTATAGCAGGAAGTTGAATTGGCCTATTGTTGCACTGAGAAACAGCTGACTGACAAGTATGATGTGAATTGGCACTGTTATGAGATCGCTCACTGCCTACTGGACTTATGCTACGAAGTGGCTGTTCATGCTGAACAATGAGCGCACTAAGTTTAGATTTCAACAGATCATAACTACTTCTTATCTCTTCGTCATACTGCATGTGAACTTCGATGTCTTCTTCTTCTACTATTAGCGATTCAATTTCAGCTTGTACAGTTTCATATTTATCAAAAAGATTATTGAGGCTGTCATATTTAACTTTAAGATGAAACACATCAACTTCTTCCTGGAGGCTATCGTAGAATTTCTGAATAAAGGTGATTTTTCTCTTGATGAAACCCCTTTTCTTGATCAGATCCTTGATTTGACTCTCCATGATGATATAATGAAATTATTTGTAACACTTTGAGAAATTTGTAGAGTTGTCACTGCACATGTGATGTTCTGGTGTGATGATCACTGCCTTCTTGCAGTCTTTTGAGCTGTTGTGTTTTCTGTAGTACTGAAGCACTGCCGAATAGATGATACAGAGTTTATGTACTAGAAATCGTAGCTCTTGAATACGCGGATGCCGTCGCGGTTGAGTCTGCATACAATGAACGAGATCGATAAGACGAGACAAACCATAAATATGTGTGTGAATAATGAAATTGTTTCTTTAGTAGTCCGGTCCGTTGAGGAACCAAATGTACGGTATCAGGACCGTGAGGAGCAAAATGTAGGGGATCGGACGGAAAATATCCGGTCCGAAAGGGCAAATGTTAGGTTAAGGTACTTCTCAAATAGGAATAAAATGTTGCTTTAGGTTTGGAAGGGACTTCAGTTGGAAGTGCATAAGATAGGAAAGATTAGCCACCTCTGAATAGCTAGTGAGGACCAGATTCAAATGAATCAACATGAGAGCAAATAGACTGTAACCTCAGGACTCTGGTATCAGGAATCCACGGACTACTTAAGGAGAACAATTGAAACATGAAATAATCACAACTTACTAGATTCACACACAATAATTATTGAAACTAATTGAAAAGAAACACTGATACATAAGATGCAAGAGTACGTTATCACACGTGGTTGTAAATATTAATTTCTTGAAAACCTTGATAAATAATATCTTAAAATGCATAGATTAACTTGCTCTTGAAGTTAACACTAAACTTTTGTATGTAGTTTAGTCGTAAAAGCTGATATAAGCACTGGAACATGTAGCGTTGGTTGCACAACTGTTGCGTAATATCAAACTTCAGTAATTCGGAGAATTCACTCGCGAATTTGATGAATTATATGTAATTATGTATGAATAATTACTGAGAGCCACAATTGCGCACAATTGTGACTGTTCGCCGCTTTCCAGAGCAAGTTTAATGGAAACTTGGTAGAAAAAGCGGGAATGACTCGAGCCTACTAGATACCCTGTTATCTGAGTGAGGTCTCGTACAATACTAAATGAAGCGACGCTAAGCCACCGCATATAACAAAAGAAATTAGCAAGTCATGCATGATCCCACAATGCCTTGAGGCGCGAATCAAAAGACAATCAAAGCGGGACAATGCAAGCGGACAGTTTGAAACATTCTAAAGTAGAAACATGTTGCTTGAGCGAACAAATTCAATAAAAGCTATTTACATTTGAAGTTGAAAGTTCAAAGAATTCGTTGATGGCATATAAAGGTGTGGCTGCTAAGAGCCCCCATGTGCACTTTTTGAACTTTGCAATAGGCAGATTCCAGGCCATGTCCGGGAGTGTGTTGAACATATTCAGTTTTAGGTAATGGTTTTTTACCCTACTCAATCTGGTGTGAGGTATGTCAAGCATATGACTGCCTCTCGTATTGTGCTCGTGAGTATTATATCTACGGGGCAGGGTGTCAAGTTCTTTCCTCACGTTCACCAGGCATACATAGGTGTATAAACTATAAACAGTCATTATTTGTTCATTTATGAATAAGGGTTTGCAGTGGGCATCATAATCAGCATCTGCAAGTAACCTTACTGCCTTCTTCTGCAGCAAAAGAATACGTTTTACATCTGTAGCTGCACCCATAGAATAAGACCATAAAGTATTAAGCTTTGGAAAAAAGCAAGATAGCACACTCTTACATAGCTTTTGTGGAGGCAGTTCTTCAGTCTTCTTAAAAGACATAGCACTCTTGACAGCCTGCAGCAAACATGTTCAATGTGAGTGCTCCAAGTTAGTTTATTATCGATCATAATACCTAAAATCTTGACGCTATCCACCTCAATTTGCAAGTTCTTTAAGGAAAACGTTATTGATTGTGACTTGTCCTTATTTAATTGAAGATAGTTTGCACTGAACCATGTTGAAACTTCCTCGAGAGAGTGCGTCATAGCTTCTGAGAGTTCCTGTCTGGTTTCCTTTACATTGATCAGCGTAGTGTCGTCCGCGTAGCAGACAATCTTGCCCTTTGCACTAATGCCGTTCATCATTATGATGAAAAACAAGGGTCCCAGCACGGAACCTTGTGGGACGCCGTACACCACAGGTCTTGCTTGAGAGTACTGTCCGCCAACATAAACAAGTTGATTTCGTCCCCTCAGGTATGAACTCAACAGATTCAGCGATGCTTCCTCAATGCCATAAAAGTTCAGTTTGTCGAGAAGAACTCCGTGGTCAATTGTATTGAAGGCCTTACTAAGATCACATAACGTGATCCCTGTGAAGCTTCCGATCTCGAAGCCATTTAAGATTTCACTGACTACTTTGTCAATTGCATCAATGGTAGATAAACCAGTTCTAAAGCCATGCTGTATGGTGGTTAGTAGGTTATTTTCCTCAAAATATCTGTAGAGTTGTGATTTCATGAGGAATTCAAATATTTTAGACAATATTGGTAGGATGGAGATAGGCCTATAATTCTTAGCTTGGTCCTTGCTACCTTTTTTGTGGATAGGGATAGTTTTCGATAGCTTCATTTTAGAAGGAAAAGTACCTTCCGAGATGCACATGTTGAAGCAGAAAGTCAGAGGTATCACAATATGGTTTATTATTTGCTTGATAAAGTTGGCTGACATGGAGTATATATCCTTGCTGTTTGAATTCTTCATGTTGTGCACAGCATCTAGCACATCATGGCAGGTTAATAATTTCCATTCAAATCTGCACTCTGGTTTTTGAGCTCTAGCTAGCAATTGTTGAGCTGTTATATTTTGGGTGTCGATATTAAGGCGAACTTGATGTACAGAATCCACAAAGAAAGTATTAAAATCATCAGGACTCAAAGAGTTATTGTTTTGTGATGGTTGTTTACATTCAGCTTTGATTACACGCCAAGCAGCAGAACATTTATTTGCGGCTGATTCAATAAAGCGGGCATTACAGTCAAACTTAGCTTTTTTCAATTCCCTTCTATATTCTTTTTTAAGGGCCTTGTAGACGTCCTTGGACTCTGGGGTCCTATTTCTTTTGAACACGTTATAAGCCAACATGACCCAGTTCTTCTTGGTTTGCAAGGAATCGTTAAACCACTTGATTAAAGGTTTTTTCTTGGCATTATTCTGTACGATGACTTTGTTAGGGAAGCAATGATTGTATAGACTTAGGAAAAGTTCAAAAAAAATATTAAAGTTCAATTCTGCATTGTCTACACTTAGAACATCCCACCAATTTGTGTTATCAAGCATGTGCTTAAAACATTGCATCTTCTCCGGTGTAATGGGCCTTATAATTACATTTCTTAATTCCTTGGATATTGCATCAGTGTTTGATGCACCCAGATCAACTTTAAAGCTTAGAGTATCATGGTCGCTTAGGGCAAACATTCGAACCTCAGCTTTGTACTGGTCATGTTTCAGGTCTGTTGCTACGTTATCTAGACAGGCATCGAATCTAGTAGGCACGTTGTAAACTAGATATAAATCAAACGATTTAAGCAGGTTTTCAAAGTCAGTTGCTTTAACCTATCTATGTTGAAGTCACCTCCCAGCACAATAAATTTATTATTACGGTATCTGTTTAAAGAATGAATGAGCAATTCTAACGCTCTAAGGAACAGTTCAAAGTTCCCGTTAGGGGACCGATACACTCCTATCACGATCACATTTATTGAAGTTAGCTCAAGACACACAAACTCGTGATGTAACTCAAGGCTGTAGTTGGATACGTCAATCACTTTGTAGTAAGCCTCCAGTTCTGTAGATAAATATATCACAACACCACCATGTTTCATATTAATACGGCAAAAGGCAGTAGCCAATAGGTAGCCATTTATGTTTAGGAGTTTTAGATTGTCTGCTTCTAACCAGTGTTTGGAGAAACACAGCACACTGAATTTCTCATTTCTACTTCGGGTATTTTATACTCAAGACTCTGTATGTTGCAAAACATCATGTCTATTTGGTTAGGGTGCCTAATCAATGTTACCTAAATTTAAAAAGCTGTCTAAGAAATATTTCCTTTGTGAACATTATAACAGTTAAGTTATAATATTATGACTAACATAGTACTTATATTAATTACAACAAGCCATATTTTATATATTTAACATAAACCTATTAAAAATCAATAGGAACTAAAATTGTATCTGTATTCTCACGAGGTGTGTTATTGTATTATGTTATTTACCTTAGCTGCTCCTACCATCTTTATGTAAATTTTACTTAATGTATTGTCCATACTACAAGCCATCCGGCTCTTTGGGATCTTTTTGTCTGAAATAATAAAATAAATAAACTTTGAGCAGGAACTCATTTCAGCCATTTCATAAAATATGGGAATTTTTCCCTCAAAGAGAGAAGTTATAAAATTATTGTAATTGGGTGGTCAAAAACAAGTTTAAAACCTCAAATTCTCTGAATTTTAAGGACTAGGTGTAGAACTGAAGTGGTTTCATGTGTAAAATCTGTCGATTTACTTATTTATTGCGTTAAGTTACTTTTTTTGACAATTTTATCATGATTTTAACACTCGTCAAGAGTAATCAGCTATGTCCATTTTCATTTGAGAAAATATACATCTTAAGGTACAATTTGGTATAAGATTAACTTTAAAAAATGTGTGGTTAATTACTATGTAAAATAACAAAGAAGGGAATTTTTGTCCCACCCGTAACAGTGATAGTTTTGTTAAGTTATTACTGATGAGTTAAATAAATGCTCTGACAACCTGGAAACAGTTTACAATTTGTATTTAATCCCTCATACCTTCATTAATAACAAGATTAAGACCCTAACAGTAATAGCAGAACAGAAAATGAGCTTTTCTTTCCCATCATTAAAATCAGTGTCCAAATTATGTCCCACCCATAACATATTTTGAAAAACAAATTTAAAATCTTTAAAATAATGCTTTGCATGTAGTGTGGAGGAGAAGGCATTGTAAATTTTACAGAATGTGAAGAACCAATGTTAGTTTATTATTTATGATTTGTAATAAACAAAAATAGTTTTTATTATTTGCTAGAATGTCCCACCCGTAATTATGAAATGGCTGATTTATTTTCAATGATGAGTCTTGCAGATAGGGTCTGAGCTTCAAGAGAGCTTGGTTTTGTGATTGTACACTGTGGCACTTTCTTTTGCTTTCTCGTTGAGGCAATATGTTCCTTTTTGTAGATCTGTCTCTTGGAATTAATTTTGATTCAGTTCCATGAACTGCCTTGACTAGAGCCGGCATAGGGGCTATATGTTTGGCTAGACAATTTAGTTCTTCTCTTGTGGTAACGGAATTCATTATTTCTGTTACCTTTGTAATTAATGAAGATTTCAGTACACTTAGAGGCACACTCTCATCTCCTTTTCTTGACCTCAATTCACTGATGATAATTTCTGCTTCATTCCAAGCTATGACCAATGAATTCTCACCATCTGAAGAAGCAGGCAATGCACAAGGTTTAATTGTCCGGCATAATAAATGAATATGTTTGCACATATTCCATCTGATAGCTGTATCATGGCAACTGCAGGCATACATATGAATGCAAGCACTACATTCCTGACAGACAATCTGACAATCGCAATGGGACACTAATTGTCTAATTTCATACAATATTTCATGTTGAGCATTATTCATTATCACTAGTGCGAAGTCTTCCAGTTTCAGCTGTGGGTTCTCCTTCCCCTGTTCTTTATATAGAATCAAATAAGGATTGTCACTTTCCTGCATTTCACTTACCCATGCACTCATACTCGTTCCATCATCCGGGTGTTTCATTACATCTGAACTTAAATTATAAGAGCGGCTAATGTTATGCTAATCTTTTAGGGTGAGGAGATGCAGCCTGTCTAATTTTTCGCCATTAATTGAACATCTCATTTCGTCTAGAATGGAGTGTGGTGGTATTTTAGCAGCAAGTTTAGATGCAAGAAGTTCCTTGTCTTTCTGCTGGATACGCAAATGACCTAATTCACACTTATGGCCCACATGCGTAGACAGATATGAAACACTGCATTATCCATCTGTAAACAATTGTACCTTCATCTCTGATGGGCAAAAACCATTGATTTTTGAGCTTCCTTGTGTTTTCAAATGTCTCTGACCAGATCCTTTAGAAACATAGTGACCAGATCGGTTGCAACGGTAATGGAAGTACTTTGTTCCATTGCGGTGCCTTTTTACACCACATTTCCTGATATAGGAAGAATTTGTGCAGATTTCAACTTCTATTTTCCAAGACATGAAATCTGAAAATTTTTTGAATTGTTTAGATTCATGCTGGATTTCAATATCATGAGGCAATTGATAATGTTCAGTAATGTGTTTTTGTTCTAATGATGTGAAGTTACATACCTTATGGAACACTTTAACACAGACACTCTACCGTCGATTTCAGCAGTAAAAGTAATGCTGTGTTGATCACGTTGATGTCGGTGAAGAATCTGCTGTTGAGAAAAATGTTTACCACATTGATCACATAAATGAGATGTAGATGTGTAGATGTAGTTATCTCGTTCTGTAGATCCTGTGTTGAGTGGGACTCAAGGATATAGAACACGTCAGATTACAATATACAAGCAAGTAATGAATAATAATATATAATATACTACACTATAAACTTATTCAAACTGGAAATACTCATCCATATTGTAGAAGGTGTGAGTCATTAAAAATTTCTTGAGAGATCCTTTTAAGGATTTGCTTTTTCTTTGAATACATAATAATTTAATCTTGTTTGGAAGCTTATTGTATATCTGTATTGTGGAGTAATAAGCGCCATTCTGAAAAAGTTTTAATGCATTAACCGGTCTATGTAAATCATTCCTGTTTCTAGTAATATGTTCATGAACACTGCTATTAGTTTGGAATCTCTCAACATTATCTACCATATAACACATAACAGAGTATATATACTCCCCTGTGAGAGTGAGGACTTTTAATTTTTCAAAGGGTGGTTTGCATGATTCTCTCCTTTTCTTTCCACACATTATTCTAATTGCTTGCTTTTGTAGCTTAAATATTTTATCCCTATGGGTCGAGTTACCCCAGAATATGATTCCATACTTCATTATCGAGTGGAAATTTGCAAAATACACCATGCGTAAGGCATCTGTTTTAATACCTGATTCAGGACTCTTAAGGTAAAGCATGCTGAACTTAGTTTTGGAATTATCATTTCAATATGTGACTTCCAGTCGAGATGTTGATCAATTTGTAATCCTAAAAATTTGATATTACTACTGTAATTTCTTCTATGCTTTGTGTTTGGTAATTAATTACAAGGTTTTGGGTACATCTTTGTTTTGTTCTGAATTGAATAAAGTGGGTCTTTTCAATATTAAGCGTCATTTTATTGGCTTCTAACCATATATTTCATTCGTGAAAAGCCTTTGTAGCTACTCTTGCCAGTTGTTCCTGGGATTTTCCTGTTACAAAAACACTAGTGTCATCCGCGAAAAGCAATACCTTTATTTCGTTACTTAAGTTATGTGGCAAGTCATTGATGAAAATTAAAAATAGCAAAGGCCCTAGTATTGATCCCTGTGGTACTCCACGTCTAACTACTCCTAGATTAGATTTGTTTCCATTTATTATGACATTTTGAGTTCTATTAGACAGGTATGATTTGAACCAATTCAGTGTTGAATTATCTATTCCATAATGTTCCAATTTTTCAATTAATAGTTCATGATTTATACAGTCGAATACTTTAGCTAAGTCACTGAAAATTCCCAACGTATATTTCTTCTTATCTAGCGCTTCTAGTATTTCTGTGGTGAGTTTAAATGTAGCATTTTCAGTAGACATGCCACTTCTAAAACCAAATTGTGATGGTGTAAGAATATTATTCAAATTAAGATAGTAAACTATGCGGTTATATACAACTTTTTCGAATACTTTTGAAAATGAAGTTAAGAGCGATATAGGCCTGTAATTTGATGGTAATTTTTTGTCTCCTTTTTTAAACAGGGGCTTCACAATAATTGCATGTTTCATTCTTTCAGGAAATATTCCAGTTTCTAGAGAACAGTTAAATATATGGCTAAGGGGTTTACTAAGTTCCGAGCAGCAGCTTTTTAATAGCTTATTACTTATGTCATCCCATCCAGATGAGCTTTTACTTTTAAGCAATTTTATTATATTTTCAATTTCTATAGAGGAAGTCAGTGTGATTTCAAATTTATGGTACAAATTGTAGATTTTGTCAGAAGGTCTATTGCCTTGACACTGGTATTGTTAGTGGGAACACAATTCTCTGCAATATTTATGAAGTGGTTATTAAATGCATTTGTAATATCTGATAGATTGTCTAGTTTCTTATTTTTGTATATTAATGACGTACAATCACTTTCACATGTTTCATTTTTTACTATATTCCATATAGTCTTAACTTTGTTGTTTGATTAATTCATTATTTGTGAAAAAATACCTGCTCTTTGCTTCTTTAATAACCTTTTTAAGCACATTGCAATATCTTTTATAATACACTTTCTGAGTTTGATTGTTACTGGTTCTGTATTGTAAATAGAGCTCTCTTTTTTTAGCACATGATATTTTAATACCAGGGGTTAGCCATGCTTTATTATTTAAATTAGGTATTTTAGTAGTTGTCTTTTTTGGAAAGTTGGCCTCAAAGTGTCGCAACACAATATTTAGAAAGTCATTTAATTTACTATCAACAGTGTTATAGGTAAATATAGTTTCCCAATTTTCATTTGCAAGATCTTGTTTGAAACTTAAAATCGAAACATCATTCATTACTCTGATAATATTACTACGGGTATGTTTGCTAGTCGGATATGCTTCAGTATTGTTTAACATTACCATCTGAGCATCATGGTCTGATAACCCATTTATTATTGGGATTACTTCAAACTTCAAGTTTTTTTCTTTATTTAAGAATATATTATCTATTGTTGTTTGAGAGTTGTTTTGAATTCTAGTTGGGAAGTTCACTATGAAGTCTAGATTATAACTACCTACTAAGGACAGAAGTCTTGCCTTATTTTCACTATCAGTTGACATGTCTACATTAAAATCACCACACAGTATCATATTTACACTATTATTATATAATGAATTAAGAACCTTTTCTAACTGATTGATAAAATAGTTGTAATTACCTGATGGTGCTCTGTAGATTGTTATTATTACAAACGTGTCATTGTCAATTTCCACTCTTGCTGCTGAGCAACATTCGAAATCCTGTTCCTTGCAAAAGGAACTGGTGTCTATATCATTAAAATCTAAGTTTCTTTTGATAAAAATACTCACACCTCCACATTTTTTGGAACGTCTACAAAAATTTGAACATAAAGAAAAATTATTAATTTTTAATTGTTCCAGTTCTTTTTCTGCACAGTGGTGTTCTGTCAAACAAATAACTTGAATTTCCTGTAGATTAGAATTAATTGAATCCTGAATTGCTAAGTTGAATTCTTCAATTTTATTTATTTTGATGTATTAATGTAAATGATGTATTAATTCTAGTTTTTGGCTTAACTGAAGTATTTTTCTTTTCTTGAGGTACACATAAAAGTTGTTTATTTCTTCGATTTAGATTCCCCCTAAAAAATGACATGATCCACCTACTATGACAGGAATAGGCCTGCTACAATTAGATACATTACTCTTTACTTCTTCAGCAACAAGTTTTGCTAGCGTCTTCTTCCCTCTGGAGTTCAGATGGAGTCCATGTCGAGTGAATTCTTCTCTTCTTAGGCTATTAACAGATACAATGAAAAAATTTACATGATTACTAGAGAAATCCCTTAACTTGTCGTTCACAGCTTTCACCTTGGATCGAAGCGAGGGCTTGTCGTACCTGTAAAATAACTCTACAAAACTAACATTAGTATGTACACTGCTTCTAGAGATGGTGTGTAGGTCCTGGTCGATTTCAAAGTTAGGATCTCTGTCTAGACTATTACCACCACCTCCAACAATTACAATATGGTCATCCTTAGAGAAGCCTTTAGATAGATCCTTGATACCTGAAATTACATCCTTAAGTTCAGCATTTGGTTTACAAATAGTCTCAACTTGAAAACTCTCTCCAACAGCATCTTTTACAGCAGTTCCCATATATCTGGCGTGGCTGCTACCTAAAACTAAAATCTTTCTTTTGTTAGTGGACCTGCATACAGTCGTTGCTCTAAATGGCTGTTCTTCATCTACATCTCAACTACTACCTGAAACAGAGAAAACATTATTAGTATGCCTACTTACACTGGTCTGCGATGTTCTTCTTCTGGGATGCCTCAGTAGGCCTACATCTGCAAAAGAGACAAAGCTAGAAGTAAAATTATCTATTCTATCAAGCATGGGGGTCCGCAGAAATTTTGTCAAGAGGGGGCAAATGAAGAAATTACTGCCACTGCCACCATCACTATGCTACTACTTCTACAACCACTTTATTATTATTATTATTATTATTATTATTATTATTATTATTATTTTCATTATTATTACTATTATTATTATCATCATAATCATCATCATCATCATCATCATCAGCGTCTTCTTCATCCACACCCTCGATTTACTGTAGCTGGACCCATGACTATGACTTTTTTTACCCCTTTCAATTTCACAGGAACTTTTCATATGAAATGCGATACTTTCAGTGCTTTACCTTCATTAGGCTACAATAAAATATTTGGCTGGAAAATTTTCAAATTTGGGGACAGTAATTATTCATTCATACCCATATCTCAGATAGTCAGCTGTTACAATTCTTTTTGGTCAAACATCTCAAACCATATTAAGTGGGAACTTAAGCCTCACTTCATGTTAGTTGCTTATAATCATTTACTTTATAGATTTATGTGTAAACAAAATTTCCAGAGGGGGGCAACACCCCTACCTTGCCCCCCCTTCTGGACGGCCATGCTATCAAGGCCATCTGGAACAGCAGTTGGTTCAGCTGGGGCATCTACTTCTTCTAGGCCATCTAAAACAGAAAATCGATTATTAGTAGCAATGGGGCTGTAAGTCTTCTGCAAGGACGACATGTTGTTACTTGATGGTCTTCCTTTGTGACTTTGCGCTACTTCGGCAAAGGAGTCCAACCCACTATCTTTTGAATGCCGCTTTCTTGGCGCCAGTTCTTCTAGCTTTAGAGGATGTTTTTGTCTTACATGTTCCCTAAAATTATCTCTTGTCTTGTACTTATTACCACATTGTGAACAGACAAATATTTTTAACTGCTGTTAACTGTATTATTTACATAGGCCTACACGATACAGAAAAATCAGAGACGGGCAATGCTTGTAAAGACACTCCTAACATACTCTGAAGCAAACGTTCATCCCTCTATAGATCGTCCCAGCCTTAAAAGACAGTATTGAGTTAAATGTAGTATTTGCATCTCATTTGCACTCGTACGTTCTGCAATTAGCTTCGTCCTTTTCTATCCCGACAATGTTGCCATTTTCCAAAGTGATAAATGTAATAATGTGATTGCGTGGTCTGATAGGGAATTTTCCGCCCTTTCTAATGATGTCAATTGTAAAGCCATAAATAATTAATATGAGGCCTATTTTTCATAATTACGTTATTTTGGCGGAAGTCAATATTTCTGCACATTAATAACTTATCACGCGATAGACAGAAAACTAATAATCAAAACAAGTCAAGATTTTTTTCTTGGACTGCCTGATGGTGAAAGAAAGTACTCCCTTTCCGTCGGCAATAAATTTTACATAAGAAGAAATCTATATATTTTTTTATTAAGTGCTACCTGAAAATTCTTGGACGGCAACACAGAAAAGTTAGGCAGTGAGTAACATACTTTGGTATTGACTTTACGTTGGTGACTAAGCGAGAAGAAATGTTTATAGATGTCTGAAAAAGTATTTAAAACAAACCAGAGCTCTCTATCGTGTAGCATTAATAAATTATCTCAGTTTTCCCGAGCTCAGCATTCTCGCGCTCGACTTGGTTATTTTGAGGTTGTGTGTACTCATATGTTTCTAAGACTATCGTGTCTTCTTCAGAGCTCATTGTTATATAGTAGCTGTGTAAATAGTAAATAGTAAATTTTATATTTATTAATATTTTATATTAATTATGAATAGAGAAACTAGAAATCGTGTGTTGACAAATTGCGAAGTAAAGAGCGAATTAAAGTATTAAATATACTTAATTAATTCTTGAAGAAAATGAACGTTACCCAGGCAATTAAAGAGACAGCAGAAGCTACCGGGTGTCCAGAAAGTTTACTGTATAGAATAAGAAAAGAAAAAACGAAAGGCCCTCTGAGAAGGAATACTACTACTCCCTGAGGATAGTGAACAGGCCTAAAGGCATGTAATGTATTTTAACTATTACTTCCCTTTATAATTATATTCTTGAAAATTATAACACAATAATAGTAATAATAATATCAATAATAATAATAATAATGATAATAATAATAATAATAATAATAATGAAAAATAATATTATCGAAATGAAATTTAATATTAAATTTAACATTTATAAATTATTAGCTTAAAGGACCCGGCGTCACCTGGTTTTGTATTTTACTTGTACTTCGAAGTCAATTTTGGAGGAAGCCCCTTTAATTTTCAAAATTTAGGCCCTAGAGAAAGCACAACTTGTCACACTCAAGGACCCTATTACTTCTAAAGACCATGGAGGGTGGGGTTGAGGTAAGAAGAGACAGAAATTCCTATTAGTCTTGCTTATCTGTGTGTCAAGTCTGGTAAAATGAGCCAAAGAATGTAGATTTAAACGTCATTAAATAGGGATTAAATCATTTAAGGGACTTTTTTTTTCCAAATTTAGTTTTACCTAAGTTTTTCTCCTGGTTCTATTAGCTCTGTGTAAAGTCTGGTAAAAATTGATCAGAGAATGTAGATTTAAATAACATTTATATAATAGGGATTGCAACATTTAAGGAGTGGTTTCATCCAAATAAACTTTGGTTAAAAATTTATATTGATTCAATAGGTTCTTGGTATAAAGTCCGATAAAATTGGCTAAAGGATGTAGATAAAAATATATCACAAAATTGGGGTGAAAGATCTAAAATGTGGTTTGTTCCAATATTAGTTTTCCTACCATTTTCTCCTGGTTCTATACGTTCTGTGTAGAAAATCTGTTAAAAACACGTCAAAAATGTAGATCTAAATTTTGGTAATGTAATAGGGGTAGAAACATTTAAGGGGTGGCTTCTTCCAAAATTAACTTCACCTAATTTTTCTCTTGTTTTTATAGGGTCTGTGTGTAAAGTTTGGTAAAAATCGTTCAAAGAATGTAGACTAGTAAAAAGATCACATGGTAGGTATTGAAAATTTCGCAAGGGGTTTTTTTTTTTCGAGAATGATTGTCTCGTAGAATTTTTACTTGATTCTACAGGGTACATGTGTAACATTTTGTAGACATTGGTCAGAACATGTAGATTTGTGGGCCTATAGACAAAATATTACTCCTGGGGGTTGAAAATAAGGGAAGGAGGGTGTGCCGTCATTCTATCTGCAGGGCATCATTTACAATAATTATTATGTACAAGAAACAAATTTCGAGGTTTTCACGAGGTTTAAGAGCTTTTTCACATCATGTGGCGGGCCTTGTAATGTGAGTAGATCTGGCATCAGTGCGCTGCATAAGACCAATACTGTTTTTAGGTAGATTTTCGAAGAAAAATCTACCTATTGCAATGGATACCACTTTATGATTTTCGAAAAATTCTTTCATATCTTTACGTTTCATGCTCCCCTAAGTACGAAACCACCGCCCGTTCAAAAAAAAATTTGTGATATTTATATATATATATATATATATATATATATATATATATATATACATATATATATATATATATATTTATATCCTTACACGATAGCGGCCGTAATTTTGAAGATATTTGAACCAAATTTTAATATGTTGTTTCTAGGCCCAATAGTTCGGACAAGTTCGTTAATGAGCAAAATTGGCCCAAGGGGGTGGTCGGGGGAGGGGGTTGAAATTTTAAAAAAATTATATCTCGGCCCCTATGAAGTATAGAGGGAGACTTTGTTTGAATAAATGAGAGTACTCCCTATGGAGTTCACAGTGACACCAACGATTCGGGGGTTCGAGTGAGGGTGGGGGTGGGGGATGAAAATTCGAAACTTTTGAAACCACGTCTTGTGGGGTATCGTTGAAAAGCTCTTGATGAGTACTCTACAAATCAATAAATAGTTTCTTGATAGCTCTCATATGACGCGAGATTTTAATGTTTGAAAATAATAACACTTAAAAGAATTATTATAATATCATAATTTTGTCTTGTTTAGCGGCTTTGCTAATTTTATTCATTGCTGATCTTGCGCACGGCCTCCCAGAATATTATATCCTATTCTTGTTGTCAAAACAAATGAATGTAGGCTCTTCCTCTTTACCGAATTCAGTTCTTATTACTGCAGGTTTACCATGCCAAGGCTAAAGAAAAAGAGTGCTATGCAGCGACAATAAATTAAACCAAAAGCACTTCGAAATCTACCTCCGCCTGTAGGCCTGCCTAAAGGGATTTTTTAAGGTTGGGACGGTCTATAGGTAAGGAGCGGGCTCACACAAAAGTGGTGCATTAAGGGCACACTGGGCTTTATTTAACACTACAGTCGACCAATGAGGAACCCGTATGTCAAGTTTTAGGAAAATTGTTGAATATTCTGGAATATACAGACGCACATGCATGCATTGAGGTATAATTATATACTTTCGGAAAATGAAAGTAAATTCCCGAATCCGTCAAAATTGTCACTATGACATATCCCTACAATTTATTTTCGAAGCACGAGGCACTGCCTCTCAGATAATACATAACGTAAAACTTCCAGCGAGATTATTTTTGCTCGCATTAAGCGAACACCGTGTGTCAATGTAAGGTGTCTATGATACAGAATGGAGCCTGAAGTTAAATCGGAGTTCATCAAGATTGAAATCAAGGAAGAGATTTCTCAAATACAACCAAAGCGTGAACCTGTAGCAATCACTTTTGAGACAATACAGACACAAGCAATCAAACGTGAGAATATAGACCACATTGATTCCACAGCATGCAGCACCATTCACAACTTGGAGCAAGTTTCAGGAATTTCTGACAGCAATAAGGAAGAAGAGGATCAGCTAATGCAATCACATTCACCTGCTGGGAACAGTGAACAGCTAACTCGTACTCCAGACAAACATTTCTCGTGTGATGTATGTAGCAAGAAATTTACCAGAAGAGGGGATGTCAAAACACATATGCTCATTCACACTGGAGAAAAGCCATTTGCGTGTGATAAATGTAGCAAGACCTTTTCTCTAAGACAGCACCTCAAAAGTCATATCCTCTCTAGACACACTAGACATAAGCAATTTACGTGTGATGTATGTAGCAAGAAATTTTTCCGAAGAAGCATTCTCAAAACACACATGCTCATTCACGCTGGAGAAAAGCCATTTGCGTGGGCTATAAGTAGCAAGAAATTTTCACGAAAAGGGGATCTCAAAAAAAACATGCTCATTCATACTGGAGAAAAGCAATTTACGTGTGATATATGTAGCAAGAAATATTCACGAATAAGCAATCTCAAAACACACATGCTCATTCACACTAGAGAAAAGACATTTGCGTGTGATAAATGTAGCGAGACGTTTTCTCTAAAACAGTATCTCAAAAGTCATATCCTCATCCACACTGGACATAAGCCATTTACGTGTGAAATATGTAGCAAGATGTTTTCCCGAAACGAGGAACTCAAAATACACACGCTCACTCACTCTGGACAAAAGCCAATTTCGTGTGATATATGTAGCAAGAAGTTTTCCCAAAGAGGGCATCTCAAAAGTCATATCCTCACTCATACTGGACAAAAGCCATTTTCGTGTGATATATGTAGCAAGAAGTTTTCCCAACGAAGGCATGTCAAACAACACATGCTCACTCACACTGGAGAAAAGGCATTTATGTGTGATATGTGTAGCAAGAAGTTTTCCAGAAGAGAGGGTTTTAAAAAACACATGCTCATTCACACTGGAGAAAAGCAATTTACGTGTGATAAATGTAGCAAGACGTTTTCTCTAAGACAGCATCTCAAAAGTCATATCCTCACTCACACTGGTCATAAGCCATTTACGTGTGACATATGTAGCAAGAGGTTTTCCCGAAAAGAGGAACTCAAAATACACATGCTCACTCACTCCGGACAAAAGTCATTTTCGTGTGAAATATGTAGCAAGAAGTTTTCCCAAAGAGGGCATCTCAAAAGTCACATCCTCACTCATACTGGACAAAAGCCATTTACGTGTAATATATGTAGCATGGCGTTCTCTCAAAGCTGTAATCTCAAAAGTCATATCCTCACTCATACTGGACAAAAACCATTCTCGTGTGATATGTGTAGCAAGAAATTTTCCCGAAGAGAGGGTTTTAAAAAACACATGCTCATTCACACTGGACAAAAGCCATTTTCGTGTCATATATGTAGCAAGAAGTTTTCCCAAAGAGGGCATCTCAAAAGACATCTATCTACACATTCATGAAAGGAACAGCCTTTCTTAATGTAATGTGTGCACCGAGTCTTTGTCTATTGTGAGGCTGTTACAACTGAATTCACACACTGGTGAGGTAGTCTCGTAGTATGACAAGGGAGAGAGTAGGACGATCTATGTGTAGAAATTCTTCTTGGTGACCTTGGAGGCAGTACTGAATTAAGTGTTTGGTCTGCCAATGCTAATGAGGTGTGTTTTCAACTTTGCCCTAATCTAGTGGGTAATTGCATAAAGTTTTTTACACAATGGTGAAAGAATGTCAATTGTGTACAAAGAGATATTACAGGGTTGAAACTACTCACACAGAAGGGGTGGATTAAGGGAGTGTTAGGATTGATTTAACATGACAAGAGTTTTTAGTCTACCAATGAGAAACATGTATTCCAAGTTTCAATAAAATTTCTCCAGCCGTTTAACATAATAAACACATATGTTGAGTTTTATATGTAGATGTAGATGTAGATGTAGATGTAGATGTCTCGTTCTGTAGATCCTGTGTTGAGCAGGGCTCAAGGATATAGAACACGTCAGATAAAAACATACATGCATGTTATAAAAAAGATACAAGAATTGTTATGTCACACTTACTCAAGCTGAAAAGAAATCATCCATATTGTAGAAGGTGTGAGTTACTAAATATTGCTTCAGAGCTCTTTTGAAAGATTTGCATTTGCTTTTAATACATAGTGATTTAATCTCTTTTGGAAGGTTATTGTATATTTGTATTGCGGAATAATAAGCACCTTTCTGAAAAAGTTTTAATGAGTTAGCTGGTCTATGTAAATCATTCATGTTTCTAGTAGTACGCCCGTGTATACTGTGATTACTTTGAAATTTATCAATATTATCTACCATGTAACACATAACAGAGTATATATATTCTCCGGTGAGAGTGAGGACTTTTAATTTTTCAAAAAGTGGTTTACAAGATTCTCGTTTTTTCTTTCCACATATTATTCTTATTGCTCGCTTCTGTAATCTAAATATTTTTTCCCTATGTGCCGAGTTACCCCAAAAAATGATTCCGTACCTCATAACAGAGTGAAAATATGCAAAATATACCGTGAGTAATGCGTCCTGTTGTAATATATCATTCAAAGTTCGTAGCGCAAAACATGCTGAACTTAGCTTAGAACTTATCATTACAATGTGTTTCTTCCAGTCAAGATTTTGGTCAATTTGTAGTCCTAAGAATTTTATGTTGCTAGTTTCCTCTATGATTTGTGTTTGATAATTGATTACAATGTTTGAGATATATCTATTTTTTGTTCTAAATTGAATAAAGTGGGTCTTATCAATATTAAGTGACATTTTATTAGCTAGAAACCAAGTATTTAATTCGTGAAAAGTCTTTGTAGCTAGTCTTGCTAAATCTTCTTGTGACTTTCCTGTTACGAGTACACTAGTATCATCTGCAAAAAGCAATGCCTTTGATTCGTCACTTAAGTTATCTGGTAAGTCATTGATGAAAATTAAAAAGAGCAAAGGTCCCAGTATCGATCCCTGAGGTACTCCATTTTTAACAGTCCCTAATTTTGATTCATTTCCATTTATTATTACCTTTTGAGTTCTATCAGACAGGTATGATTTGAACCACTTTAGTGTTATATTATCCAACCTATAGTGTTTCAGTTTTTGAAGTAGAATTTCATGATTTATACAGTCAAACGCCTTAGCTAGGTCACAAAAAATTCCTAGGGCATGTTTCTTTTTATCTAACGCTTCCAATATTTCTGTAGTGAGTTGAAATGTAGCATTACCAGTGGACATGCCACTTCTAAATCCAAACTGAGATGGTGTAAGAATGTTATTCAAATTAAGATAGTGTATTAAGCGGTTGTACATAACTTTTTCAAAAACTTTTGAAAATGAGGTTAGGAGTGATATAGGTCTATAATTTGATGGAACATTTTTGTCGCCTTTCTTAAAGAGGGGCTTAACAATAGCATGCTTTAGTCTTATTGGAAATATTCCACTTTTTAACGAACAATTACAAATATGACTAAGAGGTTTACTAATTTCAGATGAGCAGCTTTTTAACAACTTATTACTTATCTCATCCCATCCAGAAGAGTTTTTGCTTTTGAGTGACTTGATTATATTTTCAATTTCTCTAGAGGAAGTTAATTTGATTTGAAATGTATGGTTCTGGACTATAGGTGTTTTAAGTAGGTCTGCTGCATTAATGCTAATATTAGTTGTAGGAATACATTTCTCTGCAATGTTTATAAAGTGATTATTAAAAGCATTTGTGATATCTGATACATTATCTAGCTTTTTGTTCTGGTATGTTAGTGACATGCAATCATTGTTTCCCTTTGATCTCCCTGTTTCGTTTTTAATTATATTCCATATAGTTTTAATTTTATTGTCTGATTTATTAATTATTTGTGAGAAATACCTACTCTTTGCCTCTTTAATTACTTTCTTCAGTGTATGGCAGTACATTTTATAGTGTTCTTTATGAGCTGGGTTGTTACTGGTTCTACATTTTAAATATAGCTCTCTTTTGTTTCTACATGATATTTTAATGCCAGTGGTTAACCATGTTTTATTCCTTACATTAGGTAAATTAGCAGTTTTCTTTTTTGGAAAGTTAGTTTCAAAATGCCGCAACACAATATTTAGGAATTCATTTAATTTACAGTCTACTTTGTCATAGGAAAATATAGATCCCCAGTTTTCATTCTTCAGATCTTGTTTGAAGTTTAAAATTGAAGCATCATTCATTACTCTAGTCATATGGGTATGTTTTTTAGTTGCGTTTACCTTACTATCGTTTAGCACTAACATTTGTGCATCATGGTCCGATAATCCATTTAATATTGGTAATATTTTAAAGCTAGGGTGTTTTTCTATGTCTATGAATATATTATCTATTATTGTTTGAGAGTTGTTTTGGATTCTAGTTGTTAAGTTTACTACAGAATCTAAATTATAACTACCTAGTAGGGATATCAGTCTGATCTTTTTTTCACTATCGATTGAGAAGTCTACATTAAAGTCGCCGCACAGTATAATATTTACATTATTACTATACAGATAGTTAAGAACCTTTTCTAACTGATTTGTAAAATAATTGAAATTACCTGTTGGTGCTCTGTAAATGGTCAGTATTACAAATGTACTGTTATCCGTTTCCACTCTGGCTGCGCAGCATTCAAAATCCTGTTCCTTACAGTAGGAACTGGTGTCTATATCACTAAAATTTAAGTTACTTTTGATGAATATACTCACACCTCCGCCTTTCATGGAACGTCTAAAGAAATTTGAGCACAATGAAAAATTATCAATTTTTAATTGTTCCAGCTCTGTTTCTGCACAGTGGTGTTCCGTTAAACAAATAACTTGAATTTCCTGCTTGTTAGAATTATTTGTATCCTGAAAAGCTAACTTAAATTCTTCAAATTTACATTCAAGCCCCCTTATATTTTGATGATATAATGCAAATGATTTACTAGTTCTAGTTGCAGGCTTGTATATATTACCAATGTTTACTCGAGGCAAGTATGTAAGTTGTTGTTCCCTTTCATCTAAAATCTCCCTAAAAAACGAGAGGAGCCACCAACTATGACAGGAATAGGCCTGTTACAATTAAATTCTTCAGCAATCAGCTTTGCCAGAGTCTTCTTCCCTCGAGAGTTGAGGTGGAGTCCATGCCTGGTGTATTCTTCTCTTCTTATGCTGTTAACAGACAAAACATTGATATTACCATTATTAGCAGAGAAGTTCCACAGCTTGTCGTTCACAGCTTTCACCTTGTCTCGAAGCGACGGCTTATCATACCTGTGAAACAATTCAACAAAATTTATATTAGTGTGAGAGCTGCTGCTGGAGATGCTGCGTAGATCCTGCTCGATATCAAAGCTGGGGTCTCTGTCTAGGCTGTTACCGCCACCTCCCACAATCACTATGTGGTCGTCCTTTGAGAAGCCTTTAGACAGCTCCTTTATACCTGAAATCACATCTCTAAATTCAGCATTAGGCTTACATATACATTCAACTTTGAAGTTCTCTCCAACAGCATCTTGCAGGGTAGTTCCCATATGTCTGGCGTGGCTGCTACCTAGAACAAGGATCTTTTTCTTATTATTACTACTAGATACTTTAATAGATAGTAAAACCAGAGTGTAAGATAGTGTATTTACATTCTGAAAATGGAAGCAACTTAATGTAAATTGTCAGACTGATAGATAGATAGATAGATAGCTTTTATTGACCTTTATGCAATTTTGAGTTTCAATTGGTCTCGTCAGTTTGTTGTACAGGGAATCCATTTCATGCAGAAACTTTTTAACAGCGTTGACCCTGCTCACACTTTCCCCGCTGTTGCGCTTGCACCGGCTGGGACCGTGTTCCGTTACTACCGGCAAATCAAGACTTTAGAAACAATACGAAATAGAATAACTCAACCAATTTATTATCAAAATAGGCCTACATGTAGAGGCTTATTACTCACCATTTATTTGAGATACTGAGATGGTACAGTCAGGATATTTACGAGAAAATCTCCGAACGTGCCTTCTATGGTTATTTCTCAATAAGTAACATTCCACCAAATAAATTCGCTGTTCAACCGTATACATTTTTGATTATTGTCTTACGTAACACACAACAATAGACAAGCGTCTCACTACAAGACACCGAAGCAACTAACCGCTTGTAGGGTCTATGCTTTGTACAATGCTAGCGCGGCAATGCGACAGTGATGCGAGGTTTCCTCATAAAATGGACTCACTGTACAATACAGAACAATTCATTACAGTGATACAATAATACAAAAATAATACAAGTACAATAATAATACAAGTACAATAATAATACAATAATAATATAATATTAAACAATAAATAATACAATAGATAATTATTTTATTTATTTATTGATTTCCTCATTTCTGAGGTTAAACTCCACCAACTCTATTACAATAACATTTGTATAAAAGTTCAGTAATTTCTAACCAAAACCCAAATTTGTACATATTTTAATAAAATTAACATATTTCCAAAGAATGTTCAATGTGTTGCATGGTACCACTTATCCCTGTCCATTGAATAGATAATAATAATACAATAAACATTTCAATGGGCGTATTGTTACTACAATTCAACAATTAACTAATTCTAGTGCTAACCTTTTATTTTAACATACTGCCCTATGCCCTTGTCAGTATTGTGTAATCACAATCAATAAATTCTTGGATGGAGTAAAGTATTTTATTTTTCAGCCAGTTATCAAGAGTCTCCTTAACATGTTTCATTATAATAGTAATACTACATGTTTTGGTGTAATCCTTATGTTGTTAATTAATACAATGTATTATATTTCAATATGGCTTAGTTTCTAGTTTTGTTCCACTTTATCTATAGTAATTTACAAATTGACAGATATCAGTCTCATACTTATTAGTTATGTACTACATCTACTATATCCCTATCCTAGTCCGTATATTTACTTATCTATTTATTTATCTCTTTATTTTAAGTCCATTGCTTTAATAAATGTATTAAAGTCTTTTAGGTATTTTATGACTAAATCATTATATCTAGGTGGCCACTGTCCTCTGTTTCGAATTATACTGGCCTTTAGTTGAGCTCGTTCTCTCGCCTTGAATTTATTTATAGGGAGTGCCTTTATGGATTTTGGTAATCTATTAAACAGGGATGGTCCGAGATATTTATAACTATTATGTAATTTGGATAGCCTTGAGTATGGTATATCTAATGCTTGATTGTTTCGTGTGTCATGTTCATGAAATGCTTCTCTAGGAAGGTGTTTGTGTTGGTTTTCTTTAACAAATGCTACAGAGTTGTATGTAAATAATCCTGACACCTTCATGATGTTTAATCTTTTGAAATGTTCCCGACACGATTCTTGAGGTGCGAGTCCAGAAATGCACCTGATTGCTTTTTTCTGCCATTTGAAAACATTTATTGATCCTGGTGAATTTCCCCATAGAAGAATTCCATATGCTTAAAAAGCAATGTACGAGTGTCTAAGTAATTCATCAGTTATGTTACAACTAAATTTATACAGTAGTTGAATAACCCGGGAGAGTTTAGTGCAAATGTAGCTTGTGTGGTGTTCACAACTTAGTTTTTGGTCTATATGAATTCCTAACAATTTTTTTGATTTATTGTTTACTTTATTTGTGTTCAAGTCAAAAAATATTTCTTCAGTTTTTGCATTGTTTACTTGTAACATATTTCATTTAAACCAGTTGGTAGCCAGTTCTACCATTTATCTATATAAGATTGCAGTATAGGGTAAGTTGCAGTAAAAGTCATTCACATATACAATGAATAGGAAGGGTCCTTTTATGACCGGCATAAATTCTGATGTGTTGTTATTCGCAATTACCACACATTAGCCTATGAACAACGCTCAGAACTAGGTGAGCGGTGAAATGGAGTGGAGTACTGAAAATTTCATTTGAGTGGCTATAAGGCGTGCCTCGTAGAAATTCCCATGCCAGCTTGAACGGATCTGATTCTTATTGGTTTGTTTCAAAAGGTCTACCACTGAAACATTAACTATGAACACAGGTCTGTTTCAGATTCAGGAGAGAAGCAGTGAGGGGAATAAGACAAACATTAAATGGAGGGTTAGCTTCAGTTGTATGTGCGCAGTGGTGGGGGTGAACAATTGTCATTCATTGGAGTTTTAATGAAAATATTTTACAAGGCATGTATTATAACTACATGTGATGAACGCACAGCCAACGCCACCTACTGACAAGACAATTCAATTGTGAGATTGATTGCCATAGCAACTGGGAAAAAAGAGCATTGGATGATTTGGACGAAACTTGCTATGCGGGGTTTTGGGGGGTGGCTAGGAAACTCGAATCTCGGGTCGTTTTTCCCAGGGCATGTAAGTGTTAGTAAATGAAGCGTTTACTTTTATGAGGGTCTAAGTGCCAAAACCATGATTTTTAGTTGATTATTTTTAATGGATCTATGCACCCACACCAATGCATTTCAGAAAGTTCCAAGGTCCAGGGAAAGCAATAAATCAGCGCTGTTTTCTATACAATGTTCATGTTGGCACTTAGACCCTTATAAAAGTAAACATTTCGAACGCAACGTTATAATTATTTTTCTGTTAAATAAACGTTGGGACCTGCTTGTGTATAAGTATGTCGGCCTCACCACGAAATACGCCCCAGGAAGTGATAAAGGCCTCTCGTGGGATGGGAATGAGAAGACGCAACACCCAGTCCTGATCCTGAATCCCGGGAATCGAACCCAGACCGTCGTAATGACAACAGAAATTATAAAAATAATGATGATAAGGCACATCTCCATTACGGGCCACACGTGTCAGTACAGTCTGTCTCAAGTGATGTCACGTCTGTTGTATTAATGACACAACACATTGTCTTGTCACTTCTCATGCCTTGATAATTCTGCTTAGAAAACAATTGAAAGGATGGATATGGCGTTAACAATAATAATAATAATAATAATGATACACTGAGAGCCAACGACAAAAAAGTAACACATTTGCATGCAATTGATTGAATCGGCTTTCGACTCAGGAATCTCAAACAGCCGAAATTCCCGACAGGTAAGAAGGAAGGATGTTAGCAGACTTGCTCCAGTACTTCTTCAGAAGAAAGTTAACCAATTGGGAAATGTGTAATATAATGTAGGTATAATAGAAACCAATAGAAAACTTGAGAACCCGCTGTAGTAGACTTTCTTGGCCTTATTTATATAATAATTGACTCTTTTCTCCCAGAAGGTAGCTGCCGAAAGCCTTGAGAGATTGGAAACACTGTAAAGACAATGTACACATCTAGACAGATAGAATTGTCTCAATCGAAAATGTTAATCAAATACGAGGATGGATAGAAAAGTAATGGAACAAAAGCTTAATAGGTACAGTTAAAAACAAAAACACACATGTCTATTTTTCTATACAGTCGCAAAGTTTCTCAACACATTTCTCCCTTCATGATACCAGTTTCAAAATACCCCGTTCACAGAAGTCCGTTCAGTTGGAGTGTAGCCATCTGCGGGCTGTTTTCACTTGTGCTTCTGACGCAAAGCGTTTACCGGCCAGGAATTACTTCAGCGAGGTGTAGTGCAATTTTTGTGGGCTAAAGGGCATAACGCGAGTGAAATTCACAGGGACGACAATATCGAAGAAGGCCGCGGTAACCTTACGTCTGTTTGGTCCCATGAAGAAATCCCTGGCCGTTCTTACCTGCCTGATCAATTATCGTAGATTAAGAAATTTAAAAGAACGACACAGGTAAGATTTAACTTTCTAAGGTGTTTGGGGTATATCGCAACTGACTGACATAGGCCTACTGATGGTTTCATGCAAGTTCAGAGAGAATCAACAACGAACAAAGAAAGCTTAATAGATTTAAATATAGGAAACACCATCTATCTTATACAATTCTACGGCCCTAAATAGCATGCTTGCTCGCTCGTCCGCTTCGTGAGACATTGGGTATACTCGGCGATGTTCGTCTCTCGCAGTCTAAACTTTCACGAAGAGTACAAAATTAAGAAAAACGTTTCTTTATTTATTAAGGCCTAAGTGAAATGAACACAATGAACAAATATTCTAACTTTATTTTTACTTACAATTATCATAGCTCTGAACCACAAACATTTATAATAATCTACCAGTGTAAATTTCTTAAAAATCCTGGAGGCAATGAATAATGGCGGGCGAAGCCGGGGGCACCAGCAGTAAAATATTGATGGTTTAACTCTTGAAATATCGCTGATAATAATAATCCAAACAAAGCATTCCTTCCCTTGAAACATTATATAATTTCTGAAAATTACACTGAATTGATCAAGTAAAATTTACATCATATTCATGTCAATAAACATTTGAGAAACAATACGTATTATGTGTTCACAGGTTCCTTTGTAACTGCATAATCAATTCTGATATAAGTTAGTTTTCCCAGGGGGTGCTTTCTAATCGTAGAATGTACTCTGAAGCCGGAATTTTAGCTGTTTCATTAATATTATTAATGTCTTAGTTTATGAATGATTCGCGTGCAAGTGTTAATAAATATAATGCTTTAATAATTATTATACTCTTAATTTTTAATTTTTAAATGAATTATCGTGGGCGAAGCCACGGGCACCTCCTAGTTTTGTACAAATTAAATCGTAATATTAGTTACCTAAAGTTTAAATCACGGCCCAGTAAGAAATCACGTGTGAACGCACCGCGATGCATGACACAATCCATTACATGGATGGACCATAAATCACATTAAAAATAAATACATCGACAGGGCACTAAGACAACGACGTAAAGTTTACATTACAAACAACTAACAACTTTTACTTGCCATAAGTAGGCTACGAACTTTCGGGAAATAGGCAGGGACCATACATTACACAGGCTCTTTTTGTTTGTTCTTACAATGTCCACGTTGAATTAAGACAGTTTCCGTTTAAACGGAATTAGAAACTGTCAAGGTCAGGTTTCAGCAAAACCAGAGAATGTCTATATATTAGTTTCATTGGTTTTTGTTCTTTAGAAAGAAATGTAGAAAAAGAGTTGGAATGTATCTCGACACTCGTTAATAGGCTACATCAGTGTGCTTTTCCACCACGAAACACAGGGTGTTCACAACTCAGTAATGAGATATCAATGTAACATTAACATATTGCTATCAGTTGACCAAGCGAAGTGAGTTACGAGTAACTCCAGTTCTCAACACCAGATGACAGTGTTTGCTTTGTTGTTGTTGTTTCAGAGATGGCATAGCTGCAGACTCCAGTAGAGAACACCAACTGAAAGTACTTCAGAACCTCACAGATCTGCTGAAACACACTTTCAGGAGTCAGTTTGTGTTCCCTGTGCTGGGACACGACGATCCGAACCCAGGACTTCACTACGGATTGGGCTATGACTTGTGGAGACACTGGCTGCCATCTGAAGCCATCCAGACATTTAACAAAGGTATTTGCTTTTGTCTTTAAAGTGGAAATTGATGTGCTTATCATTAATATAGAGAATATTTTTGTTTCAAACCCTTCTATACTGAAGTACTACCGTCTAACACTCCCGAAAATTTATTGCTTTCGGGAAAATCTAAATACATGAATAATGTTGGACACGTCATTTAACTTACATATTAAGAACTACATTTACAATAATACTATATTTACAGAAACTTACAGAAGATATGGTCATATTTACAAAGTGCCTGTTTTTACTACCACAAACAAGTTACTAAATTTTAGCAATGTTCGTATATTATAAAAATATAAGATACACATCATGAGAGAAGGCCTACTTCCGCTAGATGTTATCGAAGGAAAATAACACAATTTGGTAGAAAAAGAATTGAGAGACTAGATAACTTCAAGAAGAAAAGAAGTTGTGGAGAGTTAAAAGATGCAACAGAAGATAGCAAGAGGTGGAGACAGGAATTTCACCCCCCCCCCCAAATTCAAAGTATGAAACACTTCCTTTCTACAGTATGTATGTCTGTTGTTTAACCACCCAATATATGATGTCCAGAGTATCGTAGCTCATAAATGTAATTATCCATTCCACCTTTCCTTAGCATGCTCCTCATGCTCTAATTTGTGCCTATCATTGTTTTTTCAATGTGCATTTGACGTATGGTGTGATGCTCTGGGGTAACAGTCCTGGTGCCAAGGATGTTTTCTTGTTACAAAAAAAGGCAATGCGCATAATTAAAGGCTGTGGACCTTTCCAATCTTGTAGTCCGTTGTTTGCTGAATTTCATATTTTAACTTTATCATCACTTTATGTATATTTCAACTTGGTTTATATCTATGTGAATTTATCTGCTAATATCCAACAACATGATGTTCATAACTATAACCTAGTGGTACCTAGATGTCGACTCCAAATGACGCTTGATAGTCATGTTGCTGTTGGTATAAAACTATACAACAAGTTGCCAGAAAATGTGAAATCACTAAATAATGTAAATATCTTTAAGAAGAAAATTAAATTTGTATTGTTAAAGAACAACTATTATACTGTTAAGGAACATCTTGCTCTTAATTGGACTTAACTCTCTATGTTGGACGAAGCCTAATGCATGTAAGTGTTTAATGGCCAATAAATATTATTATTATCATGGTTTAAACTTTTTCTGTGGACTGCTGTAGCTATACTAAATTATCCCACGAAATAGATGCCTTGTTGCCACTATATTTTTTCAAATATTTTAATATAAAAGTCAGCTCAAAGTGTGTTTCCGCTATCACCAAGGCCTTCGCTGTTGCAGCTTTAATTTTTTTCTTTCTTTTTGGGCGATTCCATATCACGGGTGTGACATTTCGTGTGCCCGGGCCCCTCCAAAATGAATAAAACGAAAATGTTACTGAATGAAAATATAGCCCTACTTCTTTTGAAATATTCTTAATGAAACTATTTTATCTGTGGCTTCGTTCTAAAAGGGCCAATGTCAATTTCTTGCAAAAATGAGATTTATGCGTTATTGAGCTCGGCTAGTCTTTATCTTTCGTATAATAGAAGTGCCAATGTCTGGTGCTATTAATAGACATAATACAGAAACCTCTTCTTCTTCTACTTCATGGATTTAGGCCTTAGGCCTGTTTCCACATCAAGAGATGGAGTCTCTCCATCTAGTAATTGGGTGTCCCACTCTTCTTTTGCCTTTGGGTTGATAATGAAGTAAAATCCGTGGAAATATATCTGTTGTCATTCTTTCCATATGCTCTAGCCAGTTATTTCTTATATGATTTATTCTGTCTTTTACATTATATATTTTTAACTCTGTTCTGATTGTTTGATTATATTTTTTGTCCAAAAGTGTGTAGCTCACTACTGAACGTAAGAATTTCATTTCGGCTGACTCTATCTTTCTTCTATCTGATCTAGTAAGCGTCGAATTCTCACAGGCATATGTTAACATGGGTACTGCCATTGTTTTATAAAATTTTATTTGAGTTGTTCTTAATGTTTTATTTTTCAGTGTTCTTCTTATTGTTCCGCACATGCTATAGAATCTGTTTAGTTTTATATTGATGTCGTTCCTTTGGCAGTAGGATACATTAAATCCCAGATAATTAAAATCATTTACTCGTTCTATTATTTTATTATTCATTACTGTTTTACATCTTAAGTGATTTGTCCCTTGGGACACCATCACTTTTGTTTTCTTCTCGGAAATTCTCATATTGTAATTACTAGTTATTTCATTTAATTTGTGTACTGCCATTTTCAGTTCGTCTTCTGTTTTACTAAATATTACTTGATCACCTGCAAACAATACGGTGTTTAAGACCTTGTCATTTATTTTAAAACTTGCATTTAATCTTTCTTGCCATTGTTTAATGACTTCGTCAATATATAGCTAAATAATGCTGGAGACATTGTATAACACCTTGGTTTGTTTTAATTAGCTTGTCACTATTGTTAATTAATTGATATATATGTTTCAAAATATAAGCTTTGAATTGCTATTATTAGATGTTCCGGGTAGCCTCTTTTATGCATTATCGAGGGCTTAGAGTCAGACAACGTTAACTCCAACAATGACTTTTTCAGTTAAAGGCATTTTTATTATCACAAATACCATTACTTTCTATCACCAGATTCTTATTTTGATATTTCCAATAGTTTAAAAGTTTTCGGGAGATAACGTTTTGGATTTTAGTAACAGTTTGGAGTCAGAGAATTTCAATTAGACTTAACGTTCTCTGTCCCTAACTTTTCGCTCGTTTCAAAGGCTTCAACACGAGATAGCGTTCTCTGACTCTAACATTTTATTTTAAAATGCGGAGTTAACGCAGGATGTACATACTATTACATATTCAATTTAATGATTCACCTTACCAACTGCTCTCAGTTCATTTATTTACGTTTATGTCCGGGATGACGGAAGCTATTGAAGTTTTTTTTTCTTCTTTTTTCCACGTATGCTTTGATTTTCTGCCATAGTTAATTGTTGACAGCTTACTTCTTAACAACAGCTGCAGTAGTTGTAAGGCCGTGTATAAAAATTAATTGTATCAAACTCACTTAGGATTGATTTGGCTGCAGTTCAGGTTTTGCGAGGTTTCTAAGCGTAATAAATTATTGCAGTAAGAGAGTGTATTTTAATGAAAATAATATGTACAGCAGGGGAAAATTGTTAGTTTACTTTGCTCTACGAGAATCATCTGGAAGATCATATGCAGAACAAAATATTCTACAACATCAGTCCTTGCCCATCACTAAATACAGGCCTTTCTAGCATCTTAGAAGACTGGACATGGCATGATACATTACACGATGCTTCAAGCCCACTGGTAAGCTGTAGTTGTTACTACTATTATTATTATTATTATTATTATTATTATTATTATTATTATTATTATTATTATATCATTATTACTACTACACACTAATATTACCTATGTACTAAATTACACATTATTATATATAGCCTATATAATTGGCGTACAATGTTATAAATTATTATTGTATTAATTTATGATTAAAATTACACTCTTATTGTTCAATCGAGATAATGATGTCTTTATTTCCAGGGGCCTATTGCTGTTCCTATCATTGCTCACTTGCCGTCTGATTCAGAAGAAAATACAACATATGTGCCGGTAACAGATAAACATATTTCTGCATCTATCAGAGAAAGTAATGGACAGACACAGAAAAAAAGAATGAAGAAAGAAAGAAAAAAAGAAAACGTAATCCCTCAAATCCTACACAACATTGACTCCAGTAAGCCAGTCTGGTCCTTCTACAACAAGTCCCTGTTCAGCATGACTTAGAATCTGTTGTGGTAACTAGTTTAAATAGATCAACAGTCGATGGAGAAGTAAATATTGATCATCCTAATGAAAATCAAGGAATGAGAGAGAAAAATGCTAATCCCGGCAACTAGGAGAAAAAAATAAACGCAAGAAAAATACAGCTGCAGGCATGCCTCATGGATCAACTACAGGGTCTTTATTATAAGTTCAGACGGGGCGACCGGTGTTTTCACTCTCCGCTACGGAGTCCGCATTAGCCGCGGGCGGCTTCCCTGCTTAAAGTGTAGGCTATTTAAAGTATTACATATCTTACCATGTTGGAAGTGTCGTCCTTCCTGTGTTATACAGGCATTGTATCTGGAAACCACATTCTGGCTGACGAGAGTGAGTTCCTCCACTGTAATGCCCCTAATTTCATTCGTAATGTTTTCTTTCAGCTCCTCCAATGTGTGAGGATTTGTTCGATAAACCTTATCTTCATCACGTACACGTCCAGCAGACTCGTACTTAAAATAATGTTTACACACAAAAATACGATGCTGCAGCGAAATGGGTCTCAACATGTTGACACTTTAACAATGACTGCACGTGCCGATGTTGCATCAAGATCAGACCAGCTTCGCACGCCTTCCGTCGCCCGGTCTCAACTTATAATAAAGACCCTGTAGGCTACTAGTGACAGGGAAACAAGAGTTAAGGGTTTTATTAAAAACGACTGTTCAAAATGTCCTAGAACATGTAATTTATTCTGAAGAAGTCAGACTTGAAATTCATATGAATTATTAGAATATTGAAAGTACTGACAATAAAAGACAGTATTTCCGAGGACGAATACGAGTAGATGTACAAGAAAAAGCATGTATCAAAACAAAAAATAAATCCAAAAGAAAATGTTCTAGGTTTTACTACTTGGTAAAAGGTAATGAGAGAAGGCAGATACGTCAAGGGTTCTTTTTAGCTACTTTTAATATTTCAAACAATGGTAGACAATGTTTTAAAAAAGAGTGATGATTAAAATTTTGTAAGTAAGGATCAGACAGCTGAGAACTTTATGTGGCCGTGGAGCATCATGTTTGTTGAATCGTTTGAAAATAATCCAAGACGGGAAGAATAGGAATGCTATCGATTCAAATGTTTGTTATATGCTGTCAATTTAGATCAAATATTTTTTGAAACAGGATATTCCCAAATGGAGTGTGACACTGTTCCCGCCCACAAAGAAAATGCTAGCAAAGTGATAGATATATTCGATCCTTCGGGTTGGTATGCTGTGGTCAGAATGGCGACAAAGCAAAGCAAATGCCATGTTACGGAAGTGGAGTAGGAAGGCATTTATGACTTCAATGGCTTCCATAAATCTGTGATTAAATTAAACACACTAATGTTAGGATCATGACTGTCTGCAGGAAGTTTACTAATGTACATTTTGTGAATATTAGTAATATAGGGAAAAGATTCCATACAAATCATGGTCTACATGTTAATAAAATGGGGAAAATGTATATAGCAGACAGAATTCATCAAATAGTAAATAAGGTTCGTGACATTAAGTATTCGGAAGTGAAGCCAATTATCCCCCTTTATGACAAACCTACTTTTTTAGGTTTCCCCCAGTAATACCAAACAGGCCCATTGCTTCTTCCAACAAAAGTCCTGATGGTACCTTCAGTGTACTGTTCTGGAATATTCAAGGCCTACGTTGTAAAATGGACTATCTGGAGCTACTTGCGGATCAAACCAATACAGATGTAATCACATTATCAGAACATTGGTTAAGAGATATTGAAATAGTACATGCTCATATAGCAAACTATCAGTTAGCAGCGTACTACTGTAGACCTACCAGACTACATGGTGGAGCAGCTATTTTTTTAAAAGATAAATACTCCTTTAGTGTAATAAATGAAGTTAGCATTATGTCTGAGGAAATGACCTGTGAGGCATGTGCTGTTAAATTAAACCAGGGAAATGTAATTATACTGTCACTCTACAGGCCATGCAACAATGATCTCAATACCCATGCGAATTTTCTCTCCAAATTATATGACATTCTGTCCTTTATATTTACTTTTAACTGTAACATAGTTCTTGGTGCTGATTTTAATGTAGACTTTAGAGAAGACTCAAATTTTAAAAATGATTTACTAAATTTACTTTTAAGTTTTAATATATCTATAACAACTAATGAAATTACACGGCCAAATGATGGGTCAGGAGGCACCTGTATTGATAATATTGTCACTGATATTCATCCTAGCAGGTGGAAAAGCAATGTTGTTTACACAGCCTTGTCTGATCATTTTGCTGTACCTCTAGACATTAACCTAGAGCCAATGAAGGCTGAAGCAAATGGAGATGGTAGATTTTTATACAGACTAGTTAATGACACTAATATAAAATCTTTTATGTCTTGTCTATGCTCTATTAACTGGATAGAAGAGGTGTATACCCTGGTTGATACTGGAAGGAAGTTTCATAAATTTCAAAGTGTCTTTCTCTGGGCAGTAAATTCTGCCTTTCCCTTAGTGGCCAAAAATATCCGTCCAAATAGAATTAAAAATGATTGGTATACCTCAGAGTTGCAGTTATTAAAAATTAAATGCAAAAACTTGTATCATATGTATGTCAAAACTAAATGTGAAAATGTCAAGAAGGAATATAATAGGTACAGGAGGTCGTATAAGTCTTCTATTAAATCAGCTAAATTAGAATATAATAAAATCAGGTAAACTGATATAACAAAGTGCCAGTATGCTTTTTTAATCAGTTATAATTGCAGTTATGATATACAGAAAATATATATATATTTTTTTTTAATAGATCTCCGAGTTAAACTCCAGATCGATTCATTAAGCAGGGCTTACGGAAGAACAAAGGTCTAAAGTTTGATTCTTAACCTTAATTCATATTGGTATACACTGATATACTAATTCTTAAAATATGTAAACATTATACAAAATGCATTGACAATGAAATAGTACAGTAAGCCAATAAGAAGAGGATAGTTCCACCTAGCTGTATGCAGTTTTGTTCTGAGTATAGGCTTATACAATTTTAACGCAACGCAATAACTTTAAAGCTAGTTTCTGTTCGTGAAATAACATTTATAGGCTTATGTTATTCTTTAGGAATGATGTTGTAGGTCAATGAAAGACAATGAATTCCCAGTTTCTTAAAAGAAAAATGTAATACTTATTTAAGCACATTGACAAAATAGAACACAAGAATGGAATTGGCTCAATTTAACACAATTGATAATAATAAAAAAAAATTTTGCTTTAGGGTGGACTCGAACGTGATATGTCTTGGTTACTAGACAAGCATCTTACCGCAAGACCAAACCACACTGCGAATGTTGAGTGTCCAATCCGAGAGAATACTATCGCGTCGTAGCTCACAGAAAAGAAAAATCACCGTATTTCGAAATTAGGCTATGTTTCAAGCCTGCTAGTTTCCTTGTGTTACCATTATTGTATTATTTCATTCATAGGTAAAATAATATTCTAGATATCCCTGTGATAAATGCTGATATGTCTCTAGCTGAAGCAAAGGTACCAACGTAAGCATAGTCTCATAGCTTAATGTTTTTATTTATTAAGAGGTCAGGAATTATTAATCTGACATAGGCTGAAGTAAAATTCAATGCTTTAATTTAATTGTAATCAATTTTAGCAAAATAATTAGTCATTATACAACAGCATTTCATCTATAATCGAACATATGGGAACATTTGTTTTTCATGTAGATTTCAACTGTCCATGGCAACTGAAAGAGGCTTTATACGAGCGTGCTGATTGGTTGGCCGCGAGTCAATCAAAATGCTTCGAATTCAACAAATTATTATTATAAATGTGACTGTTAATTACTCTTTATTTCGGTACTGCGCAACCGATTAGGTCCAAATTCAATAGGCTTATTGCTATTATCGTTATAAATGAGTATACGAAGTTTCATGAAAATCCGATAAAGCGTATTTGAGTTACCGCCCCTTTTCTTATATGATACCATAAAAAGGCACTAAATTGGGTATTATTCCGGTACCGGCCAACCGATTTGGTCCACCATCAACAGACGTCTTCCCATAGACATTAAAAATGCGTATACCAAGTTTCATGAAAATCCGATAAAGCGTGTGCGAGTTATGGCACCTTTAAAATATACACTAAATTGGGTTTTACTCCGGTACCGGTGAACCGATTTGGTCCAATTTCAATAGGGTTCTTCCCATTGACATTATAAACGCGTATACCAAGTTTCATCAAAATTCGATAAAGCGTATTTGAGTTAGAGCGCGTACAGACACACGGACGGACGGACGGACGGACGGACGGACAGACGGACAGACATTTTTCGTCCCCCACACAATCTCATAAAGTACCATACTGGCACTTAATAATAAATTCATCAAGGAAAGTAAAAACAGGACTAAAGCAGCATGGACTATTATCAATCGACAAACAGGCAAAAATAGTAAATGTATGGAAATACCGTGTACAATGCCCAACGATGACATTAATGACTTTTTTATTGAACAAGTTGAACAGTTAAGCAAGAATATTCCTAGATGTAAGAACAACTATACTCATTATGCTGATAAACTACCCAAAACGAATAACACATTCAAGTTCGAACATTTCAAGGTAGAAGAAGTTTATGAGACTATTCTCAAGCTGAGTAATAGTAAATGTCTAGACATCTATGGCCTAAATTCAAATATTATTAAATTAGCTGCAGGATTTATCTGTGAGGTCTTAACGTACTTATTCAATTGTTGCCTAGACCTTTGTTTTTTTCCGGAACAACTTAAAAAAGGCAAAGTTATACCGACACATAAGAAAGGAAATAAAGCAATGATTGAAAACTATAGACCAATCTCCATTTTACCAGTATTGTGGAAAGTATTTGAAGGCTTACTTCACAAACAGCTAATGCAATATTTTGAGTGTAATAATTTATTTTCCCAAAATCAGTATGGCTTTAGAAAAAATCGAGGTACATGTGACACCGTTTTGAATCTTGTTCGTGGAGTTATTAAGAAACTTGAGCAAAAACAAGTAGTAAGTTTTAGGTCTTTTGACATGTCAAAAGCGTTCGATACAATTGACCATAATACATTATGTAATAAACTAGCCTACTATGGGGTAGAACCATCTGCAATAGAAACCTTGAGATCTTACTTAAGTGACAGAACTCAGTATGTATATAAAAATGGAATTTTATCAAAGGGCAGGCATGTTAAGTATGGTGTTCCTCAGGGTTCCATAATGGGACCCATTTTGTTTATTATATATATAAATGACCTGCCTCTTAGTGTAACCGAAAACAAACTTGATAGCGAGGGTTACTTATTTGCCGATGACTTTGGTCTGAGAGTCAGTGGTAAAAACATTGAAGCAGTCAGTAATGCTGTTACAGAAAACACAATAGTAGTGAATGATTGGTGTGCTGCCAATAACCTTAGTCTGAATAATGACAAAACCTGTGATATTACTTTTAGTTTTGACAAACGCATTGCTAGCCGCAAGTCAGTAAAATTTCTAGGGCTTCACCTAGATACAAATCTTGACTGGAAATCTCATATTGATCAAATAGCTAGTAAGTTAAGTAAGGGTTTGTTTGTTCTACGGAGACTAAGTGGTATTGTAGAAAATAGTATATTAATAAGCGTTTACTATGCCCACATTAACAGCCATCTCTCTTATGGGATTCAGCTATGGGGAAATAGTACTTTGGCTACCAAACTATTTATACTTCAGAAGAGAGCTCTCAGAATAATTTACAAAGCTCCTCCAATGACTCATTGTAGACCACTGTTTGTAAAATCAGGTATATTGACTGTTCCATCTCTTTATATCTATTCATGTTTGCTATATGTAAAAAGAAACTTAAATCAGTTCACGATAAATAGTGATATTCACTCTCATAACACCAGACAAAAGTTAAATCTCAGAGTTCATTATCACCATTATAGTAACTCAATGAAAAACTGGCATGCAATGTCAACTAGGCTGTATAATTCTCTTCCTTCAAATGTTAAAGAGTTGGCATTTACCAATTTTAAAAACTATCTTAGGAAAATTCTAGCCTCAAATTGTCTGTACACAGTTGTTGATTTCTTTGATATATATTAACCATGGTAATTTTGTGTTTCTAGGAATGGTTCTTGTACTGCAAATTTATATTGTTCTTGTGTATTATTTTATATTGCATATTATTTTATATTAATTTGACGTTGTCATGGCATTTATATAATGTTCTCTGACAATAAAGGATTGATTGATTGATTGATTGATACCAATGGAAATAGCGTTGGACGGCTAAATATTGTATGCTTTTAGTATAAAAAGAAAGAAGAGAACATATACTACAAATATGACTCCATTCAAGAAGGGTTCCACAGGTTTGCAATACAAAGAAGGCTATCTTGGAATTTCTCAATTGAACACATGCAACTGAAGAGAAAATATCATGGTTTGATAAAATTGCAAGCAGAAAAATGGAAAGACCCGAAAGACCTACGTGGCAAAAGTATAATCCCGTGTACATACCATATTTTCTAAAAAAGTTTATTTGAAGGCGAGGAAGTGGTACAGGTGAAGAATCAAAGGCACAACGAAGGAATACCAAGACTGCTTGTGTAGTAGCCTATCTGTAATTAGTTATATACAATCGCAACTTTCATTGCAGTGTCCAGTCAATAGGCATAATTTATTTTTCCCTAATAAATTTTAATGGGCACTACTATCAGTATTATAAGATTTTTTCTTATTAATAAAATTACAATATCAGTATAGTGTTACTTTCTCGTGCAACGTTAACTCCTGTCATCTGATGTTACAGTTTAGAGTAAGAAAACGTTATCTCCGAAAATTATTTATTTTCATTACAGCAAACAGTGGGATTACAATTAATCATACGTCATTATCTTCCGGCAGAGTTGTATGTGTGGTAAAAGTTTTAAAGTGTTATCGATAAATAAACAATGATAACAACCTTCTTTTCTTCCTCCTGAAAAGTTGTGTTTTTGGAGTTAACGTTGTCTGACTCTGACCCCTTGTTATCTCCCAGAGTTTTCTTTGTATTAACCTGTCGAAGGCTTTCTCGTAATCAATAAATAATATATAAGTTGGGAGATTAAATTCTCTTCTTTTCTGGATGATCTGCTCTATTATAAATTAATACAGAAACCTTAGAGGCCAATGTCAGAAGTTCTCAGCAAAAAAAATGTTACACCTATAAAGGCTTCAAAGTCAGTTATCTCATAAGCAAGTTTTATGACATTGGCCCTTTTAGAACCAAGTCACAGATGTAACACAAACAATACTTCACAATTAAGCCTTTAAAATGTCTTCATTGAAAAAAGTTATTTGTTACTGAAAGAAGACTGGAGTTTCCCATAACCCCAGGCATGAGGCTCTACAGTTTGGCTGAGGTCATGTTTAGATTTCAATCTAGGAATAGGTTAAATATTCTTCCATCTTGAATTCTTGAAACAACAGTGATATCAATTTTTAATAAACCTCTTTTGAACTTCTCTCAAAGTTCTGTGCGCATGAAAATTCATCAAACATTTCGTCGTCAGCAGAAGAAATTGGTACAATTCTTGTAACAAAAGCACAACAATCCAAAATATTCTTCCTGTACTATAACAGTTGTGAGAAGTGACATACACCATTGATTAATTAAAATATAGAAAAATTAATTCTTTAAAACACAGATAAATGATGAAACATGAGAGGATGTATACAAACCAGGAGATACGGATTATTTCATAATCTCTTCATAAAGTACTTTGAACATAGCTTTCCAAATACTTGTAAAACGATACAACATAAAGAAAACAAGAGTGGATTACTAAAGGTATTAAAATATCATGTGCCACTAAAAGAGAATTATATACACTCTGTAGGAAATTAAAGAAAATAAAATTATAAAAAATACTGTAAAGTATTAAACTCTTTAATAAAAGCAGCAAAACAACTATACTATAATAAACTGATAGATGAATCTGATAATAAAATAATATTGTAAAAGAACCTCCAGGTAAATCAATGAAGCCTGATAAAGTTTCAAAATTTCAAATAGGAAAGAAGATAATAGAAGATCCGCAAACAATAGCCAACACTTTTAATACTTATTTTTTTAAATGCAGTTGACAATACATTACCCACAACTGAGAAAGAAATTAAGATGGTTATAAAATCGCTTAAAAGTAAAAGATCATTTGGATATGATGAAATTCCGACGATAATATTTAAATCCTGTACAGACTCAATTAGCAAACCATTAAGCCATCTCTGCAATGTATCCCTGATATCAGGCATTTTTCCCAGTCATCTTAAGTATTCCATGATTAAACCTCTTTTTAAAAAAGGAGATAAATTTTTTTTTTCTAACTACCGTTCAATATATTTACAAACAGCTTCTTCTAAAATCTTCGAAAAGGTCATGCTCGTGCGCTTAAGTAAATATTTAGAACAAAATAATATTCTAAGCACTGAACAGTTTGGATTTAGGAAAAGGCTTTCAACAGTAAATGCACTGCATAATTTTACTAATGAAATTCTGGAAGCAATAAATAAGAAATTATACGTACCGGGCTTCTTTTGTGATTTAACAAAGGCTTTTGATTGTGTGAATCATAAAACATTCCTGAGATAACTAGAGTATTACAGAATAAGTGACATTACTTTAAATTGGATAAAGTCTTAGTTGACTGAAAAAAAAGGATGTGTAAAATCAGCTGTTTTGAACCAAGATTATTTTTCTAATTGGGAGACAATTAACCATGGAGTCCTGCAAAGTTTGATTCTGGGACCTTTACTTTTCATAGTATATGTAAACGATTAAGCATCCTTTGTAAAAATAATATCCAGACCAACACTTTTTGCGGATGATACAAGCATAATCTTTACTTCTGAAAATCCAGAAAATCTGGAAATATAATTATATAAATGATACATTGAGGCAAAATCTGTCTAAATTTGAACGAAACAATACTTACAAACTTCAAAACAAAAAATTCCAATATAAATTTAGATGCTGTATGCAATAACATTTCAATAGCAAAAGGAGAGCTCAACTAAGTTTCTGGGTTTGAAGATTGATGATAATTTAAACTGGAAAAATCATGTCGAATGTATGAGTAGTGAATGCTATGTTTTGAGATCCCTAAAAAATCTAGGAAATATAAACATGTTGATAACTGTTTATTATGCCTATTTTCATTCTATCATGAGCTATGGGTTTATTTTCTGGGGATGTTCTACATATTGTAAAAAAGTTTTTATTTGGAAAAGAAGGCTTTGGGACACAAAGAAGCCAATCATGCAGAGGCATTTTCAGGCAGCTAAAAATTCTACCTTTGGCTAGTGAATATTAAACTTTGTAAAGAAACTAACTCTGACCTAAGTAATAACAACACTAGAAGGAAATTAGATTTACATATTCCCAGGCCAAATCTCAGCTGTTATCAAAAAGGGGTTTACTATTGTGGAATTAAATTCTTTAACAGACTTCCAAAATAGATTAAAAAGTTTACCAACAAACCAAAAGAAATGAAATTATTGATTAAGAAATATTTAAATGCACACAGTTTCTACTCTGTTGATGATTTTATGAAAAATAATATGTTAATAGGTTAATAGTTTATAAATGTAATTCTTTTAAATGCTTTGACAAGTTCCACATCCTATAGTCATCCGACTTTTATGGGATCTATGGAATGCTTTCTTACTTTACTTTACTTTACTTTAATATACTCAGTGCAAATTAGGAACCAAAAACAGTGGCCAAGCGCAACATTTGAGCATCCTCCATAAAATTTTCGGGACAGATGGACATTTTGCCAAAAAAGGGACTGTCCTAGGAAGAACAGGAAGAATGGACACCTTAATGTATCATTTTTATGACAGGGGATTTATAATAAGGGTTAAAAAATGTAATGGGTAATTTCTTTCAAAATTATTTTTGCCTACAATTTTCTCCCAGTTCTATAGGTTCTGTGTGTGAAGACTGATTAAAATTAGTCAAGTAATACAGATTTAAATAGAGATCATAATATGATAGGGGTTGAAACATTTATCGGGTGTTTCAATCAAAATTAGATTGAGAATATGATAGAAGAAAAATTCCTCCGATAGTGGGATTTGAACCCAGAACCTTTGGCTATCCGTGCCACTGCACTACCGACTGAGCTAAGCCAGAGTTCGCTTGACAGCTTCAGATCAAAACTCTCTCTTATCACTGATTATCCTTAAATATCTCTATTGTGATGTCTGGACTTTGTCCACAAAAAAAGGTAATACACATGTTTAAATTTATAGAACTATTTTGTTGATATCACATGCCAGTAAGATTCTTCTAAAAATCATCCATGAATGTCTAAGAACGTACTTAGATAAAGAAATACGACCAGAGCAAGCTTCATATGATTCTTATTGTCAGACAACTAGTTGAGAAATGCAGAGAGTTTAACTCCCTTTGGTACTTTGTTTCCTGTGGAATGAGTGTTCCAGATCACCTTATCTCTTATCACTTCGATAGTAAGGCTGGATAAGATGACCTCCAAGATTAAGACAAGTTCTGTTTAACATCCATGGAGAATATGTCATGAGAAGAAGCCTTGAAGGCTGAATTGGCGGGAGAAGAAATCAACGATATAAGATTCGCTGATGATACTACTCTATGCGCAGAATTACAGATTGAAATGAAGAATCCAAGAAAGAAAGCAAGATGCTTGGCTTATCGATCAATAAGGAAAAGATCAAGATCATGATAATTGACAGAGCTGGGTCACTACCAGATGCACATGAGGAACAATATTTTTACCATTGAAATAGACAAACATTTTACATGCCAGTGGAGTAGTTCATACAGTTGATAGCTCCACGCCGTCGCTGACACTTGTTTAGAAAGTTCGAGCTTATTAAATCGAGAGTATTGAATGCTCTGGTGTTTGCAGTGTTCTGTTAGGGAGCTGAAACTTGGACAATAAATGAAAAGGATATCAAAAGAATTGATGCCATTGAGATGTGGACATAGGCTATAGGAGGATACTAGGATATTGTAGATGGGCCATCGGAGGGGTTTCCACTTCTTTGGGCATATAGAATGGGGACAGGAAGACAACTTGGAAAAGATGATTATCCCAGGCAAAGTTGAAGGGCAAAGGTTGCGTGGAAGACCAGGAAGACGATGACAGATAAGACTAATACAACATTGGGTCAGCTGCTCCGAGTGCGAAGGAGACACAATACCAATGTGATGAGTCAGCAACTTTAAACTATGAAAGATGGAATACTGATGAGTAGTACTATGAGGGTATTTGTGTAAAATTCTGTGATGTTGGACAAACACTGCAAATTTGTATAGAGATCACATAATAGAGGGTTGATAATTTAATATGAGGTTGTTTTTCGAATATTAAATTCTCGTATAATATTCGATCGATTCTATAGGATACATGTGTAAAATTAGCATAATCCCAATGACGCGGACCAATTCACACGATATTCACATGTCCACGGACTGTGTGATGTTTTTTTGTTTATGAGGGATGCATGGTTACCAACTGTCCTTCTATATAATCAAATCAAATCAAATCTCTTTATTCCCAATAAACAATACATAACAGAAGTAATGATTGTATAGGCGTCGTCAATTGAAACTTAAAATTAAAAATATATACATATGACAGAAGAGAAAGTATAAGTACAGAAAAACAAACATTGTTAATACATAGAGTAGATAATTAATTTTGCACAATACTAATATGGAAAATATTATTGAAATTCATAATTTAAAAATTCCTCTATGCTGTAAAAACAGGACATAGTTAAGAGATTCTTTAATGTAGATTTGAATCTGGATGTACTTAAAGATCTAATTGAAATGGGGAGTTTATTAAATAATTTTATAGAAACACATCGAAAGCTTTTTAAGGTTTTTGAATATTGACAATAAGGTTTGTTTATATCACTTTTATGCCTAGTGTTGTGATTGTGAACATCAGAGTAAGATTGAAAGCTGTTCTCATGTTTTTTAATAAATAATAAACATTGTAATATATAAATACATGGTAGGGACAAAATTCTTGCTGTAATGAAAAGTGGTTTACTATGACTTCTCGGAGGCTTATTGAACATTGCTCTTAGGGCTTGTTTTTGAGCAATAAAGATGCAGTTGGAATGGGAATTGTTTGCCCATAATATAGTTCCATACGTAAGATGGGAGTGGACATATACATAATAAATAGATAGCAACACATCTAGTGATACAGTGTTATTAAGTTTTCTTATTAAGAATATACTTTTGTTAATCTTTGGGTTAATATAGTTGATATGAGATTGCCAATTTAAGTCATTTTGTAAGAAGATTCCAAGAAATTTTACTGGTTCGCTAGTTTTTGCTGATTTACAGTCATAAGAGACTTCTAATTCTTGTATCTTATCTAGATTTAGAGACAACGAATTAGCATTGCACCAGTCTTTAAGTAGGTCAGTGGGAAATTCCATATTAGTATTATTAGACGAAGAACATATACATACATCATCAGCATAAAGGTAACATTTTACAGAAATAGATTCAATAATCCTGGGGAGATCATTCATATAGATAATAAACAACAGAGGACCGAGAATTGACCCCTGCGGTACTCCATAATTTACACTGTTTAGTTTAGAATATGAGTTACTAATAAAGACTGATTGTTTTCTCTTTGTTAAATATGATTTGATAAGTGCTAACGCAGACGATGTGAAACCTAGTAGACTAATCTTAAGAAGCAGTTTTTCATGACATACAGTGTCAAAAGCTTTGGATAAATAAAAAATTGGGCACCAATTTTAAGGTTATTTTCTTTGCCATCTATACAATTCTGAATGAATGCCATGACAGCTTCACAGGTTGATAAATCTTTTCTGAAACCAAATTGATTTTTAAAAAGTAAATTGTTTGATTCTAAGAATTTAGTGATTTGTTGACTTATGATTTTTTCAAAAACTTTTGATAACGTTGGTACTAGTGATATAGGTCTATAATTGTTAAAAACATTTTTGTCACCCTTCATATACAGGTATTACTTTAGAAGTTTTTAGTTTATCAGGAAAATATCCAGTTTCAATACATTCATTAAAGATATGACATAATATCTCTGATATATAGATACTACAATGCTTAAGAATACTAGAATTAATATCATATATATCCAAACAAGAGCTGTTGCTTAATGTCTGAATCGTAGAATAAACATCCTGTACTGAAACTTTTTTAAAAGAGAAGCCTAGTTGATTGTTTATGGGTAATCTATTTGCTTGTGTAGCATAGTGTGCTACACCATTTCTACTAGGGGGTATGTTTTCTATTACTTCTTTCACAGAATTAATGAAAAAATCATTAAAACTATCACAAGACAAAGAGGTGGGAATTAGCTTCAAGACTTTACATAGTATATAGTCCAGTCAAATTAGATTTTTTGCTGCATTAAATCATGTAGTTCCAAATGTTTCAGGAATGTGTAGTGGGAGGTCCCCTGAACAACGCCTAATGTTTTCCCGCCAATTTCAGGTGCCGCGGGGGGCGGGGGGAGGCTAAAAGGTCCCTTTTTTCAGTTTTTGGCGCAAATCTCGAAAACAGTGCATCGTACAGAAAATGTTATGGTATTAAAAATTAAAGCTTATTAAATTCGCGACAACATGGTATATTCATATTTATCTTTATATGTTACTGTCTCCGAGAATGAGCCGGCGAAAATGGAAAAACTGCAGAAAAATTTGTAGCGCCTCACGTTTTTCGTCAAACTCGCCCTTCCAATTCTTTAGTTTTCCATTTTACAAGAAACTCGTAAGAAAAGAAGTTGTAGAGAATTACATGTTCTTCAAGAATATACATACATTTGATAATTTATCTTCACGTAGTCAAAAGTTAGACCTTTTTAAATTTCGGGGTCGATTTCGAGATTCCGCTAGTAAACTGCTCATCATTTTATTTCCGTTTTCAAGTGCTTTAATTCTCTGTATCACGTTATTTATTGTTTATGTGAACATAAATGTTATTTATTACCCATATAACTAACATATATATACGATAGCTAATAATGCAAAAGTAATAAAAGAGGCTTACTCAATCTAATTTCCTCTCACCCTTCCATCCTGTCACACATTTAAAGCTGTTCATACTCATATTCCTCATCGTACAACTCTTCGAAGTCCTCTTCAACGGGAGCATTGTTAGTGCAAGCACCGTGGCAATTGCCACAGACAGGTGCCTGTGGCACAATGACAAAATATGGAGTTCAGCACGCTGTCAGGTGCAATAGGGGCCTTGGTCTTAATAGGAGTCAGATATCCCCCATCTTTTCTTGTCCATCCCCAACGTTCAGGTTCGAGAGATTCATTTCCAAACCACTGCTGGACCTGTAGAAACACTCTGCACGAGTGATGTAGAGCAGCATCTTTTGTAGCTGGCAATGAAGACAAGTTCGCTTTCATCTTGGCAGAACATTTGATGAAGCACATGTACCTGTGGATAAAACACAATAGAATAGAATATTTATTTATCAAACAGCATGATTCAATGAAGTTAGTACATGCAATACAAAATGAAATGTACCTGTGATGATTGAGGTCAAGCTCGTTGGGTGGGCCTGATACATCAGTAGGAACATTTGTTCCCCAGCTTCAACAATATCTCCTGGCGTGGATGTGGAGTCGTAAAACACTTCAGCGATGTTTTTGGTTTCGTCAGGAAACCGCTAGAAACATTTGTGGTATCGCATCCAGTGAAGCAATGGATAAACAGAATGTATGGGCTGAATGGCAAGCCCTGAAGTTGTTGGGAGGAGTACAACCTGTCTTCTGTGTTGCCTCGTCCAGGCTTCATAAAAAACACATTCGTGTCTCGTTATGTGAGTGCCACGAGCAAGACGAGCAGGTCTATGTCTTCGCCAACTACCACCACAGTTGAATGAGAGATATTTTCCAGTCCACACCTAACAAGGCTGCAGTCAGCGTCTCCTTTGTCTATGATGACTTGTACACCTTTTGCGCCCAAGGCCTGCGCTAACATACATATCAGCTTGGTTTTGTTCCTTTCGTTGGAAAGGAAGTTTTCCTGCTGAACAGTAGCCACCATGTTCTCATCAAAGTCTATATGCCCTTGATGCCATTCGATGTTGTTCGGCTCTTTTCGTGGAATCCGTGTCTTCGTAACAGTCAAAAACCACAGCAGAGTTGTAGCCGTAATGGTTGATCATGTAAGACACATATTGATCGCAGATGGAGGCGAACTTGGTGTTGTTGTTCCACTTTACTCTATGAAGGAGGAAGCCGCCATCGATTAGCGTGAAACTGTTCTTCAAGTTGACCATTTTATTGCTTGAAGGAAAGGCATCGTTTTCCTCATGATCCCTTCGTCGAAAAGAGTCATGGGGTATGGGGCTAACTCACACTTCAACAGCTCCTCTACATCCTCTTTAGTTTTCTGGGTAATTATGGTCCTCTGGAAAATCATTAAAGGCTCGATCACCACCACTCCGTTGTCCAGTTTGACAGTGTTGCTCATAGCAGCCAATGGGACTACTGCGTTCTTCTTACACTGCTTCATTTCTGCGAAGTTCATTCCAACAAAAGTTTCCATGTACGGGTTCCGATTTCCATTGCTTTGTAAAAGTTGATGTTATTGGTTCCTATTACTCCGGTTGAAAGAGACATCAAAGAATCGCGTACAGAAAATGGCGGGTGATCAGCCAACCACTGAGCAAGTTTCCTTCTATCTTGGTCATTTCTGCTAACTCGTGATGCTCGAAAGTCGACATGATGTTCTCCACTCACAGAATGGACGCCGGCAAATTGTTCTAAAGAAGAACATATGGCTGTAGCTGTGCATGCCCCTCCAACCCATTTCGCCAACACAGAATCACTCATGCCTCTCCCTCGTGTAAGTCCACCTTCACTTTTCATGTCACGCACCAGTGTCACTTCATTTGCCATATCAGACCACAGTCTTACCAACATTTGGAAATAGTAGTATTTTAGTTAAAACCGTAGTACACTATGTATACTACGTCGATTATGTAAACAATAAATAACGTACATAAAAGTTCACATTTTATACATACTGGTATAAAGGCTCACATGCATATACCTGTAGGCCTATATATATATATATATATATATGTATATATATTAGTTATATGGGTAATAAATACCATTTATGTTTACATAAACAATACATAAAGTGATAAAGAGAGTTAAAGCACTTGAAAACGGAAATAAAATGATGGGCAGTTTACTAGCGGAATCTCGAAATCGACCCCGAAATTTAAAAACGGTCTAACTTTTGACTACGTGAAGATAAATTATAAAATGTATGTATATTCTTAAAGAACATGTAATTCTCTACAACTTATTTTCATACAAGTTTCTTGTAAAATGGAAAACTAAAGAATTGGAAGGGCAAGTTCGACGAAAAACGTGAGGCGCTACAAATTTTTCTGCAGTTTTTCCATTTTCGCCGGCTTATTCTCGGAGACGGTAACATATAAAGACAAATGTGAATTTACCGTTTTGTCGGGAATTTAATAAGCTTTAATTTTGAATATCATAACATTTTCTGTACGATGCACTGTTTTCGAGATTTGCGCCAAAAACTGAAAAAAGGGACCTTTTAGTCTCCCCCCCACCCCCCGCGGCACCTGAAATTGGCGGGAAAACATTAGGCGTTGTTCAGGGGACCTCCCACTACACATTCCTGAAACATTTGGAACTACATGATTTTTTGCAGCAAAACCATCTTTTTTTATCTAATTTGACTGGGCTAATAGTAGAGTTCTGTTTAATGATATTCCAAATTTGTTTTGGCTTATTAATCGCATCACGGACTAATTTATTGTTATATTCCAATTTAGCTCTACTAATTTCATACCTATATCTGTATTTGAGCTGTTTAAATTCTTCTTTTGCTATAGGGCAAGTGGATTTTTTTGAAAGATAGAAAGATTTGTGTACCTGTTTTTTCAAATTTCTTAATGCAGGAGTGTACCGTTTATTGGAGAGAGATTGTTGATATTTTGCGTTATTTTTAACTTTTTTAATTGGAAAACTCAAGTTTACTGCCCATTGAAATAGATCAAAGAATGTGATAAACTTATCATGTGCATTGTTGCAACAGAATACAGACAACCAATTAATGCTATTGAAACAAATAGCAAGAATGTTTAAATTAGACTCATCTATATTACGAATGCTTCTATAGCAGACATAAGCATTCTTATTTATTTTCAGGTATTTATAACCTATGTCTACTTGCAGCTTTAAACTATAATGATCAGAGCAACCTATGTCAGTGACATCCATATAAGTCTTAGATGGATGAAAGGTGGTTATGATATTGTCAATGCACTTTCCTTGATTTTTTGATCCTGGTCTTGTGATGATATTATTGAACATAATATGCAGACCATAGCTATCAATTAAGTTACAGAGTTCTGTTTTAGTACCACAGTTACTATTAAAATCCACATTAAAATCACCAACTAAAATTATATCAGTCCTCAAAGTGAGTACTATGTCAAATAGTTTACTTAATAATTGAAAAAACATTGACTTGTTGCTGGGATCAGGTAGGCCCTACTCTATAAAAGCAGATAATTAAGATATTAACCTCCACAACAAGAATACAAGATATTTCAAATACATCTTCTAAGGCTAATTTGTTTACTGAGGACATGTCTTTATAAGTAAGGTTATTGTTTAGTAATATAGCAGTTCCCCCATGGTTTTTAGTTTTCCTACAATAACTAGAAACAACTTTATGGTTGGGAAAGAGTTCAAGATCAAGCTCTTCAGGTTTTAACCAGTGTTCCGCTATACATAGGATATCTAGTTTATTTTCCTCAGCTTCAACTGCTAATAAATCTGTTTTGCCAGATAGCCCTTGAATGTTAATATACATCAAACAAAGCAGTTCCTTTGGAGCTATCGAGCTTGAATCTATTTTACCTGCATTAGTCCTAGTTCTATGTGTACCAGGATTAGCTTGTGTACTTAACCTAAAAAACATTTATCTGGTATGTCTACATGTGAGCTTTGATCTGAGACACTATGATGATCATTATATTTGAGTGGAATTGGTTTCCTTTTATTCATATTTATCTCGCTTACATATTCCATTATTTGTTTACTAATTACTTGTTTTCCGGACCAATTCATGTGTAAACCCTGTTGAGTGTGATTCTGTCTACCTATATTTTGTATGTCTAAGAGTTTTACCCTTTTAAAATGTTTACATATATCCTTTAATTCCTTATTAGCAGCTTCAATTTCTCTATTCACACAAGATGCAATTTCTAAGTCATGCCTGAAGGGAATACCCACTCAGCACACATAGCCTACGTAAAATATATGTAAAATTTACGTTATCCCTAGATCTAGGTAATGTACATCACACATATTGGTTAAATAAAATCTACATATAATATACGCTCAAATGTCCCACTTTTTTATGTATTTTTTACGTCTATTCATGTCAATACAGACATTTAATATATATCAATTATACGTACAATCGCATACATACTATTGATGTACAATATCTGATACGTAAAATATATGTAAAGATGATCTATCAAACGGATATTTTACATATATAATTTATGTAGCCTAAATACACTGCATACATAAATACATTGGTTCATAAATGTACACTGCTCACATACATTTTACATATACTATCAATACATGAGATATCAATAACTAAATATGTCATCAAGAACACTTTTTGTGCTTATTATCTTGCAGTTTTTGGGACTTCTTGCTGAGGTATTTTGAAATTATTTATTGTAAGCAAAACACTGAGATCGCTCATAACACACACTGAACCAAGAATTTTCGGAACATCATCATTAACATCCATTAAGCACAGCACTAGCCTTTCTACTGACATTATGCTAATCCACTGCCCTTTAAGTCCTTCTTTTACACTTAGGAAGTACTGCATCACATCTTCCAAACAATGCAGAGCTTGTCGTTCAGCATAACTTTTAAGTTCTTTTAATCTTTCTGCAACTGCTTGGTTTAAATTTTCTTCTTCTGCATGATGGACCTGGTCTTGACAAGTAGGCCTACTCGGGCAGATTAGGAAGTATTGATGGTACTGCACCAAGTTTCAGTTTAGGGTAAGTTCTAGGAAATGTTTTTATTTCACCGTTAACTACAAATGTCTCTGTTCTTATCACACTCTCTTCAGGAAAATGCTTCACACAAATAACAGGCTTGCTTACCCATGTAAAGTCTGTAGGAATGTTTTTAAGCCACTTCTTCTTAAATTCTTCGTCTTTTGGTAAAGAAAATGTACTAACACTTTCATGTTGTGACTTGTAGTTACTTTTACAGCCAGCAACAATACATCAGCTAGGCATTGTGAATTCCTGAAACAATTAAGAAATACTTTAGCAGCGTTGCCATAAATTATTATGATCAGAACTAATTACCACAGCATCTGTATTATAAATCAGTTTGCAAGTCGTTGAGGTTATGATAGGCCTATTTATGTATGTGAAACAAATCTTGCACAGGGACTTACCAGTACTGTTTTCTGTGTAAATGTTTTTCTTCTGCCTCATTTAATATTCTACATGAAGGACCAGGTCACATTCAGATAGGAAATGTATTCATCATCACTGCAAGTTGCGTAATATTTCGTCAGCTTTAAATACACACACATGTACATTTATTCTTCGTTTCTATGTTATATACATAGGGAGTAGTTGCAACAGAACAGTGCAATTCTCTCCACACACAATTTCTTGTTAATAAAACACTATAAAAGAGGAACTTATACACAAGCATATGTACAGATGAAAAACCGATCTTCATTGCTGACGTCACAGACAAGATGGCCGCCAGTCCACATTCCTTCCGCGTCACCGGTGCGGTGGTGTTCTTCCGAGCACCTACGCAACCGCAAGCTTACCAAAGAAGTAAGAAAAATAGTCCTACTGAATTTCCGGATGTAATAATTTTAAACCATTTTTAAAAATTTCAGATTAGCGTGAGTAAATTGTATTAAATTAACCAAATCTATTTACTAGAGTAAAACACAATAAACCGGTGTTTACAATGTCAAATTCTTGACGTATAATTTACGTGTAATTACGAATATTTGTTTACGTTATTTTGATATTAGCAAATGAACAGTAAATTCGATTTTGTTTTATAATTGCTTATGTAACAGTACTTAATTTTGATGTATAATGAATATAAAGCAGGATTAAACTACAATTTTTATACATGTATATATTGGATATAAAATATACGTATAATTTATGTTTTGAATTTGACCAAACCCTAAGATATATATCTAGCTCTAAAACATACGTATATTATACATATCGTGCTGCGTGGGTATTTACCACGACTACATTGGTATGAGTTATAGTAACTAGAGTGTTTTTCATGTCCCTCAGCATTCGCTTCTTATTATTTTTATATAGATCATTTGCGCCACCTATAATGACAGCTAAATCCTCCGAATTAAAGTCTTTACATTCTGAATTAATATTTTTTGTTACCTCTTTAAGCTGAGCATTCGGCTTTACCATACCTTCCGTAGAGATGTAAACATCTTCTTCTTGCAGGCAGCTAGCTAATCCCCTTGCATGACTGTCACCAAACACTTTGAGTCTAACTTATTCCTCTTGATTTGTTGTTTCTTTTGATGAGTTGGCATATCTTTCGGCTTGACTGAATTCACTATCGGTTCCTCTTGCTCTTCTTGATGTTCCTGTAGTACATTAAATTTGTTTTTAGTTGCAATCCCCTCTACATTTCTCTTTAGCGATGGCCTGTAAGTATGTCGGGAACTCGGCGTATCCCAGTCGTTTGTTTTTGCTGCACATGCGTAACACTTAACCGACTTTTCCAACTTTTCTTCCAACTTCAATATATCTTGTTTTAGGCAATCTATTATTGTTTTCAGGGATTTATTTTCGTCATACAGTTGCTCTAGATTGAGTAGATTACCTGTACTATTGTGGCTGGCATTGTCAGATTCGGATGCATCACTTCGTTCTTCATCCTTCTGGCAACGCGTACATAACCATTCCCTTGTTTCCATTGAATTTAACATTACTGGATCAATCCTTGCACATCTAAAATGATAATAATTTTTGCATATACTACATACAGTTCCAGATTGTAGACGCTTTTTGCAGGATTCACACAGTTTGTCCTGAAATGCGGAGCTACTACACAAATTGCTTTGACCGGGCGCCATAGCTGAATCTGCTTGATGTAGCAGCAGACGACAAATATGGCATGTGCCAGTTGTAACGTCTGTTTTCACAACTTTATTCATTCGATTTCAAGGCGAATTACGTCATACTGAACACCTCCGATGTTTTGTTAGGTTAGGAACGTTTATGTTAGTTAAGGAGCAATATACTGAATAGCACAACCACCATTTCTTACGAGCAGCTAGTGGCTTGTACCTTTATAGGTTCGTCACACTGTTTATCCACAATCATATCTTGTTTAGCGATATGACGTCACACCTCCAACGTCCAATCAGGAACACGAGGACCGAAAAATGGTGAAGATGATATAAAAGAAAGTGTATCAATTGGGGCGGGAGACGCGGAACAAATCATTTGCCGAGACAACATCTCCTCTCCACACTTCTGTCTATAACAAAATTCGTGTAATATAAGTGTTTTATGAAGAGAATCTCGGTTCTAAAAAATGGTCCCCGCCAATGGGATTTTGTCAATGAATTTAGATTTCTACCTTAAAAATATTGTGGGGTAGAAACTACCGACCCTCAAACAAAAGGGGTGCACTGGGCTTTATTTAACACTACAGTATTTCTAGTCGACCAATGAGGAACCCGTATGTCAAGTTTTAGTAAAATTGCTGAATATTCTGGAATATACAGACGCACAAGCATAAGCTTAAATGCATTGAGTTATATAATAAGAAAACTCGCACAAATGTGCATTTAAACTAAGTCTTTGCTATAATCCATCAATGACTTCACTCTGTTTGGACATACAGAAAAATGGTATCTTGTGCACTTATTGTCACATAGTTTACACATGCAGTATTCTGTAGGGTCATGATACTCGGTTCTTCTGCAGAGCTTATGGTGAAAACCATGTATTGCCAGTCTTGTTATGGCACTGCGGAATTTATTGTTTGGACCTATCCAGTTTCGGTTCACCATTGCTTGAGTTGAGTAAAACTCTTGCCAAATTTCTCTTCTTTTCTGCTGCCTGTCCTCTTTTAGTTGGCATTCTTGTGGAAATGCATTGAGTTATAATTCGTGACATTTAAAACTTATGTGCTACAATAATAGCAGCGGAGACAATATATATATAATAATAATAAAGGAATGAATTTACAACAAATTCTTCACGTCAATGATATCCCTTTTATTTTTGCCAAACATCTGAAGGCATTTAAATATGCAATCACTTGTCTTCAGTTGCCAACAGCATAGCCAATTCAATTCTACCGACTAATGCAAATTTGGTATTTAAAAGCATGTGATGGGTTATTGGTCGTTACTCTGGTACCGGTCAATCAACGTGGGAAAAAATCCTATGGAGTTTATACGTTTCATGAAAATCTGATAAAGCGTGTTCGAGCTATCGCGCGTACAGTCACATGGACGGACGATTGTCCCGTTCACTGTTTTCGAAAAGAAGGCAGGGGAAGCAGAAGAGATTACGGTATTTATGATATTACAGCCCCAAATCCAGTTATAAATGTCATAACTTTCCTACTAAACTACCTTATGTATTCTCGACAGTAGCCTCCTTTCGCTTTTTGTGTTAAGTACGGTATAATTCCGGGACTGGTCTACCGGTACCTATTTGCTTAATTTGTACGTTATATTCAAAAGATATAGCAGAAGTTTTTAACAGACTATCAACTGAATTTATTTATTTACGTCCTACGTGATCAATATACATTGATATGGGACAGTGTAGATCGAGATACTCGACCCAGTACAAATTAGAATAATACAATAATCTACAAATAATACAGAGATCTAGAACTAGTACACCTAATAATACAATTATCTACAGATAGTACACATAATACATATTTCAAAAAGCAAAACTTTAGATATTTAATTAATGAGTCTCTGAAGGAGTTGTGAGTGTGACTTATTGAGTAGTGCGGACATGATTGCAGTATTCCTCAATACTATAAAAACATGCATTATTAAAAAACGTTTTCAGTGATTTCTTGAATTTATTTGCGCAATGTATGTTTTTCAAATGGTGAGGTAGTTTGTTGAATAGGTTGATTCCAGTGTAAACTACTCCTTTCTGGAATAAGGATGTACTATGAGAAGGTATAGATAGGTTGGTTTTGTGTCTAGTATTGTGATTATGGATTGCTTCGATTTTTTTAAAGTCCTCCATGTGTTTTTTGACATGTAGCAGAAGTTCATACATGTAAAGAGATGGCAGAGGCATGATATGTAGATCCTGAAATATTGGTCTGCACGTATCATTTCTGTTTGCTCCGATTTTATTGTTCTAACGATTCTCTTTTGTAGTCTAAAGACTGATGTACTGTAGGTGCTGTTTCCCCAAAATATGATTCCGTATCTTAATATGCTGTGAACATGCGCAAAGTAGGGGGTCTTGACTGTGGGTAAGTTTGTGAATTTTTTTAATGTGGAACATTGCGTAGGTAAATTTTTCTAACTTTCAATTAATTTCTTCGATGTGGGGTTTCCATGTCAAGTGTTCATCTACGTTAATGCCTAAAAATTTTGCGGATGATGTATAATTGATGGAATTTTCAAATGTAATGATAGGCTTGGGTGGATTGTTATTTCTTTTGTGGTGGATGGAAATAGCTGCTGATTTACTTTCATTTAAAATGAGGCCATTTGTTCTGAACCAATCTATTATTTGTTGTGCCACCGTATCTATTTTGCATTTAAGCTGATGTTCATTTTTACCTCCAACCAAAATGTTAGTATCATCTGCAAAGAGTGTGGTGAGTTCTGAATCGTTGTTTAAAGGTAGATCATTAATGAATAATATAAAGATAAAAGGGGCAAGAATTGAGCCTTGTGGGACTCCATATTGAATTTGTTTCTTTTCCGAAGTGTATTTTTCTAGTGCTAGATTTGATTTGTTGAAGTGGGTGATTTCGACGACTTGAAAGCGGTTAGATAGGTAAGAATTGAACCAGCTTAATGCTGTTCCTCTTACCCCGTAGTTTTCTAATTTATTTAGTAGTAAATCATGGCTTATTATGTCGAAAGCTTTAGATAAGTCGAGGAATAGACCAATGCAGCTGTGGCCGGAGTCGAGAGTGTATCTGACATATTCGATAAATTTGTATACTGCGGATTCGATTGATTTTCCTTTGGTGAAGCCATGTTGATGTTCTGATATTATTTCACAGTGGGACATGAAGGACTCTATTCTATTTAGCATTACTCTTTCTAGGATTTTGGAGATGGGTGATAGAAGGGATATTGGACGATAGTTTTCCAGCATATCTTTAGGGCCTTTTTTGTATATGGGTTTAATGATTGCCGTTTTTAGTATATCTGGGAATTGACCTGTCGAGAGTGATAGGTTGGCTAAGTGGCATAAGGGATCCACAAGATATATGCTACATGATTTTATTAAGGAGGGAGGGATTCCATCTGTACCTAATGAGTTTTTTCTAGCTAGGTTTTTGATAATGGTAATTATTTCGCTTTTTCCTGCAGGGTATAAGAATATTGTTTTATCGTTTAGATTAAAGTTGAGTTTAGCAAGAGGGGCTATAGGTTTTAAGGATTGGTTGTGTAGAGTTTGTTTGGCTATGGTGCAATAATGATCATTGAAGGCTGTAGCTAGTACTGTGGGATTGGAAACTTGACTCTTAAAGGCATCAAATAATGTGGATTGTTTGGGGTCAGTGCTGCCTTTACTGAGAGATATTTCTTTTTTAATTACATCCCATATTGCTTTAGATTTGTTGCTAGCTTTATTTATATAGTTATCATTGTACTTCTTTTTTGCTGCTGCTAATACTTTATTGTATTTTTTTGTATTTCTTGGTGTACAGGGTTATATTAGGGTCAAGGGATGTTTTTGAGATTTTTGATAGCTGCTTTAATTTTTTGCTAGAGGTTTTAATACCAGGCGTTATCCAGGAATTCTTGTGTTGGTGTATTTTAACCTTCGTGATGGGAGATGCGATGTTCATTTGGTGTTTTAGAATATTAAAGAAATCTTCGCATGCATAATTAGCTGATTCATGCTGGTAGATGCTTTCCCATGATTCTTTTTCTAGGAGTATGTTCAAGTAGTCCATGCTTTTTTTGTTAAGTTTCCTGGCATATTTGTATTTAATTGGTGGTGGAGTTGTACTTTGAGAGACTTTTGTGTGCGAGTTATATGTATCTATTAATTGAGCGAGGTGATCGGAGTATCCCGGGTCGAAAACTTGCACTATACATTCTGAGTCTGGCCTGTTAATGGACTGTGAGTGAGGGGTTAGTCTAGTGGGCTCATTGACTAATGCTATGAGGTTATGGATTAGCATAAGTTTAGTTAGTTCTGGTTTAATATTTTTGGAGAAGTCAATGTTTAGGTCACCGATTAAAAATATTGTTTTACTGTCGCGGTAGTGATGTAAGATAGTGTCTAATCTCTCTATGCAAATGTCAATGTTACTGTCTGGGGAACGATAAAGGCATATAATAACTGTTTTAAGGGTTGGTATTTCAATTATGGATGATTCGAAGTGTTGCTCCAGATTAAGATGGCTCAAGCATTCCACTTTTTTAACATTAAGGTCTGTTTTCGTAAAGATGCAAGATCCACCGTTTTTTTTGTTTGATCTACAGTAATATGCTTTTAGTTTGTATTGAGGAATACTTACAAGTTCAATCTCCTCTTTTCTCATCCAGTGTTCTGTTATGCATACAACATCAGGTTTATGGGCATCTAATGTTATGTGAAGGTTGATGGATTTGCTTCTGAGGCATTGTATGTTCAAGTGAAATAGCCTAAGAGTTATATTAAAAAACTATCTTCATATTTCGAAGGCTGCTTCCTGTCTCTAGCTGGTCTGTTGTTGCTGTGTTGGGATATTTCACATTGATCATTGCTGAGATTAGTTGGTACTCTCTTCTGACGACTGGATGTTCTGTGGTCTATGCTGATTTCATCTCCTTTTGTGGTTTCTTCAGATGTTGAACCGGCAGTGGATGCTCCTGTCGGGGAAGTGGGATGCTCACTTGCAACGGTGTTTTTATCTGGTATATTCCTCACCTCCTTCCAGTGCAGCATGATGGAGTCTTCCTTCTTCCTTGCATTATTATTCAGGCCTACTAGGTCCTTAACTTTGTCACAAATATTTGATGCTATAGCTTATTTCCCTTTGTTGTTGAGGTGAAGGCCGTGTGTTGTGAAGCAGGATCTGTCAAGTTCCACATCCAACACTACTACGTGGTCGTATGGCTTCATGATTTTCTTCAATTTCCTATTAAAATTTCTAACCTCCTGCCTTGTTTGAGAATTGGTACTTAGATCGTGTCTTTCAGGGGCACTCATAACTACAATATTTGTATGGCTGTTTTTTTCCATAAAGGACTTCGCGCTGTTAAGGCCAACCTCTGAGGAGGTTTTGGTTATGTTGTTAGTTCCCCCCCCACACGATCACCGTATCCTTTTTTGTCATTTTTGATAGCTCATTGCTGCCAGCCTGGGTTACGACTTCTAGAGGGGCTCCTGGGAAAACTAGTCCACGTATATCTACCTCTCTTAATTTGGATTTTACTTCAGTGGCACATTTCCTCGCGTGACTGTCTCCAATCACCAATACTTTGTTTATAGCCGGAACAGTACTATTGAGTTTAGGGTTGATTGAAGATTTAGGTTTCGTTCTGTCGTCTTTTGGAGCAATCGCTGCATAGCGATTGGCTGTCACAAAGCTATGAGTCGGCAATGATGGCCAAACGGATGGGGATTTGTGAGTATTTACTCTCCAGTTATCATTTTGACAAGATCTTAATTTATCCTTCAGAGCATTGTTTTCCCATTGAAGTTGCCAAATGGTCTTGTTCGCCTCTTCTAGGTCCTTAGTAAGGACGCTGATGATGGTGTTCAAGGAGCGATTGTTTAACACGGCATCATCTCTAAGGTCATGAGAGTTTGGATTTAAGAGATTCATGTTAGAAGTACACTGCATTTTGTCTTAGCGTCCAGGCGCCAGCCATGCGGCTTTTACAACCTCTATGGCAGTGACCGCTGGCCTAGGACTCTTGAGTGACGTCGGAGTTTAAGATGGCGCAACTGAAATCAACGGTCGAGCCGTATCACTTGTATGAGTCCATTACAGTACTATAGTGAAACACCCCGGAACACTAAAACTCCGTGAGCACATCAAACTAAGGGTGAGACTTTAGGACACATAGCACTATGAAATACAAGCTATTCATGTTCCAGCACTGGCACTGACCTCGGAGAAGGGAAAATTTAACACAACACACGAACAAAGTAACAATCATAAACCAATATTACAGGAATTAAAAACATAACATTCCTCGAGTCCGCGTGTCACCTGTCTAGCATCGCCAACACACAGTGATCTCAATATATAAACAGGATACACAACAGCAGTGCTTTGGAATTGCATAAATCGTGACGTTCACTTTTTGTTAAGTTGGCTACTCCGTACGTATTGGTGAAGTGTGCTTCCTATGTTAAACATATTGTAACAAGGGCTCGTCGGGGTTCAAAATGAGAACACCGAGTTTATAATTGAAGGATGGAGGTTTCTTTATTTCCTACAACAATTGACAATACAGCCAGAAAACTCCAGACTATTCGCCAGTTCACTGTCCTGTTCAGTGCTCACTCTCACTGTGCTCAGTCCTAATTACAGCACTGTTCCAGTCCAATCCAGATCATCCCACGTCGCGTCGGTCAACTCCACAGTCCTCGCTGCCGCTGTACGATCCACCCGTCGCGCAGAGTTCCCCGGGACGGCACTGCCTCAGCCCAGATCAGCTCACCAGCTCTTCCGTTCACCCCTTCTCTCCGGTCACTAGTTCCCCGTTGACTAGCTGTTCCGCTCTCAGGTCCCTCCGGTCACTGGCTCCTCAGCTCCCCAAGACACACTCACTTGAGGCCGCGCTGATCAGTCCTCTCCGTCCAGCTCACCCTCTGACGCTAACGCTCGCCGCTACTCACGGACTGCCTCTCTGACTGTTCCCTCGTTGACCCTCTGACTCTTCACGGACTGTACTGCCTCTTCACACTGAACTGTCGCTGTTACTCTCATTCGTTGACTCACTGACTCATCACTCCTCGTCGCCGTCTCTGACTGAACTGACTCACTGCTCAGCTCGCTCGCGGCCCCATATATAGGGCCGACGAATATTCCAGACCCGGTCTCTCGAAAGTTCTCCGCCCGCGCATTGTCTAGAAAGTCCGCGCGGGGCGCGTGGCTCCACCTCTGGCCCCTCCCACGAGCGCGCACCGTCACTCACCGCGCCAGGGAGTAGGCCGCTCCCGTCGGCGCGCGGCTCCAATAGTCGTGCTGCTGTCACGCCCACTGGCGCTCGTCTGCCCCCATCCCCTAGGGGGAGCGCGATCTTTCTAGGCTCCGTCGTTTCTCGTTCTTTCCAGCTTACTCCTCCTCCTATCAGCTTCTAGGCTTTTCTGGCTTTGTCACATTGCCCCCTCCTTAAGGGCCTTCGTCCCGAAGTGCCCCATGATATACCGCCAGACGGTCCAGGTGAACTACCGGCATCTTCCCTCTTGGCTGTCGTTGGATGCGGTAGACTTCTGGCCACTTGGTGAACTAATTCATGGCCAACAACAGGTACCGATTTCCATCATCAACAATGGAGCATGGGCCTGCCACGTTGTATTGCTTCATGGCCCCACGGCTGCAAGTTCTAGGCCCTCTGCTGGCAGCACAGGTGTCGCGTTGTTCACGCCGCCTCTCGGCGTCACTCCATTGGTGCAACCAGTTAAACCTTCTCCGCAGTTTGTCGAGTAACAGGTTCACTCCTAAGCGGTCGCCTTTCGCTCCTGCGTGGACTTCCTCCAGGACCTCCTGGACTCCGGCTCTCGGAAGGACTAGGTGGTGCTCCGCAGTCGCCTTCCCATCCGCAGATTCCAAGCTTCCTTTCAGGGCCCCGTCCCTGACCACTAGGGCGTCCTGCTGGGCCCCATAGCCCTCGTAGTTGGCGCTGCGACTGGCTACCTCTTCCCACGTCGGTCCCGTACCCGACATGACGTCCCGCAGTGTCTGCCCCTCGTCCACGCCGTCACGCGGTGTCTCTCCGGCGTCCACATCGTCCCGCGGTGCCCGTCCTACGTCCACGTCGTCCCGCGGTGTCTGTTCCTCGTCCACGTCGTCCCGCGGTGGTTTACTCAGGGCGTGATCTTCTCCTTCGGTAGCAGGTGGTACGGTGATGGCCATGTCCTCTTCCTGCCCTTCCTTATCTTCCACTTTGGCCTCTCTCTCTGGATCACTTTTCTTGGCCACCAGTTCGCTGCCCGGTTCATTCGATCTTTCCTTGGCCGGTGTCAGTTCCTGCTTGAGTTCTTCCTTCGGGCTTAAACGCAGGTGCTTCATTTCACTTATAATTTCTCGTATTTCGGTGTTCTGCCGGTCCATTTTTTCGATCAGTCGGTCGTTCTGGTCTTTCAGGTCGTTCAGTCGGTCATTCTGCTGGTCCATTTTCTCTGTCATCTGCTGAAGAAATGATTTGAACATGTCCTCCATCTTGTCTTCCTTCAATTAAATCCCACTTCTGACACCAGTGTAACAAGGGCTCGTCGGGGTTCAAAATGAGAACACCGAGTTTATAATTGAAGGATGGAGGTTTCTTTATTTCCTACAACAATTGACAATACAGCCAGAAAACTCCAGACTATTCGCCAGTTCACTGTCCTGTTCAGTGCTCACTCTCACTGTGCTCAGTCCTAATTACAGCACTGTTCCAGTCCAATCCAGATCATCCCACGTCGCGTCGGTCAACTCCACAGTCCTCGCTGCCGCTGTACGATCCACCCGTCGCGCAGAGTTCCCCGGGACGGCACTGCCTCAGCCCAGATCAGCTCACCAGCTCTTCCGTTCACCCCTTCTCTCCGGTCACTAGTTCCCCGTTGACTAGCTGTTCCGCTCTCAGGTCCCTCCGGTCACTGGCTCCTCAGCTCCCCAAGACACACTCACTTGAGGCCGCGCTGATCAGTCCTCTCCGTCCAGCTCACCCTCTGACGCTGACGCTCGCCGCTACTCACGGACTGCCTCTCTGACTGTTCCCTCGTTGACCCTCTGACTCTTCACGGACTGTACTGCCTCTTCACACTGAACTGTCGCTGTTACTCTCATTCGTTGACTCACTGACTCATCACTCCTCGTCGCCGTCTCTGACTGAACTGACTCACTGCTCAGCTCGCTCGCGGCCCCATATATAGGGCCGACGAATATTCCAGACCCGGTCTCTCGAAAGTTCTCCGCCCGCGCATTGTCTAGAATGTCCGCGCGGGGCGCGTGGCTCCACCTCTGGCCCCTCCCACGAGCGCGCACCGTCACTCACCGCGCCAGGGAGTAGGCCGCACCCGTCGGCGCGCGGCTCCAATAGTCGTGCTGCTGTCACGCCCACTGGCGCTCGTCTGCCCCCATCCCCTAGGGGGAGCGCGATCTTTCTAGGCTCCGTCGTTTCTCGTTCTTTCCAGCTTACTCCTCCTCCTATCAGCTTCTAGGCTTTTCTGGCTTTGTCACAATATATTTATGAATGTGTTTTTATTATTTTTCATGACAAAATGGTCAAATATTGCGTGGTATATGACTGCACAGAGGTCCAGAGAAATGGAAGTGGACTTAAATTTCACAAGTAGGTTATTTTTGTTTGGAACATTTGAGGATACTGGCCAAATCTGACTTAGCCTCAAGCGTAGCATATCCACGAACGCTTGTCTTTTTCTTGCCTGTTTGTACAGGTTTCCATTTTCTTGGCCTGGTATTCCGAAGAAGTGGGTTCAAACAATGCGCAGAGAATATTGGTCACCCACAGTGTACAGTACATTAAGAAGCAGACACTTTACACCTGATTGCTATCAGTCAAGGTCTGGTGCACTTGTAAAATTACTAAAAGATGATGTACCACCATACCCCCCAGGGAGAGGGGGTCCTCCCCCGGAAAATTTTAAAAATTAAGATGCACAATAACGAGTTTTAAGCTTCCCACGCTTTATAGGCTACTCGTATTAAGCTATTTATAAGCAGACTTAAAAAAATTGTACAATTTTCCTTTTTTTAATCAATGGGGGGGGGTTCAAAACCCCCTCGTTACGCCTCTGGTTCGTAATGTGGTTAGTAGTAGGCCTACTTTAGGTACCATGTAGGAATATAAATTATGCAATATGTCAGTCATATTATTCTTATGCATGTAGGCCTAAATTTTTCATGCTAGTTTTTAATTGCAGAAATAAGAGGAAGCAGATGTTTTTGTATAAGACCTCGCTGAAAATTATACGAAAATGGATAAACAGACAAACAGATGATCTCCCATCAAAACAGAATTGAGAAAGAACAAAAGGCTACAGATGATTGTCTGTCGCAAGAACAAGAAGATAAATAGCATGGCTAATTAAATTTCAGATTTGAAGAAAAGGAACTTCTAAGTAGGTCTACTGACTTAAATAATTTTGAAATTTTATTTCAGTGGCTTCCCTTTGCGCTAGTTTACAGGAATTATTTAAAAAATAAAAATAATAATAATGTGATTTGTATCCAGTACAGTAACGGTAAAGTTGAAGGTCACGGTTTATACATTTCCAAAGCACTTAGAACAGATTTTGTCTATTCTCTTTATATATCGAAATCAAGCATAATATCGCAAAATGAAGGCCTATTGTGAAGTTATTTTAATATTTAAAATGCGAGTGTTTACAACTGTTTACCAATGTACATTCACGCATGATTGAGATTAAAGAAATATTTTTACCAAACCATTACGATATGAAATTAGTTTTGTTATGTACTTAAAAAGCATCAAGTAGCTTATATTGAAACGTTTCATTCATAAAAGTGTTTTAAAAACGCCAATACATCTTCATAATTCCATTAATACACATGAGTTTGTTAGAAGGGGATACGGGATAGGAGCTAAATTATACGTTCACTTTCATGGCGGACCGCGAACCCTGCCGTCACGATTTTTCATCATGCAGTGCTACCTCCAGTATGTAATAGAGCTCAATGCCAACACATTGGTTGTAGTTCCCGTAGCAGTCTGCAATGGAATGCAGCTTAATTTCAAAATCAAAGTTAACATATATTTATAATGTTATTAACTAGAGAAATTGAAAGGAACTAATGTATAGCATGTTTCCAACACAAAAATTAATTTGTTGTAATTATATTATATATTTCTTAATGTATAAAGTTTTAGGTACCAAATATGTAAGTTGGCTATTCTGATCTGGGCTCATCTACTGGTGAGCACCATTGAAATGAATACTAACTGGAATGCCTTCTGAATGAGAGGAAAGTGAAGCTTCTTGTGGGACTAGTCATGTCTGGTCCTGCATGGAAGAAACGAAGTACCTGCACGCGAGAGACCATTATGTTAATAGGATCTTCTCGATTTCATTGGCTTTTTTGAAGTGAAACTTCTTTAGCCGCGGTAAATTAGTAAATCGAGAGCTTGCGTTACGCTCAAAATTGTCACGCAATTAGTTTTACGCTCAAAATTGTCACGAAATTAGTAGGGTGTAACGGAACGGACTGCAAGAAAACAATCAACTCAGTGATTTGGCTTATCCAAAATTTAAAGATTAAAAAAATTAAAACATTGAAAATCCAAAATTTAAAAAATCTAAAAATCCAAAATTCAAAATTTAAAAATTAAAAGATCCAAAATTTAAAAAATCCAAGATTCAAAAATCCAAAATTCCAAAGATAGAAAATTCAAAAAACCAAAATTTAAAAAATACAAAAAAGTAATAAATCCAAAATTTACAAATCCAAACATCCCAAATTTAAACAATCAAAGATCCAAAATTTAAAAATCCAAAATTTAAAAAAAAAAAATCCAAAATTTAAAAAATAATAAATCCAAAATTGAAAAATCCAAACATCCAAGATTTAAAAAATCAAAGATCAAAAATTTTTAAATCCAAAATTTAATAAATAAATAAATCCAACATTTAAAAAATAAAAAAAAATCCAACACTTAAATAATTATAAATCCAAAATTTAAAAATCCAAACATCAAACATTCAAAAATCAAAGATGCAAAATTTAAAAATTTTAATATCCAAAATTTAAAAATCTAAAAATCCAAGAATTAAAAATCCATAATTTAAAAATTCAAAATTTAAAAGTCTAAAAATCCAAAATTAAAAAGTCGAAAATTTAAAAATACGAAATTAAAAATTAAAAAATCCAGGTATTAAAGAAATTTAAAGATCTAAAATTTAAAAATCCAATATTAAAAATCCAAAGTTCTAAAATTGAAAAAATTAAAAGAATCCAAATACCAATCCAAATGGATCCAATCACTGACAAGAAAAAAAAATGCTGAAAAACTAAAAAGAGTTCAGCGATTGATAAACATAAAGATAGCCAAAGCATACAGGACAACATCATACGAAGCACTATGTGTGCTTACAGGATTAACCCCAATAATAATATTGCTAACGGAGACTGCTAAATTCTACAACATAACGAAAAAATCGGCAGGAGCCGTTACGCTCGCCGGGGAAGAAACAATTCTGGATACACCTACGAACTATGAGCTTTGGCCCCACCCTGCAGAGAAAATAAGTATAACAAAAAAAATGAACGAAATTATCCAATAAATATTTACACAGATGGCAGCAAGAACGACAACGGAGTAGGATCTGGAATAGTTATATATGTAAACAACCAACCTGTCCATCAGTTACAATATAAGCTACACAATAATTGTTCCAACAATCAAGCAGAACAATTCGCCATACTCAAAGCACTGGAAAAGCTAGAAGACATAGACACAAACGGATTAGAAAAATCAGTCGCAATTCACACCGACAGCAGGATAACTCTCGATCTGCTCAGCAACCACAAGAAACATAACGAATTAATCGACAGAATCCGATGCATCACGGCACACCTACAACGGCATAATTGGGTACTCCATTTCACTTGGGTGAAAGCCCAAGTCGGAAACACAGGCAACGAAAAGGCAGACTGTCTGGCTAAGCAGGCAGCTGGCAGCACTGAAGTAGAAGCAGCTTTCAACAGGACACCATTAAGCGCGGTCAAAAGAACTCTAAAAGCCAATGGGAACCTTTTGCGTGCAGTTAAAAGTTTGTCCACCAGAGCGCAGCAGGGTCTGAGGAGGTCCTGCCATCTCCTTCTGCCATATACTTATGCGTATCAATAGATGTGAATAATGTTGGCTTTCCTATAAAAACTGGCGATTAATAACGTTTAAGTTATATTCCAGAAATCAGATACCTATATTCTGCCTAGGAGAGTGTGAGATCGCCCAGAAAAAGTATTGATTTGTTAAAAGAATTAAATAATTAATGTCTGTCTGAAGTAATAATTGGTTGTAATTATTAAGTCGAAAAGAACCCGTGGGGTGTGTCAGCAAAAACAGGAACAATAATTATTTTGCAGTGGCAGAGACATGTGTAGCTTAGTGACAAATAATTCAAAATATTAAAATTATTCCTGTATACCGCGATGACATTTGTATTCGTTAAATGGTGTAGAAATATTTCAAATTTTATGAAACATTTAAAACTTGTTGTACAGTACTTCACAAAGAAAACATCCCATCTTCTTTAGATTTATAACCATAGTCGTAAATATGTTAAAAAAATTATTTATACTGTAAGTCATTTTTAAAAAGTAATTTAGGTTCATGGTTGTTCTGTATTCTGTATATATATTCTGTATATATTTCAGCTTTCGGTTATGGATTTACTGTGTGGTAAACAGATGCTAATATTTGATTAATATAACACAGTAGTTATAGAAAGTAAAGAACTTGGATACAAATGTGTAAATATTTTGTTCCTATTATCATTAATATTTTATAAATAAATTTAGGTTACGTTTGCTTTAAAGGCTTACGAATAAGACATGCTCCAGAATTATAGCTGTCATTAAGTTTTTGTGTGGAAAACAAATAAAAATAAAAGTATTTGAATAGTGTATCATATTAGTAAAGAATGTTTTCATGAAGGCAACGTAATTTGAAAGAACCTGGAATGTCAAAATAAGGTAATAAGGAAATGATTTTCGTGTGATTATTACTATAGGCCTAAATGCGTAATATTTTTAACGTCAACGCCCATCCATAATATAGGTTCATACTTTTTGTTTTAGAATTATATTGCATAAGTTTCAGAATTATGGCTCGCAGGTAATTGTTGTTCATTATACTGGGTTCTCATATGCTAATAATTCAAAATACTACGTTCTCTTCGATTCGAGTTAAAATATCTACGTGCATCGGTAATTCCAGTTCTAATATAGTGTTTTAATATCATTAATGTGCATTATAAAAGTGAGTTGTATATAATAACAGTGTAGTTGATTTATTTATCTTTTTATTTTTTGTATTTAGAGGGAAAAAATAGCCAGTGCCAATTGCCAGTATAGAAAGGAAAAATATGCTTTGACGTTTTCTTTAAAATATATATATATATATATATATATTTTAATCTTCAATTTACAAGAACAACCAATGTCTGTAAGAATAATTCAGTTTTGAAATTGTTTCAATTTTACGATTTGTTTTAATGTTTGCAATGAAAAAACTTACGAATTTAAACAAAATATTAATAATTTTATTATACAAATTATAAAAAATGTGAAACAGAAATATGTGAATTTTTGTTAGGAAGTTGATAAATTAAGTAAGTTGTATTTATCAAATACTGTCCATAGAAGTAATTTTGTATCATAGTTTGAAAGAGAATAAATGGTTGAGTTTCCTGCTGGGCGAACTTTCTGTTTAAAGCAACAGAACATAAGTGAATCTTGTCCATTTGATGAAGATATTTGAAACATGGCCTTCTGTTGTAGATAATGAGAATATTACTTCTTGTTAAGTGTTATTCTTTGTAAAAATGATTAAGATAGTGAGTCAATTCTGAGGATTTGAGAGTGTTGATCGAGGAGATTTGAAGGAAATCATAGACTATTAACTATTAGCATCCGTTTAATCTTCCTTATATTTTATAACCATATATTTCGTAAAGCATATGTGTACACCTCTGTTTTACACAGAGGATCGCCACAACATTTTTTCTGGCATTCTGATTGATGTTTAAATAGTCTGTTCCATTATGTTCAATGGACAGCAGACGACATGCTTGGACCTCTTTTGACCCTGCTGCCACCTATCGGGAGTCGCTGACAGAAAGGTTCCCATTGCTTGGAAAGGTGGGAAACAGTGGCAAGCTACAACCAAAGGTGCTATAACAAAAGCCTTCTTTCCTACTGTACAATGTAGATTACGGCTAAAAATCACCCTCACACATAACTTCACAGTGTTAACGACAGGACATGGCAAACTTGGCGCATACCTACACCGGTTCCAAATAATTGAAGACCCGACCTGCATCTGCAATAGAAACATTCAAACAATTGACCATATTTTGTTCGAGTGCGAAGTGCTAAAAAATGGAAGAAAAACACTAGAAACAAACATCCTTAGATTAGGGGACATTGGCCAGCGGATAAAAGAGAACTAGTGAATAAATACTTAAAATATTTTCAGAAATTTGTAAATAGTATAGATTTTGACAGGCTACACAAAATTGTAATCTAGGCTAAGTATTTACTACATAGACTGTAATTAATAGGCCTACACCAAACATGTAATATTGCGCTATGCAATGGAGCATGTAGCAAATAAAGGATTAAAAAAAAAAAAAAATACCAAAATTTAAAAAGTCCAAAAACAAAATATTAAAAAGTTCAACAATCCAAAATTGAAAAAACCCAATAATTCAAAATTGAAAAAAATCCAAAAATTAAATAAGTTTCACTTCTGTCGCGTGGCGTTCCACGCACACTTTTTTAAATGTTAGAACTGTTCATCCTTTTCATTGCAAAAAATAAATCAATAAATAATCGAGCAAATTTTTTAAATGTTTAATTTCCTCCTATACATATTCCCTGTTGCAACATAGCAGCTTACAGCTTTCAAAATTAGGCCTATTGTATTATTTGTAGGCTGATAGAAGTTTATGCAATTAATTGCGTGTTTCTCATATCTTTATACGTGAAAAATAAATTAACGTATTTATTTGTGTATTTTTTAAGTGGTAGATGATTGGATATTTGCGGGGATACTGTGGTAATTCTTTTTAACCAGTAGATAAATATAAAATGAAAAGGGGGAAATTAAACATTTAAATCATTTTCTCGGCTATTTATTGATTTATTTTTTGCATTGAAAAGGATGAAAAGGTCTAACATTGTTTTAAAATGTCAATGAAATCGAGAAGGCCCTAATAACTTAATGGTCTTTAGCGTGCAGTTGCTTGGTTTCTTCCATGCAGGACCAGACGCAACTAGTCGCAAGGACAGGCTTCACATTTGGCAGAGACTTTACAATGGTAGCAGTCATTCCAGTTAGTATACAGTTCAATGGTGAGCACAGAAGGGAGCAGTTTGTCGAGATTTTCTGTGCATGCGAGGGAAGTGAAAATGTGGTTAACTCATGCGCAGTTCTCTCCTTTTCAAAGCGATCTTGTGCTGAGCACATATTGCATTTTCATTGGCGGGTGAATGATGACGCGTGGCGAGGCGGAAGATTCGAACGTTTTAATAATACACAACGGAATTATACAGTAGCTATTACATTAAAACATATCTTTTGTGATTTTTTTTACATTTTATTTTCCCCTTATTTTTTGTGTGCTGTAGCACGTGGGCACATTAGGACGGGCCGCCCCTGGTTATAATTATATATTTTCGGAAAATGAAAGTAAATTCCGTAATCCGTCAAAATTGTCACTACAATGGGAACCTTTCTGTCAGCGACTCCCGATAGGTGGCAGCAGGGTCAAAAGAGGTCCAAGCATGTCGTCTGCTGTCCATTGAACATAATGGAACAGACTATTTAAACATCAATCAGAATGCCAGAAAGCATGTTGTGGCGATCCTCTGTGTAAAACAGAGGTGTACACATATGCTTTACGAAATATATGGTTATAAAATATAAGGAAGATTAAACGGATGCTAATTGTTAATAGTCTATGATTTCCTTCAAATCTCCTCGCTCAACACTTTCAAATCCTCAGAATTGAATCACTATCTTAATCATTTTTACAAAGTATAAAACATAACAAGAAGTAGTATTCTCATTATCTACAACAGAAGGCCATGTTTCAAATATCTTCATCAAATGGACAAGATTCACTTATGTTCTGTTGCTTTAAAATGAAAGGTCGCCCAGCAGGAAACTCAACCATTTATTCTCTTTCAAACTATGATACAAAATTACTTCTATGGACAGTATTTGGTAAATTTAACTTACTTAATTTATCAACTTCATAACAAAAATTCACATATTTCTGTTTCACATTTTTTATAATTTGTATAATTATATTATTAATATTTTGTTTAAATTCGTAAGTTTTTTCATTGCAAACATTAAAACAAATCGTAAAATTGAAACAATTTCAAAACTGAATTATTCTTACAGACATTGGTTGTTCTTGTAAATTGAAGATTAAAAATATATATAGGCCTATATATTTTAAAGAAGACGTCAAAGCATATTTTTCCTTTCTATACTAGCAATTGGCACTGGCTATTTTTCCCTCTAAATACAAAAAATAAAAAATATAAATATAAATAAATCAACTACACTGTTATTATATACAACTCACTTTTATAATGCACATTAATGATATTAAAACACTATATTAGAACTGGAATTACCGATGCACGTAGATATTTTAACTCGAATCGAAGAGAACATAGTATTTTGAATTATTAGCATATGAGAACCCAGTACAATGAATAACAATTCCCTGCGAGTCATAATTCTGAAACTTATGCAATATAATTCTAAAACAAAAAGTATGAACCTATATTATGGATGGGCGTTGACGTTAAAAATATTACGCATTTAGGCCTATAGTAATAATCACAAGAAAATCATTTCCTTATTACCTTATTTTGACATTCCAGCTTCTTTCAAATTACGTTGACTTCATGAAAAGAACATTCTATTACTAATATGATACACTATTCAAATACTTTTATTTTTATTTGTTTTCCACACAAAAACTTAATGACAGCTATAATTCTGGAGCATGTCTTATTCGTAAGCCTTTAAAGGATATTATTTAGAAGCAAGCAAACGTAACCTAAATTTATTGTTAGTTTTAAATTTTCAATTTTCACTTGACAAGCAAACTTAGATTTACCTTTGGTAATCCGGACGGCCGTTTCGCACTATTTTAGTGCATCATCAGCGGTTTTCGAACTGCTACTGGTGGGTGCCTGTGTTGTACACCTAGGTGGTGTGGGTGTTGCGTTGGTCTTGAGGTGGGAGTGGGAGTATTTGGCGGTGTTTGAATGTCAGGTATCGTGTCAAAAAGTGTGTGTGATTTGAAGTGTAGTTGGTCATTCAGTATAGAAGTGGGGTGATTTTTTGTGTGTTTATATATTTCTAGTTGTTCTATTGTGTTTAGTTTGCGACTTTTGTGGAGTGTGTGGAGAATTTCCATGTTCGTGTCTATGTTAGTGTAATTGTGGTTTGTGTCAAGTAGGTGTTCTGCATAATTTGATTTTCTGTTGTGGGGGTATTTGAGTGCTTTTATGTGTTCTTGGAAAGGTAAATCTAAGTTTGCTTGTCAAGTGAAAATTGAAAATTTAAAACTAACTTTTGTTAAAGCAATCAAGAATGGACACTCAAACATACACTAAATTTATTTATAAAATATGAATGATAATAGGAATAAAATATTTACACATTTGTATCCAAGTTCTTTACTTTCTATAACTACTGTGTTATATTAATCAAATATTAGCATCTGTTTACCACACAGTAAATCCATAACCGAAAGCTGAAATATATACAGAATATTGTGAAAGCAAACAACCATGAACCTAAATTACTTTTTAAAAATGACTTACAGTATAAGGAATTTTTTTAACATATTTACGACTATGGTTATAAATCTAAAGAAGATGGGTTGTTTTCTTTGTGAAGTACTGTACAAACAAGTTTTAAATGTTTCATAAAATTTGAAATATTTCTTCACCACAAATGTCATCGCGATATACAGGAATAATTTTAATATTTTGAATTATTTGTCACTAAGCTACACATGTCTCTGCCACTGCAAAATAATTATTGTTCCTGTTTTTGCTGACACACCCCACGGGTTCTTTTCGACTTAATAATTACAACCAATTATTACTTCAGACAAACATTAATTATTTAATTCTTTTAACAAATCAATACTTTTTCTGGCGATCTCACACTCTCCTAGGCAGAATATAGGTATCTGGTTTCTGGAATATAACTTAAACGTTATTAATCGCCAGTTTTTATAGGAAAGCCAACATTATTCACATCTATTGATACGCATAAGTATATGGCAGAACGAGATGGCAGGACCTCCTCAGACCCTGCTGCGCTCTGGTGGACAAATTTTTAACTGCACGCAAAAGGTTCCCATTTATTTTCTAAGCATGAGGCACTGCCTCTCAGATAATACATGACGTACATCTTCCAGCGAGATTTAGCTCGCATTAAGCGAACACAGTGTGGTGAATGTAAGGCTTGTATGATACAGAATGGAGCCTGAAGTTAAATCGGAGTACATCAAGATTGAAATCAAGGAAGAGATTTCTCAAATACAACCTAAGCGTGAACCTGTACCAATCACTTTTGAGACAATACAGACACAAGCAATCAAACGTGAGAAGAGACCACATTGATTCCACAGCATGCATCACCATTCACAACTTTCAGCAAGTTTCAGGAATTTCTGACAGGAATAAGGAAGAAGAGGATCAGCTAATGCAATCACATTCACCTGCTGCATGTACAAGTTCATCTGCTGGGAACAGTCAACAGGTAACTCGTACTCTAGACAAATATTTCTCGTGTGATGTATGTAGCAAGAAATTTACCAGAAGAGGTAATCTCAAAACACATATGCTCATTCACACTGGAAAAAATGCATTTACGTGTGATAAATGTAGCAAGACGTTTTCCCATAGAGGTAATCTCAAAACACATATGCTCATTCACAGTGGACATAAGCCATTTATGTGTGATGTATGGAGCAAGAAATTTTTCCGAAGAAGCAATCTCAAAAAACACATGCTCATTCACGCTGGAGAAAAGCCATTTGCGTGTGATATATGCAGCAAGAAATATTCACAAACAGGCAGTCTCAAAACACACATGCTCATTCACACTGGAGAAAAGCCATTTGTGTGTGATAAATGTAGCAAGACGTTTTCTCTAAGACATCATCTCGAAAGTCATATCCTCACTCACACTGGACATAAGCCATTTACGTGTGACATATGTAGCAAGAAGTTTTCCCGAAAAGGGGAATTAAAAGTACACATGCTCACTCACTCCAAACAAAAGTCATTTTCGTGTGATATATGTAGCAAGACGTTTTCCCATAGAGGGAATCTCAAAACACACATGCTCATTCACTCTGGAGAAAAGGCACTTACGTGTGATATATGTAGCAAGAAGTTTTCACGAAGAGATCATCTCAAAAGTCATATTTTCAGTCACACTGGACATAAGCCATTTTCGTGTGATATATGTAGCAAGACGTTTTCCCAAAGAGGGTATCTTAAAAGTCATATCCTCACTCATACTGGACAAAAGCCATTTTCGTGTGTTATATGTAGCAAGAAGTTTTCCCAAAGAGGGGATGTCAAAAAACACATACTCACTCACTCTGGACAAAAGCCAGTTACATGTGATATTTGTAGCAAGAAGTTTTCCCACAGAGCCTGTCTCAAAAACCATATGCTCACTCACACTGGACATAAGCCATTTTCGTGTGATATATGTAGCAAGACGTTTCCCCAAAGAAGGTATCTCAAAACACACATGCTCATTCACACTGGAGAAAAGGCATTTACGTGTGATATATGTAGCAAGAAGTTTTCACGAAAAGACTGTCTCAAACAACACATGCTTACTCACACTGGACATAAGCCATTTTCGTGTGATATATGTAGCAAGAAGTTTTCCCATAGAGGCCATCTCAAAAGACATCTATCTACACATTCATGAAAGGAACAACCTTTCCTAACGTAATGTGTGCACCGAGTCTTTATCTTGTGTGAGGCTGTTTCAACTGAATGCACACACTGGCAAGGTAGTCTCGTAGTATGACAAGTGAGGGAATATTAAGATCTATGCGTAGAAATTCCTCTCGGTGACCTTGAAGTCAGTACTGAATTAGTGCGTGGTCTGCCGATGCTAATGAGGGGTGGTTTCATGTAAATTCTTCACTTGATTCTAGTGGGTAAATGCGTAAAACTTTGTACACAATGGTAAAAGGATGTCGATTGTGTACAGAGAAATATTACTGGGTTGTAACTACCCACACAGAAGAGGCGGATTAAGGGAGTGTTAGGATTGATTTAACATTTACAGAGTTTTTGTTCAACCAATGAGAAACATGTATTCGAAGTTTCAAAAAAATTTATCCAGCCGTTTAACGCGATAAACTCATATGTTGAGTTTTATATACTTTAATAGATAGTAAAACCAGAGTGTAAGATAGTGTATTTACATTCTGAAAATGGTAGCTACTTAATGTAAATTGTCGGACTGATAGATAGATAGATAGCTTTCTTTTATTGACCTTTAAGCAATTTTGAGTTGCAATTGGTCTCATCAGTTTGTTGTACAATACAGAAGAATACAATACAGTGATACAATAATACAATAATAATGCAAGTACAATAATAATATAATATTAATACAATAAACAATTAATGAATAATACAATAGAAAATAATAATACAATATGTCAGTGGGGGTACCGGGTTTTGTTACTACGATTCAAGAATTAACTAATTCTAGTGCTAACCTTTTATTTTTACATACTTCCCTATGCCCTTGTCAGTATTGTGTAATCACAATAAATTCTTGTACTGAATAAAATACTTTATTTTCAGCCCGTTATCAAGAGTCGCCTTGAATTTATTTATAACGAGTGCCTTTATGGAATTTGGTAATGTATTAAACAGGGATGGTCCGAGATAAAAATTAAGAGTATACCTAGTAATAACTATTAAAGTATTATATTTATTAACACTTGCACGCGAATCATTCGTAGACTAAACCATTAATAATTAATGAAACAGCTAAAATTCCGGCTTTAGAGTAGATTCTACAATTATAAAGCGCCGCCTGGGAAAACGATCTCAGATTCGATTATGCAGTTCCAAACCTAACTGTTGTAACGACGCAAATAGCGACGTGCATAATCAACGATAGGAGACCATTCCTAAACAAAGGAAGGGTTGGGGGACCGCAACTAATCGATATTGAACATTTTTATGATTATCGATACTGCCCTGAATTTTATTTGAATTACAGAAAAGGAGAGGTGCGCATGCGTCGACGGTGAATCGACGAGGCAGACGTGCGGAACCTAAAAGACGGTTAGTAGTACGTGCCTGACCACGAGAGAGAGAAGTTGAAAAGGCAGAAGGGAGAAGACGAGATTGGGATGTGTGACAGCGGTAGAGGCGTTCTGGCATAATGGTGTGTCAGACTTTCATCTAAAGGAAATTCTGGTTGTGAACTTCCTTGACACGGCTATATGGAGATAGTCATTAATCAGAAGAATACACCAAGTCGGCCAGTACGAGACACCGCTACAGCGAACATCAGCTGTGAGAGTGAGTCGTGACTGCTCGCTCTGAATAAGAGCAGATATGGACATCAGGAAGTAATGGAAGACAACTCAGGATCGGAGGATAAGTTGGACATCACTGGTTGAGTATAAGCGTCTAGACTTTTTTCTTATTGTTTGGGGAGTGAGAAAATTGAGATATCCTTTTTTTTTTAGGATGGTTTCTAAGTCATGAATGGCGATTAGACACCGTATGGAATAATAGAATAGAATAGAATAGAAACATAGAAGTGAGAATTCTAGAAGTAAAGTGATGAAATCCAGTAATCCAACTATTTTCTATTTCTGGTCTAAATTAATTATAAAAGAGCAGTCTAGAGCCTAACAACTGAATGCCACAGATATATCTCTTCACTTTAAGTTTTTTTGGGTGATTGTTCCACGAATGAATACATAGCTAGGGGCAATTGGTGATGCTCATATAAACTTTGTTATTTTTGAGACAGGACGCGAGGGGAGTAAGGAAGAAAAGTAATTAAGGGGCATGCTTAGTACTTCTTACGAGGGCCCCTCCCTCTTGGGTTTCTTTCAGGTGACGGGTGACTATCTATAAATAGATTTCATGCTGGCCTGTAATGTTAAGTTATGTTTTTTTATAGAGATTTATCTACAAGCGAAGGTGTATGGAATATGGTAGAGGGGGATAAGAAGTGGAAAGATTGAAGGGCAAAAGAAGGCCTACGAGTGGTAGTGCATTAGGTGTGTACCATTGGAAAATTTACATGTTAGGGTAGAAGTAGAAGTCACTAAAGGGGTTATAGAGAAGCTTACTAATCTGGGCGTGAATTAGTTTCAGTTAGAATTCTAGGGAATTTAGAGACAAAAGAAGATTGGGTGCCCATGCTAAAGAGTAGTAACGTAAGAAGTAGGAAAACTAGAATAACCACCGAGTGAATTAAATCAATGGTATAAGCTGAAGGGAACTCTACTTAAAGAGAGAAAGGGGTTAAAAGATAACAGCTGATGACTGGTCAGGTTAGAAAGAGGAGAGTGAGTTGAAAGATAATAACAAATGATTGGTTAGGTTAGAAAGAGGAGAATAGGTAATTACGAGTAGTGTACTGATGATAAGTAGTTTATTAACAAGTACTAGAGATTGTAAGGGTGAGGTGAGGGAACGCCGGAAGTATCCCGACTCAAACAAATAAAATCTGGTAGTAGGCAAGGCCTATACCAGTACATATAAAGAAAAGAAATTTATGAGAGATTGTGAAAGCCATCGATGTTGGAGGCGAACAACGGCCCCACGTGCCTCTAGGAGAGAGTGTCAGGGACCTCTGACATCGATTTACAAAATTTTATTTTTGTTTGCGGCCCATTAATATTTTCCCGGTTGCAGGAGAGGAGTCAGATTGTTTGTAACTCAAGATCTAGACGTCGCTCCTGTATCGGTGGTCTATCGCCACAGTCACTCTGTGGGTATAGGCCTAAACTTCTATTTCTTTCTTCGTGAGACTGTCTTTTCTATCTATCTTTAAATACAATTCTTCATGGACTAAGCTGACTAATAGACTAATATAGGAGACATAGGTGGGATTATTGAGTGTAATTTGTAGAGTTAAGGACTGGATTATGAATTGAAAACCTTTATTTATTCAAAAAAAAAAGTATAATATACATATTGAACTATCCTGAAGTTGCACATGTAAATGACTACACAAGTCAGTAGTAAATTAGAGGAATAATACAAGACGTTCTAGTAGATACCTGAAAAACAAAGAAAGAAAATTAAAGTAATTAATTAAGGATTTGTTATTGTTGAACAGAGAACGTACTTATATAGTTAAAATTGGGTATACTAACCTTGAATAATCAAATATTATCCTACCAATAAAAATGTTGAATGGTTAATGTAGTGTAAATGTAATTTATTGTATATAAGATTGTTATTGTTGAAAAAAGAAAAAAAAAATAATATATTAAATAAATTATGGTTATTGTTATGCAAAGTAAATTAACGTGAAGTTCAGATTTTTGACCCTTATCCTTATAATGGTCTGAGAGTAGCTGGTTTTTGTGCTAAGTTACATACTTTGGTAGTGAGTATTAAAAAAAAAGGAGAAAAAGAAGAAGCAAAATAATAAAAGAAAGATAAAACCGAACCCAACTCCCGTCTCCACTGTTATTTAAAAGCTAGTCGAGGGGCATGTAGGTACATAGCCTGTGTATCTATAATTTAATTTGTGTCTGGGCTGATACATAACAAAAAGAAAAGAGGAAGCGTATTGATGATGGCGCCCGTTAATATAAATTTTCATCAATATTATCAAGACTGGGTAAATTGTTAAAAGAGAGAGAAAGTAGACTGAGAGTAGGAAGTTTGCAATCACCCGGTGTCAAAGGTAGTTGTACTGAACGTTGGAATGTGGACTATGCAGGCAGTGTTGTGATGACACGACAGGTGTATGAGTGACCTTGTTTTGTAGGAGTTCAGTAAACTTATATACTACGATTGAGAATAATCACATATTAGTCGTCACAGAATTTTGGCGAAGATTTAATCCAAGAAGTTAAGGAACTTTATAGCATAAAGTAAGAAAAGCCCGTCACATATTTTGGCGCCCAACGTGGGGCGATAGTTTGTTAATTTGTAACGTGTGGGGCGATAGTTTGTTAATTTGTAACGTGTGGGGCGATAGTTTGTTAATTTATGACCAAAATAACGTGAAGTCCCCTTCAATATTTTGGTCGCCCATAACGTGGGGCTGAGTAGTGTTAAAACAAAACAGTATTGCTAATTGTTGCAACTTAATTTAGTTAAAATTGTTAAAAAAAAAAAAAGAAACCTTTATTCAGTTGAAGTTCCATATTATGATAGCCCATAGCGTGAGGCAGTGATAGTTTGATATCCTAACGTGAGGCGAGATAGGGTTAAAAGAATTTTGGGAGTTAGGTTAGTATAACTGAAATTTATTCTCAAAAACAAATAATAATAATAATAATAATAACATATTTTTGGGAAAAGAATAATGACTATTGACAAGTAAGGACTTCTATAGATGACTAAGACAGACGACTGAACTATTGTGTGTTCTAATCTTTTTTTCCAGTGGTATTGTTAATATATAAATATGGCTACTTATGTTGATCCGTATGCACAAATAAGAGCAGCTGAGCTAACCCAAGCTATTAGGAAGTTGAGGAAGGCGGATTTAGAGGCAGAATGTGATAGAGTAAAGTTACCGACCACAGGTACAAGGGATGAGTTAAGACAACGCTTGTTAGATTATGCCCGTAAGAACCCTCAGTCATTTCAAGTGTTAATTACGGCTTTTGCTCTGAGTCAGGAAGTTTTGGAAGAAGATTTGGTTGAACATAATATAACGATTCCACAAGATTCATATGGAGATGTAGTGTATACATGGGTTAAGTTAATGCGTAGGAAGGCCATGGCGGTAGCTGATTCGGAAGAAGCTGTACCAGTAATACCATCGTTTACAATTCAGTTAGAGCCGCATAAACCAAATACTTTGGATCTGGTTCGTAAATGGAACATTAAATTCAAACCTGGGGATAGTATTTACTTATTTTTGGAGAGATTGGAAGATTTAAAACAAAGTTCTAAGTTACAGGGTGTAGAGTTATTGTCAGTATTACCAGAAATTTTACAAGATTCAGCTTTACTTTGGTACAGGAACAGATTAACAGATTGGCCTACATGGGAAGCTTTTTTGAAAGAATTTAGAGAATATTACTTGCCTGTTGATGAGGAAGACTCGCTTTTGGATGAGATTAGACAGAGAACGCAAGGTCCTAAAGAATCGATTTTTGATTATGTTAATGCTATTCAAACGTTAATGAGGAGGCTGAGTACTCCAATGAGTCCTCAACAAATGATGAAGAATGTTATTAAAAATTTGCGTCCTGACGTAAAATTGTACATTAGACCTGCAGAGATTCAAACTATAACAGATTTAATACGTGTAGGTAGACAGTATGAACAAATATTGTTAGATTCTGAGAGATATATTCCTCCTCCAACGCAGGTTAGAGCTACAATTAAAGAAACGGCTTATAAACCTCAGAGACAAGTTGTTATACCTTCAGTTCATACAGCGCTAGGAATTCAGGGAAAACAGGAACTTCCATCGTCCGAGTTACAAAAGAAACCCAATGTTAGTTTTTCTGCAAAGACGTGGGATAAGGAACGGAATTCAAGTCCTGTAAATGATTCTAGAATGGTTAAAGTAATAGAAAATAAAGAGAGACAGGATGAGTCGAGGGATAATGGTAAAAACACCACTTTGCGTTTTTCAAATAATCAGCGATGTTGGAATTGTGATAAAACAGGACATAGGCAGTTCGAGTGTAAGGCACCTCGTAGAGTTACTCCACGCACTACGATTAAATGTTATAATTGTAATAAGCTTGGACATAGGTCTATTGATTGTAGGATGCCCCAAGAAAGAAAAGTTAGGCCTACAAATCCCTTATGACAATTAACTAAAAATCAGGCTTGTGTGATGTTAAATATAAATCCTACAGATTTAGTTAATGGAGATAGATGTTTTGTTGAAATTTTGCTGGAGGATATTACGTTTATTGCTTTAATAGATTCCGGTTCAGATAAAACTTATGTGGGAGAGAAGGGTGATTTTTTGTGTAAAATGTTAGATTTAGCAGTAGAAGAATCTGAAGTTAGGGTGGTGCAATTAGCAGATAAAACTTATAGTTCTATAACAGGAGAGAGAACTTTTGAGATGAAATTGCAGGACAGGATCTTTCAGATAAAATGTAAAATTATGCCAAATTTAGCAGTAGATATGATTCTGGGCATGGACGTTTTGAAACAAATTGGGTTAGTAGTAGATTTGCAAGATGGGACTTGGTATTTCAAAGATGAACCAGCAAAAATTTTTCAATTTGTTAAGGCTATAGATTTAAAAGAAGAAGATCAACTACATAATATTCTTACTTTACCTACACCTCAGGAAAGGGACAGATTGAATATGTTTTTGGAAAATCAGTTACAGAAATTTGATCAGTGTACTGGACTTACCAATCTGATTTCTCATGTTATTGATACAGGCGATGCAAAACCTATAAAACAAAGATATTATCCAGTATCACCCATTTTGGAAAAAGTTATACACGCGGAAATAGATAAAATGTTATTGGAAAAAGTTATAGAGCCTTCAAATTCACCTTGGTCGTCTCCGGTAGTTATGGTAAAGAAACCAGATAGAACATGGAGGTTCTGCGTAGATTTCAGAAAAGTAAACAATTGTACTAAAAGAGATAGTTATCCTTTGCCATACATTGAACATGTTTTGAGTAAATTACGACATGCTAGGTATATTAGTACAATAGATTTGAAAAATGGGTATTGGCAAGTTCCATTAGATGAAGCAAGTAAAGAAAAAACAGCATTTACCGTACCTGGTAGAGGATTGTATCAGTTTCGAGTTATGCCTTTTGGAATCCATAACGCACCAGCCTCGTTTCAAAGATTAGTTGATACTATATTAAGAGAAGAGATAGGAGAGAAATGCTTTTGTTATTTGGATGATATAGTACTTATTAGCGAGACATTTGAAGAACATTTGTCCTTGTTAGAAAAAGTCTTAGAGAAATTAAGAAAAGCTAACCTGAAAATTAATAGGGAAAAATCAAAATTTTGTAGAAGTGAATTAAAATATTTGGGTCATATCATTACTCCATTAGGAATTGCTGTAGATTCAGATAAAATCTCATGTATCCTTGAGTATCCAGCCCCTACAAAAGTCAAGGAAGTACGAGCATTTTTAGGATTGGCTTCTTGGTACCGACGATTCATTCCATTTTTTTCTGAAGTTGTAAAGCCCCTCACTGCACTTCTGAAAAAGAATCAGAGATGGCGTTGGACTAAGGAATGTCAGGAATCTTTTGATGAATTAAAATCGAAATTATCTAGTAGTCCTATATTAACTTGTCCAGATTATACTAAACCCCTAGTGCTACAGACCGACGCTAGTTTTTCAGGACTAGGAGCAGCATTAATTCAGACAGGAGAGGAAGGAGAGGAAAAAGTAATAGCTTATGCTAGTAGAACTTTAACAGTAGGTGAGCAAAAGTGGGCAATAGTCGAGAAAGAATTGTTAGCTATATTGTGGGCAGTTCAAAAGTTTCGTCCTTATTTGGAAGGTTATCATTTTAAAGTATATACTGATCACTTTGCTCTGAAATGGTTAAATACATTACAGAATCCGACCGGACGATTAGCTAGGTGGAGTTTATTGCTCCAGGAGTATGATTTTGAAGTAATACATAGGCCTGGTAGATTACAAAAAGTTCCGGATGCTTTATCTAGAATACACGAAGGGAAAGTTCAAGAGAAAACGGTAGAGGAAGAATTTTGCCTCTTGTTGACTGATAACTCTGAAGTAGTGGAATGGGAAAATATACAAGATGCTTGGTATATTAAGCGGAAAGAGCAAGTACAAAGTAAACCTAAATTTTGGCCAGATTGGAAGGTCGTAGATGAGAAGTTGTACCATTTAAGATTAGATCAGTTAGAACAAACTTTAGAGGGAACAGTGAATAGGTGGAAATTAGTTATTCCGCAAGATTATAGGATTAAAGTATTACAGGAATGTCATGATGCACCTACTGCAGGACATATGGGGATAGCTAAAACTTTCTTTAGAATAGCAAACAAGTATTATTGGCCGGGAATGTTTAGAGATGTTGCTAAGTATGTTACTGCTTGTGAAATATGTCAGAGACAGAAAGTGTTACAGACGGCTCAAGCAGGACCAATGCATTTTTACCAGAAAGAGAAACCTTGGATGACTGTAGCTACTGATTTGTTGGGACCTTACCCACGTTCCAAAAAAGGGAACCGATACATTGTAGTATTTCAGGACACCTTTACCAAATATGTAGAGTGTAAAGCGTTAAGGAAAGCAACCAGTAGAGCAGTTACGGAAGCATTTTATGAATTGATTATCCTTAAATGGGGAATTCCGGGATATTTGCTGATGGATAATGGACCGCAATATACTAGTAAATTAATGCGAGAGATAGCTAAAGCTTTTAATATAACTCCTTGTTATTTACCTGTATATTCGCCACAAGGAAATCCAGTAGAAAGAGTCAATAGAGTATTGAAAACAATGATTTCTAGTTATATTCAAAAGGATCAGACAGTTTGGGATGTGTATTTGAGAGAATTTAATTTTGCTATAAATACGGCTAAGCATAGTTCCACTGGATGCACTCCTTATATGCTAAATTATGGGAAGGAGCCTGAAATTATCAGTAGGATTGAAAAGGTGGAAAACCAACCGATTCATAAAGAAATTCCAAAAATTTGGGTGGAGAGACTCAATAAATTGAAAACGGTACGTTTAATGGTTAGACATAACTTAGAAACCGCCTATAAGAATTCGAGTCATTATTATAATCTTCGGAGGAGAGAGATGAGATTTCGTCCAGGAGATCTAGTGTTAAGAAGAAACTTTAAATTAAGTGATGCTTCACAAGCTTATACAGCAGGTTTAAGTGCAAAGTTTGTCGGGCCCTATATTATAAAGAAAAAGTTCAGTGAAAATAGCTACGAACTGACAAACCGTTTTGGTAAAAAGTTGGGGAAGTGGCACGTCAAAGACTTGAAACCCTTTGTTCTTGGATAAACATTCTTTAAGGCTGGTAAAAGAGACACGCACAAAAAAAAAAAAAAAAAATGAATGTGACCTGTGTCAACATTATTTTTTTTTATGGTGAGTGAGGGAAGAATGTAACGACGCAAATAGCGACGTGCATAATCAACGATAGGAGACCATTCCTAAACAAAGGAAGGGTTGGGGGACCGCAACTAATCGATATTGAACATTTTTATGATTATCGATACTGCCCTGAATTTTATTTGAATTACAGAAAAGGAGAGGTGCGCATGCGTCGACGGTGAATCGACGAGGCAGACGTGCGGAACCTAAAAGACGGTTAGTAGTACGTGCCTGACCACGAGAGAGAGAAGTTGAAAAGGCAGAAGGGAGAAGACGAGATTGGGATGTGTGACAGCGGTAGAGGCGTTCTGGCATAATGGTGTGTCAGACTTTCATCTAAAGGAAATTCTGGTTGTGAACTTCCTTGACACGGCTATATGGAGATAGTCATTAATCAGAAGAATACACCAAGTCGGCCAGTACGAGACACCGCTACAGCGAACATCAGCTGTGAGAGTGAGTCGTGACTGCTCGCTCTGAATAAGAGCAGATATGGACATCAGGAAGTAATGGAAGACAACTCAGGATCGGAGGATAAGTTGGACATCACTGGTTGAGTATAAGCGTCTAGACTTTTTTCTTATTGTTTGGGGAGTGAGAAAATTGAGATATCCTTTTTTTTTTAGGATGGTTTCTAAGTCATGAATGGCGATTAGACACCGTATGGAATAATAGAATAGAATAGAATAGAAACATAGAAGTGAGAATTCTAGAAGTAAAGTGATGAAATCCAGTAATCCAACTATTTTCTATTTCTGGTCTAAATTAATTATAAAAGAGCAGTCTAGAGCCTAACAACTGAATGCCACAGATATATCTCTTCACTTTAAGTTTTTTTGGGTGATTGTTCCACGAATGAATACATAGCTAGGGGCAATTGGTGATGCTCATATAAACTTTGTTATTTTTGAGACAGGACGCGAGGGGAGTAAGGAAGAAAAGTAATTAAGGGGCATGCTTAGTACTTCTTACGAGGGCCCCTCCCTCTTGGGTTTCTTTCAGGTGACGGGTGACTATCTATAAATAGATTTCATGCTGGCCTGTAATGTTAAGTTATGTTTTTTTATAGAGATTTATCTACAAGCGAAGGTGTATGGAATATGGTAGAGGGGGATAAGAAGTGGAAAGATTGAAGGGCAAAAGAAGGCCTACGAGTGGTAGTGCATTAGGTGTGTACCATTGGAAAATTTACATGTTAGGGTAGAAGTAGAAGTCACTAAAGGGGTTATAGAGAAGCTTACTAATCTGGGCGTGAATTAGTTTCAGTTAGAATTCTAGGGAATTTAGAGACAAAAGAAGATTGGGTGCCCATGCTAAAGAGTAGTAACGTAAGAAGTAGGAAAACTAGAATAACCACCGAGTGAATTAAATCAATGGTATAAGCTGAAGGGAACTCTACTTAAAGAGAGAAAGGGGTTAAAAGATAACAGCTGATGACTGGTCAGGTTAGAAAGAGGAGAGTGAGTTGAAAGATAATAACAAATGATTGGTTAGGTTAGAAAGAGGAGAATAGGTAATTACGAGTAGTGTACTGATGATAAGTAGTTTATTAACAAGTACTAGAGATTGTAAGGGTGAGGTGAGGGAACGCCGGAAGTATCCCGACTCAAACAAATAAAATCTGGTAGTAGGCAAGGCCTATACCAGTACATATAAAGAAAAGAAATTTATGAGAGATTGTGAAAGCCATCGATGTTGGAGGCGAACAACGGCCCCACGTGCCTCTAGGAGAGAGTGTCAGGGACCTCTGACATCGATTTACAAAATTTTATTTTTGTTTGCGGCCCATTAATATTTTCCCGGTTGCAGGAGAGGAGTCAGATTGTTTGTAACTCAAGATCTAGACGTCGCTCCTGTATCGGTGGTCTATCGCCACAGTCACTCTGTGGGTATAGGCCTAAACTTCTATTTCTTTCTTCGTGAGACTGTCTTTTCTATCTATCTTTAAATACAATTCTTCATGGACTAAGCTGACTAATAGACTAATATAGGAGACATAGGTGGGATTATTGAGTGTAATTTGTAGAGTTAAGGACTGGATTATGAATTGAAAACCTTTATTTATTCAAAAAAAAAAGTATAATATACATATTGAACTATCCTGAAGTTGCACATGTAAATGACTACACAAGTCAGTAGTAAATTAGAGGAATAATACAAGACGTTCTAGTAGATACCTGAAAAACAAAGAAAGAAAATTAAAGTAATTAATTAAGGATTTGTTATTGTTGAACAGAGAACGTACTTATATAGTTAAAATTGGGTATACTAACCTTGAATAATCAAATATTATCCTACCAATAAAAATGTTGAATGGTTAATGTAGTGTAAATGTAATTTATTGTATATAAGATTGTTATTGTTGAAAAAAGAAAAAAAAAAATAATATATTAAATAAATTATGGTTATTGTTATGCAAAGTAAATTAACGTGAAGTTCAGATTTTTGACCCTTATCCTTATAATGGTCTGAGAGTAGCTGGTTTTTGTGCTAAGTTACATACTTTGGTAGTGAGTATTAAAAAAAAAGGAGAAAAAGAAGAAGCAAAATAATAAAAGAAAGATAAAACCGAACCCAACTCCCGTCTCCACTGTTATTTAAAAGCTAGTCGAGGGGCATGTAGGTACATAGCCTGTGTATCTATAATTTAATTTGTGTCTGGGCTGATACATAACAAAAAGAAAAGAGGAAGCGTATTGATGATGGCGCCCGTTAATATAAATTTTCATCAATATTATCAAGACTGGGTAAATTGTTAAAAGAGAGAGAAAGTAGACTGAGAGTAGGAAGTTTGCAATCACCCGGTGTCAAAGGTAGTTGTACTGAACGTTGGAATGTGGACTATGCAGGCAGTGTTGTGATGACACGACAGGTGTATGAGTGACCTTGTTTTGTAGGAGTTCAGTAAACTTATATACTACGATTGAGAATAATCACATATTAGTCGTCACAGAATTTTGGCGAAGATTTAATCCAAGAAGTTAAGGAACTTTATAGCATAAAGTAAGAAAAGCCCGTCACACTGTGAACACATAATACATATTGTTTCTCAACTTTATGTTGACAGACGAATATGATGTGAATTTTATTTGATAAATTCATTGTAATTCTCAGAAATTATATAATTTTTCAAGGGAAGTCGTGGTTTGTTTGGATTTTTATTGTCTGCTTTCAAGGTTAAACTATCAATAAATTACAGCTGGTGCCCACGACTTCACCTGCCATAATTAATTGACTCCAGGATTTTGAAGAAATTTACACTGGCAGTTAATTTAACCCTGCAGTGCTCGCATGGCGTCTGACAGATGCCAGACCAGATTCATTTCACTATATCTAGAATACCTATGAGGCCATTGTGCTGACCTGCCATCTACCTTTCAGTCAACTACTCTTAAATAACATATCCAAAAGGCAACCCTCCAGTTTTCGCCTAGCAACGGTGGAGCGAAGTTATTGTTGTGAAAATGTAGATGGCGTCTTGTGAGACGCTGCACGAGCTTTACTGTTACAAGGTAAGTTACTGGTTTAAAACAAATTTCTTGCAGAAACTAGTGATCATAAACCTACAATACCAATCTTTTATTATGGAAATTATTTATCTCTAGGCTCGGCAATGAGTGGAAAGGAGAGAAATATCATAATCTTTCTGATCCAAATGATTGGAAGATAGTGCAAAGTTGCTAGAAGAAGAAGATGATGATGTTGAACTTGAATCCGATAGTGATCCTAAAGAAGACATTGCGGAGTCTAGAAGTGAATCTACGGACACTGGACAAGAAGCAGATGATGATAATGATTGTAGTGAATGTGATAGGCCTACATATTTCGTAGGGCGGGACAAAGTTTCTAAATGGAATAAGAAGAGATCAGTAACTAGTAGTAAAAGTTGTTATACCTACACAGTCTTAGGACAATAATATTTGAAAATTATCTTAAAATTGTTACATGCCTAAAAACATTGTTTTATTGTTAATTAATTAAAGTCATAATGTGCTAATAGTGATTTGTGTCCAATATGATTAGTTAAATGCTCATTTTCAGTAAATTGACTTAATACACATATTTTTAATTAAGCAATGTACGCAAAACATGTTCAATAATATTAAATAAACTACGACAACCCTAAATAAACAAAATGAACACACAAAACAACATAAAACAATAGAAACAACGTAAAACACGAACGGCGTCTCTCAGACGCCGCGCGAGCTTCTATGTCCTGAAACAGCGCACGAGCACTGCAGGGTTAAATGTTTGTGGTTCAGAGCTATGAAAATTGCAAGTAAAAATAAAATTAGAATATTTGTTCATTGTGTTCATTTCACTTATGCCTTATATAACAAAGAAATGTTTTTCCTAATTTTGTACTCTTCGTGAAAGTTTACTCTGAGAGAAACGAACATCGCCGAGTATACCCGATGTCTCACGAAGTGAGGGAGCGAGTGAGGCCGCTATTTAGGGCCGTTGAATTGTATAAGAGTAGATATCTTTTGTGCGGTAAAATGTTATTGAGGATGCAGTCCAAGCTAATTAGAGAAAGCTTTTCAGTTCGTTGATTTTCCCTGAGGTAATTTTCCACTGTTCGAGGCTTATTGGAGACTCTCCACACACAAATTTGAAATTGTGATTTTCATATGGGTATTACAGCAATACCGTTTGTTACAGAGATCGGTAAAGAAACACATTTTTAAAGGAATATCGACGAATTTGGGAGAAACTGTCATGTTGAAGTATAGAGCAGCAACTCAGGCTTGTACAAGAATTGTACAAAACATCTCTTGGAACATTGGTAGAAAAGAATGAAAGCTATTTTAGTCTAGTATAAGAAACAGTTCGCGACTTATTCCTAGTAAGGCTTCATTCAGTTTGGATATTCATTAAATATAAACTTGCAGCGATTTAAAATTCTTTGATTCCTACATTTCCTTCACCTTGGGAATGTTGTTAGCGCTCTTGATGCTTCTCAGTTGACATTAGACTCAACGTCCCGGAGAAAAACTGGAATGTAGGTGGATTTTGGGGACAGGAAGATGTGTACGGTTAACGATATATTTTCATTTAAAGTGGGACACATACAATATTTGTCTTCTTGTGCTAGCATCGTCTTGCAGTAAGAAAGGTCTTTCATACCATTACAGATAATTTTGTGGGATTTTGATGATCTAACTTATAAAGTTCCATTCATTCATAAGTAAGTTAGAATCAAGATCGCCTGCGTGTAATTGTGGCTAGAGTGTTGCTGACTACGTAGGCTGCCTCTAAGCTCTTGTTCCATCCACGGCACTTTCTTGGGTTTTTATGAGATAGGGAGCTGTGTACACCCAGCTTCGTGAGGACAGCTACTTGATGAGGGAGGAGCATATCGGATGAGGTGAGAGACCTTATATGATAACTTTGTTGGAGAGGAGATAAACATTCCAATTCCAGCATTTGAAGAATGTAATTAGTTGAAATACAGCCGATTGTATCGCCAAAATGAATAAAGAGTTCTGCTTGGTGATTGGGTTATTTCTGAAAATGGCTAATTTCGGAGATCTCTTCTTAACTGGAATGACAAGTTGCCATCTCCTAATGAAATCGAAAGAAGGAGGGAGGTAGATGGCACAGCGATACTACATAGAGCATAGTCTAGCACCATGGAGTTGTAGTTTTTACATATCCTAGGACGATAAACCAACCGTAATCAAGGTCCCTGTACACTCTTACTTGCTTCATTCTATTGTCATGCGCTTTTAACTTTGTGCTGACAATTATGATAAGGTACGCCTATGGCCTATAGAAGAAACTTGAAGACCTAAGCCAGGGAGTCACATCATACACGAGTGAAATGACTTCAACCACCCCTTTATGTCTGTCCTATATTACTTGCTAGGATCCACAACAAGAGTATGAAGTTCTTACTGGCAGATTTCAAGTTTGCACTTGCAGTTGTATGCATAAAAAGCCTGGGGACTCCCCCACCCACTGCGCCCACGTGACATGACGCTCTTTGTACTCTGTCGCTTAGTGCCTGCTTCAATTCCGCATGCAACAAGAAAGAGCGGCGGGAGTATTAAGTAGGAGATTTGTGAGCTACCAAAACGGCACACTCACTTTATTCACAGCATGCTACTAGGGTGATTGGCGCGGAATATATGGACATTCCAGAAAGAATGAAAACTACAAATTTTTAGTTTTAATCCCTCTGTCAGTTCTAGGTACTAGGGGTCTAACGATTTTGTTTAAATGTTGTAATTGAGGTGCTTATGCTAAGAGCTAAACTTTTATTGGAAATATTTTTTTCAAAAAATTCTCTGACGGGTAGTTACAAGGCAGAAACTCTATCTTGTTTGGTGAACGGCAAATCTTTGCATCAGGCTAATACAACTGAATATCTATTCTCTGCAACACGGCCTCTTATTCTATATTAGAATTTGAAGAAAGGTGTAATGCAACTCCTAGGTTATACAAAAGTATTCGAATGCATTTATTAAGATTTTATTTGGATTGTGTATCCTTCAGGGATGCGACACGAGGCACGGCAAATTACTTTCTTTTCATTTTTACAAGCGCTTTATTTGACGAGAATTTAATTTTTCCTAATTTTCTCGTAATAGGTTTAACAATTTTATAGGCTTATTATGTAGGCCTATATATTATAAAAAGTACTATTTGAAAAACTTCTCCCAAGAAATTCTCCGAAGGCTAGTTATAAGCCATTCATTTTACAATATAGACTTGGATTGTTTGGTCTTGCCTCGCGAATAATGCGACTTGGAAACGAGGATGATACAAGTGAATGCGCACTACTGCAATTGAGCCATGTACTCTACACTAGAATAGGCTATATTAAGAGTAGAGGGAGTTATATGAATGTTTCATATCACACTTAAAAAATACTAATTACCGGTATATTTAATGTTGTAATTATGTTATAGTGAATTTTCGTTAAACTAATTTAATCCTAAAATATTACGGAAATAAATATTTTCAATTATTATATTACTTCATTCAAAGTTTCTTGTGAATACTTGTATTATATTGATTATTATTGTACACTTCTAAAAATTAATTCTTGCATGTTACGAAAATAATTATCTCGTTTATATTGTACTGTTGAAATTTGGTGGGTTTGTTCCTGGTTTTCTTCATATCTATCTATTTATTCATATCTATTTGTTTTATATTTTGGTTTTCATGTTTTGGATTTTTTTGTACATGTGTTTCAGTTAATTTGAAATTAAATTTTTACTTTATGTGTGTAACAACTGTTTTCATAGCTTCTGATCTTTTTAATCGGACTACTGGTAACTGGGATTTTCGAAAATAATTTTGTTTTGTTTAAAATTTCAATGCTAAACTTCAGAGAGACCTGATAGAATTAATTGTCTTCTTCTTCAAACGCTGATTTGGCTCCCATGTACATCTCCCACTGCGAAAAGACCCTTGTTTATTTTCATAACTTTTTTATGCAGGTGAAGTTTCGTGTGGGTTGCATGAATAGGAAGTATCTTGTTCTGAGTCAATACTTTCTGTCGTCGCGATGTTTTTATTTTTGCATATGACTTGTGAGTGACTACAGTGGTATTAATGAGACGTGGCAGTCCAAGCATGGATGCTCAGTAGATGCAGACGAGTCCAATAAACATTCGTACTGCATGGAGGGGTGTATGGGTTAGTTGTGTCGTTGCTTTCGGTGAGGTAAGATCTTATAATGCAGTGAAGAAACAAGAGACCTTGTTACAATCGCTTCTCCTCTCCTCCTAATGCAGATCAACATTTGTACCCCTCCCCATGATTCCTCCTACATGCGTCACCTCTCTCACGCGCATCTGACTGCCAACTCTCACTAATACCACTGTACACTTCTCAGCAAGAAGGCGCTCATACTTTATGCTTACTTTTTTAGAATATCAACAACATTTATTCGGATTTGTTTTGATCTCTTAGGCTGCTCCTTTTCCTTCAAGAATATTCCCCAATATTCGTGTACAGTCTTACCACAAGAAATCTTAAATTTAAAGCGAAATCAAGTTACCTACTGACATCAATTGAACAAGGCATGTAGGACATGGCGACATTAATTTTCGATCGATTTTTTAACGTGACAAATTGAATCGACTCAGAATTGAATGCTTATAATGAATAGAGGAGTAGAGTTTCCTGTAGTAAGCTTACTTTGAGAGTTATTTGCGAAAATAAAAAGATTGTTCGATAGTTTCACACCAACTTGAAGAAAGACAAACAGCCTTTTGAGCCTTTATTTCTGTCCGTTTTTATACATAAAGCACTGAATGAACCCAGAACTTTATTATATAACGTTTATGTAACAGGTTCCGTATAATTATTTTTCTGTAGGAAGTGCACATAGCAAGGTATTAGCAAAAAAAAAAAAGAGAAAAGTTTCAGTTATTGGAGTTTGCAAGTAACACACCCCAGGTTAAAGTTTACAATTCATGTGGTAGTAGTAGTAGTAGTAGTTTTATTCATCCTTTTGATCATGTACATGTGTAGAACACAAATGATATAGGATACGTCAAATCTTAGCTATTAAGTATCATTCATACACTCTGAGTACCTATATGGTTCCTCATATATACTCACACACCCATACATGCACATTTATATAACAGTAATATTTACAAGTTACTTCAAGTCAATTTATACATAGGCTACACATAGCATTATATTGTGGGTCTGAAAGACTATAGATATGGATGGGATAGTGCGGGATGGATGTAATTTTCATTCTAAATCATACGACATGAATTCATCTAGTGTGTAGAAGGTATGTAGTAGTAGAAAGGATTTTACCTCTTTTTAAAATTTAGTTGAATTTTCCTGTTTTTTAATTGCATGTGGTAATTTATTATAAATTTTTGATCCTAAGATGAGTACATTTTGTTTGCAGATTTCCGTTCTGCAGTATTGTGTGTGTGTAGATCCAACTTGTTTCTTGTGTTGTATTCATGTATTTCTGAGTTTGATTTTAAATCTCCTATGTGTTGCTTTATAAAACAGAGTATTTCCAAGATGAATATTGAGCTCAGTGTTAATATTTTCTGTTTCCTAAATATTTCTCGACATGATGTCTGTCTACTTAACCCGTTCATTTTTTTAGTGCTTTCTTTTGTATTCTGAAGATTAATTCACTTTCTCTGCAGCTTGCCCAGAATATAGCTCCATATCTTAAACGTGAATGGAAATACGCAAAGTAAACGTTTTTCAGAACTTGGTGACTCACTTTATTTCTTAGGGAGTTGAGCATATAGCAAACGGTGCTTAGTTTAGAAGTTAAATTCTTTATATGTGTGTTCCATGTAAACCAAAGAACTTAAAACAATGTTAAGCATTCCTCCAATTATCTAGAACCAACTGTAATATATCTCTTATTTAATTACACAGTTTTTTCATCTCGAATGTCAAAACATTTTATTTGAAATATTATTTTTTTCCCCTTTAGAAATGTGTAAAACACATCTGAAAACATTTTCATGCCGTCGTCTTGAAAACTTTGAATACTTTAGTAAATCGGCTACGTGGATGTTGTAACTGGGTAAGTAAATGTAGAAATAATAGTCTTAGAACAAGAATCTTATAAAGTATTCCATGCTTGATAACCTAACTCCCCATACTAAATTATAACTACAAGCATAAATTAATAAGAGTTTGTTATGATGGGCAAACCGCCTTTATTTCAAGAATCTATCACAACCATATATAGATAATTGAATGAAAATAAAACACTTATAACAGGGAAATAGTGAAACACAACTGAGGCCCTGCTATACCAAAGTGCCAGATAATGCTACATACAATAAAATTGTACAAAAGTATTTATATGTGACAGGAACAGGGTTGTTATGAAAAAAGCCGGCCTGGTTTTAACCGGTTTTATCCACTTGAAAAAAGCCAGGCAATTTTATCCGGATAAAATCAAATTGAATAAAAATAATTCAAGTTTCTTTCATGTTTTTATTTCCAAACATCACAAATTTAAAAGTTACAAGCTCAGAACCTGTAGTTGGCCTACTTAGGCCTACTGAGTGCAAATGAAGAGCTACAGTTTTATCCACCTGAAAAAAGCCAGGCCGGATAAAATCAAATTGAATAAAAATAATTGAAGTTTCTTACATGCTTTTATTTCCAAACATCACAAATTTAAAAGTTACAAGCTCAGAACCTGTAGTAGGCCTACATAGGCCTACTGAGTGCAAATGAAGAGCTACCAGTTTTATCCACTTGAAAAAAGCCAGGCCGGATAAAATCAAATTGAATAGAAATAATTCAAGTTTCTTTCATGTTTTTATTTCCAAACATCACAAATTAAAAAGTTACAAGCTCAGAACCTGTAGTAGGCCTACATAGGCCTACTGAGTGCAAATGAAGAGCTACCAGTTTTATCCACTTGAAAAAAGCCAGGCCGGATAAAATCAAATTGAATAAAAATAATTGAAGTTTCTTACATGCTTTTATTTCCAAACATCACAAATTTAAAAGTTACAAGCTCAGAACCTGTAATACTTACTGAGTGCAAATGCAGAGCTACCAGTTTTATCCACTTGAAAAAAGCCAGGCATTTTATCCGGGTAAAAACAAATTGAATAAAAATAATTGAAGTTTCTTTCATGTTTTTATTTCCAAACATCACAAATTTAAAAGTTACAAGCTGAACCTGTAGTAGGCCTACTTAGGCCTACTGAGTGCAAATGCAGAGCTACCAGTCTTATCCACTTGAAAAATGCCAGGCTTTTTATCTGGATAAAATCAAATTGAGTAAAAATAATTGAAGTTTCTTTCTTGTTCTTATTTCCAAACATCACAAATTTAAAAGATACAAGCTCAGAAACCTAAAATTGTATTTAGTGTAATTTAATACAGTGAGTCTCATGCAAGAGTTGGCCAATGACACGGGTTTCTGCATTGCGGCGGGCACAGCAAATAAAGCTGCGATCGGTGTAATGATTCAGGTTCTCACATTTACAGTTAAAATTACAATGAAAATAACCACGTACCTCATCACAAGAGATGTTAAAAATGTTCTCCTCTTGCATCCACACAATACTGGCACCATTTTAGGAAATTTTCTTTTACGCGCATAAGTTCAGCTTCCGAAATAGAGTTACATTTTCTTGTGATATTGTCTTCAAGTTCTTCTAATGTATGGGAAATTGACCTATACACTTTATTTTTGAAGTTTCCCCATAAATAATAGTCACATGCTGTTAGAAGAACTTAAAAACAATATCACAAGAGAAATTAACTCTGTCTCGGAAGCTAAAATTATGTGTGTGAAAGAAAATTTCCTGAAAAGGTGCCAGTATTGTGTGGATGCAAGAGAAGAACATTTCCAGCAGCTCTTGTGATGAGGTATGTGGTTATTTTCATTGTAATTTTAACTGTAAATATGAGAACCTGAATCATTACACCAATCGCGGCTTTATTTGCGTGGATATTCCACCCGATCGCTCGGGAGTTGGAGCTGTGCCCGCCGCTTCGCAGAATCCCACGTCATTGGCCAACTTTTGCGTGGGACTCAGTGTACCACTTCACTGTGTAATTCCCAGCAATAGTTAATTACCGTATTTACTCCAATATAATGCACCCTCGAATTTAATGCGCACCCTGATTTTGAAACTTAAAATCATAAAAAAAGAGTTTGTTAGCGAATGTAATGCACATCAATAGGATATTTTATTTGGAATTTTGTCTTAGTATTTATAGAATAATGTACCAACACATAAACATTTACAGTTAACTGCCAGTTTTAGGCCTACAAGTAGACCTATAGGCATGGCTCATCAATATTCACTGGAATCCTCGGAGGTGCTTATCTTTATTGCTAAATGGACAAACAAAATGTTAAATGCATGTTTCACAATAAAAGCTGATACCACTCTTAAATGAGTATAAAATCGACAATGCACAATATTCCACATTTGCACTATAGAACTGACAAAAACTATTTTTTCATTATGTTTCAGAAATTAAATTTAATATGGTGTAGGCTACCGATAAAATGAACGAAGTCGAGAATTATAGCAGTGCCTTGTTATGTAGATCAATATTACCTCCGACCTACGAAACGGATTTGTACTAGAATTTAACGTGCACCTCAGTAATGAAATCTACAAATGGACAAAAATAGGGCACGTTATATTCAAGTAAATATGGTAAATTCACCATTCATCATAAGACTCTTGCATATTTGCTTTATTCTGCCTGTTGATGTATACAAGCTTCTGGGCTTTTTCATTGCCTAGTCTGTTTCTCAATTTTGTTCGTATTAATCCAAATGAAGAAAATACTCTTTCGATTGATGAAGAACTGGCTGGCATACGATGTAAAGATTCTATGGCTTGACAAAATTCCAGCGATAGGTGATTACGCTTCAGATTTGTGTAATTGATGGAGAAATAAGTATAAAATATCCCTTTAGGTAGGCCTACAGGTCACAGGCTGAGGTAGATTTCATAGCGCTTTTTATGAATTTATTGGGGTAAGTGTAGAATAAAAACTGAAATATTTTTTTATAAAAAGAGAGTTGTTAATTATGTATTAATTGATATCTTTTATTACTTCATTTTTAATTTGGCTAAGGATTATTGTTCTAAAGATATTTAACTATTATTTTTAATATTTCAAACTTTATTTCATTGGTAATTTTAGCCTCAGTTGGTCCTCATGAATTCATTTCGGCATGCCTATTGGCTGAGGTGTATTTTAAAGTGTTTTTGACTTTCAAAAATTCAAATCTCTCCTTATATGAGCGCTATTGAGAAACTAGTTGTTGATTTAGAGATTACTCATCAAAAGCTTTTCAACGATACCCCACAAACATGGTTTTAAAAATTTTTAATTTCTACCCTCACCCCCACAACCACTGAATCATTGGTGTCTAATTTATGCATACTAAGTTTCCCTCTAAACCCCATAGTTGCCTAAATATAATTTTTTAAAAATTTCAACCCGCTCCCACCTCCCCCAACCAGGAAAAATTGATTTTAGCCGGCTAAAATCATGATTTTAACCGGCTAAAATTGAAAAAAACCGCTGGTCAGGTCTTTTTCAATTTTAGCCGGCTTTTTTACAACCCTGGACAGGAATGTAGTTTTTATTTCATGATGATGCACACGTCCTGGGTTCCTGCCTTTTGGAGAAACTCTACGCAAATCTCACCATGACACGATCCGCTCTATGATTGCCGAAGAACTTCGATCCATCAATTTTCAGGTCTTTGAAGAAGTTCACTGTTTAGCTACGAACGGAGGTTCGAGGAGAATAGATATGATTGCCATCCCTTCTAACAGTGAAGATCCCAGTGAACATATTAGATCCCACGATCGGGTCTGAGAAACATAGGGGGCAGACTGAGGAAGTCAATGAAGAAAAGAAAGCCATATATGTGCCAACCGCTTCATACTTCAAACAGGAACAATTGAAGTAATTGGCCTGATGGTAGGGGCACGTGGTACCATCCCACATCACGTCTTCTCTACCTGAAAAAGGTTCAGCTTAGATCAAAAGAAAATCAAAGATATTGTCGTTGCCACTCTGCATGGTTCCCTCGCTCTTCTTCGTCACCACTTATACAACAATCAATAATGTTTAATAATTATAGGAAAACTGTGACTTTAAAGTTTTATTGCTCATTTGGATATTTTACACTCTGGCTATATTGTCAACCTGTTTCTGCAGGGGGTTGTTATTTTAACAAATATATATTTAATATGAGCCAGTTTATATTATACGTTAGCGCAAAGATAAATATAAATAGAAAATGGAATATTTTTCACTTTATTATGTTTTGTTGTTTATAATTGAAATAGGTAATAATTGCAAAACATCATTAAGATGTTGCGTGTTGTTGGAAATGGAGGCCTAAAATATGACGGCTTGCTTTAGACTGATGTTTTAATTTGTTACAGAGTGTCGACGGACAGGTGGAGCATCGAACAGGAGACCGGGAGGGAAATTTGGTGATTACAGCTGTGACTCTCCATGGGCTCTGGTGGCCATGAAGAGGAAGCAGGGGGAGAACATCGAGTTCGTGCTCTGGACGGGGTGAGTTCTTATTCTAACCTAACATACAACATGAAATCAGAACCACAGTCCTGGTGGAAGGGGCGATCAGCAAAAGGCCACATGTAAACTAGAGTCTGAGTCCGCCGGCGTGGTCTTGTGGATAGCGTCGCTGACTACCGATCCGTCGGCCCGGGTTCGATTCCCGGTACCTCCTCAGATTTTTCTGATTTTTCTGAGGTAGGGAGGTCTGGTAGGGGTGCACTCAGCCTCGTGATTCAAAATTGATGAGCTACTTGATAGAGAAGTAGCGGCTCTGGTCAAGAAAACCACCATTAACGGCCGTGGGTGTCGGCATGCTGACCACATGCCCCCCAATCCTGCCATCTGCCTACGGGAGATGACGCAGCGGTCGGGTGGTAGGCCAAGTCCCTCCAGGGATGTAGCGCCACGGAGTTTAGTTTTAGTTTAAACTAGAGTCTGAAGTGAATCTCCTATAATAATAAATACAATGTTAACAGCATTATAGGCTATCTTATTACTGGCACCACTCACATCAGAGAGTTTAAGATAAAGAAATAACACAGCATTATCTTAACGGTGTCAACATGGCATTGGCTATCTCACTTAATGAAACAAATAGGTTTATTTTAATTTTGTGGTTTTGAATTATTCGTTACATGATGTAAATATTCGCTAAATAGTCTCATTCCATTACTTATCAGGAAATTTCTGTGAAATAAGTTTTCAATAAAATCTTCAGTCTCTAATAAAAACCCCTCATGTACAAAATTTAAGGAATATCCTCAAAGGCGTTTTCGAGAAAATCGCAAAAAATAAAATTTAGTTAATGCAAAGAGGCATTAAAAGTAACAGAAAGTGTTTTATGTTCGTATCACATTCCAGACATAGACATGGCTCTGAAAATGGCATTTCTGGGTCCACAGAACCGCATATTGTGTTAATGCTTTGAAAACTCGACATCTAATTCCACAGTGGATCACGATAATGCCTCCATTAGGTTGTTAGTACGTAACGAAGATGTTTATAGCTGAATATTCTGCATTCAAAATTATGTAGCTAAAGTATTTATGTACTCAGTGTTATGTAAACAGTCGATAGAAAATGGAATAATCGAAAATGGATTGGTAGAGAAATGACTACCCATGAAGTATAAGGAATAAGTTTCGTTTGTGCTGTGAAATGTGTGGAGAGTGCAATGAGGAAATCATTATGGGAGAAATTCCAAGTGCCCGAAATCTAGCATCTGACACAAGTGTCACTGAGCGAGGTGGCCGAGATGGTAACTTCTTGGTCTGGCATTCGGGAGGCCTCCAGTCGTAAAGGCAAATGCCGAATTGGATGTTTACTTACAATGACCCATCTTGTATCATATTAATTGAAAATAATGTAAGTTAAAATATGCTCACACTATAAAGAACACGAACAATAGAAAATAGCTTAGAATCAATAGTTGCATGACCAACTGGTATGCCTATATACAAACAACGTGAATTCCTAATATGGCCTCGATGCTGAAAGGAGTGTAAATACAGCTGAAAAAATAAATTACGAGTATTTATTTCATTCCCATTCCGTTTAATTGAATTATTTATTTGCATCCTAATTGTATGATTGTTCTGTATAACAAGAGGTATGGATAAAATAATTACTTTACAGCAGTGCTATTGGTAGAAAACAGAAATCACCCAAGCTTTTGGGATAAGGCAAGCTCTTCCCCGGTAAATTAGGCTTTCATTCACTTATGTAATAGAGGTTTGAATCGCCGAGTTGCCTTTTTCTTTAAAGGAAATGTATATATATTTATATGGATATAATATTATGTTGTGGATGATAGTTTTTCGGAATTCCAACCGGGTGAAGAAGTTTACGTTGTCGAGCCGATAGCAGCCGAAAACTCGCACAGCTTTAACGTTTGAACACAGTGACATGTGTGGTTCATGCCATTGGGAGAGTGAAATGCGTTATTTGAATTACAATTATCGTTTGATACAGAACGTCACTCCAAATACTTGTCATCCTTTAAGACGTAAACGTAATGGCTTCAACATAGGAAGACCAACACCAGAAGCAATATGTCTGGTCTTACAGAATGGAATGCAACCTGAAAGAAATCTTTCTAGATGATGATGATGATGATGATTATTATTATTAGGCTATTATTATTATTACTGCTTCTAAGTGTAAGTTCCGATTTCTCTTGGCGAGTCACGGCTGGCGTATCGTCATACGAATTTGAAGCAAATTGAAACATGATCAGTTGATTAAATTATATATTTGAGCGGTGGGTGAAGTCTCATATAGACTAAGGCAATCCCTTTCCAGGAAGTTGAGGCTCCCAGATTGTGGACATTCGGCACGTGAAGATAGTCACCCTTACGCACCGGCCTAATTTACCCACAGGATCGCTCCTGGTACTCATTTCTGTTAGAGGCTGAGTCAATCCCAGGGCCATAGTACCATCAGAAGGATTAGGCCAATTAAGAAACTCCAATGACCTCATCAGGGATCGAACTCGAGACCTTCCGGTTTGTACCGCCTCAACTACGCTACGCCCCTCGTATAGGCTAGGCTGTAGTTTAATATCGAGACATGCAATTAGCATAAAATCTGTGAAATACGGGTAATGTGCATTACAAACCTCGTCGCAAGTGTCTGGAAACTTCACTTCCTGCTTCGTAATATTAACTAGATTACAGGTCCTTTCCATTTCCTAGACGAGGGGAAGATAGTAGTCGCCATTATTGTTACCTACCAATGGTATAACATTACAGCTTTTAGAGAATTAAGACTACATCCTCCTCTATCTCTGTATATATATATATATATATATATATATATAAAAGGCTTTGTCCTGACTGACAGAAATCAACGTAGAGCCTTAACTATAACAGGTAGAGGCTTGGAATTTTGACAGTACCTTCAGTTCATAATGTAGGTGCTCAGTAAGAAAGAATTGTGAAAAATTTTGTAAACAGTGTATTGTTGCCACTGGTCTCAGATGGGTTTGGAAATAAATGAAACATGACTTTGACAATTTAGAAAAGCTACCAATATAATAATGTTAAAAATAAATATTAAAGAATTAAATCCACGAAAATAATGCAGTCACATAACTTTCTCTAGCCTGGAAATAGAGAAAACAATACAAGGTAAGGTAATCAGTATCAGTATTTTCAAAAATCTTAGAAAAAGTTTTTTATACTCCTTTACTGAGTCTCTTAGAAAAACATAGCCTACTATCCGAATCTCAACATGGCTTCAGAAAAAAATCATTCAACCGAAACAGCCATCTTCAATTTCTCCAAGCTGTCGATGATAAACAACATGTTTCAGCAATATTCTTAGATCTGTCAAAAGCCTTTGACGTAGTTGACCACAAAAAACTACTATCGAAGATTGAAAATCTTGGAATTAGGGGGCTATCATACAAATGGCTTGAATCATACTTGTGCAACCACTCACAATTAGTGGAAGTGAAGCATATTCGTGACGGTGTGACTAAATGCAATCGTTCCAGTCTAACATGGTGTATGAGGTGCCACAGGGCTCAATATTAGGACCCATTTTATTTTTACTTTATATTTCTGTTTGAGTGACTCACATGCAAGATCTGTTATATTTGCTGAAGACACGAACATTCTAATAAAAGCTCCTCACAAACACATCCTTCTGAACTCTATAGACATTACCACACGCCAAATCACAAACTATTTTTCATTGAACAACCTTATTATCAACCTCAATAAAACCGTCTCAATGGATTTTCACACTACCCAAAACAAAAACTTCTTCTCTCCACAAACAACTCTCTATAATCAGACTATTGAGAAAGTTGACACCACAAAATTTCTAGGGCTATGGGTGCAAAGCAATTTACATTGGTATGTCCACATTGACGAAGTAAACAACAAGCTCAGCACTGCAACTTACATAATGTTAATGTTAGCCAACTGTACCACAACTGTACACAAAAGACACAATATGGTAAACCCCTTTTCAGAAAACTTGGCATCCTTCCCCTGTCCTGTCTCTACAAACTGGAAAATATAATGCTAATTAAAGGGAGCACAATTGTTGATAATTCTCCCTTCTTAATGAACAGTGATGTACACTCCTACTGAACTAGGCACCACTCTGATCTACATCCATACTACTCTATCCCAAAAAGGGGCATTTCACTCTGGTAAACTATATAACAGTCTTCCTACTCATTTAAAATTATTACAACAACAAAATACGTTTAAATCCTCTCTGAGGGCATATTTGATTGACCACTGCTTTTATTCCGTTGAAGAATACCTATCCATAAATACATAACCCAATTTCTATATTAATAACACAACTTCATCTAACTCCTTATATAAAACTAGCATGTGCCCGCGGATTCGCCCGTGATAATTCTTTAAAAAATTAAAAGTTAAGAGCATAATAGTTAAATCATTATAAGCTTATTTATTTACAATTAAATCACGTGAATTACATACCATGATTAGATAACGTCGCCTGGTAAAAGCGACCTCAGATTCGAGGTCCTTGGCCCAGAAAACCCCTGTGTAGTGAGTTTTGTCCTAATCGAACAATGTTTGACCATATCTAGGCATATATTGATTATCCCTCTTATAATAATAATGATATCGCATGGCCCACAGTTCCTGAACGTAACATATTTTAATGAATTATATCGTTACCTGTGATCACAACAAAATTTTCTTAAGTGTGGAAATTATCCTATACTGAATTTTATATCCTATCGCTTGTACACAGCAAGTCGGGTGGGGGTCCAAATAAGAAGAAACATAAATTTCGGTAACATAAAATTGTATTGTCTTTGCGGAATATTTTATTTCTCACTCTCATGTTACCATAACACCATTTTGGGGATGAAGTTCATGTAAGTCATGTAATGCACACTGTTAAGGTAAATTATACTGCAAACCAGCTTATCATAATGTTTTACCAACTAATGTATTTTAATGTAATGTAATGTATTTTACTTAATGTATTAAGTTCTAACAACCAATGTTTTGAATTTTTTCTTATTTTATGTATTTTTTACTTATTTTATGTATTTTTTACTTATTTTATGTATTATCATACTTATCCTTTGTGCTATATGTATGTATATTCAGTCCCTAAACGCGAGCCTTATGGCTCATTGGGGCCAATTATGATGAATAAAATTGAAAATTGAAGTTAAACAAAAATGAAATATCCCTCTCATACTTCTCTCTCCAAAAGCCTATATATATGGGCGATTCTTCAAATACGAGAAAATTTGTGTTCCGGAGTAATATTTCCCATCAAATTCAACTTAAAAAAAAAATTAAAATAAAAGTTTGTTTCTACTACTTCCAAACTACAACTATCGCTTTGAAATGTCACTAACTTTAAATTCTGATATTCCAAAATCGAATTTAATTCAATGAAATGTCATCCACATGCCCTGTCCCAAACCTCGGTTTTGTATATTCTGATGCATTTTTCCACAAAACAAAATGTTAATTCCTTTTCAGCTTTTTTCCTGTCAATGAGTATGAATGTGTGAAGAATATTAACCCCTAAAAAATAAAATTGTCACCCCACCTAATGAACATTAAGAATGTCCCAAGGGTTTTTGGTCATCCACATGGCTGAAAAGAATGGAATTTTTTCTACAGAAATGAGAAATTTGTAAAACTGGCAACAGTGTTAGAAAGCCAACAGGGCAGCTTGTGGTTGAATTGTAAGGTTGAATTTTGCTTGCTTACAAACAGTTTGGGATTAACAAAGGACTTTGCATCATTTTCAAGGAAAGCGTTTTTATTCCCTGTCATTAACATGGCTTCTAGAAAGTAGGCAGAAAGTTAATATTTATTAATTTTGATTATGCTCTATGATAAGCCTTCCAATTCAAAGTACTTGACTGAAGTTGAGCTTACAGAGGTTGAGACCACTTTAACTCCTTTTTTGTCATCCACATGCCTAATTTTTGTGTCATCCACATGTCTCATGAAGGGGTATGTGGATGACTCTCAAGCCATGTAGATGATAAATGTAGGATACTATTGTGTTTGCGGTGTCTGTGACCTGTACTTAAGATCTTAAAACTGATTAAATGAATTTCTGCTTGATTCCCCCCTCCCCCAAAACCATAAAAACACAGTCTCGTTAAAATTACATTAATTCCGGAGTATGCACACAAATTTGCAAATTTGGTGCAAAATCAACTGAAGTATGCTGAGAAAAATATGAAATCACATAAAGAAAAGCAGATTGTTGCCACAGTTAGTCATTAATGTGGCCTTCTGCCATCCACATGTACACGGATGTCATTCTCATGGCTTTAAAAAAATAAAATTAATTAAAATAAATAAAAATATAGACATTTAAGCTCTGCTGGTGTCATATTATAATCAAGTAACCCCTGAAGAATTTTAGTGATTTTTTTGAGATTTCTTAAACAAAGTAAAAAATTTAGATTTTACACACTCCAAATTTTCTCGTATTTGAAGAATCACCCCTATATTACCATACCTCGTATTGTTTTCTCTATGTCCAGGTAAAGAAAGTTATGTGACTGCATTATTTTCGTGGATATTGATAGTTCTCTAATCTGTCAAATTCGAGTTTCATTTTTTTTTTTCCAAACCATCTGAGACCCACTGGCATCAATATGTTTTAATGTCAAATGTGACTTGGATCCGATAATTCTGTGTAAAAAGGGATTAAGTATTCTAAAAAAACATTTGATTTTGGCATTTAAAAACGAAATTTTTCAAAATCCTTTCTTAGTGAGCACCTACATTATGAAACGAAGGTACTGTCAAAATTCCAAGTCTCTACCTGTTATAGTTTAGGCTATATGTTGATTCTCTGTCAGTCATTCAGTCAGGACAAAGCGTCTTATATATATAGAGATCGATTGATTTGTTTATATTAAAGTGTAAAGTATTAGTTATATATTTTTAATTATTATATTTATTTTATTTTATATTATTAGTCTAGTTTAGTTTAGTATGTTTTTCTGACTTGTCCAATATCAGTTGTACCTTGTACATTAATGATGTTACTGGATCAATAAAGTATTAATATTATTATTATTATTATTATTATTATTATTATTATTAATATGTTTTCGGAAGAGAAGTATGAAAGTGATATTGCATTTCTGTTGAATTTCATCCCCAAAACTGTTTTATGGTAACATGAGAGTAAGAAATAAAAATTCTCTGCCTCGATAATATAATTTTATGTTATCGGAAGTTATGTTTCTTCCTATTTGAATTACTACCAGGCTTGTTGTGTACTGTAGAAGCGATGGGATGCAAAATTCTACATTCTTTATGAGCCATAAAAATCTATATCAAGCGTTTTCTGAGGGAATAGTTTGTGTGTGATAAGTCGTTCTTCCTATTTCAAATTATAAATACCTATATTAGGACCTAGAATTTAAAAATCTAAAGTCCTTCGAAAGTTAATTTCCAATTACAAAACGAAAAACTCGGGCAACGCCGGGACTTTTAAGCCTTTTAAGTTTATAAATGTAATTCTGTTTAATGCTTTGACAAGTTCCACATCCGATAGTCATCAGACTTTTATGGGATCTATGGAATGCTTTCTTACTTTACTTTTACTTTAATATACTCAGTGCAAATTGGGAAACAAAAACAGTGGCCCAGCACAACATTTGAGCATCCTCCATAAAACTTTCGGGTCAGCTGGACATTTTGCCAAAAAAGGGACTGTCCTGGGAAGAACAGGAAGAATGGACACCCTAATGTATCATCTTATCATACTGCATGTAGCTAAAACTGTTTGTTCTAATACCTATGCATAAACCAGCACATAACGGTTTGGCCAGTGATATCAGGGCTAACGCCATCATGCAGTGTGAATGGTGAACTACGCAAATTCTGAAACTTAATGCTTTGCATGCCCAGATTCAGAGATGATGCATGATAAAATAGTGTCAATGCGTCATCGTAAGGAAATATTTAATTCTGCATTCGTTTTTATGACAGGGGATTTATAATAGGGGTTGACAAATTTAATGGGTGATTTCTTTCAAAATTATTTTTGCCTAAAACTTTCTCCCAGATCTATAGGTTCTGTGTGTGAAGTCTGATTAAATTTAGTCAAATAATACAGATTTAAAAATAGATCATAATATGATAGGGGTTGAAACATTTATCCGGGGGTTTCAGTCAAAATTAGATTGAGAATATGATAGAAGAAAATTCCTCCGATACTGGGATTTGAAACCAGGACCTTTGGCTATCTGTGCCACTGCACTAGTGACTGAGCTAAGCCAGAGTTTGTTTCACAGCTCCAGACAGAACTTCCGATTACCCTCAAATATCTCTATGGTGATGACTGGACTATGTGCAATAGAAAGGTAATACACATCATTGTGAAAGTTATAGAACTATTTTGTTGATATCACATGCCAGTAAGATTCTTCTAAATATCATCCATGAACGTCTAAGAACGTATTTAGATAAAGAAATACGACCAGAACAAGCTTCATATGATTCTTATTGTCAGAAAACTAGTTGATAAATGCAGAGAGTTCAACGCCCTTTAGTACTTTGTTTCCTGTGGAATGGGTGTTTCAGATCACGTTATCTCTACAAAATTCCCAAACCCTCTAAAAGTGTTTATTCTCAACATGACAATGTTAAAACTATTTAGTTTACTCTACAAATGGAACATTCCTGATCCTCACCGGAAATAAATATTATACATTGATACAACAGTTCCCTGTAAATTGAGAAGAGGCGGATGTCAGGCGCCTCGAAGTCGAACAAGATACTTAATTTTGAAAGTACAGAGAAAAGATCCATGTATTATAATATGAAAATAGGATAATACATAACACTTTGATAAGATGACCTCCAAAAAGAGTAAGACAAGGGTGAATTTCTATCACCAGTTCTGTTTAACATCCATGGAGAATATGTCATGAGAAGAACCCTTGAAGGCTGAACTGGTGGGAGAAGAATCATTAATGTAAGATTCGCTGATGATACCACGCTATCACAGAATTATACAGTGCCTTTTTTTTTACTCGTGGCCGGGCGGTCGGCTGGAAGTAGTTGCGAGCGCACAGTGCTTCTCACCGTTCCTGGCTCCCGCCTTTCTCCCCGTCAGTGCACACACACAGCACACCAAACACCAATTTTCTGGTCATGCAATGGCATTTCGTGTACAATGTCGGGTTTTTCTGCACTCCAGTATCTGTTGTTTTGTGTCGATGCATGACCATGTAAATGAATCCATGCTTCGTCTGTGAAAAAAATTAACTTTGGGTCCATAGAGCCATCATTAACTTTACCCAACACCCAATTGCAGAAATTTACTCTACTCACAGTATCACGTGGTTGCAGTTCCTGAACTATGGTTATCTTATATGGTTTTAATTTCATAAGTTTAGTGGCTTTCCAAGCCGAGAATGGTGAAAACCCCGTTTCCTGTGATATCCTACTCAGAGATTTTCTTGGGCTACGTTCTAACTTCTGTCCTATCTCATCGAGCTTTCTCTCTGTAAGCACACGGCGAATTTTTATTATTTTTATTTCTTATCAAGAACAGAACCCGTTTCTCTGAATCTGTCTACAAGTTGACGAACTGTCTCTCTGTGAGGCACAGGAATACCAGGGAATCTGTCTACAAATAGCCGTGTCACTTCTCTACAGAACTCTGTTTGCACATAGGAATCATACATGAATATGCGGTGTGCTAAAGTATACACACTTCTTGGCATTATAACAGAACTATCACAATTTAACCACAAAGAAGAAAAAAGAACCTCCGCTAGCAACAACCGCACATGCACTGACGGGGAGAAAGGCGGGAGCCAGGAACGGTGAGAAGCACTGTGCGCTCGCAGCAACCTCCAGCCGACCGCCCGGCCACGAGTCAAAAAAAAGGCACTGTAGATTGAAATGAAGAATCCAAGAAAGAAAGCAAGAAGTTTGGCTTATTGATCAATAAGGAAAAGACCAAGATCATGATAATTGACAGAGCTGGGTCACTACCAGATGCACATGAGGAACAATATTTTTACCGTTGAAATAGGCAAATATTTTACATGCCAGTGGAGTAGTTCATACAGTTGGTAGCTCCACGCCGTCGCTGACACTTGTTTGGAAAGTTCGAGCTTACTAAATGGAGGGTATTGAATGCTCTGTTGTTTGCAGTGTTCCTTTATGGAGGTTAATTCCATTGACGCGGACCTATTCGCGCGATATTCACATTTCCACGGACTGTGTGATGTTTTTTGTTTATGAGGGATGCACAGTTACCAACTGTCCTCCTTTTATATAGTAGCAGCAGACGACAAATATGGCGTGTGCCAGTTGTAACGTCAGTTTTCACAACTTTATTGTTCCATTTCAAGGCGAATTACGTTATACTGAATACCTCCGATTTAGGTTAGGAACGTTTATGTTATATAGTTAAGGAGCATTTCTTCCGAGCAGCTACTGGCTTGTACCTTTGTAGGTTTGTCACACTGTTCATCCACAATCATATCTTGTTTAGCAATATGACGTCTCACCTCCAACGTCCAATCAGGAACACGAGGACCGAAAAATGGTGAAGAAGGGAGCTTTCGCTAGATCGTGATATAAAAGAAAGTGTATCAATTGGGGCGGGAGACCCGGACCAAATCATTCGCCGAGACAACATCTCCTCTCCACACTTCTGTCTATAACCAAATTCGTGTAATATAAGTGTTTTATGAACAGAATCTCGGTTCTAAAAAATGGTCCCCGCCAATGGGATTTTGTAAATGAATTTAGATTTCTACATTAAAAGTATTGTGGGGTAGAAACTACCAACCCAAAGGGGTGCATTAAGGGTACACTGGGCTTTATTTAACACTACAATGAAAGTCGACCAATGAGGAACCCGTATGTCAAGTTTTAGTAAAATTGCTGAATATTCTGGAATATACAGACGCACATGCATAAGCTTAAATGCATTGAGTTATAATTAGGGCCTATATATTTTCTGAAAATGAAAGTAAATTCCGGAATCCGTCAAAATTGTTACTATATAAATGACATATCGCTATCATTTATTTTCGACAAGGTACGTAGATATGCTATTAGGTTGCGCCATTCGCAAAGGACGAAAATCGGTTTCTGTGCATGACGTCATCCGGGAAGCAATGGCAGCATTAAGGACGATTTAGTATGTGTTTTTCAACAAAGAGAACGTCTTCCTTTGCCCCATTCCCGTGCGCGGCTTAAATATTACTAATATTAGAAATGTTTATACTTATGTATGTGCATACATAAATTGTTTTCAGGCTAATACTGTTATCAAGGCCAGTTTTATTGTACTACAAGCCCGGTCCAGAATGTGCGCTCCTCTGTGATCACTTCTATGAAAGATATCACATAAAAATATCTGAATGCAACAACAGAACTAAGTTATTCGATTAGCGAGTGTAGCAAATATTAATTAGGCCTATTGATCTTTTGCACATTTGTGCCGATTTTCTTGTATTTATTTATTTCATTGAGAACATAAGATGCATAAACCTAATTACAATGAAGGCTTTTAAGAAAAATACAAAAATTAAATACAATATACATCTAGATAATCTCAAAATAATTTAAAAAACTCGTATTCAAAATACTAAACTCATATGAAAAATATCAATCTCCGAATAATTAGCCCTAAGGCTATTATTATATACTGTCATTTTCTCAATAGTGAACATTTTAAATGTGTTTTATTATTATTATTATTATTATTATTTTTTTTTTTTTTTTGCTTGAAATATATTTGATGCTCGGTTCTTCTTGTAGATAGGCGTAGGCCTACATAAAAATTTATTATACTAATTAGAAAACTATCAATTTTTTTTACCACTATTTATTTATTTTTTAATTATGCATCCTCAATATGGTGTAAAAATGTTTGGATGAAATAAAATAATATTAATTTCTTCAAATTTTCTGAATATGCCTATAATAATATTTAGGCATAAAGAAATACCAAAATAGGAATATAATAAAGGCTTTCCACATTAAATTCTTTTCATAAAGTTTCATAGGAAAAGTAAGTTGGATATAGGCCATCATTATTTTCTTTAAAATATAACAATTTTATAATCTATCTTGATTTTGTTAACTTAATAACGCTGACGTAGCAAACTGCTTGTATTTCCAAAACTTAAAAAATAATAATAACTTTGATGTCTTTTTTTCAAATTTATATTGTTACCAGTACATGTTTGTAGGCCTACCTGGTCTTAAAATGTGTAAATAAAGTAAATTATATTTACTAAGCCTATGTATATTTAACATTTTTCCAACTAAGGAGGTGGCTCTATAATCGAGGTAAATAATTAAGTAGGAGTGTTTTCTTAATTCTGTACCTATCTCATCAATTTATATTTTCGGGCATAAACACAATATTATATACAATTTTGTGCCTCTCCCTATGTTCCTATCCTAGACACTAATATTGTCTAGGTTTTAAAACATCAATACATTACAATAATAAATATATATATACATATATATATATAAGGGTAAGCCTACCTTTTAATTATGAATGGGAGTGTAAGTTGCTGATGTCTGCCCCTTTCGCAACGATAAAAACACTAGGTTATTTTTTCCAATTAAATGTTACGATCCAGATATGGATAACATGCTCCTAACCTACAAACATAGCTCAGCTGACACATAATTATGTATTCTGAAGATTCTCGCATTAAACACAAATCGATCAACAAACAAACACAAAACAAACAGAATTTAACTAACTAAAAAATACTAGACTTAACTGTTTTCTTATAAAATATTCGAACAATGGCACTGAAAGCACGCGAAAATCACTTTTCCCGTAAAACAACAACAGAACTCCCGCCGAATCTGCTTCCCAGATGACGTGTGCGCAGTCTGGAAGGAAATCACACGCGTTTGCGCACAGCAAATTGAGCATCCTCTGTATTTTCGAAGCACTAGGCACAGCCTCTCAGATAATACATAACGTACATCTTCCAGCGAGATTATTTTAGCTCGCATTAAGCGAACACAGTGTGTAAAGTGTCTATGATACAGAATGGAGCCTGAAGTTAAATCGGAGTACATCAAGATTGAAATCAAGGAAGAGATTTCTCAAATACAACCAAAGCGTGAACCTGTCCCCGTTACATTCGAGACACAAGAAATCAAACGTGAGAAGAGTAGAGACTACATTGATTCCACAGCATGCAGCACCATTCACAACTTGGAGCAAGTTCCAGGAGTTTTTCAAGTAAATAACGAAGAAGAGGATCAGCTAATGCAATCACACTCATCTGCTGTAAGTAAAAGCACTCCTAGAAACAGTGAACAGCTAACTCGTACTCCAGACAAGCATTTCTTGTGTGATATATGTAGCAAGAAATTTACCAGAAGAGACAATCTCAAAACACACATGCTCATTCACACTGGAGAAAAGCAATTTACGTGTGATATATGTAGCAAGAAATTTACAAGAAGATACAATCTCAAAACACACATGCTCATTCACACTGGAGAAAAGCAATTTACGTGTGATATATGCAGCAAGAAATATTCACAAAAAGGAAATCTCAAAAAACACATGCTCATTCACACTGGAGAAAAGCCATTTGCGTGTGATAAATGTAGCATGGCGTTTTCTAGAAGACAGCATCTCAAAAGTCATATCACTCACACTGGAGAAAAGTCATTTACGTGTGATATATGCACCTATAAATTTTCCCGAAGAGGGAGTCTCAAAGAACACATGCTCACTCAGACTGGACATAAGCAATTTACGTGTGATATATGCAGCAAGATGTATTTCCAAAGAAGCAGTCTCAAAATACACATGCTCATTCACACTGGAGAAAAGCCATTTACGTGTGATAAATGTAGCAAGACGTTTTCTCTAAGACACCATCTCAAAAGTCATATCCTCACTCACACTGGACATAAGCCATTTACGTGTGACGTATGTAGCAAGAAGTTTTCCCGAAAAGAGGAGCTCAAAATACACATGCTCATTCACACTGGAGAAAAGGCATTTACGTGTGATATATGTAGCAAGAAGTTTTCCTATAGAGAGTGTCTCAAGATACACATGCTCACTCACACTGGACATAAGCCATTTTCGTGTGATATATGTAGCAAGACGTTTTCCCAAAGAGAGAATCTCAAAAAACACATGCTCATTCACACTGGAAATAAACCATTTACCTGTAATATATGTAGCAAGAAATTTTCCCAAAGAGGCCATCTCAAAACACATCTACACATTCATGAAAGGAACAACCTTTCCTAACGTAATGTGTGCACCGAGTCTTTATTTTGTGTGAGGCTGTTACAACTGAATGCACACACTGGCAAGGTAGTCTCGTAGTATGACAAGTGAGAGAATAGAAAGGTCTATGTGTAGAAATTCCTCTCGGTGACCTTGAAGATAAGAGTTTTTAATTTTAGAGCCAATCAAAATTAACACAATGTATTTCATGAAATGTCCCTTAATTTTCTTAGTTACAAAACCGAATTCTCGGCTGTTCGATAAAATTCCGATTAAATCTTTAATACAAAAAATGAAGTGACCTGTTTACCCATAGACAGACGGAGAGACATTACAATTAAAAATATTTCAGTCAGCTCAGCATTGATAACAAAATGTTCTGTATGATCCAATTTCTCTGTAATAATACTTTACTAATACTTATTTACTTACTTACTCAATGGCAATAGACAATTCCTAAGCAAGCTAAAATAATATTTTTATGGAACCCGAAGGTTCATTGCCACGCTTGCCTGAGTCCGCCATTAAACCCTATTCTGTGCTAACTTCATCCAATCATCACCCACAAATCTTTCTTCTGATAAATCCATTCTAAGATTGTCCTCCCACCTACGTACAGGTCTTCCACGTGGTCTTTTCCCCTCGGGTCTCCCAGTCAATACTTTTGAGGTAATTATCTCCATGCATGCAACATGTCCAGCCCATTTCATCCTTCGCGATTTAATTACCCTTACTATATCTGGTGAAGTGTACAGGTCCTGAAGCTCGTTATGCAATTTTCTCCAGTCCCCATTGTCATCCCTCTTGGGCCCAAATATTTTTCTAAGCACCCTATTTCCAAACACACTCAGATTATGTCCTTCACGAAGAGTAAGCGACCATGTCTCACATTCATATAATACAACCGGCAGGATAATAGTCTTATAAATCTTAATTTTTAGATTTCTGGACAGAAGACAAGAAGATAATATTTTCTGAACTGCTTAAAAATAAGCATTTCCTCATTTCAGTCGACACTCGACTACCTTAATATTATTTATACCTGTAATTATTGTGCCCAGATATTTGAATTCCTCCACTTGTCCAAACGATTTACCAGCTATTCTAATATTTTGTGAAGCATTATTTTGACGTTCCATGACCATATACTTTGTTTTTTCTGTATTAATTTATATTTTATAAATGTGTACTGACAAATAATCTTTCGGAGTCGTGATACTTTGTAAGCTAAATGGGAAAACATTATAAGATTTAGAAGAAAGTCACGATGCAGTTGTTTTATTCCAGGGCAACGCTCTCTAATCGTGAAATGCACCTCGAAGCCACCATGATTTATGACGCAGAGGCCAGAGTGACAGTGCTTATATGAGATTTTACAAATTTTATCTTATATAAAAGTGACGAAATACAGCTTTTATTTTAATTATTGGAACTCCATGCCAGCAAAAGATGTCCTGAAGATGTTGTTAAGGCACTGAAAGGCCTAGGTGGCGAATCACAATGTATATCATAGTTGAGTAACTGGTATCACATTTATTTTGTTTCTTTGATGATACATTAGCAAAGAATATAAAAGTGTTAGACTCCAAGAATGAGGGGATAAAGTTTGGAGTATTGTATCAACACCCGCGTATGAGGAAACAGAGGAGGATTTGGAGTCCTTTTCCAAGGTGTTCAATTAGTCACAGGTAAAAATTAAAAAATTTGTATTTTGTAAAAAAAAAAAATTTACAGCCATTTTTTCAAAACTAATAATTTTGAAGAAAAAAAAAATGTTTCATGAACCAGTCCCCTTAATATTTCAGTTCTAGAAACCAAATTCTAAGTGGTCAATATGATTCCAAATGTTTTCACTCAATTGTGAAGTCTGGTTAATACTGATAGACTGAAAAAATGCTGTTTATTGAGATCAAAGATTTGGTTTATGTTATCACATTTTCCTTTGTTGCGGCTTTATTTCCAAGTAAGTTTGTTTTTAAGGGTTTCGTTTCTAACTCAACTGTACTATGTTGTACTGGAGGTAGCAATTCTGCTCCCACCTCATAGGATGAGTTCCAGGGGGTGGCATTACTGGACATTACTAACTTTCTCTTTTACGCAATAAAACATGTTTCACCCCACAATTAAGCTGCAGCTTTTGATTTATGAAGATAATGGTGTTGACATGCTGTGATGGCTTGTGTAAAATGAAAAGACTTGTACAGACAGCGTTACATGTGCGGTGTTCACCACAGATCAGTATAGACTTCTAAAAATACTTGTAACACATAACTGAGCATGAGTATTTGTTGATGGACTAATAAAGGAAAGTAAAAACAATAAAAAACTTTGTTACTGGTGGAAAAAATACAGGGTCTTTATTATAAGTTGAGACCGGGCGTCGGAAGCCGCGCGCAGCCGGGCTGACCTTGATGCAACATCGGCACGTGCAGTTATTGTTAAAGTGTCAACATGGTGAGACCCATTTCGCTGCAGCATCGTATTTTTGTGTGTAAACATTATTTTAAGTACGAGTCTGCTGGACGTGTACGTGATGAAGATAAGGTTTATTGAACAAATCCTCACACATTGGAGGAGCTGAAAGAAAACATTACGAATGAAATTAGGGGCATTACAGTGGAAGAACTCACTCACGTCAGACAGAATGTGGTTTCCAGATACAATGCCTGTATAACATAGGAAGGACGACACTTCCAACATATGTTATAAGGTAAGATATGTAATACTTTATATAGCCTACACTTTAAGCAGGGAAGCCACGCGCGCATCACCGGCGGCTAATGCGGACTCCGTAGCGGAGAGTGAAAACACCGGTCGCCCGGTCTCAACTTATAATAAAGACCCTGTAGTTGCAGTCTATTACTGTATTAGCTGGGAACAGTGAACAGCTAACTCGTACTCCAGACAAACATTTCTTGTGTGATGTATGTAGCAAGAAATATTCCCAAAGAGGCAATCTCAAAACACACATGCTCTTTCACACTGGAGAAAAGGCATTTACGTGTGATATATGTAGCAAAAAGTCTTCCCGAAGAGAGGATTTTAAAAATCACATGCTCATTCACACTGGAGAAAAGCCATTTTCGTGTGGTATATGTAGCAAGAAGTTTTCCAAAAGAGGCCATCTCAAAAGACATCTATCTACACATTCATGAAAGGAACAACCATTCCTAACGTAATGTGAGCACTGAGTCTTTGTCTTTTGTGAGGCTGTTTCAACTGAATGCACACACTGGCAAGGTAGTCTCGTAGTATGACAAGTGAGAGAATAGAAAGGTCTATGTGTAGAAATTCCTCTCGGTGACCTTGAAGTCAGTACTGAATTAGTGCGTGGTCTGCCGATGCTAATGAGGGGTGGTTTCATGTAAATTCTTCACTTGATTCTAGTGGGTAAATGCGTAAAACTTTGTACACAATGGTAAAAGAATGTTGATTGTGTACAGAGAAATATTACTGGGTTGTAACTACCCACACAGAAGAGGTGGATTAAGGGAGTGTTAGGATTGATTTAACATGACAAGAGTTTTTAGTCTACATGTAATTTTTCCAGCCGTTTAACGCAATAAACACATATGTTGAGTTTTATATACTTTAATAGATAGTAAAACCAGAGTGCCCTAGTAGCACACTTCGTTGACCTAACGGAGGGATTTGGTTGGCATGGTTGGGATATGTTGGGAAAACGTTCGTTGTAATTTCCTCGGTTAGCCCAATGTATGTTTCCGTTGCGTCATGCGCTAAGTCCTACCGTTGGGGTTATGACGTTGGCCCATCGCGGGCTCTCCCTACCGTTGGGATTATGATTGCTGGCCCAACAATAAATTTCGTTGTAATGTGATCGCATTTATGTTAAAATTAAAAAGTGTTGAAATAACATTATAAGCGTTAAATTTTCATTTCCTATAAAATAAAACAATTTTAATTAATTAATTATTCGAGCTCTTTGTGCGAGTTACATGCTAAATCTCCACCTCTTCCTTCCAAGTCTTCGGCAATTTCCGGCCATCACGAAGACATGAAGATACAACAGTTATTCGCCATCTTGATATGTTGAACAATCCGAATGGTGTTTTTACTTCTATTAATATTAGGGCTCTTTATTTGTTCTCTGAAAATAATGTTATCATATATTCACATCAAATATTCAAAATACGAGATGTATATCCTTCTTACTATTTATCATGTATTACACATCTCTGTAGTAAATAGGCTAGAAGAATTCTCGATTTTTATTTCAACAATCACTAATAGCGTAGAGGTTAAAGTGATAGACTATAACGCTAGCGGTTCCGAGATCGAATCCCCATAGGTGCGAATTTTATACGATAGGAATAGGTAGGTAGGGTGAAGGAGAGAAGGGAGTTAATAGGGAAAAGAGGAGAAAAGGGATGAAAGGGAAAATAAAAAATTAAATTTTGTGTGCTTCTAGTATTTCCGCCAGATGTCTCTGCGCTGCGCTGCGTAGTAGTTCCACCATTACCTAATAGATGTCTCTCAACTGTTGGGATTTTGTTGTATATTGGTTGGCTACAGTTGGCAGTTGGTTGGATAAAACGCTCCTTGGCAACCGAACCCCGACGGACATTCCTAACCGTTGACCAACGAAACATGGCGATCATTCCCCAACATTGGCCCAACAATCTGTGCTACTAGGGTGTAAGATAGTGTATTTACATTCTGAAAATGGAAGCAACTTAATGTAAATTGTCAGACTGATAGATAGATAGATAGATAGATAGCTTTTATTGACCTTTAAGCAATTTTGAGTTGCAATTGGTCTCATCAGTTTGTTGTACAATACAGAACAATACAGTGATACAATAATACAATAATAATAATACAAGTACAATAATAATACAATAATAATCAAAATGCAATAATAATATAATATTAATACAATAAACAATTAATAAATAATACAATAGATAATAATACAATAAACATTTCAATGGGTGTATTGTTACTAGATTCAACAATTAACTAATTCTAGTGCTAACCTTTTATTTTTACATACTTCCCTATGCCCATGTCAGTATTGTGTAATCACAATAAATTCTTGTACTGAATAAAATACTTTATTTTCAGCCCGTTATCAAGAGTCGCCTTGAATTTATTTATAGGGAGTGCCTTTATGGAATTTGGTAATGTATTAAACAGGGATGGTCCGAGATAAAAATTAAGAGTATACCTAGTAATAACTATTAAAGCATTATATTTATTAACACTTGCACGTAAATCATTCGTAGACTAAACCATTAATAATTAATGAAACAGCTAAAATTCCGGCTTTAGAGTAGATTCTACAATTATAAAGCGCCGCCTGGGAAAGCGATCTCAGATTCGATTATGCAGTTCCAAAGCAAACTGTGAACACATAATACTTATTGTTTCTCAACTTTTTGTTGACAGATGAATATGATGTGAATTTTATTTGATAAATTCAGTGTAATTTTCAGAAATTATATAATTTTTCAAGGGAAGAATTGGTTTGTTTGGATTTTTACTGTCCACGATACTTCCAGGGTTAAATGGCTGGTGCCCGCCATTATTTATTGACTCCAGGATTTTTCAGAAATTTACACTGGCAGTTATTTTTAAATGTTTGTGGTTCAGCTATGAAAATTGTAAGTAAAAATAAAATCAGAATATTTGTTAATTGCGTTCATTTCACTTAGGCCTTATATAATAAAGAAATGGTTTTCCTAATTTTGTACTATTCGTGAAAGTTTAGACTGAGAGAGACGAACATCGCTGAGTATGCCTGATGTCTCACAAAGCGCTATTTAGGGTCGTTGATTGTATAAGAGTAGATGTATTTCGTGCTAATTAGAGAAAGCTTTTCAGTTCGTTGATTTTCTCTGTTGTAATTTTCCACTGTTCGAGGCTTATTGGAGATTCTCCACACACAAATTTGAAATTGTGATTTTCATATGGGTATTACAGCAATACCGTTTGTTACAGAGATCGGTAAAAAACACATTTTTAAAGGAATATCGACGAATTTGGGAGAAACTGTCATGTTGGTGAAGTATAGAGCAGCAACTCTGGCTTGTACAAGAATTGTACAAAACATCTCTTGGAACATTCGAAGAAAAGAATGAAAGCTATTTTAGTCTAGTATAAGAAACAGTTTGCGACTTATTCCTAGTAAGGCTTCATTCAGTTTGGATATTCATTAAATAGAAACTTGCAGTGATTTAAAATTCTTTGATTCCTACATTTCCTTCACCTTGCGAATGTTGTTAGCGCTCTTGATGCTTCTCAGTCGACATTAGACTCAACGTCCCGGAGAAAAACTGGAATGTAGGTGGATTTTGGGGACAGGAAGATGTGTACGGTTAACGATATATTTTCATTTAAAGTGGGACACACACAATATTTGTGTAAATATTTGTCTTTTCGTGCTAGCATCTTATTGCAGTAAGAAAGGTTTTTCATACCATTACAGCTAAATTTTTTGGTATTTTATAAGTTAGGTCATAAAAATCTCACCGCTTTTCATAAGTAAGTTAGAATCAAGATCGCCTGCGTGTAATTGTGGCTAGAGTGTTGCTGACTACGTAGGCTCTTGTTCCATCTACGGCACTTTCTTGGATTTTTATGAGATAGGAAGCTGTGTACACCCAGCTTCGTGAGGACAGCTACTTGATGAGGGAGGAGCATATCGGATGAGGTGAGAGACCTTGTATGACAACTTTGTAGGAGAGGAGATAAACATTCCAATTCCAGCATTTGAAGAATGTAAATAGTTCACAACCGACTGTAGCGCCAAAATGAATAATTGTTCACATACGACGCTTCAACAGAAACTTAGAGTTCTGCTTGGTGATTGGGTTATTTCTGAAAATGGCTAATTTCGGAGATCTCTTCTTAACCGGAATGACAAGTGGCCATCTCCTAATGAAATCGAAACAAGGAGGGAGGTAGATGGCACATCGACACTACATAGAGCATAGTCTAGCACCATGGAGTTGTAGTTTTTACATATCCTAGGACGATAAACCAACCGTAATCAAGGTCCCTGTACACTCAAACTTGCTTCATTCTATTGTCATGCGCTTTTAACTTTGTGCTGACAATTATGATAAGGTACACCTATGGCCTATAGAAGAAACTTGAAGACCTAAGCCAGGAAATCACATCATACAAGAGTGAAATGACTTCAACCACCCCTTTATGTGGGTTCTTTATTACTTGCTAGGATCCACAACATTAGGGGATATTCTAAAAAAAAAAGAGTATAAAGTTCTTACTGTACTTGCAGTCGTATGCATAAAAAGCCTGGGGACTCCCCCACCCACTGCGCCCACGTGACATGACGCTCTTTGTACTCTGTTGCTTAGTGCTCGCTTCAATTCCGCATGCTATAAGACTGAGCGACGGGAGTATTAAGCAGGAGATTTGTGAGCTACCAAAACGGCACACTCACTTCACTCACAGCTTGCTACTAGGGTGATTCGCGCGGAATATATGGACATTCCAGAAATAATGAAAACTACAAATTTTTAGTTTTAATCCCTCTGTCAGTACTAGGTACTAGGGGTCTAACGATTTTGTTTAAATGTTGTAATTGATGTGCTTATGCTAAGAGCTAAACTTTTATTTGAAATATTTTTTTCGAAAAAATTCTCTGACGGGTAGTTACAAGGCAGAAACTCAATCTTGTCTGGTGAACGGCAAATCTTTGCATCAGGCTAATACAACTGAATACCTATTCTCTGCAACACATCCTCTTATTCTATATTAGAATTTGAAGAATGGTGTATTGTAACTCCTAGGTTATACAAAAGTATGCGAGTACATTTATTAAGATTTTATTTAGATTGTGTATCCTTCAGGGATGCGACACGTGGTACGGCAAATTACTTTCTTTTCATTTTTACAAGCATTTTATTTCACGAAAATTTAATTTTTCCTAATTTTCTCGAAATAGATTTAACAATTTTATAGGCTTATTATGTAGGCCTCTCCCAAGAAATTCTCTGAAGGCTAGTTGGGTCAGTCCATGTGAAATCAACCAATGGTCTGGACCTTCATATCTCAGAATAAGATAATATTTTGTGTGTTGGTAGTACTAGTTATTAATGTTAAAAATCCAAAATTTTAGATCATTTGAACCATATGTTTTTGAGTTATTAAGTTTCAAAGTTTAAAAAATCTTGTATTTTTTGCAGAGTTTTGAATTTTTAAATGGTCGTATATTCAAAACTATTTGAGCTAGAAAGCTGGAATTTGTGCCATTCTCTTTAGATTTTCATAAGCTTTAATATGATGTATAACTTGTCTATATTATTATTTTTTTTAATTCTTTAAATTAAAAAAAAAAAGTTTTTTTTAAATATTTCAAAATCGAAATTTTTTATTTTGTTGAAAAAAATATATTGCATTCATGAACCTTTTGAGAGCATATGTACCAATTTTAAAGATGGAATTCCAATTAGTTCACATTGAATTAAATATTTGTTTATGGCAGTGCACCTACAGTCAAGTTAAATATTCAATGCAAAGTGCCATGTAAATGTGTAACCAAAAGCACAAGACTTACAAATTTTAAGAACTTAGCCTATGTGTGGTTCTAACTTACTTTCCTGTAGTCTAATAACACAATTTAACACCTTCAGTGATAAATTGTTTTATGTAAACTATTGATACAGAAGTTCTTGTTTTTTTAACAGAGTCTGAGACACCACTGTCATTTCTTCTTCGGTTAGTTTGTAAGTTCTCCCAGTAGATGTTGTTGGATTTACTTTGCAAATTATGAAGTTCTTTGATATACTTAAAATATCTGCTCTTCTCGGATAAGTAAAGGAAGGGCATGGTCCGGAAGGATGGAGAAATGATACGTTGACTTCTTGTTCAGTATCATTTCTTGAAAGTACACATGATAGCCACCATTTGTTGTCATATGCACAAGCTACAAATCCTGATATTTGATCAAATGGCATATCTTCAACACCAGGTCCTACTTGAATTTTGTGCACATCATAGCTTTCACTGTTAGAAATTACTTTGGTTTTTATCTTAAATTTCGATTCTGGTATGAATGCATGGTATTTTTGCGTACCAGTGACTGCAATCGCATCATTGAATCTCTTTTCCAGGAATTTCTCGTTTTCTAAATAGTCTTGGTTTGGTACATAAAAAAATTTCATTTTTGAGATATGTTCTTTACTCCACTCAAACAAATGAAGAGGTGTTAAGATATGATTGTCCAGAGGATTTTGTAAGCTAGCTTTAGCTGCAAGCCTTTTTACTGTGCCACCAATACCGTCACACACTCCTTTACCATGCGATGTCGCATAAAAGTGCCACTCTGCTTCTACTCCGTCAAAATCTTCTGTGTGAAAACATAAGTTTGAAAATTTTTTACGGTTCTTGTATTGAGCAGCAGAACCATCGCTGAAGTAGTACACTTTCTTCAAACTTGGAAAAATTTCATCCTTAATATATTCAATGAGCTTTCTCTGGAAAATGTTTACAAGAACTGTGTTATGAGATAAACAATCAGAAATAAACACAACACTTCTGTATGCAAGGACCTCTTCTTGATTATTGCTGTCATCTTTGGTCTTAAAATAGACTACACATGGATGTACTGTAGCCATGGAATTATTCCAGTGAAAACCTTGAGCTTCATCTTGGAGCACAAATGAATAGTTTTCAGCAAAATCACACTGAACTACAACTTCATTATCTAACAATGAAGATTTTTTCTCAGAAAAATATGAAGATTGTTGTTTGGCAACAAAATCATGCCTTTTTAGTTGCACTAATTGTTTGCAGAAATCCTCAACAAAGTCCTCTATTGGTTTAATCATTGTCTCAAAGCTACAGCGATCAACAGTGATCCATTGTTTGTATGTAATATGTTCGACCATTTCTTCCTCTAAGGCTGTAAGCAAAGAATCTTTAAAGTCATTTATATTTGGACAACAATCACATTCATTCATAAAGCACAATTTAGTTGGTGGGTTACACATTATTTTCGATATACAGTCATTGTATGTCTGAAGTGGATGGTTTGTATTTGAGAGAGTGATCTTGTTTAAGCCTGCACCAGCTATCATCAATTTGGTATTTTGGTGAATGGTACAAACACAAACTGAATGAGTACCACTGGCTCCAGCAATTATGCAGTTTTTTGGTCTTAATTCAGCAAATTTAGAAAATCCAATTCTAACTCCAGGATAAGTTGATTTGAAATGACTGTAAATTTCACGGAGGTTCCCTAAAATTAATCTTTTTTGAAGATGTTCAGGCTTTCCATCGCTGTTTCTCCCCACTGACACACAGACCTTTTTTCCAGGCATTTGTCTGCTCGTGTCATCATTATTATAAAACACTTTGACTAATCTAGTGGTTTCTTGTGATAATGACTTACCCGGCTTTGAATCCGGAGTAGAAAGTATTCCTTTTTCTTCAGCTAACTTCTTTGCCTTTCTTGCTATATAATTGCCAACACCAAACTCTTTTTCAGTTTTAGCACAAGACCAACTTTTAGGTAAGGAAGTTAAAATTAAAAACTTTTCACTCTTATTGGCAATTTTAAATTTATCTTTAAATTGATTTAGTATCTCATTTTCGGATTCATCACAATCACATTCTTTTTTATTTGGGGTCTTCTCCCCATGAAAAAATTTATCACTTAGCTTACTTTTAATTTTGTCTACTTTTTCTTGGCGATACTTTTTTGAACTGTTGCATTTCTTTTTGACGACTGGGGACTCACCTATTGAAACTAAGGATGCATTTAAAAGATGAAAACCTTCATCAACGTCCATAAATTCAGGATCATCAGAATTACAGGGTTTTATGTTGTCTATATTTTCTGATGAATTAACTACAGCTGTAGCGTTTTCATTCACCAGATGAAGCTGTCTTTCTTTTGATAATGTAAATCTACATCCTGAACAAATTTTCATACCTTCTTTTAAACCACAGTTTAATTCTATCATCCAAGAGGTTACACTTCTTAGATCTTTTTTCACCCAGTGTGACTTCTTCTTTAGTGGGTTGCAACAAAGCACTGACCAATGTTTGTCCATGATCTTCTTGTAGGAAAAAATTGTAGGCCCTACTATACAACCAAAATAAGGCCTTAAAATAAAGAGCAGTATTGCACACTATTATTGACTGCAATGGTCTATCCAACACTCACTATCAGAGTAGACTGCTTCATCTGTTCTTTGTCTGTGATTCAGGTTGCTGCATGTCTTCATGACTCATGAGCCTCCCTCTCCCACCACACACACACACTATTGAGAGTACACTGCTTTATCTTTTCCTCCTGTGTCTGTGATTCAAGTTACTGCATATCTTCATGACTCATTAGCCTCTTTTCCCAACACACACAGAGTACAGAGATTATCTTACCAAACCAATATCTCAATTTCAAGGAATTCTTTTTAACCTTATGGTAAATGTTCCTTTAAATTATTTTAAATGGTAATCTACATTGTTGTATCTTGACAACAGTGATAACTTACCAACTGGGCCTATGTTTGTGTAATGTTTTACACTTATTTTAGATGTAATGAAAGTGTTTTGTGACCAAAATTAACCAACTTCATTTTCCTTATGGAAATTTGCTCAAACAAATATTTATTTTAACATGATCCCATTGTCATCCCATCTTCAAATTTGGTACATACACTCCCCAAATGTTTATGAATTCAATACAATATTTTCAAAAAAATTAAAAATTACCTTTTTGAGATATTAATTTTTCATTTTTTAAATTGAAAAATATGTTACAACACATTACATAATATAGTCAAGTTATATATCATATTAAAGCCTGTGGAAATCTGAAGAGAATGGCATAAGTTCCAGCTCTCTAGCTTAAATAGTTTTTAAGTTAGAGCCATTTGAATTTTTGAAACATGGCAAAAATTATGCAATTTTTAATTTTTTAAAAATTAATAACTCAAAAACGGATTGCTTAAAAAATCTAAAACTTCATATTTTCTATCCTTTTAATTAGTTAAACAAATTTTGAAAAAATTAACAGAATTGGAAACATCAGGTTCCAGAATTAATTTTTTATTGGTTGATTTCACATGGAATGACCCAGTTATAAGCCATTCATTTTACACAATATAGACTTGGATTTTTTTGGTCTTGCCTCGCGAATAATGCGACTTGGAAACGAGGATGATACAAGTGAATGCGCACTGCTGCAATTCAGCCATGTACTCTACACTAGAATAGGCTATATTAAGGGTGGAGGGATTTATATGAATGTTTCATATCACACTTAAAAAATACTAATTACCGGTATATTTAATGTTGTAATTATGTTATAGTGATTTTTCGTTAAACTAATTTAATTCTAAAATATTACGGAAATAAATATATTCATTTATTATATTACTTCATTCAAAATTTTTTGTGAATACTTGTATTATAGTGATTATTATTGTACACTTCTAAAAATTAATTCTTTCATATTACGAAAATAATTATCTCGTTTATATTGTACTGTTGAAATTTGGTGGGTTTGTTCCTGGTTTTCTTCATATCTATTTTGTTTTATATTTTGGTTTTCATGTTTTGGATTTTTTTGTACTTGTGTTTCAGTTAATTTGAAGTTAAATTTTCAGTTTATGTGTGTAACAACTGTTTTCATAGCTTCTGATTTTTTAACCGGATTACTGGTAACTGGGATTTTGTTTTGTTTCAAAATTTCAATGCTAAACTTCAGAGAGACCTGATAGAATTAATTGTCTTCCTCTTCAAACGCTGATTTTGCTGCCATTTACATCTCCCACTGCGAGAAGACCCTTGTTTATTTTCATAAATTTTTTATGCAGGTGAAGTTTCGTGTGGGTTGCATGAATAGGAAGTATCTTGTTCTGCGTCATGTACCATTATTTTGATTTGTATTTATTTTTCGCGCGTAATGGTACATGTTTTTAAGTTTGGTCGCTGGATGGCGCGACCTTCTCTTTTGTATATGCTTTCGCGGGCGTAGGTCCGCTAGCCTCTCCCCTCATCCTTTGGTACAGCCTCTTAGCGAGTGTTTATCTTTTCTGGCTTCAGTTACGGGCTTGGTTTATTTCGGCATTGACGTGTTTTCGTAGTTGCATTTCGTTAGTTTGTTTATAAGTAATTTCTTCGGTATTTGTGCTTTCGTTCGTGGGATAATGTAGTCCCAGTGTATCCTTCAGGTTTGCAACAGGTTTTTAGTTTATCTTTCTTGTGTTTTAACTTAGTAATTATGTAACTGTAGAATTCCCTTCCCCTCTTTCTGCGCTTGGTAGCTGGTAGTTTCTCTGATTGATTTGGTAGTGTATTTTTGGTAGAATCTTCGTAGAAACCATACGTTCTGTCTCCTTTTGCTTGGGTAGTAATATTTAAAGGGTTTTCTGTTTATTTGAGTTGCTGGGGGGGTTTCTTAGTAATAGCCTAAGTAGTCGGCGTCATCAAGCTATAATGATGGCGTCTGTTTCTTTCCCTTCTCCCTGTGCCTGCTTGCAAACCTGATGTGTCGCGGTCTGGTAAGTCATTTTTAGTTTCGTGTTTCTTCTATTATTTTGGTCTGTATTTAGTCTTTGTGCCATGCCCGTTTCTCCTGTGCATCGGGATTTTAAAAGGCATCCCGATGGCAGTAATGTTTCCCGCCTTTTACTAAATTTTGCCCCTTGTTAAAGATTGTTTGTAGGCCTACATTATATTTTCCCCGGTTTGTTTCGATTCTGGCCTTTATGAAATAAAGCCATCGTCCCTTGTGTCATTTTACTGAGTAAACCCCTCCCTTGTTCTATTGTAAAGTCCCCTTCTTCCGAGTGTTGGTAATAGTGAAATTGATTATTATGTTTGGTTACTTTTTTCATTTTGTAATTTCGATGTTTTCAGTATAATTACATTACAGTAAATTCCAATTTGTCAGTTTGAATGTCTCAAGTAATGATGAAAACACTCTATCAAATTATTTGCCCAAAGAGTGAATGTAAACAGTGCTGTAAATTACGATTGTTTTTCTATTTCAGGCTATACTAATTTTGTAATTTCCTTTGTCTTGTAAACATCTGGTTCCAAATTATATATTATCTGTTATTGTTTTTGAATCAGGAACTTTTACATTCTGTTTTGTGCCCCCTCCGGGATGTCCTACTATACCTATGGGTGGGCCCGTTTTCAGGGAATAGGCTAACTTCCCTGGGGTTGGTTTCCCAAGCTTCCTTCCACACATTCCATCCCTTAGGGCGGGGTTACAATTGGTAACGCCCGAGCGTGGTTATGTCCACGATTCTCTGTTGTTTTTTGCTCTGAATTAAATACTGATAGTCTGCAGAGTGTGCTTTTCGTCCTCTTTTTCCTTTTTGTCTATTAACTTAATTAATATTTCAGTTTGTAAAGGTTCTTGGTTCAATCTACTGATAGCCTAGGCCTAATTTTTGGTACTAATGAAAGACTGTATTCCTGGCATTAGAGGTATTTAAACACTGTTTATTTCAGGCTACTAATATAATCATTTTTTCCAGCATTCATTTTAATTTGTATGGTGTTTATAAAAAAAGAGAAAATATGTACTCAAAGAAATTTTATGAATTAGGTATAACTGGTTGTAACTGTGATTTCATGTGGTGACCGGGTGTGCTGGTTGGGGTCCTGATTGCAAGCTTTTCTGACACCTGTGTTGTGATGTTTAGAGCAGTGATTCTTTGGCCTTTTGTTACATCAGCTGATTGTGGGTGACTCATAAAAGAAGTTCTTTGAATTGTTGTAAATGCTTCAGTGGATCAACTCTGGCTTGGTGAGTTTTCTCCATCTTATTTATTTTGCTAACCGTGACTAGTTTAAACAAAAGATGTGTTTGTGTGAGAGTGAAAGTTATAATAGTAGGTTCAGGCTCATGGAGTAGTGACTATTTGGTGGGAGTTTTGACCTGTCTGTTAAAGCTGAGAGCTTCATGGACTCTCCAGGTACCAGGAGGGGACATGTTGTTTGTTGCTGGTGGGTCAAAGCTTCTGCTGGTTGTCTAGAAGCTGTGAGGTGTTTATTGTATATAGTTTGTATATAGTAGCCTATAGTAGTGAGGTTAGGATGTAAATTTTTGTACAGTGGGTAGGTTAGTTGTGAGATTTATGTGACTGAATAAATGTGTAGGTTAGATAGTAATTTGAAGGCCTAGACCTTGTAATTGTTGAATTTTAACTTCAAGAATAGTGTCAATTAATTATCTGCTGTTCGCCTGTGAACCCTAGTTGTTCGGCCGCTGCTGGGTTTTTCACACTCGATTGGTCAGATTAGTTTACTGTCCCGATAGTGTCAAAATAAATAATGAAATGGATGCAGTAAGTCCTGAATTTATGAATTGTAATGGAATTTGAGTGCAGCGTCATGTATTTAGGCTCAGTAATTGTTTGTCATTGTTGTCTCTATGATAGAATTGTGTTTTCTTTTCTTGGTGGGGTTTTCAGTCCCGTTAGCCTGGGGAAAAGGTGAGGAGCTCAGCGGGGTATGCTGTTGCTGGCCTCTGCAAAGTACTGGCTAAGTGTGGCGTTTGCTGGTGCATCCAAGTTGGATGTACTATGGGTAGGTGTAGCCAAAGGGAAGGGTTCATTTCTTTTCAGTGGGAGCGACTTGAGCAGATTGCACTACAGCCACCAGATGACAGCGTTCCATTGTGTATGTGAATAGAGGTTATGTTGACAGAAGTAGACAAAGTGATTGAGGTAGTAATTCAGGCATGTTTAAGTTTAATTAATCTTGTCAGATTTTCTGTTCAAGTTTCTAGCTAGCTCACCTAGCAGTAGTATACAGAATTCATATAGTAAAGAATAAGTCCAGCAATTTGTTGTAGCTCGTCAGTTTTTGATCCACTGAACTGCTTGGGGTAATAGATTTGAGCCAACTGTAATTTATGTGTTTTGATGTTTAATGTTATATCTGTTTTGCAGCCACTTTGAAGTCTGAGGTCCCACATGAAATCTTTTCTAGTAGGAAGATAATTATTTTTTTTTTAATTTCAATGAAGATAAATGTAGTAAGAGTTTGTCTGGGACTTTAAAACTTGAGAAAATTATAATTGGTTAAGTCATTTCAGATAAAGCAAATTTTGTAATTAATGCAGAGTCAAAAACTTCATGTATTATTCAGTTTTATAGATTGAGGGAAGACCTTTAATTTAAATTCTCCTTTAAGTAAACATTTAGTACTGCAGAAAGTTAAAGTTAAATTTCAATTTTAAAGTAACTGTCCTTGTAAAATGCTCTATTTTTGAACCTGTAACTATGTATGACCCTACGGGGGACCTTCCTGTTTGAATATTTTTTTCTGCCGCTTGATATTGGAATGTTTCAGTGTAAACTCCTGTTCTTCTGGTCGAAATGGTGATGCTCATGCTACTCTCAATGTCTCGGCTCTGAAATGGAGATGGGGACTTACTCACAAACAACTATAAGTCACACGCCATCAAGAAATGGGTTACCCAAAAAACTACCTCCTGTGCTGGTTGAGCTGACGCAGTCTTTCAGCTGAAAAATATCATCTTGAAGATCCTCGTCTGCAATGTCAGCCAACAGTCAAATTTCACCATGAGTCGCTGCAGACTGGTTTAGTGAGGATGGTCACCAGTGAATGTGAGTGTGCAACCAATATGGTAGGCGGGACCGGACGCGATGCCTACCAAATCAAGGTATGACACCGCCTATTATTACTGTGACCCTCCCCTCCTCTTCTAAGTAATTGTGACTACGCAGTCAATATTCAGTCTCCTGGCTAGAGACAGTAAGTTGGCTGGTTTTGGATTTTAAGGGATTAGTCCAATCCCAGCATTGCCCTGCCTGTCCAGTTGTAGCTGGTATTAGCTGTCATGTGAAACAAGTAATGGAGAAGTGTCAAGAAATATTTCAGAGCATCTAATTGAACAATGTCTTCGATTTCTGAACTCGTGTGCATTGTGCTATCCCATTTTCTTTCCAGACTGTTCTTTTATTTGTAATCTGCATTAATTTTTTTTTATTTCACCAGGATCAATGTGTATTTTGGTTAAAGTCTCTTCTTCCCTCATTCTATTTAAGTGTTGCTTCAAATTTAAAACCCTTGGTTTTTAGTTTAGGGGGTGGTGATTGTACCATTATTTTGATTTGTATTTATTTTTCGCGCGTAATGGTACATGTTTTTAAGTTTGGTCGCTGGATGGCGCGACCTTCTCTTTTGTATATGCTTTCGCGGGCGTAGGTCCGCTAGCCTCTCCCCTCATCCTTTGGTACAGCCTCTTAGCGAGTGTTTATCTTTTCTGGCTTCAGTTACGGGCTTGGTTTATTTCGGCATTGACGTGTTTTCGTAGTTGCATTTCGTTAGTTTGTTTATAAGTAATTTCTTCGGTATTTGTGCTTTCGTTCGTGGGATAATGTAGTCCCAGTGTATCCTTCAGGTTTGCAACAGGTTTTTAGTTTATCTTTCTTGTGTTTTAACTTAGTAATTATGTAACTGTAGAATTCCCTTCCCCTCTTTCTGCGCTTGGTAGCTGGTAGTTTCTCTGATTGATTTGGTAGTGTATTTTTGGTAGAATCTTCGTAGAAACCATACGTTCTGTCTCCTTTTGCTTGGGTAGTAATATTTAAAGGGTTTTCTGTTTATTTGAGTTGCTGGGGGGGTTTCTTAGTAATAGCCTAAGTAGTCGGCGTCATCAAGCTATAATGATGGCGTCTGTTTCTTTCCCTTCTCCCTGTGCCTGCTTGCAAACCTGATGTGTCGCGGTCTGGTAAGTCATTTTTAGTTTCGTGTTTCTTCTATTATTTTGGTCTGTATTTAGTCTTTGTGCCATGCCCGTTTCTCCTGTGCATCGGGATTTTAAAAGGCATCCCGATGGCAGTAATGTTTCCCGCCTTTTACTAAATTTTGCCCCTTGTTAAAGATTGTTTGTAGGCCTACATTATATTTTCCCCGGTTTGTTTCGATTCTGGCCTTTATGAAATAAAGCCATCGTCCCTTGTGTCATTTTACTGAGTAAACCCCTCCCTTGTTCTATTGTAAAGTCCCCTTCTTCCGAGTGTTGGTAATAGTGAAATTGATTATTATGTTTGGTTACTTTTTTCATTTTGTAATTTCGATGTTTTCAGTATAATTACATTACAGTAAATTCCAATTTGTCAGTTTGAATGTCTCAAGTAATGATGAAAACACTCTATCAAATTATTTGCCCAAAGAGTGAATGTAAACAGTGCTGTAAATTACGATTGTTTTTCTATTTCAGGCTATACTAATTTTGTAATTTCCTTTGTCTTGTAAACATCTGGTTCCAAATTATATATTATCTGTTATTGTTTTTGAATCAGGAACTTTTACATTCTGTTTTGTGCCCCCTCCGGGATGTCCTACTATACCTATGGGTGGGCCCGTTTTCAGGGAATAGGCTAACTTCCCTGGGGTTGGTTTCCCAAGCTTCCTTCCACACATTCCATCCCTTAGGGCGGGGTTACAGTCAGTACTTTCTGTCGTCGAGATGGTTTTTTTTTTTTTTTGCATATGACTTGTGAGTGACTACAGTGGTATTAATGAGACGTGGCAGTCCAAGGATGGATGCTCAGTAGATGCAGACGAGTCCAATAAACATTCGTACTGCATGGAGGGGTGTATGGGTTAGTTGTGTCGTTGCTTTCGGTGAGGTAAGGTCGTATAATGCAGTGAAGAAACAAGAGACCTTGTTACAATCGCTTCTCCTCTCCTCCTAATGCAGATCAACATTTTTACCCCTCCCCATGATTCCTCCTACATGCGTCACCTCTCTCACGCGCATCTGACTGCCAACTCTCATTAATACCACTGTACACTTCTCAGCAAGAAGGCGCTCATACTTTATGCTTACTTTTTTAGAATATCAACAACATTTATTCGGATTTGTTTTGATCTCTTAGGCTGCTCCTTTTCCTTCAAGAATATTCCCCAATATTTACCACAGTGTACAGTCTTACCACAAGAAATCTTAAATTTAAAGCGAAATCAAGTTACCTACTGACATAAATTGAACAAGGCATGTAGGACTTGGCGACATTAATTTTCGATCGATTTTTTAACGTGACTCAGAATTGCATGCTTTACAATGAATAGAGTTTCTTATAGTAAGCTTACTTTGAGAATTATTTGTGAAAATCAAAAGATCGTTCGTTAGTTTCACACCAACTTGAAGAAAAACAAACAGCCTTTTGAGCCTTTATTTCTGCATAAAGCACTGAATGAACCCAGAACTTTATTATATAACGTTTATGTAACAGGTTCCGTATAATTATTTTTCTGTAGGAAGTGCACATAGCAAGGTATTAGCAAAAAAAAAAAAGAGAAAAGTTTCAGTTATTGGAGTTTGCAAGTAACACACCCCAGGTTAAAGTTTACAATTCATGTAGTAGTAGTAGTAGTTTTATTCATCCTTTTGATCATGTACATGTGTAGAACACAAATGATATAGGATACGTCAACTCTTAGATATTAAGTATCATTCATACACTCTGAGTACCTATATGGTTCCTCTTATATACTCACACACCCATACATGCACATTTATATAACAGTAATATTTACAAGTTACTTCAAGTCAATTTATACATAGGCTACACATAGCATTATATTGTGGGTCTGAAAGACTATAGATATGGATGGGATAGTGCGGGATGGATGTAATTTTCATTCTAAATCATACGACATGAATTCATCTAGTGTGTAGAAGGTATGTAGTAGTAGAAAGGATTTTACCTCTTTTTAAAATTTAGTTGAATTTTCCTGTTTTTTAATTGCATGTGGTAATTTATTATAAATTTTTGATCCTAAGCTCTAATACAATCTGTCCTCCAATATGTTATCATTGGCTGGGGAGGAAGTGGCACATCTGTATTGACTCCTTTGATTCTAATACAGAAGAGAATTATAAAAATTTGTTTAAAAAAGCCTATAGAATATCCAACAGAATTGATATTTTCTGAATTCAATGTGATGACTGTAGAACAAATTTATAAGCTCACACTTTTAAAATACTTTCAAAAATACCGCAACGTCCATGTATCGGATCCTCATAACTACAATACTAGAAGAAATAAAACATTGCCTTTAATCGAACCAAAATACTTCACCTCTTCTGGCTCTAAACATAGCACTTATTATGGTCCAAGACTCTATAACTCTATAATTAGGTCACATCCAGAAATAGTACATATGAACAACAAAAAATTCAATAAGTTTATCAAAAATCTTATTTCATAGTTCAAAAGTTACTTCACTCTGTACTTAGTAGACAATTAAGGAACGATTTTATTTGTAATAACTCAGGGTTTCAATTTTTGTTCTTACTACTTTTCCTTTTTTCTTTTTTCTATTCTGTTCTTTCTTTTTTATTATTATTGTTTAGGTATTGATTTAATATTATAATTTTTTCATGTATTTGTTATTTGTATTTTATAATGTGAACTGTGAACTGTGCCCGAGCACGAGCGCTTGCTCATTCGGGTGGTCTTGTTTTGTTTTGTATAAATATTTTGTATAAATATATAAAATTCTAAAATTCTAAAGATGAGTACATTTTGTTTACAGATTTCCGTTCTGCAGTATTGTATGTGTAGATCCAACTTGTTTCTTGTGTTGTATTCATGTATTTCTGAGTTTGATTTTAAATCTCCTATGTGTTGCTTTATAAAACAGAGTATTTCCAAGATGAATATTGAGCTCAGTGTTAATATTTTCTGTTTCCTAAATATTTCTAGACTTGATGTCTGTCTACTTAACCCGTTCATTATTCTTAGTGCTTTCTTTTGTATCCTGAAGAATTATTCACTTTCTCTGCAGCTTGCCCAGAATATAGCTCCATATCTTAAACGTGAATAGAAATACGCAAAGTAAACGTTTTTCAGAACTTGGTGACTCACTTTATTTCTTAGGGAGTTGAGCATATCGCAAACGGTGCTTAGTTTAGAGGTTAAATTCTTTATATGTGTGTTCCATGTAAACCAAAGAACTTAAAACAATGTTAAGCATTCCTCCAATTAATAAGAACCAACTGTAATATATCTCTTATTTAATTACACAGTTTTTTCATGTCGAATGTCAAAACATTTTATTTGAAATATTTTTTTTTTCCCCCTTTAGAAATGTGTAAAACACATCTGAAGACATTTTCAAGCCGTCGTCTTGAAAACTTGGAATACTTTAGTAAATCGGCTACGTGGATGTTGTAACTCGGTAAGTAAATGTAGAAATAATAGTCTTAGAACAATAATCTTATAAAGTATTCCATGCTTGATAACCTAACTCCCCATACTAAATTATAACTACAAAGCATAAATTAATAAGAGTTTGTTATGATGGGCAAACCGCCTTTATTTCAAGAATCTATCACAACCATATATAGATAATTGAATGAAAATAAAACATTTATAACAGGGAAATAGTGAAACACGACTGAGGCCCTGCTATACCAAAGTGCCAGATAATGCTACATACAATAAAATTGTACAAAAGTATTAATATGTGACAGGAATGTAGTTTTTATTTCATGATGATGCACAAGTCCTGGAGAAACTCTACGCAACTCTCGCCATCACACGATCCGCTCTATGATTGCCGAAGAACTTTCATCCATCAATTTTCAGGTCTTTGAAGAAGTTTACTGTTTAGCTTCAAACGGAGGTTCGAGGACAATAGATATGATTGCCATACCTTCTAACAGTGAAGTGGGATACATATTAGATCCCACGATCAGGTTTGAAAAACATAGGGGGCAGCCTGAGGAAGTCAATGAAGAAAAGAAAGCCATATATGTGCCAACCGCTTCATACTTCAAACAGGAACAATTGAAGTAATTGGCCTGATGGGAGGTGCACATGGTACCATCCCACATCACTTCTTCTCTGCCTGGAAAAGGTTCGGCTTAAATCAAAAGAAAGTCAAAGATATTGTCGTTGCCACTCTGCATGGTTCCCTCGCTCTTCTTCGTCACCACTTATACAACAATCAATAATGTTTAATAATTATAGGAAAACTGTGACTTTATAGTTTTATTGCTGATTTGGATATTTTACACTCTGTCTATATTGTCAACCTGTTTCTGCAGGGGGGTTGTTATTTTAACAAATATATCTATATATCTATATTAATAAAAGGAAGTATCTGTCCTCCATCTGTCTGTCTGTCCGTGATGCCCAGCGAAATCTACTCAACGCAGAGATCTGAAATTTTATACATAGGCGGACTAAAGGGTCGGATTGTATACCTCGAAGCCGGAATTTTAATTTTCGCTTTCGTTCGTGAGTTATGAGTGAAAAACGGGCAGAAAACGTGTATTTATTGCGTTTTCGAAGCATGAGTTTTCAGTAATACAAATCAATTACACTAGGCTTTGGCTATTTTTGTCATTCCTTCGACATAAAATCATCGCGATCTCTTGAATGTTGTAGCTCATGCAGGTCGATTCATTTGTTTTTAATGTCAAGGCACGCAAACATAATTTATGAAATTTTCAACCTACACCGAAGAGTATTATTATTATTATTATTATTATTATTATTATTATTATTATTATTATTATATTTATTATTATTATTATTATTATTATTATTATTATTATTATTATTATTAGAGGGATAATCAATATTAGCCTAAATATGGTCAAACGTTGTTCGATTTGGACGAAACTCACTATACAGGGGTTTTCTGGGCCAAGGAACTCGAATCTGAGGTCGCTTTTACCAAGTGACGCTATCTAATCGTGATATGTAGTCCACATGATTTAGGTGTTAATATAATGATTTAACTATTATGCTCTTAATTTTTAATTTTTGAAATAATTATCGCGGGCGAAACCGCGGGCACATGCTATCTTAAAATAATAAAAGGACGTGTTTGTCTGTCTGTCCACGATGCCCAGCGAAATCTACTGAACGCAGAGATCTGAAATTTTAAACATAGATGGGCTGAAAGGTGGGCGACTTCGCATCGAAGCCGGATTTTTAATTTTAGCTTTCGTTCGCGAGTTGTGAGTTAAAAACTGGCAGAAAACGTGATTTTAGCGCTGTCGAAGCATCAGATTTCAGTAATACATTTCAATGTCAAATCAATTGCAGCTGGCTTTGGCTATTTTTGTCATACCGTGGTAATAAAAGCATCGCGATCGCTAGAATGTTGTAAGCCCACGCTGGTCAATTCATTAATTTTGTTTAGAATGTCAAGGCCCGTAGACATATGAAATTTTCAACCTACACGGAAGAGGGATAATCAACATAGACCTAAATATGGTTAAACATCGTTCGATTTGGACGAAACTCACTATGCAGGGATTTTCTGGGCCAAGGTACTCGAATCTGTGATCGCTTTTACCAGGCGACGCTATCTAATCGTGACATGTAGTCCACGTGAATTAGGTGTTAATAAATATAATAATTTAACTATTATGCTCTTGATTTTTAATTTTTGAAATAATTATCGCGGGCACATGCTAGTATTTAATATGAGCCAGTTTATATTGTACGTTAGCGCAAAAAAATAGAAAGTGGAATATTTTTCACTTTATTTTTATTTTGTTGTTTATTGAAATAGGTAATAATTGCAAAACACCATTAAGATGTTGCGTGTTGTTGGAAATGGAGGCCTAAAACATGACGGCTTCCTTTAGACTAATGTTTTAATTTGTTGCAGAGTGCCGACGGACAGTTGGCGAGAACATTGAGTACGTGCTCTGGACGGGTGAGTTCTTATAGCATGCATTCTAACCTAACATACAAGACGAAATCAGAACTGGGCGATCAGCAAAAGGGCACATGTAATCTAGAGTCTGAAGTGAATCTCCTATAATAATAAATACAATGTTAACAGCATTATATGTTATTACTGGCACCACAGCCTCGTGATTCAAAATTGATGAGCTACTTGATAGAGAAGTAGCGGCTCTGGTCAAGAAAACCACCATTAACGGCCGTGGGTGTCGGCATGCTGACCACATGCCCCCCAATCCTGCCATCTGCCTACGGGAGATGACGCAGCGGTCGGGTGGTAGGCCAAGTCCCGCCAGGGATGTAGCGCCACGGAGTTTAGTTTTAGTTTAAACTAGAGTCTGAAGTGAATCTCCTATAAACAATGTTAACAGCATTATAGGCTATGTTATTATTGTCACCACTCACATCAGAGAGTTTAAGATAAAGAAATAACACAGCATTATCTTAACGGTGTCAACATGGCATTGGCTATTTCACTTAATGAAACAAATAGCTTTATTTAAATTTTGTGGTTTTGAATTATTCGTTACATGATGTAAATATTCGCTAAATAGTCTCATTCCATTACTTATCAGGAAATTTCTGTGAAATAAGTTTTCAATAAAATCTTCAGTCTCTAATAAAAAACCCTCATGTACAAAATTTAAGGAATATCCTCAGAGGCGTTTTCGAGAAAATCGCAAAAAATAAAATTTTATTAATGCAAAGAGGCATTGAAAGTAACAGAAAGTGTTTTATGTTCGTATCACGTGGCTCTGAAAATGGCATTTCTGGGTCCACAGAACCGCAAATTGTGTTATTGCTTGAAAACTCGACATCTAATTCCACAGTGGATCACAATAATGCCTTCATTAGGTTGTTAGTATGTAACGAAGATGTTTATAGCTGAATATTCTGCATTCAAAATTATGTGGCTAAAGTATTTTATGTACTCAGTGTTATGTAAACAGTCTATAGAAAATGGAATAATCGAAAATGGATTGGTAGAGAAATGACTACTCACGAAGTATAAGGAATATGTTTCGTTTGTGCTGTGAAATGTGTGGAGAGTGCAATGAGGAAATCATTATGGGAGAAATTCCAAGTGCCCGAAATCTAGCAGCTGACACAAGTGTCACTGAGCGAGGTGGCCGAGATGGTAACTTCTTGGTCTGGCATTCGTGAGGCCTCCAGTCGTAAAGGCAAATGCCGAATGACCCATCTTGTATCATATTAATTGAAAATAATGTAAGTTAAAATATGCTCACACTATAAAGAACACGAACAATAGAAAATAGCTTAGAATCAATAGTTGCATGACCAACTGGTAGGCCTATACACAAACAACGTGAATCCCTAATAATAATAATAATAATAATAATAATAATAATAGAATTTTATTGTCATTAAACTTTTGCAGCAATAGACAACGTCAAAATACAATTCTAAACTTAGATGTATTATATACAAGATTCATTACATATACATACTCTACAGACATACAGACATAGGCTACATACATACATACAAACATACATTCATACATACATACATACATACATACATACATACATACATACATACACATGCATACATACATACATATATATACATACTCTATGGTCAGTTATTCTAAAAATACATATTAAAATACAGTAAATTCAGTTTTGAAAAATTCATCAACAGAGTGAAAGGGATTGTTAACAAGTAATTTGTATAATCTAGCTTTAAAGATATTTACAGGGGATTCTTTTAAATTTATACTTAGCTTATTATACATCTTTAAACCTAGAACTGAATAAGAGTTTTGTGACTTCGATAATCTTTGATATGGCACATCTATACTTGCCCTATTTCTAGTATTGTAGTTAATACTACTTTTGAGGCATTGTTTCTAACATACAATAGCACATTGTAAATATATAAATTTACCACTGTTAGACACTGCAATTTAATGAATAATGGTTTGCAATGGGCTAATCTGTCTGATTCAGTTATTATTCTAATAATCTTTTTCTGCAAGAGTAAAATTTCATGTACATTACAGCTATTTCCCCACAACAGAATTCCATACGATATAATACTCTGGAAAAAAGCAAAATATGCTGATCTTACATAATTAGTTGGAACATGATTTTTTAGGTTTCTAATTAAACAAATAACTCTAGATAGTCTTGCTGTTAGATTTTTGATGTGCGGATCCCAAGTCAATTTATTATCGATAATGATACCTAAGCATTTAACCGTTTCCAATTCTTGATGGTTAGGTATATTTCTTAAACTAAAAAAAAGTTCCTGGGTTTTACTTTCATTCAATAAGAAGCCATTAGCTCTAAACCACAAAGAGGCTTGAGAGAGTGTATTTTCGGTTAGGGTTTTAAGTGCATTCAGATCAAGGTTTTCATTTAGAAAAGTGGTATCGTCAGCATACAAAATTGTATGGGATTTTACAAATGATGGTAGGTCATTGATCATCAGCAAAAATAATAAAGGACCCAGCACCGACCCCTTGGAACACCAAACCTAATGTTAGTCAAATTTGATCTCTCACTGCCAATGCACACTACTTGTTGGTGGTTTTCAAGGAAAGATTTAAACATATTTATGCTGTCATTACCAAAACCATAATACCTGAGTTTATTTAGCAGAGTATCATGTTCCACACAGTCGAAAGCTCTGCTCAGGTCACAAAAAGTAACCTGCGCATAGCCCCCTGCCTCAAACACTTGTAAAACAAACTTGACAAGCGAGTCTATAGCATCAGTAGTCGATTTACCTTTCCTAAATCCAAATTGTTTGTTACTAATTATGTCTTGACTGTCTAAATACTGGCTGACTTGATTGTACATAATAGTTTCAAGAATTTTAGAAAAAACAGGTGTTATAGAAATAGGCCTATAACTTGATGAACAGTTCTTTTCGCCTTTTTTATATATAGGCACAACTCTAGAGATTTTTAATATATCTGGAAAGTTAACATACATTTATAATGTTATTAACTAGAGAAATTGAAAGGAACTAATGTATAGCATGTTTCCAACACAAAAATTAATTTTTTGTAATTATATTATATATTTCTTAATGTATAAAGTTTTAGGTACCAAATACGTAAGTTGGCTATTCTGATCTGGGCTCATCTACTGGTGAGCACAGAAGGGAGCAGTTTGTCGAGATTTTCTGTGCATGCGGGGGAAGTGAAAATGTGGTTAACTCATGCGCAGTTCTCTCCTTTTCAAAGCGATCATTAAGATGTTGCGTGTTGTTGGAAATGGAGGCCTAAAACATGACGGCTTGCTTTAGACTAATGTTTTAATTTGTTGCAGAGTGTCGACGGACAGGTGGAGCATTGAACAGGAGACCGGGAGGGAAGTTTGGTGATTACAGCTGTGACTCTCCATGGGCTCTGGTGGCCATGAAGCGGAAGCAGGGGGACAACATCGAGTTCGTGCTGTGGACGGGGTGAGTTCTTATTCTAACCTAACATACAACACGAAATCAGAACCACAGTCCTGGTGGAAGGGGCGATCAGCAAAAGGCCACATGTAAACTAGAGTCTGAGTCCGCCGGCTTGGTCTTGTGGTTAGCGTCGCTGACTACAGATCCGTCGGCCCGGGTTCGATTCCCGGTACCTCCTCATATTTTTCTGAGGTAGGGAGGTCTGGTAGGGGTGCACTCAGCCTCGTGATTCAAAATTGAGGAGCTACTTGATAGAGAAGTAGCGGCTCCGGTCAAGAAAACCACCATTAACGGCCGTGGGTGTCGGCATGCTGACCACATGCCCCCCAATCCTGCCATCTGCCTACGGGAGATGACGCAGCGGTCGGGTGGTAGGCCAAGTCCCGCCAGGGATGTAGCGCCACGGAGTTTAGTTTTAGTTTAAACTAGAGTCTGAAGTGAATCTCCTATAAACAATGTTAACAGCATTATAGGCAATGTTATTATTGTCACCACTCACATCAGAGAGTTTAAGATAAAGAAATAACACAGCATTATCTTAACGGTGTCAACATGGCATTGGCTATCTCACTTAATGAAACAAATAGCTTTATTTTAATTTTGTGGTTTTGAATTATTCGTTACATGATGTAAATATTCGCTAAATAGTCTCATTACATTACTTATCAGGGAATTTCTGTGAAATGAGTTTTCAATAAAATCTTCAGTGCTAATAAAAACCCCTAATGTACAAAATTTAAGGAATATTCTCAGAGGCGTTTTCGAGAAAATCGCAAAAAATAAAATTTAGTTAATGCAAAGAGGCATTAAAAGTAACAGAAAGTGTTATATGTTCGTATCACGTTCCAGACATAGACATGGCTCTGAAAATGGCATTTCTGGGTCCACAGAACCGCAAATTGTGTTATTGCTTGAAAACTCGACATCTAATTCCACAGTGGATCACGATAATGCCTCCATTAGGTTGTTAATATGTAACGAAGATGTTTATAGCTGAATATTCTGCATTCAAAATTATGTAGCTAAAGTATTTATGTACTCAGTGTTATGTAAACAGTCGATAGAAAATGGAAGAACATATAGATTTGCCTCACGGAATAATCGAAAATGGATTGGTAGAGAAATGACTAGGAATATGTTTCGTTTGTGCTGTGAAATGTGTGGAGAGTGCAATGAGGAAATCATTATGGGAGAAATTCCAAGTGCCCGAAGTCTAGCATCTGACACAAGTGTCACTGAGCGAGGTGGCCGAGATGGTAACTTCTTGGTCTGGCATTCGGGAGGCCTCCAGTCGTAAAGGCAAATGCCGAATGACCCATCTTGTATCATATTAATTGAAAATAATGTAAGTTAAAATATTCTCACATTATAAAGAACACGAACAATAGAAAATAGCTTAGCATCAATAGTTGCGTGACCAACTGGTATACACAAATAACGTGAACTCCTAATATGGCCTCGATGCTGAAAGGAGTGTAAATACAGCTGAAAAAATAAAATTACGAGTATTTATTTCATTCCCATTCCGTTTAATTGAATTATTTATTTGCATCCTAGTTGTATGACTGTTCTGTATAACAAGAGGTATGGATAAAATAATTACTTTAAAGCAGTGCTATTGGTAGAAAACAGAAATCACCCAAGCTTTTGGGATAAGGCAAGCTCTTCCCCGGTAAATCAGGCTTTCATTCACTCATATAAATGTTTGGAAAAAGTTGGATTCCCGAGCAATTGTCACACAGAATATTGCATTTGACATGTGTGGTTCATGCCATTGGGAGAGTGAAATGCGTTATTTGAATTACAATTATCTTTTGATACAGAACATCACCCCAAATACTTGTCATCCTTTAGGAAGTAAACGTAATGGCTTTAACGTAAGTAGACCAACTCCAGAAGCAATATGTCTGGTCTTACAGAATGGAATGCAACGTGAAAGAAATCGTTACCTGTGATCACAACAAAATTTTCTTAAGCGTGGAAATTATCCTATACTGAATTTTATATCCTATCGCTTGTACACAGCAAGTCGGGTGGGGGTCCAAATAAGAAGAAACATAAATTTCGGTAACATAAAATTCTATTATTTTTGCGGAATATTTTATTTCTCACTCTCATGTTACCATAACACCATTTTGGGGATGAAGTTAAACAAAAATGTAATATCCCTTTCATACTTCTCTCTCCAAAAACCTATATATATGGGCGATTCTTCAAATACGAGAAAATTTGTGTTCCGGATTGATATTTCCCATCAAATTCAACTTAAAAAAAATTAAAATAAAAGTTTGTTTCTACTACTCCCATACTACAACTATCAGTTTGAAATGTCACTAACTTTAAATTCTGATATTCCAAAATCAAATTTAATTCAATGAAATGTCATCCACATGCCCTGTCCCAAACCTCGGTTTTGTATATTCTAATGCATTTTTCCACGAAACAAAATGATATTTCCTTTTCAACTTTTTTCCTGTCAATGAGTATGAATGTGTGAAGAATATTAACCCCTAAAAAATAAAATTGTCACCCCACCTAATGAACATAAAGTATGTCCCAAGGGTTTTTGGTCATCCACATGGCTGAAAAGAATGGAATTTTTTCTGCAGAAATGAGAAATTTTTATAACTAGCAACAGTGTTAGAAAGCCAACAGGGCAGCTTGTGGTTGAATTGTAAGGTTGAATTTTGCTTGCTTACAAACAGTTTGGGATTAACAAAGGACTTTGCATCATTTTCAAGGAAAGCGTTTTTATTCCCTGTCATTAACATGGCTTCTAGAAAGTAGGCAGAAAGTGAATATTTATTAATTTTGATTATGCTCTATGATAAACCTTCCAATTCAAAGTACTTGACTGAAGTTGAGCTTACAGAGGTTTAGACCACCTTAACTCCTTTTTTGTCATCCACATGCTGTAATGGTTGAAATTTAAATTACCTCTCTGTTTCTCCTAAGTGCTTTGCTATGGTAATACTTGAAATTTAAATTACCTCTCTCTGCTTACTAAGTTCTTTGCTGTTACGTCTTTAGTACGGTGTCGCGCTCTCATGGGGAATTCGAGTATCTTGATTCGGCGACTCCCTTGCCAGATCTGCCGAGTGAGTTTAACTGTGAGGTTGTGGGGGAGCCGCCTGGAGATTTTCTCTCGTTCCTGTACGTGAGTAACGATATACTTTACTATGGCGTAACCTTAATCTCAATTTTGGTGCCTTCAGCACTGTTTCAGATTAAAATAAGAGAGAGATAATACGTCTTAGACTACCAATTCGCCAGTCATAAGTAATAGATTCTATGATTATGTAAAAGTAGAGTTCCAGTAGAAAACTCATTTCTTAATTGGCTAACTACCATTATAATGTTAAAATAATCTGTGGAGTAAGTAATCTATGCTTGAAGTTAATATCAGAGTGCCCATATTCTGTTTTACGTTTTTGATAGTGTCTCACCATGTGTTCAGAAAGATCCTGTAAATTAAACTATATGCTAACATATATATTACTCACGTAAGGCTCAGTGGCGTGACGGTCATATTACATTAGCTTTGGCAACGCCTACTTCTGTAAATTATTATTATCATCTCCTATAATGTATCTTTGATTGAAAAGTTGAATTTGTTAGGTTGCATACTATTGTAACGATATGTTAGTTTGACCTTGAAGCAACGTCTTATTGTCAAGCAAAGGGTGTTTCCTGTACAAGCATGGTCGCCATGTTAGATTTCTTTGACCAGAAATAATTCTTGTTACTAGACAGATGTTGTGATGCCTACTCTTTTCTAGGTTTAATTCAAATTATGCCCAATTTCTGAGATTATATTATTAATAAGAATGTATTTTGGCGTTTAAAAATATTGGCATCTGTCTGGAAGTGTGTAAAGATTCCTTTTGAGCAATCGATTTCTTCAGGTGAAATTGAGATATATAACATAAAATTCCCATTATTTTGGAAAGAGTAAATTTACCTTACTGAACTTGAGGTTCATTTTCATTTAGCTTAAAATAAAATTTGGGCCTGTGCTTTTCTAGTACTTATAACTTGTCGAGTATAATTTAATAGGGTATTTGGGGAAAATTCCCATTATTTTGCCTAGTCTTATTCCGCCTTGTTATTTAAATTTTGAAGCTATTGGGTATTAAAATCTAGCTCCATATTGGCCTGTAATGTTCCATACTAGAGTTCTATTTGTGGTCTCATAAGCCTAATGCTTTGTAATACTGTTCTCTAATTTGAGCCCGGTAGGCCTATACATTTCTAGTACATTCCATATTATCTTTTGTCAAGGTTACTTATAGTTACCCTTTGATATTTAGTAGTTTATTTAAATTATTGCTTGAGCATTTGGTCTCCTCATCTATTTATATTTTCTGGTTTTCTATTTTCTCCCCTTGATTATTACACAGTCATATTTGCCCTTTTAATGTGCGATCATTATATACTGCATTTTCAGTCGGAGCCTTCCTACAGCTTATTTAAGGCAATTTTAGGCCTATTGATTTGGAACATTAGTATTTCTGGTACTTTACATTTTTCTGAATTTATTCTAGGCCTATTGTTTTGGAACATTAGTATTTTTTCTACCTTACATTTTTCTGAATTTATTCTTGGCCTATTGTTTTGGAACATTAGTATTTCTGGTACTTTATATTTTTCTAAATTTATTCTAGGCCTATTGTTTTGGAACATTAGTATTGCTGGTACTTTACATTTTTCTGAATTTATTCTAGGCCTATTGTTTTGGAACATTAGTATTTCTGGTACTTTACATTTTTCTAAATTTATTCTAGGCCTATTGTTTTGGAACATTAGTATTTTTTCTACCTTACATTTTTCTGAATTTATTCTAGGCCTATTGTTTTGGAACATTAGTATTTCTGGTACTTTACATTTTTCTAAATTTATTCTAGGCCTATTGTTTTGGAACATTAGTATTTTTTTTGTCTTACATTTTTCTGAATTTATTCTTGGCCTATTGTTTTGGAACATTAGTATTTCTGGTACTTTACATTTTTCTAAATTTATTCTAGGCCCATTGTTTTTTAACATTAGCATTTATGTCCTATACTCTTTTCTAAAATGATTTTTGGACATTTATTCATTCTTAGAGTTTATATTTTGATGCCTTATCAGTATTAATATTTTCTGGCCCTTCTGGTCGTTTAACCTTGGCCTACATATGTTGATTCAACTTTCTTGAGCCCTTCTTATATTCACATTTGCCTACTTAGGTTTTTTCTGACACATTCAGATAGCAAGCCTCCAGCTTATTATAGGCTACTATACCATTTATAGTTGTTTGTCCAGGATTATATGGATTATAGGTACTTAGTGCAGTTTTCCTTAACTTCATGTACCTGAGATAGAAATATAGATTATTGGGAAAGGATGTTTCAGTATAGGAATAGTAAACTTGAAATACGAACATATATTTGTTAGTATAGATTTATTTTAAATGTTATATAATATTTAACAGGATGTGCAGTTATTATTAATTGTTGATCTGTACTCTGCTTTTATGAGAATTGTTCCATTATATTTATTAAAGTTGTTACTCTGTTTGAATTCTACCTGTTTTCTATGTGGTATTGCAATTCTGCCCTCTACTCTGCCTGGTACAGAAGAATTCGATCTCCCTCTGTGGGCATTTCCTCACGCTCCCTTCGAGTTTGATATTTTCTGTAAACAGATTAGGCTTCCTATAGGTTATTGGATTATATAAATATTACCCTATATTTCGATTTGCATTTTACTCTTTATCCTGTATTTGAAGATATTAAATTGCAGTATCTGGTTAGGTTATAGGATTGTCCTTTTGCTGTTTTTCCTTTATTTAGCAACGCTTATAAATAATTAAATAAATAATTAAATAATTATGCAATGCCTAATTTTTGTGTCATCCACATGTCTCATGAAGGGGTATGTGGATGACTCTCAAGCCATGTAGATGATAAATGTAGGATACTATTGTGTTTGCGGTGTCTGTGACCTGTACTTAAGATCTTAAAACTGATTAAATTAATTTCTGCTTGATTCCCCCCTCCCCCAAAACCATAAAAACACAGTCTCGTTAAAATTACATTAATTCCGGAGTATGCACACAAATTTGCAACTTTGATGCAAAATCAACTGAAGTATGCTGAGAAAAATATGAAATCACATAAAGAAAAGCAGATTGTTGCCACAGTTAGTCATTAATGTGGCCTTCTGCCATCCACATGTACACGGATGTCATTCTCATGGCTTTAAAAAAATAAAATTAATTAAAATAAATAAAAATATAAACATTTAAGCTCTGCTGGTGTCATATTATAATCAAGTAACCCCTGAAGTATTTTAGTGATTTTTTGAGATTTTTTAAACAAAGTAAAAAATTTGGATTTTACACACTCCAAATTTTCTCGTATTTGAAGAATCACCCATATATTACCATACCTCGTATTGTTTTCTCTATGTCCAGGTAAAGAAATTTATGAGACTGCATTATTTTCGTGGATATTGATAGTTCTCTAATCTGTCAAATTCGAGTTTCATTTTTTTTTTCCAAACCATCTGAGACCCACTGGCAACAATAGGATTTAATGTCAAATGTGACTTGGATCCGATAATTCTGTGTAAAAAGGGATTAAGTATTCTAAAAAAACATTTGATTTTGGCATTTAAAATCGAAATTTTTCAAAATCCTTTCTTAGTGAGCACCTACATTATGAAACGAAGGTACTGTCAAAATTCCAAGTCTCTACCTGTTATAGTTTAGGCTATATGTTTATTCTCTGTCAGTCATTCAGTTAGGACAAAGCCTCTTATATATATAGAGATCGATTGATTTATTTATATTACAGTGTAAAGTATTAGTTATATATTTTTAATTTTTATATTTATTTTATTTTATATTATTAGTCTAGTTTAGTTTAGTATGTTTTTCCGACTTGTCCAATATCAGTTGTACCTTGTACATTAAATATGTTACTGGATCAATAAAGTATTATTATTATTATTATTATTATTAATATGTTTTCGGAAGAGAAGTATGAAAGTGATATTGCATTGCATTTCTGTTTAATTTCATCCCCAAAACTGTTTTATGGTAACATGAGAGTAAGGAATAAAAATTCTCTGTCTCGATAATATAATTTTATGTTATCGGAATTTATGTTTCTTCTTATTTGAATTGCTACCAGGCTTGTTGTGTACTGTAGAAGCGATGGGATCCAAAATTCTACATCCTTTATGAGCCATAAAAATCTATATCAAGCTTTTTCTGAGGGAATAGTTTGTGTGTGATAAGTCGTTCTTCCTATTTCAAATTATAAATACCTATATTAGGACCTAGAATTTAAAAATCTAAAGTCCTTCGAAAGTTAATTTCCAATTACAAAACGAAAAACTCGGGCAACGCCGGGACATTTAAGCCTTTTAAGTTTATAAATGTAATTCTGTTTAATGCTTTGACAAGTTCCACATCCTATAGTCATCAGACTTTAATGGGATCTATGGAATGCTTTCTTCCTTTACTTTACTTTTACTTTAATATACTCAGTGCAAATTGGGAAGCAAAAAACAGTGGCCCAGCACAACATTTGAGCATCCTCCATAAAACTTTCGGGTCAGCTGGACATTTTGCCAAAAAAGGGACTGTCCTGGGAAGAACAGGAAGAATGGACACCCTAATGTATCATCTTATCATACTTCATGTAGCTAAAACTGTTAGGTATTAACCTATGCATAAACCAGCACATGACGGTTTTGGCCAGTGATATCAGAGCTAACGCCATCATGCAGTGTGAATGGTGAACTACGCAAATTCTGAAACTTAATGCTTTGCATGCCCAGATTCAGAGAAGATGATGCATGATAAAATAGTGTCAATGCGTCATCGTAAGGAAATATTTAATTCTGCATTCGTTTTTATGACAGGGGAATTATAATAGGGGTTGAAAAATTTAATGGGTGATTTCTTTCAAAATTATGTATGCCTAAAACTTTCTCCCAGATCTATAGGTTCTGTGTGTGAAGTCTGATTAAATTTAGTCAAATAATACAGATTTAAATTGAGATCATAATATGACAGGGGTTGAAACATTTATCGGGGGTTTCAGTCAAAATTAGATTGAGAATATGATAGAAGAAAATTCCTCCGATACTGGGATTTGAAACCAGGACCTTTGGCTATCTGTGCCACTGCACTAGCGACTGAGCTAAGCCAGAGTTTGTTTCACAGCTCCAGATAGAACTTCCGATTACCCTTAAATATCTCTATGGTGATGACTGGGCTATGTGCAATAGAAAGGTAATACACATCATTGTGAGAGTTATAGAACTATTTTGTTGATATCACATGCCAGTAAGATTCTTCTAAATATCATCCATGAACGTCTAAGAACGTATTTAGATAAAGAATACGACCAGAGCAAGCTTCATATGATTCTTATTGTCAGAAAACTAGTTGAGAAATGCAGAGAGTTCAACACCCTTTAGTACATTGTTTCCTGTGGAATGGGTGTTTCAGATCACCTTATCTCTACTTTGATAAGATGAACTCCAAAGAGAGTAAGACAAGGGTGTATTTACATCACCAGTTCTGTTTAACATCCATGGAGAATATGTCATGAGAAGAACCCTTGAAGGCTGAACTGGTGGGAGAAGAATCATTAGGATATGAGGATATGAACCACCATTTTGTAAGCTCGGTACAAAATATACGTGACTCGGTAGGGGTCTGTAGCAATCAGGCTATGTTATTTTTGGATAAGATTAATAATTCACATAGGGACTTTAGATGGAATCTGATGTCTACTGCCGATATACTTAAATATCGGCACTATTTTAGAAAACTTAAAAGATTGAGGGAAAATCCCTCTAACCAGACATTGATTAATGCACTGCGTGACTGGGTCAATAATATCTTCAATTACATACTTAAGTATGTCGACACTATTCTCATAAATGTCCTTACATTTGGAATTTTTGAACCCCCTAATCATTTTAAAAAAGGTGATCTGTCATTAAGTGAGAACTATCGACCAGTATCTATCTTGCCAATATTTTCCAAAATTATTGAAAAAGTAATGTATTCTCAACTATTTGAATTCTGTGAAAGTAATGACATCTTTAGTAATGAGCAGTTCGGGTTTAGGAGAGGAAGATCTACTATTGATGCAGTACAGAAGTTAATTTCACATGTTATTTTAGAATTGGGCTCGCATGTTAATACAGTGACCGCACTTTGCGATCTATCCAAGGCGTTCGATTGTGTGTCTCACGGTTTGATTATATCCAAACTAAATTATTATGGCATTAGCAACAAAGAACTAGATTTATTCAAATCTTTTTTGTCAAATAGATTTCAGGCCGTGTGCGTGCAAAGAAAATATTCAGATTTTGCTCAACTTGAATGTGGGGTCCCGCAAGGATCAGTACTCGGACCACTGTTGTTTTTAATTATGATTAATGATCTTCCTTCTAATTTAAAATGCAACTCTATTTTATTTGCTGATGATACTTCATTATTCGCGTCAAACAAGAATATTGAGAAATTAATAACTAATATGTCTCATTCATTTAGTGAGGCATCTAACTGGTTCCAGGCAAACGGTTTCAAACTAAACAATGACAAAACTCAAAATATTGTATTTACATTAACTAACTCTTGCCCTAAAGGTATGGAACAATCAGTTAAATTATTAGGCATTATTCTGGATTGTAAGTTATCCTGGAAAGATCATATTGATGCAGTTTGTGTACGCCTCTCAAGGGTAATATATCTACTGTGCAGTCTAAAGAGTCAAGTGTCTAAAACATTTTAAAAATGTTCTTACTTCGCCTTCTTTGAAAGTGTATTAAGATACGGCATTCAGGTCTGGGGCAACGGTAGCAGCATTCATAATGTTATGGTACTTCAGAAGAAAGCTGTTAGAATATTATCTGGAGCAAAATATAATGACCATTGTAGGCCTTTATTTAAGAAAGAAAGAATTTTAACAGTAATTACTATGTATATATTTTATACTCTTATTATGATTAAGTTAAACCCGGCCGAGTATGGTTATAGATCAGAGAAGCACCACTACTCTACGAGATTTAATTATTTTCTTGAAGTGCCTCAGGTGAGACTTGCCAAATCAAAAAACTGGTGTAAAAATTTAGTTGCCCCAAGTGGCTCACAATGTAGATTTTAAGCAATTCAAGATTCATTTACATCGTTGGCTGCTTGACAATCCATTTTATGGTGTGCAAGAGTTTTTTGAGGCTCAAATCAATACAACATTCTAGTCTGGGTTTCCTGATTTATTGTTTTACCTATTTATGTATAGTATTCATTTTATTTAATTGACGATGTCTATAGCAGCACAGTGTTGCTAACGACTAATTAGAAAAATTAAATTAAATTAAATTAATGTAAGATTCGCTGATGATACCACGCTATCACAGAATTATAGATTGAAATGAAGAATCGAAGAAAGAAAGCAAGAAGCTTGGCTTATCGATCAATAAGGAAAAGACCAAGATCATGATAATTGACAGAGCTGGGTCACTACCAGATGCACATGAGGAACAATATTTTTACCGTTGAAATAGGCAAATATTTTACATGCCAGTGGAGTAGTTCATACAGTTGCTAGCTCCACGCCGTCGCTGACACTTGTTTGGAAAGTTCGAGCTTACTAAATGGAGGGTATTGAATGCTCTGTTGTTTGCAGTGTTCCTTTATAGAGGTTAATTCCATTGACGCGGACCTATTCGCGCGATATTCACATTTCCACGGACTGTGTGATGTTTTTTGTTTATGAGGGATGCACAGTTACCAACTGTCCTCCTTTTATATAGTAGCAGCAGACGACAAATATGGCGTGTGCCAGTTGTAACGTCAGTTTTCACAACTTTATTGTTCCATTTCAAGGCGAATTACGTTATACTGAATACCTCCGATTTAGGTTAGGAACGTTTATGTTATATAGTTAAGGAGCATTTCTTCCGAGCAGCTACTGGCTTGTACCTTTGTAGGTTTGTCACACTGTTCATCCACAATCATATCTTGTTTAGCAATATGACGTCTCACCTCCAACGTCCAATCAGGAACACGAGGACCGAAAAATGGTGGAGAAGAAGGGAGTTTTCGCTAGATCGTGATATAAAAGAAAGTGTATCAATTGGGGCGGGTGGCCCGGATCAAATCATTCGCCGAGAAAACATCTCCTCTCCACACATCTACCTATAACAAAATTCTTGTGATATACAGGTAACTGCTTTATGAAGAGAATCTCGGTTCTAAAAAATGGTCCCCGCCAATGGGATTTTGTAAATGAATTTAGATTTCTACATTAAAAGTATTGTGGGGTAGAAACTACCAACCCAAAAGGGTGCATTAAGGGTACACTGGGCTTTATTTAACACTACAATGAAAGTCGACCAATGAGGAACCCGTATGTCAAGTTTTAGTAAAATTGCTGAATATTCTGGAATATACAGACGCACATGCATAAGCTTAAATGCATTCAGTTATAATTAGACTAGCTTAAAAGGCCCGGCGTCGCCCGGGTTTTTTATTTTGTAATTGGAAATTAACTTATGAAGGACTTTAGATTTATAAATTCTAGGTCCTTATATAGGTATTTATAATTTGAAGTAGAAAGAACGACATATCACACTCAAACTATTCCCTAAGAAAATGTTTGAAATAGCTTTTATGGCTATATGTAGAATTTTGCATCCCATCGCTTGTACAGTACACAGTAAGCCCGGGAGGGGTTCTAATAAGAAGAAACCGAAATTCCGGTAACATAAAATTGTATTATCGTGGCTGAAAATTTTGTTTCTCACTGTCATGTTACCATAAAACCGTTTTCGGAATGAAATTAAACAGAAATACAATATCACTTTCATACATCTCTTCCCAAAACATATTACCTTACCTCGTATTGTTTTCTCTATTTCCAGGCTAGAGGAAGTTATGTGACTGCATTATTTTCGTGAATTTCATTCTGTGATATAATAATATATATATTACCATACCTCGTATTGTTTTCTCTATGTCCAGGGTAAAGAAAGTTATGTGACTGCATTATTTTCGTGGATATTGATAGTTCTCTCATTTGTTTCTCTTATTTGTCAAATTTATTCTACTTTCATTTTCTTTCCATGGCCATCTGAGACCCACTGGTAACAATATGTTTTAATGTCAAATGTGATTCGGATTCGATAATTCTGTGTAAGAAGGGATTAAGTATTCTCAAAAACATTTGATTTTTGGCATTTAGAATCAGCATTTTTCAAAATCCTTTCTTAGTGAGCACCTACATTATGAAACGAAGGTACTGTCAAAATTCCAAGTCTCTACCTGTTATAGTTTAGGCTGTACGTTGATTCCTGTCATTCAGTCAGTCAGGACAAAGCCTTTTATATATATAGAGATATATTCGGAAAATGAAAGTAAATTCCGTAATCCGTCAAAATTGTCACTATATAAATGACATATCGCTATCATTTATTTTCGACAAGGTACGTAGATATGCTATTAGGTTGCGCCATTCGCAAAGGACGAAAATCGGTTTCTGTGCATGACGTCATCCGGGAAGCAATGGCAGCATTAAGGACGATTTAGTATGTGTTTTTCAACAAAGAGAACATCTTCCTTTGCCCCATTCCCGTGCGCGGCTTAAATATTACTAATATTAGAAATGTTTATACTTATGTATGTTCATACATAAATTGTTTTCAGGCTAATACTGTTATCAAGGCCAGTTTTATTGTACTACAAGCCCGGTCCAGAATGTGCGCTCCTCTGTGATCACTTCTATGAAAGATATCACATAAAAATATCTGAATGCAACAACAGAACTAAGATATTCGATTAGCGAGTGTAGCAAATATTAATTAGGCCTATTGATCTTTTGCACATTTGTGCCGATTTTCTTGTATTTATTTATTTCATTGAGAACATAAGATGCATAAACCTAATTACAATGAAGGCTTTTAAGAAAAATACAAAAAATTAAATACAATATACATCTAGATAATCTCAAAATAATTTAAAAAACTCGTATTCAAAATACTAAACTCATATGAAAAATATCAATCTCAGAATAATTAGCCGTAAGGCTTTTATTATTATATACTGTCATTTTACTCAATAGTAGTGAACATTTTAAATGTGTTTTAATTTTTTTGTTGTGCTTATAATATATTTTGATTCCCGGTCCTTCTTGTATATAGGCGTAGGCCTACATAAACATTTATTACACTAAGGAGAACATTTTAAATAAGTGTTTTAATTTTTTTTTGCTTGAAATGTATTTTGATTCCCGGTCCTTCTTGTGTATAGGCGTAGGCCTACATAAAAATTTATTATACTAAGGAGAAAACTATCAATTTTTTTTTACCACTATTTATTTATTTTTTAATTATGCATCCTCAATATGGTGTAAAAATGTTTGGATGAAATAAAATAATATGAATATCTTCAAATTTTTCTGAATATGCCTATAATAATCCTTAGGCATAAAGAAATACAAAAATAGGAATATAATAAAGGCTTTCCACATTAAATTCTTTTCATAAAGTTTCATAGGAAAAGTAAGTTGGATATAGGCCATCATTATTTTCTTTAAAATATAACAATTTTATAATCTATCTTGATTTTGTTAACTTAATAACTCTGACGTAGCAAACTGCTTGTTTTTCCAAAACTTAAAAAATAATAATATCTTTGATGTCTTTTTTTTCAAATTTATATTGTTACCAGTACATGTTTGTAGGCCTACCTGGTCTTAAAATGTGTAAATAAAGTAAATTATATTTACTAAGCCTATGTAAATTACGCAATTTAACATTTTTCCAACTAAGGAGGTGGCTCTATAATCGAGATAGATGTAGATGTGTAGATGTAGATGTCTCGTTCTGTAGATCCTGTGTTGAGCAGGGCTCAAGGATATAGAACACGTCAGATAAAAACATACATGCATGTTAACAAAAAAACAAAAAAAACAAAAAAACAAACATGATACAAGAATTGTTATGTCACACTTACTCAAGCTGAAAAGAAATCATCCATATTGTAGAAGGTGTGAGTTACTAAATATTGCTTCAGAGCTCTTTTGAAAGATTTGCATTTGCTTTTAATACATAGTGATTTAATCTCTTTTGGAAGGTTATTGTATATTTGTATTGCGGAATAATAAGCACCTTTCTGAAAAAGTTTTAATGAGTTAGCTGGTCTATGTAAATCATTCATGTTTCTAGTAGTACGCCCGTGTATACTGTGATTACTTTGAAATTTATCAATATTATCTACCATGTAACACATAACAGAGTATATATACTCTCCGGTGAGAGTGAGGACTTTTAATTTTTCAAACAGCGGTTTACAAGATTCTCGTTTTTTCTTTCCACATATTATTCTTATTGCTCGCTTCTGTAATCTAAATATTTTTTCCCTATGTGCCGAGTTACCCCAAAAAATGATTCCGTACCTCATAACAGAGTGAAAATATGCAAAATATACCGTGAGTAATGCGTCCTGTTGTAATATATCATTCAAAGTTCGTAGCGCAAAACATGCTGAACTTAGCTTAGAACTTATCATTACAATGTGTTTCTTCCAGTCAAGATTTTGGTCAATTTGTAGTCCTAAGAATTTTATGTTGCTAATTTCCTCTATGATTTGTGTTTGATAATTGATTACAATGTTTGAGATATATCTATTTTTTGTTCTAAATTGAATAAAGTGGGTCTTATCAATATTAAGTGACATTTTATTAGCTAGAAACCAAGTATTTGATTCGTGAAAAGTCTTTGTAGCTAGTCTTGCTAAATCTTCTTGTGACTTTCCTGTTACGAGTACACTAGTATCATCTGCAAAAAGCAATGCCTTTGATTCGTCACTTAAGTTATCTGGTAAGTCATTGATGAAAATTAAAAAGAGCAAAGGTCCCAGTATCGATCCCTGAGGTACTCCATTTTTAACAGTCCCTAATTTTGATTCATTTCCATTTATTATTACCTTTTGAGTTCTATCAGACAGGTATGATTTGAACCACTTTAGTGTTATATTATCCAACCTATAGTGTTTCAGTTTTTGAAGTAGAATTTCATGATTTATACAGTCAAACGCCTTAGCTAGGTCACAAAAAATTCCTAGGGCATGTTTCTTTTTATCTAACGCTTCCAATATTTCTGTAGTGAGTTGAAATGTAGCATTATCAGTGGACATGCCACTTCTAAATCCAAACTGAGATGGTGTAAGAATGTTATTCAAATTAAGATAGTGTATTAAGCGGTTGTACATAACTTTTTCAAAAACTTTTGAAAATGAGGTTAGGAGTGATATAGGTCTATAATTTGATGGAACATTTTTGTCGCCTTTCTTAAAGAGGGGCTTAACAATAGCATGCTTTAGTCTTATTGGAAATATTCCACTTTTTAACGAACAATTACAAATATGACTAAGAGGTTTACTAATTTCAGATGAGCAGCTTTTTAACAACTTATTACTTATCTCATCCCATCCAGAAGAGTTTTTGCTTTTGAGTGACTTGATTATATTTTCAATTTCTCTAGAGGAAGTTAATTTGATTTGAAATGTATGGTTCTGGACTATAGGTGTTTTAAGTAGGTCTGCTGCATTAATGCTAATATTAGTTGTAGGAATACATTTCTCTGCAATGTTTATAAAGTGATTATTAAAAGCATTTGTGATATCTGATACATTATCTAGCTTTTTGTTCTGGTATGTTAGTGACATGCAATCATTGTTTCCCTTTGATCTCCCTGTTTCGTTTTTAATTATATTCCATATAGTTTTAATTTTATTGTCTGATTTATTAATTATTTGTGAGAAATACCTACTCTTTGCCTCTTTAATTACTTTCTTCAGTGTATGGCAGTACATTTTATAGTGTTCTTTATGAGCTGGGTTGTTACTGGTTCTACATTTTAAATATAGCTCTCTTTTGTTTCTACATGATATTTTAATGCCAGTGGTTAACCATGTTTTATTCCTTACATTAGGTAAATTAGCAGTTTTCTTTTTTGGAAAGTTAGTTTCAAAATGCCGCAACACAATATTTAGGAATTCATTTAATTTACAGTCTACTTTGTCATAGGAAAATATAGATCCCCAGTTTTCATTCTTCAGATCTTGTTTGAAGTTTAAAATTGAAGCATCATTCATTACTCTAGTCATATGGGTATGTTTTTTAGTTGCGTTTACCTTACTATCGTTCAGCACTAACATTTGTGCATCATGGTCCGATAATCCATTTAATATTGGTAATATTTTAAAGTTAGGGTGTTTTTCTATGTCTATGAATATATTATCTATTATTGTTTGAGAGTTGTTTTGGATTCTAGTTGGAAAGTTTACTACAGAATCTAAATTATAACTACCTAGTAGGGATATCAGTCTGATCTTTTTTTCACTATCGATTGAGAAGTCTACATTAAAGTCGCCGCACAGTATAATATTTACATTATTACTATACAGATAGTTAAGAACCTTTTCTAACTGATTTGTAAAATAATTGAAATTACCTGTTGGTGCTCTGTAAATGGTCAGTATTACAAATGTATTGTTATCCGTTTCCACTCTGGCTGCGCAGCATTCAAAATCCTGTTCCTTACAGTAGGAACTGGTGTCTATATCACTAAAATTTAAGTTACTTTTGATGAATATACTCACACCTCCGCCTTTCATGGAACGTCTAAAGAAATTTGAGCACAATGAAAAATTATCAATTTTTAATTGTTCCAGCTCTGTTTCTGCACAGTGGTGTTCCGTTAAACAAATAACTTGAATTTCCTGCTTGTTAGAATTATTTGTATCCTGAAAAGCTAACTTAAATTCTTCAAATTTACATTCAAGCCCCATTATATTTTGATGATATAATGCAAATGATTTACTAGTTCTAGTTGCAGGCTTGTATATATTACCAATGTTTACTCGAGGCAAGTATGTAAGTTGTTGTAAATAATTAAGTAGGAGTTTTTTCTTAATTCTGTACCTATCTCATCAATTTATATTTTCGGGCATAAACACACTATTATATACAATTTTGTGCCTCTCCCTATGTTCCTATCCTAGACACTAATATTGTCTAGGTCTTAAAACATCAATACATTACAATAATTTATATTTATACATATATATATATAAGAGTAAGCCTACCTTTTAATTATGAATGGGAGTGTAAGTTGCTGATGTCTGCCACTTACGCAACGATAAAAACACTAGGTTATTTTTTCCAATTAAATGTTACGATCCACATATGGATAACATGTTCCTAACCTACAAACATTTAGCTCAGCTGACACATAATTATGTATTCTGAAGATTCTCGCATTAAACACAAATCGATCAACAAACAAACACAAAACAAACAGAATTTAACTAACTAAAAAATATTAGACTTAACTGTTTTCTTCTAAAATATTCGAATAATGGCACTGAAATCACGCGAAAATCACTTTTCTCATCAAACAACAACAGATCTCCCGCCAAATCTGCTTCCCAGATGACGTGTTGCGCAGTCTGGAAGGAAATCACACGCGTTTGCGCACAGCAAATTGATCACCCTCTGTATTTTCGAAGCACAAGGCACAGCCTCTCAGATAATACATAACGTACATCTTCCAGCGATATTATTTTAGCTCGCATTAAGCGAACACAATGTGGTGAATGTAAAGTGTCTATGATACAGAATGGAGCCTGAAGTTAAATCGGAGTACATCAAGATTGAAATCAAGAAAGAGATTTCTCAAATACAACCAAAGCGTGAACCTGTACCAATCACTTTTGAGACAATACAGACACAAGCAATCAAACGTGATAATATAGACCACATTGATTACACAGAATGCAGCACCATTCACAACTTGGAGCAAGTTCCAGGAATTTCTGACAGGAATAAAGAAGAAGAGGATCAGCTAATGCAATCACACTCACCTGCTGGGAACAGTGAACAGCTAACTCGTACTCCAGACAAACATTTCTTGTGTGATGTATGTAGCAAGAAATTTACCAGAAGAGTGGATGTCAAAACACATATGCTTATTCACACTGGAAAAAAGAAATTTAAGTGTGGTGTATGTAGCAAGAAATATACCCAAAAAGGCACTCTCAAAACACACATGCTCATTCACACTGGAGAAAAGAAATTTAAGTGTGATGTATGTAGCAAGAAATATACCCAAAGAGGCAATCTCAAAACACACATGCTCATTCACGCTGGAGAAAAGCCATTTGCGTGTGATAATTGTAGCAAGACGTTTTCTCAAAGACAGAATCTCAAAAGTCATATCCTCTCTCACACTGGACATAAGCCATTTACGTGTGACATATGTAGCAAGAAATTTACCCGAAATGAGGGTTTTAAAAACCACATGCTCATTCACACGGGAGAAAAGCCATTTGCGTGTGATAAGTGTTGCAAGACGTTTTCTCTAAGACAGCATCTCAAAAGTCATATCCTCACTCACACTGGACATAAGCCATTTACGTGTGACATATGTAGCAAGAAGTTTTCCCGAAAAGACGAACTCAAAATACACATGCTCACTCACTCCGGACATAAGCCAGTTACATGTGATATTTGTAGCAAGAAGTTTTCCCACAGAACTTGTCTCAAAAACCACATGCTCACTCACACTGGACATAAGCCATTTTCGTGTGATATATGTAGCAAGACGTTTCCCCGAAGAAGGAATCTCAAAAAACACATGCTCATTCACACTGGAGAAAAGGCATTTACGTGTGATATATGTAGCATGAAGTTTTCACGAAAAGTCTATCTCAAACAACACATGCTTACTCACACTGGACATAAGCCATTTTCGTGTGATATATGTAGCAAGACGTTTTCCCAAATAGGGCATCTCAAAAGTCATATCCTCACTCATACTGGAGAAAAGCCATTTTCGTGTGATATATGTAGCAAGAAGTTTTCCCAAAGAGGCCATCTCAAAAGACATCTATCTACACATTCATGAAAGGAACAACCTTTCCTAAAGCCGCGTTCACACCTGTGCGCCTTGCGCCTAGTTGCCGTGCCTCTCCAGTGCATCTACGCATGCAACGGTGCAAGCTCACGCATGCATCTAGTCTCTTGCGGCTCCATTATTGTAGGCGCATACCTCTTTCTGTTCACACCTGCTAGAAGTGCGCAGATGAAATGTCCGCTTTGGATTTAGGTGCCGTAGCTGCTGCAGCTGTTGTTATTTTGCGACAAAGACGAAACCGTAAGAAGAAAATTCAATTGTATTGTAATCACAAAGTTGGCAATGTAGTTGACCTTTCACAAAAATATGAAAGTCAAACAGCAGTAAAATTGGTCATGGCAATCAATCTTTCATTTCCAGAATATCGTTCGAAAATGTACGCAGTAGGAACAACTCTGATCACCAGTAGGTACTATTTCGAACAGTGGCATTTTCAACGAACGAACTGCTTTCTTCCAAATATAATTTTATTTATTATTAATTACCAATAATATGAGCGTAATAATTGTCACATTTTGAATAGGTAGCTGGCAGGATTAGGGCATGTGGTAAGCATGCCGAATCCTACTGCAGTTGTTGATAGCTTACTGAACCGAAGCCGCTACTTCTTTATGAATTAGCTCCTCGGTTGGTGTCACGAGACTGAATGCACCCCGTTCCAGTTGGCCCTACCTCAGAAAAATTTGAGGAGGTACCGGGGTTCGAACCCAGACTTGCGGGTCCGTAGTCAGCAACCACTAGACTAGGGGCTAAAGAGGACTTTTGCAGAAAAACACTATTTTTAAATAGATTTTCCAATTAATACAAAAGAAAATAAATAAATGTGAATTAGTGCATTTTAAGAAAAGATGTAATGCAAATAAATTTATACAACGCACTGAAATTAATAATGTAGGCTATATATCACTTTGTTGTTTGTCTTTGAAAAGTGCAGCTATTCATTGCATGGGCAGGCGGCATCAAAGGAATAAACCATTAAGTCAGTGTTTATGTTAACTGATGTAACCAAGTCGGCCTTGGCTTCTGCTTTCCAAAACAAAAGCAACGTTGTTATCATTGGCCCCAGTTCTTCCCTCGGTTGAATCAATTCACACGTGTTATTGTTTATTGTTACTATCGCAGGAACTGAAACTTGAGCAGTCTGAAATACTTTGAAATGTATATATAGAAACAATTTCAGTCAACTTATTTTAGTAGATAGGAAGTTAATTGAGTGAGCATTGAATAATTGTATCATTAAAAAGGGGAAATATCTCAATTGTTTATGCTATTTTTCGAGTGCCAATATAAGGAATAGTTACTTGCTTATTTGGAGGGGGGGGGAACTAGAATAACTCTGTCAAAATTATAAACAATTTTCGGTGTCACATTAGTGACCATTATTATGTTTTATGAAGACGGCTAAACTCGTTTGTTTAAAAAGCCTAAAAAGGGCTATTCATTGAAATAATACCACTGCTCTACTCTGCTGGACTCTACGAAACTATGATCGGAGGCTTTTTATTTTATTTAGCACCGCTTTTGTTGTTCCCAAAGCGTATTTGTCCCTTAGAAACTGTAAGAAATCGCTCCTTTTTGTCCTGTCCTTGTTGTCCGGGGAGCTAGCCATCCAGAAACACGGATACGAGCGATAATCCTCCACGAACTCAATATTCTTTTCGTTAGACCACTCCGCCATAATGAAAAATCAGAGCAGAGCCTTGGAAGACCCACGACTGTTGCACGTAGCTCCCCGTTTCAAATGGGGAGCTACTTGCGCCTACGTCCACCAGCGCAAGGAGGTCCGTGCGCACAGATTCCACGCATGCCTCACCCTGCACCGTTGCATGCCCCGGCTTGCATCTCCACCTGCCAGGCGCAAGCCTCTTGTGCGCATGCAACGTTGCACAGGTGTGAACGCGGCTTAACGTAATGTGTGCACCGAGTCTTTATCTTGTGTGAGACTGTTTCAACTGAATGCACACACTGGCCAGGTAGTCTCGTAGTATGACAAGTGAGAGAATAGAAAGATCTATGTGTAGAAATTCCTCTTGGTGACCTTGAAGTCAGTACTGAATTAAGTGTGTGGTCTGCCGATGCTAATGAGGGTTGGTTTCATGTAAATTCTTCACTCGATTCTAGTGGGTAAGTGCGTAAGACTTTGTACACAATGGTGAAAGAATGTCAATTATGTATAGAGAAATATTACTGGGTTGTAACTACCCACGCAGAAGAGGCGGATTAAGGGAGTGTTAGGATTGATTTAATATGACAAGAGTTTTTAGTCTACCAATGAGAAACATGTAATTTCTCCAGCCGTTTAACGCAATAAACACATATGTTGAGTTTTATACACTTTAATAGATAGTAAAACCAGAGTTTAAGATAGTGTATTTACATTCTGAAAATGGTAGCTACTTAATGTAAATTGTCAGACTGATAGATAGATAGATAGCTTTCTTTTATTGACTTTTAAGCAATTTTGAGTTGCAATTGGTCTCATCAGTTTGTTGTACAATACAGAACAATACAATACAGTGATACAATAATACAATAATAATACAAGTATAATAATAATATAATATTAATACAATAAACAATTAATGAATAATACAATAGCTAATAATAATACAATAAACATTTCAATGGGTGTATTGTTACTACGATTCAACAATTAACTAATTCTAGTGCTAACCTTTTATTTTTACATACTTCCCTATGCCCTTGTCAGTATTGTGTAATCACAATAAATTCTTGTACTGAATAAAATACTTCATTTTCAGCCCGTTATCAAGAGTCGCCTTGAATTTATTTATAGGGAGTGCCTTTATGGAATTTGGTAATGTATTGTTATGGAGTAACTAAAGGTTGCAAATCAGTTGAGCAATTTTAATTGCCACAACGGTCAAACAACAACTGATTGCAACCTAATTACAGAAAGCAAGATCAGCAACTTCAGCAGTATAAAAGTGTGGGATTAGGATATGGAAGAGTTGAGTCTGGTCAGGGTGGTGTTGCCCTGAATCCTCGTCACCTGGACCTGTGTTGCTGTTGTGTGCACCCTTGCAGGAGTCAACATTGAACTAAGGTAAATAAATTTATGTTATACCGTATGTCTGCATATTCATTTTAATAGGATCACCCTAACATATTTGGTGGAGGCGAAAGGACGATACCCTGCATAGGTACCTCGAGCTCGCATTTTTAAAGTTATAATTAAAAGCTCCAATAGCATTACCAATAATACTAAATAAAATTAGAAAAGTATTTATCGGATAAATTAAGTAACAAAAAAAAAAATGTTTGTGAAATATAATGAATTAATGAACACAGCCGGAATTTACACTTTTCTGTCAGACAAATTTAGAATGATCTAAGTTAGATGTACTACAGGGCAGCAGTAAAGCTGACAATGTAGAAGTGAAAACAGCTGATACTGACTCAGCTCCTGCGTAAACATTGAACAAAATAGAATTGTAAGCATGAACGAGCAAGGAAGTGATTTGTCACCTGCTAGGTTCGGGGGTAATCATTCAGAAGACATAGTAACTTACATAGAGTCATTTGATAGAATTGCGAGGGCAAATCAATGGAACGAACAAACGCAGGCATGCAAGTTACCAGTATACTTAGATGGGGCAGCGTTAGCGTGTATAGAAGAACTAGAGGCAGAGTTAAGCCCAGGCCAGCCAACTATCCAACAGATCAAGGCAGCGTTGAAAGCTTCATTTGGGTATTTAGATGAGGAAGGTAAAGTTTTAAATTTAATAGAGAAGAGGAAGCAGGGGATCAATGAGACAGCTACCGCCTACATATTAGATATATTAAAACTATGTAGGAGATTAAACAATGCCATGCCGGAAAAAGAGAAATTAAAATATATTATACGGGGTTTGAGGGGTAGTTTGCAAGACAGACTTGTGCCTTTGGATAATTCAACGCTAGAAAAATTGAGGGGAAATCTCCAAAGAATAGAATCAAATAGTCTGTGGTTAGAAAAAACTATTGAAGAGACTATAAACCCAAATGTCAGAACAGTGGAAAAAGAAGACAGAGATAGCATTCAAACACTCGCGGATAAAGTAGCAGAATTGGCAATAAATAAAGTAATAGAAACGACCAAGCCAAAACCGCAGGATTGCTGCCAATGCATGCAGAACGGGCAGAATAACCGAGGCAGACCATATGTAGAATACAATAGAATACAAAGAAGCCCTCAAAATACAAGAAGAGGTAATCAAAGTAATCAAAATCCCGCTAATGATAGACGAATGGACCGAAGCTGTTCAGGGAGACCAATTTGTGATTATTGTGGGAAAATAGGGCATCACAGAACTGCATGCTGGGTTTTAAACAAGAGACGGGGGGCACCAAAGCACGCAATTTTAAGGCGTGTCCCAGAAGAAAAATGTCAAACATACAAAGAAAATCAAGCGAATTCGGTAGAACAAATACCAATAATCGAAACAGCAAGGGGTGAAAAATTTCGAAAAGTTCATATTAAGAAAGATGGGAATTGTCTATTTCGAAGCGTTGCTTTAAAAATCTACGGAAACCAGGAGAGCCATGATAAAGTACGACAAAAAACTGTGACTTATGTTATAAATCGGTGGCAAGAATTTAAACACATAGCAAGTGACGGAAACGAGAAATTTTTCACATCAGTGCATGAATATTCTGATTACATGCGACGGTCTAATGTGTATGGGACGGCAGTCGAATTAAAGGCTATTAGTGAGGCATTTAATATGAACGTTATAACATATATATATGACGGGAAGCTCGTAAAGCCAATTTTGAACCTAGGAGACGGAGTATCAACTGGCAAAGTTGACCTTCTATTTACAGGCCCTGCAAATAGTGGACATTATGACCTATTAGTTCCAGTAACATACCCACAAACCACACAAGAGAATATAATGAAGCGTAATCTCGAAAGTGAAATCTGCCTTTGGTGTTTATATTCAGGTCACAGATTAAATGCGTGCCCAATGGTAAGGAAAGTATGGGTGCCAAAATTAATAAGGAGGCTGGCGCAATTGAAAAGGAGGAAAATACTAAAATTTAGTAATCCCCATGACATTCGGCAGAAAAGACAAAACCTTAATAGAAACATACATCAAAACAGGGATAAACAAATTAATACCAATAATGGAATACTAGAGATAAAAATGCAGACATCTAGTCCTTTAAATATTGCAATGGAAATATTCGGCAAGCCAATTAAGGGTATTCTAGACACCGGTGCATCGGCCTCACTTATTAAAGCAGAAATAGTACCAAAAAAGTTCATTAGGAAGTCAAAACAGGATGTAGTGTTACATACAGCTAATGATGGAAAACTCCGTGTAGCAGGAAAAGTCATGGTAAATATGAAATTAGGGAAAGCATGTATAAGACATCCAATGTGGGTGGTATCGGATTTAGCAAACGAATGTCTGTTAGGTAATGATTTCAGTCACCGATTCAATGCCCAAATTAATTTTGAGGATAGAAATGTTAAATTCCAAGTTCACAACGAACAAGTTAAAATAAAATTTGAGAAACAAGAAAGCCAGGAAAACTACCCTTTCCTTGAGATGCAGGTTGAGCAGCTGAAGGTAGAAACCCCAACAATAAGGGTTGCACAAGAAGTCGAAGTGCTGGCCCATACAATGCAAAAAGTTAAAGTGAATATTAAGGGTAATTTGGAAACAAACGAAGGACTTTTCACGCAAGATGTAGCGTTAGAACAGAAATATAATATTATTATTCCTGAAGCCTTAGTCTCAAATACAACCGAATGGATTTTCTTAATAAATGAATCAAATAGAAATCACACTCTATTTAAGAATGCCAAACTAGGGACAGTAGCTGAGATTAGGGATATAAAGCAGGACAAAGCTAACATAGAAGAATATATTTACAAAACACAAGTAGTAACAGGTTCCCCAAATATAGATAAAATTGATGTGAATCCACAACTAGAGCATTCACATAAGCAAGCTATTTCCGACGTGTTAAATGAATATAAGGACCGCTTTGCATCTGGTATAGACGAACTGGAAGTAACAGACGTATGTGAGATGCGCATACACTTAAAAGATGACATCCCAGTTCATCAACCCCCATACCGAGTAAGTCCCAAGGACAGGGAAGTAATAATTACAGAAATAGATAGATTATTGAAAGCACAGATCATAGAACCTGCCGTAAGTAGCTATGCTGCACCTATTCTTATAGTACCGAAAAAAGGAGGAGGAAAAAGACTTGTAACCGATTACAGAAAACTTAACAATCTCATTGTAGACCAGAAATACCCTCTTCCTCGCATAGACAGTATTTTAGACGCTCTAAGAGACGCTAAATATTTTCATTGTTTAGATATGTATAGTGGTTATTACGCTATTCCAATTGCAGAGAAGGACAGACATAAAACAGCATTCATAACGGAAAATGGATTGTTCCAGTACAGGGTCACCCCATTCGGGTTAAAGTCAAGCCCTGCAGTGTACTGTCGAATGATAGATTTAGTATTAAGTGGCTTAAAATGGCACACAGTGCTATCTTATGTTGATGACCTTATCATACCCTATAGATCAGTAGAGGAAGGCATTGAAAAAACAAGAAAAGTTTTAAACAGGTTAAGAGAAGCTAAATTAAAGCTAAATTCTAATAAATGTCATTTTGGTTACGAAGAAATATCTGTTTTAGGTCATGTGGTAAATGCACAAGGTATTTTACCATCCCCAGAAAAATATGAAGCAGTAAAAAATTGGGGAAAACCCAAAAACATAAAAGAATTAAGAGGAATCATTGGTTTAGCGTCATATTTTAGGAAATTTATACCAGAGTTTGCACAAATATCTGCGCCATTAATGAATCTCCAAAAGAAAGGTGTTAAATTCGAATGGAAGGAAACACACCAAAAATCCCTCGAGATGCTCCAAGAAAAATTAACAAATCCGCCTTTACTAGCTCACTTTAGGGAAAATGCTGAAACTACACTAGCAGTGGACGCGTCACAACTGGCGCTAGGAGCATGTTTGCTACAAAAGGGCGACGATGGATTAAATCACCCTGTAGTGTATATAAGCCGTAAATTAACAGAAGCCGAATCGAGGTATCCAACAACTCACCGCGAGTTAATGGCCCTTACATGGAGCTGTGTAAAACTTAGACATTATTTAATAGGCATACATTTTATAGTGCTCACAGATCATGCATCTTTACAACATTGGAAAAGTTTCGATAATTCTGCACCTAGAGTTAATAAATACATAATGAGGTTGTGCGAATTTGATTTTACAGTTAAATACAAGAGAGGCAAGACACATTTAGACGCAGATTCGTTGTCAAGGATGCCACAGGTCGCAGTTACAGACGGACCATTAGATGAATTTATTGAATTACCGACGTATTCAGTCAGGGCTGTTGATATGGTTAGAGAGCAAAGTATAGACACTGAATTACAGCTCATAAAACAAGCCATAGAAAATCCCCAAAGTACAGAGAGTAAATATGCGAAATTATCAAGACGATATTTATTGGAAGATGGAATCTTATATGCAAAAAATTTTAATGATTATAGACAAACAAAATTGTTAGTGGTACCAAAGCATTTGCGAGAAGAAATACTAGAGTCATATCATTCAGATACCATAGGAGGAGGACATTTCGGAAGATTTAAAACTGTGAACAAGATTAAAGAAAAATACTTCTGGGAGGGGATGTACACGGACATTGACAAGTATATTAAATCTTGTCATGGATGCCAGGCTAGAAAGCGTCCACCTGGTAAACCCCCTGGCTGCCTGCAGCCGTTACCAGTAGATAAAATAGCAGACAGAGTAGGAATAGATTTTCTGGGACCATTTAAGAAAACAGCTAGTGGAAATAAGTATATCATAGTAGCAGTAGAATATCTAACTAAATATATGATTGCAAAGCCAGTACCAGATGCCACTGCACAAGAGGCCGCAAATTTTTTAAGGTCAGTCATTTGCAAGCTGGGATGTTTTCGGGAATTACTTTCAGACAGAGGACTGCATTTCAAAAATGCAATGATTAAAGAGTTGGCGTTAAGAATGGGAATTAAGCCAATATATACCACAAGTTATTCCCCAAGCACGAATGGGCTAACGGAATCATTAAACAAAGTGATTGCCAATTTTTTAGCCATGTTTACAAATAAGGATCAAACGGATTGGGATTTATATGTAGAGTTAGCTGCTTTCAGTTATAATGTAAGTAAATCAAAATCTACGGAGTATAGCCCATTTTATCTCCTACATGGGTACAGTGCGAATTTACCACCAGATGTTTCAATCTTAAAAACCGAGAAAAATCAGGAACCAGTGCGCCAACGGATTGAAAACTTAAATAAAGATAGAAAGAAGGCAAGCGACAACATTAGGAGAGCACAAAAGGAACAGAAGAAAAACTATGATAGAGTCCATAGACCAGTATCATTTCATGAAGGTCAACTTGTGCTAATATGGGTTCCCAAAAATGAAAAAGGGAAAAGCAAAAAATTAACCAATAACTGGTGGGGCCCGTTTAGGATAATTAAGAAAATAAGCAATCTTAATTACATAGTCCGAATAAAATCACGGGGGAAATGGATTGAAGACACCATTCACGTGAGAAGAATGAAACCATTTTATGGTAGGAGACCTAACGACTGCTATTAGTACTAGCCATAAAAGTAAATTGAAGTTTCTTCATTCCCCAGCATGAATTATTAGGGACAATATGAACATTTTAACACTGTATATATTGTGTATATAATAAGTAGGCATATAATGTATTTTTTTAATAAACTTGCCATCAAGCAATCGGGTGGCATTGAGAAACAGTTAGTTACAACGGTTGCATTTTTTTTTATGAAGTCATGTTGATATCAAGTGGAGAAAACGCAACGTCTGGAAAAATCAGCTGACAAACAATTTGCTGAGTGTAACATTACATAAGAAGCAGATGACTTAAGTTTATTGTTTATTGTTTATTGTTTACTGGTTAGTGGTGTTAGAGTTACATATCTTATTGCATGTCATTATTTACATTGTTTCACCGTGTGTACAAAATAATGAAAACAAATACCAACAGAAATACTTGTTGTAATTGAGCTTTTAAAATGCAAGGTAAGCGCCTAGTACGCTTGAATTATGTCATAGTCAGCATTCTTTATGATTGCTGGATTAATTTTCTCCATTCAATATAGGAAGGTCAGGTCATTTTATGTAATTATTATTGCAATAGTCAATAATATATATTACATGTGTTAAAAAAAAAAGGGGGTTATATATAATATATATATACAATAAGACATACGGAAAACATATTATAGTCCACAATTATTAAAGAATGTCTTAATAATTTAATAATATGACTTTTCTCTGTTTCAGGTGAAAAAAAAAAAAAAATGTGTAAATCATTTAAATCATATAATTACTTTTTTTTCACAATGATTTCACAGAAGCAGCTCGAGAAGAAAAATATATACACTTAAATAATACATTCAAGAATGCATGCAAAACAAATAGAAAAAAATTGGTAATGTAGGCCTACATAAATAATTATAACGGTAAAAGGAAATATACTCATGTGCACAAAAAGGGGCCCCGAAGAAGAAAAAAAAAAAGAAAGGTTAACCATCCCTCAATACCATTATACCCACCCTTCCCACTGAAAGATTGTACATTTATAACAAGATAAATTTTAAGAGAAGAAGAAGAAGAAAAAAAAAAAGCATTTTAAAAGAAGAAACAAGTTAATGTATTTTCATATGTATAAGAAATGTTATGTATTTAAAGGTTTTCAATGTTCTATTGAACATCAAATATCAATTTTACTCATTGTATGGATGTTAGTATGTACACTTCTTAATTTTTAACGTTTTGGTAGAAGTGGAAAGAAAAACTGAAAATTCTTATAGAACAGAATTTTTTAATATTTTGAATTTTGTTTAAAGACAGTTTTTATTTAAAAAAAAAGTTATTTACACACAAACTATGAATTATAAAGAACATTTAACGTTTAATTTTGTTGTATTGAGATAACAATGTATTTCAAGTTCTATAATAATTTTCTGTTTGAATAATTTCTAATGATGCACATTTTTTTCTGTTAACTGTGGATCACTATTTTGTGAATGAATACTGACACAATATTGCATTCACTTAATTTTCTCATATAAAAATGTATGTTTAAATAATAGGTGCAGATTATATTTATAAGAACTGTTATACTAAGTGACAGTTCATTGAAACAATTTTACCTGATTGATGTTATAGATATTATGTCTTATGTTTTAAATTACAGAAACATTATTCGTATTGTTAATAGGCTAATGTGCACTTAAAAACAAATTAATTTATTAAGAAAAAAGAGTTTACCAAAATGAAAAGCCAAATGTTTCAATTTGCTTGTTGAATATGTGCACATATTTTAAACAGAGATTAGAGGGTAAAAAAGATTTAGGTAAGGAAGAACGAACAAAAATATGTAATATTAAATCAAATCAAACTTTATTAACACATACGTTTACATTTTGAGCAATGCTCGTAAACTAGTGTATCGTCATGGTTTCTTAAAACTAAACTTAAAAAGACTAGAACAAAAATACATAGGCCTAATACAGATACAAACTTACATAATACTACAAAAAATACACAATACAACAAAAGTACAAAATGCATTTATCATATAAAGGATTAGCCTGAAAAATTACTCATATATTCGTTTATTGTGTAGAATTGGTGCTCTACCAAGTATTTAACTATTGCTGATTTAAATATTGTTAATTTCGTTAGAGCTTTGATTTCTGATGGTAATTTGTTGAAAAGTTTGGCAGCCATATATTTAAAACTATCCTGATATATTTTAGTATTTACTCTTTGTATGTGTATATCTGTCTTTGTCTTGTTCCATGATTGTGTATGTTTCCATTAATGTTAAAGGAATCGCTCTCAGTGTTATAGTTGTTTTTTAATAGTAAATTATGCAACTGTGGTTAATGATCTGTAACTTGTGACAACAGGTATATGTACTGTATGTAAACTGCAGAGGGTGCACATTCAGCAGAAACCATCCTACTCCTCTCAACCACAAACCGTTAACCTTGCAAAATATTGCACTGACCGACATCGCTCTCTTATCAATCCCACCGCAGAAAATACTGGCTGTAATTCATAGCTGATTCTGTACAACACGAGTCTTCGTAAAATATGGACCACATGGACCTAGGACCAAGGACCAAGGACCAAGGTACCTACAGGTACCTACACCATGAAGGAGGGAAGGGTGTTATGGAGTAACTAAAGGTTGCAAATCAGTTGAGCAATTTTAATTGCCACAACGGTCAAACAACAACTGATTGCAACCTAATTACAGAAAGCAAGATCAGCAACTTCAGCAGTATAAAAGTGTGGGATTAGGATATGGAAGAGTTGAGTCTGGTCAGGGTGGTGTTGCCCTGAATCCTCGTCACCTGGACCTGTGTTGCTGTTGTGTGCACCCTTGCAGGAGTCAACATTGAACTAAGGTAAATAAATTTATGTTATACCGTATGTCTGCATATTCATTTTAATAGGATCACCCTAACAGTATTAAACAGGGATGGTCCGAGATAAAAATTAAGAGTATACCTAGTAATAACTATTAAAGCATTATATTTATTAACACTTGCACGTGAATCATTCGTAGACTAAACCATTAATAATTAATGAAACAGCTAAAATTCTGGCTTTAGAGTAGATTCTACAATTATAAAGCGCCGCCTCTGAAAACGATCTCAGATTCGATTATGCAGATCCAAACCTAACTGTGAGCACATAATACATATTGTTTCTCAACGTTTTGTTGACAGATGAATATGATGTGAATTTTATTTGATAAATTCATTGTAATTCTCAGAAATTATATAATTTTTCAAGGGAAGTCGTGGTTTGTTTGGATTTTTATTGTCTGCTTTCAAGGTTAAACTATCAATATATTACAGATGGTGCCCACGACTTCGCCTGCCATTATTAATTGACTCCAGGATTTTTAAGAAATTTACACTGGTAGTTTATTAAAAATGTTTGTGGTTCAGAGCTATGAAAATTGTAAGTAAAAATAAAATTAGAATATTTGTTCATTGTGTTCATTTCACTTATGGGTCATTCCATATTAAATCAACAAATAGGCGTTGCCGCACCAATATTGATTTTGATGAAATTTGATAGGTGATGTGTACCAGTCTTCTGAACCCAAAACAAATCTTGATATAGGCATTTGTTTGGAACACGAACAAGCAAAAAATGTAATTTCAGACCTGTTTTCTGAAAGCCGTATAATTTCTATTTGAATCAGTAGGATGATCAGACAGGGCTCATTGGAAAGCTTAAAGAATGGACTTTCATTGTGCATATTAAATTGGATTTAAGTTAAGTCTAAACAGATGTTTTTAGGGCTCTAATCTTCGTTCGTGAACTGTCGTTTTGAGTAACTTTAGGCATTAAAAAAAAGAATGAAGGACTTAGAGTAACAGGCCAATTTTTTTTCCTGTTACACTTATGTATGAGGAGTATGTGTAGGAAAAAAAGTGAGCTGTTACTGGTGGTCCTTCACCCTGAAAAATTTGCTTAAACTTCGAAGAAAATGTAAATCGGGCTTTTTCTCGGTCCCAAAAAGTAATGTGGGACAGGTGATAAAAATCTGAAAATGCCAAGATGAGAAGCCCTTATAGTGTACTTTAATATAAAAACAAAATCATTTTGTGACTGGAAGGGATAGAGGAGCTACAGGCCTTGGAAATATAAAAAAAAACAACACTTGACCGCTGCTGAAAATAGGCTAAGCAGATTGGATAATTACCACAAAATTTAATTTAAATTTACATAAAACATAAAGCATTTATTTACAAATGAGAATTTTCCTCAGTCATACAAATTTCTGATGTTTTGTAATTTTTCTAGCAAATTTCCACATTTAATTTCTTTTTAAGCTACATTGATGACAATTTCAAGCAGGCCCTACTGTATTTAGAAACCATTCTTATCCTGGTTTATTAGGTGTAGGTACTGCATTAAACTCTACTCTATGTTAACTTTTATAATAGGATAAGTTCTGGACACGCACTGTTCATTGGTGTCTGGTTGCTGACCAAGTCATGTTTGAACATCCATAGCTTCATATGATCCAGCTCCTCTGTTCAATGCTGTCCACTATCCACTTATTGAGCTGACTCACAGCAAGTAGGTTGTGTTTGTGCTTCATTATCTTTTGATTAGTTTATTTATTTTTTTAAATTATTATTTTGTGCTGAATACATGCTATTGAAATTGTTACCAGTATATTACTGTGATTGAGTGTTCTTGTTCTGTTGGCATCTTTAAAGGAGAGGTATGTCATAAATTATCTTACTCTAGGTCTTCAGTACTCAATACTATTTCCGAGTTCTCTGAGGAACAAAAAAACATTATTTTCAATTAGAACTGGTTGCGATGATATAAAATGTTTCACAAGGCTGAATTTTTGGACAGATACTTCCAAATTTTGTGTACGGTCTTTTCTGACCCCTACAGTGTTCACTCAAAACCTATTAAAAATATCTATCAGATAAATATCAATGACACTTTCCATGTGCAGTTCTGAGCTGAAATTAATCACAGGGAGGGTATTGGGCACAAAATGTTAAACAAATTAAAAATTCAAAACAAGGCACAGAGACCGGTACTGACAGTGAAGATAAATCCCAGACATTTATGAACCTAAAACCATTCTTGTTGAAACAGTTAATGATGCTTGTTCAGTCCTTGGAATTTCTTCTGTTAGGGTGCAGAAGCTGTCAGTTGAAGCTAGACCCTCAGTGTTAACAAATAAAGTTAGTAAGATAGCCAAGTCTATAACAGGAAAGTTAAGTAAGTCTTTTGATTTGAACATTTCAACTGATAATGAGGAATTTTCAATGAACATGCAGCCTGCCAGTTTAGCGAATGAGTACAAGCAACTAATTCACAAGCTTAAGGAAAAAAATGAAAGTTACATCAACTACTAAAGAACATTGTAAGTTTAGCTCCTAGTAGTTGGAGTATTAGTATAGTTCAGAGTGAGTTTAATGTCAGCCAAGTCCGCCAGTCAAGAAATTTAGTGAAAAAGAACGGGATTTTGCCACAGAATAAGGAGAACAGGACTAGGAATAAACTTGATGAAGTTTCAGTCAAAACTGTACAAGACTTCTACAAAAATGATGAGTACAGCAGAATGATGCCACGGAAAAGGGACTGTGTATCTGTTAGAGGACCTAATGGAGAAAAAGGTTAACATACAGAAAAGGTTAATGCTTTATGCAGCTTTTAGTATTTAATGTATTACCTCCATCCAAAAAACCAGGATAAGAATGGTTTCTAAATACAGTAGTTGAAAATACAGTACTTGAAATTGCCATCAATGTAGCTTAAAAAGAAGTCAAATGTGAAAAATTGCTAGAAAAATTACAACAAATCAGAAATTTGTATGACTGAGGAAAATTCTCATTTGTAAATAAATGTTTTATATTTTATGTAAATTTAAATTACATTTTGTGGTAATTATCCTATCTGCTTAGCCTATTTTCAGTAGCGATCAAGTGTTGTTTTTTTGATATTTCAAAGGCTTGTAGCTCCTCTATCCCTTCCAGTCACAAAATTATTTTGTTTTTATTTTAAAGTACACTATAAGGGCTTCTCATCTTGGCATTTTCAGATTTTTATCACCTGTCCCACATTACTTTTTGGGACCGAGAAAAAGCCCGATTTACATTTTTTTTCGAAGTTTAAGCAAATTTTTCAGGGTGAAGGACCACCAGTAACAGCTCAATTTTTTCCTACACATACTCCTCATACATAAGTGTAACAGGAAAAAAATTGGCCTGTTACTCCAAGTCCTTCATTGTTTTTTTTAATGCCTAAAGTTACGCAAAACGACAGTTCACGAACGAAGATTAGAGCCCTAAAACGTCTGCTTATACTTAACTTAAATCTAATTTAGTATGCACAAACGAAAGTCCATTCTTTAAGCTTTCCAATGAGCCCTATTTGATCATCCTACTGATTCAAATAGAAATTATACGGCTTTCAGAAAATAGGTCTGAAATTACATTTTTTGCTTGTTCGTGTTCCAAACAAATGGCTATATCTCAGGAGTAAAATTTTTTAGAGGTATAACAAGATTTGTTTTGGGGTTCAGAAGACTGGTACACATCACCTACCAAATTTCATCAAAAGGAAAAATGGTGCGGCAAAAAATTTTCTTAAAATTTGTTGATTTAATATGGAATGACCCTTATGCCTTATATAACAAAGAAATGTTTTTCCTAATTTTGTACTCTTCGTGAAAGTTTAGTCTGAGAGAAACGAACATCGCCGAGTATACCCAATGTCTCACGAAGTGAGGGAGCGAGTGATCCCGCTATTTAGGGCCGTTGAATGTATAAGAGTAGATGTATTTTGTGCGATAAAATGTTAATGAGGACGCAGTCCAAGCGAATTAGAGAAAGCTTTTCAGTTTGTTGATTTTCCCTGTTGTAATTTTCCACTGTTCGAGGCTTATTGGGGATTCTCCACACACAAATTTGAAATTGTGATTTTCATATGGGTATTACAGCAATACCGTTTGTTACAGAGATCGGTAAAAAACACATTTTTAAAGGAATTTCGAATTTGGGAGAAACTGTCATGTTGGTGAAGTATAGAGCAGCAACTCAGGCTTGTACAAGAATTGTACAAAACATCTCTTGGAACATTAGTAGAAAAGAATGAAAGCTATTTTAGCCTAGTATAAGAAACAGTTTGCGACTTATTCCTAGTAAGGCTTCATTCAGTTTGGATATTCATTAAATAGAAACTTGCAGCGATTTAAAATTCTTTGATTCCTACATTTCCTTCACCTTGCGAATGTTGTTAGCGCTCTTGATGCTTCTCAGTCGACATTAGACTCAACGTCCCGGAGAAAAACTGGAATGTAGGTGGATTTTGGGGACAGGAAGATGTGTACGGTTAACGATATATTTTCATTTAAAGTGGGACACATACAATATTTGTGTAAATATTTGTCTTTTCGTGCTAGCATCTTATTGCAGTAAGAAAGGTTTTTCATACCATTACAGCTAAATTTTTTGGTATTTTATAAGTTAGGTCATAAAAATCCCCCGCTTTTCATAAGTAAGTTAGTATCAAGATCGCCTGCGTGTGCCTCTAAGCTCTTGTTCCATCTACGGCACTTTCTTGGATTTTTATGAGTTAGGGAGCTGTGTACACCCAGCTTCGTGAGGACAGCTACTTGATGAGGGAGGAGCATATCGGATGAGGTGAGAGACCTTATATGATGACTTTGTAGAAGAGGAGATAAACATTCCAATTCCAGCATTTGAAGAATGTAAATAGTTCAAATACAACCGATTGTAGCGCCAAAATGAATAATTGTTCACATACGAGGCTTATTATTATTATTATTATTATTCTGTTTATTTATTCTGGCAGAGCTAAGGCCATTTGGCCTTCTCTTCCGCTCTACCAGTAAAAAAGAAACTACATTACAATTACATAACACAAATACATAATATTACAGATAATTAATTAATACTTAATACTTAAATACCAAGAACTAAACATAGTTATAATTTATAAACTAGAGTGCTATAAAACATTAAATTACAAAATTAAATTACAAAATATAAAAATACTAAAGAAAATAATTAGGATGATAGCCTAAGATATCTAAAATTATACTAACGAATACTAAAGAGAAAAACGTATAGTTTAATATAAAAAATAGCTCCAATTAAGATTTCTAGTCACTACGATGAAAAACAAAACTAAATTACATGGTTTAAAATGAATATGTTAACTTCTCTCTGAAATTTACCAAGAGTTCGACAGCCTCTGACCGTGCGGGGGATGGAATTCCATTGGCGAGCTACTGATACAGAGAATGAGGATGAATAGGATGAAGAGCGATGGAGAGGAATAGAGAGTACATGACTATGTTCTGATCTTGTGTTTAGGGTGTGATGAGAAGACAGGTTAAGGATGCGGCTAGATAAATATGATGGTGATGAAGTATGAAGAATTTTGAAGAGGAGACAAAGACAGTGAAACCTTCTTCGGTCATTCAGAAGGAGCCATGACAACATTTCGAAGGAAGGCGATACATGATCGAACAGACCTACATTACAAATGAATCGTACGCACATATTATGAACACGTTGCAACCTTTGGGGTAAGTTGGAGCTCAAGTCCGTAAACAGGACATCACAGTAATCGAAGTGGGGCATGACCAGTGTTTGTGTTAGTCTTTTTTACAGCAGTAGGTAAGGGAATATTTAATCTTTTAAACATATGAATTAACGAGTTTACTTTTTTACATGTTTTGTTAATGTGATTTTCCCAAGTTAAATTTTTGTCTATCAGAACACCGAGATTTTTTACCGAATCGCCAAATGGAATTAACTGAATTATTGATTTTAATGGGCATAAGGTTGATTTCATTCAGCTTATTTCTCAGTCGCTGATGCCCCACAACTATTGCCTGTGATTTTTCTGGATTCAGATTGAGTCCCAAACTGTGCGTCCATTCATCTATTGAGTTAAGGTCGTCGTTTATGCTAGATATTGTGTCGTTGATGTCGTTAGTATTTGAATGTATGTACAGTTGTAAGTCATCCGCGTAGAGATGGTATTTGCTGTGTTGTATACAGTTTTTAATGTCGTTTATGTATAGAGAAAATAGTAAGGGTCCAAGAATGCTTCCCTGTGGGACTCCTGCCTTTACGAAGCGCCATGTAGAAGAGCGATTATTGGAAATGACACATTGTCGGCGTTCGTGCAGGTATGAGCTAAACCACAGAACAGCAGTATCTGACAGGTTTAACATCTTGAGTTTAGCAATAAGAATGTCTGTGTCTACTGAGTCGAAAGCTTTAGTCATATCAAGTAAGACAAGTATTGTCATTTTCCGTTCGTCACAGGCTTGGCGTATGTCTTCAAAAATGTTCAGTAACGCTGTGGTCGTGCTATGTCCTGCTCTAAAACCAGACTGATAGTGATTTAGTAGGTCATTTTTATTGAGGTAGTCAGTCAGTTGGAGGAAGAATGCTAATAGGCCTATAGTCTTTAGGAGTTTCAGGGGATTTTGTTTTAGGAAGGGGTTTTACGTAAGCTTGCTTCCACTGTTTAGGGTAGGATGAAGTCATAAGGGAGGCGTTGAAAATATGAGTAACTGTAGGTAGTATAAATTGTATTATTCTATTTATTAAAATTATGTTTATTCGGTCCGGGCCCTCTGCTTTTGTCTTTATACGCTTCAATGCTTTAATTACGTCATTTTCACTAACGTATGTGAAGTGAAAACTGTCTCTGTTAGTTGTTGTATTGTGTAGCAGTTGTTGAATTGTTTGCTCTTTGTCAACATCGTCTATTACTGAGGGAGTTTTTGTGAAGTGGTCATTAAGGAGTTCCAGTGATAGGGTGCGGTCTTCTACCTGTGTCGTGGGTTTACACAGTCCCATAGCTTTAAAGTTTCGCCACATCGCTGCAGGGTTTGCATCAGGCTCAATGAGACTGTATGCATGTCTGAGTTTAGCGTTTCTGATAGCTTGGTTTGTCCTGTTACGGTGATGTTTATAATTATTTAAATTATCGTCATTTTTATCTCGTCTGTAGGTCCTGTAAGCATGGTCTCTGTGCGCCATCATATTGCGTATGTCATCAGTTAGCCAAGGAGCGGGCGGTCTGTATACTCGTTTTGTGCGTATTGGGGCATGTTTGTCGTACAGTTGTATAATATAATCATTAAGCTGGTCAACTTTTTCGTCTACTGTTCGTAACGTCCAGATCTGTTCCCAGGGAGTAATCATAGCGTCTTCTGTCAGGGAAACATCATTTATGCGTTTTAGGTCTTTGTATGTTATAATCCTATGGTTCCTTTTAGGACACTGCAGGCCATATACTATATAAATAAGATCGTGAGCAGATACTCCTGGCACTGGTAGCTGTCCATGGTCTAAAACTCTGTCTGGGTTATTCGTAACAATTAAGTCCAATAAAGTCTCTGAGTAAGCAGTATGGTGAGTGGGTTCAAGGGGTAAGATGGTCATATTGCAGGAATGGAACATTGTTTCAAGTTGGATAGTGTTGATAGAGTCTCGGGCAAGTAAATTCGTGTTGAAGTGGCCCATGGCTATAACGTGCTCATAATTTGGCAAAAAATTTAGTAATTGAATTTCTAGTTCTTCCAAATAGTTGATTCTAGGGGTCCGGCAGAAAGACCTCCCGTATTTCAAAAGGCAGTTACAAAGAAAGAAAAAAAGATACAGAAAAAATTCTTTTATTTTTGAAGAACAAATACTATGCCATTTACATTTACTTTGTTTTGAAAATGATGTCTGTCAAATGGCGTCCTCCATTGTTGACACATTGACGAAGCCTCTCTCGGAAGTTGCCCATAGCCCTTCGTGTCATTTCTGGTGGAATGGCAGCCACTTCCTGGGCGATTGCCTCCTTAAGTTCTTGCTGGGTTGTGGGGCGATGTTTGTACACTTGCGCCTTTAAGTGTCCCCAAGGGAAAAAAAATCACAAGGTGATAAATCGGGTGACCTTGCGGGCCAGAGAGAAGACGTCCAGGAAACAACTCCCTCAAAATTGCTAGGGAACGCCGCGAAGTGTGAGCTGTGGCGCCATCTTGCTGGAACCAGACTTCTTCCTCTTCCCTAGTAGCACAGATCGTTGGGCCAATGTTGGGAAATGATCGCCATGTTTCGTTGGCTAACGGTTAGGAATGTCCGTCGGGGTTCCGTTGGCAAAGTGCATTTTACCCAACCAATTGCCAACTGTAGCCAACCAATATCCAACAAAATCCCAACAGTTGGGAATGTTCGTTGGCGATCTGTTGGGCCATCATTGTAATGCCAACAGAATGCCAACTGTTGCCATCCGAATTCCAACATAATTCCATCCATAAGCCAACCAAAATCCAACGATTTCCCTACATTCCTCCATTGGGTTCTGCTTTTTGCCTTGGTTTCATGTTTATTTTGTCAAAATTAGGTAGTTGATAAAATATTTACCCCAGCAACTGCAATTTAAGAATGACTTATAAATCCATGCAAATCTTTCGCACTTCACCCCTTTTGATAATAGTCCAAGAAAACCAAGTATTTAGCTAACTAATAAATTCACTCATACAGATTTACAAAACACAGTATACAGTTCATATGTTGCTCTTAATTCAACCGTATACTGTATTTTGTGAATGTATAAGAATGAATTTATTAGTTAGCTAAATGCCTAGTTTTCCTGGGCACCTATCAAAAGGGGCGAAGTGCGAAAGATTTGCATGGACTTGCTAATCATTCTTAAATTGCAGTTGCTGAGGAAAATATTTTATCAACTACCTAATTATGATAAAATAAACATGAAACCAAGACAAAAAGCAGAACCTAATGGAGGAATATAGGGAAATCATTGGATTTGGATGGCTTATTGATGGTTATACAGTGCTTTCACTGTACGACTTGGCCGGCAATCGCAAGGGCCGCTCCACCGTCACAGATAAACCGCATGCGGGGCCAGGCGCATGACATATCACGGTACTCCCGGCGAATCGTATATATTTCCGTAATTGTAATCACAATAAAATATGAAAATATAAAATAAAAATACAAACTTACCTTATCACAGGAGATGTTGGAAATGCCGTCCTTCTGCATCATTACATCTACGGCACCTTTTGAGGAAATTGCTATTCACACGCAGTAGTTCTAATGTATAATTATGTCGTGGCATTTTTAAAACACTTCAAGCAAAACTAAAAACTACTTTAACCATAAAAAAACACAAACACTGCTGTAATAATTATTCACGTGTGAACGCAATCAGATCACATGCTAGACTTCAGCGGTGAGACAACGAGGCATCACTTGGGCGCTTGATGCATGAGTCACGGATAGTCGGCCCGTGCGATTGCCGGCCAAGTCGTACAGTGAAAGCACTGTAATACTAATGGTCGAGAACTTCATCCCATGAGGGGACAAGGCCTACTACCCATGTTGCATCTTCTTCCTCCATTCTTCTACATTGGCAGATGGTGGTCTTCATGACTGAAGCCGCTATTTCTTTATCAAGTGGCTCCTCGTCTTCATGAGGCTATGTGCACCCTGGTCCAGAATTCTATATCTCAGAAAAATGGTGATACATGGTATAACATAAGGAAAGAATCTTGGCTATAGGCTAAATAAAATTCAGAGAAATGAATAATGAATAGTTTATTGTTATTGCTGCTTTACAAGTTATGGATAAGTCAGATATATATATTATGAACTACATAACATATATTAATAAACTTAATTTTTATGTAATGTGAGAATAGTTGATTTATGTAAGTTGATCTTTCCACCTTATGCCCTCAATATAGTCTAGGAAATCCAAGAATGTTACCATTAACGTTTACAATATTATATGGTGTTAATCTTTATATTCTCATATAAGTAACAATGTGCAATCTTTTAGCCTACTGTGATTAGTTAATTTGTTATACAGCTGTCTTGTGACCAGTTATAATAATAGTTAAAAGGTTCGCCCGAGTGGGCATTAGTGACCAGTTATAGCATCACCATTATTAGGCCTATACGTTAGAAATATAATCAACTCTATCAAGTAACTTCCATTCTATTTGCTTGTATAATTTAAAAACATAGTTCATAACAGGGTTAAAAGGCGTATTTACATTATGTTTGAAAAACAGTCTAATCTGATTAGCTTAACCTGTAAGAGCTTTATTTCTAAAATGCTGTTCCATCTATTCCTATGCACTTAGATTAGCTTATTCATTATCAAATAATATTTAAAAGACTTCAATATAGGCTTAAAAAAGCTTTAAAAATTTGTGTAAAATCTCTTAAAAATTCATAATAATTCTATTTATTATATTCTTAATTTACATTCAATTACAATTTTGATTGTAAGATGCAGTTTGTAACATAATCTGAGTGTGTTCGAAAACAGGCTGCTTGGGAAAATATTTGGGCCTATGGGAGAGATGAAAATGGGGACTGGAGGAAACTGCATAACGACGAGCTTCATAATCTGTACTCGCCACCAGATATAGTAAGGGAAATTAAATCACAGGGAATGAAATGGGCTAAACATGTTGTGCGTATGGGGGGGAAAGACATCTAAAAAATGCTGAGTGGGAGACCCACTTGGAAGACTTAGACGTAGGTGGAAAGAAAATATTAGGATGTAGATTTAAGAGAAATAGGATTTGTGGGGGATAGTAGGATGGAATTAGTACAGAATTGGGTTGAATGCCAGGTGCAAGGGTATTTTATTTTTATTGTGAAATATTAGGTGACATGCTAATCGCAATTACGCATTACCGGCATTGAGCAGTGGCTACAGGTATGATGGCATGACCTGCGGGGAAGCAGGGCAGGCGGCAAGCGGGAAGCAGCCAGGCGAGTGGAAAGGGGAACTCGTGGGGCGCAAAGTTCCATTATTCCCATTTTATTCCATAATCTAGTAATATTTTACTTTTACAAAGACTGATGTTAGGATCATTAGCGAAATTGATTAGGCCTACACACAACATTTTAGACTTAATTTTAAATTTGATTCTACAAACTGTAGCCTATTGGGGTTATAACCAAAATTGTGACTGAATGTAGGCCTAAATTAAGAATAGAACAGATAGAAGAAATCTGAAGAGATTTTACATGATTTGGTAAAAATGTTTTAAATTACCTAATCATTTAAGTGCACATATAGGCCATTAGGGATAGATGAAACAATTTGATGGAAAAGGATTCTAGCAATCAAGTTAAGCTAATCAGATTTAGACTGTTATTCAAACATAATGTAAATGCATTTTTTAACCCTGTCATGAACTATGTTTTTAAATTATAGAGGTTGAGTTGATTATTAACTAACGTAGGCTTACAGCTCTATCCACAATGTGCAGTTGGCAGTCTGTAGTTGATAGTCAAAGTAAAGTGTGGTGAGTAATGTACGCCATTCACAAAGTACAGTTGCAGTCAGCAGTCGAGAAATTCATCTTCGACTACCGACTGCAAGTTACATATTACGAGATTGAAAATTATTTACTAGTGCAAAGAAATAGATTAGGTTACTATGAAATGCAAGATGTGTTATTATAGCCTAGATATTGTGCGCTATAAATCGATTCCTTCCCATTATTTGTACTGTAAAATGTTTCCCTAACCTCAATGTTGGCTCAACTTACTGGCAACATTCCCTGGATTTCTTAGACTATATAATGAGGGCATAACGTGGAAAGACTTACATAAATTTATATAACATGCGTTTACATGAAATACTAAGGCCTACGGTAACATGCACGGTATAATAAATCGAAATACTTGATTCTGACACATAACTGCATGCTCCATATATATGCAGGTTTGAAATCTTGAAAATCCCAATTGATCTTTCGAACTGTTCCAATTTAGTTGCTTATGCTCCTTCTCTGCTTTGATTTCCTTCTGCCTTGATTTCAGTAAATCATCTGAAACAAATACAATTATAATTATAATTAATTATAATTATTACAATTCAATTATAATGTAAATTTCGAATAGCCTATAAATGATAGGCCTATTTATTTTTAGAGGCTGTATTTCATGCAACACTCATAATACAGTATTGTGTAAAAATGATAACGTTATATATTCAGAGAACAATCAAAGGGCTTACCTAATATTATGTATGAAATATGAATGAGAATCAAAAGAGTTAAAGCTCTATCCACAATGCGCAGTCGGCAGTTGTTAGTCAGTAGTCGGCAGTTTGCTGTTGCAATCGGCCGCTTGGGAGCAGCACTCGAGTCGTCTACAATATGCTGTCGACATTGAGGTTAGGGAAACATTTTACAGAATAAAAAAGGTGGAGGAATTGCTTTATAATTGGATAATATATGTTATAAACACATCTTGCTTTCTTGTAGTATGCTAATCTGTGTATTTGCACTAGTAAATAATTTTCATTCGCGTAATATGTTACTTGCAGTCATTCAGTTCGTAGTCAGAGATGAATTTCTCGTCTGCCGACTACTGTCTACCAACTGCCAATTGTCTGCTGTCGTCTGCAACTGCACATTGTGAATGGCGTCCATTGATCACCACACATTATACTTAGACTACAAACTACCGTCTACCGACTAACAACTGCCGACTGCGCATTGTGGATAGAGCTTAACTTCTTTACATATCAAGATGGCGAATGAGGAATGACCGTTGACCGTTACGTACGGCCTGTGCCGAGACCTACGAACACGCCCGGAAATTGCCGAAGACTGGTGAGAAGATAAATGCGATCATATTCCAATGTTGGCCCACAATCATAAGCCCAACGGTAGGGCGGTAGGTAACGCCAACCAAAAAATGAATGGGCCCAAAGGAGGAAATTACAACGAACCTTTTCCCAACATATCCCTACCATGCCAACCAAATTTCTCCATTGGGCCAACGAAGTGTGCTACTAGGGTTCATGGTCCTCAACAAACTGGTTTAGCTTAGGTCGGAGGAAGGTCTCGATCATGTGACAGTAACGATTCGAAGTAACCGTTACCGTTAGCTCATCTTCTTCAAAAAAATATGGCCCCCACACACCAAATTCACCAACGGCGCACCAAACTGTCACACGAGGGCTGTGAAGTGGTCGTTGGTGAAGTTCCTGAGGGTTTTCTGCTGCCCAGTAGCGGATGTTTTGTTTATTTACAGTACCTGACAAGTGGAAGTGGGCCTCATCAGACGAAATCAAAACAGCGCCAGGAGGAATGTTCTGAAGAATATCCTCACACGCAGCTCTGCGAATTTCAAAATCTCTCTCACTTAGTTCTTGGGTAACCATCATTTTGTAGGGGTGCATATGAAGTTCTCGGTGCAGGATTCTTCTTACACTCCTATCAGATATTCCCAGGGCAGCTGCATGTTTCAGTGCTGATCGCTTTGGAGATTGCTGGATGGACGCTCTCACACGTGCCACATTTTCCGGCGTTGTTACGGTGCGAGATCGGCCAGGCGATTTTTTTTTTTCAATGCAGAACCTGTTCCTTTAAAGTTTGATACCCAAACTTGAATAGTTTTTCTATCCGGAACAGCATCATGTCGGCCAAGACCGAACCGAATACGAAATGCTCGCTGAGTAGTAACAATAGAACCACCATTGTGAATAAATTCTTCCACAACAAACGCACGATGCTCACCAAGCCAAGCCATTGCGCTTTTAACTTTGTGCTGACAATTATGATAAGGTACGCCTATGGCCTAAAGAAGAAACTTGAAGACCTAAGCCAGGAAATCACATCATACACGAGTGAAATGACTTCAACCACCCCTTTATGTCTGTCCTTTATTACTTGCTAGGATCCACAACATTAGGGGATATTCTAAAAAAAGAGTATGAAGTTCTTACTGTACTTGCAGTCGTATGCATAAAAAGCCTGGGGACTCCCCCACTCACTGCGCCCACGTGACATGACGCTCTTTGTACTCTGTCGCTTAGTGCCCGCTTCAATTCCGCATGCAACAAGAATGAGCGCCGGGAGTATTAAGTAGGAGATTTGTGAGCTACCAAAACGGCACACTCACTTCACTCACAGCATGCTACTAGGGTGATTCGCGTGGAATATATGGACATTCCAGAAAGAATGAAAACTACAAATTTTTAGTTTCAATCCCTCTGTCAGGTACTAGGGGTCTAACGATTTTGTTTAAATTTTGTAATTGAGGTGCTTATGCTAAGAGCTAAACTTTTATTGGAAATATTTTTTTCAAAAAAATTCTCTGACTGGTAGTTACAAGGCAGAAACTCAATCTTGTCTGGTGAACGGCAAATCTTTGCATCAGGCTAATACAACTGAATACCTATTCTCTGCAATAAGGCCTCTTATTCTATATTAGAATTTGAAGAAAGGTGTATTGCCATGCCTAGGTTATACAAAAGTATTCGAGTGTATTTATTAAGATTTTATTTGGATTGTGTATCCTTCGGGGATGCGACACGAGGTACGGCAAAGTACTTTCTTTTCATTTTTACAAGAGTAGTTAACAATTCCGGGTTTCATATTAAGAAATACTCTGGAAAGAATAAGTGGTATTTCATTTCATTATGTAAAAGTATTATCAAAAGATGGAATAATTTAATTAACAGCGGGTTCGTAAATATTAAATGGCGAATAAGCCTGTAGTAACTATTACTTACTAGTTAGTTTAAAATTTTACACAACTGGGTTTGTAAGTACATGAATTTCATGAAAAATCTGTCACTTTTGAAGAAGTATAAAGAATAAGAATACACCATGAGAGTCTTGTTAAAAAAACTAAATGCAATCATTCCAAGTTAAATTGTAGATATTATCGCAACTGTCATATTTTTGTGTAAGGTAAACATGTTTGCTGAAATAATGGTAACATATGTGTGAGTTGTATAAGTGATGTGAAAATAGGACAGCTGGTCAATCAATCCCAATGCAAAGTTTTCATATTGTCTTATTAGTGGAAGGTGTGAATGAATTTTGCGTAATATCACAGTCTTTTACTTTGACGCTGTGATGAGTGAAAAAAAAACATATATATACAAATAAATAAGTCGTGTGTGTCGTACACGAAATAAAAAGGAGGTTTAAATGAAACATTCGCGTGAGTAAAATGCTGTGTTTATATGAGTGAAGAAATGTTTGCATGTTATTAATGTAAGAGAATTTACTGTCATAATGTTAGCGTAACAGGTGAAGAACCTTTTTCAGAGGTAAGGAGGAGTGTAAACACCCAGGTAGGAGGTTACAGATGACAGGAGTAAACACGGGTTTGTTTAGTAAACACTGTGTAGACCCAGCTGTTTTTACAACTATGAATGAAGAGGGTCATTGATACTTTTCTAGTAAGTTTCGGGAGATGCGAGTTAATACCATCTTAAGTAATCAGAGTATACGCTCAGACTATTAAGCTTGTATTTTCTCGGGGCACTTGTGGTAGTTTTTCATTAAGGCTTAGATAGTATGTTATGTAGATTATATTAACATATATAATTAATATGCATTCATTGCTTATTCAAAACTGGATTCGCAATAGTACTGTAGGGAGATTTTTCAGAGTGCAGGTGAAGACTTCCTTTCTCACGGAAAGAGGCTTTTACCTGGGCTAATAAATTCGGAGCCTGTCATAACACAGAACTCAGCTCTTTGAAAGAAAATTTGAGAACATAAAAGAGCATCAATAAAATAGAATGATACTTTAGTATTTGGTCATAAAACCTAAGTTTTGCGAAAGTGTAGTTTAAGCTTATAGATGTAAGATAAAACACGCTTACTTGTTATGAGAGGAAGCAATGAAGTAATTTAAGGTGATCTCTAAATTACGAATTAAATGCGCGGGCATGAAATAAGAGAAGCTTTAGCGAAGAGGAAAATAATTTATGTGTGAAAAGTCGGTGTTTTGCTAGTTCAAAGGACTGACGATATCATTGGCTAAGCTATGATTATAATAATAGCCAATAATATCGTTTAATATATAAGTAACCAATCACAGTTCAGTAAGGGCGTGTATTTTCATGTCAAAATACTCAGATAGTTTTAGTTTTTCATGAAGTGAAGATATGACTCGCTTACTTGATTTCGATCGAGAGGGATGTAGGGACTCTGTTACTTGATTTCGGTTGGGAAGGATCATGTATTAGGATAGTAATAGTTATCAACGTAAAGTAATTAAGTGTTTGTGTAGGAAACGGGAGCATATGACTGCCCCGCATAGCACGTCAATAAAATATATAGAGTATAGAAGTATATCACAAGATATACAGTGTGGTAGGCTCGATGTGGCCTAAGTTTAGCTAGACACATGATCCAGTAAACTAATCGCCATTTACATCGTAACTTGGGGTCACCATGAGAGCGGTTTCTAGGATGTATCTAATAGTGTATTGTGACTCAGTGTAATTGATCTGGTGAACAAATAAACCACGGATATTTGGTTATGTTAAAGCAAAATAAAACCTGTGTATTAATTTCTGTGAGAACCTTCTTAAAGCCAAGTGTCGACTGTCTGCTCAGAGTGAAGGATGTCCTGTGCTCCACGACCGGCTGGCAGCTTGGGAAAGTGGTAAGACGAATAAATTTGCTATAAATAATCATAGATTATATATAGCTGGCGCCCATAAGGATTACCGATTAACCCGAGGTAAATGGAGCCAGGAGAAACTGCTATAAGGTAGAACTTTTCAAAATTCGTGGCAAAGTAAGCATCCGTGGATTTTGTATGAAGAAAACAAAAAGGTAGTATTGTGTAAAGTATGCAAGGAAGCACATGATAAAAAACTGTTAAGTTTTTCCAGCAAAGAGGACCCTTGTTTTATTTCTTCTGGCTTTTCCAACTGGAAGCATGCTTTAAGAAAATTTAGTTCCCACGAAACCTCACAGTGTCACAAAGAATCGTGTACCAAAGTTATGGCAGTGCAGAGTGGAGTGAATGTTGCATCTATTCTGAATCTTTCAAAGTTGCAAGATCTTAAGAATTCCCGAATAGCTTTATATAAATTATTTTCATCATTGTTATACTTAGCAAAGCAGGGAGTGGCAATCAGGGGGCATACGGACAAAACAAGTAATTTTTACCAGCTTCTGAAACTGAGATGTGAAGATTCGCCGGAACTTTGGCGGTATATTGAGAGAGAATCATTTAAGTGGGTGTCACACGAAGCAGTAAACGAAATGCTAGAAATCATGGCAATGGAACTTCTTCGTACAATGGCGAGTGAAATTCAAGATGCAGGTTATTATGGCCTGCTTATGGATGAAACTACTGATGCGGCAAAGAAAGAACAGGTGTCAATATATTTGCGCGTTGTTTCTAAGGAACTTAAGACACAAGAGCATTTCATTGGGTTCTACGAAACGTCAGCAACAGATGCAGCCAGTCTCTTCAATATTGTCAGTGACGTTTTAATAAGATTAGGGTTAAATATCCAGAATTGCCGCGGGCAGTGCTATGATGGTGCTGCGAATGTAAGCGGAAAATACAAGGGGGTGCAGGCAAGGATTTCAGAAGTTAATGAGAAAGCAAGATATTTACACTGTTTCATGCACTCATTAAATTTAGTAGCACAAGACAGTGTGTGGCACATTACAACTTGCAGAAATGTGTTAAATATATTACTAAAGATTTGATCAATATGATAAGGGAGTCTCCGAAAAGGGTGAACTGGTTTAATGCTATAAGAGATACCAACACATTAGATTCAGAACATAATTTAAGGCCCTTTTGCCCAACGCGATTCACTGTAAGGGCCCTCAGTTTAAAATCTCTGATTGACAACTACCAGCATGTTCTTTCATTCCTTTCGGATTTCTCTGAAAACGATAAAGGTGACGCTGGTACTAAAGCCGCTGGTTACTTATCACTGCTCGAGTCATTTGAACATTTTTCTTATTTAAATATGTTGACACTCATTTTTACCCCCATGGATGCAACGAATGTAAAACTACAAAGTGTAAACCTTAACTTTCATAAAGCAAACGGTCTCATTCAGGATTTGATACAAATATTCAAGGGAATTCGTAATAACTTTGACGTGTTCTGGGAAAAAACGACGAAAAAAGCATGTGAGCTGGACCTGTCAGAACCAAGGGCCCCCAAACAGAGGAAGGTGTCTCGTCGCCTAGATGATCGTCATCATACACAATACGAATTTACTGATGTAAGAAAGTATTTTGAGTGTAAATTTTACGAACTTGTAGATTGTGTGAATGTATCACTTAAAGAGCGCTTCCAGGAAAGTGAAATTCTAAATAAAATTGAAAATTTTGTTCTCGGAAAAGAAGACGACGTCAAGTGCGTTTTCAACGATGACATTTGTGACTATGAAGTATTACGTTCGCAGAGGAATATGGTGGTTGACAGTGCAGCAATGGTGGGTGCAGAATTGAGTAATTTTAATGATGTGGTAACATTTCTGAAGTCCAATGTTGTCAGCGAAATTGTTCCGGAATTTATTAAATTTATACGTCTTACTCTGACAATGCCAGTTTCCACAGCCACCGCCGAAAGATCTTTTTTCCGCATTGAAGAGACTAAAGACATTTTTGGGTTCAACAATGTCCCAGAAAAGGTTGAACCACATTGCTCTTCTAAGCATACATAAGGATAGCACAGAAAAGTTGGATCTTGATGACGCTTGTGACAAATTTATAGGCAGAAGTGCAGTCAGGAGAAACACGTTTGCAACACGCCGTGGTACATATTGGTGAGTCTATGTTTTACTTTATTTTAATAGTTATCTAAGATCCAAAATATATATACGACTATAAACTTTAAAGGATTTCCCTTAATTAGGCTACACGATCTATTTTTTGACAGTTGAATTACTAAGTATAAATGATTGTTATTAATCAACTCTGAAATCGTTGCTAATACAATTCTATAATATTTTTTTTTTTTTAAGTTTTTGAGCCCACCCAATGTTTTTCAAAAGTTGGCGCCTCTGAATAGATTATTGGGCAACACTCACCAATGTTTGTTGATCCCTTTGTGAAGCCGTTGTCAATAGTTGCTTAATCTTGCGTGAAGCCTTCGTCTTCTTAATAAAATAATAAAACACACACATTATATAAAACGTAAACACTAAAAATGGCAACTTCACAACAGGAATCACATGCATAAGCTTAAATGCATTGAGTTATAATTAGGGCCTATATATTTTCTGAAAATGAAAGTAAATTCCGGAATCCGTCAAAATTGTCACTATATAAATGACATATCGCACAAAACCACTCTATATAAAAAAGGAATCTTTGACGCCGGGTTTCCGAAACGTAAGATATCTACTAGATGGCATTATTCAATCCGTAAGCGTTTCTGAAACGATCGATGGCGGCTAATCGTTCTATAAAACGCCCTACAAACTATCGCACCACAAATCACTAGATATCTGGCGAAACGGTAGATAAACACGCAACATGGCGGAAATGCGAAACATTTATGTTGATGTATGTTTCGTTATTATGTTAGCATTTTATCTTACATTATGTTACTAGCTTGTTATGGTAATTAACTGAAAAGTAGTAATGAAGCTGGCATCGGTTATTAATTTGTGTGTGAAATAATTCATAATACTGTACTAGAAAAATTGTATATTATCGGTTAGATGAACTTTGTTATAGCCTAGGCTATTAATGTATCCATCGTTTATTTGTATTAATTTCATTTTCTGTTGTAAGTTAATACTTTTAGGAAAACATCGCGAATATTAATTCACATCATATTTTCTTGCTGGTCATCTTCAATGCAAGATAGTATAAGGCCTAGGTCTATACAGAAGAAAATATTCCCTGAAAGAAATACAGCAATCCTTTCAAGAAGTAGCCTATGATGATATTCAGATTCTGAAAAAATGTAGCTTAAGTATATTAATTTTATTTTCTGATGCAACACTTTATGAAGAAAATATTGCCTTTTTACAGCACGAATATTAAAACATAATCATCATCTTTCTCGTCATCTTCATCTTGAGGCAATAATTGGGCCTAGAGATGTGTAAAGCAAAAGTATTCCCTGGAAGAATTAGATGTTTGACGATATTGAGTTTCGGAAAGAATCAGGCTGTCAAAGCAATGACCTATGGACAGATAGGCCATCTTATTAAATAAGGAAGCATGCCTTTTTCAGCGTTAAATAGCCCATCATTAGAAATGAGAACAAATCGCAGCATTCCTTTCTCAGTGGTAAATCAGCTACAACTTAATTAATGTGTTACCTTTTATGCATTACGTTGTCAGATTGTAATGGGTGACATTTTCGCTAATGCACAAGTCTAGCAGTCGAAATTTCCGAAGTTTCTCTCATGTTTTACATTCGTTTTACCAGAGAAACAGCTCACAAGAAAGAAGCAGAAAGAAAATTCAGCCATTTTGAATACATAGCAAGAAGCGCTCCGATTGGTTGCTAGTCAATCACGGCCAATATGATATTACAGTAAGCACCGTGTCTCCATCTATTGACAAAGTGCTCAACTCATTTATCTGGCATTAACTATTTCTTGAGAAAATTCGCTTTCGGAAATGGGAAGGTGTTTATCGAGTCTATAAATGTATAGAACGATTAGCTGTCTAGAAGATATCTGGAGCTTTTATGCAACCGGGCCTTAGTCTGTAATAAAATTATATAACAGTCTTCCAAAGCAGCTTAAATTAATCCAACAAAACCCGCATTTAAAAAATCCCTTAAGGCATATTTGATTGACAATTGCTTTTATTCAGTTGAGGAATATCTTGCAAGAAATGCGTAGATACTTTAGAATCATCTTGCAAATATTATATACAAATATTATTTCTTATAATATTTTAGCTTAGTCTAGTTTAATTATATGTTGACTTGTCCAATATCAATTGTACATTGTACATAGTGATTATTCTGGACCAATAAAGAATTTGAATTTGAATTCGAAGCATGAGGCACTGCTTCTCAGATAATACATAACGTACATCTTCCAGCGAGATTATTTTAGCTCGCATTAAGTGAACACAGAAAATGGTTGAACATCAAATGCCAGACGAACAATTTGGATTCAGGGCAGGAAGGTCAACAATACAAGCCGCCAGATGTCTAAAAGAACTTGTAGACGATGCTACTACATCACCAAGAGGAAAATTATATGCCATCTTAATCGATTATTCAAAAGCTTTCGATTCCATCGACAGAACAATAGTCCTAGACAAGATAAGAAGCATCATAGGGAACCATCACATCATCCACCTAATAAGGGACATCTTGGCAGAGAATTACGTAAAAATATGCGACAGTATAACAACGTTGGGACCTATACTGCAGACAGTAGGAGTACCACAGGGAGACCCCATTAGCCCCCTGCTATTCAACATAGCAATTTATGACGTCACCAAGATTATCGAAGATAAAAATGTAAAGATGCTAATTTATGCGGACGATATGGTGATGACCTCGCAAAACCATGACAGTTTACAGGAGGCCTTTAATAAACTAATAGATTGGTCCAGTCGCAATAATCTGGGAATAAACAGCAGCAAAACAGTATCTATGGTGTTTAGGAGAGGCGGCAGGCTCTCAAGCAAGGATCATTTCACCTGTAAAGATCAAGAACTGGAAACTGTGAACAAGTTCAAATACTTAGGCATAACATTTAAGACGAAACCAGACGCCTTCTCAGAGCACATAAGGGAAAGAGTAACAGCAGGACTAGAGGCAATAAACCAAATTAGACACCTACAGCAGTTATCACTGGTCACAGCAATGAAACTTTTCCGACTAAAAGTAACCCCCACGGTAACCTATGGCCTAGAAATAATTTGGCACGATTTAAAATTACAAGACTTCAGAGAAATAGAGAAAGTAAAATCCAGATTCTTGAAGAGAGTGCTGTCGGTCTCGAAGTTTACCCCATCTCGTCTAGTATACGAACTGGCGAAGGAACCGTTCTTCCTGGAAGATTTAAGATGTGAGATGATGCTACCATACACTTCCAACTATGGACAGATTATAGCTGAATTAAGGGAAAAGAAGAAAGAGATCTGGGAGGATTTCTACACCACAGAGGCCATGATTCACAGAGACTGGACAAACTCAGGTTACGAGCTAAGACATTCACTAACAAGGTTTGCGATGCATGGCTTTCATTTCAAGTGCTGCAGGACAAAGAAGTACCACGAGCCAGATCAAGACTGTGTGTGTGAGTGGTGTGGCGAAACATGCAAAAGATATCACGCAATCGAGTGCAGCAAGAGAATGATATCGCTGACTAGACTAAGCTCCAATGAATAAAGTATCCTGCACATTGTGCGCATTTCCAAAACTTATTAAGTGAACACAGTGTGGTGATTATAATGTGCCTATGATACAGAATGGAGCCTGAAGTTAAATCGGAGTACATCAAGCTTGAAATCAAGGAAGAGATTTCTCAAATACAACCAAAGCGTGAACCAGTACCAATCACTTTTGAGACAATACAGACACAAGCAATCAAACGTGAGAAGAGTACAGACCACATTGATTCCACAGCATGCAGCACCATTCACAACTTGGAGCAAGTTTCAGGAATTTCTGAGAGGAATAAGGAAGAAGAAGAGGATCAGCTAATGCAATCACACTCACCTGCTGGGAACAGTGAACAGCTAACTCGTACTTCAGACAAACATTTCTTATGTGATGTATGTAGCAAGAAATTTACCAGAAGAGGGGATGTCAAAACACATATGCTCATTCACACTGGAGAAAAGAAATTTAAGTGTGTTGTATGTAGCAAGAAATATACCCAAAGAGGCAATCTCAAAACACATATGCTCATTCACACTGGAGAAAAGCCATTTACGTGTGATACATGTAGCAAGACGTTCTCTCGAAGAGGGCATCTCAAAAGTCATTTCCTCTCTCACACTGGTCAAAAGCCATTCTCGTGTGATATATGTATCAAAAAAATTTCCCGAAGAGAGGGTTTTAAAAAACACATGCTCATTCACACTGGAGAAAAGCAATTTACGTGTGATAAATGTAGCAAGACGTTTTCTCTAAGACAGCATCTCAAAAGTCATATCCTCACTCACTCCGGACAAAAGTCATTTTCGTGTGATGTATGTAGCAAGAAATTTGCCAGAAGAGGGGATGTCCAAACACATATGCTCATTCACACTGGAGAAAAGAAATTTAAGTGTGATGTATGTAGCAAGAAATATACCCAAAGAGGCAATCTCAAAACACACATGCTCATTCACACTGGAAAAAAGCAATTTACGTGTGATATATGCAGCAAGAAATATTCACAAAGAGGCAATCTCAAAAAACACAAGCTCATTCACACTGGAGAAAAGCCATTTGCGTGTGATAAATGTAGCAAGACGTTTTCTCTAAAACAGCATCTCAAAAGTCATATCCTCACTCACTCTGGACATAAGCCAGTTACATGTGATATTTGTAGCAAGAAGTTTTCCAACAGAGGCTGTCTAAAAAAACACATGATCACTCACACTGGACATAAACCATTTTCGTGTGATATATGTAGCAAGACGTTTTCTCTAAAAGGGCATCTCAAAAGACATATCCTCACTCATGAGAGGAACAACAACCTTTCCTAACGTAATATGTGCACAGAGTCTTTATCTTGTGTGAGGCTGTTACAACTGAATGCACACACTGGCAAGGTAGTGTCATAGTATGACAAGGGAGAGAATAGGACGATCTATGTGTAGAAATTCCTCTCAGTGACCTTGGCGTCAGTACTGAATTAAGTGTTTGGTCTGCCAATGCTAATGAGATGTGTTTTCAACTTTGCCCTATTCTAGTGGGTAAATGCATAAAATTGTGTGCATAATGGTAAAAGAAAGTCAATTGTGTACAGAGAAATATTACTGGGTTGTAACTACCCACACAGAAGAGGTGGATTAAGGGAGTGTTAGGATTGATTTAACATGACAAGAGTTTTTTAGTCTACCAATGAGAAACATGTATTCCAAGTTTCAATAAAATTTCTCCAGCCGTTTAATGTAATAAACACATATGTTGAGTTTTATATACTTTAATAGATAGTAAAACCAGAGTTTAAGATAGTGTATTTACATTCTGAAAATGGAAGCAACTTAATGTAAATTGTCAGACTGATAGATAGATAGATAGCTTTTAATGACCTTTATGCAATTTTGAGTTTCAATTGGTCTCGTCAGTTTGTTGTACAGGGAATCCATTTCATGCGGAAACTTTTTAACAGCATTGCCCCTGCTCACACTTTCCCCGCTGTTGCTCTTGCACCGGCCGGGACCGTGTTCCGTTACTACCGGCAAATCAAGACTTTAGAAGCAATACGAAATAGAATAACTCAACCAATTTATTATCAAAATAGGCCTACATGTAGAGGCTTATTACTCACCATTTATTTGAGATACTGAGATGGTACAGTCAGGATATGTATTTCTCTATAAGTAACATTCCACCAAATAAATTGTCTGTTCAACCATATACATTTTCGATGATTGTCTTACGTAACACACAACAATAGACAAGCGTCTCACTACAAGACACCGAAACAACTAACCGCTTGTAGGGTCTATGCTTTGTACAATGCTAGCGCGGCAATGCGGCAGTGATGCGAGGTTTCCTCATAAAATGGACTCACTGTACATTACAGAACAATTCAATACAGTGATACAATAATACAATAATAATACAAGTACAATAATAATACAATAATAATATAATATTAATACAATAGATAATTATTTTATTTATTGAGCGATTTCCTCATTTCTGAGGTTAAACTCCACCAACTCTTTTACAATAACATTTGTATAAAAGTTCAGTAATTTCTAACCAAAACCCAAATTTGTACATATTTTAATAAAATTAACATACTGTATTTCCAAAGAATGTTCAGTGTGTTGCATGGTACCACTTATCCCTGTCCATTGAATAGATAATAATAATACAATAAACATTTCAATGGGCGTATTGTTACTACGATTCAACAATTAACTCATTCTAATGCTAACCTTTTATTTTAACATACTGCCCTATGCCCATGTCAGTATTGTGTAATCACAATCAATAAATTCTTGGACGGAGTAAAATATTTTATTTTTCAGCCAGTTATCAAGAGTCGCCTTTTTTTTTTTTTTTTAATGTATAACATCAACATGTTTCATTACAATAGTAATATTACATGTTTTGGTGTAATCCTTATGTTGTTAATTAATACAATATTATATTTCAATATGGCTTAGTTTCTAGTTTTGTTCCACTTTATCTATAGTAATTTACAAATTGACAGATATCAGTCTCATACTTATTAGTTATGTACTACATCTACTATATCCCTATCCTAGTCCGTATATTTACTTTTCTATTTATTTGAGATCCATTGATCTCTTTATTTTAAGTCCATTGCTTTAATAAATGTATTAAAGTCTTTTAGGTATTTTATGACTAAATCATTATATCTAGGTGGCCACTGTCCTCTGTTTCGAATTATGCTGGCCTTTAGTTGAGCTCGTTCTCTCGCCTTGAATTTATTTATAGGGAGTGCCTTTATGGAATTTGGTAATATATTAAACAGGGATATTTATAACTATTATGTATTTTGGATAGCCTTGAGTATGGTATGCCTGATGCTTGAATGTTTCGTGTGTCATGTTCATGAAATGCTTGTCTAGGAAGGTGTTTGTGTTGGTTTTCTTTAACAAATGCTATAGAGTTGTATATAAATAATCCTGATACCGTCTTTTGAAATGTTCCCGACACAATTCTTGAGGTGCGAGTCCAGAAATGCACCTGATTGCTTTTTTCTGCCATTTGAAAACATATATTGATCCTGGTGAATTTCCCCATAGAAAAATTCCATATGCTAAACAGGAATGGAAGAAAGCAATGTACGAGTGTCTAAGTAATTCATCACTTATGTTACCCCTAAATTTATACAGTAGTTGAATAACCCGGGAGAGTTTAGTGCAAATGTAGCTTGTGTGGTGTTCACAACTTAGTTTTTGGTCTATATGAATTCCTAACAATTTTTTTGATTTATTGTTTACTTTATTTGTGTTCAAGTCAAAAAATATTTCTTCAGTTTTTGCATTGTTTACTTGTAACATATTTCATTTAAACCAGTTGGTAGCCAGTTCTACCATTTGTCTATTCAAGTTATGAACCGCCACTGGATTTACATCAGAGGTTAAGAATGTTGTGTCATCTGCGTATAAGATTGCAGTACAGGGTAAGTTGCAGTGAAAGTCATTCACATATACAATGAATAGGAAGGGTCCTTTTATGACCGGCATAAATTCTGATGTGTTGTTATTCGCAATTACCACACATTAGCCTATGAACAACGCTCAGAACTAGGTGAGCGGTGAAATGGAGTGGAGTACTGAAACATTTCATTTGAGTGGCTATAAGGCGTGCCTCGTAGAAATTCCCATGCCAGCTTGAATGGATCTGATTCTTATTGGTTTGTTTCAAAAGGTCTACCACTGAAACATTAACTATGAACACAGGTCTGTTTCAGATTCAGGAGAGAAGCAGTGAGGGGAATAAGACAAACATTAAATGGAGGGTTAGCTTCAGTTGTATGTGCGCAGTGGTGGGGGTGAACAATTGTCATTCATTGGAGTTTTAATGAAAATATTTTACAAGGCATGTATTAAAAATACATGTGATGAACGCCCAGCCAACGCCACCTACTGACAAGACAAGACCTACTGACAAGACAATTCAATTGCCATAGCAACTGGGAAAAAAGAGCATTGGATGATTTGGACGAAACTTGCTATGCGGGGTTTTGGGGGGTGGCTAGGAAACTCGAATCTCGGGTCTTCTTCCCCGGGCATCGCACTTTAATCTACATCGATTGTACATCAAAACCGGGAATTTTAATTTGTTAAATTATCAATCGTTTTAATTGTTTGTGCATTATCTGGATAAGGTCCATAAGTCTGTGTTACGTTTTAATCGTTTCATTTCGAATGTTTATGCCCATACGGAAGCACAAGATTCGTCCTATTCCTGTAATTATTTATTTTATACAGAAAACAATATAATAAAGAGTAAAATTATGTCATTCATGCAATTTATGTAAAAACGATGTAAGTGTTAGTAAATGAAGCGTTTACTTTTATGAGGGTCTAAGTGCCAAAACCATGATTTTTAGTTGATAATTTTAAATGGATCTATGTCCCACACCAATGCATTTCAGAAAGTTCCAAGGTCACGTTAGTAGCAATAAATCAGCGCTGGGTCTATCTTGTTTTCTATACAATGTTCATGTTGGCACTTAGACCCTAATAAAAGTAAACATTTCGAACGGAACGTTATAATTATTTTTCTGTTAAATAAACGTTGGGACCTGCTTGTGTATAAGTATGTCGGCCTCACCACGAGATACGCCCCAGGAAGTGATAAAGGCCTTTCGTGGGATGGGAATGAGAAGACTCAACACCCAGTCCTGATCCTGAATCCCGGGAATCGAACTCAGACCGTCGTAATGACAACAAAAATTATAATAATAATGATGATAAGGCACATCTCCATTACGGGCCACACGTGTCAGTACAGTCTGTCTCAAGTGATGTCACGTCTGTTGTATTAATGACACAACACATTGTCTTGTCACTTCTCATGCCTTGATAATTCTGCTTAGAAAACAATTGAAAGGATGGATATGGTGTTAACAATAATAATAATAATAATAATAATAATAATAATAATGATACACTGAGAGCCAACGACAAAAAAGTAACACATTTGCATGCAATTGATTGAATCGGCTTTCGACTCAGGAATCTCAAACAGCCGAAATTCCCGACAGGTAAGAAGGAAGGATGTTAGCAGACATGCTCCAGTAGGCTACTTCTTCAGAAGAAAGTTAGCTGATTGGGAAATGTGTAATATAATGTAGGTATAATAGAAACCAATAGAAAACTTGAGAACCCACTGTAGTAGACTTTCTTGGCCTTATTTATGTAGTAATTGACTCTTTTCTCCCAGAAGTTAGCTGCCGAAAGCCTTGAGAGATTGGAAACACTGTAAAGACAATGTACACATCTAGACAGATAGAATTGTCTCAATCGAAAATGTTAATCAAATACGAGGATGGATAGAAAAGTAATGGATAAAAAGCTTAATAGGTACAGTTAAAAACAAAAACACACATGTCTATTTTTCTATACAGTCGCAAAGTTTCTCAACACATTTCTCCCTTCATGATACCAGTTTCAAAATACCCCGTTCACAGAAGTCCGTTCAGTTGGAGTGTAGCCATCTGCGGGCTGTTTTCACTTGTGCTTCTGACGCAAAGCGTTTACCGGCCAGGAATTACTTCAGCGAGGTGTAGTGCAATTTTTGTGGGCTAAAGGGCATAACGCGAGTGAAATTCACAGGGACGACTGTATGGACCGTAGCAATGTCTCCAGGTGACAATATCGAAGAAGGCCGCGGTAACCTTACGTTTGTTTGGTCCCATGAAGAAATCCCTGGCCGTTCTTACCTGCCTGATCAATTATCGTAGATTAAGAAATTTAAAAGAACGACACAGGTAAGATTTAACTTTCTAAGGTGTTTGGGGTATATCGTTAGGAGACTGATATCAGAATGTATTTGACCTCAAAGTTTATAAAAATGTAAGTTGGCACTTTTTCGCAACTGAATGACATAGGCCTACTGATGGTTTCATGCAAGTTCAGAGAGAATCAACAACGAACAAAGAAAGTTTAATAGATTTAAATATAGGAAACACCATCTATCTTATACAATTCTACGGCCCTAAACAGCGTGCTTGCTCGCTCGCCCGCTTCGTGAGACATCGGGTATACTCGGCGATGTTCGTCTCTCGCAGTCTAAACTTTCACGAAGAGTACAAAATTAAGAAAACCGTTTCTTTATTTATTAAGGCCTAAGTGAAATGAACACAATGAACAAATATTCTAACTTTATTTTTACTTACAATTTTCATAGCTCTGAACCACAAACATTTTTAATAATCTACCAGTGTAAATTTCTTAAAAATCCTGGAGTCAATGAATAATGGCGGGCGAAGCCGGGGGCACCAGCAGTAAAATATTGATGGTTTAACTCTTGAAATATCGCTGATAATAATAATCCAAACAAAGCATTCCTTCCCTTGAAACATTATATAATTTCTGAAAATTACACTGAATTGATCAAATAAAATTTACATCATATTCATGTCAATAAACAGTTGATAAACAATACGTATTATGTGTTCACAGGTTCCTTTGTAACTGCATAATCAATTCTGATATAAGTTAGTTTTCCCAGGGGGTGCCTTCTAATCGTAGAATATACTCTGAAGCCGGAATTTTAGCTGTTTCATTAATATTATTAATGGCTTAGTTTATGAATGATTCGCGTGCAAGTGTTAATAAATATAATGCTTTAATAATTATTATACTCTTAATTTTTAATTTTTAAATGAATTATCGTGGGCGAAGCCACGGGCACCTCCTAGTTTTGTACAAATTAAATCGTAATATGAGTTACCTAAAGTTTAAATCACGGCCCAGTAAGAAATCACGTGTGAACGCACCGCGATGCATGACACAATCCATTACATGGATGGACCATAAATCACATTAAAAATAAATACATCGACAGGGCACTAAGACAACGACGTAAAGTTTACATTACAAACAACTAACAACTTTTTCTTGCCATAAGTAGGCTACGAACTTTCGGGAAATAGGCAGGGACCATACATTACACAGGCTCTTTTTGTTTGTTTTTACAATGTCCACGTTGAATTAAGACAGTTTCCGTTTAAACGGAATTAGATACTGTCAAGGTCAGGTTTCAGCAAAACCAGAGAATGTCTTTATATTATTTTCATTGGTTTTTGTTCTTTAGAAAGAAATGTAGAAAAAGAGTTGGAATGTATCTCGACACTCGTTAATAGGCTACATCAGTGTGCTTTTGCACCACGAAACACAGGGTGTTCACAACTCAGTAATGAGATATCAATGTAACATTAACATATTGCAATCAGTTGACCAAGCGAAGTGAGTTACGAGTAACTCCAGTTCTCAACACCAGATGACAGTGTTTGCTTTGTTGTTGTTGTTTCAGAGATGGCATAGCTGCAGACTCCAGTAGAGAAAACCAACTGAAAGTACTTCAGAACCTCACAGATCTGCTGAAACACACTTTCAGGAGTCAGTTTGTGTTCCCTGTGCTGGGACACGACGATCCGAACCCAGGACTTCACCACGGATTGGGCTATGACTTGTGGAGACACTGGCTGCCGTCTGAAGCCATCCAGACATTTAACAAAGGTATTTGCTTTTGTCTTTAAAGTGGAAATTGATGTGCTTATCATTAATAAAGAGAATATTTTTGTTTCAAACCCTTCCATACTGAAGTACTACCGTCTAACACTCCCGAAAATTTATTGCTTTCGGGAAAATCTAAATACAAGAATAATGTTGGACACGTCATTTAACTTACATATTAAAAACTACATTTACAATAATACTACATTTACAGAAACTTACAGAAGATATGGTCATATTTACAAAGTGCCTGTTTTTACTACCACAAACAAGTTACTAAATTTTAGCAATATTCAGTATATTATAAAAATATAAGATACCGTACACATCATGAGAGAAGGCCTACTTCCGCTAGATGTTATCGAAGGAAAATAACACAATTTGGTAGAAGAAGAATTGAGAGACTAGATAACTTCAAGAAGAAAAGAAGTTATGGAGAGTTAAAAGATGCAACAGAAGATAGAAAGAGGTGGAGACAGGAATTTCATCCCCCCCCAAATTCAAAGTATGAAACACTTCCTTTCTACAATATTTATGTCTGTTGTTTAACCACCCAATATATGAGGTCCAGAGTCTCGTAGCTCATAAATGTAATTATGCATTCCACCTTTCCTTAGCATGGTTTAAACTTTTTCTGTGGACTGCTGTAACTATACTAAATTATCCCACGAAATAGATGCCTTGTTGCCACTGTATTTTTTTTTCAAATATTTTAATATAAAAGTCAGCTCAAAGTGTGTTTCCACTATCACCAAGGCCTTCACTGTTGCAGCTTTAATTTTTTTCTTTCTTTTTGGGCGATTCCATATCACGGGTGTGACATTTCGTGTGCCCAGGCCCCTCCAAAATGAATAAAACTAAAATTTTACTGAATTAAAATATAGGCCTACTTCTTTTGAAATATTCTTAATGAAACTATTTTATCTGTGGCTTCGTTCTAAAAGGGCCAATGTCAATTTCTTGCAAAAATGAGATCTATGCATTATTGAGCTCGACTAGTCTTTATCTTTCGTATAATAAATGTGCCAATGTCTGGTGCTATTAATAGGCATAATACAGAAACCTCTTCTTCTTCTACTTCATGGATTTAGGCCTTAGGCCTGTTTCCACATCAAGAGATGGAGTCTCTCCATCTAGTAATTGGGGTCCCACTCTTCTTTTGCCTTTGGGTTCATAATGAAGTAAAATCCGTGGAAATCTATCTGGTGTCATTCTTTCCATATGCTCTAGCCAGTTATTTCTTATATGATTTATTCTGTCTTTTACATTGTATATTTTTAACTCTGTTCTGATTGTTTCATTATATTTTTTGTCCAAAAGTTTGTAGCCCACTACTGAACGTAAGAATTTCATTTCGGCTGATTCTATCTTTCTTCTATCTGATCTAGTAAGCGTCCAATTCTCACAGGCATATGTTAACATGGGTACTGCCATTGTTTTATAAAATTTTATTTGAGTTGTTCTTAATGTTTTATTTTTCAGTGTTCTTCTTATTGTTCCGCACATGCTATAGAATCTGTTTAATTTTATATTGATGTCGTTCCTTTGGCAGTAGGGTACATTAAATCCCAGATAGTTAAAATCATTTACTCGTTCTATTATTTTATTATTTATTACTGTTTTACATCTTAAGTGATTTGTCCCTTGGGACGCCATCACTTTTGTTTTCTTCTCGGAAATTCTCATATTGTAATTACTAGCTATTTCATTTATTTTGTGTACTGCCATTTTCAGTTCGTCTTCTGTTTTACTAAATATTACTTGATCACCTGCAAACAATACGGTGTTTAAGACCTTGTCATTTATTTTAAAACTTACATTTAATCTTTCTTGCCATTGTTTAATGACATCGTCAATATATAGCTAAATAATGCTGGAGACATTGTATAACGCCTTGGTTTGTTTTAATTAGCTTGTCACTATTGTTAATTGCAGTGGCGGCTCATGACATTTAAAACTTATGTGCTACAATAATAGCAGCGGAAACAATATATGTAATTATAATTATAATAATGATAATAATAATAATAATAATAATAACGGAATTAATTTACAACAAATTCCTCACGTCAATGATATCCCTTTTATTTTTACCAAACATCTGAAGGCATATAAATATGCAATCACTTGTCTTCAGTTGCCAACAGTCAGTCTTACCGACTAATGCAAATTTGGTATTTAAAAGCATGTTCTTGTTCTTGTCATATTTCTTCTTCTATTTCTTGTTATATTTCTTGTTCTTGTTCTTGTTATATTTCTTGTTCTTGTTCTTGTTATATTTCTTGTTCTTGTCATATTTCTTGATCTTGTTCTTGTTATATTTCTTGTTCTTGGTCTTGTTATATTTCTTGTTCTTGTTCTTGTTATATTTCTTGTTCTTGTTCTTGTTATATTTCTTGTTTTTGGTCTTGTCATATTTCTTGTTCTTGTTATATTTCTTGTTCTAGTTCTTGTTATATTTCTTGTTCTTGGTCTTGTTATATTTCTTGTTCTTGTTCTTGTTATATTTCTTGTTCTTGTTCTTGTTATATTTCTTGTTCTTGTTCTATTTCTTGTTCTTGTTCTTGTCATATTTCTTGTTCTATTTCTTGTTATATTTCTTGTTCTTGTTCTTGTTATATTTCTTGTTCTTGTTTCTCGGTCTTGGACTAATTTTTATAAGGATGGACTTGTATATTCACCATACATCAACTCTCAGGACGTCTAACAAAAAGATCATTTTAATCATATATTACACATATTACTTGTTGAATCATAGGTAAAGAGCAACAGGTTAATGTTAGCAAGACTACTAAGATTACAACACTTGTATGTAGAATGCAGTTTCAGAGTGATCGCGAACGTTCATCCATCATTCATAACTCAACTTATAGTGTAAGACATCGAGACCCTCTCTAATCAGTGTCAAGAATGGAATAACCCTACTTAAATATTTCCATCACATAGTCCTCTATTAACTGAATTTAGAGTTAATTATGTAAAAAAAGAGGGATGAATGTTGTATAGTATGCTTCGTGTTATATCCTCCAGAATATTGACAGCAACCTGAAGATCTGGTATGTGTTTCTCAATTTCTATCAATTTCTAGTTTAAAATGAAGTATCATTTATATGTGTGTGAAATGTAGGTCTACTCTCCTAGAAATGAAGTGATTGTGTTATGTGTGTATGTGAATGTGTAATTTTTCACCTTTCTATGTATAAAAGTCGATATTTATAGTTATTTTACGAGCAAACTTCGTTTTTTTCGCTAATTTATGTGGAAAATTTGATACTTATAATGAATTTATGTAAAAACGTAGAGCAAGTACTTAAACATATAGCGTAAACATAAAATAGTCGATAATTTTATATGTAAAAAGTAATTTCAAAATGATATCCACTATGCTGTACACTATATAAAATATGTATAGATTGTGGGATAAAGGTAAGAGTTTGATGGACTCCGATGAATATCTCGATATAATATTTGAAATGTATTGTATATTATGTGTAAGAACCTGAAGAAACTCATTTATAATTTTTATTTCTGTTTCACATACATGAATGAAATGCAAAAACTGAACCCTTATCTACTAGAATATTATTACCATAGCGTTAAGGAAAAACATACAAAGAACTCTAAGAAAAGTTATGGAAGAATATCTTTCATAATGTTCTATACCAAACCTGAAGTAATAAAAGAGAACTTCTTAGGGATAGCTTGACTGTAGAAATGAAATACCTATATAGAGCGAACATAACCGAAAAATTAAAATGAAATATTGTGAAGACTATCGGATACAATGACTTTAAATTTAAAACAATATTACAAATAACTATTAGGTGCTCTGTAAATTATGATGAAGATTTCGTAAAAAATTATATTTGTGTCAAATGCATTTAAAATATGGATCTAAGACTGGTATGATGATCATGTCGAGTTCAAAGACATTTTAAGTAATGATGAGAACTTAAGCATATTATCTTTAACCGCTAAACTTGTGATGTATTATAGAAAAAATGTATGTTAGCTTGGTAATAATCCCATATTGTGACTATAATTAGGTAGGTTGTATGATAAAAAGAAAAAATTGATGGAATATTGTGTAGGTTAAGTTAAAAAATGGTGTATAGTTAAGAAACTAATTCAAAACATGACGGTGTAAATTAGGTAAAAATCTATGACATTTGTATACTAATGAGAAGGTATCACATTATAAAGAATAATGAAATAGTCCAAGAAATGTGTAAAGAGCAGCACTATGAAGCAAAATGTAATAATGAGAATCTGTACGATTACAGAAATTTAGCTCATGGATAGAATATTGTGATATACTCACATCATACAATACATGGAATGAAATATACAAACTTAGATCTGACAAAAATAAGGAAAAGCATAGTGTTAACAACCATATTGTAGAAACGAATACAATTAGTATAGAAGATGCTATGAGCCAGATAATAATAATAAGATAGTTAGTTTTGGAGAAGGTTAAGAGAAGAAACAAAGATACCAATAAACACCTGAGATTATATTTGTATACATTCAGAAATTATGAATGATTTAGAACATAATGAACACTTAAAAGCTCGTGGAGAAGCCGATATAGTGAGCAAGATAACGATGATTGATAGTGGATGATTAACAAATAGAAAATTCTCTAAATCTATGGAAAAAAGCTAAAATAATCTCAATATTAAAACCTGGAAAAATATTTTTTCTCTATGATGTAAAATCTGTATGTTGGAGGACATTAAAGTTGTTACAATTTTGAGGGTAGAGAAAGCTTTGTGAGATTCTCACAACTGGCTTCATCCAGCGGACTTAAGAGTAATTAGCAAAGTGGAAGAACATGTGGATTATACGATGAAAATATATACTGATGGAAGCAAAAGTTAAAACTTAGTTGGATCTGAGGATGACATATTCATGGAAAAAGCTCTAACACAGACCACCTTGAAATTAAAATATAATTTGAATATAATAACGACTTTATAAAACATCAGTGGTAGACATTGAGGGTGTATGGAACCGCGCCACCGTTGTGGATCATAGTAAAAATTAATGGTGATCTAATAAAATAAAAACATAAATTTAATTAAAAGTCTAAATATGGAAAAAATTGTAAGTTTTGAAAATTCGAACCTCCAGCTATTTTGAGTTTCTACTATTTGTAATAGGACTGTTACGTGATGTATAAAGTAAACAATTTGATGAAGTCCGTTTGTAGAACGGTGAATGATAGCAGCGTACATAAAAATAGGTAATGCATATTTAATCATCTAAACTCTAAAACTCCGTGGCGCTTCAAATGAATGTATTGCAACTTTCAACCTCGTATTTAAAAGCTAGCGGCCAAACATTATACGAGAAGTAGGTCTGTAGTGATGACGTTATGAAATAGCCTCGCAAAGGTATAAATATATTTTACACCAATTTAATGATTGGAGTTAAAAAAAAATGCTGTCTAGCCTCGCCACTTGGTAAATATATGCTAAAGTTTAAAAGTGATGAAGTCAGCAGTAATTAGATATTTCGCTTTTCATCTTTGAGAGAATACATGTTCGCGAATTCACACATTAAATCGATGATGTATGTGAAATATAATCATTTCCGGTGAAATCATTAGATATTTGATATTTATTTCTTATCAGCGCTTTTCTGAAACAATATATTCATTTTCCTGCATTACCTGAATAATATAGAACTCATATATCATTACTGTCCGGGAATCGAACTCAGAACCACTCAGCGTTGGAATATTACAATATAAGTTTTTAATATACAGTAATAAAAATACTGTTGACTAATAATACATAAGATATGTGCTATGATTAGGATTTAAAATTTAAAGGTACTTGCTTGCGAGTTTATAATATGTTCGAATGGGATTTAAAGAGATAAAGTCTCAATGAATGAAGTTGTAAGATAGCGAGCGATAAGAGTAGCATCTTGTTGTACAGCGTTATATGACCGCTGTATAGTAAGAGAGATAACATGCATGGAGAGCGAGCTGATAAAACTGTTACCTAAGCAAATCTCTGCACGCATATGATTAAAAACATTCACTGGCTTTCCTTATAATACGGTGTCGACATTATAAAAAACCTGTAATTAATAACTTAATATTATTCCATCATTATACTGGGGGATTTGAAGGTAATTCAACACGTAAGATTATGCACCGATCATGATAGGAAAATTTACGATATAATATTTTATACACCGAGTGGTAAGCCAGAGGCTGAGTTAACCCTTGGGCTAGGATTATAATCTTACAAATAAAATATAGTTTTAAGACGAAAGCTACCATATTTATTTAAAAATACTTGAAGGAATAAAATAACGCTCTCAGGGATATTTTTTACTGAAATAGTCATCTTACAGAAAACTTGTATGTTGAAATATGACGTTGCATTTATGCGATGTTCTGGCGTACGTGACAAAACGTGGGAACGTAGGGTAATACTTCCATGTAAAAAAGACATAAAGTTGAAAACTGTTGTGACGTCATAAAACAATCCACCTATCATATGATCTAATCCGCTCAATCCGCCTGTGACGTAAGAAGTGACGTCATAAAACAATCCACTGTTGAGAAAGGTCATAGCATTCCTCCCAATCCACATAATCCGCCTGTGACGTAAGAAGTGACGTCACAAAACATTCCACCTGTTATCTGATCTAATCCGCTCAATCCGCCTGTGACGAAAGAAGTGACGTCATAAAATAATCCACCTTCCCCTCTCATTCCACTTGTGACGTAAGCGATGCTGCCATGTTGTAAAACAATCCACCTGTCATCTACCAATATATAAACTTTAAATTTCCCACCATCCACCATTTGCAATTGTAATATCCAATTTCCACCTTTTGCAATTTTCAAATCACCCGCCGTCTAACAATATACAAATTTTAAATTTCCATCCTTACGCCATTTGAAATAGGAACCGGAAACGTAGCCATTTTCATTATGAATTACCAAATTTTGAATTTTGCGCTTGATCCGCCCGGGAACCGACGCCATTTATATTATGAATTGGGAAAATAACACATTACGACCCGACCGAGCCCCCCACCACTACGAGAAACCTAGCGGCGGCATTAGAACTACTAGGAAAGTAGCGACGGTGGCGACATCTAGTAAGGAAATGGTGAAAGAGAAAAATAATTTATTATTCCTTTATTCTCTTCTTCTCTTCCTTTCCCGTCTCTTTCCTCTCTTCCTCCTCTTCACCCTACCTACCTATTCGAGACCTATTCCTAACAGTAAATTTTGGACCGAACGGGGATCGAACGCATGACCCTTAGCATCATAGCCAAGAGACTTATCCGTTACGCTACGAAGGCAGTTGAGCAGTGAAGGAAGTTCCGGTATATTTTAGTTATCTAATTTAGTTGGCGCTAGCGAGTGTTAACGCAAGAATCGGGTTTTCTAATTTTGAGATGGTTTGTTTGTTATGAAAAGAGTAGTGTTGGTGCAAGGGAATTTTTCTGCATCAATTAACACGGCGTTTTTTAAAATTGGGAAATATTATGTAAATTTCGATTTTTTATATATTGTGAATTTTTTTTCTTTCAAATCGGTGTTTAAAGATCGTGAAATATGATGTTTGGTACAAGGGTATTGTTTTAATATAATTCGTGAAATTTTATTTTGTTTTTATAATCGTTTTTAAACATTGTGAAATATTATGTATGGTGCAAGGCAATCATTAGAGTAAGCTGCGGCTTAACACAGGAAGCTGCATTACCGGCGCTTAGTAGCGGCCGGCAGCGGGGTAGATGTGCGGTAGGCGGAGGGGAAGCCTGCCTGGCGGAGAAGGCGACCGGGCCGATGGAAAGGGGAGCCGCTCGGGTCGCAAAGTGTTAACTTGCCTATGAATTTACAAATTTTGAATTTCGCGCTTCGTCCGCCATTTGAAGTAGGAACCGGAAGTGCCGCCATTTTAAATAGGAACCGAAACGGACGCCATCTTGAATCACGTGTCCATGACGTAGGTCGTGACGTCACAGCCACGCCCACTTGTGACGTCATACAATCCGCCCTCCCCTCCAGCGCCTCCCTCCCCTACAGCGCCTCCCTCCCCTCCAGCGCCTCCTGTCACGTGATCCGTTTCCCCTACCGGGCCTCCAATGGCGCCTCCCTCCCCTACAGCGCCTCCAATGACGTCACCGGCAAAACCATACTACTGACAGGGAAGATACCAGAAAGCTGGAGATCAGCAACTCTGAAAATCCTCTATAAAGGAAAAGGAAGTACCGCAAGCCTAGACTCATTCAGAGGAGTGGTACTAGAAAGCGCTGTATTCAAGGTGTTCACGAAAATACTGAATGAAAGGCTACTGGACATCGCGGACAATCAAATACCAGAATGCCAATTCGGCTTCAGAAAAGGCAGAAGTACACTGCAAGCGGTCACCTATCTACTAGAACAAATAGAGGACTCCCTCAGGGATGCTGGAGGGAAATACTATGTTGTCTTCGTGGACTTTAAGAAAGCGTTCGACCTCGTAAACAGAAGGAAGCTGATCGAGAAATTACAAGGAATGATTGGAAAGGACCACCCGCTAGCTAGGATAGTAGAGGAGCTCCTCAGGTATAACCCTCTAGAAACAGTAAGCAAATTCAAGTACCTGGGGATCACCCTACAGACAACAGCATCATCATACAGTCTTCACATTCAAGAAAGAACGGCGGCAGCAATCAAGGCAATGTACCACATTAAAAATATCAGAAATCTGTCCACTGAAACAGCCATGATACTATTTCGGACTACAATAGCACCGGTCATCACATACGGCATACAGATTATATGGGAGAAGCTGAAATTCGGAGAACTGATCAGGATCGAAAAGGTCAAAGCATTGTATATGAAAAGAGCACTAGGAGTAGGGAAGACTGCACCCTCACGTCTGGTATACGAGATGATGAGAGAAACCTACTTCATAGAAGACATTAGGATCCAGCACCAACTACCGTCAACAGGTCCATATCAAGAGCTCTTGATGGAACGAAATAGGAAAAGAGAGGAAATACAACCGGACTTCTACAGCTCACCTGTCATGGTGGAGAAGGCATGGACTAAAGAGTGCCAAGATCAGAGGCATGTAACAACCAGACTGTCAATTCACGGATTCCACCATAAGCTGCGTGTCAACAAGAGGTTCCATACACCAAACCTGGAGTGCGTGTGCGCATTGTGCGGTGAAAGTTGTGACAGGTATCACATAGGGCACGTTTTTAAAGTCATCGATTGATTCCACCGGTGCCATCGGTCTTTCACCAGGGCGTTTGTAAAGTCAACGGACAATCCACCGGGAAAGCATCAGGCCGTTCATAAACTCACCGGTGAAAGTCCGGTGGAAGTCACCGATTGCAACCAGACTCACCGAACTTAAAGTACGATGCTTCTTAGATGACAAACATGGCGGAGCAGAGAAGCAGACGATACTTGCCACTAGCATTAATACATTGAGTTTATTTTCGTGCGAAAGCTAACGAACTGCTCTTCATCAGAGTTTGAGTCCTCCGAAAATGAAAGTGATGAGTTGATTTTCTTTGAAGACGAGAAAAGAAAGAAAAAATACTCTACATAAGAAATCTATTAATTCCAAATATCTCGAATAATAAGCTTTCATGGGACCAACAAATAAACAAATGCTACTGCTAAGCTGTCTCGAGTTATTTATTTTTCTACTCCTTAAGCTAAAAGCCTCAGTTAGTCAAGATATGTTAATAACAGCGTATTTTTCATCCACATATCCTATATGGCATCCGGTTATGGGGCAGTACCGGTAGTTCAGGGTCAATAAAGGTGTTCCTATGTCAGAAAAAAATCATAAATATTTTAGCAGGAGTAAAACATCGAGATAGTTGTGTAGGTCTACCTGATATTTCGTCAATTAAAAACAAACACAGTTCCTAGTCTTTATATAAATTTAGTACACGTGAAAGAAAATCTACTACAATTCACACAACGCTTTTATATACACGAACACAGAACTAGAAACAATTTGAAATTAGATTTGCCGTCATTCAGATTAAATAAATGTGTTGACAGTCATTTATATAAGCAATGTACATTTTATAATAATTTGCCCTTTCTGCTGTTGAAGTGCCTACTAACAAATTTAAGAAAGTCCTAAAAAGCTGGCTCATATCAAAAGCATTTTATACTGTAATGTAAATGATTTCCTAAACATGGAATGGACATACAATTTTAATTAGGCCAGATTAATATTTATAAGTATATGGTATTTTAATTGATCACATAACATAATATAATTTATTGTTTAATTTACTTTTAGTTTTAAGGGTCATTGATGCAATTGTAAATAGTTAAGTAGGCCTATCATCTTAAAAAAAAATATTTCTTTTGTGTAACATTGTAAGTTCTATGTATCATTTTTCCCCCTGATTGAATGGAAGATAAGGCCTTAACTCTGCCAGGTAGAATAAAACATTATTGTAAACTGACAGCACAGGCTATCTATAATGAGGTCAGGTACCGCATTTAACTATGCAATATTTTATGGATTTTAATATGCTCAAAATATTATTTATGAGAATGGTAGCACTCAGTTATTAGTTCCCTGCCCATCATATATTATTATTTCCATTTCTAGCAAATCCATGATACAATAATTATTATACAATTCGAATATTCCCGCTGGAATCCATCAACCCGTTCGTAAATTCAACGGCTCATCAGATGAAAAAAATGGCGGATGACGTTCATCGTACATTCACCGCACTTTTCCACCGGTGGATTTACTGATGACTTTAAAAACGTGCCCATACTCAAGTGCGCAAAAAGGACGAAATCGATTACTGAATACAGTAAAGAATCGATCTAATGCTCAATCGAGCGCACCTTCCTCTTATTATTTATTCTGAAGAAGTCAGACTTGAAATTCATATGAATTATTAGAATATTGAAAGTACTGACAATAAAAGACAGTATATCCGAGGACTAATACGAGTAGATGTACAAGAAAAAGCATGTATCAAAACAAAAAATAAATCCAAAAGAAAATGTTCTAGGTTTTACTACTTGATAAAAGGTAATGAGAGAAGGCATATACGTCAAGGGTTCTTTTTAGCTACTTTTAATATTTCAAACAATGGTAGACAATGTTTTAAAAAAGAGTGATGATTAAAATTTTGTAAGTAAGGATCAGACAGCTGAGAACTTTATGTGGCCGTGGAGCATCAGAGGTGGCATCATGTTTGTTGAATCCTTTGAAAATAATCCAAGACGGGAAGAATAGGAATGCTATCGATTCAAATGTTTGTTATATGCTGTCAATTTAGATTAAATATTTTTTGAAACAGGATATTCCCAAATGGAGTGTGACACTGTTCCCGCCCACAAAGAAAATGCTAGCAAAGCGATAGATATATTCGATCCTTCGGGTTGGTATGCTGTGGTCAGAATGGCGACAAAGCAAAGCAAATGCCATGTTACAGAAGTGGAGTAGGAAGGCATTTATGATTTCAATGACTTCCATAAATCTGTGAGTAAAAGAAAATGATACCAATGGAAATAGCGTTAGACGGCTAAATATTGTATGCTTTTAGTATAGAAAGAAAGAAGAGAACATATACTACAAATATGACTCCATTCAAGAAGGGTTCCACAGGTTTGCAATACAAAGAAGGCTATCTTGGAATTTCTGAATTGAACACATGCAACTGAAGAGAAAATATCATGGTTTGATAAAATTGCAAGCAGAAAAATGGAAAGACCCGAAAGACCTACGTGGCAAAAGTATAATCCCGTGTACATACCATATTTTCTAAAAAAGTTTATTTGAAGGCGAGGAAATGGTACAGGTGAAGAATCAAAGGCACAACGAAGGAATACCAAGACTGCTTGTGTAGTAGCCTATCTGGTATTAGTTATATACAATCGCAACTTTCATTGCAGTGTCCAGTCAATAGGCATAATTTATATTTCCCTAATAAATTTTAATGGGCACTACTATCAGTATTATAAGATTTTTTCTTATTAATAAAATTACAATATCAGTATAGTGTTACTTTCTCGTGCAACGTTAACTCCTGTCATCTGATGTTACAGTTTAGAGTCAGAAAACGTTATCTCCGAAAATTATTTATTTTCATTACAGCAAACAGTGGGATTACAATTAATCATACGTCATATTCTTCCGGCAGAGTTGTTGTATGTGTGGTAAAAGTTTTAAAGTGTTATCGATAAATAAACAATGATAACAACCTTCTTTTCTTCCTCCTGAAAAGTTGCGTTTTTGGAGTTAACGTTGTCTGACTCTGACCCCTCGTTATCTCCCAGAGTTTTCTTTGTATTAACCTGTCGAAGGCTTTCTCGTAATCAATAAATAATATATAAGTTGGGAGATTAAATTCTCTTCTTTTCTGGATGATCTGTTCTATTATAAATTAATACAGAAACCTTAGAGGCCAATGTCGGAAGTTCTCAGCAAAAACAATGTTACACCTATAAAGGCTTCAAAGTCAGTTATCTCATAAGCAAGTTTTATGACATTGGCCCTTTTAGAACCAAGTCACAGATGTAACACAAACAATACTTCACAATTAAGCCTTTAAAATGTCTTCATTGAAAAAAGTTATTTGTTACTGAAAGAAGACTGGAGTTCCCCATAACCCCAGGCATGAGGCTCTACAGTTTGGCTGAGGTCATGTTTAGATTTCAATCTAGGAATAGGTTAAATATTCTTCCATCTTGAATTCTTGAAACAACAGTGATATCAATTTTTAATAAACCTCTCATGAACTTTTCGCAAAGTTCTGTGCGCATGAAAATTCATCAAACATTTCGTCGTCAGCAGAAGAAATTGGTACAATTCTTGTAACAAAAGCACAACAATCCTAAATATTCTTCCTGTACTATAACAGTTGTGAGAAGTGACATACAGCATTGATTAATTAATGATGAAACGATAGCATTCTTTAAAACACAGATAAATGATGAAACATGAGAGGATGTATACAAACCAGGAGACACGGATTATTTCATAATCACTTCATAAAGTACTTTGAACATAGCTTTCCAAATACTTATAAAACGATACAACATAAAGAAAACAAGAGTGGATTTCTAAAGGTATTAAAATATCATGTGCCACTAAAAGAAAATTATATATTTCGGTTGGAAATTAAAGAAAATAAAAATATAAAAAATACTGTAAAGTATTAAACTCTCTCATAAAAGCAGCAAAACAACTATACTATAATAAACTGATAGATGAATCTGATAATAAAATAATATCGTAAAAGAACTGCAGGTAAATCAATGAAGCCTGATAAAGTTTCAAAATGTCAAAATAGGAAAGAAGATAATAGAAGATCCGCAAACAATAGCCAACACTTTTAATTCTTATTTTTTAAATGCAGTTGAAAATCTAAAATTACCTCTCTCTAACTTTAATCCACTGAAAGACAATTCTCGACTGATACTCAAATTTTAACATTACCCACAACTGAGAAAGAAATTAAGATGGTTATAAAATCGCTTAAAAGTAAAAGATCATTTGGATATGATGAAATTCCGACGATAATATTTAAATCCTGTACAGACTCAATTAGCAAGCCATTAAGTCATCTCTGCAATGTATCCCTGATATCAGGCATTTTTCCCAGTCATCTTAAGTATTCCATGATTAAATCTCTTTTTAAAAAAGGAGATAAAAAAGATTTTTCTAACTACTGTCCAATATATTTACAAACAGCTTTTTCTAAAATCTTCGAAAAGGTCATGCTCGTGCGCTTAAGTAAATAATTAATAATTGTTTTTCGAATATTAAATTCTCGTATAATATTCGGTCGATTCTATAGGATAGCCTACATGTGTAAAATTAGCATAATCCCAATGACGCGATATTCACATTTCCACGACTGTGTGATGTTTTTTGTTTATGAGGGATGCACGGTCACCAACTGTCCTTCTTCTATATAGTAGCAGCAGACGACAAATATGGCGTGTGCCAGTTGTAACGTCTGTTTTCACAACTTTATTGTTCGATTTCAAGGCGAATTACGTCATACTGAACACCTCCGATGTTTTGTTAGGTTAGGAACGTTTATGTTAGTTAAGGAGCAATATACTGAATAGCACAACCACCATTTCTTACGAGCAGCTAGTGGCTTGTACCTTTGTAGGTTTGTCACACTGTTCATCCACAATCATATCTTGTTTAGCGATATGACGTCTCACCTCCAACGTCCAATCAAGGAACACGAGGACCGAAAAATGGTGAAGGGAGTTTTCGCTAGATCGTGATATAAAAGAAAGTGTATCAATTGGGCAGTGGCGGCTATTCAGGGGAAGTAGGTGAAGTAGCACTTCACCAGTATTTTCCCTTTACAATACGTATTTTTAAAGTTTATTTTCCATATCACAAATTGGATTTTACCATAAATGTATATGTATTTTTGAATTGCCCGCCACGCTACCACCTGGTGGCAAAGCTAGGAGACACTGATATCCTGAGAGGGCAGCGTGCTTCAAGTCGGCCGTGTGAAGGTGAAATGGAAACCACGCCCTCCATTGCATGGGTAGTCTGTTCAAATAAAAAATGAGGATGGCAAGCATCAGATTTCTCGCTTATCCCACGTCTGCTAGGTGACGAGAACAGACTACCCATGAAGCAGTCCCCCTTGTTCAGGCATTTTCTTCGCCGCGCCAGCACCACACAGCCAGCTCGGAGAAAGAGGTGAGCACGTTAGATCTTCCACCGTCTGACGGTCTAATGCCGCCAAATTCGAATGTGTTAAATTCAGAAAAACCCGGATTCCACAACCCCGATTACCTCGATCATTAAAAATACTATTTTCTCGTCTCTTATTCCATTTCCGGGAAACTCTCACGCGATTTGCCCTGCCCTAATTATTATTATAATTGTTATTATTACTATTAATATTATTATCATCATTATTACTATCATTATTATTGTTATTATTATTATTATTATTATTATTATTATTATTATTATTATTATTAATTTTGTGCTATTTTCTCTCGTCACACAACTCACCCAATGTTCGACGAGACGAGAGAAATTAGCAAAAAAATAATCGCGTGAGAGTTCCCAGAGATGGATTAAGAGACGAGCCGTTTAGATAGGCCTACTAATAATTTTTAAAAATATTTTAAGTTTGCTGTATGAAATGGTATTTGCAGCACACCCTCGTTTTGAACCACGTGCCGCAATTGGGTGAATTCCGTTATTAACATAAGCATGTGGCATTTTTTCTCTTCACCTAATTTTCCGGCCACGAGCCGCCACTGCAATTGGGGCGGGAGACCCAGACCAAACCATATGCCGAGACAACATCTCCTCTCCACACTTCTGTCTATAACAAAATTCGTGTGTTATAAGTGTTTTATGAAGAAAATCTCGTTTCTAAAAAATGGTCCCCACAGATGGGATTTTGTCAATGAATTTAGATTTCTACATTAAAAATATTGTGGGGTAGAAACTAACGACCCTCACACAATAGGGGTGCATTAAGGGTACACTGGGCTTTATTTAACACTACAGTATTTCTAGTTGACCAATGAGGAACCTGTATGTCAAGTTTTAGTAAAATTGCTGAATGTTCTGGAATATACAGACGCACATGCATAAGCTTAAATGCATTGAGTTATAATTAGTGCCTATATATTTTCTGAAAATGAAAGTAAATTCCGGAATCCATCAAAATTGTCACTATATAATTAATGACATATCGCTACAATTTCTTTTCGAAGCACGAATCAGTGCCTCTCAGATAATACGTAACGTACATCTTCCAGCGAGATTTAGCCCACATGAAGCGGCATTGAGTGAACACAGGATGATGAATGTAAGGTGTCTATGATACAGAATGGAGCCTGAAGTTAAATCGGAGTACATCAAGATTGAAATCAAGGAAGAGATTTCTCAAATACAACCAAAGCGTGAACCTGTACCAATCACGTTTGAGACAATACAGACACAAGAATTCAAACGTGAGAATATAGACCACATTGATTCCACAGCATGCAGCACCATTCACAACTTGGAGCAAGTTTCAGGAATTTCTGACAGGAATAATGAAGAAGAGGATCAGCTAAAGCAATCACGCTCACCTGCTGAGAACAGTGAACAGCTAACTCGTACTCCAGACAAACATTTCTCGTGTGATGTATGTAGCAAGAAATTTACCAGAAATGGGGATGTCAAAACACATATGCTCATTCACACTGGAGAAAAGAAATTTAAGTGTGATGTATGTAGCAAGAAATATTCCCAAAGAAGCAATCTCAAAACACACATGCTCATTCACACTGGAGAAAAGAAATTTAAGTGTGATGTATGTAGCAAGAAATATTCCCAAAGAAGTAATCTCAAAACTCACATGCTCATTCACTCTGGAGAAAAGCAATTTACCTGTGATATATGCGGCAAGAAATATTCACAAAGAGCCAATCTCAAAACACACATGCTCATTCACACTGGAGAAAAACCATTTGCGTGTGATATATGTAGCAAGACGTTTTCTCGAGGCGGGCATCTCAAAAGTCATATCCTCTCTCACACTGGACATAAGCCATTTACGTGTTATATATGCACCTATAAATTTTCCCGAAGAGCGAGTCTCAAAAGACACATGCTCATTCACACTGGACATAAGCAATTTACGTGTGATATATGTAGAAAAAAGTATTCTCAAAGAGGCAATCTCAAAACACACATGCTCATTCACACTGGAGAAAAGCCATTTACGTGTGATATGTGTAGCAAGACGTTCTCTCGAAGCTGGTATCTCAAAAAACATCTTCTCTCTCACACTGGACAAAAGCCATTCTCGTGTGATATATGTAGCAAGAAATTTTCCCGAAGAGAGGGTTTTAAAAAAAACATGCTCATTCACAAAGGAGAAAAGCCATTTACGTGTGCTATATGTAGCAAGACTTTTTCCGAAAGGGGGAATCTCAAAAGTCATATCCTCACTCACACTGGAGATAAGCCATTTTCGTGTGATATATGTAGCAAGGCGTTTTCCCACAGATCCTGTCTCAAAAACCACATGCTCACTCACACTGGACATAAGCCATTTTCGTGTGATATATGTAGCAAGACGTTTTTCCAAAGAGGGAATATCAAAACACACATGCTCATTCACACTGGAGAAAAGGCATTTACGTGTGATATATGTAGCAAGACGTTTTCACGAAAAGTCTGTCTCAAACAACACATGCTTACTCACACTGGACATAAGCCATTTTCGTGTGATATATGTAGCAAGAAGTTTTCCCAAAGAGGCCATCTCAAAACACATTTACACATTCATGAAAGGAACAACCTTTCTTAATGTAATGAGTGCACTGAGTCTTTGTCTTGTGTGAGGCTGTTACAACTGAATGCATACTCTGGCAAGGTAGTCTCATAGTATGACATGTGAGAGAATAGAAAGATCTATGTGCAGAAATTCCTCTCGGTGACCTTGAAGTCAGTGTATAAATGCACTTTACGTGTATAAACGAATAAAATCCGAACCCATTTTTTTATTGTTCTGAAAAACCACTCAAGTTGTTCAGGAATTTACGTTTAATTTTTTTTACATGTCACATGGTATTATAAATGCTTCATAGAGAGACCATCACACATGTTTATTTAGTTTGTATGTTGATACCTATTAATTGTATAAAGAATTGCGTTTAACGATAAATGTTCATTTCAAACTTTCCTACAAGTTTACTCTGGTAGGTTTTCATGTATCGTCTACTGTTATGGAGATAATCTAAAAAAATTGAGAATGGATTGAAATAAAATACCCCTTAAGTCATTTTTGTAGAAAAACGGGTATAGCCTTTTTATTAGCCGAAGATAAGAGTTTCTAATTTTTATTTTTATTAAATTCGTTAGAGCCAATCAAAATTAAAACAATATATTTCATGAAATGTCCCTTAATTTTCTTAGTTACAAAACCGAATTCTCGGCTGTTCGATAAAATTCTGATTAAATCTTTAATACAAAAAATGAAGTAGACTAGATACAATGACCTGTTTACCCATAGACAGGCGGAGAGACATCACAATTAAAAATATTTCAGTCAGCTCAGCATTGATATCAAAATGTTCTGTATGATCCAATTTCTCTGTAATAATACTTTACTAATACTTATTTACTTACTTACTGAATGGCAATAAACAATTTCTACGCAAGCTAAAAAAATATTTTTATGGAACCCGAAGGTTCATTGCCATGCTTACCTGAGTCCGCCATTAAACCCTATTCTGTGCTAACTTCACCCAATCATCACCCACAAATCTTACTTCCCATTAGTGATGGGTCGAACCAGTTCATTTATGTGAACTACTTCACTATCTCTCACTCTTCTCTGTGAACGCTTCAAATGAAGTAGTTCGTTCGTGAAGTACATTTTTCCTCCTGGCCGGCCTCACCCTTAAGCTATTTTTTCTGTGCCACTCTTCTATATGAACACTTCATTTTTGAAGTGTTCTTTCTCATAACATCGTTCACAAAGCTCACGCTCTCTCTTTCACACACATTTACCTGGGGAGAAATACTTGGGGTATCCAACGCGGTTTGCAAGCACGGTTGTTTTCAGACGGGAGGGGGACATAAAGATACGTGACTTGACATAAAACACATGACTTATTTGGTATGTAAAAAGGAAACATCGCTGTTTCCAACTTCGTGAATCAAAAATTTCTTATGGTTTTAAAAAATATATATATCTATTTTTTTAATAATACGTTACTGCAATAAAATAATTTAATTTGCAGTATATCTTAATCGGCAATTTATTAATTTTCATTTTCGTTTTAATTTTGATAGAATCACGTACATACTGATTTGGTTATCATCTTAAAAAAAGTGTGCGTGGAACGCCACGCGACAGAAGTGAAGCTCATTTTAATTTTTTTATTTTTCAAATTTGGATTATTTGAATTTTGGATTTTTGGACTTTTTAATATTGGGTTTTTGGACATTTTTAATATTGGATTTTTTAATTTCCTATTTTTTAATTTTGGATTTTTATTTTTTAATTGTTTTATTTTTGAATTTTGAATTTTTTGATTATTGAATTTTGGATATTTGGATCTTTTAATTTTTAAATTTTGGATTTTTGGACTTTTGAAATTTGGGTCTTTCAATTTTTTAATTTTGGATCTTTTAATTTTGGATTTTTTGAAATTTTGGGTATTTGAATTTTTTTTAATGTTTTATTTTGGATCTTTTAATTTTGGATGTTTTAAAATTTGGGTCTTTGAATTCTTTATTTTCGATTTTTTAATTTTGGATTTTTTAAATTTTTTATTTTTTTATTTTTTAAACTTTGGATAAGCCTAATCATTGAGTTATTGTTTTCTGTGCAGTCACACCTCACAAATTTCGTGACAATTTTGAGCGTTACATTAATTTCGTGACGATTTTTGAGCGTTGCACAAGCTCTCGATTTACCCCTTCCGCGGCTAAAGAAGCTTCACTTCAAAAATTAAATGTGTTTTTCAGCTGTACTGGTATTGCCTGAAAGCTCCACGGTAATCCGAAGTAAAGAATTTGAAAGTGAAGTAGAGTGACAAACAAACGAGATCGGAATGAGTAAAGCATTCACTGAAGTGTTGAAGTATACGAATGAGTGAAGTAGAAAATAAACAAACTACAATTGGAACTTCTTGAGTTGGATAACCTCGTGAACTGTTTGAACTACTAGTTCACTAAAAGTGAGTAACTCATTCACACTTCAAACGAGTGAAGCGTTCATTTTGAACTACTCACTCACAAGTTACCCATCACTACTTCCCATAAATCCATTCTAAGATTGTACTCCCACCTACGTACAGGTCTTCCACGTGGTCTTTTCCCTTCGGGTTTCCCAGTCAATACTTTTGAGGTAATTATCCCCATGCATGCAACATGTCCAGCCCATTTCATCCTTCACGATTTAATTACCCTTACTATATCTGGTGAAGTGTACAGGTCCTGAAGCTCGTTATCCAATTTTCTCCAGTCCCCATTGTCATCTCCCTTGGGCCCCAAATATTTTTCTAAGCACCCTATTTCCAAACACTCTGATTATGTTCTTCACGAAGAGTAAGCGACCATGTCTCACATTCATATAATACAACTGGCAGGATAATAGTCTTATAAACCTTAATTTTTAGATTTCTGGACAGAAGACGAGAAGATAAAATTTTCTGAACTGCTTAAAAATAAGCATTTCCTCATTTCAGTCGACACTCGACTACCTTAATATTATTTATACCTGTAATTATTGTTCCCAGATATTTGAATTCCTCCACTTGTCCAAACGATTTACCAGCTAATCTAATATTTTGTGAAGCATTATTTTGACATTCCATGACCATATGTTTTTTTCTGTATTAATTTATATTTTATATAGGTGTACTGACAAATAATCTTTCGGAGTTGTGATACTTTATAAGCTAAATGGGAAAACATTGTAAGATTTAGAAGAAACTCACTATGTGGGTGTTTTATTCCAGGGCGACGCTCTCTAATCGTGAAATGCACCTTGAAGTCACCATGATTTATGATGCAGAGGCCACAGTGACAGTGCTTATATGAGATTTTACAAATTTTATCTTATTATATAAAAGTGACGAAATACAGCTTTTATTTTAATTATTGGAGCTCGATGCCAGCAAAAGATGTCCTGAAGATGGTGTTAAGGCACCGAAAGGCCTAGGTGGCGAATCACAATGTATATCATAGTTGAGTAACTGGTATCGCATTTATTTTGTTTCTTTGATGATACATTAGCAAAGAATATAAAAGTGTTAGACTCCAAGAACGAGGGGATAAAGTTCGGAGTAATATATCAACACCCGCGTATGAGGAAACAGAAGAGGATTTGGAGTCCTTTTCCTAGGTGTTCAATTTGGCTATTTTATTAGTCACAGGTACAAATTTAAAAATTTGTATTTTGTAAAATAATTTACAGACATTTTTTAAAAACTAAAAATTTTGAAGAAAAAAGAAGCTTCATGAACCAGTCCCCTTAATATTTCAGTTCTAGAAACCAAATTCTAAGTGGTCAATATGATTCCAAATGTTTTCGCTCTTGTGAAGTCTGGTATGGGTTAATACTGATAGACTGAAAAAATGCTGTTTATTGAGATCAAAGATTTGGTTTATGTTATCACATTTTCCTTTGTTGCGGCTTTATTTCCAAGTAAGTTTGTTTTTAAGGGTTTCGTTTCTAACTCAACTGTACTATGTTGTACTGGAGGTAGCAATTCTGCTCCCACCTCATAGGATGAGTTCCAGGGGGTGGCATTACTGGACATTACTAACTTTCTCTTTTACGCAATAAAACATGTTTCACCCCACAATTAAGCTGCAGCTTTTGATTTATGAAGATAATGGTGTTGACATGCTGTGATGGCTTGTGTAAAATGAAAAGACTTGTAGAGACAGCGTTACATGTGCGGTGTTCACCACAGATCAGTATAGACTTCTAAAAATACTTGTAACACATAACTGAGCATGACTCCTAAAGGAAAGTAAAAACAATCAAAAACTGTGTTACTGGTTGAAAAAATAGTTGCAGTCTATTACTGTATTAGCCTATAAGTGGTTCATTGTTTCACAGTTACGTATTATTTTACGAATAAACATACTTCATTTAATTCCTTAGGATACTGTTATCAATTGGTTAATATTATCAGATCACCTGCGTCTGGAAGTGATCACATAAGCGCAGTGCACTTACATTGGCGCATCTCTGATGCCAACCTCTTGCATTTCATTTCCACTCATCATGGTCCACTGATCCTTACTACTATTTTACTTCATTAGAAAAATATTTAGGCCTAAGAGAGATGAAAACAGGGACTGAAGAAAACTTCAAAACGACGAGCTTGATAACCTGTACTCTTCACAAGATTTTTTTTTTATTTACATACATATTTAATACAAGTAAAAACAAATGAAACCAAACATGCCCCTATATGAGCATCACTTGTGTTTAGGGGATATAGTAGATTAATATAAATATAATTACATAACACTGCACAGTATACTTTAGTATATAGTAGGGGTAATTAAATCACGAAGGATGAAATGGGCCGGACATGTTGCATGCATGGGGAGGAAAGATATATAAAAAAAAATATTGACTGGGAGACCTGAAGGGAAAAGACCACCTGGAAGACCAAGATGTAGGTCTGAGGACAATATTAGGATAGATTTAAAGGAAGTAGGATTAGAAAGGGATGATTGGATAGAGGTAGCACCGAACAGGGTTGAATTGCGGTTTCATGTACAGTGTGTGCAGCAATGAACTTCTGGGTTTCATAAAATGGACAATATTTCTTTAATTAGATTAGGAATTGCATAAGTACATACCGGTAAGTATGTTCTGACATTGTGCATTGGTGATGAACTGGGCGTAAATAAGATGTCCACTCACTAGAAAATATACACTAAAGTTAACAAAAGGTAGCTCAATGTCCCAACACGGTTAGACCTATTATCTCCTTAATAATGAATTTCATCTTTTCCAACGAGAGGTTATTATCAGTAAAAGTATGATCAGTTCCACGTTATACCCCCATTAATATAAAATTTTAGGATCAACCTAAGAAGTCTAGGCCTAGGAATTAATAAGAGATTCAGATATTAAGATTAATTAAGTCTATTATTAGGCCGTTGCTTATTGATAACGATGAATATATAAATAAAACACATGAGTTCATTGCTAATAATAATATTATTGAGATTAACAATGACCCTACAGAAAAGTTCCAAAACTTAATAAAGAAATGCATAAAGGAGTCAGACCTTATACTAAGTGACAATGCGAGAAAATATACTATAAACATGAACCCGAAAGCCCCTATTCTAAAAACACAAATTAAAACACATAAGAATAATAAACCTATCAGGCCAGTGGTCAATTCAATTAATACCCCGACAAATCTCTTGCCAGAATGCTAAAGCACAAACTCAACCTACACAATACATATACGATAAAGAACTCTATAGATCTCGTAAAAAAAATAAAGGATCTAAAAATAAACACCAATGACTTTCTAATTTCATTTGATATCACCAACTTATATACCAATATTCCTATTAATGAGACAGTACAGATAATTGAAGAAAACTTGCTAAAAAATGGCGAAAACCAAAAGTAACGGGTCAAATCATTAAATTATTAAGAACTACTCTGCAACAAAATTATTTTAGATTTAATGATAAATTTTATATTCAAAATTAGAGTGTTGCCCTCTCTGGAATAATAGCTGAAGCATTTTGAGGGTAAATATTTAAGCAAAATTATGAGAAAAATGTAATATTAATACCAACATAAGATATGTTGACAATATTTTTGTAGTTTGCAAAGAAAACAAGGTTCATGAGATCTTGCAAGACCTTAACAAACATCTCAAGTTTACATTAGAGGAAGAACAGAATAGAAAACTGAATTACTTGGACTTAGAAATAACTAGGAAAGAAAAAACCCTCCAGTTTAACATATATAGAAAACCGACATATTCTGATAACATCATCAACAGAAAGTCGCTTCACCCCCATAGCCACAAAATGGCTGCTCTAAACAGCATGAGCTACAGAATGTTGAATATCCCGATGTCTGCAGGAGACTATTGTAAAGAACTGAATACAATCATAAAGATCGCAAACAACAATGGTTACGACCGCAACATAGTGATAAAGCTTGTCAACAAGTTGAAAAAGAAAATACGAGACATAAGTCCATTAAATCCAATTGAATTCAATCCCCAAAATAAGAGATATACTACATTTAATTTCACAAAAATATAGAATTTACAGTGTTACTCACATATTAAAAAGGAACAACTTCAAAAAAGCTTTCAAAACCAATAATAATCTGAAAACCAAACTTCATAACATAAAAAATAACACAGTCAACATTGCGACGGTAACGGGGTTTATACATTAAACTATTCGGAGTGCAATAAAATTTATATAGGGCAGACGGGTAGGAAATTCAAACAAAGGTTCAATGAGCACGTGTCAGATTTTAGATTCAATAAAGAAAAATCAGCATTAGCAAAGCATTTATTACATAGTGGACATAAGTCAAATGAAACATGGAAATCCTACACTACCAGGATAAAAGCATAAGATTGAACACGCTTGAATCTTTCCATATATACAAAAATAAACAGTTGCTACTCAATGAAAACACAGTTGAACATAACACATACTGTATTTTGAACTAGCCTCTGATTTAACCTAGAACCGGTATCTAGAAGCGTTTCACATATAGTCCAATAGTCTAATCAGCTCTCGACGGTTGGTAGCCTCCAACAGAGTAAAGGTCAGTTACCAACCTATATTTATTCATTTCACAATGTAGGCCTATTAATTCATAATTATCATAAGTTGTCATAACACAGTTATTTAACTTTTCGTTTCACCGTTTAATTTTTGTGTTCATAGGGTTGAAAAGGGCATAATATATGCCGAAATGCATCCCCATAACGACCTAAGAAGAAACTAGTGTCTAGGACAATTGGTTCAATTCAACTCCAGAACCTAACGAGAAGTGACTCTTATTCAAGCAAAAGTGCCGTTACACGATTTTACTCTGTGCTTACATGTATACAATGTGTGAAGAGATTTTTAACAACGGACGTTGAACTTTCAGTAAATTATTTATGGATTTGTGATTCATCACATTTTTTAACTGTGGTTTTATACCATTCATTTTGTATATATGCATATAAGTTATTTTATCATTGACACTTCTTTAAGTTTTAATCAGTTTTACATGTAGGCCTACATCTAGTAACACGATAAAATTTAAATATATCTGCAGGTTAGTGCAAGGCTTTTAAGTGAATCTGGTTGATTTTACACTGTCAGGAATAATAAATGTATGTTCAATGGCCTAATAATAGACTTAATTAATCTTAATATCTTAAATTCTTATTAATTCGTAGGCCTAGACTTCTTAGGTTGATCCTAAATATTTTATATTAACAAGGGTATAAGGTGGAACCGTTCATACTTTTACTGACTATAATCTCCTGTTACATTTGACCTGTCACTATTTCTGTTACTCAATGAACTCTAGGCTTCCAACAAAGTAACTTACTCTATTCATTTTTAGTCTGAGAACATACATAAATCAGACCACTAGCACGTCTTTCCAAGAGTGGATTCCTTACGCTTTGCTCGTTACATCCTTTGCCAAGCTAGTTCAGTGGAGAAGGGAGGTTTAATTTAAAGTATTGTACACAGAAAAAGAAGAAAATAATTGTCCTCATGCAAAAGATTCGCCTTTTATCCTCATAACCTCATGTTACAAGACCCTCTACACTGTCCGCAGTGTGTAAACTAGTTTTATCACAGAGAAATTCATGGGAAGTAAACACGTAATTGATAAATATTTTCAGTATTTTGTGGTAGTAATTGTCATTATACTTGGGGTATTTATTTACATTACGGCTAATAAATTGGTCACTGAATGTATTGCAATATTATAATATTTAAGTAGGGTTCTCTATTAAAAATAAACATTATGTTTCAGGTAGGCTTACATAACAATACTAGCTTACAAGGCCCAGCGTTGCCCGGGTTTTTTATTTTGTAATTGGAAATTATCTTATGAAGGACTTTCGATTTTTAAATTATAGGTCATTATATAGGTATTTAGAATTTGAAATAGGAAGAACGACTTATCACACTCAAACTATTCCCTCAAAAAATGCTTGGTATAGCTTTTTATGGCTCAAAGAGGATGTAGAATTTTGCATCCCATCGCTTGTACACAGCAAGACTGGTAGGGGTTCAAATAAGAAGAAACATTAATTCCGATAATATAAAATTGCATTATCTTTGCGGAATATTTTATTTCTCACTCTCATGTTACAATAAAACCGTTTTGGGGATGAAATTAAACAGAAATGCAATATCACTTTCATACTTCTTTCTCCAAAAACCTGCGATATAATAATATACATATTACCATGCCTTGTATTGTTTTCTCTATATCCAGGGTAGAGAAAGTTGTGTGACTGCATTATTTTCGTGGATTTCATTCTTCAATATTCATTCATAGCATGAATTATATTGATATCTTCTCTTATTTGTCAAATTCTAGTTTCATTTAGTTCCAAACGCATCTGAGACCCACACTGGCAACAATATGTTGTCATGTGAACTGTGATTTGGATTTCATAATTCTGTGTAAAAAACGGATTAAGTATTCTCAAAGACATTTAATTTTTGGCATTTAAAATAAAAATTTTGCAAAATCCTGTTGATTCATGTCAGTCAGTCAGTCAGAACAAAACCTCTTATAGTAGTACAAAGTCTGTGCCATGTATATCAGAAGCGTGTGGCACTTTGTTACATCAGTTTACTTGACTTCATTTATTTTGTCTTTGTCTTGATGCCTATTAATATTTTTAAGAAGAAAATATAAATTGAAAAATTTTCTTCTGAATTTTCTCTAAAACTTTACAGGTGTGGGGCCTGGCGTTATCATGTTGGAGGTGAAAGTTGATCTTCTTCTCTGGCCTTACCCTGGAAATTCGGGCTTTCAGTTTAGTCACTGTCGTCTTGTAGCGTGCTGAATTGACAGTTTTTCCAGGCTCCAGGGCATCCAAAAGAACCACACCCTGGCAATCCCAGAAGACTGTGCACATCACTCGGCTTGCAGACGGCTGTGTCTTGAATTTCTTCTTTGACTGAGAATTCGCATGTCTTTTGGATTCGGATGCTGTTGTCGAAGCTGAAAGGAAGTGATTAGATTCAGCTGGTTTCGATTTTTACAAGCGCGGCATGCAGGCTCTGGTTCATCGTTGGCAAACGTGCATAACGAATGGTGGTGACTAGCCTAGAAAAATAAAAAATGGATATGAGTAATTAACCCCTCAGTTTTGTCTATATGAAAATGATTCAAGGTGACAAATCAACTGTATCCAACTATCGTCCTATCTCCCTATTGACAGTTTTTTCATAAGTTATGATAACAGAGTTTTTTTAATCTAAATATAAACAACATACTAGTAAGTGAACAATTTGGTTTGAGAAGAAGTTGCTCAATTAATGATGCTACATTTAAATTGACAAATTATATACTGATGGAATATGCAAAGTTCAGGAAAACAAGGTAGGCCTAGAATTTACCTTAACACAGATGACATTTACTTGTTAGGTGATGACATAAAAACAATCAAGAGAAATGCAGAAAGTCTTTTCGATGCCTGTAGGAATGTTGGATTGGAAAGTAAGTTACTACAGAAAAAACTAAGTATATGGTCATGGAACATCAAAATATTGCTCCACAAAATACCGGTATTAGAATAGCTGGTAGTTTGATAAGCATATGTAATGGAATAGTGTTGTCAATTTCCAAAGCCGTATATGATCACAGTAAAATTTTGTTGTCATGTTAACTCATTTGCATTTCATAGATTCTTTCTAATATATTACCATAAAATGGGCACAAAATTGGGCATTACTCCAGTACTGGTCAATCGATCTGGTCCAATATCAATAGCCTTCTTCCCATGGACATTACAAATGCGTAATGTTATCGCGCGTACAGACAGACGGACAGACATTTTCCCGTCCCCACACAATCTCATAAGGTACCATACTGGCACTTAATAATAAATAGATTGCAGCAAGTGGTACAATTGTGATGGTAGGGGCAGTAATTTGATCATTTGTCCCTTTCACAAAATTTCTGGGGAAGTCCATGGAAAATATGAAAAGGTGATTTTTAGCAAATAAACTCTCAATTAGGCTGTTTAAACTTCACTGCCAGTAGACTATCAACACACATTTTAAAAGTTGGATCACAGCCTGGCAATCTGGGTCACGGCGTTGAAGCCTAGTCTTGCGCTATGCAGCCATCTTGCCTCACCAGAAGACTACATGTAATTCAATGGGAAACTATCATGAGAACTTAGATTAAAGTCTATTTTCACAATTTTCTATTGGAAATTTTGTATCCACTAGTGAACACACTGAAACCACATTGAAAAAGCACGTCCTCTTGCTATTTTTCTCAAGTATTGGTTCCTATTACTTGCTAAAAATTAGGTTTTTGAGATGAAACTTCTTTAGCCGCGGTAGGATTAAATCGAGAGCTTGTGTTACGGACAAAATCGTCACAAAATTAGTGTTATGCTCAAAATCGTCGCGAAATTAGTTTGGTGTGACGGAACGGACCACAGAAAACAATCAACTCAATAATTAGGCTTATCCAAAATTTAAAAAATAAAAAATTCCAAAATTTTAAAAATCAAAAAATTCAAATTAAAAAATAAAAATAAATTAAAAATATAAAATTAAAAAATAAAAAATTCCAAAATTAAAAAATTCAAAGATCCAAAATTTAGAAAATCCAAATTTAAAAAAATAATCCAATGTAAAAAAATCCAAATATCCAAAATTTAAAAAATCAAATATTTAAAAATTCAAAAAATAAAAAATCTTAAAATCCAAAATTTAAAAACTCCAAAAAAATTTAAAAAATCAGAGATCCAAGATAAAAAATTCAAAAAATAGTCACCATAGTAAGCCAGCAAGAGAAGAACATCAATACTATTAATAAACTACAGTATTGCTCAATTACAACACTCATAGTGAAATGACAGGCATAAATGAAATAAGGACATTATTTTATTAAGACTATATTTAGATAACTTCCATTCTATTGATCAAAATAATCATTATATGGGTCATTCTTCAAATACGGGAAAATTTGGAGTGTCTAAAATCAAAATTGTTTAGTTTGTTTTTAAAATCTAAAAAAATGACTAAAATACTTCAGGGGTTTCTTGATAAGACACCAGCAGAGCTTAAATGTTTATATATTTTTTTTAAAGCCATGTGAATGACATCCGTGTACATGTGGATGGCAGAAGGCCACATTAATGACTAACTTTGGCAACAATCTGCTTTTCTTTATGTGATTTCATATTTTTCTCAGTTTACTTCAGTTGATTTTGCACCAAATTTGCAAATTTGTGTGCATACTCCGGAATCAATGTAATTTTAACTAGATTGTGTTTTTATGGTTGGGGGGGGGGGGGGGAATCAAGCAGAAATTCATTTAATCAGTTTTAAGATTTTAAGTAAGGGTAACAGACACCACAAACCCAATAGTACCCTACATTTATCATCTACATGACTTGAGAGTCATCCACATACCCCTTTATGAGGCATGTGGATGACACAAAAATTAGGCATGTGGGTGACAAAAAAGGAGTTTAATTGGTCTTAGCAAGCCATTTCTAAACCTCTGTAGGCTTAACTTCAGTCAGGTAATAATGAAATGCCTACTTACGAATGTAGGGGAGACCGGCCTTGGTTGTCACACTTTTCTATAAAATGCATTTTTAATTATTCCTATCGGTTGTTTTATTTAACTAATTATCAAATCTGTCTTTTCAACTCTTTGGCAAAGTTCAAAACAAACAAGGAAACAGAAAGTATTTAAATATCATCTTTAAAAAAAAAAAAGTAAAATGTGATAACCAACCCCAGCTCAGGGTTGGTTGTCACAGTCATTGGGGTTGGTTGTCACATTGCAAAAAAATAACTGGAATAAAAATGTTGTAAGTTCAACTGTGTGGTATTTAATACTCTGGAAAGCAAGGAAAGCATTCCCATAATATAACATCAATATTATTAAACTGTTGACAAAAGCAAAGAGTTGTATCATGTGACATTAAAATTTTGACTGATACATGGGGTTGAGTCTGACAAGGAACTTTTTGTTTATTTAAAATTGTTAGAAATGAATAAACATTATTATAGCATAGAAATCTTGCATCGCCTTCAATCTCTTATGTTAGGCTTCTAATTTGGTCTGTTGTCACACGAGATAACCAATCCGGACGGGGATGGAAGTCACATGTGACAACCAACCCCTTGGCGCCATTTCGGAATTCCGTTGCTCTAGCGAGCTTTTCTACCAAGCAAAAGCCGAAAAGAATATAGCAATATACTCCTAAATAAATGTATTGTTTAACGTAATATAGAAGATATTTGTAAACTTATCCGTTTACGATAAAGTAGAAGTAAACTTCAGAGCAAAAATTTTATTTTCTACACAGCAAATCACAAATCTTTTAACAATGGACACAAAACTAACACCTGCTTCGCGGGAAACTGCAAGAGGTGCTAATGGTCAAGGGAGCATCTTTCCCACTTGAAACCAATCACTCCTCCCAACTGTGTATCCAGTTACTTACTAGTGTGACAACCAAGGCCGGTCTCCCCTATTGAAACGTGTTCCTTTCTTTGTTTTTTTCTGTCGTAGTATGAGAAATTATACCCGAATACCACACAGGTATTCACCATTTTTGAAAAAAGTATTTATACTCCTCAGTCCAATGGGAACCTTTCTGTCAGCGACTCCCGATAGGTGGCAGCAGGGTCAAAAGAGGTCCAAGCATGTCGTCTGCTGTCCATTGAACATAATGGAACAGACTATTTAAACATCAATCAGAATGCCAGAAAACATGTTGTGGCGATCCTCTGTGTAAAACAGAGGTGTACACATATGCTTTACGAAATATATGGTTATAAAATATAAGGAAGATTAAACGGATGCTAATAGTTAATAGTCTATGATTTCCTTCAAATCTCCTCGCTCAACACTTTCAAATCCTCAGAATTGACTCACTATCTTAATCATTTTTACAAAGAATAAAACTTAACAAGAAGTAGTATTCTCATTATCTACAACAGAAGGCCATGTTTCAAATATCTTCATCAAAAGGACAAGATTCACTTATGTTCTGTTGCTTTAAACAGAAAGTTCGCCCAGCAGGAAACTCAATCATTTATTCTCTTTCAAACTATGATACAAAATTACTTCTATGGACAGTATTTGATAAATACAACTTACTTAATTTATCAACTCCATAACAAAAATTCACATATTTCTGTTTCACATTTCTTATAATTTGTATAATAAAATTATTAATATTTTGTTTAAATTCGTAAGTTTTTTCATTGCAAACATTAAAACAAATCGTAAAATTGAAACAATTTCAAAACTGAATTATTCTTACAGACATTGGTTATTCTTGTAAATTGAAGATTAAAATATATATATATATATTTTAAAGAAGACGTCAAAGCATATTTTTCCTTTCTATACTGACAATTGGCAGTGGCTATTTTTTCCCTCTAAATACAAAAAATAAAAAATAAAAAGATAAATAAATCAACTACACTGTTATTATATACAACTCACTTTTATAATGCACATTAATGATATTAAAACACTATATTAGAACTGGAATTACCGATGCACGTAGATATTTTAACTCGAATCGAAGAGAACATAGGCTAGTATTTTGAATTATTAGCATATGAGAACCCAGTACAATGAATAACAATTCCCTGCGAGCCTTAATTCTGAAACTTATGCAATATAATTCTAAAACAAAAAGTATGAACCTATATTATGGATGGGCGTTGACGTTAAAAATATTACGCATTTAGGCTATAGTAATAATCACAAGAAAATCATTTCCTTATTACCTTATTTTGACATTCCAGCTTCTTTCAAATTACGTTGACTTCATGAAAAGAACATTCTATTACTAATATGATACACTATTCAAATACTTTTATTTTTATTTGTTTTCCACAAAAAAACTTAATGACAGCTATAATTCTGGAGCATGTCTTATTCGTAAGCCTTTGAAGGATATTATTTAGAAGCAAGCAAACGTAACCTAAATTTATTTATAAAATATTAATGATAATAGGAACAAAATATTTACACATTTGCCCTAGTAGCACACTTCGTTGGCCCATCGGAAGGATTTGGTTGGCATGGAAGGGATATGCTGGGAAAACGTTAGTTGTAATTTCCTCGGTTGCGCCAACGCATTTATCGGCTGCTTTCCCCGACCGTCCTACCGTTGGGGTTTGATTGTTGGCCCAACAATTTTTTTTGTTGGAATATAATCGCATTTATGTTAAAATTAAAGTGTTGAAATAACATTACGAGCGTTAAATTTTTATTTCCTATAAAATAAACTGTGTTAATTCATTAATTATTCAAGCTTCTCATCCTGCGCGCTCCAGTCCTCTTCGGAAATTTCCGGCATAGCTCGTAGGTCGTCGACAACCACGCATAACATCGCATAACCGTCATTCGCCATCTTGATTGTATTAAGGAAGTATTTTTTGATCTGACGTGTTCTATATCCTTGAGCCCCGCTCAACACAGGATCTACAGGACGAGATATCTACATCTACATCTACATCTACATCTACATCTACATTAGGTAAGCCCTTTGATTGTTCTCTTAAAATAACGTTATCATTTTTACACAATACTGTATTATGAGTGTTGCATTCATATTATAATTGAAGGTTCGTTCAACGTTACAGTACTGTAATTTCCTATTGCAAATTTGTTTCAGATGATTTACATAAAGAAAGGCAGAAGGAAGTAGAGAAGGAGCATCATATATAAGCAACGCAATTCCAACTGAATTGAAACGCAGTTCAAGATCAGCAGTTCTACAGTTCAAAATCTACATCAATTGCGGGATTTTCAAGATTTCAAACTTGCAAGTAGCCTACATGGAGCATGCATGATTATTTGTCTAGAATCAAGTAAAAATGTTAAGGTATAAATATTTGATTTATTATTAAAATGCAGATGCCCTCATTATATAGTCTAAAAAATATGAAGTGAACATTGAGGTTAGGGAAACATTTTACAGTACAGATAAAGGGAAGGAATCGATTTATAGTGCATAATATGTAGGCTATAATAAATACATCTTGCTTTTCATAGTAACCTAATCTATTTCTTTGCACTAGTAGGCCTAAATAATTTTCAATCTCGTAATATGTAACTTGCAGTTGGGGTAGGTAAGCTCTATCCACAATGCGCAGTCTGCAGTTGTTAGTCGGTAGACGGTAGGTTGTAGTCAAAGTATAACGTGTGGTGATCAATGGACGCCATTCACAATGTGCAGTTGCAGACGACAGCTGACAATCGTCAGTTGGTAGACAGTAGTCGGCAGACGAGAAATTCATCTCTGACTACGAACTGAACGTCTGCAAGTAACATATTACACGAATGAAAATTATTTACTAGTGCAAATACACAGATTAGCATACTACGAGAAAGCAAGATGTGTTTATAACATATATTATCCAATTATAAAGAGATTCCTCCACCTTTTTTATTCTGTAAAATGTTTCCCTAACCTCAATGTCGACAGCATATTGTAGACGACTCGAGTGCTGCTCCCAAGCGGCCGATTGCAAAAGCAAACTTCCGACTACTGACTAACAACTGACGACTGCGCATTGTGGATAGAGCTTTAGTCGAAGATGAATTTCTCGACTGCTGACAGCAACTGTATTTTGTGAATGGCGTACATTACTCACCACTTGTTTTACTTTGACTACCGACTACAGACTGCCACCTGCACATTGTGGATAGAGCTTTAGGCCTAATACGTTAGTTATATAATCAACTCTACCAAGTAACTTGCATTCTACAGTGAGTCCCACGCAAGAGTTGGCCAATGACGCTGGTTTCTGCGTCGCGGCTGGCACAGCTCCAACTCCCGAGCGATCGGGTGAAATATCTACGCAAATAATGCCGCGGTCGTTGTAATGATTCAGGTTCTCACATTTACAGTTAAAATTACAATAAAAATAACCACGTATCTCATCACAAAAGATGTTGGAAATGTTCTCCTCTTGCATCCAGACAATACTGGCACCTTTTTAGGAAATTTTCTTTCACGCGCATAAGTTCAGCTTCCGAGACAGAGTTACTTTCTCTTTTGATAGGCCTATGTGATATTGTCATTAATTTCTTCTAACTGTATGTAAATATTATTTATGGGGAACTTGAAAAATAAAGTGTATAGATCAATTTCCCATACATAAGAAGAACTTAAAGACAATATCACAAAAGAAATTAATTCTATCTCGGAAGCTGAACTTAAGCGCGTGAAAGAAAATTCCCTAAAAAAGGTGCCAATGTTGCGCGTATGCAAGAGGAGAACATTTCCAACATCTCTTGTGATTAGGTACGTGGTTATTTTCATTGTAATTTTAACTGTAAATGTGAGAACCTGAATCATTACAAAGACGCCGGCATTATTTGCATAGATATTTCACCCGATCGCTCGGGAGTTGGAGCTGTGCCAGCCGCGCCGCAGAAACCCGCGTCATTGGCCAACTCTTGCGTGGAACTCACTGTATTTGCCTGTATAATTTTAAAACATAGTTCATGACAGGGTTAAAAAATGCATTTACATTATGTTTGAATAACCGTCTAAATCTGATTAGCTTAACTTGATTGCTAGAATGCTTTTCCATCAAATTGTTTCATCTATCCCTATAGGCCTATATGTGCACTTAATAGATTATAGGCTGTGTGGGTTATCTTGGCTCTGTGGTCATAAAACTACCCGGCTACTATTCAGCAGGTAGCCAAAAGTTACTCACTCCACTATCCCACTGAGCAGAGTGTGGGGTAGGGTTGTATAGAAAAAATGGGGGAAAACCAGAAATTCGAGGATTAAGTAATCGCCAGATGTGTTAAGCAGTCATATTGTCGTTCAGAAAAGGAGACGTGGCGGCTTGTTACTTTAAATGGTGCTTATGTTAAGTCCTATGAAAGTGGCCAATATAGACACACAGACCACCACTGCTTCTAGCATTTACACTGATAGTATTTCTCCCATGCCACCCTCGTCATGGTGACAGCTACAAATTCGTGGAGTGAGTAACCTTTCACAATAGTATGTTTCTATCTCTTTCTGTTCAATAACTGACTTCTGCCAAACATCTTCTGTCTCAATTTTCTGAACCGTGCCAACTTACATCAAACAGGGTATAGGTTATTTAAAACATCTTTACGAAATCATGTAAAATCTCTTCACAAATTTCTAAAGAATTCTATCTGTTCTATTCTTAATTTAGGCTTACATTCAGTCACAATTTTGGTTATAACCCCAATAGGCTACAGTTTGTAGAATTCAATTTATAATGAAATGATCTTAACATCAGTCTTTGTAAAAGTAAAATATTACTAGATTATGGAATAAAATGGGAATAATGGAACTTTGTGCCCCACGCGTTCCCCTTTCCACTCGCCTGGCTGCTTCCCGAATGCCACCTGCCACGCTTCCCTGCAGGTCATGCCGTCATGGCTGTAGCCGCTGCTCAACGCCGGTAATGCGTAATTGCGATTGGCATGTCACCTAATATTTCACAATAAAAATAAAATACCCTTGCACCTGGCATTCAACCCAATTCTGTACTAATTCCATCCTACTATCCCCCACAAATCCTATTTCCCTTAAATCTACATCCTAATATTTTCTTTCCACCTACGTATAAGTCTTCCAAGTGGTCATTTCCCTTTGGGTCTCCCACTCAGCATTTTTTAGATGTCTTTCCCCCCCATACGCACAACATGTTTAGCCCATTTCATTCCCTGTGATTTAATTTCCCTTACTATATCTGGTGGCGAGTACAGATTATGAACCTCGTCGTTATGCAGTTTCCTCCAGTCCCCATTTCCATCTCTCCCATAGGCCCAAATATTTTCCTAAGCAGCCTGTTTTCGAACACACTCAGATTATGTTACAAACTGCATCTTACAATCAAAATTGTAATTGAATGTAAATTAAGAATATAATAAATAGAATTATTATGAATTTTGAAGAGATTTTACACAAATTTTTAAAGCTTTTTTAAGCCTATATTGAAGTCTTTTAAATATTATTTGATAATGAATAAGCTAATCTAAGTGCATAGGTCTATAGGAATAGATGGAACAGCATTTTAGAAATTAAGCTCTTACAGGTTAAGCTAATCAGATTAGACTGTTTTTCAAACATAATGTAAATACGCCTTTTAACTCTGTTATGAACTATGTTTTTAAATTATACAGGCAAATAGAATGGAAGTTACTTGATAGAGTTGATTATATTTCTAACGTATAGGCCTAATAATGGTGATGCTATAACTGGTCACAAGACAGCTGTATAACAAATTAACTAATCACAGTAGGCTAAAAGATTGCACATTGTTACTTAGGCCTATATGAGAATATACAGATTAACACCATATAATATTGTAAACGTTAATGGTAACATTCTTGGATTTCCTAGACTATATTGAGGGCATAAGGTGGAAAGATCAACTTACATAAATCAACTATTCTCACATTACATAAAAATGAAGTTTATTAATATATGTTATGTAGTTCATAATATATATATCTGACTTATCCATAACTTGTAAAGCAGCAATAACAATAAACTATTCATTATTCATTTCTCTGAATTTTATTTAGCCTATAGCCAAGATTCTTTCCTTATGTTATACCATGTATCACCATTTTTCTGAGGTATAGAATTCTGGACCAAGGTGCACATAGCCTCATGAAGACGAGGAGCCACTTGATAAAGAAATAGCGGTTTCAGTCATGAAGACAACCATCTGCCAATGTAGAAGAATGGAGGAAGAAGATGCAACATGGGATGAAGTTCTCGACCATTAGTATTACAGTGCTTTCACTGTACGACTTGGCCAGCAATCGCGCGGGCCGACTCCGTGACTCATGCATCAAGCTCCAGAGTGATGTCTCGTCTCACCGCTGAAGTCTAGCATGTGATCTGATTGTGTTCACACGTGAATAATTATTACAGCAGTGTTTGTGTTTTCTTATGGTTAAAGTAGTTTTTAGTTTTGCTTGTAGTGTTTTAAAAATGCCACAACATAATTATACATTAGAACTACTGCGTGTGAATAGCAATTTCCTCAAAAGGTGACGTAGATGTAATGATGCAGAAGGACGGCATTTCCAACATCTCCTGTGATAAGGTAAGTTTGTATTTTTATTTTATATTTTCATATTTTATTGTGATTACAATTACGGAAATATATCGATTTGCCTGGAGTACCGTGATCTGGCCTCGCATGCGGTTAATCTGTGTTGGTGGAGCGGCCCGTGCGATTGCCAACCAAGTCGTACAGTGAAAGCACTGTATAACCATCAATAAGCCATCCAAATCCAATGATTTCCCTATATTCCTCCATTAGGTTCTGCTTTCTTGTCTTGGTTTCATGTTTATTTTATCATAATTAGGTAGTTGATAAAATATTTTCCTCAGCAACTGCAATTTGAGAATGATTAGCAAGTCCATGCAAATCTTTCGCACTTCGCCCCTTTTGATAGGTGCCCAGGAAAACTAGGCATTTAGCTAACTAATAAATTCATTCTTATACATTCACAAAATACAGTATACGGTTGAATTAAGAGCAACATATGAACTGTATACTGTGTTTTGTGAATCTGTATGAGTGAATTTATTAGTTAGCTAAATACTTGGTTTTCTTGGACTATTATCAAAAGGGGTGAAGTGCGAAAGATTTGCATGGATTTATAAGTCATTCTTAAATTGCAGTTGCTGGGGTAAATATTTTATCAACTACCTAATTGTGACAAAATAAACATGAAACCAAGGCAAAAAGCAGAACCCAATGGAGGAATGTAGGGAAATCGTTGGATTTTGGTTGGCTTATGGATGGAATTCGGATGGCAACAGTTGGCATTCTGTTGGCATTACAATGATGGCCCAACAGATCGCCAACGAACATTCCCAACTGTTGGGATTTTGTTGGATATTGGTTGGCTACAGTTGGCAGTTGGTTGGGTAAAATGCACTTTGCCAACCGAACCCCGACGGACATTCCTAACCGTTGACCAACGAAACATGGCGACCATTTCCCAACATTGGGCCAACGAAGTGTGCTACTAGGGTGTATCCAAGTTCTCTACTTTCTATAACTACTGTGTTATATTAATCAAATATTAGCATCTGTTTACCACACAGTAAATCCATAACCGAAAGCTGAAATATAGACAGAATATTGTGAAAGCAAACAACCATGAACCTAAATTACTTTTTAAAAATGACTTACAGTATAAAGAATGTTTTTAACATATTTACGACTATGGTTATAAATCTAAAGAAGATGGGATGTTTTCTTCGTGAAGTACTGTACAACAAGTTTTAAATGTTTCATAAAATTTGAAATATTTCTTCGCCATTTAACGAATACAAATGTCATCGCGATATACAGGAATAATTTTAATATTTTGAATTATTTGTCACTAAGCTACACATGTCTCTGCCACTGCAAAATAATTATTGTTCCTGTTTTTGCTGACTCACCCCACGGGTTCTTTTCGACTTAATAATTACAACCAATTATTACTTCAGACAGACATTAATTATTTAATTCTTTTAACAAATCAATACTTTTTCTGGCGATCTCACACTCTCCTAGGCAGAATATAGGTATCTGATTTCTGGAATATAACTTAAACGTTATTAATCGCCAGTTTTTATAGGAAAGCCACCATTATTCACATCTATTGATACGCATAAGTATATGGCAGAACGAGATGGCAGGACCTCCTCAGACCCTGCTGCGCTCTGGTGGACAAATTTTTAACTGCACGTAAAAGGTTCCCATTACATTATTAGCTAAAATGCTAAAATTCACATCGCTGTAACGCTCTTGTGGCTTGTACTCGATCAGCTGCTACAGTGTAGTAATATGGCGGTCCGTGCATCAACGTGGCTTCACTGCCGCCAATAGTACAGCATATAGAACAAGAGTTAAATTATATAAGGTTTGAATTTTTCTCGGCGAATAATATATAAAAGTTCTTCACAGGCTCACAGCCGAGTCAATGGTTTAATAAACTCCGAGCTTTCGGACTCCAAATCTCTGAGCCCTTCTTCTGGGAAAGTGGTGGACTAAAACCAATAAATCAAAGACAACTGTGGAACAAGGATGGTAATGTAATGAGAAAGCATATCCCAATAGACACTACATTGGAGTACGAGGAGATCAAAGATGCTATAGAACCAAAAAGAATAAACAGGAAACTGTACACAGAGACACTAGAATACACCAAAAAGCAGAAAGACGATATAGAAAAGCTTATAGAAGAAAATAAACTGGACGAGGCATCGAAAGCAATAACAACAATAATGAAGGAAGCAATCAGCAGCCCTAAACAAGGTAAAAGCATCAAACTACAAGGAAGGACTACAAAAATACCAGTCTCTGAGAGAATGAAGTACAAAGAACTACTGAAGCGGAAGAAAACACAACACATGGAAACGGAGGAAATCAAGAAAGCAGAGTCAGATCCACACAAGGCACTAAGACCGAGGAAACCCCGGTTCCCAGCAGATATTCCAATGAACATATTGGAAACCCAAGTCAAGAACACAAATGCACAAAAGGAGACAAGGCCGGAACGAGCAGAAGTGGATACCATAGACCAATGCCCATATTTCACAAAGAAAGAACTACAACAAGCGGTAAGAGCATTGAAAACCAACAAAGCTCCAGGACCCGATAGTATTTGTAACGAACATATAAGAGATGCATACCCGCTCTTAGAAACGACATGGCTGAAGCTGCTAAATAAATGCTTAGAAACTGGTGAAATACCAAACGAATGGCGCCAGGCAACAATGAAAATGATATATAAGGGAAAAGGAGACCCAAGCACACCGGAGGCATACAGATGAATCGTCTTAGAACCTACACCCCTCAAAATACTCACCAGAATGCTAGTAACAAGAATCAGCCCAACGGTAGACAAACATATGCCAGACGAACAATTCGGATTCCGAAAGGGGAGATCGACACTCACAGCAGTGGAATGCCTAATAAATAATATCAAGGACGAACTAAGCAAGGACAAGGGAAAAATGAACGTAGTATTCGTAGACTACAGCAAGGCATTCGATACAGTAAAGAGAAAAAGGTAGTAGACAAATTGAGGAAAATCGTAGAAGATCCATGGACAGTGACACTAATATCAAACATACTAGCAGAAAACGCAATACAAATAGAAGACGGTGTGACAAAATCCAACTGGATCAACCAAACAAATGGCGTAATGCAGGGCGACCCCTTAAGTCCCGTCTTGTTCAATGTACTCACGCATGACGCAATACACGAAATAAATAAGGCAACACAGGAGGTGACAGCATACGTGTACGCAGATGACATGGCGCTAGCATCAAGCTGCAGAGCAGAACTCCAGAAGGCGGTGGACGCATTGGAAAACTGGGCGGAAGAAAATGAAATAGAAATAAACCAGAATAAGACAGAGTATGTAGTATTCCACAAGAGAGGGAGACTAGCAGCACACACAGACATATACTGCAAAGGACACCCGCTAAAAAAATGCAAACATGTACACAGTGGCGTCACGTGGGTAAAATATTTGGGTGTTCACATGGGGCTAAAAATATAAAAACAAAATACAGGACTTACGAATCTCATCATTTGTAGAGAAAATGTACTCTTCTTTCTTTCTGTGCAGCGAACTTCTCCATAACTTTAAAGTTGAAGTCTTTCTTCTCGCGCACCAGACGTTTCTCTATTGCCAGCATTGCAAGTGCTGCACGGTATTCACACATTAATAAACAAAATTACTTTTAAGTTCACTGGTAGAAAACGAACTAGCCTATTGAATGCATTTCCCAAATGGTTATAGTAGTGAACTATATATACTGTTCTACTCTTTAACTACTATAACTATTCTTTAAACTAGGCTAGAATTATTAATATTACAAAGAAACAATTACTTCACGCTGTGAGAATTCCAATTGAACTGATACGGAATTCCTGTTTGGGAGAGAATGTAACTGTAAACTTCGCACCCCTTACTACAAACAGGAACAGTAGACCACCTACGACCCGCTGGTTAATATTTGCTGACCAGAAATAAAATTATATTTTGAAGTTTTGAGCAAAACACAAGGTATAGACAGGGATAGAAGACTTTTGCAACTTATACCTTCCAGCTGAGGATGAAAGAGAAATCACTCTTCGGCTATGTATCAATGTACTAAAGTAAATATTTATTTATTTATGAATAATTATAATAATGGCATATTGATGTAGGTAATTGTGACATAAACGACGGAATGTAGAGGAAATAAACAGCAAATCAAAGCTTCACTGTGAATTGGGACAATGCGACAACACTGTTCACACCTTTATAATAAGGGAAGATGGATGGGTCATAAAACAAGTTCCCTCTGGCAGCTCGCAAGTTGGATGAGATGGAGGGGTGGTAAGAAAAATACGTCGGAGAACTGTAGTGCCATAGAGCTCTGAGTTTACCGATGTTGCCGTCTTCAGTTGAAGGGGGAAAAATCAGATGCGTTGCCCGATGCTGCCCTCTTAAGGTCGGGTGCACGAATGACGTGTGATCCTGTCACACGTGCTAGCTGCGGAGCCCCTGCTAACTTTAGGTTATGCAAAAGCAATACTAAGAGGTTCACCCCTTAGCTAGTGAACCACCTCGAGGAAGCCCGCAAAAGGGAACAAAATACACATCTTTCTATACAGCGAGACGGCAAACCATACAAGAATTATTATTTATTCAATAATGCTGACAAAATTAGGTAAGATAAGAATTATTAGTGGGTTCACGTGCTCATGTGATCCTATGCAGGAGACGCCACTGCATGTACAAATACCTGGGAGTGACCATCCAACAAACCGGAACATCATATGCAGTACACCTGAAACAGAGACTGATAGCAGCAGTAAGAGCAATCAACGATATAGAAAACATAAAGCTAATATCATTACAGACGGCAATGAAACTGTTCGAAACGAAAGTACTGCCTACCCTAACGTACGGACTGGAAACCATATAGGAACAACTAACAGAACGGAAACTCCACAGTATTGAAAGCCTGAAGGCTATATTTTTTTAAACGAGCGATGGGCGTATCGAAGTATACGCCCTCCAGACTAAGTCTACGGCCAGACAGAAAGCGATAAAGTAGTGCGATACGTTTGTAGCGAGTTGAACGATAAGCGATACTAGCCAGACAGAAGAAGCGTGGTGGAATCTCGCACGCTGCTACAGTAGAATGGCGCTATCAAAGAGAGCACGTAAATTATTCTTGCGTAGTGAGAATTTGTCGTGGAAACTACAGTATTTTTCAAATGAGAAGCCATTTCCCTCACCGCCAATCACGTGTACGAGCTAACGAAATGCCGCTAGCAGAAAGAGTCTTCCCTCCGTCTCGCCGTCTCTGATTGGACCGCGTATCTAAGCAGGAGAATGACAAACGGCTTGTCATCTGCAAAACACTGTAGATGATATACCAGAGAGACAGAGTGGGTTTATAAAATTAACAGACAAAGAATGCAATATGGGGAATATCATACCTTATTCCAAAATTTATGTGAATATCCAGAAAAGTTTTATGAGTACTGTCGGATGTCGAAAAGCACATTCAAGTTGATTTTGAAGGCGATTGAGAAGAAACTGGAAAAGACTGAATTGCAGAAGATCTATTTTACCAGAGGAAAGATTAGTTGTAACTCTCAGGTGAGTTTTTATTTTAAAACGTTAAATTGCACATTTTAATTCACAAGGAACAAACACCTATCGAGGCGGAATAATAGATGGCTGTAAATAGGAGCAATGTGCATTGTCAGGAAATATCAAAACATGGTGCACGTGTTCCTTACTAGCAGCAACTCTCGACTGACGCAGCGTGTTAAGCGATTCTCGTATCGCACTCTTATGACGCGCGATTGCCTATGTGGCCATCGAATAGAATGATCATTCATTTGACTGCATAAGCGGGAAACGCGTAAGCCGCTTGTAACGTATAAAACGCAACGCACTCTGTCTGGACGTACCCTAACGTATGTGATGGCACGAGAGACGTACCTATTAGAGGATCTCAGGCTGAAACACCTGCTGCCGACAACGCAAGCGGTGAAAGACGCACTACAAGAGCGCCAAAGAAGAAAACGAGATCTGGGAAGACTTCTACCTGACAGAAGCAGTGACAACGAACCAAAGGCAGAAGTCAAACTATGAACTACGGCACGTAGTAGCACGTAGGCTCGCAGTGCATGGTTTCCACGCCAAGATGTGTAATAATAGGAAATATCACAATCCAACAGACACATGTATGTGTGAACTGTACGGAGAGAAGTGCGGAAGATACCACATACTAGAATGCAGAAACAGAAACCGAAGCCTGAACGAATATGCCCGAACATAAGCGAACTAAAGAAAAATCCAATACACAATGTGTGAACATACCCAAATTTATAAATAGTACAGCATGCACCATTGCCGATCTATCTCTATATATCTGTGAGTTGGATACAATAATAAATACATATTAACAAGACAAATTGCACAAAATTCCTTGGATTACAAATAGACGGTACCTTAAGTTTGAATCATTATTCCTAAATTAAGCTCTGCTTGTTTTGCAATATATAAATGTTAAAATCGTTTTATAAAGTCGCCTATTTTCGTCAAAAGGAAATTAGAGTTTATTTAGTTTAAAGACTTGTCAGTAGCGTTGACTACACTGGGGACGAACAACGAGCTAGAATAGAGATTATAGAGTGGCTGTTGCGCCGCCATATTTGAAGCAAATTGAATGTGCATCCGCCATGTTCTCAGCTGCCGGGCTGTCACATTAAAGTATTGTTGTAAACTAGAACCTGGGACTATACATACTGTGTACTGAAAAATCACCACTGTATACTTCAATATAATAATCACATCACATATTATGTCAAATTAGCAATTAAATTTTCTTTAGGAATAATACGTAAAATAATATAAATCATGTTGGCTCGAAATCCTACGCGTAAGAGTTGAGAAAACCCATTGGTAGGCTATTGTACTAGAGAAACAAATCGAAACACAAGTGAACTAAAAAAAAAAACTTCAGAAACTCCAGTTCAGAAAATAATGTAGTAATGCAATAGGCCTACTCAGAATAATTTACAATATAGTAGACGCCATATTAGGCTTAGCGGAAATTGCTAAATTTAAGTGTACCATTCACACTCAGACCAAACCAGTCTTCAAAGAACTGAATATTTTATCACTTGGTGGTGCAGAAGAATAAATAAAAAAAATGGCATGAGAAAAATAGGCCTATGTTTGTTGACAAGATACAAAAAAGAAGTGTGACAAAAGTGAAACTTTTTGATTTTTTCACTTTTGGACTATTTCATTTTTTCAATCTTGGATTGCTGGACTTTTTTTACTTTTTGATTTTTTAATTTTTGATTTTTTAATTTTGGAATTGTGGATTTTTTAAATTTTAGATCTTTAAATTTTTAATTTTGGATCTTTTAATTTTTTAATTTTGGAATTCTGGTTTTATAATTTTTTGTTTTTTAATTTTTTAATCCTTAATTTTTTTATTTTTGGGATTTTTTAAATTTGGATTTTCGGTTTATTAATTTTAAATTTTTAAATTTTGAATTTTTTTTATTTTTAAAAATATTGGATAAGCCTAATCATTGAGTTGATTGTTTTCTGTGCAGTCTGTTCCGTCACACCTCACTAATTTCGTGACGATTTTGAGCGTAACACTAATTTCGTGACGAATTTGAGCGTCACACAAGCTCTCGATCTACCCCTACCGCGGCTAAAGAAATTTCACTTCAAAAATTTTCAATTTTACACACTCTTAAAATATTTAAACAGTGCCCACGCAGCACGATATGTATAATATACGTATGTTTTAGAGCTACATATATATCATACGTTTGATCAAATTCAAAACGTAAATTATACGTATATTTTATATCCAATATATACATGTATAAAAACTGTTGTAATTTAATCCTGCTTTATGTTCATAATATATCAAAATTAAGTTACTGTTACATAAGCAATTTATTATCTAAAAAAATCTAATTTATTGTTCATTTGCTATAATCAAAATGACGTACAAAAAAATTGGCAACTATACATAAATTTTACGTCTAGAATTTGACATTGTAAATGCACCTGTTTATTGTGTTTTACTCTAGTAAATCGATTTGGTTAAATTAAGGGAACGAAATACAATTTACTCACGCTAATAAGAAATTAATAAAAAATGGTTTAACATGATTACATCCGTAAACTCAGTAGGACTATTTTTCTGGTAAGCACAGAACACAAACATAAGCTTGCGCGGTTGCGTCACCTTGTGCTGAGTCGGAACTCTGAAGAACACCAACGGTCACGCGGGGTTTAGGGGTTATAAGTTTCGTTTGTTCTTTGAGTTTGTTATTTTGACTCACTGTGCAGAAGAATAATTATACGTTTTGCTCTACCCGTTTCTTCTTTGTCGTTTGATAATTTGGAAAGGAGGTAAGTGCTTTTTAATATTTGTAATATAACTTTTGTAGATATAATAACACGTTTTGGCAACCGAATAGGGCCTAGTTGTTTTTTCACTTTTAAACAGTGTTTGTGTTTTCTTTAAGATAATATTTTATTTATATCAAGCAAGTATCATAAGAAAGAAGGCATGCACTAGGAAAGCCAATATTAATTTATTGTTCTATAAATTTTGGTTCTTAACCTAAAACTTTAACCTATAATTTCATAAGTGGCAAAAACCTTTTTAGCGATAGTTTTCATCGCAAATACCGACGGTTGACCAGTTTTTTTAAGGCTACAAAAAGATAGGGTTTTGTTACCTGTGTGTTTTTTTTTTACTATTGCGGAAAACCACTTAAATTACTACCCCTAACTTAACCTGTAAATATCAAAATTGCTCATTTATATAAGTTAATATACCAAATGGCAGTTCTCAGTATGATTGGGATGGGAAAAAATAAATGTAAGTCGCACCTTGGATGAATGTTCCAGCCCTCCACTCCCTTGCGATGCACTTTCTTTTATACCACGATCTAGCGAATTCTTCGGTCATCATATTACGTACATACTCGTGATTGGACGTTGGTAGTGTGACGTCATACCGCTAAACAAAAGGTGATAGGCTTACTAACCTCTGGAAGATATAATATGCCACATTTTCGAAACCTACAGTGTACCATACATTATTCGAAAATGCAAGGGCACTTCGCTTCAGCTACTGCCTCTGCTTCGCGCACTTAACTATGTGGATAGTGTTATGCATTATTTAGACTATTTGCCGAGGTGATTGTGGTCTGATCGGGAGTGCCGAGTGAGCTAGCGGGTAGTCATTTCTATGCAACCTGCTGGTATTTGGTACGATCGGGAGTATGGAGAGAAGGAATGGTCGGGAGTGCCGAGATAACAAGCCTGTGGTCACCATAGCATCGCATTGTTCAGCGACTTACTCTTATCTTTCACCATTGGGGGAATCAAATCTACAAAGTTAGATACAACAGTACCGTAACATATTCATGGTTTTGCACTGCTTATGATAGTGCAGCCAAAAGGTTAATATAATAACTTTCGGGAGCCTAACTTTAATTCCGCATCACTTCCTCATGGTTTGTGCTAGTATAATATGCTTAACAGGCGCAAAACCGTGAATATACATTATGGTACTGTAGTGTATAGTATCTAACTTTGTAGATTTGATTATCCAATTCATAGGCTACCGAGAACTGCCATTTGGTATATTAACTTAGATAAATGAGCAATTTTGATATTTACAGTGAGGTTAAGTTAGAGCTAATCATAGGTTACCGAGAACTGCCATTTGGTATATTAGGCCTAACTTAGATAAATGAGCAATTTTGATATTTACAGCGAGGTTAAGTTAGGGCTAAGTTAGTTTACGTGATTTTCTGCAGTAGGCTATAGTAAAAAAAATAACAGACACACACAGTTAACAAAACCCGGTAGTCTTTGAATATAATACTGTGTCTCACACTGCTGCATCCCACTACAGTTTGCTTGAGTGCACCACCAGTCAAAACAGGAATGATTTTAATGTATAAAATTATTCACTGTTGAATTCGAATGTATTAAATTCACAAACACTGCTTTCACAACCCCAAGCTTGTGTTAAGCTTGTCTGCCTTGATCATTAAATTTACTATTTTCTCGCATATCTGATTCCGGCTCTTGGAACACTCCCTCGATCATTAAAATTACAATTTTCTCGTGTCTTATTTTGGATCCCCCCTCCATGCTCATAAACCGGCAGTGTCAACGAGACTATAAATGATACCCTAGGCAGGAGCTTCGGTATAGCTTGTTTTTTTATTATTTGTAACAGGTTGTTTTTGTAAGCTACAAAGCAAGTTATAAGAAATATCTCTAGACTGCAGTGGGATGCAGCATTGTGAGAAACACAGTATTATATTCAAAGACTACCAACTTTTAGAACCTAGTCTTGTGTAACTTATATGTTGTGGCAGATTAAAGACCATCACTTGCATAATATTAATTTATGCTCTAATGGTGATAAATTATTTCCAGGTATTTATTGATATTTACTTAATGTTTCAGGTGTTCTGAGTAATGATCCTCGTAAGGATACCTTCACGTAGGCTACAAGGTCTTCGAATTGCATTTAAGGGAATGGTTTCGCCAGGCAAAGACCAGAATAAGTGGTAAAAAAGAGAAACAAGATCATTAACATTGTAGCAAGATTGAGCTCGGAATTATGTTAATTAATTATTAAATTTTATTTCGCCGTAAATCTCTATACAGAAATATTGGTGCTAAATTACTTAAGACTAAATATATCTTATACACAAGTAGTGGTGAGATTAAAACGATTACATTGTAAGTGTGATGTCATGCAATATATTAACTATGATAGTAGTACTATTGATAATTATGCTACAGTCCTGATTGAGCGTTCAGTTGAGTATATTTAAATTACTTGTTCAAATACTCAAGGCATTCATTAATACTGTAGAAGCAGTGTTGGATTAGGAAATGTTTGACACAGTTTCTGTATTTCATATAGGCTACTCCGTGTGTTGAAATACTTTATTAAGAGAGTTATATTATTATTCCTTTATAGGATAGGGAAGATTTTTTTTGTTTGTTTTGTTTGTTTGTTTGTTTGTTTGTTTGTTCTAATACTGTTAATATGAATTTTATTGTGGCTTTTTGTACAATAGTTGTGAATTGCCTCATTTTTGATGAAATTATGTTTGTTTTTATGAATGAAACTTACTGCTTCTACAGTGAGTCCCATGCAAGAGTTGGCCAATGACGCGGGTTTCTGCGTCGCGGCTGGCACAGCTCCAACTCCCGAGCAATTGGGTGAAATATCTACGCTAATAATGCCGCGGTCGGTGTAATGATTAAGGTTCCCACATTTACAATTAAAATTACAATGAAAATAACCACGTACCTCACAACAAGAGATGTTGGAAATGTTCTCCTCTTGCATCCACACAATACTGGCACCTTTTTAGAAAATTTTCTTTCACGCACTTAAGTTCAGCTTCCGAGACAGAGTTACTTTCTCTTGTGATAGGCCTATGTGATATTGTCTTTAAGTTCTTCTAACAGTATGTGAATATTATTTATGGGGAAACTTGAAAAATAAAGTGTATAGGTCAATTTCCCATACATAAGAAGAACTTAAAGACAATATCACAAAAGAAATTAACTCTATCTCGGAAGCTGAACTTATGCGCGTGAAAGAAAATTTCCTATAAAGGAGCCAGTATTGCGTGGATGCAAGAGGAGAACTTTTCCTACATCTCTTGTGATGAGGTACATGGTTATTTTCATTGTAATTTTAACTGTAAATGTGAGAACCTGAATCAATACACTGACCGCGGCATTGTTTGCGTAGATATTTCACCCGATTGCTCGGGAGTTGGAACTGTGCCAGCCGCGACGCAGAAACCCGCGTCATTGGCCAACTCTCGCATGGGACTCACTGTAGTATGTAAAGACAGGGTACTGGTAGGATTTTTAGATTTTTGAACGAGTCCCTAGGGCCTACACACTTCACTATTATTATGTATGATCATTTCAATAGGTCTTCCCATCATCATCATCAGCTGATGTGTTTGTTTTAAATTCAATTCAGTTCTTTTATTCACCATTTAAAAAATTTGCCAATAAGTTAGGTAAATACTGCTTCTGCTATAGTTTTACACTTTTGGAAACCGAACTGTTCTTTGGAAAGGATATTGTTTTTTACTATGAATGATAAGAGCCTTTTATACATTGCTTTTTCTAAGTTTTTGAGAAAACTGGTAATAGTGAGATAGGTCTGCAATTTTCGGTGTTACTAAAGTCACCTTTTTTAAATACAGGGCAAACTTTTGCTGTTTTGAATATTTATTTGTATTTTCTTTAAGCTTTTTGTAATGTGTTAAGAATAAAATATTGTAATACATATTGTTATGGTGCTATTATTTAATTTTCTTACCTACAATCTGTATTAAATGCAATGTTGGGGTCTTTTTTGTCAATTATTCACAGCTAGCTTGTTTATAGTTATTCTAAAAAAGCTAGGCATATATTATGGATCATATAAATACTTATATACATGATTTGTAGGTGTTCTAATTCTATTTCTTAACTTCCTACATTTAAGGAAAATTTGCTTCAAAATGCAAAAACAATATGGGAGATGCAATTTTAGAAACATTGTTTACAAAAATTATACAGGGACATTCTTTCTCAGCATGTCGCGTAACTGGCTGCCGCATGCACTGCACCTCATGCTCCAATGGCCAATGCCCCTGCATGCCCCCCTGCATTAACCCGAGTCTCAGAATTTGTACTTGCTATGCTCATATAGAAGATGCTGTAATTGTTCCAAATTTTCTGCCACATACAGTACTATAGCAGTGTTTATGCGGCTGGCTGAGCGGAGTGTGTTTGTTACTGTTATGTTATGATTAAGAGGCTCTCAGTGCAGGGTTTCTTTGTGTACTGTGAAGCCCAGTCCGTAACTCTGTGATATTTCAGTGTAATATTTAATTGTATACTGTGTTGTGTAATAATCCTTTGCGGATTATACACATCACGTACATGAGGACAAATAAGTCATGTGCTAGAACAAAAAAATTTTATCAGAAGTTTCCAGACAGGCCTATTCCGACCGCAGTACCATAATATGTCTTGCAAACACATTTAAGGATACAGGTTCTATGAAGGATCCATGTATCTGCCATTGTAGCATGAGGTGTTGTGCATGCGGCTGCACATTACGCGAGGCGCTGAGAAAGAATGTCCCTGTATATCAAATATACATTTGGTGGATCTCTCATGTATGTATAGTATACATAAAATATATGTAAGCAGTGTACATTTATGAACCAAAGGTCCTATATATATATAAATTATATATAAAATATACGTTTGATATATCATCTTTACATATTTTTTACGTATAGATATTGTACATCAATAGTATGTATGCGATTGTTTGTATAATTGATATATATTATATGTCAATATTGACATGAATTGACGTAAACTATACATAAAAAAGTGGGACATTTGAGCGTATATTATACGTAGATAATACTTAACCAATATGTGTGATGTACATTATCTAGATCTAGGGATAACGTAATTTTTACATATATTTTACGTATGTGTGCTGAGTGGGTGACGGGGACTCTTGGCGGTAACATTTATATCTGTACAATCTTATAGATGCCTAGAAATTATTACAAACTTACTGTCCTTTGAACAATATTAATTTTGTAAACATCTGCCTTAGTTGCTTTCCTCATTCCTGCTCAGACCTGTTCCTGCAGAAGTCATGTAATCTACAGGTGAAAAACAGTTTCAAAATTAGTTTAAGAAGTGAGGCATAATGAGATTCATCATCTGGTTCCGAAGCGGTAAACAAGCAGGCATATTTTTTACCAAAAATATCCACACAAATGCAATCAAAATACATATAAAGATAGCAGACGATACGAGTAACAGGTAGGAGAAAACATGGCGGCTATGTTTCACGAAGGCACCACCCAGAGCGCTGTAAAGGACACAACAGCCACTCTATAATCTCTATTCTAGCTCGTTGGGGACGAAGCATCAATCAGTGCCTCTCAGATAATACTTAACCTACATCTTCAAGCGAGATGATCAGTATCGCCGCAATAAGCGAACACCGTGCGTGAATGTAAGGTGTCTATGTTACAGAATGGAGCCTGAAGTTAAATCGGAGTACATCAAGATTGAAATCAAGGAAGAGATTTCTCAAATACAACCACAGCGTGAACCTGTGCCTAGTGAATTTGACACGGTACAGTCAAACGAAATCAAAAGTGAGAATATAGACCACAGTGATTCCACAGCATGCAGCACAATTCACAAATTGCAGCAAGTTCCAGGAATTTCTGACAGGAATAAGGAAGAAGAGGATCAGCTAATGCAATCACACTCACCTGCTGGGAACAGTGAGCAGCTAACTCGTACTCCAGACAAACATTTCTCGTGTGATGTATGTAGCAAGAAATTTACCAGAAGAGGCAATCTCAAAACACACATGCTCATTCACACTGGGGAGAAACCATTTGCGTGTGATATATGTAGCAAGACGTTTAATCGAGGCGGGCATCTCAAAAGTCATATCCTCACTCATACTGGACATAAGCCATTCTCGTGTGATATATGCACCTATAAATTTTCCCAAAGAGGGAGTCTCAAAAAACACATGCTCACTCACACTGGACATAAGCAATTTAACCAGCAATTTACTTGTAATATATGTAGCAAGACGTTTTCCAATAGAGGGACTCTCAGAGGACATATTCTCTCTCACACTGGAAATAAACCATTTACCTGTAATATATGTAGCAAGAAATTTTCCCGAAGAGATGATCTCAAAAAACACATGCTCATTCACACTGGAGAAAAGGCATTTACGTGTGATATATGTTGCAAGATGTTTTCGCAAAGAAGGCATATCAAAAGTCATATTATCTCTCACACTGGAAATAAGCCATTTACGTGTAATATATGTAGCAAGAAGTTTTTCGAAAGATGTCATCTCAAAAGGCATATCCTCTCTCACACTGGACAAAAGCCATTTACGTGTAATATATGTAGCAAGAAGTTTTCCCAAAGAGTGAGTCTTAGAAGACATATTCTCTCTCACACTGGAAATAAACCATTTACCTGTAATATATGTAGCAAGAAATTTTCCCGAAGAGATGATCTCAAAAGTCACATGCTCATTCACACTGGAGAAAAGGCATTTACGTGTGATATATGTAGCAAGAAGTTTTCCCAAAGAGGCCAACTCAAAAGACATTTACACATTCATGAAAGGAACAACCTTTTGTAACGTAATGTGTGCACCGAGTCTTTATCTTGTGTGAGGCTGTTACAACTGAATGCACACACTGGCAAGGTGGTCTCGTAGTATGACAAGTGAGAGAATAGGAAGATCTATGTGTAGAAATTCCTCTGAGTAACCTTGAAGTCAGGGTATAAATTCACTTTACGTGTATAAACGAATAAAATCTGAACCCATTTTTTTTTATTGTTCTGAAAAACCACTCAAATTGTTCAGGAATTTACGTTGATTTTTTTTTACATGTCACATGGTAGCCTATTATAAATGCTTCGTAGAGAGACCGTCACACATATTTATTTAGTTTGTATGTTAATACAAATTAATTGTATAAAGAAATGCGTTTAACGATAAATGTTCATTTCAAACTTTCTTACAAGAAATCTATACATCTTAATTCAGAGTTATTTTCAAAACCGCAGTGTTCAGTTACAAATTGGGAGCAATTCCATTACAAAAGTCATTGACAAAGGTTGTCCTCAAGGTTCGTCCTGTAGTCCAACTTTTTGGAATATTTTGTATGAGAACATGTTAGAAATATCTCTTCCTGATGGATGTCAATTATATAATAATAATAATAATAATAATAATAATAATAATTTATTTTCATCCAGGTATCAAATACATATTTGATGTTGGACATGTCAGAAACTTACAATCTAAATTATACAATAGATATACATTAGATATATAATAGAGATGCATGCTATGGCTATCCCTTTCACAGTTCTTCTATTCTGTAGAGTGCTTTTTGGCATAGGTATTCTTTTAATTTACTGGAAAATTTTGTCCCGGTACACTGTTTTAACCTGTCTGGTAGTTTGTTATAAAATTTTACCCCGATTACATATGGATCCCTTTCCGATGCTTTTTTGTTGTGCCCTATTGTGTATAAGTTCTTTCTTGATCTTGTGCCGTACTGATGTATCTCTTCTATTGCGACAGTCATTTTTGATTTTGATTTTACAAGTAAAACTACCCTGAATACATATAAGGATATTACAGTTAAAATTTTTTCATTCCTAAACACTTCTCTACAACTGTCCATCCTTCCTAACTTATATATGATCCTGAGGCATCTCTTTTGCAGTACAAGTATTCTGTTTAGATGTGTGTAGGCGCATGCTCCCCACACTTCGATTCCATATAAGATATGAGGGTGAACCAGCCCATAGTAAAGCATTTTTTGTGTTGTAGTACCAAGATAATTCGATATGTACCTAATGACATATATGGCTTTGCCTATCTTTTTACACACTTCATCTACATGAAATTTCCATGATAAATGCTTGTCAACCAATATCCCCAGAAACGGATGAGTGTTTTTTTCTTCTATATCATAGTCGTTAATTTTTATGTGGAATTTTTCTTCCTGTAGACTATTTGCCAGTTCGAATTTGATAATTCCTGTTTTGTTTACATTAGTAGTTAAATTATTTGAATGGAAATAGTTTAGAAGAGAGTTTGTGGATGCTGCAGCTGCCTCCTGCAGTTCCTTGTTCGTATCACTCCAGCATACTGCAGTGCTGTCATCAGCATAAGTTATTATTTTACACTTATTTGGGGCACTTAAGTTATTTATATAAACTATGAAGAATAAGGGTCCAAGTACAGTGCCTTGTGGAACCCCATATTTAACAGTACCCTGTTTGGATTTCACCTTAGCCACTTGCTTGTCCTCCTTGTGGTATATTTCTGTGTATTGTGCTCTATCATGCAGATATGTTGTCACAAGCGCCTTTGGGATTCCTCTCACTCCATATTTTTCTAACTTATCTAGCAGCACACTGTGATCTACATGGTCGAATGCTTTTGTCAGGTCGAGATATATTCCAGCTACTTTTTCATTGTTGTCAAGTTTACTAATGATTTCATGGATCAGGTTTGTTGCTGCGGTCACTGTTGACAGTCCGGGCTGGAAACCATGCTGGCATGGGTTTATAACATTATTTATGGCAAAGAATTTTGTTAACCTAGCAAGTATTACTTTCTCGAATAGTTTTCCTATTTCAGATGTCAATACTATGGGTCTGTAGTTGTTAGGATCTGTTTTATTACCCTTCTTATGAATAGGTCTGACTATTGATATTTTTAAGCAGTTTGGAAACATGCCACTTTGAATTGATGAGTTGATGAGATGTACCAGTGGTCTTACTAGTTCTTCTTTGCAAATCTTCAGTAGTGTTGAGGTTATGTCGTCCCATCCACTTGAGGTTTTATTTTTGAGTTTATTCATAATTGTTATTAGTTCATCATGGGTTGTATCATACAAGTAAATAGAGTTTCCTACCTCCCTGATGTCGCCTGTTTGATTGGTTATATTATCCTTCTGTATTTTTTCAGCAACGTTTAAGAAAAATTCATTGAACATGTTACTAACTTCTTCGGGTCTGTGTTTTTGTTCACCTGATATATTTAATTCTATATTTTCTATGTTCTGTTTGGTAGGCCTATTCCTTACATTATTTACTATTCCCCATGCGGTTCTTGCCATGTTTTTGGAATTCGTTAGTTTTTTTAGGTATTCTTGAGATTTCAGATTTTTTAGAGCAGCTTGATAAGTCTTTTTACAGTTTTTCAGTTTAGTTTTATAGTATTCATGTCCTGTGTACTGATACCAAGAATACATATCCTTGATTTGTTCTCTAAGTTTCATCACTTCTGTTGGTAGTTTTATTTTTTGTATTTGTTTTGTGCTGGTGTGTAATTGTTTGCAGACCACTGGGCAGCTATTATTGAAATGTACATTAAACAGTTTATAAAAAGTCTCCCATTTACTATTTATATCTGTTGTGTTATATACGTCTTGCCATGATTCTCTTTCCAAGCAACATTTAAGTTCTGTTAAATTTCTTTCTGTCATGATCCGGTATTTCTTCTGCTGTTTTGTGCTTTCTATTAGATTTCCATTTCTTATATCTATATATTGGGCAAAATGATCTGACAGGTAGCCATTTATTACAGACGTTTCTATAAGGTTTTCATCAATATTTGTTATTATATGGTCTATTGTTCTAGAAGTTGTGGCTGTTACTCTAGTTGGTGTTGACACTGTATCTCTTAGGTTGTATATATGCATTACATCATCTAATTTCTTGTAGTCATTATTGTTAGGCTCTAGATTTATATTAAGATCTCCCATCAGAACTAGATTTTTTTCAGTATTTCCTATTTTCCTAAGCATTTCGTCTATATGATAAATAAAGTCTGTGACCTTTGAGTTAGGTGATCTGTACAGTCCTATAATGGTTATATTACCGCTTTGTGTTTCGACAGTTATGCCTGCTATTTCACAGGTCATTTCAATACAATTTGCTTTCGGGATCTTTACATTTTTTGTCATAGTATTTTCTCTAGCATATATGGCTACACCCCCTCCTTTGTGTTCTTTTCTTGCATAATAATCTATTAGTTTAAAGTTTTTTGGGTGGTAAAGTTTTATATTTTCCTCGCTAAGCCCATGCTCAGTAACTACGGCAACGTCTGCCCTTGTGTCATTTAAAAAAATTTCTAGGGACTCTAATTTATTTGAGATGTATTGAATGTTTTGGTGTATTATTCTTATATTACCTTTTTCATCCACCACTCCACTTTTTAGTTTTTCTGGCTCTGTGCTTGGTTTACCGGTGCCTTGCAGGATTCCACAGCGTTACATAGTAGTTCACCTAGTTTGTGAGACCCTCTTCTATTAAGATGGATTCCATCTCTTGCCATGTCTTCTTCCATGATCCAGCAATTTCCGTCGACTAGGAGGCAGTTTCTGGTTGCACACATCCATTCCAGTTCAGAGTTGATCCTGTGAATTTTTTTGTCACTGGTGTCTTTTCGCTTGATGATGCCGCTCACTACTATTTGTGTTAGTGGTGTCTGTGATCTGATGTGGTCTATAAGGTCAAGGGCTTCCCCCATAATTTCTTCTGCCATTACACCCTTCTTTATATCATTTGTGCCTACATGTATAGCCATTACATCAGGTTTCATAGTCTGTAGATCAATTTTCTCTACCTGGTGTCTCAGTTCCTCTGTTTTTATCCCTGGAAAACAGTTTACTTGATAGCCCTTTTGTCGACAGACTTCTCCTGAGAATTTCAATAGGGAATCTCCTACTACAATCACCTTTCGTTTTGTTCTTTTTTCTGCCTTGTTATTTGCTTCGTTGGTATCCTTGGTTTCACAGAACATTGCAGCTTCGTCATTGAAAATCTCAAACCTGTTTCTGTTCACCACGTCATAATTTCTGTTGCTGTATGTAGGTCTAGTTGTTTCCACTGCACGGCTCCGTTTTAGGTTATGGCGCACTTCCGTATATTCTCTTTCATGTTCAAGTTTCTTGCTGAGTTCTGTATTTTGTGTCTTTAGTTCTTCCTTTTCTTTTGTAAGGGCTTCCACTTCTTCCTTTAGCATTTGTATTATAGTGTCTTTTGTTTTTAATTCGTCTATCATTGCTTGCTTGTTTGCGTCTATCAGGCACGTATTACACAGCCATTCATCTTCTTCATTTAGTCCATTTATATCTACCTGTGCACATTTCTCATGCAGCCACATATTGCACCTGTCACAGATTATTCCTTTTAGCACTCTTTTTCCACAGCATTTACACTGAGACGCACATTTTACGTTGTTTTTTACTGCAGCGTCCTTAGTAGCTTCCACACTCGGCGCCATATTGAAAATGAAGATGCTTATGCAGACGTTGCTCTATTGATGTGTAAAGCTAAAAATGTGCCTTATTTTACTTACAAGGTCAACACAATATTAGAAGAATTATGTCAGTGGGGTTTGATAACAAACTCCATTTTAATCCGCTGAAAACAACAGCTCTGATTATTACTAGAAAAAGGAGAATTCAAAAGCCAATAATTAAAATGAATCAGGAACACATTCGAATTGTAGATCAGATGTCCTACTTAGGAGTAATCTTGGATCAACAAATGACATTTAGACCTCACTTTGAGAATGTTGCTAGCAAATCCAACACTCTACTCAATAAACTGGCTTTTGCTTCTCAACCAACGTGGGGTCTCAATGCAGAAGTTCTGAAAATTATCTATAGAGCAGCAGTTGAACCTTTAGTGTTGTATTGTGCTTCGGTGTTTAGGAAATGTTTTGATATGAGCTGGGCTCGGCATAAATGAGCACAAATACAACGAGGCTTTATTCTGAGGATTATTAAAGCATATAGAACTGTTTCTACAGATGCCGCTTTAGTAATTGCGGGCATTGAGCCTTTATATTTGTCTGGTATTGCAAAAGCAGAAACTACGCTGCTCTGAAAAGGCTTCACATATGAAGACGCAATCTTGCGTTTGGATATTGAAAGACCAGCACACTTTACTACTGCCGGACATCCTGCTTACTTCAATAATTTCGTCAATAACAATGGATGTACCAGGAATCACAATCTGGAGATTTTTACAGACGGTTCAAAATTCTGCAGAGAAGGAATGGTGGATAAAATCGGTTGTGCTTTCGTGGTGTTCTGTTGTGGTAGGGAAATGTATTCACAAATGGCCAGACTCTCTACAGAGTGCTCAATTGTACAAGCAGAGCTCTTTGCTATAAAGGAGGCTGTCTTATGGTCTAAATCTCAAAATTCTGACTGTTGCATTTTCAGTGACTCACAAACTGCACTTACTGCTATAAACAACAAGTTCAATTTAAATGCCTTGGCAGCAGAAATTAGAACTAAGATAATATCATTCGAGAAACACGTTTGTTTATCCTGGGTACGAGGCCATATGGGCACATTAGGGAACGAAAGAGCTGATGAAATTGCAAAAAATGCTGCGACCTCGAATTTAAATTTTAGCTACAAATTGTGTCCCCTATCTTATGCTAAGAATAAACTTAGAGATTATATTAGGACTGCTTGGAATGAGCATTGGGTGTCCAGCTCCAAAGGGACCACTACGAGAGAAATCTTCTTTCCAACAGTTGAGTGTCGCCTACGCTGTACGACATGCACTAATTTCAACTCAACACAAGTAGTTTCAGAGATTTATTTGGAATGTTGGCAATGCTCGTATCAACGGGGTCGTTACAGAATGGATCATGGCTGACAAAATGTATTTTACGGCAAAATTCATGCAGTTATTTCTCTTTATTTTCATTTATGAAGCATTTATAAAGACACGATGCATGTGAAAAAATTCTGTGAAAAATCCTGAACGATTTGAGTGGTTTTTCAGATCCATAAAAAATTTGGTTTTCATATAAATCGTAAACTTAGTTAAAGTGCACTTATACCTAAAACCGGACTTCATATTCACTCAGTTTCTGTCTGGGCATGGCAAGTTTGGTTTTTACTTTCAACGTTTCATGATCCAAAGACAGAACGGTTATCAATGTATATGTACTGAACAACAAACTGTTGAACATTTAATTTTTCATTGCCCAGTCCTAGAGCATAAAAAAAGAATATTGGACACACACTTAGATTATTGTAAAAAGAAATTAGATAAACCACTCTTTGATATTTTTAGGAAAAAATGCTGTTATAGAGAATTCCAAAAGGTTTTGTGTTCTATTTTTAAGATGTTATAGTTTTCTTTTATAATATACTATATTAGTTATCTTGTTTTCTTAGAGTAGTAAGGCCTGCATCCAGCCTATGGATAAGAAGTAGTAATATTGCAAATATATTGTCTTGTAACTATAACCCTAAAATACCTCCGGGTGGAATAGGGTTTAAGTAATTGTATATTCAATAAATAAATAAAACTTTCTTACAACTTTACTCTGGTAGGTTTTCATGTATCATCTACTGTAATGGAGATAATCTAAAAAATTAGAGAATTAATTCAAATAAAATACCCCTTAAGTCATTTTTGTAGAGAAACGGGTATAGCCTTTTTATTAGCCAAAGATAGGAGTTTCTAATTTTAATTTTATTAAAATCGTTAGGGCCAATCAAAATTAAAACTATATTTCATGAAATCTCCCTTAATTTTCTTAGTTACAAAACCGAATTCTCATTTGTTCGATAAAATTCCGATTAAATCTTTAATACAAAAAATGAAGTAGCCTAGATACAATGACCTGTTTACCCATAGACAGACGGAGAGACATCACAATTTAAAATATTTCAGTCAGCTCAGCATTGATATCAAAATGTTCTGTATGATCCAATTTCTCTGTAATAATACTTTACTAATACTTATTTACTTACTTACTCAATGGCAATAGACAATTCCTAAGCAAGCTAAAAAAAATATTTTTATGGAACCCGAAGGTTCATTGCCACGCTTACCTGAGTCTGCCATTCAACCCTATTCTGTGCTAACTTCACCCACTCATCCCCCACAAATCTAACTTCCCATAAATCCATTCTAAGATTGTCCTCCCACCTACGTACAGGTCTTCCACGTGGTCTTTTCCCTTCGGGTCTCCCAATCAATACTTTTGAGGTAATTATCCCCATGCATGCAACATGTCTAGCCCATTTCATCCTTCACGATTTAATTACCCTTACTATATCTGGTGATGTGTACAGGTCCTGAAGCTCGTTATGCAATTTCCTCCAGTCCCCATTGTCATCCCTCTTGGGCCCAAATATTTTTCTAAGCACCCTATTTCCAAACACACTCAGATTATGTTCTTTACGAAGAGTAAGCGACCATGTCTCACATCCATCCCACGCAGCACGATATGTATAATATACGTATATTTTAGAGCTACATATATATCTTACGATTGGTCAAAGTCAAAACGTAAATTATACGTATATTTTATGTCCAATATATGCATGTATAAAACTGTTGTAATTTAATCCAGCTTTATATTTATAATATATCAAAATTAAAGTTACTGTTACATAAGTAAGATTAAATATAAAACAAAATCGATTTGATTGTTCATTTGTAACATCAAATTTACGTACCAACTATACGTAAATTTTACGTCTAGAATTGGACATTGTAAACACCGGTTTATTGTGTTTTACTCTAGTAAATCGATTTGGTTAAATTAAGGGAACGCAATAAAATTTACTCACGCTAATCAGAAATTAATTAAAAAAATTGTTTAAAATGATTACATCTGTACATTCAGTAGGACTATTTTTTATGACTGGCGGCCATCTTGTCTGTGACGTCAGCAATGTAGATCTCCTGGTTCATGGCTACATGGTTGACTGTTGGGTGCTTGTGTGGCGTATAAGTTTCTCTTTTATAGTGTTTTATTAACAAGAAATTGTGTGTGGAGAGAATTGCACAGCTCTGTTGCAACTACTCCCTATGTATATAACATAGAAACGAAGAATAAATGTACATGTGTGTGTATTTAAAGATGACGAAATATTATGCAACGTGCAGTGAATACCCTAGAATACGTTTCCTAATGTAGGCCTACCTGAATGTTTGTGAAGATCTGGTCCTTCATGTAGAAGATTAAATGAGGCAGAAGAAAAACATTTACACAGAAAACAGTACTGGTAAGTCCCTGTGCAAGATTTGTTTCACACACATAAATAGGCCTATCATAACCTCAACGACTTGCAAACTGATTTATAATAGCCTACAGATGCTGTGGTAATTAGCTCTGATCATAATAATTTACAATAACGCTGCTAAAGTATTTCTTAATTGTTTCAGGAATTCACAATGCCTAGGTGCTGTAGTGTTGCTGGCTGTAAAAGTAACTACAAGTCACAACATAAAAGTGTTAGTACATTTTCTTTACCAAAAGACCAAGAACTTAAGAAGACATGGCATAGAAAGATTCCTACAGACTTTACAGGGGTAAGCAAGCCTGTTATTTGTGTGAAGTATTTTCCTGAAGAGAGTGTGATAAGAACAGAGACATTTGTAGTTAACGGTGAAATAAAAACATTTCCTAGAACTTGCCCTAAACTGAAACTTGGTGCAGTACCATCAATATTTCCTAATCTGCCTGAGTACTTGTCAAGACCAGGTCCATCATGCAGAAGATTAATTGATGCAGAAGAAGAAAATTTAAACCGAGCAGTTGCAGAAAGCTTAAAAGAACTTAAAAGTTATGCTGAATGACAAGCTCTGCATTGTTTGGAAGATGTGATGCAGTACTTCCTAAGTGTAACAGAAGGACTTAAAGGGCAGTGGATTAGCATAATGGCAGTAGAAAGGCTAGTGCTGTGCTTAATGGATGTTAATGATGATGTTCCGAAGATTCTTGGTTCAGTGTGTATTATGAGCGATCTCAGTGTTTTGCTTACAATAAATACCTCAGCAAAATACCTCAGCAAGAAGTCCCAAAAAACTGCAAGATAGTAAGCACAAAAAGTGTTCTTGATGACATTTTTAGTTATTGATATCTCATGTATTGATAGTATATGTAAAATGTATGTGAGCAGTGTACATTTATGAACCAAAGGCCCTATATAGGCTACATAAATTATATATAAAATATACGTTTGATAGATCATCTTGACATATTTTTTACGTATAGATATTGTACATCAATAGTATGTATGCGATTGTTCGTATAATTGATATATATTATATGTTTGTATTGACATGAATAGAAGTACGATATACATCAAAAAGTGGGACATTTGAGCGTATATTATACGTAGATTTTATTTAACCAATAGGCTATGTGTGATATACATTAACTAGATCTAGGGATAACGCAATTTTTACATATATTTTACGTATGTGTGCTGAGTGGGATATAATACAACTGGCAGGATAATAGTCTTATAAATCTTAATTTTTAGATTTCTGGACAGAAGACGAGAAGATAAAATTTTCTGAATTGCTTAAAAATAAGCATTTCCTCATTTCAGTCGACACTCGACTACCTTAATTTCATTTATACCTGTAATTATTGTTCCCAGATATTTGAATTCATCCACTTGTCCGAATGATTTACCAGCTATTCTAATATTTTGTGGAGCATTATTTTGACGTTCCATGACCATATACTTTGTTTTTTCTGTATTAATTTATATTTTATAAAGGTGTACTGACAAATAATCTTTTGGAGTCGTGATACTTTATAAGCTAAATGGGAAAACATTGTAAGATTTAGAAGAAACTCACAATGCGGGTGTTTTATTCCAGGGCGACGCTCTCTAATCGTGAAATGCACCTCGAAGCCACCATGATTTATGACGCAGAGGCCAGAGTGACAGTGCTTATATGAGATTTTACAAATTTTATCTTATATAAAAGTGACGAAATACAGCTTTTATTTTAATTATTGGAACTCCATGCCAGCAAAAGATGTCCTGAAGATGGTGTTAAGGCACCGAAAGGCCTATGTGGCGAATCACAATGTATATCATAGTTGAGTAACTGGTAATGCATTTATTTTGTTTCTTTGATGATACATTAGCAAAGAATATAAAAGTGTTAGACTCCAAGAACGAGGGGATAAAGTTCGGAGTAATATATCAACACCCGCGTATGAGGAAACAGAAGAGGACATGGAGTCTTTTTCCAAGGTGTTCAATATGGCTATTTTATTAGTCACAGGTACAAATTTAAAAATTTGACAAACAGGTATTCCAAGTTTCAATAAAATTTCTCCAGCCGTTTAATGCAATAAACACATATGTTGAGTTTTATATACTTTAATAGATAGTAAAACCAGAGTGTAAAATAGTGTATTTACATTTTGAAAATGGTAGCTACTTAATGTGAGTTGTCAGACTGATAGATAGACAGCTTTTATTGGCCTTTAAGCAATTTTGAGTTTCAATTGGTCTCATCAGTTTGTTGTACAATACAGAACAATACAATATAGTGATACAATAATACAATAATAATACAAGTACAATTATAATACAATAATAATATAATATTAATACAATAATCAATTAATAAATACTACAATAGATAATAATAATAAAATAAACAGTTCAATGGGTGTATTGTTACTACGATTCAACAGTTAACTAATTCTAGTGCTAACCTTTTATTTTTACATACTTCCCTATGCCCTTGTCAGTATTGTGTAATCACAATAAATTCTTGTACTGAATAAAATACTTTATTTTCAGCCCGTTATCAAGAGTCGCCTTGAATTTATTTATAGGGAATGCCTTTATGGAATTTAGTATACTATTAAACAGGGATGGTCCAAGATAAAAATTAAGAGTATACCTAGTAACAACTATTAACGCATTATATTCATTAATACTTGCAACGCGAATCATTCGTAGACTAAACCATTAATAATTAATGAAACAGCTAAAATTCCGGCTTTAGAGTAGATTCTACAATTATAAAGTGCCGCCTGGGAAAATGATCTCAGATTCGATTATGCAGTTCCAAAGCTAACTGTGAACACATAATACGTATTGTTTCTCAACTTTTTGTTGACAGATGAATATGATGTGAATTTTATTTGATAAATTCAGTGTAATTTTCATAAATTATATAATTTTTCAAGGGAAGAATTGGTTTGTTTGGATTTTTACTGTCCACGATACTTCCAGGGTTAAATGGCTGGTGCCCGCCATTATTAATTGACTCCAGGATTTTTCAGAAATTTACACTGGCAGTTATTTTAAAATGTTTATGGTTCAGCTATGAAAATTGTAAGTAAAAATAAAATCAGAATATTTGTTCATTGCGTTCATTTCACTTAGGCCTTATATAATAAAGAAATGGTTTTCCTAATTTTGTACTCTTCGTGAAAGTTTAGACTGAGAGAGACGAACATCGCCGAGTATGCCCAATGTCTCACAAAGCGCTATTTAGGGTCGTTGATTGTATAAGAGTAGATGTATTTTGTGCTAGTTAGAGAAAGCTTTTCAGTTTGTTGATTTTCCCTGTTGTAATTTCCCACTGTTCGAGGCTTATTGGAGATTCTCCACACACAAATTTGAAATTGTGATTTTCGTATGGGTATTACAGCAATACCGTTTGTTACAGAGATCGGTAAAAAACACATTTTTAAAGGAATATCGACGAATTTGGGAAAAACTGTCATGTTGGTGAAGTATAGAGCAGCAACTCAGGCTTGTACAAGAATTGTACAAAACATCTCTTGGAACATTCGTAGAAAAGAATGAAAGCTATTTTATTCCTCGTCAGGCTACATTTAGTTTGGATATTCATTAAATAGAAACTTGCAGCGATTTAAAATTCTTTGATTCCTACATTTCCTTCACCTTGCGAATGTTGTTAGCGCTCTTGATGCTTCTCAGTTGACATTAGACTCAACGTCCCGGAGAAAAACTGGAATGTAGTGGGAACAGGAAAATGTGTAGGTTAACAATATATTTTCATTTAAAGTGGGACACATCGAATATTTGTCTTCTTGTGCTAGCATCGTATTGCAGTAAGAAAGGTTTTTCATACCATTACAGATAATTTTGTGGGATTTTGATGATCTAACTTATAAAGTACCATTCATTCATAAGTAAGTTAGAATCAAGATCGCCTGTGTGTAATTGTGGCTAGAGTGTTGCTGACTACGTAGGCTGCCTCTAAGCTCTTGTTCCATCTACGGCACTTTCTTGGATTTTTATGAGATAGGGAGCTGTGTACACCCAGCTTCGTGAGGACAGCTACTTGATGAGGGAGGAGCATATCGGATGAGGTGAGAGACCTTATATGATAAATTTGTAGGAGAGGAGATAAACATTCCAATTCCAGCATTGTAAGAATGTAAATAGTTCAAATACAACCGATTGTAGCGCCAAAATGAATCAAGAGTTCTGAAAATGGCTAATTTCGGAGATCTCTTCTTAACCGCAATGACAAGTTGCCATCTCCTAATGAAATCGAAAGAAGGAGGGAGGTAGATGGCACAGCGATACTGCATAGAGCATAGTCTAGCACCATGGAGTTGTAGTTTTTACATATCCTAGGACGATAAACCAACCAATGGGTGTAGTAGTGACGTAATCAAGGTCCCTGTTCACTCTTACTTGCTTCATTCTACTGTCATGCGCTTTGAACTTTGTGCTGACAATTATGATAAGGTACGCCTATGGCCTATAGAAGAAACTTGAAGACCTAAGCCAGGAAGTCACATCATACACGAGTGAAATGACTTCAACCACCCCTTTATGTCTGTCCTTTATTACTTGCTAGGATCCACAACATTAGGGGATATTCTAAAAAAAGAGTAGCCTATGAAGTTCTTACTGTACTTGCAGTCGTATGCAGGGCCGTAGCAAGGTCCTTCTGCGCCCTTGGCGAGTTTGACAAATCTGCGCCCTCCAAATGAACAATTTTTTTAAATTTCTGATTTTCTTAAATTCGCTTGCAGAAGGTTTTTTTGTCCCATTTCTTTAAAAAACCACTGCCTAATAGATCAAAACTAATAATGTAGACTAAGCTATGATGGTCATGGTAGTTTTAGTTGGCTCATTTTTTTACTGAAATCATTCTCACCTATACAACGGAAGCAACGCCAACATCAACAAGAGACGAAACAACACAAACATTAATATTGTTTCACTGTTTAATTTAAAAATCGCTTAGTTAAGAAATACAATAATAATCAGAGCCCGGATTCTAATGACATGTCATCTTTTTTATTGACGCTGCATAGATATTGCCAATTTGTAGATAAATCATAATCATGGCCTCTAGATTATAGAAATGCATTTTTATTAGGTCATTTTTTGACATTGTATGCAATTTTATATTTTAGGGCATTTATTTCGTCCCCAGCAGTGCTGTCTTTGAAGTGTTTGTTTAATGCAAGAAGGACACACTCTATGTTGAAGTGTTGTCATGTCTCAGTCGGAAACTAGAATCAAAGGAACGCCAAAATGTTGTATTACCTTACTGTTGTTATTAGATTGACTTGGCACCAGAGTCTGCCACCTGCTTGTATTTGAGAGTGCAAACTACTGTTTACCCTCAATAAACAATATAATCCGTTCGACTCCCCAGTGCCTCAGTGCCAGTATAAATTTCCGTAAGGAAAGAATATTCACAGCAAAAATCAAAGTTTTTAGACCTACAACATCCTCTCTGAATTTAAGGTTTTAACAATTATGTACAAATTATTCTATAATTTTGTGTGTACAATAATAATTTTTTATAAATAAAATATCAGGTTTTAGGTCATTCTTTATAATTATTAAGTCATTTTCTTTAAATTTTGGGGTCATTTTATAGGTCATTTTTCAAACAATTTTAGGTCATCAGAATCCGGGCCCTAATAATAATACAGTATAATATAATTAAAAATAATAGCAGGGACTATAATATCAGTGCCGGCCTTAGAAGGGAACTTGATCAAAACAAACAGCATGTGTACTGCCAGCTGGCAGAGCGTGCATCGGCCGCGGATCACAACACATATTATTCAATGTAAAGTTACAGAAATTAATTTTAATGTACATTAATACATTGTGTGATTAAAAAAAGCTAAACATTTTTAAAATAAGACATTTTAGTTCACACTTAATTTATAATAAAATAGTAATAACAAAAGGAATTGAGATCTGCGCATTCGGCTTTTTCTGTTGTAATAATATAGTTGGTCAGTCATTTTTGCATGTAGCATGTAACAGTATGAGCGATGCCATTGTTGATCGCTTTGTAATCAATCCTGCCGACAGTAGAAGCACTGAGGACGACAATCAGCTGGAAAGGGATTGAGTTGAACCACTTTCATCACAATAATAATGTACATATTAATTTTCATTGTCGTTATATCTTTCCATACTGTTCATGATTTATGTTTTACTCTGTCAATATGAATCGTGTTAATTAAAGGACGATGCATGACTGCTTTTTGCTTGTAGACAATCGGCATAATACTATAGGTATAGATAGTTCACGTGCATTAATTTTTAATAACCTGAAAGATTTCTTCCACTAACGTGGAATTTTTATTGCTTGATAAATTGCACCAGCCTAAAAAATGGGGGATTTTTCATGGTTTATTTTGCGCCCTTCGTACCTGCGCCCTTGGCGGTCGCCCACCTAGCCACCGTCTAGCTACGGCCCTGGTCGTATGCATAAAAAGCCTGGGGACTCCCCCACTCACTGCGCCCACGTGACATGACGCTCTTTGTACTCTGTCGCTTAGTGCCCGCTTCAATTCCGCATGCAGTAAGACCGAGCGGCGGGAGTATTAAGCAGGAGATTTGTGAGCTACCAAAACGGCACACTCACTTCACTCACAGCATGCTACTAGGGTGATTCGCGCGGAATATATGGACATTCCAGGAAGAATGAAAACTACAAATTTTTAGTTTTAATCCTCTGTCAGTACTAGGTACTAAGGGTCTAACGATTTTGTTTAAATGTTGTAATTGAGGTGCTTATGCTAAGAGATAAACTTTTATTTGAAATATTTTTTCGAAAAAAATCTCTGACGGGTAGATACAAGGCAGGCATCGTTCATAGAAACTCAATCTTGTCTGGTGAACGGTAAAGCTTTGCATCAGGCCAATACAACTGAATACCTATTCTCTGCAACACGGCCTCTTATTCTATATTAGAATTTGAAGAAAGGTGTATTGCAACTCCTAGGTTATACAAAAGTATTCGAGTGTATTTATTAAGATTTTATTTGGATTGTGTATCCTTCAGGGATGCGACACGAGGTACGGCAAATTACTTTCTTTTCATTTTTACAAGCACTTTATTTGACGAAAATTTAATTTTTCCTAATTTTCTCGAAATAGGTTTACCAATTTTATAGGCTTAATATGTAGGCATAGTACTATTTGAAAAACTTCTCCCAAGAAATTCTCTGAAGGCTAGTTATAAGCCATTCATTTTACACAATATAGACTTGGATTGTTTGGTCTTGCCTCGCGAATAATGCGACTTGGAAACGAGGATGATACAAGTGAATGCGCACTACTGCAATTGAGCCATGTACTCGACACTAGAATAGGCTATATTAAGAGTAGAGGGATTTATATGAATATTTCATATCACACTTAAAAAATAATAATTACCGGTATATTTAATAATGTAATTATGTTATAGTGAATTTTCGTTAAACTAATTTAATCCTAAAATATTACGGAAATAAATATTTTCATTTATTATATTACTTCATTCAGAGTTTCTTGTGAATACTTGTATTATAGTGATTATTATTGTACACTTCTAAAAATTAATTATTTCATATTACGAAAATAATTATCTCGTTTATATTGTGCTATTAAAATTTGGTGGGTTTGTTCCTCGTTTTCTTCATATCTATTTTGTTTTATATTTTGGTTTTCATGTTTTGTACTTCTGTTTCAGTTAATTTGAAATTAAATTTTCAGTTTATGTGTTTAACAACTGTTTTCATAGCTTCTGATTTTTTTAACCGGATAACTGGTAACTGGGATTTTATTTTGTTCCAAAATTTCAATGCTAAACTTCAGAGAGACCTGATAGAATTAATTGTCTTCCTCTTCAAACGCTGATTTGGCTGCCATTTACATCTCCCACTGCGAGAAGACCCTTGTTTATTTTCATAACTTTTTTTATGTAGGTGCATGTTTCGTGTGGGTTGCATGAATAGGAAGTATCTTGTTCTGAGTCAGTACTTTCTGTCGTCGCGATGTTTTTTAGCATATGACTTGTGAGTGACTACACTTCTCAGCAAGAAGGCGCTCATACTTTATGCTTACTTTTTTAGACTATCTCAACATTTATTCGGATTTGTTTTTATCTCTTATGCTGCTCCTTTTCCTTCAAGAATATTCCCCAATATTCGTGTACAGTCTTTTACCACAAGAAATCTTAAATTTAAAGCGAAATCAAGTTACCTACTGACATAAATTGAACAAGGCATGTAGGACATGGCGACATTAATTTTCGATCGACTTTTTAACGTGACTCAGAATTGAATGCTTTACAATGAATAAAGGAGTAGCCTTTCCTATAGTAAGCTTACTTTGAGAGTTATTTGCGAAAATAAAAAGATCGTTCGTTAGTTTCACACCTACTTGAAGAAAAACAAACAGCCTTTTGAGCCTTTATTTCTGCATAAAGCACTGAATGAACCCAGAACTTTATTATATATCGTTTGTGTAACTTAACAGGTTCCGTATAATTATTTTTCTGTAGGAAGTGCACAAAAAAAAGAAAAGTTTCAGTTATTGGAGTTTGCAAGTAACACACCACATTTTAAAGTTTGCAATTCATGAGTAAACCAAAGAACTTAAAACAATGTTGAGCATTTCTCCAATTATTTAGAACCAACTGTAATATATCTCTTATTTAATTACACAGTTTTTTCATCTCGAATGTCAAAACATTTTATTTGAAATATTTATTTTTTTCCCTTTAGAAATGTGTAAAACACATCTGAAAACATTTTCAAGCCCTCGTCTTGAAAACTTGGAATACTTTAGTAAATCGGCTACGTGGATATTAGCCGGACCTCATTGTAACTGGGTAAGTAAATGTAGAAATAATAATCTTAAAACAAGAATCTTATAAAGTATTCCATGCTTTATAACCTAACTCCCCATACTTAATTATAACTGCAAAGCATAAATTAATAAGAGTTTGTTATGATGGGCAAACCGCCTTTATTTCAAGAATCTATCACAACCATATATAGATAATTGAATGAAAATAAAACACTTATAACAGGGAAATAGTGAAACACGACTGAGGCCCTGCTATACCAAAGTGCCAGATAATGCTACATACAATAGAATTGTACAAAAGTATTAATATGTGACAGGAATGTAGTTTTTATTTCATGATGATGCACACGTCCTGGGTTCCTGCCTTTTGGAGAAACTCTACGCAACTCTCGCCATGACACGATCCGCTCTATGATTGCCGAAGAACTTCGATCCATCAATTTTCAGGTCTTTGAAGTGTTTAGCTACGAACAGGGGTTCGAGGAGAATAGATATGATTGCCATTAGATCCCACGATCAGGTTTCAGAAACATAGGGGGCAGCCTGAGGAAGTCAATGAAGAAAAGAAAGCCATATATGTACCAACCGCTTCATACTTCAAACAGGAACAATTGAAGTAATTGGCCTGATGGTAGGGGCACGTGGTACCATCCCACATCACTTCTTCTCTGCCTGGAAAAGGTTCAGCTTAAATCAAAAGAAAATCAAAGATATTGTCGTTGCCACTCTGCATGGTTCTCTCGCTCTTCTTCGTCACCACTTATACAACAATCAATAATGTTTAATAATTACAGGAAAACTGTGACTTTAAAGTTATATTGCTCATTTGGATATTTTACACTCTGGCTATATTGGCAACCTGTTCCTGCAGGGGGTTGTTATTTTAACAAATATATATTTAATATGAGCCAGTTTATATTTATATTGTACGTTAGCGCAAAGATAAATATAAATAGAAAATGGAATATTTTTCACTTTATTATGTTTTGTTGTTTATAATTGAAATAGGTAATAATTGCAAAACACCATTAAGATGTTGCGTGTTGTTGGAAATGGAGGCCTAAAACATGACGGCTTGCTTTAGACTAATGTTTTAATTTGTTGCAGAGTGTCGACGGACAGGTGGAGCATCGAACAGGAGACCGGAAGGGAAGTTTGGTGATTACAGCTGTGACTCTCCATGGGCTCTGGTGGCCATGAAGAGGAAGCAAGGGGAGAACATCGAGTTCGTGCTCTGGACGGGGTGAGTTCTTATTCTAACCTAACATAGAGTAGAGTAGAGTAGAGTGTTTATTTTGTACATGGCCATACATAATATGGATATACACGTCAAAGTAAAAAAAAACATCACAAAAAATACACTTACAAACAATCGTTCATCAATTCAGGAACTGAATAATAACATTTTTTTAGTAAAAACTTTTTCATATATATTTTAAAACAATTGTAAGACATGACTTTAACTTCATGCGGTAATTTATTAAAAAATGTTATACCTGCATGAGCTGGCGATTTTTCAAATTTCGCCAGTCGGTGACTTAAAGTTGAGGTTGAATGACAATTCCTAGTCTCATATGAATGATAATGAGATTGTTTATAAAAATTATGTTCGTGTAATTTAAACAAAGTCAGACATTTAAAAATATTATATACATGGAAATGATAAAATTTTGTACTTAATAAAATAATCTTTACAAGACACTCTACTATTAAGATTAAAAATTGTTCTCAAAACTATCTTCTGTGCAATAAAAATCCTATTGAAGTTAGCATTATTGCCCCATAAGAACACACCATAATTTAAATAAGAAAAAACTAATGCATAGTACACATCTATCAGGGGTTTACTATGAAATATGTCTCTCAATCTCAGAATAGCAAAATTAGCATTATTGATTTTATTAATGACAAAATCAGAGTGATCATTAAAATTTTATAAATTATCAATATTTATGCCTAGAAATTTTGAATTCTTTTGATCATTAATAATTGAGGAATTGAAGATGAAGCTAAAATCAGTGTTGTTACTTTTGTTAAAAAACTTCAGGCAGACAGTTTTATCAGTATTTAATAATAATTTGTTTCTTTGACACCAATAATTGAGTTGTGAAGCAGCCAACTGAGTCATAATAGTAAGATTTTGTAAATCAGGATCATTGATAATGATAGATGTGTCATCAGCATACATTAAAACCTTACCAACTGTAATAAAATTTGGTAAGTCATTAATATATAAAATAAAGATCAGAGGGCCCAGGACAGAACCCTGAGGTACACCTCGGGTAATACTAAACATATCTGATATTACATCCTTAATTTTAACACAAATCTTGCGATTGGTTAAGTAAGATTCAATAAAATTTAAAAATTCACCTCTAAAGCCAAGAGCTTCAAGTTTGTTAATTACAAATTTTATATCCAGGCAATCAAAAGCTTTGGATAAATCGAATAAAAGACCAATAGTTTGGTTTCCTTCATCTAGATGCCTATAAACTGAATTAAAGAAGTCAAAAAGTGCAGACTCCGTGGATCTTCCAGATACAAATCCATGTTGAGCTGAGTTTAGTAAATTATGTTTCGAAATAAATTTTACCATTCTGTTGTAAATAAGACGCTCAATAACTTTTGAAATAGTATACGGGATCATTTTTTGGGGTAATAGCACCAAAAGCGCATCAATATTTAGGCTTCAGAAAAGAATCGTTAGAATCATACATGGAGCAAAAAGAACTGACTCATGCAAGCCTATCTTCAAAGCCTTACAAATTATGCCTCTACCAACTATTTATATATTTGAACTATTATTATTCATTAAAAAACACATAAACGACTACACCAGAATCGAAAGCGTTCATAACCACAACACTAGAAACAAATCCGACCTATCTATCCCCCCTCACAGTACATCTTTATTCCAGAAAGGACCAACATATAACGGAATTCACCTATTTAACCAACTACCGCAATATCTGAAAGACTTAAAATGTGCAAACAAATTTAAAACCACACTAAAGAAATACTTGCTTGAATCATGCTTTTATAGTATTGAGGAATATTACAACTTCAGCTCCATTCCTACATCAATAAGCTAAGATTGATCCCAGAAGGTATCTAAGTCACCGATATCTGTTTGTAAATATCCTGTAATTAGAACTCTTAGTCTTCTCTTTTTATTATCTTTCTATACTGTATATATAACTATATGTTCACCTGTCTCATATCATCTTGTATGATCAAAAGACATAAATAAACAAATGTATAGTATAATATTATAATTATACACACATCCAATCATAAATTAATTCTTTAATTCATTTTGTTTTCTCGGCATATTATTGGATGCATCTTTGTCTTATGTTTTAATATAGGTAGGCCTACTTCAATATTGTATTATTATTTTATTTTTAGAATTTTGTATTATGTATGATATCTATTGTATTTGTTTTCTGTAAATTCCTTTTAATGTATTTTGTCTTTATCCTGGTTGAGTGGAAGATAAGGCCTTATGGCCTTAACTCTGCCAGGCAAAATAAAACATTATTATTATTATTATTATTATTATTATTATTATTTAAAATTGAGATAGGCCTATAATTAGTTACTGACTTAGCATCACTTTTTTTGTAAACTGGTATAATGAGGGCAATTTTTAATATACTTGGGAAGATTCCCTTTAAAACACACTGGTTAATCAAATAAGACAGTGGTTCAGCTATGATGTCAACAATACTTTTTAATATTTTGATAGAAATTCCATCCAAACCAGTGCTGTTAGATATCTTCATACTATTAATAATATTAATGACTTCGTTAGTTTCAACAGTATCATAACAAAAGCTATAAGAATTATATGGTGCAGTTGTACAAGAAGATAAATTGTTACCAAAGTGGGACTGAACAGCAAGATCAACATGCGTAGAGAAATAATTACCAAAAGTATTGGCAATATCAATGTTATCAGTAAGATTTATACCGTTGTTGCATAAGACAATATTGCTTGGAGGTTTGCTTCTGTCTAGTTGCTTATTTACAATATTCCAGTTTTGTTTTGGTTTATTTTTAGATTTAGCTATGACATCATTAAAATACTCGCGTTTTGAGTCATGTATAAACTTCCTGTATGATCTCTTTTTATTTTTATAGTATTGCTGAAGAGTTATATCATTGTTAAATTGAATTGATAACTTATATAAGTCACGAAGTTCATGACCCATTTTTATAACTTCAGGAGTAATCCATTTCTTATCTTTAGTATTGTTGTAATCAAATCTTGGTATCAGGGGTAAATTTAATTCTATAGCATAAGTAATTCTATTGAGAAATTCGTCAAACATTTTCTCGGTTTGATTATTATTTTTTAAATCTGTAAAGTCAGTCATTTTTAGGTAATTGTACAGATTTATAAAATCAGTTTTCAACATTCTTCTATATAATTTATGCTCAACATAAGGTTGTCCATTTTGTGTTGAATGACAAAAGTTGATATTGTAGTAGCGGTGTACAGCTAAATGATCTCCTAGATTAGGAGCAATAACATCAGAAACGTGACTGGCGTCATCATTAGTTATTATATAGTCAATTTTAGACATTGACCTCACCCCATGTTTGTTTACAGCTATTCTAGTTGGTTCAAATGAGGTGCATCGTAAATTAAAACTTTTAATTACATCAATAAGCATTCTCTTCTGAATACTGTTATCTAATAGATTAATGTTAAAATCACCACACACATACAAAATTTTACTAATTTTAGAAAAATGAACTAATATGTCATACAATTTTGCATAAAATATGTTATAGTCCCCGTCACAAGATCGGTAAATATTGATAGTGCAACATTCATAATTAAGTTCTAGGGCTGTTACTTTTATAGCACAACATTCTAAACTCATCTCTACACTGAAAGAACTGCAATCCATTGTGCTATACGTGTATAAATTACTTTCTTTGAAGTAAATTAGACAACCACCACACGCATGAGACTTTCGACAGTATAATGCTGCTAATTTATAATTTCGTAAAATCATAGTTTGTATTTGATTTTTATTACAGTGATGTTCAGTAATACATATTGCATCCGAGTCCATCTCTTCAGAAAAAACTTCAAGTTGAGACATTTTATTCTTGAGAGACTGAACATTAACTGCTGTCAATTTAAGTCGTTTTGGAGTAGGCCTATTAACATCCTCTTTAGCACAGCTATTCATGTCTGGCTGACATATTCTGGTTGTAGGTTTGAACATCATTCCTTCTGAGGTTCCCTCTTGCGCATGTGAAAAAACTTATTAATGCAAGCCCCACTTGGCCAAATCGAATGATCCATAGCCTTGTCAAAATTATTATCGTATATACTAATTTTAAAAGATGCATATTGTCCTACATGTTTGGCTACCAGCTGTTCACATAATACTTCGGGAAAATGTTGCACCAAGTCAGTTCTTATGTCATCCACCTTAGTATCAGGATGTAAACGGTAAACATGAAGATCAACATATTTCGGAACAGATTTGATATTACTATTTTTGCTACCTACAACTTGTATTCTTTTCCGTCGAGAAACATGTTTCCATTCTTGTTCTGAACTGTTTTTGTGAACATCATTCTTCTGGGTCACAGAATTAAACCTTTCGTTCACTTGTGTACTTGCTAATAATAGTCCTTGTTTACTAACCTCGCTGTATGTACGAGTAGCTGGACGTGCATCGTTCAATACAACCCTAACCTCTGCTGTGGAAGTAGAAGGTGTATTTTCGTCAATTAGTTTCGTATTAATATGTGCCGGCATCCCATCAATTGGAACTGTATTAATCCCTTGATTTCCTAGAGTCACATTTTCGATATCTTCATTACTCACTTCTCGTTCTTTTAATACCACATTGCCTTTCAACTGTTCAAGCTTCTCCATTAGCCCTATTTTTTCTTGAAGGAGCACAATTTTGTCACGCAGTTCGTCTATAATAATATCTTTCTGCTGGACAATATATAATAAGAGATTGCTATTCACATTTTCAACTGTCAGATCGAGCTTGCCTAACTCTGACGCTTTGTCTAGCAAACTAGAGTCTACTTCACAACAAATAATGTTGTTATCACCAATAAACTTAATATTACTACTCAGTCTTGCACAACACTGATGATATTCAGAAATGCAAATTGCACATTTAAAACCATTCTTAACACTCTTCTTACAGCGCTTACACATATGTTCTTCCACATCGGAGTCTTGCCTTGATGGTCTCATCCTGATCGAGCTGAGAGACACGTCCGTAGTCAACACGAAATCAGAACCATAGTCCTGGTGGAAGGCGATCAGCAAAAGGCCACATGTAATCTAGAGTTTGAAGTGAGGTGAATCTCGTATAGTAATAAATACAATGTTAACAGCATGATATGTTATTACTGGCACCACAGAGTTTAAGGTAAAGAAATAACACAGCATTATCTTAACGGTGTCTACATAGCATTGGCTATCTCACTTAATGAAACAAATAGGTTTATTTTAATTTTGTGGTTTTGAATTATTCGTTACATGATGTAAATATTCGCTAACAGTCGTAATAAATATATAATTAGAGTTAGGATTCTCTCATTCCATTACTTATCAGGAAATTTCTGTGAAATAAGTTTTCAATAAAATCTTCAGTCTCTAATAAAAACCCCTCATGTACAAAATTTAAGGAATATCCTCAGGGGCGTTTTCGAGAAAATCGCAAAAAATAAAATTTACAAGTAACAGAAAGTGTTTTATGTTCCAGATATAGCTATGTATAGATATGGCTCTGAAAATGGCATTTCTGGGTCCACAGAACCGCAAATTGTGTTATTGCTTTGAAAACTCGACATCTAATTCCACCGTGGATCACAATAATGCCTTCACCTTTCAGGTTGTTGGTATGTAACGAAGATGTTTATAGCTGAATATTCTGCATTCAAAATTATGTAGCTAAAGTATTTATGTACTCAGTGTTATGTAAACAGTCGATAGAAAATGGAAGAATATATAGATTTGCCTCACAGAATAATCGAAAATGGATTGGTAGAGAAATGACTACCCATGAAGTATAAGGAATATGTTTCGTTTGTGCTGTGAACGGAAGCAAAATGTGTGGAGAGTGCAATGAGGAGCTATTGCCGAAATCATTATGGGAGAAATTCCAAGTGCCCGAAGTCTAGTATCTGACACAAGTGTCACTGAGTGAGGTGGCCGAGATGGTAACTTCTTGGTCTGGCATTCGGGAGGCCTCCAGTTGTAAAGGCAAATGCCGAATTGGATGTTTACTTACAATGACCCATCTTGTATCATATTAATTGAAAATAATGTAAGTTAAAATATGCTCACACTATAAAGAACACGAACAATAGAAAATAGCTTAGCATCAATAGTTGCATGACCAACTGGTAGGCCTATACACAAACAACGTGAACTCCTAATATGGCCTCAATGCTGAAAGGAGTGTAAATACAGCTTAAAAAATAAAATTACGAGTATTTATTTCATTCCCATTCCGTTTAATTGAATTATTTATTTGCATCCCAGTTGTATGATTGTTCTGTATAACAAGAGGCATGGATAAAATAATTACTTTAAAGCAGTGCTATTGGTAGAAAACAGAAATCACCCAAGCTTTTGGGATAATGCAAGCTCTTCCCCGGTAAATCAGGCTTACAAGTTTGAATCGCCGAGTTGCCTATTTCTTAAATGTATATATATTTATATGGATATAATATTGTGTTGTGGATGATAGTTTTTCGGAATTCCAACCGGGTGAAGAAGTTTACGTTGTCGAGCCGATAGCAGCCGAAAACTCGCACAGCTTAAATGTTTGGACACATTTGGATTCCCGAGCAATTGTCACACAGAATATTGCATGTGACATGTGTGGTTCATGCCATTGGGAGAGTGAAATGCGTTATTTGAATTGCAATTATATTTTTATACAGAACGTCACTCCAAATACTTGTCATCCTTTAGGAAGTAAACGTAATGGCTTTAACGTAGGAAGACCAACTCCAGAAGCAATATGTGTGGTCTTACAGAATGGAATGCAACCTGAAAGAAATCTTTCTAGATGATGATGATGATTATTATTATTATTATTATTATTATTGCTACTAAATGCAAGTTCATATTTATCTTGGCGAGTCACGGCTGGCGTATCGTCATACGAATTTGAAGCACATTGAAACATGATCAGTTGATTAAATTATACATTTGAGCGGTGAGTGAAGTCTCATATAGACTAAGGCAATCCCTCTACAGGGTTCCAGGAAGTTGAGGCTCCCAGATTGTGGACATTCGGCACGTGAAGATTGTCACCCTTACGCACCGGCCTAATTTACCCACAGGATCGCTCCTGGTACTCATTTCTGGTAGAGGCTGAGTCAATCCCAGGGCCATAGTACCATCAGATGGATTAGGCTAATTGAAAAACTCCAATGACCTAATCAGGGATCGAACTCGTGACCTTCCGGTTTGTAGCGGCTCAACTACGCTACGCCCCTCGTATAGGCTAGGCTGTAGTTGAATATCGAGATATGCAATTGGCATAAAATCTGTGAAATACGGGTAATGTGCATTACAAACCTCGTCACAAGTGTCTGGAAACTTCACTTCCTGCTTCGTAATATTAACTAGATTACAGGTCCTTCCCATTTCCTAGACGAGGGGAAGATAGTAGTCGCCATTATTGTTACCTACCAATGGTATAACATTACAGCTTTTAGAGAATTAAGACTACATCCTCCTCTATCTCTGTATATATATCTATATATATAAAAGGCTTTGTCCTGACTGACAGAAATCAACGTAGAGCCTTAACTATAACAGGTAGAGGCTTGGAATTTTGACAGTACCTTCAGTTCATAATGTAGGTGCTCAGTAAGAAAGAATTGTGAAAAATTTTGATTTTATGTGCCAAAAATCTAATGTTTTAGATAATATTTAATCCCTTTTTACACAGAATTATCAAATCCAAATCACAACAATTGTTGCCACTGGTCTCAGATGGGTTTGGAAATAAATGAAACATGACTCTGACAATTTAGAAAAGCTACCAATATAATCATGTTAAAAATAAATATTAAAGAATTAAATCCACGAAAATAATGCAGTCACATAACTTTCTCTAGCCTGGAAATAGAGAAAACAATACAAGGTAAGGTAATCAGTATCAGTATTTTCAAAAATCTTAGAAAAAGTTTTTTATACTCCTTTACTGGGTTTCTTAGAAATACATAGGCTACTAACCGAATCTCAACATTGCTTCAGAAAAAATCATTCAACCGAAACAGCCATCTTCAATTTCTTCAAGCTGTCGATGATAAACAACATGTTTCAGCAATATTCTTAGATCTGTCAAAAGCCTTTGACGTAGTTGACCACAAGAAACTACTATCGAAGATTGAAAATCTTGGAATTAGGGGGCTATCTTACAAATGGCTTGAATCATACTTGTGCAACCGCTCACAATTAGTGGAAGTGAAGCATATTAGTGACGGTGTGACTAAATGCAATCGTTCCAGTCTAACACGGTGTATGGGGTGCCACAGGGCTCAATATTAGGACCCATTGTATTTTTACTTTATATTTCTGTTTGAGTGACTCACATGCAAGATCTGTTATATTTGCTGAAGACACGAACATCCTTCTCGACTCTATAGACATTACCACACGCCAAATCACAAACTATTTTTCATTGAACAACCTTATTATCAACCTCAATAAAACCGTCTCAATGGATTTTCACACTACCCAAAACAAAAACTTCTTCTCTCCACAAACAACTCTCTATAATCAGACTATTGAGAAAGTTGACACCACAAAATTCCTAGGGCTATGGGTGCAAAGCAATTTACATTGGGATGTCCACATTGACGAAGTAAACAACAAGCTCAGCACTGCAACTTACATAATGTGAATGTTAGCCAACTGTACCACAACTGTACACAAAAGACACAAGATGGTAAACCCCTTTTCAGAAAACTTGGCATCCTTCCTCTGTCCTGTCTCTACAAACTGGAAAATATAATGCTAATGTTGGTAATTCTCCCTTCTTAATGAACAGTGATGTACACTCCTACTGCACTAGGCACCATACTACTCTATCCCAAAAAGGGGCATTTCACTCTGGTAAACTATATAACAGTCTTCCTACTCATTTAAAATTATTACAACAAAAAAATACGTTTAAATCCTCTCTGAGGGCATATTTGATTGACCACTGCTTTTATTCTGTTCAAGAATACCTATCCATAAATACATAACACAATTTCTATATTAATAACACAACTTCATCTAACTCCTTATATAAAACTAGCATGTGCCCGCGATAATTCTTTAAAAAATTAAACGTCAAGAGCATAATAGTTAAATCATTATAAGCTTATTTATTAACAATTAAATCACGTGAATTACATACCATGATTAGATAACGTTGCCTGGTAAAAGCGACCTCAGATTCGAGGTCCTTGGCCCAGAAAACCCCTGTGTAGTGAGTTTTGTCCTAATCGAACAATGTTTGACCAAATTTAGGCCTATATTGATTATCCCTCTTATAATAATAATGATATCGCATGGCCCACAGTACCTGAACGTAACGTATTTTAATGAATTATATCGATACCTGTGATCACAACAAAATTTTCTCAAGCGTGGAAATTATCCTATACTGAATTTTGTATCCTAACGCTTGTACACAGCAAGTCAGGTAGGGGTTCAAATAAGAAGAAACATAAATTTCGGTAACATAAAATTCTATTGTCTTTGCGGAATATTTGATTTGTCACTCTCATGTTACCATATCACCATTTTGGGGATGAAATTAAACAAAAATGTAATATCCCTTTCATACTTCTCTCTCCAAAAACCTATAAATAGGCTAAATATTACCATACCTCGTATTGTTTTCTCTATTTCCAGGGTAAAGAAAGTTATGTGACTGCATTATTTTCGTGGATAGTGATAGTTCTCTAATCTGTCAAATTCGAGTTTCATTTTTTTTCCAAACCCATCTGAGACCCACTGGCAACAATATGTTTTAATGTCGAATGTGACTTGGATCCGATAATTCTGTGTAAAAAGGGATTAAGTATTCTAAAAAACATTTGATTTTTGGCATTTAAATTCGACATTTTTCAAAATCCTTTCTTAGTGAGCACCTACATTATGAAACGAAGGTACTGTCAAAATTCTAAGTCTCTACCTGTTATAGTTTAGGCTGTATGTTGATTCTCTGTCAGTCATTCAGTCAGGACAAAGCCTCTTATATATATAGAGATTGATTGATTTATTTATATTACAGTGTAAAGTATTAGTTATATATTTTTAATTTCCATATTTATTTTATTTTATATATTTTAGTCTAGTTTAGTTTAGTATGTTTTTCCGACTTGTCCAATATCAGTTGTACCTTGTACATTAATGATGTTATAATAATAATAATAATAATAATAATAAATTTAGCCTACAATACATCCCCTAAGGGCCAAGGCCTCCTGTATTCACAGGGAATTGCTCTTTGTTTGCTCCTTAAGTGAGCAAGTCTTAAGGAGCTACACGAATTTGTTCCCTTTCTTTGTTGCACTGAACACTGTCTCACTATTCACTGCCTGTCTTGGTTGGATGCGGGTGGTTGCAGTTCACTCTTTGTGTGTCCGTCTTTTAGTGCTTGATGAGTCCTCCCCGAGTCTGTCACTGACGCTGGTGGCCCAAGAGTCTCCACACCTCTCTATCCTTTGCTATTCTTGACCATTGGCCTCCTGCTACGCTTGTGAAGTGATCTGCCCATCTTGTTTTCTGTCGACCCACATTCCTCCATCCAGTTCTTGGGTCCCACATGGTGACTCTGTGTGCCCATCTCTGGTGGTTCATTCGTGCCACATGGCCGCCCCATCTCCACTTTTGGTTCATTGCTACTTTTACTATGTCAGTCATACCCGTGCGTCTGCGAAGGTCATCATTTCTGATCCTCTCTCTCAAAGATATATGTAAGATTTTTCTCTCCATCCTTCGTTGACATACCCTGAGTGTTAATTTTTGTCTTTCAGTCATGGACCATGTCTGACATCCGTACAGAAGAGCATTTCTCGAGGATCTCTATCTTAATGCTTGTTTTCTGTCTCTTGTCCAACAAAATGAATTTGAGGTACCAGAACTTCCTCCATGCTAGGCCTATTCTTCGTTTTATTTCCGCTTCGGTATTTGGGTGTGTGGAAATGGATTGTCCTAGGTATGTGTATTGCTGTACATATTCTATGGTGACCTGTCCTAGCTGTATTTGAACTTCCTCATTACTGGATCAATAAAGTATTATTATTATTATTATTATTATTATTATTATTAATGTTTTCGGAAGAGAAGTATGAAAGTGATATTGCATTTCTGTTTAATTTCATCCCCAAAACTGTTTTATGGTAACAAGAGAGTAAGAAATAAAAATTCACTGCCACGATAATATAATTTTATGTTACCAGAATTTCTGTATCTTCTTATTTGTACCCCTACCAGGTTTGCTGTGTACTGTAGAAGCGATGGGATGCAAAATTCTACATCCTTTATGAGCCATAAAAATCTATATCAAGCGCTTTCTGAGGGAATAGTTTGTGTGTGATAAATCGTTCTTCCTATTTCAAATTATAAATACCTAAAGTCCTTCATAAGTTAATTTCCAATTACAAAACGAAAAATTCGGGCAACGCCAGGCCTTTTAAGCCTTTTAATAAATTTATAAATGTAATTCTGTTTAATGCTTTAACAAGTTCCACATCCTATAGTCATCAGACTTTTATGGGATCTATGGAATGCTTTCTTCCTTTACTTTACTTTTACTTTAATATACTCAGTGCAAATTGGGAAACAAAAACAGTGGCCCAGCACAACATTTGAGCATCCTCCATAAAACTTTCGGGTCAGCTGGACATTTTGCCAAAAAAGGGACTGTCCTGGGAAGAACAGGAAGAATGGAGACCCTAATGTATCGTCTTAACATACTGAATGTAGCTAAACCTTTATGTTCTAATACCTACGCATGCAACCAGCACATGACGGTTTGGCCAGTGATGTCAGAGCTAACGCCATCATGCGGTGTGAACGGTGAACTACGCAAATTCTGAAACTTTGCTTTGCATGCCCAGATTCAGAGAAGATGATGCAGGATAAAATAGTGTCGATGGGTCATCGTATGGAAATATTTAATTCTGCATTCGTTTTTATGACAGGGGATTTATAATAGGGGTTGAAAAATGTAATGGGTAATTTCTTTCAAAATTATTTTTGCCTACAATTTTCTCCCAATTCTATAGGTTCTGTGTGTGAAGACTGATTAAAATTAGTCAAATAATACAGATTTAAATAGAGCTCATTATATGATAGGGGTTGGAACATTTATCAGGAGTTTCAATCAAAATTAGATTGAGAATATGATAGAAGAAAAATTCCTCCGATAGTGGGATTCGAACCCAGAACCTTTGGCTATCCGTGCCACTGCACTACCGACTGAGCTAAGCCAGAGTTCGCTTCACAGCTTCAGATGGAACCTCTCACTTATCACTGATTATCCTTAAATATCTCTATGGTGATGTCTGGACTTTGTCCACAAAAAAAGGTAATACACATGTTTAAATTTATAGAACTATTTTGTTGATATCACATGCCAGTAAGATTCTTCTAAAAATCATCCATGAATGTCTAAGAACGTATTTAGATAAAGAAATACCACCTTATCACCTTATCTCTACTTTGATAGTAAGACCGGATAAGATGACCTCCAAGATTAAGACAAGTTCTGTTTAACGTCCATGAAGAATATGTCATGAGAAGAAGCCTTGAAGGCTGAATTGGCGGGAGAAGAAATCAACGATATAAGATTCGCTGATGATACTACTCTATGCACAGAATTACAGATTGAAATGAAGAATCCAAGAAAGAAAGCAAGATGCTTGGATTATCGATCAATAAGGAAAAGATCAAGATCATGATAATTGACAGAGCTGGGTCACTACCAGATACACATGAAGAACAATATTTTTACCATTGAAATAGACAAACATTTTACATGCCAGTTGAGTAGTTCATACAGGTGATGGCTCCACGCCGTCGTTGACAATTGTTTGGAAAGTTCGAGCTTACTAAATCGAGAGTATTGAATGCTCTGGTGTTTGCAGTGTTCCGTTAGGGAGCTGAAACTTGGACAGTAAATGAAAAGGATCGCAAAAGAATTGATGCCATTGAGATGTGGACATAAGCTATAGGAGGATAATTCCAATGACGCGGACCAATTCGCGCGATATTCACATTTCCACGGACTGTGTGATGTTTTTTGTTTATGAGGGATGAAGGGTTACCAGGGTTATATAGTAGCAGCAGATGACAAATATGGCGTGTGCCAGTTGTAACGTCAGTTTTCACAACTTTATTGTTCCATTTCAAGGCGAATTACGTCATACTCAATACCTCCGATTTAGGTTAGGAACGTCTATGTTATACTAATTTCACTTTAAGTTCAAAGTAGATGTAAACAAAGCCACGTGACAAGGGAGCGCATCATTGGCTAGTGGACGAACTGTAACTTTTGCTGCTTTGTATGCATACTCTTGCTCTTAATAAAGTACTGTCTGGCTGCGAGCTGAAGGCCGAGCTAGCGTTCCCCCACTACCTTACCATGCGCTTGCATTTACTGTCTATGTCTTTAGCCCACTATGCCACCAGCTCGGCCTTCAGCTCACAGTCAGACAGTAGTTCGGTTCAAACCGTACCTTTTTGTAGCTATTTTCGTGCAGAGAAATTTAAAAACATGTTTCTGAAGCAGATCTGTATATGAAACAAAATTAATTTGATCAGATTTTCATGACGCATAATAACTAAGTGAACTAATTAAACCGTTACAACAGATGTAAATTGTAGGCGTTTACGACGGCTGTGTGAATGCTCAAGCACGCCATCTTGGAATGAGCTTGCCACAGCCCCCTCCCAATAACCTGCTGAATGTGCGTTCATTTATTTATTTATATCGGTTATACAACACGTACGTGAGGACAAGAAAGTCGTGTGCTAGAACAAGACAAAAATTTCGTCAAAAGTTACATGTAACTTTTAGCTCTGATAGGATTGGGGCGGTTACAAACAGAAATTAATGAATTCAAAAAGAAAACGCCTCTGAAGTGGGCAGCCAACATTGCAAAATGAGAGAAATTTTTTATATACGTTAATATCTTCTTGTTAACTGTCTATGACCTTCTTAAATACTAATATTAAGCCTAATTTTGTACAGATGTATCGATCTTTTCAAAATAAATATCACATTTTTCAACAATGGTGCATGTCATAAAAAATATTTTAAAAGTACTATTGAGAACACTGGAATATACACAAATCCTCATTCCGTTTCTTTCCGTGGCGGGTGAAACTCCACATGATTTGTCACATGCTCGGCGGAGTGGTACTTTAGAGTTTGTTTACATCTCCTTTAAACTTAAAGTGAAAATAGTATAGTTAAGGAGCAATATACTGAATAGCACAACCACCATTTCCTACGAGCAGCTAGTGGCTTGTACCTTCCCACGCAGCACGATATGTATAATATACGTATATTTTAGAACTACATATATATCTTACGATTGGTCAAAGTCAAAACGTAAATTATACGTATATTTTATGTCCAATATATACACGTATAAAAACTGTTGTAATTTAATCCTGCTTTATATTTATAATATATCAAAATTAAAGTTACTGTTACATAAGTAAGATTAAATATAAAACAAAATCGATTTGATTGTTCATTTGTAACATCAAATTTACGTACCAACTATACGTAAATTTTACGTCTAGAATTGGACATTGTAAACACCGGTTTATTGTGTTTTACTCTAGTAAATCGATTTGGTTAAATTAAGGGAACGCAATAAAATTTACTCACGCTAATCAGAAATTAATTTAAAAAATGGTTTAAAATGATTACATCCGTACATTCATGGACTATTTTTTATAACTGGCGGCCATCTTGTCTGTGACGTCAGCAATGTAGATCTCCTGGTTCATGGCTGACTGTTGGGTGCTTGTGTGGCGTATAAGTTTCTCTTTTATAGTGTTTTATTAACAAGAAATTGTGTGTGGAGAGAATTGCACTGCTCTGTTGCAACTACTCCCTATGTATATAACATAGAAACGAAGAATAAATGTACATGTGTGTGTATTTAAAGATGACGAAATATTACGCAACGTGCAGTGAATACCCTAGAATAAGTTTCCTAATGTAGGCCTACCTGAATGTTTGTGAAGATCTGGTCCTTCATGTAGAAGATTAAATGAGGCAGAAGAAAAACATTTACACAGAAAACAGTACTGGTAAGTCCCTGTGCAAGACTTGTTTCACACACATAAATAGACCTATCATAACCTCAACGACTTGCAAACTGATTTATAATACAGATGCTGTGGTAATTAGCTCTGATCATAATAATTTACGATAACGCTGCTAAAGTATTTCTTAATTGTTTCAGGAATTCACAATGCCTAGGTGCTGTAGTGTTGCTGGCTGTAAAAGTAACTACAAGTCACAACATGAAAGTGTTAGTACATTTTCTTTACCAAAAGACGAAGAACTTAAGAAGACATGGCATAGAAAGATTCCTACAGACTTTACAGGGGTAAGCAAGCCTGTTATTTGTGTGAAGTATTTTCCTGAAGAGAGTGTGATAAGAACAGAGACATTTGTAGTTAACGGTGAAATAAAAACATTTCCTAGAACTTGCCCTAAACTGAAACTTGGTGCAGTACCATCAATATTTCCTAATCTGCCTGAGTACTTGTCAAGACCAGGTCCATTATGCAGAAGATTAATTGATGCAGAAGAAGAAAATTTAAACCAAGCAATTGCAGAAAGCTTAAAAGAACTTAAAAGTTATGCTGAATGACAAGCTCTGCATTGTTTGGAAGATGTGATGCAGTACTTCCTAAGTGTAACAGAAGGACTTAAAGGGCAGTGGATTAGCATAATGGTAGTAGAAAGGCTAGTGCTGTGCTTAATGGATGTTAATGATGATGTTCCGAAGATTCTTGATTCAGTGTGTGTTATGAGCGATCTCAGTGTTTTGCTTACAATAAATAATTGCAAAATACCTCAGCAAGAAGTCCCAAAAAACTGCATGATAGTAAGCACAAAAAGTGTTCTTGATGACATTTTTAGTTATTGATATCTCATGTATTGATAGTATATGTGAAATGTATGTGAGCAGTGTACATTTATGAACCAAAGGCCCTATATAGGCTACATAAATTATATATAAAATATACGTTTGATAGATCATCTTGACATATTTTTTACGTATAGATATTGTACATCAATAGTATGTATGCGATTGTAGGTATAATTGATATATATTATTTGTCTGTATTGACATGAATAGACGTACGATATACATCAAAAAGTGGGACATTTGAGCGTATATTATACGTAGATTTTATTTAACCAATATGTGTGATATACATTAACTAGATCTAGGGATAACGCAATTTTTACATATATTTTACGTATGTGTGCTGAGTGGGTTTGTAGGTTTGTCACACTGTTCATCCACAATCATATCTTATTTAGCGATATGACGTCTCACCTTTAACATCCAATCAGGAGGACAAGGACAGAAAAATGGTGGAGAAGAAGGCAGTTTTCGCTAGATTGTGATATAAAAGAAAGTGTATCAATTGGGGCGGATGGGTCGGACCAAATCATTTGCCAAGACAACATCTCCTCTCCACACATGTATCTATAACAAAATTTGTGTGATATAAGTGTTTTATGAACAGAATCTCGGTTCTCAAAAATGGTCCCCGCCAATGGGATTTTGTAAATAAACTTTAGATTTCTACATTAAAAATATTGTGGGGTAGAAACTACCGACCATCACACACAAGGCCGTCGCGTGGTTTGTTGGCGCCCGGGGCAAGATTTCGTCAGGCGCCCCTTCCCCCCCCAAAAAAAAAACTCAATCCCACGTGCACCCACCCGACATTCCAACTATCTGGATTCAAACACAAACACACAGCGAGCGACGTGACGCGACACTATCAAATACATATAAACATTTGGGATTAAACACGCAATGAGCTACGCGACTTGGGGCGAAGTGGACTGGACAAGTTCCAAGCTGCATCGCGTCCAGTCATTTGTAAGCAAAGTTGCGCATCGGGTTGCGTCGCTGTATATGTTTTTGTGCCCAAAAGAGACACCTAATCGGATTACCTTACAAAACACCTAGCCCAGTCAAATGTTACCAAAAAAATGCGTGAACTTACATTAAATGGGGTATTAATGATTTTTGGAGGGGAGTTTCGGACCATTACTGGGATCATAAATCCAAATTTGCAACCCTCAGAAACCTGTGCTCGCTGAATGGCGGTCGAATTTAACCGGGTTTTTCGGGCTTTTTTCGGTTTTTCGACAATATCTCCTAAACTATGCGTTTGTTGAAAATATTATTTCTTATCTTTTTAAAAGTAAATTAAATTCCCTAAAATATGAGATCAAAATCGTTTTTGTAAGTTATATAGGTAACGATGTATGGCTTTTCAAAGATTAGCCTTTTTTTCCAGAAAGTTAAAATTTTAAGTTTTCTTCGTGTTTCGAACTGAATACCGACAAAATAACACGTCCTACAGAAAGTCAAGAGAACAAAAGTTGTAGGCAATTTAATAAGCTTTAATGTGAGCTATAGCCCGTTCTTGTGGCTCAGATAGTCTCGTCATAAATGACAAAAACAGAAAATATGAAAAAATGCTTTTTTGGGTGAAAGTTGAATAACATCGTTTCCTCCACCAACAACTTAATTTTTTTGTATCATGTTGGCGGATATTGTCTTATAACTGTGTATAGAAACTATTTGTGTGTATATGTGCCTATGGGAAATGGATTTTGCCAGAAAAAAATATTTAAGCAGAATATTTAATAAAAAATATATTTACTTTAAACCAACAGGCATATTTAAACCATGTGTGAGGTTCCTGGTATGGGATGGTATGGGAAGTCGAGGGTGGGGTGATGTCTTCATCTTCACTTGAAGAACTGTCATTCTGGGGTGTGGGCACATTGCATTTCAGCTCAGTTTTGCGGCAGCTGCAGCCCACAGCGCAGCCCATCTTGCACTTGCACGAGATCAGTTGCAGAAGGGTTTGAGGGACTGGTTTAACTTCCATTGCAATTGGAGTAAGCCCAACTCGTCCAACTTCCACCCCAATCCATGAGTTTTTTCCACCCCAACCACTTTTGTACCTGCGAAAAAGTAGAATGAAAATTGGTTATTCTATAATATTTCAAAGCATACACATGGTGTCAATAAAAGTGTATAAGTGAACAACGAAATTTAAGAACATAATGATAGGAAATGTATATGGACATACCTGGTGATACATACAATAAGCATGATATTTTGCAGCATCTGTGGTTGGTGACAAACGGGCGAGGTTGACTTTGGCTGACAGGTCGTTGAGGGTGGTGTCAGTCGCTCCTTCATAAACTGCGACGAGATACTTCTCCTCAGCTGCAGCTATTTCATCGTGACTCACATCTGGGTGGAGGAAGACTTCTGCTTGCTTGAATAGTGCTGGGGTTTTGAGGAAGGTTTGACAAATTTGGTTTTCCCCTGCTTGAAAGGGGCCCGGGAGAGTAATAAGGATTTCCGGTGGTGAACGATGTAGATGAATATTGGACGTCTGTCTCACCTCTTCTGAAAGTAGATGTATTTTTTGGAACTCAAACCAACTAATAACACAAGCAGGTCCACATCTTCCACGATGATTACAACCTTCTCAGAAGAGTCTGCTTTGGTGATGGCAGCTCTAAGAATGTCAGCATCAGTGTCGTCTTCTGTCACCTCAACACCATGCTGCTCAAATCTAATTTTCAGTAGCTCTATCAGCCTATGCTTCTTAGTGTCGTTCGATAAGAACTTCTCTTGTGTGATGTTGATGGTTGTTGAAGCTGATAGGACAATGTCACTGCAGTTGAGGGCGGAGTATCATCTGAGACCTTCGGCACTTTTGGTACTTTTTTGAGAGGCGTCCTCCGGATATCCATCGAAGACAGTGGATTGCATCTGTCCCAAAATGGTTTTTTCACAAAATGAATGTAGCCGTCAATGATGGTCTTCACTGATGCGTTTTGATGCCACACACATTTGTGGAGCAAGTAGCCACCATCGAGCATGATGTGGATATTGGCGTCTCGGGAGATGTTTGTAGTGAGGGATGTGAAACACGAATATAGAGCTGCCTTAGTTCCCTTCCTCACTCCAGTTTCGTTGAAAAGAGACATTGGGTAAGGGGGTACTTCATATTAGCAGCGGGCTTTCAACTCTTCGTCTGATTTTTATGGTAATGCTAACTCGCTGAGTGTGAGAGTGTCAACTTCAATCTTCTTATTAGTGACTTGTATGGAATTATTGATGCTTGCCAAGGTAACAACTTGCAACGAAGGTAACAACTTTGTCTTTACGTTGGAATCCAACTTTCCCAAATGTTTGGTTTTCTATGTTAACCACGCCTTCTGTTCCCAGTTCCTTGACAATTTAACAATTGACTTCATAGCCTCCAACAATCCCACTGCTAATAGAAACTATTTTGTCAGTAACGGGGAACAGATCTCGTGCAAGTGCAAAATGGGCTGCGCTGGGAGCTGCAGCTGTCGCAAAACTAGGCGGAAATGCTCAGTTTTGTGCACTTTCTGCAAGAGAAAAGTTCTGCCGCAATGTGCCCACACCCCAGAATGACAGTTCTTCAAATGAGGATGAAGTTATCACCCCATCCTCGACTTCCCATACCATCCCGTACCAGGAACCTCACACATGGTTTAAATATGCCTGTTGGTTTGAAAGTAAATACATTTTTATGAAATATTATGCTTAAATATTTTTTTCAGGCAAAATCCATCTCCCATAGGCACATGTACACACAAATAGTTTCTATACACAGTTATAAGACATTATCCGCCAACATGTTACAAAAAAATTAAGTTGTTGGTGGAGGAAACGATGTTATTCAACTTTCACCCAAAAAAGCATTTTTTCATATTTTCTGTTTTTGTCATTTATGACGAGACTATCTGAGCCACAAGAACGAGCTATAGCTCATATTAAAGCTTATTAAATTGCCTACAGCGTTTGTTCTTTTGACTTTTCTGTAGGACGTGTCATTTTCTCGGTATTCAGTTAGAAACACGAAGAAAACTTAAAATTTTAACTTTTTGGAAAAAACGGCTAATCTTTGAAAAGACGTATCTCGGTAATTATATAACTTACAAAAACGATTTTGACCTCATATTTTAGAAGATTTAATTTACTTTTAAAAAGCTGATAAATATTATTTTCAACAAACGCATAGTTTAGGAGATATTGTCGAAAAACCGAAAAAAGACCGAGAAAACCGGTTTATTTCGACCGCCATTCAGCGAGCACAGGTTTCTGAGGGTTGCAAATCTGGATTTGTGATCCCAGTAATGGTTCGAAACTCCCCTCCAAAAATCATTAATACCCCATTTAATGTAAGTTCCGATGTAACATTTGACTGGGCTAACCAGAAATAAGATTATTTAATTTTTTTAATAAGATTATATTGAAAATCAAATTAATACAAGTGTAGTAATGTAAGAAAATCTTAACAATCATAAAAAATACTATAGGCGTTATTAATGGACTACAAATTAATAGTGTGGGAAACCTCGATACATACATTGAATAGAATATTGTAACAAGGGCTCGTCGGGGTTCAAAATCAGAACACCGAGTTTCTAATTGAAAGATGGAGGATTCTTTATTTCCGGTAACAGTTGTCAATACAGCCAGAAAACTCCGGAATGTTCTCCAGTTCACTCTTCCGTTCGGTGCTCACTGCCGTGTCACAGCAGTGTCCCAGTCCAGTCCAGCTCACCAGCTCTTCCGTTCACCTTTCTCTCCGGTCACTAGTTCCCCGTTGACTAGGTCTTCCGTTCGCGGGTCCCTCCGTTGACTATTCCCGCCGGTCACTGGCTCCTCAGCTTCCCAAGTCCTCAGCTGCGCTGATCGGTTCACTCCGTCCAGGTCCTCAGCTCCTCAAGTCACACTTACTTGAGTTCGCGCTGATCAGTGCTCTCCGTCCAGTTCACACTCTGGCGCTGACTCTCTCCCGCTGTTATTGACTTTTACGGACTGACTGTTTCCCTCATGACGGGCCGATGCTGTTACTCTCCCCGACTGACAGACTCTCTGCTACTCACGAACTGAACTGAACTCTGTTACTGTTACTCACTTACTGACTGACTCTCTTAACTCTGATTCACTGACTGACTGTCTCAGCTCGCTCGCGGCCCTATGTATAGGCCCGACGAATATTCTAGAAAGTTCCGCGTGGAATCTGGAATGCGCGAGCTCCTCCCTACAGGCCTTCCCCCACAAAGCGTGGCCAATAGCCGTGCTGCTTCACACCCACTGGCACTCGTGCCCATTGGCGCTCGTCTACCGCCCGTCCACTAGGAGGCCGCGATGTTTCCAGACTCCGTCGTTCTTGCAGTTTCTAGGTGAATCCTTTTTCTGTCAGTTTCTAGGCGAGTCTTTTCTGGGCTTTGTGACAATATAGAAAAGGGAACCGCGTTTATCAAATTAAGATAAGGTACTAAACATTAAATGCCATTCGCTGGTTTTTGCACGAGCAAATATCGTTACAATTTCCTTCAAGTCTATTTCTTGTGCTTCATCGTTTTCAATGGACTAGAAGGCCAGAGAATCCAGTCTCTCCTGTGACGTAGTTGATCGTAAATAGGTCTTTATAAGCAAATATTTATTTTGGGATAACTTAGCAAATATAGGCCTAAAGTTATCGGTGTCAAATATTTATTTGTTTAATAAAAACATACAACGTAATATTCAAAATTCAGTTATACCTAACTTTAAAAAATACGTTATGTACATCCTCCTTATTTTTTCAAATTTTGTTTTATTTTTGCAGTTGCCACGGCGTCCGGGGCGATCGCCCACGCGACGGCCCTGATCACAGAAAAGGGGTGCATTAAGGGTACACTGGGCTTTATTAAACAATACAGTATTCTAGTCGACCAATGAGGAACCTGAATAGTAAAATTGCTGAATGTTCTGGAATATACAGACGCACATGCATAAGCTTAAATGCATTGAGTTATAATTATATATTTACGGAAAATGAAAGTAAATTCCATCAAAATCCATCAAAATTGTCACTATATAAATGACATATCGCTACAATTTATTTTCGAAGCACGAGGCACTGCCTCTCAGATAATACATAACGTAAATCTTCCAGCGAGATTTAGCTCGCATTAAACGAACACCGTGTGTGAATGTTATCGCAAGAATGTGCAAAGATTGTTATTGCGTTACTTCTTTGTGCTTCTTTTTGAGTACTCTTTATTAATTTTGTTCTTCTTCTACACCATTCAATATGATACGGTACTTCTTTGTGTGAATGTAATGTGTCTATGATACAGAATGGAGCCTGAAGTTAAATCGGAGCATATCAAGATTGAAATCAAGGAAGAGATTTCTCGAACACAACCAAAGCGTGAACCTGTACCAATCACTTTTGAGACAATACAGACCCAAGCAATCAAACGTGAGAAGAGTACAGACCACATTGATTCTACACCATACAGCACCATTCACAACTTGGAGCAAGTTTCAGGAATTTCTGACAGGAATAAGGAAGAAGAAGAGGATCAGCTAATGCAATCACACTCACCTGCTGGGAACAGTGAACAGATAACTCGTACTCCAGACAAAAATTTCTCGTGTGATGTATGTAGCAAGAAATTTACCAGAAGAGAGGGTTTGAAAAAACACATGCTCATTCACACTGGAAAAAAGCAATTTACGTGTGATAAATGTAGCAAGAAGTTTTCCCGAAAAGAGGTTCTCAAAATACACTTGCTCACTCACTCCGGACATAAGCCAGTTACATGTGATATATGTAGCAAGAAGTTTTCCCAAAGAGGGCACCTCAAAAGTCATATCCTCACTCACACTGGATATAAGCCATTTTCGTGTGATATATGTAGCAAGACGTTTTCCCAAAGAGGGGATCTCAAAAAACACATGCTCACTCATACTGGACAAAAGCCATTTTCGTGTGATATATGTAGCAAGAAGTTTTCCCAAAGATCGGTTGTCAAAAAACACATGCTCACTCACAATCGAGAAAAGGCATTTACGTGTGATATATGTAGCAAGAAGTTTTCTCTAAGACAGCATCTCAAAAGTCATATCCTCACTCACACTGGACATAAGCCATTTTCGTGTGATATATGTAGCAAGACGTTTTCCCAAAGAGAGCATCTCAAAAGTCATATCCTCACTCACACTGGACATAAGCCATTTTCGTGTGATATATGTAGCAAGACGTTTTCCCAAAGAGGGCACCTCAAAAGTCATATCCTCACTCACACTGGATATAAGCCATTTTCGTGTGATATATGTAGCAAGAAGTTTTCCCAAAGAGGGGATCTCAAAAAACACATGCTCACTCATACTGGACAAAAGCCATTTTCGTGTGATATATGTAGCAGGAAGTTTTCTCAAAGATGGGTTGTCAAAAAACACATGCTCACTCACACTGGACAAAAGCCATTTTCGTGTGATATATGTAGCAAGAAGTTTTCCCAAAGAGGGGATGTCAAAAAACACATGCTCACTCACACTGGACAAAAGCCATTTTCGTGTGATATATGTAGCAAGAAGTTTTCCCAAAGAGGCCATCTCAAAAGACATCTATCTACACATTCATGAAAGGAACAACCGAGTCTTTGTCTTGTGTGAGGCTGTTACAACTGAATGCACACACTGGCAAGGTAGCCTCTTAGTAGGGCAAGTGAGAGAATAGAAAGATCTATGTGTAGAAATTCCTCTCAGTGACCTTGAAGTCAGTACTGAATTAGTGTGTGGTCTGCCAATGATAAAGAGGAACAGCATAAATTCTTCACCTGATTCTAGTGGGTAAATGCATAAAGTTTTGTACACAATGGTGAAAGAATGTCAATTGTGTACAGAGAAATATTACTGGGTTAACTACCCACACAGAAAGGGTGGATTAACGGAGTGTTAGGATTGATTTAACATGACAAGAGTTTTTAGTCTACCAATGAGAAACATGTATTCCAAGTTTCAATAAAATTTCTCCAGCCGTTTAACGCAATAAACACATATGTTGAGTTTATATACTTTAATAGATACTAAAACCAGAGCATAAGATAGTGTATTTACATTCTGAAAATGGTAGCTACTTAATGTAAATTGTTAGACTGATAGGTAGATAGCTTTTATTGACCTTTAAGCAATTTTGAGTTGCAATTGGTATCATCAGTTTGTTGTACAATACAGAACAATACAATACAGTGATACGTACAACCAGAATTCTATGGCATAGGAGCTTTGATAGACAGATCATGGTCAAAGGCAAACTTCGAAATAAGACACATCATTACAAGATCGGCAGTCCACGGGTTTCATCACCTAATGTGCAAAAACACACACTTCCATGAACCCAGTGTCAACTGTGAATGCTTACTATGTGAGAAACCGTGCGATCGGTACCATATCGAACTCTGTACAAAAATAACAAAGACAATATGTGAATATGCAAACATGTAAACCATCGTTGTAAACTATCTTTGAAGTATGGCTATTTGGCTGCAATTTATTTATTAATTAATATTACAATAATAATACAAGTACAATAATAATATAATATACAAAAAACAATTAATAAATAATACAATAGATAATAATAATAATAATAATAATAATACAATAAACAGTTCAATGGGTGTATTGTTACTACAATTCAACAATTAACTAATTCTAGTGCTAACCTTTTATTTTAACACTAGCATGTGCCCACGGCTTCACCCGTGACAATTATTTTAAAAATTAAAAATTATGAGCATAGTAGTTGAATCATTATATTTATTAGCACCTAAATCACGTGAATTACATACCACGATTAGATAGCATCGCCTGGTAAACGCGACCTCAGATTCGAGGTCCATGGCCCAGAAAACCCTTGTATAGTGAGTTTCGTCCAAATTGAACAACGTTTGACCATATTTAGGCCTATATTAAATATCCCTCTTCCGTGTAGGTTGAAAATGTCATACGTCTACGGGACTTGACATTCTAAACAAATGAATCGTCCAGGATGGACTTACAAAATCAAGCGATCGCCCGCGATAATTATTTCAAAAATTAAAAATTAAGAGCATAATAGTTTAATCAATATATTTATTAACACCTAAATCACGTGAATTACATACCACGATTAGATAGCGTCGCCTGGTTAAAGCTACCTCAGATTCGAGGTCCTTGGCCCAAAAAAACCCCTGTATAGTGAGTTTCGTCCAAATTGAACAACGTTTGACCATATTTAGGCCTATATTGATTATCCCTCTTATAATAATACTAATAATCCTCTTCAGTGTAGGTTGAAAATTTCGTATGTCTGCGTGCCTTGACATTATAAACAAATGAATCAACCAGCGTGAGCTACAACATTCAAGCGATCGCGATAGTTTTATGTCCAAAAATAGCCAAAGCCTACTGTAATTGATTTGACATTGAAATGTATCTGAAAACTGATGCTTCGAAAACTCAAAAAATACACGTTTTCTGCCCGTTTTTCACTCATAACTCACGAACGAAAGCGAAAATTAAAACTCCGGCTTCGAGGTGCATTTCCCTACCCTTCAGTCTACCTATGTTTAAAATTTCAGATCTCTGCGTTTTGTAGATTTCACTGGGCATCACGGCCAGACAGACAGACACTTCCTATTATTAATATAGATCATTTAGGTTCAGGCTCTGGCTGGTTTTATTAGCTTTCATTTAGTGCAAGAATGAAGCATCTAACTCAGTTCTAAGTATTTTTATCTTTTTTTGAATCCTAAAAATTGCGAGAAATAATGTTTTGAGAAAAGGGGAATTGAAGTTTACGGATACTTTTAAAACTTAATATTCGTATTTGGAATTTTCAAAATGCCCCTGCAGCATAGGAACTTGATATTGGACTGCCATCTGTTAGAGGAAGGCAGTACTACATCCTCAGCAACTATAAAAAATATTACAGCTGAATGGAAAGGAAATTTTAAAAAGATCAGACAGAATATGAAGAACAATGCCATGACCTTTTCAGGCCAAGAAGGCTTGCGCCAACCCTTTAAATACTGATTTAAATACATTTATGACCTATTAACCCAAACAAATTTAACATTTTCTGAAAATAGAGACTTCAATCTTTTATTCTAATATAATTTTTTTTTTTCATTTGTAAAAAATTTACATTTCAAACGTATATAGATACCTTAATATTACTCAGGACTATTTTTCAAGTATAGCACTTTAGGCAGCGTTCACACTGAGGCGATAAGCAATAAGCGATATATCGTGAGCAATAAGCGATGTATCATGAGTGATATACGATATGCAACATGTACGGACAGATACTTGAAATCTAAAGGGAGACGATAAAAAAGGTTCACAGTCACGTGATGGCGCAACATATCGCAAGCAATATATCTCTCGAAGTGCAACATGCTGGTCGCCTGAACGATTAGTTGCTTACGATGTTGTAACTGAAGTAGTGAGGATTGTGTTTCCACCACATTTTTATTGCCAAGTCGCCCCAATTTATTGCTTGCTGTCTGAACCTTCCTAGCAATATATCGCCACAACACATCCCTTGCGATATATCGCTTATCGTATATCGCCTCAGTATGAGTGTCTGCCTGGCGGTTTCTCTTAATGTGCTACAGCTAAGTTTCTGTCTTCATGTGATTTTATTTGCAAGTGCAATGCAGTATTAAAATTTACTTCACTTTTACAGACCCCAGTTGCTTCCTTTTGCGTGTGGTCCATTGTCTAATTTGTGTTCATAAATTGCACAAAATTCCGTGCTGTCTACTTTTGTGTAGGAAATTCGTTGTGAAACAAAATGAAATCTGAAATTAGTTGTTAAAATACTATAATTATAAGAAAACGTGACATAAGTTATTGCATCGCCTATTCTGCCATTTTGAAATTTGTTTTTAGGGTTTTCCCATGGTCCGATTTGTTTTATTTTGGAAATGTTGTTCAGAAATGACAACTGAATAATATGCTAACTACAAAACTTCTGTTCCAATTTTGGAAGGTTAAATGTATTTTTATTTTAACTATTACATTCGTTACATTATTGTTATTATTACATTCATGAGAATTTCACTTAGAATAAACACTTGAAGTGAATGTACTGAAACATTAAGAGATGTGAGAGAAGTAAATGGATAATACATAACTGCACGTGCTTGTCTCATCGTCGCCTGCATACACAAAATAACACATAACTAAACCATTGAAAATGCCTGTATTTTGTTTAAGAGTTTGATATTTGTTAAAACACTGAATGGAGAGTCGGATTTGGATATACTAGGTCAGATTCACTCACATGGGGACGTCTTCCTGCTTGCAAGGATGGCAGACAGAGACGTGCTCCTCTGTGAACTCTCAGAAATTACCTCCTCATTGAGTTTATTATACAGTCAACTTCCAGTGAATGACTAGGTTAGTTCACACATCTTGTGAACCATGTCACAGAATACAAAATTACACAAAACATGATACATTGTCATCAGCACCATTATGTTTGAACTGGGCACTTACAAGTAGTGGCAACTATTTTATTTCTCCATACACAGCATACGTACATGGTTCTAAGTTTTATAGGCCTTTGATGTAATCACCATTGCGTACAACATGTTCCCAGCCATGCGGAAATCTTTGGATCTCGTTGGCACTGCCTAATTTATTTATTTATTTATCCTTGGAACATATACATGATATCGGATAGGTAACACAAAGTAAATAATACAATTCACGACAAATAAGTAAATCAACACACAAGTATACGTAGACATATATAGTGGAACAATAAAGTAAAAGATACAGAACAGTTTGCGACAGATTTGGATTAAAAAAATTAGTTTAAAATATTCATGTACATTGAATGGCAAATAGGTCAATAGTTTTGATCTAACTGATTTTTTGAAATTTCTGTTATTTAGCACTTTAATGACTTGAGGAAGGTAATTATACATTATGGTGCTACTATGTGATAAACTTTTAAGAGTTTTGGAAAGCCTGTAGCAGTTTAAATGTATGTTGTCTGATGTTCACGGATATTTGAGTTTGTTTTGAAAACAATTCTATTGCTATGACTGTCTCTAAAATATAAACACAGGGTAGTGGTAAAATTTCAAGCTCTTTGAATACGGTTCTACTGTTTGTCCTAATTGGTACTCGTTTAATGATTTTGAGTATTCATTTTTGCAATTTAAATATTTGCTCTGATTTTGGCCTTTTTTTTCTTTCTTCTTTTTTTTTCCTTTTTTTTGTCTTATTATCGTTGTTTCTGATTTTACTAACTTTTTTATCTTTCTCTGTTGCAGAAATGACTTCCAGCGGGTTATGTGGAAATTGTACTGACCACGTAGATGAGGGTATACAGTGTGATTCATGTGATGTGTGGTTTCATTTTAAATGTGTTAGGTTATGTTTGGATGATGTTCCCGATGGAGATTGGCTGTGTAGACTTTGCATCAAGGACAGGGAGATTAATGACCTAAAATGTGCTATTGATTTGTTACAGGACAACATGAAGAAACTGCAAGTTGAACTGAAGGGCAGAAATGATGTACCAGTAAATTGTAATGATGTAAATTGTAACTTGCAGGTTGACCTCATGGAAGGAACTAGTGATGATGTAAATTTTAATTCCAGTTTCGTTTCCTTTGCAGACATTCTGAGAAGGCCTAATCGCAGAAGGAGATCATCCAGAATGAATGAGATAGCAGTGCAGAACCCTCAGCCTGTCAGTAGGCCTACTAACAATAGATTCTCTGTTCTAGATACTGAAGATTATGCTGTAGAAACAGAAGAAGCCCAGCCACCCAGACCAGCTACTACTTGTAGGCCCACTAATAAGAGAAAGATTTTAGTTTTAGGTAGCAGTCACGCCAGACACATGGGATCTGCTCTTCAAGATGCCGTAGGAGACGGTTTCCAAGTGCAATGTTTATGTAAACCTAATGCTGGACTTAGTGATTTTGTTTCAGGTATCAAGGGACTGACCAAAGGATTCACCAAGGAGGACCGGGTGGTGATTATTGGAGGAGCCGGGAACAGCTTAGACAGAGATCCGAGCTATTCAGTTGCAGCAGATCTTGATAGTATTTCTGAAGGTAGCATGCATACTAATATAGATTTTGTTGAATTATTCCACAGGTACGACAAGCCCTCGCTTCGATCAAAGGTAAAAGCTGTAGATGATAAGTTGTGGAAATTCTCTAGTGATCATATTAACTTCAATGTTGTTTCTGTTAGCAGCTTAAGAAGGGAAGACTATACCAGGCATGAACTCCATCTCCACCTTCAAGGAAAGAAGACACTGGCAGAACTGGTTGCAGAGGAGTTGAAGTGTAATGTATTAGATTGTAACAGGCCTATTCCTGTCATAGATGGTGGCTCGACTCGTTTTTTAGGGGGAATCTAAGTGAAAGAATCCAACAGCTTAGGCCTATATGCATATCTCAAGTCAATAATAGTAATAAACTTAGGCCTATAGCTAGAAATAATAAATCATTTGCAGTATTTCATCAAAACATAACGGGGCTTGAAAATAAAATTGAAGAATTTAACTTAGCCATTCAGGATACAATTCATTTTAAAAAACAGGAAATTCAAGTTATTCGTCTAACGGAACACCACTGTGCAGAAACAGATCTGGAACAATTAAAAATTGATAACTTTTCACTATGTTCAAAATTTTGTAGACATTCCATAAAATGTGGAGGTGTGAGTATATTTATCAAAAGAAACTTACATTTCAGTGATATAGACACAAGTTCTTTCTGTAAACAACAGGATTTTGATTGTTGTTCAGCCAGATTGGATTTTGACAATGATACATTTGTAATACTAACCATTTACAGGGCACCATCAGGTAATTTCAATTATTTTGTAAATCAGTTAGAAAGGGTTCTTAATTCACTGTATAGTACTAATGTAAATATTATACTGTGTGGGGACTTTAATGTAGATTTCTCAATTGATAGTGAGAAGAAGATCAGACTGATATCTTTATTGGGTAGCTATAATCTAGATTTCATAGTAAACTTTCCAACGAGAATTCAGAACGACTCCCAAACAACAATAGATAATATATTCATAGATATAGAAAAACATTTTAATTTTAAAGTATTTCCAATATTAAATGGATTATCAGATCATGATGCACAAATGTTAGTGCTGAACCCTAGTAGCACAGATGGTTGGGCCAATGTTGGGGAATGATCGCCATGTTTCGTTGGTCAACGGTTAGGAATGTCCGTCGGGATTCGGTTGCCAAGGAGCGTTTTATCCAACCAACTGCCAACTGTAGCCAACCAATATACAACAAAATCCCAACAGTTGAGAGACATCTATTAGGTAATGGTGGAACTACTACGCAGCGCAGCGCAGAGACATCTGGCGGAAACACTAGAAGCACACAAAATTTAATTTTTAATTTTCCCTTTCATCCCTTTTCTCCTCTTTTCCCTATTAACTCCCTTCTCTCCTTCACCCTACCTACCTATTACTATCGTATAAAATTCGCACCTATGGGGATTCGATCTCAGAACCGCTAGTGTTATAGTCTATCGCTTTAACCTCTACGCTATTATGTGATCGTTGAAATATAAATCGAGAATTCTTCTAGCCTATTTACTACAGAGATGTGTAATACATGATAAATAGTAAGAAGGATATACATCTCGTATTTTGAATATTTGATGTGAATATATGATAACGTTATTTTCAGAGAACAAATAAAGAGCCCTAATATTAATAGAAGTAAAAACACCATTCGGATTGTTCAACATATCAAGATGGTGAATAACTGTTGTATCTTCATGCTTCATGTCTTCGTGATGGCCCGAACTACGCCGGAAATTGCCGAAGACTTGGCAGGAAGAGGCGTGGAGATTTAGCATGTAACTCGCACAAAGAGCTCGAATAATTAATTAATTAATATTGTTTTATTTTATAGGAAATGAAAATTTAACGCTTATAATGTTATTTCAACACTTTTTAATTTTAACATAAATGCGATCACATTACAACGAAATTTATTGTTGGGCCAGCAATCATAATCCCAACGGTAGGGAGAGCCCGCGATGGGCCAACGTCATAATCCCAACGGTAGGACTTAGCGCATGACGCAACGGAAACGTACATTGGGCTAACCGAGGAAATTACAACGAACGTTTTCCCAACATATCCCAACCATGCCAACGAAATTCCTCCGTTAGGCCAACGAAGTGTGCTACTAGGGAAATTCGAACAGTAAACATGCTCATAGTAATATGACTAGAGTAATGAATGACGATTCAATTTTAAATTTCAAACAAGATCTTGCGAATGAAAACTGGGAATCTATGTTATCCTATGACAAAGTAGATAGTAAATTAAGTCAATTCCTAAACATAGTGTCATTTTGAGGCAAATTTTCCAAAAAAGAAAACTGCTAATTTACCTAATTCAAGGAATAACACATGGTTAACTGCTGGTATTAAAATATCATGTGCAAACAAAAGAGAACTCTACCTAAAATATAGAACCAGTAACAACCAAACTCATAAGGAATACTATAAAAAGTATTGCAACATACTGAAGAAAGTAATCAAAGAAGCAAAAAGTAGGCATTTTTCACAAGTAATTGATAAATCAAATAATAAAGTTAAGACTGTATGGAATATAATAAAAAACGAAACAGGGAGAACAAAGGGAAACAATGATTGTACATCATTAATATACCAAGACATAAAACTAGATAATTTATCGGACATTACAAATGCTTTTAATAGTCACTTTATAAATATTGCAGAGAAATGTATTCCTATAAATAATATTAGCATTAAGGCAGTAGACCTACTAACAAAATCTACAGTTTGGAATCATAGATTTCAATTGAACCTGACTTCACACAAAGAAATTGAAAATATAATCAAGTCTCTCAAAAGTAAAAGCTCGTCTGGATGGGATGAGATAAGTGGTAGGTTATTAAAAAGTTGCTCATCGGAACTCAGTAAACCTCTTAGACACATATGCAATTGTTCATTAGAAAATGGAATATTTCCAGAAAGACTGAAGCATGCTATTGTTAAGCCCCTCTTTAAAAAAGGTGACAAAAATCTACCATCAAATTATAGACCTATATCGCTCTTAACCTCATTTTCAAAAGTTTTTGAAAAAGTCATGGACAAACGCATAATACACTATCTTAATTTGAATGACATTCTTACTTCATCTCAGTTTGGATTTAGAAGTGGCATGTCCACTGAGAATGCTACATTTCAACTTACTACAGAAATTCTGGAAGCGTTAGATAAAAAGAAATATGCTCTGGGAATTTTCTGCGACTTAGCTAAAGCGTTTGACTGTATAAATCATGAAATATTACTTAAAAAATTGGATCATTATGGGTTCGATAATTTAACAATTAAGTGCTTCAAATCATATCTTTCTGATAGAACTCAAAAGGTAATAATAAATGGAAATGAATCTAACTTAGGGGTTGTTAAGAATGGGGTACCTCAGGGATCAATACTAGGACCTTTGCTCTTTTTAATTTTCATTAATGACTTGCCCTATAACTTAAGTGAGGTATTGCTCTTCGCAGATGATACTAGTGTACTTGTAACAGGAACGTCACAAGAACATTTATCAAGAATAGCTACAAAGGCTTTTCACGAGTTAAACACATGGTTTCTAGCTAATAAAATGACACTTAATATTGATAAGACCCATTTTATACAATTTAGAACAAAAAACAGATGTATCTCAAATCTTGAAATTAATTATGGAACACAAATCATACAAGAAATTAGCAATGTAAAATTTTTAGGACTACAAATTGACCAAAATCTTGACTGGAAGACACACATAGAAATGATAAGTCCAAAACTGAGTTCAGCGTGCTTTGCTTTAAGAATTTTGAATAATATATTAAAACAGGATGCATTATTTATGGTATATTTTGCCTATTTTCACTCGGTAATGAGGTACGGGATCATTTTCTGGGGCAACTCTACCCATAGGGAGAAAATATTTAGATTACAAAAGCGGGCAATAAGAATAATATGTGGAAAGAAAAAAATGGAATCTTGTAAACCGCTATTTGAAAAATTAAAAGTCCTCACTCTTACAGGGGAGTATATATACTCTGTTATGTGTAATGTAGTGAATAATATTGATAAATTTCAAACTAATTTTAGTGTACACGGACGTACTACCAGAAACATGAATGATCTACACAGACCAAATAACTCGTTAAAACTCTTTCAGAAGGGTGCTTATTATTCTGCAGTACAGATATATAACAAGCTTCCAAACAACATTAAATTATTATGTATTCAAAGAAAGAGCAAACCTTTCAAAACAGCTGTCAAGGAATTTTTAATAACTCACACCTTCTACAATTTGGAGGAATATTTCCAGCTTGGATAAATTTGGCAGCTTACAGTTTCTGTAGGCCTATATTATGGTTATAACATGCATGTATTTTTTGATCTGACGTGTTCTATATCCTTGAGCCCCGCTCAACACAGGATCTACAGGACGAGATATCTACATCTACATCTACATCCCCAGGTAATAATTCCATATGCTAATACTGATTGCACATATGCAAAATAAACTGATTTTAACATGATAATCTGTTGATGATGCAAAGACAGTGGTTGGTTGCCTGTAAAACATGATTAGAATGGTGTGATGTTAAAACTTACTGTTCCCCAAGCCAGAACGTTATTGTATCAAAATATGAAGGCAATGAGCAATTGCTAAGAGAACATTAAAAGGCTTGAAATAAAATGGAATCATTTTATTTTTAATGTTTAAATTGAAAATCAATTTAAAAATATTAGAATTAAAAAGTTTCAAAATTTTAATCTTAAAAGTCTGACATTTTAAGGTAAAAATTCTTAAATGATTCAAAGTAAAAATTATGAAATATTTATGTAAAAAATAAATCGTTTTAATTGTTTATGCATGATTTGGATAAGGTCCATAAGTCTGTGTTACGTTTTAATCGTTTCATTTCGAATGTTTATGCCCATACGGAAGCACAAGATTCGTCCTATTCCTGTAATTATTTATTTTATACAGAAAACAATATAATTAAGAGTAAAATTATGTCATTCATGCAATTTATGTAAAAACGATGTAAGTGTTAGTAAATGAAGTGTTTACTTTTATGAGGGTCTAAGTGCCAAAACGATGATTTTTAGTTGATAATTTTAAATGGATCTATGCACCCACACCAATGCATTTCAGAAAGTTCCAAGGTCCAGGGAAAGCAATAAATCAGCGCTGTTTTCTATTCAATGTTCATGTTGGCACTTAGACCCTTATAAAAGTAAACATTTCGAACGCAACGTTATAATTATTTTTCTGTTAAATAAACGTTGGGACCTGCTTGTGTATAAGTATGTCGGCCTCACCACGAGATACGTCCCAGGAAGTGATAAAGGCCTCTCGTGGGATGGGAATGAGAAGACGCAACACCCAGTCCTGATCCTGAATCCCGGGAATCGAACCCAGACCGTCGTAATGACAACAGAAATTATAATAATAATGATGATAAGGCACATCTCCATTACGGGCCACACGTGTCAGTACAGTCTGTCTCAAGTGATGTCACATCTGTTGTATTAATGACACAACACATTGTCTTGTCACTTCTCATGCCTTCATAATTCTGCTTAGAAAACAATTGAAAGGATGGATATGGCGTTAACAATAATAATAATAATGATACACTGAGAGCCAACGACAAAAAAGTAACACATTTGCATGCAATTGATTGAATCGGCTTTCGACTCAGGAATCTCAAACAGCCGAAATTCCCGACAGGTAAGAAGGAAGAATGTTAGCAGACTTGCTCCAGTACTTCTTCAGAAGAAAGTTAACTAATTGGGAAATGTGTAATATAATGTAGGTATAATAGAAACCAATAGAAAACTTGAGAACCCACTGTAGTAGACTTTCTTGGCCTTATTTATGTAGTAATTGACTCTTTTCTCCCAGAAGTTAGCTGCCGAAAGCCTTGAGAGATTGGAAACACTGTAAAGACAATGTACACATCTAGACAGATAGAATTGTCTCAATCGAAAATGTTAATCAAATACGAGGATGGATAGAAAAGTAATGGAACAAAAGCTTAATAGGTACAGTTAAAAACAAAAACACACATTTCTATTTTTCTATACAGTCGCAAAGTTTCTCAACACATTTCTCCCTTCATGATACCAGTTTCAAAATACCCCGTTCACAGAAGTCCGTTCAGTTGGAGTGTAGCCATCTGCGGGCTGTTTTCACTTGTGCTTCTGACGCAAAGCGTTTACCGGCCAGGAATTACTTCAGCGAGGTGTAGTGCAATTTTTGTGGGCTAAAGGACATGACGCGAGTGAAATTCACAGGGACGACTGTATGGAGCGTAGCAATGTCTCCAGGTGACAATATCGAAGAAGGCCGCGGTAACCTTACGTCTGTTTGGTCCCATGAAGAAATCCCTGGCCGTTCTTACCTGCCTGATCAATTATCGTAGATTAAGAAATTTAAAAGAACGACACAGGTAAGATTTAACTTTATAAGGTGTTTGGGGTATATCGCAACTGACTGACATAGGCCTACTGATGGTTTCATGCAAGTTCAGAGAGAATCAACAACGAACAAAGAAAGCTTAATAGATTTAAATATAGGAAACACCATCTATCTTATACAATTCTACGGCCCTAAATAGCGTGCTTGCTCGCTCGCCCGCTTCGTGAGACATCGGGTATACTCGGCGATGTTCGTCTCTCGCAGTCTAAACTTTCACGAAGACTACAAAATTAGGAAAACCGTTTCTTTATTATATAAGGCCTAAGTGAAATGAACACAATGAACAAATATTCTAACTTTATTTTTACTTACAATTTTCATAGCTCTGAACCACAAACATTTTTAATAATCTACCAGTGTAAATTTCTTAAAAATCCTGGAGTCAATGAATAATGGCGGGCGAAGCCGGGGGCACCAGCAGTAAAATATTGATGGTTTAACTCTTGAAATATCGGTGATAATAATAATCCAAACAAAGCATTCCTTCCATTGAAACATTATATAATTTCTGAAAATTACACTGAATTGATCAAATAAAATTTACATCATATTCATGTCAATAAACAGTTGAGAAACAATACGTATTATGTGTTCACAGGTTCCTTTGTAACTGCATAATCAATTCTGATATAAGTTAGTTTTCCCAGGGGGTGCTTTCTAATCGTAGAATGTAGCCTACTCTGAAGCCGGAATTTTAGCTGTTTCATTAATATTATTAATAGCTTAGTTTATGAATGATTCGCGTGCAAGTGTTAATAAATATAATGCTTTAATAATTATTATACTCTCAATTTTTAATTTTTAAATGAATTATCGTGGGCGAAGCCACGGGCACCTCCTAGTTTTGTACAAATTAAATCGTAATATTAGTTACCTAAAGTTTAAATCACGGCCCAGTAAGAAATCACGTGTGAACGTACCGCGATACATGACACAATCCATTACATGGATGGACCATAAATCACATTAAAAATAAATACATCAACAGGGCACTAAGACAACGACGTAAAGTTTACATTGCGGCCTGATAAATCTTATGGTAAATATGGTAAGGTAAGGTATGGGTGAGGTATTGTAGGGTATGAAGTGGTATGTAGAAATCCTGCGCCTTTGTTTAACAATGCAAATATAAGAACAGATCAGGGCTCAAGAGCAAACTCCAGGTTAGCTTAGCTGAATATTTATATTGATTGATAAGCACTGCAAACAGGAGGAGAAAACAGGAAGGTGACTGGGAACGCCAGAGGAGATCGATACCAGCAAATGTCAACAATATCAAGCACGCGGGGAGGAGGTAGGTGAATAACATGAACACCCACAAACAAATTGAATATAAGGAAATTTAACAATTTAATCCCAGAAACTTTCAATATATATATAACTTGAGGGACAACTTTATGCAACAACAAATTCAGTAACAATATAAAAAGGTACAATACACCCCATATAGAATTCTCATATTAGATCTCAGAATAAGCTAGCAATGTTTGAGTTAAGTATAACACCAGTGAACTCAACATAAAACAATACAATGTAAAAATTATTGACTAGAAATGGTTCAATACCAAACTGGGACACTTGTATAGAAAATTGGGAGGAAATGCTCCATGAAAACTTTCAGTCATATGAAAAATGTTTTACAAGAAAATATCAAGGCTATTTTAAGTAGGCCCATCAAACTCCAATTAATAATGGGCAGTTGTATAAGAAATTAGAAATGCCTCATAAAAACTTTCAGTCATATGAAAAATGCTTTACAAGAAAATATCAAAGCTATTTTAAGTAGGCCCATCAAACTGCGATTAATAATGGGCAGTTGTATAAGAGAATTAGAAATGCCCTTTCAAAACTTTCATTCATATGAAAAATGCCTTACAAGAAAATCTCAAAGTTATTTTAAGTAGGCAATACATGAAATTGCAATGGGGGGAGGGGGAATTTTCATGAGCTTAGCAAGGTCACCCCAAAATAACAGCAACTTGGGGAAAACTTACAATGCCCAGCTAACATGGAGAATATGCAGAAACTACCAACATTATGGATAGTAGAAAAATACTTCGTGCTATTGACCAGCATAAAGAACTTTACACGAAGAAATAGATTGAAAGCGTAGAAGTCAAATATATAACATCTAAATTTATCAAATGGCAAGGGAATGGCGTCACCTAGGTCACGAGCACAAAATGGATGCCGAAATACCTCGAACTGTTTGCATGGCTCGCTTACAGACAAAACTTATCAAAAGGTAGAATGCCTTAGCAAACACATCAAAATCCTCAAGGCAAACGCATTTCATAGCAACTATAGAAATGGAATAATTCCAGGTTTCACGTTTAGTAATTTAATTGAAATAATTCCTAGCATGGTGGAGTATAAACTGTGATAATTAGAAACATTTTAACCAAGGCAAAACGGACAGATCGGTACTCACCATTAGTCAGCCGGAGATCCAGGTAATCAGCTCCACACTCAACAAAAACTAGGTAGGTACTAAAGCAATGGCGGAACAGCTACCCGCTCACCCCCAAGCTTAGAGCAGATGGCAGCACATAACGAGACAAGTGAGCTGCACATCCAAAGATGTAGATGTAGATGTAGATGTAGTTATCTCGTTCTGTAGATCCTGTGTTGAGAGGGACTCAAGGATATAGAACACATCAGATTACAATATACAAGCAAGTAATAAATAATGATATATAATATACTACACTATAAACTTATTCCAACTGGAAATACTCATCCATATTGTAGAAGGTGTGAGTCATTAAAAATTTCTTGAGAGATCCTTTGAAGGATTTGCTTTTTCTTTGAATACATAATAATTTTATGTTGTTTGGAAGCTTATTGTATATCTGTATTGCGGAGTAATAAGCGCCATTCTGAAAAAGTTTTAATGCATTAACCGGTCTATGTAAATCATTCCTGTTTCTAGTAATATGTTCATGAACACTGCTATTAGTTTGGAATCTCTCAATATTATCTACCATATAACACATAACAGAGTATATATACTCCCCTGTGAGAGTGAGGACTTTTAAATTTTCAAAGAGCGGTTTGCATGATTCTCTCCTTTTCTTTCCACACATTATTCTAATTGCTTGCTTTTGTAGCTTAAATATTTTATCCCTATGGGTTGAGTTGCCCCAGAATATGATTCCATACTTCATTATCGAGTGAAAATTTGCAAAATACACCATGCGTAAGGCATCCTGTTTTAAAACCTGATTCAGGACTCTTAAGGTAAAGCATGCTGAACTTAGTTTGGGAATTATCATTTCAATATGTGACTTCCAGTCGAGATGTTGATCAATTTGTAATCCTAAAAATTTAATATTAGTAATTTCTTCTATGCTTTGTGTTTGGTAATTAATTACAAGGTTTTGGGTACATCTTTGTTTTGTTCTGAATTGAATAAAATGGGTTTTTTCGATATTAAGCGTCATTTTATTGGCTTGGAACCATATATTTAATTCGTGAAAAGCCTTTGTAGCTACTCTTGCCAGTTGTTCCTGGGATTTTCCTGTTACAAAAACACTAGTGTCATCCGCGAAAAGCAATACCTTTGTGTCGTCAGTTAAGTTATGTGGCAAGTCATTGATGAAAATTAAAAATAGCAAAGGTCCTAGTATTGATCCCTGTGGTACTCCATTTCTAACTACTCCTAGATTAGATTTGTTTCCATTTATTACCACATTTTGAGTTCTTTCAGACAGGTATGATTTGAACCAATTCAGTGTTAAATTATCTATCCCATAATGTTCCAATTTTTCAATTAATAGTTCATGATTTATACAGTCGAAAGCTTTAGCTAAGTCACAGAAAATTCCTAACGTATATTTCTTTTTATCTAGCGCTTCCAGTATTTCTGTGGTGAGTTTAAATGTAGCATTTTCAGTAGACATGCCACTTCTAAAACCAAATTGTGATGGTGTAAGAATATTATTCAAATTAAGATAGTAAACTATGCGGTTATATACAACTTTTTCGAATACTTTTGAAAATGAAGTTAAGAGCGATATAGGCCTGTAATTTGATGGTAAATTTTTGTCTCCTTTTTTAAACAGGGGCTTGACAATTGCATGTTTCATTCTTTCAGGAAATATTCCAGTTTCTAGTGAACAGTTAAATATATGGCTAAGGGGTTTACTAAGTTCAGAACAGCAACTTTTTAATAGCTTATTACTTATGTCATCCCATCCAGATGAGCTTTTACTTTTAAGCAATTTTATTATATTTTCAATTTCTACAGAGGAAGTCAGTGTGATTTCAAATTTATGGTTACAAATTGTAGATTTTGTCAGAAGGTCTATTGCCTTGACACTGGTATTGTTAGTGGGAACACAATTCTCTGCAATATTTATGAAGTGGTTATTAAATGCATTTGTAATATCTGATAGATTGTCTAGTTTCTTATTTTTGTATATTAATGACGTACAATCACTTTTTTCCTTTGCTTTCCCTGTTTCATTTTTTACTATATTCCATATAGTCTTAACTTTGTTGTTTGATTTATTAATTATTTGTGAAAAATACCTGCTCTTTGCTTCTTTAATAACCTTTTTAAGCACATTGCAATATCTTTTATAATACACTTTCTGAGTTTGATTGTTACTGGTTCTGTATTGTAAATAGAGCTCTCTTTTTTTAGCACATGATATTTTAATACCAGGGGTTAGCCATGCTTTATTATTTAAATTAGGTATTTTAGTAGTTGTCTTTTTTGGAAAGTTGGCCTCAAAGTGTCGCAACACGGTATTTAGAAATTCATTTAATTTACTATCAACAGTGTTATAGGTAAATATAGTTTCCCAATTTTCATTTGCAAGATCTTGTTTGAAACTTAAAATCGAAACATCATTCATTACTCTGATAATATTACTACGGGTATGTTTGCTAGTCGGATATGCTTCAGTATTGTTTAACATTACCATCTGAGCATCATGGTCTGATAACCCATTTATTATTGGGATTACTTCAAACTTCGAGTTTTTTTCTTTATTTAAGAATATATTATCTATTGTTGTTTGAGAGTTGTTTTGAATTCTAGTTGGGAAGTTCACTATGAAGTCTAGATTATAACTACCTACTAAGGACAGAAGTCTTGCCTTATTTTCACTATCAGTTGACATGTCTACATTAAAATCACCACACAGTATCATATTTACACTATTATTATATAGTGAATTAAGAACCTTTTCTAACTGATTGATAAAATAGTTGTAATTACCTGATGGTGCTCTGTAGATTGTTATTATTACAAACGTGTCATTGTCAGTTTCCACTCTTGCTGAGCAACATTCGAAATCCTGTTCCTTGCAAAAGGAACTGGTGTCTATATCATTAAAATCTAAGTTTCTTTTTATAAAAATACTCACACCTCCACATTTTTTGGAACGTCTACAAAAATTTGAACATAAAGAAAAATTATCAATTTTTAATTGTTCCAGCTCTTTTTCTGCACAGTGGTGTTCTGTCAAACAAATAACTTGAATTTCCTGTAGATTAGAATTAATTGAATCCTGAATTGCTAAGTTGAATTCTTCAATTTTATTTTCAAGTCCCCTTATATTTTGATGTATTAATGTAAATGATGTATTAATTCTAGTTTTTGGCTTAACTGCAGTATTATTCTTATCTTGAGGTACACATAAAAGTTGTTCCTTTCTTCGATTTAGATTCCCCCTAAAAAATGACATGATCCACCTACTATAACAGGAATAGGCCTGCTACAATTAGATACATTACTCTTTACTTCTTCAGCAACAAGTTTTGCTAGCGTCTTCTTCCCTCTGGAGTTCAGATGGAGTCCATGTCGAGTGAATTCTTCTCTTCTTAGGCTATTAACAGATACAATGTTAAAATTTACATGATTACTAGAGAAATCCCTTAACTTGTCGTTCACAGCTTTCACCTTGGATCGAAAGCGAGGGCTTGTCGTACCTGTAAAAGAGGAAGGAAATTAGGAGACGGAGAAATTTACCTCCGTCTCAACATTACAAACAACTAACAACTTTTACTTGCCATAAGTAGGCTACGAACTTTCGGGAAATAGGCAGGGACCATACATTACACAGGCTCTTTTTGTTTGTTCTTACAATGTCCACGTTGAATTAAGACAGTTTCCGTTTAAACGGAATTAGAAATTGTCAAGGTCAGGTTTCAGCAAAACCAGAGAATGTCTATATATTATTTTCATTGGTTTTTGTTCTTTAGAAAGAAATGTAGAAAAAGAGTTGGAATGTATCTTGACACTCGTTAATAGGCTACATCAGTGTGCTTTTGCACCACGAAACACAACTCAGTAATGAGATATCAATGTAACATTAACATATTGCAATCAGTTGACCAAGCGAAGTGAGTTACGAGTAACTCCAGTTCTCAACACCAGATGACAGTGTTTGCTTTGTTGTTGTTTCAGAGATGGCATAACTGCAGACTCCAGTAGAGAACACCAACTGAAAGTACTTCAGAACCTCACAGATCTGCTGAAACACACTTTCAGGAGTCAGTTTGTGTTCCCTGTGCCGGGACACGACGATCCGAACCCAGGACTTCACTACGGATTGGGCTATGACTTGTGGAGACACTGGCTGCCATCTGAAGCCATCCAGACATTTAACAAAGGTATTTGCTTTTGTCTTTAAAGTGGAAATTGATGTGCTTATCATTAATATAGAGAATATTTTTGTTTCAAACCCTTCTATACTGAAGTACTACCGTCTAACACTCCCGAAAATTTATTGCTTTCGGGAAAATCTAAATACAAGAATAATGTTGGACACGTCATTTAACTTACATATTAAAAACTACATACACAATAATACTATATTTACAGAAACTTACAGAAGATATGGTCATATTTACAAAGTGCCTGTTTTTACTACCACAAACAAGTTACTAAATTTTAGCAATGTTCGTATATTATAAAAATATAAGATACACATCATGAGAGAAGGCCTACTTCCGCTAGATGTTATCAAAGGAAAATAACACAATTTGGTAGAAGAAGAATTGAGAGACTAGATAACTTCAAGAAGAAAAGAAGTTATGGAGAGTTAAAAGATGCAACAGAAGATAGCAAGAGGTGGAGACAGGAATTTCACCCCCCCCCAAATTCAAAGTATGAAACACTTCCTTTCTACAGTATGTATGTCTGTTGTTTACCACCCAATATATGAGGTCCAGAGTATCGTAGCTCATAAATGTAATTATCCATTCCACCTTTCCTTAGCATGGTTTAAACTTTTTCTGTGGACTGCTGTAGCTATACTAAATTATCCCACGAAATAGATGCCTTGTTGCCACTGTATTTTTCAAATATTTTAATATAAAAGTCAGCTCAAAGTGTGTTTCCACTATCACCAAGCCCTTCACTGTTGCAGCTTTAATTTTTTTCTTTCTTTTTGGGCGATTCCATCATCACGGGTGTGACATTTCATGTGCCCGGGCCCCTCCAAAATGAATAAAACTAAAATTTTACTGAATTAAAATATAGGCCTACTTCTTGTGTAATATTCTTAAAGAAACTATTTTATCTTTGGCTTGGTTCTAAAAGGGCCAATGTCAATTTCTTGCAAAAATGAGATTTATGCGTTATTGAGCTCGGCTAGTCTTTATCTTTCGTATAATAGAAGTGCCAATGTCTGGTGCTATTAACAGACATAATACAGAAACCTCTTCTTCTTCTACTTCATGGATTTAGGCCTTAGGCCTGTTTCCACATCAAGAGATGGAGTCTCTCCATCTAGTAATTGGGTGTCCCACTCTTCTTTTGCCTTTGGGTTGATAATGAAGTAAAATCCGTGGAAATATATCTGGTGTCATTCTTTCCATATGCTCTAGTCAGTTATTTCTTATATGATTTATTCTGTCTTTTACATTATATATTTTTAACTCTGTTCTGATTGTTTGATTATATTTTTTGTCCAAAAGTGTGTAGCTCACTACTGAACGTAAGAATTTCATTTCGGCTGACTCTATCTTTCTTCTATCTGATCTAGTAAGCGTCGAATTCTCACAGGCATATGTTAACATGGGTACTGCCATTGTTTTATAAAATTTTATTTGAGTTGTTCTTAATGTTTTATTTTTCAGTGTTCTTCTTATCGTTCCGCACATGCTATAGAATCTGTTTAATTTTATATTGATGTCGTTCCTTTGGCAGTAGGATACATTAAATCCCAGATAATTAAAATCATTTACTCGTTCTATTATTTTATTATTTACTAGCGTGTGCCCGCGGCTTCGCACGCGATAATTATTTCAAAAATTAAAAATTAAGAGCATAATAGTTAAATCATTATATTTATTAACACCAAAATCACGTGGACTACATACCACGATTAGATAGCGTCGCCTGGTAAAAGCAACCTCAGATTCGAGTTCCCTGGCCCAGAAAACCCCTGCATAGTGAGTTTCGTCCAGGTCGAACAATGTTTGACCATATTTAGGCCTATATTGAATATTCCTCCTCCGTGTAGGTTGAAAATTTCATACGTCTGTGGGACTTGATATTCTAAACAAATGAATCGTCTAGGGTGGACCTACAAAATCAAGCGATCGCCCGCGATAATTATTTCAGAAATTAAAAATTAAGAGCATAATAGTTAAATCATTATGTTTATTAACACCTAAATCACTTGGTCTACATACCACGATTAAATAGCGTCGTCTGGTAAAAGCGACCTCAGATTCGAGGTACTTGGCCCAGAAAACCCCTGTATAGTGAGTTTCGTCCAAATCGAACAACGTTTGACCCCATTTAGGCGTCGCGTGGTAAAAGCGACCTCAGATTCGAGGTACTTGGCCCAGAAAACCCCTGTATAGTGAGTTTCGTCCAAATCGAACAACGTTTGACCATATTTAGGCCTATATTGATTATCCCTCTTATAATAATAATAATAATAATAATAATAATAATAATAATAATAATAATAATAATAATAATAATAATAATTAAATCAGGTAAACTGATATAACAAAGTGCCAGTATGGTTTGTTTAATCAGTTATGATTGCAGTTATGATATGAAGAATATAAAAAAAGTCAAATTGGCCGGTTTCGGGATTTGAGCCATGGAACTCCAGAATGTGACGCCAAGACGTTACCATCTCAGCCACCTGGGTCAGTTATGGGATAAGCGCATTTAAAGCAATAGTGTTGTCATAGCTAACTGTATTTTAATTGCCAAAGCCTTAGAAATCACAGTAAAACAAAAGGTTATGTTGTCAAGATAACTGATTTCCATTTTTTAAAATAAATTCTTTCAAATACGTATATTACCATAAAATATTCACTAAATTGAGCATAACTCCGAAACAGGTCAACCGATTTTATCCAGTATCAATAGACGTCTTCCCATGGACATTATAAATGTGTATACCAAGTTTCATAAAAATCCGGTAAAGTGTATTTGAGTTACCGCGTCTTTAAAATAGACACTAAATTGGGTTTTACTACGGTACCGGTCTACCGATTTGGTCCAATATCAGTAGACTTCTTCCCATGTACATTATAAATGGATAGGGCCTATACACAGTTTCAAGAAAATCCAATAAAGCATATTTGAGTTATCGCGACTTGTTATATATTAACATAAAATGCACTAAATTGGGCATTATTCTGGTACTGGCCAACCGATTTGGTCGAATATCAATAGACGTCTTTCCATGGATATTATAAATGCGTGTACGAAGTTTCATAAAAATCCGAAAAAGCGTATTCGAATTATTGCGCCTTTAAAATATACACTAAATTGGGTTTTACTCCGGTACCGGTCAACAGATTAGGTTCAAATTCAATTGGGCACTTTTCATGGGCGTCATAAATGGGTATACCAAGTTTCGTGGCAATCGGATACAGCGTATTTGAGCTATGGCGCCTTTCTAATATAATCTATTAAAATAGGCACTAAATTGGGCATTACTCCGGTACCGGTGAACCGATTTGGTTCAATATCAATAGGGTTCTTCCCATGGACATTATAAATGTGTTTTCAAAGTTTCATGAAAATCCAAAAAAGCATATTTGAGTTATGGTGCGTACAGACACACGGACAGACAGACGGACAGACATTTTTTCGTCCACCACACAATCTCATAAAGTACCATACTGGCACTTAATAATAATCCTCTTCGGTGTTGGTTGAAAATTTCATATATCTGCGTGCCTTGACATGATAAACAAATGAGTCGACCAGCGTGAGCTACAACATTCAAGCGATCGTAATGGTTTTATGACAAAAATAGCCAAAGCCTACTGTAATTGATTTGACATTGAAATGTGTAACAGAAAATTGATGCTTCGAAAACGCTAAAATACACGTTTTCTGCCCGTTTTTCACTCATAACTCAATAACGAAAGCAAAAACTAAAAATGTAATATGCCGAAAACCTTCCCGGGAATGTACTCAACAACTTCCCAAAGTTTCATGGCGATCGGATGAATGGTGTAGTAATGCATAAAGGACACACACACATACATTCATTTTTATATATATAGATTACTGTTTTACATCTTAAGTGATTTGTCCCTTGGAACGCCATCACTTTTGTTTTCTTCTCGGAAATTCTCATATTGTAATTACTAGCTATTTCATTTAATTTGTGTACTGCCATTTTCAGTTCGTCTTCTGTTTTACTAAATATTACTTGATCATCTGCAAACAATACGGTGTTTAAGACCTTGTCATTTATTTTAAAACTTACATTTAATCTTTCTTGCCATTGTTTAATGACATCGTCAATATATAGCTAAATAATGCTGGAGACATTGTATAACGCCTTGGTTTGATTTACTAAGCTTGTCACTATTGTTAATTGCAGTGGCGGCTCGTGACATTTAAAACTTATGTGCTACAATAATAGCAGCGGAAACAATATATATAATTATAATTATAATAATGATAATATAATAATAATAATAATAATAATAATAATAATAATAATAATAATAATAATAATAATAATAATAACGGAATGAATTTACAACAAATTCCTCACGTCAATGATATCCAGTTCATTTTTACCAAACATCTGAAGGCATATAAATATGCAATCACTTGTCTTCAGTTGCCAACAGTCAGTCTTACCGACTAATGCAAATTTGGTATTTAAAAGCATGTGATGGTTAATTGGTCGTTACTCCGGTACCGGTCAATCAACGTGGGAAAAAATCCCATGGAGTTTATAAGTTTCATGAAAATGTGATAAAGCGTGTTCGAGCTATCGCGCGTAGAGTCACTGTTTTCGAAAAGAAGGCAAGGGAAGCAGAAGAGATTACGGTATTTATGATATTACAGCCACAAATCCAGTTATAAATGTCATAAACTCATATTTCTGCCAAATTTCAAAACTACATGATTTTTTTGTCCCTATTTTTCCTTTCTTGCCTACAATATAATGTATTTTCCATTACATGTACTGTGCTTGTACCGTGATCGGATTTTTAATAATTTCAACTTTAATGGTTGTGTGATGTTTCTCCACTTGTTCCATGATGTAAATACACAATATACAGCTTATGTACAAAGATATAACTCCTAAATCTAGAGAAAGTGCGATGAACGGTTTTCTTTCGAAATCTCGAAATTTGACCGAACTTTTGAAAATTTGAAGACAAAGTAACAAATGAGTACTCATTTTCAAGATAATTTATTTACCTACAACTTCTTTCATGAGACCATTGCTGTATACCTAAGGGCTGAAACGCTAGAAGGCAAAGTGTGTCGAAAAGCGCGAGGCGAAAGAACTTTTTTAAAAAATAATTATGTTATTTTCGCTGGCGGATATCTCGAAAACTATTGGGAATGGAAAGAAATGTGTAGAGTCAAACTTGTAGGAAATTTTATCAGCTTGAATTTTGTATACAGTAACTTTTCCTCTACGATGCACCATTGTTTAGATATAAGCGAAAAACCTAAAATAGGGACCATCCGCGGGCCCCCTGCCCCCCGCTCACCCCCCACCATCGGGGACTTTTAGTCTGCAACTCTGCAAAATTTCAAAACTACACGATTTTTTTTTCTATTTTTCGTTCGTTGCCTGGACAAACATGCCAGTGGAGTAGTTCATACAGTTGATAGCTCCACGCCGTCGCTGACACTTGTTTAGAAAGTTCGAGCTTATTAAATCGAGAGTATTGAATGCTCTGGTGTTTGCAGTGTTCCGTTAGGGAGCTGAAACTTGGACAATAAATGAAAAGGATATCAAAAGAATTGATGCCATTGAGATGTGGACATAGGCTATAGGAGGATACTAGGATACTGTAGATGGGCCATCGTAGTGGTTGTCCAGTTCTTTGGGTATATAGTCTGGGGACAGGAAGACAACTTGGAAAAGATGATTATACCAGGCAACGTTGAAGGGCAAAGGTTGAATGGAAGACCAGGAAGACAATGACGGATAAGACTAATACAACATTGGGTCAGCTGCTCCGAGTGCGAAGGAGACAGAATGTCAATGTGACGAGTCAGCAACTTTAAACTATGAAAGATGGAATACTGATGAGTAGTACTATGAAGGTCACTGTGTAAAATTCTGTGATGTTTGTCAAACATTGCAAATTTGTATAGAGATCACATAATAGAGGGTTGATAATTTAATAAGAGGTTGTTTTTCGAATATTAAATTCTCGTATAATATTCGGTCGATTCTATAGGGTAGCCTACATGTGTAAAATTAGCATAATCCCAATGACGCGATATTCACATTTCCACGACTGTGTGATGTTTTTTGTTTATGAGGGGTGCACGGTCACCAACTGTCCTTCTTTTATATAGTAGCAGCAGACGACAAATATGGCGTGTGCCAGTTGTAACGTCTGTTTTCACAACTTTATTGTTCGATTTCAAGGCAAATTACGTCATACTGAACACCTCCGATGTTTTGTTAGGTTAGGAACGTTTATGTTAGTTAAGGAGCAATATACTGAATAGCACAACCACCATTTCTTACGAGCAGCTCATGGCTTGTACCTTTGTAGGTTTGTCACACTGTTCATCCACAATCATCGATATGACGCCACACCTCCAACGTCCAATCAGGAAGACGAGGACAGAAAAATGGTGGAGAAGAAGGGAGTTTTCGCTAGATCGTGATATAAAAGAAAGTGTATCAATTGGGCAGTGGCGGCTATTCAGGGGAAGTAGGTGAAGTAGCACTTCACCAGTATTTTTCCTTTACAATACGTATTTTTAAAGTTTATTTTCCATATCACAAATTGGTTTTTACCATAAATGTATCTGTATTTTTGAATTGCCCGCCACGCCACCACCTGGTGGCAAAGCTAGGAGACACTGAAATCCTGAGAGGGCAGCGTGCTTCAAGTCGGCCGTGTGAAGGTGAAATGGAAACCACGGCCTCCGTTGCATGGGTAGTCTGTTCAAATAAAAAATGAGGATGGCAAGCATCAGTTTTCTCGCTTATCCCACGTCTGCTAGGTGACGAGAACAGACTACCCATGAAGCAGTCCCCCTTGTTCAGGTATTTTCTTCGCCGCGCCAGTACCACACTGTCAGCTCGGAGAAAGAGGTGAGCACGTTAGATCTTCCACCGTCTGACGGTCTAATGCCGCCAAATTCGAATGTGTTAAATTCAGAAAAACCAGGATTCCACAACCCCGATTAAGTATTCTGTCGCACTGGTAACACTAAGCGACTTCCTCTACCTCGATCATTAAAAATACTATTTTCTCGTCTCTTATTCCATTTCCGGGGAACTCTCACGCGATTTGCCCTGCCCTAATTATTTTTATTATTATTATTGTTATTATTACTATTATTATCATTATCATCATTATTACTATCATTATTATTGTTATTATTATTATTTTTGTGCTATTTTCTCTCGTCACACAACTCACCCGACGTTCGACGAGACAAGAGAAATTAGCAAAAAAATAATCACGTGAGAGTTCCCAGAGATGGATTAAGAGACGAGCCGTTTAGATAGGCCTACTAATAATTTTTAAAAATATTTTAAGCTTGCTGTATGAAATGGTATTTGCAGCACACCCTCGTTTTGAGCCACGAGCCGCTATTGGGTGAATTCCATTATTAACATAAGCATGTGGCATTTTTTCTCTTCACCTAATTTTCCGGCCACGAGCCGCTACTGCAATTGGGGCGGGAGTCCCGGACCAAATCATTTGCCGAGACAACATCTCCTCTCCACACTTCTGTCTATAACAAAATTCGTGTGATATTATAAAGTATTTCTAGTCCACCAATGAGGAACCTGTATAGTAAAATTGCTGAATGTTCTGGAATATACAGACGCACATGCATAAGCTTAAATGCATTGAGTTATAATTATATATTTTCGAAAATGAAAGTAAATTCCGTAATCCGTCAAAATTGTCACTATATTTAATGACATATCGCTACCATTTATTTTCGAAGCACGAGCCACTGCCTCACAGATAATACATGACGTACATCTTCCAGCGAGATTATTTTAGCTCGCATTAAGCGAACACAGTGTGGTGAATGTAAAGTGTCTATGACACAGAATGGAGCCTGAAGTTAAATCGGAGTACATTAAGATTGAAATCAAGGAAGAGATTTCTCAAATACAACCAAAGCGTGAACCTGTGCCTATTGAATTTGACACGATACAGACACAAGCAATCAAACTTGAGAATATAGACCACATTGATTCCACAGCATGCAGCACCATTCACAACTTGGAGCAAGTTACAGGAATTTCTGACATGAATAAAGAAGAAGAGGATCAGCTAATGCAATCACACTCACCTGCTGGGAACAGTGAACGGCTAACTCGTACTCCAGACAAACATTTCTCGTGTGATGTATGTAGCAAGAAATTTACCAGAAGAGTGGATGTCAAAACACATATGCTCATTCACACTGGAGAAAAGAAATTTAAGTGTGATGTATGTAGCAAGAAATATTCCCAAAGAAGCAATCTCAAAATACACATGCTCATTCACACTGGAGAAAAGCAATTTACGTGTGATATATGCGGCAAGAAATATACCCAAAGAGGCAATCTCAAAACACACATGCTCATTCACACTGGAGAAAAGCCATTTGAGTGTGATAAATGTAGCAGTACGTTTTCTCTAAGACAGAGTCTCAAAAGTCATATCCTCACTCACACTGGAGAAAAACCATTTGCGTGTGATATATGTAGCAAGACGTTTTCTCGAGGCGGGCATCTCAAAAGTCATATCCTCTCTCACAATGGACATAAGCCATTTACGTGTTATATATGCAGCTATAAATTTTTCCGAAGAGCAAGTCTCAAAAGACACATGCTCATTCACACTGGACATAAGCAATTTACGTGTGATATATGTAGAAAAAAGTATTCTCAAAGAGGCAATCTCAAAACACACATGCTCATTCACACTGGAGAAAAGCCATTTACGTGTGATATATGTAATAATAATAATAGAAAAGCGCACAATGTGCATGATTAGTTTGAGCAGAAAGCCGTGAGTGAGCCTGTCCTCTCGGGGCAAACCATCACATGATATCTGTCACAAGTTCGGTGGCACAAAGCACACACACAGCCCTCATTTGGGATGTGATACGTTTTATTTTGACACACTAGGTGGTGGAAACCATGAGTCGCAAATCTTGTAGTGATGTGTCTAAGTTCATAGTCTGTGTTCATCCAGTCTGAGTTGGTCATAGCATCTGTTGAGTAGAAGCTTTCCCATATTTCTTTCTTTTTTTCTTGTAGTTCTTCCTGTAGTTGTATATATGCAGTGGTGGAAGGCAGGAGTAGTTGGTGTCTAAGTTCTGTTGTGTAGAAAGGTTCTCTTGTGAGTTCGTAGCATAGTCTCGAGAGCGTGAATTTCGATAGACACAGTACTTTTTTGTACGTGTGATATATGTAGCAAGACGTTCTCTCAAAGCTGGTATCTCAAAAAACATCATCTCTCTCACACTGGACAAAAGCCATTCTCGTGTGATATATGTAGCAAGAAATTTTCCCGAAGAGAGGGTTTTAAAAAACACATGCTCATTCACACTGGAGAAAAGCCATTTACGTGTGATATATGTAGCAAGAATTTTTCCGAAAGAGGGAATCTCAAAAGTCATATCCTCACTCACACTGGACATAAGCCATTTTCGTGTGACATATGTAGCAAGGAGTTTTCCCACAGAGCCTATCTCAAAAACCACATGCTCACTCACACTGGACATAAGCAATTTTCGTGTGATATATGTTGCAAGACGTTTTTCCAAAGAGGGAATATCAAAACACACATGTTCATTCACACTGGAGAAAAGGAATTTACGTGTGATATATGTAGCAAGACGTTTTCACGAAAAGTCTGTCTCAAACAACACATGCTTACTCACACTGGACATAAGCCATTTTCATGTGATATATGTAGCAAGAATTTTTCCCAAAGAGGCCATCTCAAAACACATTTAGACATTCATGAAAGGAACAACCTTTCTTAATGTAATGCGTGCACTGAGTCTTTGTCTTGTGTGAGGCTGTTACAACTGAATGCACACACTGGCAAGGCAGGCTCGTAGTATGACAAGTAAGAGAATAGGAAGATCTATGTGTAGAAATTCCTCTCGGTGACCTTGAAGTCAGGGTATAAATGCACTTTATGTGTATAAACGAATAAAATCCGAACCCATTTTTTTATTCTCAAAAACCACTCAAATTGTTCAGGAATTTACGTTGAATTTTTTTTACATGTCACATGGTATTATAAATGTTTCGTAGAGAGACCATCACACGTATTTATTTAGTTTGTATGTTGATACCTATTAATTGTATAAAGAAATGCGTTTAACAATAAATGTTCATTTCAAACTTTCCTACAACTTTACTCTGGTAGGTTTTCAGCTATCGTCTACTGTTATGGAGATAATCTAAAAAAATTGAGAATGGATTCAAATAAAATACCCCTTAAGTCATTTTTGTAGAAAAACGGGTATAGCCTTTTTATTAGCCGAATATAAGAGTTTCTAATTTTAATTTTTATTAAAATCGTTAGAGCCAATCAGAATTAACACAATATATTTCATGAAATGTCCCTTAATTTTCTTAGTTACAAAACCAAATTCTCAGCTTTTCGATGAAATTCCGAATAAGTCTTTAATACAAAAAATGAAGTAGCCTAGATACAATGACCTGTTTACCCATAGACAGACGGAGAGACATTACAATAAAATTTCAAATGAAACAAAAGCATTAAATAGCAGACAATTCAAAATTAAAATTAAGAACTTGTTTTTGCAAAGAACATATTACTCAATCAGAGAATTCCTTGAATATCTGGTTAACATATAATTATAATAAATAAAAAAAAAAAAAGGTTAATACCACGCTTACCTGAGTCCGCCATTAAACCCTATTCTGTGCTAACTTCACCCAATCATCCCCCACAAATCTTACTTCCCATAAATCCATTCTCAGATTGTCCTCCCACCTTCGTACAGGTCTTCCACGTGGTCTTTTCCCTTCAGGTCTCCCAATCAATACTTTTGAGGTAATTATCCCCATGTGTGCAACATGTCTAGCCCATTTCATCCTTCACGATTTAATTACCCTTACTATATCTGGTGATGTGTACAGGTCCTGAAGCTCGTTATGCAATTTTTCCAGTCCCCATTGTCATTCCTCGTGGGCCCAAATATTTTTCTAAGCACCCTATTTCCAAACACACTCAGATTATGTCCTTCACGAAGAGTAAGCGACCATGTCTCACATTCATATAATACAACCGGCAGGATAATAGTCTTATAAGTCTTAATTTTTAGATTTCTGGACAGAAGACGAGAAGATAAAATTTTCTGAACTGCTTAAAAATAAGCATCATTTCAGTCGACACTCGACTACCTTAATATTATTTATACCAGTAATTACTGTTCCCAGATATTTGAATTCCTCCACTTGTCCGAACGATTTACCAGCTTTTCTAATATTGTATAGTGCTTTATTTTGACGTTCCATGACCATATACTTAGTTTTTTCTGTATTAATTTCCAATCCAACATCCCTGCAGGCATGTAAAAGACTTTCTGCATTTCTCTCGATTGTGTTCACATCATCGCCCAGTAAGCAAACGTCATCTGCATAAGCTAAAATCAGGTGACTACCATATAATTCTAGGCCTACCTTGTTTTTCTAATGGCTTATTCCAAAGTGAAATTAAAAAGTAAAGGTGATAGTGCATCTCCTTGCTTCTCATGGCATACCTATCTTACTAAAACTTTAATTTATATTTTATAAAGGTGTACTGACAAATAATCTTTTGAAGTCATGATACTTTATTTAAGCTAAATGGGAAAACATTATAAGATTTAGAAGAAACTCACTATGCGGGTGTTTTATTCCAGGGCGACGCTCTCTAATCGTGAAATGCACCTCGAAGCCACCATGATTTATGACGCAGAGGCCACAGTGACAGTGCTTAGATGAGATTTTCAAATTTTATCTTATTATATAAAAGTGACTAAATACCCTAGTAGCACACTTCGTTGGCCCATCGGATGGATTTGGTTGGCATGGTAGGGATATGTTGGGATAAGGTTAGTTGTAATTTCCTTGGTTCTGCCAACGCATTTATTGGTATGGCTCTCGCGCACATCCTACCGTTGGGTTATGATTGTTGGGCCATCGCGCGCTCTCTGTGGCTCTCCCTACTGTTGGGGTTGTGGTTGTCGGCCCAACAATATTTTGTTGGAATAAACCTGCTTACGTACTTCGGAAATTTCCGGCATACTCGTTGGTCTTGGACGAACGGACGAATCACGCAAACATTCGTATAACCGTCAATCGCCATCTTGATTGTATTAAGGAAAAAGCGGAATGATATTTGATTCTCATTCTTTTACATAATATTAGGTTAGCCCTTTGGTTTTTCTCTGAATATATAACGTTATCATTTTTACACAATACTGTATTATGAGTGTTGCATGAAATATAGCCTCTAAAAAATAAATAGGCCTATCATTTATAGGCTATTCTAAATTTACATTATAATTGTTGAGGTATTATACCTTTATTTGTTTCAGATGAATTACTGAAATCAAGGCAGAAGGAAATCAAAGCATCGGAGCATAAGCAACGAGATTCCAACTAAATTGGAACAGTTCTCAAGATCAATTGGGATTTTCAAGATTTCAAACCTGCATATATGGAGTATGTGTCAGAATCAAGTATTTCGATTTATTATACCGTGCATGTTACCGTAGGCCTTAGTATTTCATGTAAACGCATGTTATATAAATTTATGTAAGTCTTTCCACGTTATGCCCTCATTATATAGTCTAAGAAATCCAGGGAATGTTGCCAGTAACATTTAATTATGATGTCTTTATATTCTCATATAAGTTATAATGTGCACTCTTAGCCTTTAATTGCCGGTACTTTGATTAATTAATTTGTTACCCAGTTGTCTTGTGACCAATTATGCCATCATTATTAAGCTCTATCCACAATGTGCAGTTGGCCGCTTGAAAGCTGCAGTTAACATTGAGGTTAGGGAAACATTTTACAGTACAAATAATGATATTGGCATAAACCAAATATCGGGTGCCAAATAGGCTCCGCCCATCCCGCATTCCGTTGCTATGGCGACAGCAGCTGTCGGCCGGCCGGCGACCTCTCGCACCGATCTTCTTCCGACCGTTCCCGAACGCACTCCCGACCGTGTCTGCCTTCACTCGACACTCAACACTACCCCTATTGAAAATACGATTCCCACGATGCGAGAGTGCCCCTTGTACCAAATATTCAAAATACGAGATGCCCCTTGTACCAAATATACCCACCTAATACAGAACATTATCATTCTTACTACTCGTCATGTATTACACGTCTCTGTAGTACAAAGGCTAGAAGAATTCTCGATTTTTATTGCATCGAGCACTCATGGTGTAGTGGTCAAGGCGATGGACTAGAACGCTGGCGGTCCCCGGATCGAATCCCCGTAGGTGCGAAAATTACTAGGATAGGAATAGGTCCCAAATAGGTAGGTAGGGTGAAGGAGTGAAGGGAGGTAATAGGGAAAAGAGGAGGAGAGGAGGAGAATAGAGATAAAAGGGGAGAATAAAACAATTAATTTTCTTGTGTCTCTGCTATTTTCGCCAGATGTCTCTGCGCCGCTACTACTAATTCCACCATTACCTACTAGATGTCTCCCACTGTTTCATTTAGTTAGTCCCCGCCCTAAACCCCTCCTTCCCGGGCGGGTCCCGATAGCGAGTATGGGAGGAGCCTATTTGGCACCCGATATTTGGTTTTTCCCTGGGAAGGAATCGATTTATAGTGCACAATATGTAGGCTATAATAAACACATCTTGCTTTTCATAGTAACCTAATCTATTTCTTTGCACTAGTAAATAATTTTCAATCTCGTAATATGTAACTTGCAGTTGGTAGTCGAATATGAATTTCTCGACTGCCAAATACCAACTGCTGACTGCAACTGTACTTTGTGAATGGCGTACATTACTCACCACATGTTTTACTTTGACTACCAACTACCTATACAGGCTGCCAACTGCACATTGTGGATAGAGCTTTAGGCCTAATACGTTAGTTATATAATCAACTCTTTTGGATGGTGTGTATGATCGCTGGTATTTTAGCACTGCTTTCTTTTAACCTTTCATAATCCAATTTTCTGGGGATTATCTTACGTTCTAATAATTGCATTCGTATTTCAGCCTTAATTTGGAATGTTGCTTCCACAGGAAGGTGCTTTCTGATTACAACATTTCTTAGCACCTTTGTCACACCTTTTTCTAGACCCTTCATGTTGCTGAAGAATAGATCTATTAAGCTACTTCCAATTGGTCCTATGTAAGTCTTTTCATTTTTGTAATTTAGCAGTGACATCCCTGCGAACTTCATATTATTATTACCGGTATAATCAACTCTACCAAGTAACTTTCATTCTATTTGCCTGTATTAAAAAACATAGTTCATGACAGGGTTAAAAAATGCATTTACATTATGTTTGAATAACCGTCTAAATCTGATTAGCTTAACTTGATTCCTAGAATGCTTTTCCATCAAATTGTTTCATCTATCCCTATAGGCCTATATGTGCACTTAATAGATTAGGTTATTTAAAACATCTTTACAAAATCATGTAAAATCTCTTCACAAATTTCTAAAGAATTCTAACTGTTCTATTCATAATTTAGGCTTACATTCAGTCACAATTTTGGTTATAACCCCAATAGGCTACAGTTTGTAGAATTCAATTTAAAATTAACTCTAAAATGTTGTGTGTACGCCTAATCAATTTCGCTGATGATCTTAACATCAGTCTTTGTAAAAGTAAAATATTGTGGAATAAAATGGGAATATTGGAACTTTGTGCCCCACGCGTTCCCCTTTCCACTCGCCTGGCTGCTTCCTGCATGCCACCTGCCACGCTTCCCCGCAGGTCATGCTGTCATGCCTGTAGCCGCTGCTCAACACCGGTAATGCGTAATTGCGATTGGCATGTCACCTAATATTTCACAATAAAAATAAAATACCCTTGCACCTGGCATTCAACCCAATTCTGTACTAATTCCATCCTACTATCTCCCACAAATCCTATTTCCCTTAAATCTACATCCTAATATTTTCTTTCCACCTACGTATAAGTCTTCCAAGTGGTCATTTCCCTTTGGGTCTCCCACTCAGCATTTTTTAGATGTCTTTCCCCCCCATACGCACAACATGTTTAGCCCATTTCATTCCCTGTGATTTAATTTCCCTTACTATATCTGGTGGCGAGTACAGATTATGAAGCTCGTCGTTATACAGTTTCCTCCAGTCCCCATTTTCATCTCTCCCATAGGCCCAAATATTTTCCTAAGCAGCCTGTTTTCGAACACACTCAGATTATGTTACAAACTGCATCTTACAATCAAAATTGTAATTGAATGTAAATTAAGAATATAATAAATAGAATTATTATGAATTTTGAAGAGATTTTACACAAATTTTTACAGCTTTTTTAAGCCTATATTGAAGTCTTTTAAATATTATTTGATAATGAATAAGCTAATCTAAGTGCATAGGTCTATAGGAATAGATGGAACAGCATTTTAGAAATAAAGCTCTTACAGGTTAAGCTAATCAGATTAGACTGTTTTTCAAACATAATGTAAATACGCCTTTTAACCCTGTTATGAACTATGTTTTTAAATTATACAGGCATGTAGAATGGAAGTTACTTGATAGAGCTGATTATATTTCTAACGTATAGGCCTAATAATGGTGATGCTATAACTGGTCACAAGACAGCTGTATAACAAATTAACTAATCACAGTAGGCTAAAAGATTGCACATTGTTACTTAGGCCTATATGAGAATATAAAGATTAACACCATATAATATTGTAAACGTTAATGGTAACATTCTTGGATTTCCTAGACTATATTGAGGGCATAAGGTGGAAAGATCAACTTACATAAATCAACTATTCTCACATTACATAAAAATGAAGTTTATTAATATATGTTATGTAGTTCATAATATATATATCTGACTTATCCATAACTTGTAAAGCAGCAATAACAATAAACTATTCATTATTCATTTCTCTGAATTTTATTTAGCCTATAGCCAAGATTCTTTCCTTATGTTATACCATGTATCACTATTTTTCTGAGATATAGAATTCTGGACCAGGGTGCACATAGCCTCATGAAGACGAGGAGCCACTTGATAAAGAAATAGCGGCTTCAGTCATGAAGACCACCATCTGCCAATGTAGAAGAATGGAGGAAGAAGATGCAACATGGGTAGTAGGCCTTGTCCCCTCATGGGATGAAGTTCTCAACCATTAGTATTACAGTGCTTTCACTGTACGACTTGGCCGACAATCGCATGGGCCGACTATCCGTGACTCATGCATCAAGCGCCCAAGTGATGCCTCGTCTCACCGCTGAAGTCTAGCATGTGATCTGATTGCGTTCACACGTGAATAATTATTACAGCAGTGTTTGTGTTTTTTTATGGTTAAAGTAGTTTTTAGTTTTGCTTGAAGTGTTTTAAAAATGCCACGACATAATTATACATTAGAACTACTGCGTGTGAATAGCAATTTCCTCAAAAGGTGCCGTAGATGTAATGATGCAGAAGGACGGCATTTCCAACATCTCCTGTGATAAGGTAAGTTTGTATTTTTATTTTATATTTTCATATTTTATTGTGATTACAATTACGGAAATATATACGATTCGCCGGGAGTACCATGATATGTCATGCGCCTGGCCCCGCATGCGGTTTATCTGTGACGGAGCGGCCCTTGCGATTGCCGGCCAAGTCGTACAGTGAAAGCACTGTATAACCATCAATAAGCCATCCAAATCCAATGATTTCCCTATATTCCTCCATTAGGTTCTGCTTTTTGTCTTGGTTTCATGTTTATTTTATCATAATTAGGTAGTTGATAAAATATTTTCCTCAGCAACTGCAATTTAAGAATGATTAGCAAGTCCATGCAAATCTTTCGCACTTCGCCCCTTTTGATAGGTGCCCAGGAAAACTAGGCATTTAGCTAACTAATAAATTCATTCTTATACATTCACAAAATACAGTATACGGTTGAATTAAGAGCAACATATGAACTGTATACTGTGTTTTGTGAATCTGTATGAGTGAATTTATTAGTTAGCTAAATACTTGGTTTTCTTGGACTATTATCAAACGGGGTGAAGTGCGAAAGATTTGCATGGATTTATAAGTCATTCTTAAATTGCAGTTGCTGGGGTAAATATTTTATCAACTACCTAATTTTGACAAAATAAACATGAAACCAAGGCAAAAAGCAGAACCCAATGGAGGAATGTAGGGAAATCGTTGGATTTTGGTTGGCTTATGGATGGAATTATGTTGGAATTCGGATGGCAACAGTTGGCATTCTGTTGGCATTACAATGATGGCCCAACAGATCGCCAACGAACATTCCCAACTGTTGGGATTTTGTTGGATATTGGTTGGGTAAAATGCACTTTGCCAACGGAACCCCGACGGACATTCCTAACCGTTAGCCAACGAAACATGGCGATCATTTCCCAACATTGTGCTACTAGGGTACAGCTTTTATTTTAATTATTGGAGCTCCATGCCAGCAGAAGATGTCCTGAAGATGGTGTTAAGGCACCGAAAGGCCTAGGTGGCGAATCACAATGTATATCATAGTTGAGTAACTGGTATCGCATTTATTTTGTTTCTTTGATGATACATTAGCAAAGAATATAAAAGTGTTAGACTCCAAGAACAAGGGGATAAAGTTTGGAGTATTATATCAACACCCGCGTATGAGGAAACAGAGGAGGATTTGGAGTCCTTTTCCAAGGTGTTCAATATGGATATTTTATTAGTCACAGGTACAAATTAAAAAATTTACAGCAATTTTTTCAAAATTATAAATTTTCAAGAAGAAGAAAAAAATGTGTCATGAACCAGTCCCCTTAATATTTCAGTTCTAGAAACCAAATTCTAGGTAGTCAATATGATTTCAAAAAAGTGCATAATACAAAAAAGTAAATACAATTAACAGTTATGCGGTACAGCTGCACACAAACACATAAATAAAATAAATCTTTGTTTGATTTTATTCATCGTGAAGCATATTTTCCCTGTGTCATCTTGATTTTTATTTTTTGTCATGATCACAATGCTTTCTATCAAAAATCGTCTTGTTCTCGTGGAATATTAATACAACAAATTGCCATCTCGCCATTACGTGCTCTCTTTATTAACTTCCTGTGTCCAAATAAAAGTCAGTCTCTTAGTATAATATAGGCAGGCCTATTGTGTACGACATTCTCTTGATGTAAATTGCTCATAAAAAAGAAGAGACTGCCATTACCACATCATATCACATCCACGAAGGATACACAATCCAAGTATAATCTTATTAATGCATTCACGTAACTTGCTTCACTGATCGTGGACAACAAGACATCTTTCTCACTTCACACTCTGATATAGAACATGAGGCCGTATTGCAAAAAACGCGTATTCAGTTGTTTCAACCTGATGCAAAGCTTTATTTTTCACCAGGCAAGACTGAGTTTCTGCAAACAGTGGGTGGCTTATAACTACCCTTCAGATAAGTTTTTAGAAAAAATGTTTCAAGTAAAAGTTTTAGCTCTCGTGTACAAAGTTTGAACTACATTGTTGTAGCCGTTTCAGAGAAAAATGTGATATTGTAACAAGGGTTCGAAATCAAAACACTTATCTTCTGATTGAAGAATGAAGGTACCTTTATTTCGTGTAGCAGTGCTCAATACACAATCAGAAAACTCCTCATTGTTCTCCAGTTCACTTGTTCGCTGCTCACTTTCACTGTGCTGATTCCAAGTCACAGCACTGTCTCTGTTCACACATACGGTGTGGACTCCCAAGTCACGGCAGCATCACCTCGTCAGGCAATAAACAGTCCTCGCTGATGCGCCCGTTGCTCTCCTCTGTGCACTAAGTTCACCAGAACGGTATTTTCTCACACCAGTCCCTCAGTTCATTGGTTCACTCTCTTCAGTACACACACGCGCACGACCTGGATAGTCCACTCACCGCGATGTGTCTTACTAAGCCACACCCATCGGCAGGCGGCTCCAGTCTGTTCATTTAGAGGGCTGCCATCTTTCCAGACGTGTCAATTTCTCGAAGCTCCGCGGCATTGTGACATTCTCCAGAAATGGGGCGTTTCACCTTATTTTTTTTTAAATACGAGGGTTGATCAGAAAAAAAGGTTACAAACCGCAGCATTTGAAAACTACATAATATGGAGAACTTTTGTTTCCCCAGAGGGGAGACAGAGGGTGCTACTTGTCATACAGCTGGTTTGCGGGTAGGTAGTGAAAGTTCCCAGACGGTTCAGGACGATTGAAATGGCAAGACGCTTAGAAAATTGGTCTCGTTTGGAAGTGTGAGCTGTGATTCGATTTTTATGGGCAAAGAATGTGTCCGCATCTGACATTCACAGTTGAGAGAAGGTGTCATCCTCCTGCATGACAATGCCAGGCCCCATACTGCTCAAGCAACGCAGGAATTGTTGCGAGGTTCGGGTGGGAAATCTGGAGTCATCCCCCATACACCCAGTGATTATTTCCTGTTTCCGAAGTTGAAGGAGCACTTATCCGGCAGTTGGTTCTCTTCAGACAGGGCTGTGGAAAACATCTGCCGAGACCTGGCTCAATGGACAGGGACCTGATTTCTACCAAGACAGGTTAAACAGGTTGCTTGTGCGTTCTGATAAATGACTAAATAGACTTGGTGATTATGTCGAAAAGTGATAGGCATGTATGTCTCTTAATTCATTTTTGTATTTTCTGTCTATTGTTAATAAATATTTCTTTATTCGACTTGTAACCTTTTTTTCTGATCAACCCTCGTATTTTTTTCTGAAATATGTGTAACTTTGTTCATATTTTAGAAATGTAGAGTGAGATTAATTACCTTACCTTATTAGTCTAGCTCAGTATTAATTTTATCATTTCTTAATTTAACACTTGAATTAGCCATTATAATATTTCATTGCAGTAGCCCCCTCCCTCCTCAAAAAACTGGTAAATAATACTTTCAATATTATTTCTGTAATAGGCAACCAATAAAAGAAATAGGAGTTTTCAGTAAGCAAAAAAAATTATGATATATTAATTTATTTTATGGAATTGGTGATTTATTCCATGGAGTTGATGAATTTCTAGTAAAAGCTTGCATATGGCTTCAAGAGTTAGGTTAGGATATCACTTATTCATATGCCTGGAATTCTGTTTTCATCTGCAATAAAAACGTAAATTGGATCAGCATGTGGTTTCTTTCACAACAAGAGTAAACGACATGTCCGGCACTCTTTTGGATGTATTTCTCCTTGCATTCAGAGAAACCAATATATGATTGAATACTGAATTTCCCTTTGTCCATGGAGTTGACATAAAACTGGGTTTCACATTTCCGTCAAAAAATTCCAGAAATTAGTTAGCTTTATAACAGTTTCAAATAATGCATGTGTTTGAATATAGTATAGGCTATAGGGAAAAAAGAAAACTAAATTATATTTCAAAGATATGATTTTGAGCTGGTTACATTCCATGGAGTTGGTTTTGAGCATATAAAACAGCTCAGAAATACAATTCTTTTCAACGGAGAGAGACAAAATAAGTAGGGGAGTTTTAACGCATAAAAAGTTAGTTACCGTGAGAATGAAACAGCATAATAATATTCATAATTACACTTAATATTTGCCAGTTACATAAAATGACCTGTTTTTCGAGAATGACCCATATATAGCCTATATATTAAATTAACCTTAAAAATAAGAAAAAGTCTTTGTCAATCCTCGTGTCCTAGAATAAACCTAACAGGAGTTAAAAAATTTTGTTTTCATACAATTTTCTATTCTGGAGCTAAACTTTTCACAGGCACACAAACACACACACATGTTTCTGAAAATATCTACCTTAATACCTTGTGTTGCAGGTGTACTTGGTGGGTCACATGCCCCCGGGTGTGGACGAGAGACTCATTTATCAGCAACAAGACGTCTTCCAGGGCAGGTTATATGCACACGGCATAGTTGGACGGTTCTTTGGTCACCTCCACTCAGATTCCTTCCACATCATCTATGATGAAAACGGTAAGAGCAAAGTCCCAGATCCAGGAAAGTTGTCCCATAAAGGACGTGAAGGCACTTAGGTATATGGGACTACCTTTGTGGTCCATGGTTAGCGTCACTGGTTACAGATCCGCAGGTCCAAGTTTGATCCCCATTACCAGCTCAAATTTTTCTGAGGAATGGGGTGCACTCAACCTCATGATACAACCTGAGGAGCTATTTGATTAAGAAGTAGCAGCCCCAGTCATGGAAACCACCATTAACGGCCATGGGTGTCGGCATGCTCACCAAATGCCTCACAATCCTGGCATCGGCCTATGGTAGGCCTAGGCCCTCCAGGAATGTAGCACCATATTTAGTGTAGTTTAGTGTTGTCATATATGAGACTATATGCAAATTTGATTAGTACTTATCATTGGTGGATACGGAGGAGGTACCGTAGGGGCTGCGGCTTTCTTTTTCATTGATGTGACTTTTATTATTCGTCGAAAGTAATTATTTAATAAAATAACGTTCACATTTAATAAAATACAAATCAAAATAAAATAAAATAAAATAGAAGCAATGTAGGCCTAATCAGCCTATTTCAACAAGTTGGATAGCATTTATGTTCTAGACGTCATGTGGCCATGAGAACCCAGTTGTTATACTTCCTTATCTTTAATTATTATTACAAATTATTATTTGATTTTCTTGTGAACTGTCACAGACCAGAAATTAGTTTAACTTAAAGATAAAAAGTTTTATATTTAATTAATGACTTTAATACTGTAATATATAAAACCGACAAATTTCTCAACAAAACTAAAATTCTGAGCAAAACGAGAATCTGCTGAAAAATTTGCCACAATCGCTCATAGGACCTAAAATCTTGTGATTTTTTATTTTTTATTTATTTGCAAGAAGGACCACTGAACCCCCTTTTTTGTGGGATATTCCATACTGCCACTGCCCTAGCAAATTTTTGTTTGTGTCGCCATGACCCAGGAATATCCCAGCCATTCAGATACTAGGTTAAACAATAGTGAAGGTCACAAGGTCTGCTGGGTCCTATAAGCCATGGATCAGTTGAAATAGACTGTTAGTGGGAAGCACAGAACCTGGGACTTTCCTTGCTTTTTGTTTATTATTAAGTGCCAGAATGGTAGTTATGAGAATGTATGGTGGACAAGAAGTGTATGTCCGTCCGTCCAAGTGTTTGTAGGTGAAATAACTCGAATTCACATTATTAGAGTTTCATTAATCCTTCCGGAGCTGAGATTTTGCATTGGAATAAGGCAGTCCAAAAACATCAGAGGCTCTTAATCTAAAATCGATAAGGAAAATTTCAGTAGACTACCTGGTTTCCCTGAACGACAAACATACTGTAACAGACGAACAAAATTCTTCACGTTTTACATAAGGCATTACTCACTTTTATACAATTCTTGAGACGATGCATTTATACGTCAGTAGCAGTGAAAATGTTAAATTTTATATATTCATTTATAGCATCCATGGGATGAAGCTATTGTTTTTGGACCAAGTGGGTTGACCGGTACTGGAGTTGCGATGATGTCATTTTCTTGTTCAGGACATAAGTGACGTGTCTTCTCCTCCTACCACACAACGATCCTAAGCTGTGGCGGACGTAATTTGCATGTCATATCCAGAAGTTGTCAATTTTATAGCGAACACACAAAAAACTATTCTAAAAAGCTCCCCAGGATATTGTCCTCAGAGAAATGGCACCTACAATTCCCCTTCCCTGTGCCACATATTACAATATCATTACAAAAATTGTGGCATGTAATTAAATAACGGTTCAAGTGCCAAATCGCTTATTTAGATATAATCAACAAAACGTCTTAGTGTTCCATATGACTGCCATCTTCTTGCTGCTATAAAAACTGTTTCCCTCTGCTCTGGTGCTTGGATCGGAATTTATGTAACTGGCTATGATATTTATAACAGTATTTTGTATTTTTGGCACTTGACCCATTATTTAATTTCACAGCACAATACTGAGGTGTCTTTTATAGAGGCATCTCACTCAATCCCTGATTTCAAAATGGTTATTTAGAAGTTTGAAGTTTATAAAAGGCAATTTGAGTGTTATATCAATAGCTATTAAAGAGCTTGAATAATCTACATTACATAATCCAAACCATAAACAATATTGCCGTGTAATGAAATTATTCGAGCACATCTGGAACCAATAATGGAACGAGTGAAACAGAAGTTACGCAGTGTTTCTGATAAGAAACAGCTGAAAGTGATGCGTCACGTAGTAAGTTAATTTAAAAACAAACAAGTATCAATACTTATGAGGTTATGGCCCTCCGTTATGAGTTTCATAGACTGCAAAGGTGTTGGCTCTTGTAGTGGTAGCGAGAGTACGATACACAAGTAGTTAGCAATTGTTCTGCCTCTGTGCTCTTTGTAATAGAGATAAAATATGCTCTAAGCAATGTAGCTGTTCTTGCTACTTCTTTAGTTATACATGAAATACAAGAAAATCTCGAAGTATGCTGTATTGTACTGGTTGAGGCACTGCACTACAAACTGGAAGGTCACGGGTTCGATTTCCGATGAGGTCTTTGGAGTTTTTCAATTGGCCTAATCCTTCTGGTGGCACTATGGCCCTGGTGTCAACTCGGCCTCTAACAGAAATGAGTACCAGGAGCAATCCTGGGGGTCAAGGTGGCTGGGGCATAAGGCTGACAACCTTACCGCCTTCACATGTCTAAAAATATGGGAGCCTCAACCTCCTGGAACCCTCTGGGCCTCCATGGTCTCCATAGGGATCACTTTACTTAACAAGAAAATCTCACTTTTTGTTTTTGTTTTACTCTTAAGCAATTTTGGCAATTCACTATTAGACTTACAACTAAATCCTAGAAGCTGTCAGGATTCTTCACACTCTCGTCATTTTTGCTCATATTTACAGTACTATTATTATTACTATATAGAAAAATATTATTTCAAAAGGTTCGCTTTTATTTATGACAAAAACTTCTGACCAAAATGATCTGTATTGGTCTATCAGGCAGTTGAAAGGTCCTGGTCTTTTTTATAGCTTGATGTAATATTACTATAGCCAATGGAAGTAAAGTGAAAGTAACTCTGATAATTTTATTAATTTTGGGAATTAAAAGGAAGTCTGAACATTCAAAACTACAGTATCATTTAAAGTATCGTTTCTACACAAATATGTATTAAGTTAACATTGATGGATTTTTCAGGTGTTCAAGTGTCGTGGATCTTCATTTCCCCAGCAGTTTCACCAAAAGGAACAGCAAGTGGCCCAAACAACCCAGGACTCCGCCTCTACAAATTTGATGCCAACAGTGGACAGGTAATTGTTACAGGTGTGATTCAATATTTCTTTTCTCAGCAGTGAAATTTTCTATATTGACTATTGGAAAACTTCCCACCACTGGGGGGATAATTCACATAGGATATATTGGACGTATGCAAACTGGCTTTACGTATTTTTTTACCTTGAAAACAAGATAACTATGTACTACCCATGTGCCATTTCTTGGGCGCTGGACTTACAGGGAAGTGAGGGTTGGGGGAACAAAACATAGCTAGTCCGCCAGTCTTTCTGCAGTGTTGTCAACCAAAGAAATCACATTTCACCAGAATCACGCGTATGGTAAGCACACACCAACAGCATAAGTGTGGATGCCAAATTGGATAATTATTTCCAATGAATCATCCTTGCTATTTTATGTAGTGACATTTAATACACAACAATTTTATTGCAGTCCAATAATATAACGTGGTGACGGTATTGCATAACAATTAATTACACGTCATAAGGCTTTAGTTATCAGATAAATCATTTTCCTCCGGGAATAGAACATTACATAAATAGGCTCAACATCTTTACACTGGGTGTCTAGTTTTAAGCATAAAGAAGAGTCTTAGCAGAACATGCTTCCCCATTTCATGTTGTAAAACGAAAGAGAGGTAAGGCATCTAAAAGTGGAGAAAACTATATGCAGTGTTTGTGCTTTATGGTGATTCTAACTACTAGTATGATAGGTGTTGAAATAACACTCACTATAAATGTGTAACTAGGCTGTCGGTGTATTAGTGGTAAAGGATCGATGTTCACAACTTCAGGTTCCATGACAGACAGACAGACAGACTCTTCCTGTCAGCGTCCTATATCGGGAAGGAAGGTAGGCTGCCATTGGTCCAGGGGAAACACCTGACAGCCGGGTTTATTCAATGCTGCCAACTTACATTTTAACACACCCAGTCATACCCACACAGCACTCAACTACATACATTACACTCCTCCCCTCTTAACTTTTTACTATTCCACTAATTTAGTAATAACTTACTCAAGTAACATTTATAACAAAAAAAAATACACAGTAAACATGACAATAGTTACAGATTTAGCCTTTCTATTGGTTTGCGTTCTCTAACTGGGTAACGCCTTTCTGAGTTAACAAGTGTTTGTTTTGTACCGTCCGAGCTTACAACAGGTGCGGTAACGTCACTAGTCATTACCAAAGATCTACGATTGGTAGAACGGTGTGGAGAGGATACGGAGTGTGGTGTTTCCACAACTGCTGCATTCCTTCCACATCTCAACCACTGATCGGAAGACACACTGGGTAACAATAAGTGGTCATGTGTGGTGTCACTACTTACTCCAGGTGCAGGCACCTCTATCTCACTATTCAAACCTATTATCTGATCAATATGACGTTTCCAAATAACATCATTTTTAAGTTTAACCAGATATGACACTGCACTTATCATTTTTACAACAACACCTTCGATCCACTTATTTTTACCTCTATAGTCTCTTACAATTACTGGTTGTCCTTCACACAATACTCTTGTCTTACTTCCACCATAATTAGCAATTTGTTTACCTTGTTTACCATAAACGAAACTTTGCAAATTTGGCCTAAGTAAATCTAATCTTGACCTTAAGGGTCGGTTGAACATCAACTTAGCTGGTGTTTCATTGGTAGTGGAGTGTATAGAATTTCTATACGCCAACAAAAACTTGCACAAAGCTAAATTGTCCTCCTCCTTATTCATAATAGCCAATTTGATTCTTTTCTTGACAGTTTTCACAGAATTTTCTGCTAGACCATTACTAGCTGGATGAAAGGGTGGTGTTAGCGTATGCTTAATGCCATTGCCTTTCATAAACTCTTTGAATTCATGTGATGTAAATGGTGGGCCATTGTCCGAAACTAACTGAAACGGTAAACCAAACCGTGCAAATAATGGCCTTAATTTAGAAATAGTTTGTTTTGCTGATGTCGAGTGTACCTCTTCCACCTCTAACCATTTGCTATGGGCATCTACTATAATAAGATACAACTTATTATTTATAGGACCTAAAAAATCTACATGTAAACGTTCCCACACGTTTCTTGGGTACTCCCATACATGCAAATTACACTTAGCTGGATTCTGACGTACTGACAAACAGAGTGAACAACTGTTGGCAAGATTCTCTATATCTGAGTCTAGGCCAGGCCACCAAAAGTAAGACCGAGCCATAGCTTTCATTTTGACTACACCAAGATGTCCACTATGCAACTCCACTAAGAGTGACTTACGTAAACTGTTAGGTACAACTATTCTATGTCCCCACACAAGAATACCATTTTCAATAGCTAGTTCACTTTGTCGCTGAAAATAAGGTTTTAAGTCGTTATCGACAACTGTTCTGTTGTTTGACCAACCATACAATACAAAATTGTACACTCTCTTAAGTAAACTATCCTTCTTAGTTTCCTCTCTTACATTGTTAAAATCTACAGGTATGTCATTCTCTTGAATATACTGCAAATACGTTCCGACATAATTGATATCTTCTGATTCCCCCAGAAGGTCTTTTATGTTTAAGGGCAATCTAGATAAACAATCGGCATTTGCATTGTCCTGAGACTTAACATATTTAATGTCAAAATCATAGTTGGTTAAAAATAGTGCATAGCGTTGAAGTCGACTTGCTGCATAAGCAGGCATTCCCTTTTTAGGTCAAAAAATTGATAACAAGGGTTTATGATCCGTGATTAAAGTGAATTTCCTGCCATACAAATATTGATTGAATTTCCTGACTCCGTACACTATGCCTAATGCCTCTTTATCTATGACACTATAACCCAATTCAGCTTTGGATAAAGTCCGTGAAGCATAACAAATTGGTTTCACTGAACCATCCCTCTGAATTTGGCTTAACACACAACCTAAACCATAGTTAGAACTATCTGTCGCTAAACTTACAGGTAAGTTAGGGTCGTAGTGTGCTAAGATTGGTGCTGACACCAATTTACTCTTAATTAGCTGAAATGCTTCTTCACAAGCAATGGACCACTCAAAAATACAATCTTTCCTCAACAATTTATATAAAGGCGCTGCAATAGTTGACAAATGTTGTACATATTTGCCATAGTAATTTATCATGCCCAGAAAAGCTTTTAACTGAGTGACATTCGTTGGAGTAGGTGCATCTACAATAGCACTTACCTTAGATTGAGACGTACTTAGGCCTTCTTTACTTAGTACATAACCTAAGTACTCTATTGATTGTTTAAAGAACTCACATTTCTTTTTACTCACTGTCAGACCATTTTCACTCAACCTTCTGCAGACTTCATACAACCTTTGTTTGTGTACATTCATGTTTTCCCCGGTGATTAGTATATCGTCTAGAAAATTAACCACCCCGGGTATACCAACAAGGATTGATTCTATTATTTTCTGAAAAATGCCTGGCGCTGATGCAACACCATAAGGGACACGATTGTACATGAATAACCCTTTTGTAGTACTAATCGTACAATACTTTTTAGATTGTTCATCTAAACATACTTGCTGATATGCCTGAGAAAGATCAATTTTTGAAAAGGTTTCACCCTTTTGTAGAGTGTTGAAAAGATCCTCGATACGAGGTATTGGATGTCTATTCACAATTAAAGCATCATTCAGTGAAGACGCACGAAAATCTGCACACAGCCTCAACTCTCCGGATTTTTTAATTATTGGGACCACTGGACTTCCCCATTCACTATTAGCTATAGGTGATAGAATACCTATGTTCACTAACCGATCGATCTCGGCCTCCACTTTGTCTTTTAAGGCAAAAGGAATCGGTCTAGGCTTAAGAAATTTGGGTACTACATTTTCTTTCAATTCTAACCTAGCTGGTTCACCCTTGTAGCAACCTAGTTTGTCTGTAAACACATCTGGAAACTTTAGGTATAGATCACTTACAACTTTGGATTCAATGTCCATTATGTTACAAAATGATTGGTTTCGATCATAGTTAGGACTGACCTCTCTAACTTCACTGGGTTGACCAATTTGTATTACAACTCCTAAATCTCTGATCCAATCTCTACCCATGAGTGGGTTTGCTCCCCTAGCAATTACATACAGGGTTAACTGCTTAGTTTTACAACCATATTTTACGTTTACACACAATTTACCCAATGGCTTTATCGGTTGATTAGTGTAAGAATTCAACACCAAATTTGTATGTTGCAACTTTAGAGAACTGAAGTTATCCCTATAGCATTGTTCATTAATCGCCGAAATACATGCACCACTGTCTACCTCAAAATTCATTAACTTGTTTTCTATTTGCAAGTTTAGTGTAATAGGCATAACTCTATCTTTTTCCATTCTAGGCTCCTCAACTTCATTTAAAGCGAAAAGGTTGGTTAGGTCATAACTTTCCTCATTTTCATCATTAGAAACAAGATTAACTCTACATTCATTAGTAGGCTTAATACCACTACTTATAGATCCATCACTGCTCAGTGATCGATCTACATCTACGTAGTTTTGCTTGCAATTAAAATGCTTTTTCTGCTTGGGAGTTGACTTATCCCTACTGTGACAAGCCTGCGCCAAATGGCCAGTTTTACCACACTTATTGCACTTATATGCACGAAATTTGCACTGATTTGACTTGTGGCCCTGCTTGCCACAACAATAACACTTCACTTCACTAGTAACTCTCTCCTCCCTCTTATAGTCGAACGCTCGCTGGTGACGCTGCTGCGTAGACCTGCTTGAAGTTCCACCGCTACTAGCGCTATGGTGCTCTGCTGCTGAACTCTTCCGTCCTGTGCTGTAGTGAAGTTGACCCACTTGTGAATTGCCCCATGCCGCTGGTAGACCCGCTGTAAGCGTAGCCGCTTCTCTATCCGCCATTTCCATATTTGTTGCTATGGTCACTGCCTTCTCAAATGTCAAGTCCGTTTCACCAAGTAATCTTTTCTTGATTGCATCATTCCGTATTCCACTCACTAGTCTATCCCGCAAATACTCAGCCAGATTACTTTTAAAGTCACAAAACATGGAAAGTTGCTTTAACTGTACAACATACTCTGCAATTGTTTCATGTTCTCGCTGGTTTCTCAAACTAAATTTATAACGTTCTGTTATAGATGAAGGTTTTGGGCTAAGATGACTTTCCACCAAGGTCACAATTTCCTCGAAAGTTTTTTCCGTTGGTTTGGAAGGAGCACACAAGTTCTTAACTAAATTGTAAGTTTTGAGACCCATCACTGTTAACAATGTAGACACCTTTTTTTCAGATTTAATGTCATTAGCGTCTATGAATATTTCTAACCTTTCAATGTACGATGACCAACATTCTTCTGCGGAGTCAAATGCATTCATCGAACCGATGAGAACTGCCATTTTGGAATTATTTTCCCGCCACAGCCTGTCCAAGAATAATGGAGTCGGCGTCAATTCTGACATACAATTTGTTCGTACACCTTACTGCACAAAACGTTGAACCTGAAGGAACATTTCTAAACACCATAAAGTCACTGCTGCTAGCTAGTACACCTTTCTGTACAGCTACCACTTCTTTCACTTTTAAGGCCTCACGCGATAGCCCTTCCGCCGATCGCCGCCAACTCACGATGTGGATTCCAATTTTAATACTGCCACAATGCAGTCCTGTGTTTACCGCCTCGTCGCCAAAATGCAGTGTTTGTGCTTTATGGTGATTCTAACTACTAGTATGATAGGTGTTGAAATAACACTCACTATAAATGTGTAACTAGGCTGTCGGTGTATTAGTGGTAAAGGATCGATGTTCACAACTTCAGGTTCCATGACAGACAGACAGACAGACAGACTCTTCCTGTCAGCGTCCTATATCGGGAAGGAAGGTAGGCTGCCATTGGTCCAGGGGAAACACCTGACAGCCGGGTTTATTCAATGCTGCCAACTTACATTTTAACACACCCAGTCATACCCACACAGCACTCAACTACATACATTACACTATAGGCCTAATTTTAAATGTATTTAATACGTTTCGTGAAAAGTTCGCTCAACTTTCAGTCCATAAAATTGACATCAGAGTTCACGGAATCGTCAGAAATTAGCACATATGGAATTCTTAAAGAGGTGAGGAAAGTGTTGGATGTACAATGACGTGTTTGTGAAATCAGCAATTTGCAAAATTGAATTTTTTCCATGTGTCAGAAAAGATAATATCAATAAATAAATAAGGATCCTGAGACAGAATGAAAGCTTAGTATTGAAGCCACTAGATGTCAGGGTTTATAGCATACTTCGTGTTTCAATGTTGTCAGCTCTACCTACGAAGTTGAACGAAGCCTACCGAATGAGGACTAGGGAGCCGAGCGCCCAAGAGATCGCGCGGGGGTAGTATATAAGCCTTTTTACACAATGTTACGTTAAAAAAAAAAGAATAGGGTGTTATTAACCAAAACAGACTTTTAATGTGGTCATACTGACCCCAATGGTACAGTGAATACATTTCAATGTGTTCAAAATATAAAAATAGAGTCATTGGATTCAGTTGAATCAGACGGATAAAGTCATGACTAGAGGTGTTTGTTTTTGTTGATTAGCAATAAAACGAAATGATGTACAGAGAAACTTCTCAATAGTGGACACCGCCGGTGAAAAATTAAACGTCCGTTATTAAGAAGTGTTTTGAAAATCGTTGGTACAAAAAGAAAATCTTATTCAACGCTATAGTTTACAGTACAGTAGACAGATTGTGAGATTCTTTACGGTCAAGAAAATTTATACAAAAAGGTCTATGTATACAATAGGCCTAGTATCAAATCTAAAGTTAAGTTGTAGAAAAAGTTTGTACAGTACAACAATACAGTAAGTTTACATGCATTTTAAGGCAAATTCAATTTATTCCAGAATTCTATGACATCTGTCACTACTACTTCACATTACCCAAATAAATCTAGAATCTCTTTTAGTGACAGACATTTATGTTTTTGTGACATTTTTAATATGATTGCACTATCGAACACTTACCTTCACAAACTAAGAATGTACGAACTGCTCATGTATCACAGCTAACAACAAGAGATTGTGAATGAACTGAATGTAACAGTAAAAATGTATGATAATGATTGTTGCAAAGAATTCCGTTAGAATTCAGTTAAACAGTCTTTTTCTTTCATGCTGTCCGTTATTTGGAAGTTTTAATTCTTGTTGGGGATACATTTCTGTGTCCGCTTCCGTTTTTGAGAATGTCCGCTATTTGGAAGAATGTTATTTTGCAGGGGAATTTAAAAATATCTGCTATTGACAGAAGTCCGCTATTAGGAAGTGTCCGTTAAGGGAAGTTTCACTGTATTCTGATGTCAAGATTATAATTATTATCTTGATATATTAAGATGTTAGGTAGGCCCTACCATTTGCGGGTAAATGTAAGCTGCGAAATAACACGAATTCCGTAAATAAAACCACAAATGCCGTAACCCGCAAAATAAAACCTATTTTTGGTATTTTTTTCATTTTCCCCCAAAAACTAGTACAGGAGTCACATTGCTCACACAAAATGCACGGGACAAAAATAACGGAACAGTTATTTTAAAACTGTTTCAGCAAAATAACAGCTTCATGCCAACCAACTTCAGAAAGTAGTCCAGTGATCTCAATATATAAACAGGATACACAACAGCTGTGCTTTGGAATTGCATAAATCGTGACGTTCACTTGTTGTTAAGTTGGCTACACCGTACGTATTGGTGAAGTGTGCTTCCTATGTTAAACATATATTTATGAATGTGTTTTTATTATTTTTCATGATAAAATGGTGAAATATTGCGTGGTATATGGCTGCACAGAGCTCCAGAGAAATGGAAGTGGACTTAAGTTTCACAAGTAGGTTATTTTTGTTTGGAACATTTGAGGATACTGGCCAAATCTGACTTAGCCTCAAGCGTAGCATAGCCACGAACGCTTGTCTTTTTCTTGCCTGTTTGTACAGGTTTCCATTTTCTTGGCCTGATATTCCGAAGAAGTGGGTTCAAGCAATGCGCAGAGAATATTGGTCACCCACAGCGTACAGTACATTAAGCAGCAGACACTTTACACCTGATTGCTATCAGTCAAGGTCTGGTGCACTTGAAAAATTACTAAAAGATGATGTACCATCAGTCCAATTTTCCAGGACACCTTCAAAAAATTATTGTTCCAAAAAGACAACTGGTTCGTAACATAGGCGTAACAAGGCCGACCATATGGGGGGGTTCGGGGGTCCTCCCCTGGAAAAATTAAGATGCACAATAACGAGTTTTAAGCTTCCCACGCTTTATACTCGTATTAAATAATTTATAATCAGACTTTAAAAAATTGTACAATTTTCCTTTTTTTAATCACTGGGGGGGGTACAAACCCCCAAAAACCCCCTCGTTACGCCACTGGTTCGTAATGTGGTTAGTATAGGCCTTCTTTAGGTACCATGTAGGAATATAAATTATGCAATATGTCAGTCATGTAAACATAGTATTCTTATGCATGTAGGCCTAAATTTTTCATGCTAGTTTTTAATTGCAGAAATAAGAGGAAGCAGATGTTTTTGTATAAGACCTCGCTGAAAATTATACGAAAATATATAAACAGACACAAACAGATGATCTCCCACCATCTCCTATCAAAACAGAATTGAGAAAGAACAAAAGTCTACAGACGATTGTCTGTCGCAAGAACAAGAAGATAAATAGCATGGCTAATTAAATTTCAGATTTGCAGAAAAGGAACTTGTAAGTAGGCCTACTGACTTAAAGTATCTTGAAATTTTATTTCAGGGCTTCCCTTTGCGCTAGTCTACAGGAATTATTAAAAAAATTAATAAATAATGTGATTTGTATCCTGTACAGTAACAGTAAAGTTGAAGGTCGCAGTTTATACATTTCCAAATCACTTAGAACAAATTTTTATATATCGAAATCAAGCATAATATCGCAAAATGAAGGCCTACTGTGAAGTTATTTTAATATTTAAAATGCGAGTGTTTACAACTGTTTACCAATGTACATTCACGCCTTATTGAGATTAAAGAAATATTTTTACCAAACCATTACAATATGAATTTAGTTTTGTTATGTACTTAAAAAGCATCAAGTAGTTTATACTGAAACGTTTCATTCATAAAAGTGTTTTAAAAACGCCAATACATCTTCATAATTCCATTAATACACATGAGTTTGTTAGAAGGAGATACGGGATAGGAGCTAAATTATACGTTCACTTTCATGGCGGACCGCGAACCCTGCCGTCACGATTTTTCATCATGCAGTGCTACCTCCAGTATGTAATAGAGCTCAATGAAGTAGTCACTGCTTCTGCCCCTTAAACTGTTATTCCGTAACCGCTTCATGCAGCAATCACTGTTTTTTCTTGTTGTAGCTGCTTCTTCTGGCCAACATGCTGCAGTTAACATATGTTAAATGTCTATCATACAAGTCAAGTGGTTTGCCAATTATCAAGTGTCTCCACTACAGTGTTATAAGTTAACATGTTGTGGTGCGGTCATTCAAAAAGAAAACTCCTCTGAAGAGGGCAGCCAACATTACAAAATGAGAGTAATTTTATATACGCGTTATTATCTTCTTGTTAACTGGCTATGACTCTTAAATATTAATTTTGTATAGATGTCTTGATCTTTTCAAAATAACTATCACATTTTTCAACAATGGAGTATGCCATAAAAAAATAATTTTAAAAGTAGATGCAATACTATTGAGAACACTGATATACCAAATACTCACATAATACAAAATGAATGCTGGGAATATTGAGGAAGCTGTTGACTGCTTTTTGTTCACCCGGAAATTTCTGAACCAAAGCCGATTAAGCTGGCGATCGCTTTTCGTTTCCCAGAAATTCCCAAAACAAAGCCGAGATAGACTGACTAGTCAGTTGACTTGATATGTTGTCCATTTTCTCTGGAAAACAAATTACCATCTGAAATTGTTAAGTGCAACACACTGGATTTGCATGTCAAGTCAATTGGAATGCGAAATTGCAATATACATGTCAATATCAACTTGTTAATATTGACATGTTGGTGTTAAATGAATATCAATGGAGACACAACTTTATGGGTTGCTAGTGGCGCGTAAAGAATAACCCACATGAATTTGTACACACTATAATATTTATTAACTATAAACAGGTATAACAATGTGGAATAATAACAGAAAAAATAGGATATATAAGAGGTAGATGATGTTCGATGTTTGGATGCTTGCTTCCTCGGGCTCGACTGGTTGGCGTGGGATGCTATGTTGGCGCGTACCCAAGATGTCTTTGTTTCGGACCTCCAGGCACGCTGGGAAACAGCGTGCAACATGGTGGCCATGCGCAATATGTGGTTGTGCGCATTGTTGCCACAATATTGACCCCAATGGTAGCTTATTAGGAAGGTTAAACAATTATTATAACTATGGAAAATTGTCATTTCAAAGTTGCAGCCACGTTCCATGCATTGAAATCCCGTTTACATGAACATTTCAACAAGTATCAATATTTTAGTGTGATACACTGAATTATCATTAATGGTTTTTAAGGTGTTCATTATTTACTTTTTTTTTTACTTTTGTTGGCTTCTCCACTCTTCAGCGGTTACCCTTAATTCCCTCTTTCCACCTTTCTCGATCTTGCCATTCATCTTCCTGTATTCATCTGTCCCTCATCATTTGTCTTACACCAGCTCTCCATGTTTTTCTTGGCCGAACACGCTTCCTTCTTCCACGCGGTGACCATTCCAGAAGAATCTTTGGCCATCTTTCTTCTGCCATTCTTTTCACATGTCCATACAACTGCAAGATTCTTTGTTCAATTCTCTCTATCACAGGTTCTTCCATTTCCATTATGTTCCTTATCTCCTCATTCCTTTTCCTTTCCCATCTTGATACTCTAGCACTTCTTCTTTTTCTATCCATTTCCACTGCTTGTATTTTACGTTTCTGGCTTTCAACAAGCGTCCAACCCTCTGCCCCATAAGTTAGTATAGATTCTACTCCTTTTCTTTATCTGTTTAGAGATTGCACAAAACTCCATTGAACATTTTTGTAGCCCTTCTCACATGTCCCTGTTTCCTGGATAACAGAACCCAAATATTTAAACTCTCTCACAGCTTATATCTAAGGTGTTCATTATAAGGAATGTAAAACTGTTCTTTTAATGGATTTAATTCTTTAAAAAAGTACTTAGGCACATACTGTACAAATTCCTAGCATTATAGATGATGTTCATTTGATGTTAATAATAAGTGGATGGTAAAAATCGCACAGAAATATTGTTATTCTTGGAAATAACCATGTGAAGGGTATTTCAGTGTATGAGACGTGACTGCCTTTTGTAATGACTATTCAGCTCACACATAGAAGAACGAGTCACAGATCTGATTTACTCAATTTTTATCGAATTTCTTTATCACCACCTACAAAAGTGATATATTTTATTCCGGTCGGAGACTCTCTAGGTAGTGATTTATGCACAGGTCACGAGTCATAGTATGTTAAGATTTATTCTAAAAATTAAGTAAATTCCTCACTTTCATCTGTTCAGGAATTAGCATTATGATATTTTAAGTGAAATGTGTTCCATGGCTCAGCAACACTGACATTTAATTACTGCAATGGCCTCCTGTTATCTCATGTTGAGAACACCTGGTGGTATACCAAGATATTGAAGTCAGTATACCGGCATATTGCCATGGTAGATTAATTGGTAAGAGCAGGAGCACGAAGAGCTGAAAATCCAGGTTCAAATCCCAGCTATGGCTTTGAATTATTCAAACACTATATAGATATAACCTCAACAGCATGAATGTCAAATGTACCGAGGGAACGCTGTTGAAGCAGAGAAGCTGCTGCTCTCATTTGATAACAGAATCAACCGAGCAGGTTGAGAAAAGTTTACTTTCAATAAATATTTAATTTGTTCCAAAAATAAATTCATCGACTGTCAGGTACACGTTTAGCTGTGCGACACTTGTGCACAATGTCACAATGTGGGTACAGTTACATTCCTGCATATGCAATATCTTTCAAGAAATGCACTTACCTGTCTGCATCAATAGGAACAGTAACAATAATTAAATTATGTTTATGCAAGATATCTTCAGCATAAGCAAAACGACAGTCCACTCTAAAATATCACACTAGAAATGTTATCGCCAGATTGCCTCAGGGGTCCATTATGGGATTTTTACTATTCATATTTATTACTTGCATACTGTATACCCAAGTACGGGATCTTAAGGTTATTATGATATTAGGATAATTTTGTTACTGATTAACTAATCATTAATTAATTATTAAATTTGAGGTTAACTCTTTTGTCACTACTTTGTTGGTAGCATTGTTTTGTATTCCATAATACAGACTGTTCATTAATTTAGTATGGATCTGACAGCTGACACTATTAACTATTTTATTTCAAACAAACCAGAAATAAATATTTATATTAGAATATAACATTATTTGTATAATCCGTTATGTTTAATTCTTGGAATTGTCTTAATAAATCGAACTTGAGGTTACGAATCTATCGATAAACTTGTAACTTCTTGGAATTTCCTATGAGAAAACATTGATTATATGTCTATGAATGCTTAGTATGGTCGCTCAACTTAGAATCAAGAATGAATAGAGCATATAGCCTTCCTATTGATCAAAATCCGGAAACCAGGCAATAATATGCTTTATTTACTTTTGAAGTATTTGAGGATTCCAATTCAAGTTTTCATTATTAATGAATATATTCTATGTGCCATGTTATGGGAATGATGAGGATGATAGGATTTGGTTTTAATTTTACATATCTTAGATGTCTATGTAACCTGGACGCTACAATCTATGAGCAAATAGTAAAATTATGGATCATTGGTTGAGATAAAAGACCTGGTATTTAATTCCACCTTTGTAAGGATGTAAATAGTTAAAAGTAGAACGGATTATTCTGTTTGCAAATGAGTCTTCAACAAAACATAGCCTAGAGCTGCAAATTCTTTAGATACAAGGTGTCTCTTCTTAGTCAACGAAAAGATATGTGAGGAATTTTCAAAACAAAGAAAATAACAGGGGCGTGCTCACGTGCTACAGCACACAAAAATAAATGGTGCAAAAAGTACGTTGCACAAACTTTCTCACATATACGTGTTAAAGGCTAGCACAGAAAAAATTAAATTAAAGAGACAATTAAATTTTACTTATTACATTTTCATAAAACTAACAAGTATCTAGAACGGAAAGCATCCAGGTCAATCTTTTGTTTCAATTCTTTTACCGTGAAATAATAATAATAATAATGATAATAATAATAATAATAATAATAATAATAATTAATAATAATAATAATAATCAATGGCAGTAAAACTGCATATTATTAGTACTACTACTACTACGGGAAAATTCAAATATAAGTCGCACCTTGGGATGAGTCGGTCCCACCCAACCTATCCTCACCGATGCAGTTTCTTTTATACCACGATCTAGCTAATTATTCTCTCCTAGTATTATGAAGAAACTCGTGATTGGACGTTGGAGGTGTGACATCTTACCGCTAGACGAGAGGTGGCAGGCTGACATACCTTGCGGGAGATTTAATATGCCACATTTTCGAAACCTACAAACAGTGTATAGTACATTATTCGAAAATGCAAGGGCGCTTCGCTACGGCTGCCGCCTCCGCTTTGCGCACTTAACTATGTGGATAGTGTTATGCATTATTTAGCTATATGCAACAGTATACAAGGGCAGTTGGTCACTCTGCTTCGCTCAGAAACAAAATACATCACACAGTCCGTTGAAATGTGAATATCGAATGGGGGAGCTTAAGGGGCGACTTATATTTGAATTTCACCACTACTACTACTACTTAGGTTATATTGCACGCTTTAACTGCATGTAGGTCATATCACGTGTTTAGTATGTTTGCGTGAACCATTAGTCTATATGAGCGTTTCTTAACCTTTTTGAACCTGAGGACCTCTAAAATGTCTAAAAAACTACCCCTAATTTTACATCCCATTGTTAAAAGTAGGCTATATGTAGGCCTATATCCTTAATATTTGGGGTATTAAATTATAGGACGTTGTAACGAAATACTTTTTTTTTTTAATCCGACAGAAACACAGTTATTGAATTGGAATGAAACTATTGACAGTAAAATCATATTTTGAACAGACTTTAATATGTATTACCAATTTAATAATATAATTAGGAATTATGTTATTACTCACTTTTAATGAGATGGTTGAGCTTGTCGCCTCTTGCAGACTTCCTGGATTGTGGCTCAATATTAGTCAAATTTAGACGAAGATCAGCAGATACATTAAGTCGGTTTCTGTATTATGTTGAAAATCCCTTCTCAAAGATAGTTTGTTAAGAACTGCATGGCGCCTCTAATAACAAAATTCCGACAAAGTCTTATTTTTTAAGGTTTTGAATGAAAGAGGGAACCATAGACGTCAGTGCATCAGGGGTTTGAAACTGTGGTCCGTAACTGCAAAAGTAAGGAAACTTGCAATATGACCTGTATTTTCGATTATTTTAAAAACTTTGACATCTAGTGTCCATTTTATGTGAAAAATTTCTACTTCTTTACTTCCCACTTGCTTTATGATATTTTTAAATTAATTATGTCTGCGGACCATAGGTTGAGAAACGCTGGTCTATATTAACAACTTATTCGCGTCATGTTCCTATTGTTTAGTGATGTCTTCTTATGCGGTATTCAGTTTAAACGATTATAATATCCAGTGATATAGCAACAATGAGTTATGGAAAATAAGCAAGCCCTACAAACCCGGCGTTCGCCTTTGCGAACGAGGAAACCATGAAAAACCCAAGTCAATTTGGGCGGCCACAAGGTTTGATTTGAACCCAGGACCTCTTCCCTGTTTGCCTATACCACCTCGATGTAATTGGTTTTGGTGTGTTCATTGCGACTGAGCTAAACTGATTGCATTTCACAACAATAAGTACATTAGGCCTATAGTTTTCTTGTTACTAGGGGCAACAAAATGTCATTCATATTTTAATTGACATGTATGTTCTGAAATTCGCATTTAAGCTGTCCTTATTTCGTTTTTATCTTGATATCTATTACATGTACAAAGAAATGTGTTAAACAAAAAATGTTCATTTTAAATTTTTCTACAACTTTACTGTGGTAGGTTTTCATGTATCACCTACTGTAATGGATATAATCTAGAACAATTGAAAATGGATACGAGCAAAGTACCCCTTAAGTCATTTTTGCAGAAATACGGATATAGCCATTTTATTAGTCATAAGATAATAGTTTCCAATTTTAAATTTTTATTAAAATCGTTAGAGCCATTTTTTCACAAATCAAATTTTTTAAAAAAGTTTTCATGAAAAGTCCCCTTTATATTTCAGTTATAAAACTAAATTTCAGGGCGGTTCGACAAAATTTCGAAAAAGTGCTTAATTCAAAAAATGAAGTAAATACAATGAACCGTTTACCCGCTGTGCTTGTCCACAGACGGACGGACAGACGGACAGACGTCATTCCAAAAATAATACTTTTTTCGGTTTCTAGGCTTCATGAAACATATTCTCCCGGTGTTATCTCGACTTCGATTTTTTGTCACCATCACAATACTTTCTCTATACTACGTATATGCGAGAAAGTAAAATAAGGGGAAAATAAAATGTTTTTAAAAAAATCACAAAATATATATTTTAATGTAATAGCTACTTATAATTCCGTTGTGTATTGTTAGAACGTTAGAATCTTTCGCCTCGCCACGCGTCATCATTCACCCACCAATGAGTGCAAGATGTGCTCAGCACAGGATCGCTTTGAAAAGGAGAGAATTGCGCGTGCGTTAACCACATTTCCGCTGAGGCTGCGTTCGGGGAGCTCGCTTTCGCGCTGTGAGTACGAAACGCTCAGAGTGCCGTTCGGGGAGACTATTAGCAGCTCGCGCTACGAAGCTCCCCGAACGCTAACAGCAACGAAAACAATGGCGGTGAATATGGCAGCAGACGGTCGAAGGAAAGTTTTTTGACCGCTATTGCGCTAATTATAAAAGAAGAGATTGAATATTATCTCGCAAACCCTTTCATCTGGGCAGCTTAAGGAAACGCGAACATTGCATTTTTCTGCCACGGTCCAAACTTTACACGGGATGAGAATAATACCTACAGCAGACGACCTTAAAATCTTGGCTTATAAAACTTTGCCCATACTCACTAGATGACATAAAACACCCAACTGAAAATCATTAAACAACATGACCAGATTTTACCGTTTCTGTTTTCAGTCTGGACCTTTTAAACCTAGACTTCTTAACTTCATAATAAATCCTGCCGGACCTAAAGCTAAAGTAAACAAAGCTTATCCTTTATCTATTTTTGTATTTGTTATTTATCTTTGTAACATTAATTTGTATGGTATGCATTATTTTATGTATGTATTGTAAGGTATATATTTTATAAATATTAACAATGTTCAATGTACATGTATGTATTACATGTTTTTGTACATGTATGTATTATATTAACAATGTTCATGTATGTTTTGTACAATAAACTAAACTAAACCTGCAGACGACGTTCGGGGACCAATGAAATCGCTAATAGCGTCCGCAGCATCTCGTGCCTCACCTCTCCAGAAAAAGCGTTGTTAGCACGAGCGGTGACGTCAAACGCTTTCAAACCGTGACGTCATATACGCGCTCACAGCACTGTGAGCGAGCTCCCCGAACGACCAAAGCACGCTTTTAGCGCTGAAAGCGAGCTCCCCGAACGCAGCCAGGAATAGATCGGCAGCGTCGTATCCTTAACTGCAGGTGGCAGTGATGCCGAGTCAGGGGCGAAGAGGGGCAAGGGAAGCAGTGCCGACGCCATATTGGTATCAATAGAATATAGAATAGAATAGAATTTATTTAGTCCTTCCAAACATGTTCATATTATAGGACGCGTCCAAATATTTACAAATATTTACAAACATAAATATAATACATATTTACACATTATACTCAATACAATACAATACATATAAAGTTAACATTAATGATGTGTTAGATACAAAAGTAACACTATTGGGTTTACAATTTTACTGTAATGTCTTAAAGTTATGGGTGTTGTCCTTGGTGCTAGTGAACTTGGCAGCACGCGTCAATATGTTGAGAGCCATTCATCCTCCAGGTTACCTGAAACAGAAAGAAAAGAGGGCAGTATCTACGGAAAAGCGTTGCTTAGAATTTAGAATTTTCTTTCCAACATCTATTTTATAGGCTTATTTTCCAATCTTTTTTCTTCCCCTATAATTTAAACTGCTTTAACAAAAAAATGTTATTCTGTAGGTTATTAGATGCTGTACTACCTCCTTATATGCATATCCTAGGCCTGTAAAGAAAGAAATTCGGGCACTGAGTAAAAGCAATGTGTCTGCAGGAAGGATTTTAGGCTTTTTAAAAATACTTTACTATTTTCTATAGACTTGATAGTTATAGGTAGTTTATTAAATAACTTAATACCGGAATTGTAAATATTTGACTTTCCAATATTTGTTCTACTGTATTGGACATGTAGGTCATTCTGTTGCCTTGTTTGATAATTATGAATGTTATTGTTCATTAACAAATTTTGTCCATTTAATTTAATATTGCAAATTACTTCTAGTATATATATACAAGCTAAGGGTAGAATTTTCAATGTTTTGAATAGATCTCTACAGGATGTTTGTTGGTTTACTCCACAAATTATTCTCACCGCCCTTTTTTGGATTTTAAAGGCTTTTTCGGCTTCTGGAGAAGAACCCCAGAAAATGACTCCGTACCTCATATGACTATGGAAATAAGCAAAGTATGAGCTTCTAAGTACATGTGCACTTGTGACATTTTTTAAAGTTTTTAACATATAGCAGCCTGTACTCAATTTATTCGTTAGTGCCTCAATATGCGTTTTCCACTTTAGCTCTTCGTTTATATGTATGCCTAGAAATTTTGTGTCATTTTGGTATTGAATTATTTTGTTATCTAATTCCACTTGAGGCTTCCTAATATGTTGATTTTGAGATGTGTGGAAGCTCATGGCTACTGTCTTTTCTGCATTCATCAAAAGTTTATTTGCTTCACCAACGTGTCCGCTAAGTACAACGTATTCATTACGGAAAATTGTTTTTCTTCCTACATAATTCCGAATTTATAGTGAAATGGTGAACCACGGTGTTGTTTGGGAATCCCTGTAATTTCAAATACATACTATACCACTATATTGGAGGTCAAATTAACATTCATTTATAAATTTTCCAAATTACTATTGCTTAAACTGGGTCTATTACAGCTATTTTCATTCAATACTGGTTTACGAAATAATTGTAAAAACTGCAGCGAATGGGAAAGCATCTTAAAAAGAAAAACATACTAACTATGACCCATTCAACCTACAGGGAATCATGAAGGCCACTCTTTAGAGTTCTACAAATATTAACATTTCTTTCAATATATTTACTAGAGCTTCTAACTCATGTGCACATTAATTTTGACCATAGGACACACAAAATACTCACGAACACAACACAAGAAACAGAGTTGTTAAAATTCTGTTCCCACAGATTAACCCTCCTAGAGCATACACCACAATACATGGGCATAAAAACATACAATAAAATGTCAAATGAAACAAAAGCATTAAATAGCAGACAATTCATAATTAAAATTAAAAACTTGTTTTTGCAAAGAACATATTATTCAATCAGAGAATTACATATAATTATAATAAATAAAAAAAAAAAGTGTGCGGGGAATTAATTTTTGGATTTTACAATTTTGGATTATTAGATTTTTCAATTTTGGATTGTTGGACTTTATTAATATTGGGTTCTTGGACTTTTAAAATTTTGGATTTATGGAATTTTTAAATTTTTGATCTTTTAATTTTTTTCATTTGGAATTTAGGAATTTTTTGTTTTTTATTTTTTAAATTTTGGATCATTTTTATGTTTTGGATTTTTTAATTTTGGATTTTTAATTTTTTAAATTTTAATTCTTTAATTTTTATTTAGCATTTTTTAATTTTGGATTTTTTATTATTATTATTTTATTTTTAAATTTTAGATTTTTTTATTTTTTAAATTTTGGATTATTAGATTTTTCAATTTTGGATTGTTGGACATTTATAATATGTGGTTTTTGGACTTCTTTAATTTTGGATTTTTTATTATTATTATTTTATTTTTAAATTTTAGATTTTTTATTTTTTAAATTTTGGATTATTAGATTTTTCAATTTTGGATTGTTGGACATTTATAATATGTGGTTTTTGGACTTCTTTAATTTTGGATTTTTGGAATTTTTATAATTTTGATCTTATATTTTTTAATTTGGAATTTTGGATATTTTTGTTTTTGATTTTTTTAAATTGTAAATCTCTTTTTATTTTATAATTTTGGATTTTTAGATTTTTTAAATTTTGGATTCTCGATTTTTAATTTTTAATTTTTTGACTTTTTAAATTTTGGAATTTGGTTTTTTATTTTTTAAATTTTGAATCTTTGAATTTTTAAATTTTGGATCTTTGAATTTTTTAATTTTGTCCGTCACGTAACTTTGGGTTAGCTCTCGATTTACTCCTACCGCGGCTAAAGAAGTTTCACTTCACAAAATAGTACAAGAAATCATTCCATTTTCAAGCACTCATTAATAGCATTAGAAAAATAATTACATTAGTGTTAGATTTTCCTTATTTGTAATCGTGATTTACAAGTAATATAGTGTAGGCCTAAGCTAGAATATTCCTAGTGAGTCACCAGTTTACCAGCCAAAGCTGAATAAATGTAAAATATATGTGACTATAAATTAACATTAACAACATTAACATTTATCCTATAGAAGCATCTTCTGTATACAGACTTAAGACTATGGTACTACATGCACTTTGGCACTTTTGTTATATCAGTTTACCTGATTTTATTATAAGTGTGACGTCTACTGCTGTAATGGCCAAATGACAATAAAACTGTATTTATTAATTTATTTACTGGATTGTGAAATTCCAATTAAAACAGCTTTAAAAAGCATGTCTTGTTTGATTCCCGCGCCGGCTTCCCTTCCTTTCGTCAGATTGTTGGTGATAGCAATATGGCGACGCAGCGAACGCGTTGGCTTCAGTCCCTCCCCTTACGCTGCCGATCTATTCCTCTATATCTGTGCGCGCACTCGAGTAATGTTATGTTTTAAATTCCTGTAATATTGGTTTATGATTGTTACTTTGTTCGTGTGTTGTGTTAAACTTTCCCTTCTCCGAGGTCAGTGCCAGTGCTGGAACATGAATTCAGTTGATAGTCTGTTAAAAACTTCTGCTATATCTTTTGAATATAAAGTACAAATTAAGCAAATAGGTACCGGTAAACCAGAACCGGAATTATACTTAACACAACAAGTGAAAGGAGGCTACTGTCGGGAATACATAAGGTAGTTTAGTAGTAAAGTTTATGGCATTTATAACTGGATTTGTGGCTGTAATATCATAAATACCGTAAACTCTTCTCCCACTCAGCACACATACGTAAAATATATGTAAAATTTACGTTATCCCTAGATCTAGGTAATGTACATCACACATATTGGTTAAATAAAATCTACATATAATATACGCTCAAATGTCCCACTTTTTTATGTATATTTTACGTCTATTCATGTCAATACAGACATTTAATATATATCAATTATACTTACAATCACATATATACTATTGATGTACAATATAATCTATACGTAAAATATATGTAAAGATGATCTATCAAACGTATATTTTACATATATAATTTATGTAGCCTAAATACACTGCTTGGTTCACTGCTTGCAAATACATTGGTTCATAAATGTACACTGCTCACCAGTGGCGCCAACTTGTATGGGCCCGTGGGGCTTAAGCCCACCCAATAATACAATTATAATTATTTATTGCTATTTACTACAAAAATCGCGTTTCGATTATGAATCGCTGTAAAACGAAAATCAGGCTATTGTTACCATGCATGGTAGATCTCCTCTTGTTACAGTTCATTCACGATCGTTTGAAATCGTTACTGAAATCATTACATTTTTACGTCAATGCAGTTTTAACAGCCACCGCCGAAAAGGCTGAAATATTTTTGTGTTTAGGAAAGACTTGACACATTAGTGTTATATATATATATATATAAAGGAAAAGTTAGATTTAGAATTTTGACAATGCTTATGATTAAGAAAAATCACAGGAGGACATATTTAATGGATACGGCAAGGAATTGTGATATAAGACAAGAATATGGAGTACAAGACATTGTTGTTTGGTTAAAAAGAAGGAGGTCAAAATGGAACAAATGTGGTAGAAGGAATGAATTAAGATAGATGCAAAGGACAATAAACTAGAGGGAGGAAGGAGCTCGGATCATCCATGAAAAAAGACTGTGATTAGAGAGAACAGACTATTGGTCTAACGATAGGAGAAGAAAATTGTGAAGCTTTTGAATAATAATTTATTGGGGAACTTCAGATCTCACTTTTTCTGCAACACGCCTGCTACATAACATTGAGTCCTTGTGTGGTTTAATTTAATTTAATTTAATTATTTTAGTGATTACCAAAACCAACAATTAAAATATGTTTCTCTAGCCCACCCAGTGTTTTTCAAAAGTTGGCGCCACTGCTGCTCACATACATTTTACATATACTATCAATACATGAGATATCAATAACTAAAAATGTCATCAAGAACACTTTTTGTGCTTATTATCTTGCAGTTTTTTGGGACTTCTTGCTGAGGTATTTTGAAATTATTTATTGTAAGCAAAACACTGAGATCGCTCATAACACACACTGAACCAAGAATTTTCGGAACATCATCATTAACATCCATTAAGTACAGCACTAGCCTTTCTACTGCCATTATGCTAATCCACTGCCCTTTAAGTCCTTCTGTTACACTTAGGAAGTACTGCATCACATCTTCCAAACAATGCAGAGCTTGTCATTCAGCATAACTTTTAAGTTCTTTTAAGCTTTCTGCAACTGCTTGGTTTAAATTTTCTTCTTCCGCATGATGGACCTGGTCTTGACAAGTACTCAGGCAGATTAGGAAATATTGATGGTACTGCACCAAGTTTCAGTTTAGGGTAAGTTCTAGGAAATGTTTTTATTTCACCGTTAACTACAAATGTCTCTGTTCTTATCACACTCTCTTCAGGAAAATGCTTCACACAAATAACAGGCTTGCTTACCCCTGTAAAGTCTGTAGGAATGTTTTTAAGCCACTTCTTCTTAACCCAGATAGCGCTGACGTCCTTCCAGAAGGATGTGAACAGCAGTTGGTATTATGTTTATTTTTCGAAGGATCTTTAATTACTCGCCCGAGTGCAGCGTCACATTTCGTAACTAGAAGCTGCATGCTTTAATATTTATGTTATTTCAGTCTTCATTGTTGAGAGGTTAGTGGTGATATTCAGCTGTGAAGTTGCGTTTCTAACGAAATGGAATATATTGAAGACTTCCGGATAGATAGGTATGTATTCTATATTTCTTCTTATTCTTTTGTTGCAAATTGTTATTAATTTATTGCCTCAAATATATCTTTTAGCATAATGATTCACCAAACAAACATTTCGAACAATATTGTAGGCTCCACAACCCACTTTCGTAAGCCTTCCTTCCAGAAGGACGTCAGCGTAATGTGACCCTAAAAATTTGTTTGTGAAATTCTTTCAAAGAATAAAACCTGGTGTTTCATTACTGTAAAAAAATATCCGTAAGTAAATATTAATGTGAAGATGACATGAATATATCTTTCTTTATGTCAAACTAACTGTCGTATCCTTTATAAGCGAAATCAGCTGTTCACACACACTAGCCACTACTTGCTACGAACATTAATTATTGCCTTGCTTTTTTTTTCTTTTTTATTGTGCCTTGTTATAACCTGCTTTGCATTTACTAACATTTTTCTTTTATTCTATTTCTTAGGACAATTTGGAAATGGCGATTGAAGAGTTATGTGGTAACTGTTGTACAGCTGTTTCTGATGGTATTCAGTGTGACTCATGTGATGTTTGGTATCACTTTGTTTGTTCTAGGGTATGTGCCGACGATGTTCCTGATGGCGATTGGTTCTGCAAGCTGTGTATGAAGGATAGGGAAATTAATGATTTGAAATATGTTATTGATTTATTACAGGAGGATGTCCGATCTCTGAATGAGAAACTTAATGTAACTTCTTTTTCCAAGGTAGAGTCCTTCTCAGAGGTAGTGCAGAGACCCAAAGGAAGACCGTCAAGCAGCAACGTGTCACCCTCGCAGAAGACTTATAGCCCTGTAGCTACTAATAATCGATTCTCTGTTTTAGATGGCCTAGAGGAAGTGGAATCCCCAGCTGAGCCAACTGTAGCACCCAGGCAAGCCAAGAAGGAGCATAGGCCTAGTAGTAATAATAAGAAAAAGATCCTTGTTCTAGGTAGCAGCCACGCCAGACATATGGGAACTACCCTGCAAGATGCTGTTGGAGAGAACTTCAAAGTTGAATGTATATGTAAGCCTAATGCTGAACTTAGAGATGTGATTTCAGGTACAAAGGAGCTGTCTAAAGGCTTCTCAAAGGACGACCACATAGTGATTGTGGGAGGGGGCGGTAACAGCCTAGACAGAGACCCCAGCTTTGATATCGAGCAGGATCTACGCAGCATCTCCAGCAGCAGCTCTCACACTAATATAAATTTTGTTGAATTGTTTCACAGGTATGATAAGCCGTCGCTTCGAGACAAGGTGAAAGCTGTGAACGACAAGCTGTGGAACTTCTCTGCTAATAATGGTAATATCAATGTTTTGTCTGTTAACAGCATAAGAAGAGAAGAATACACCAGGCATGGACTCCACCTCAACTCTCGAGGGAAGAAGACTCTGGCAAAGCTGATTGCTGAAGAATTTAATTGTAACAGGCCTATTCCTGTCATAGTTGGTGGCTCCTCTCGTTTTTTAGGGAGGTTTTAGATGAAAGGGAACAACAACTTACATACTTGCCTCGAGTAAACATTGGTAATATATACAAGCCTGCAACTAGAACTAGTAAATCATTTGCATTATATCATCAAAATATAAGGGGGCTTGAATGTAAATTTGAAGAATTTAAGTTAGCTTTTCAGGATACAAATAATTCTAACAAGCAGGAAATTCAAGTTATTTGTTTAACGGAACACCACTGTGCAGAAACAGAGCTGGAACAATTAAAAATTGATAATTTTTCATTGTGCTCAAATTTCTTTAGACGTTCCATGAAAGGCGGAGGTGTGAGTATATTCATCAAAAGTAACTTAAATTTTAGTGATATAGACACCAGTTCCTACTGTAAGGAACAGGATTTTGAATGCTGCGCAGCCAGAGTGGAAACGGATAACAGTACATTTGTAATACTGACCATTTACAGAGCACCAACAGGTAATTTCAATTATTTTACAAATCAGTTAGAAAAGGTTCTTAACTATCTGTATAGTAATAATGTAAATATTATACTGTGCGGTGACTTTAATGTAGACTTCTCAATTGATAGTGAAAAAAAGATCAGACTGATATCCCTACTAGGTAGTTATAATTTAGACTCTGTAGTAAACTTTCCAACTAGAATCCAAAACAACTCTCAAACAATAATAGATAATATATTCATAGACATAGAAAAGCACCCTAACTTTAAAATATTACCAATATTAAATGGATTATCGGACCATGATGCACAAATGTTAGTGCTAAACGATAGTAAGGTAAACGCAACTAAAAAACATACCCATATGACTAGAGTAATGAATGATGCTTCAATTTTAAACTTCAAACAAGATCTGAAGAATGAAAACTGGGGATCTATATTTTCCTATGACAAAGTAGACTGTAAATTAAATGAATTCCTAAATATTGTGTTGCGGCATTTTGAAACTAACTTTCCAAAAAAGAAAACTGCTAATTTACCTAATGTAAGGAATAAAACATGGTTAACCACTGGCATTAAAATATCATGTAGAAACAAAAGAGAGCTATATTTAAAATGTAGAACCAGTAACAACCCAGCTCATAAAGAACACTATAAAATGTACTGCCATACACTGAAGAAAGTAATTAAAGAGGCAAAGAGTAGGCATTTCTCACAAATAATTAATAAATCAGACAATAAAATTAAAACTATATGGAATATAATTAAAAACGAAACAGGGAGATCAAAGGGAAACAATGATTGCATGTCACTAACATACCAGAACAAAAAGCTAGATAATGTATCAGATATCACAAATGCTTTTAATAATCACTTTATAAACATTGCAGAGAAATGTATTCCTACAACTAATATTAGCATTAATGCAGCAGACCTACTTAAAACACCTATAGTCCAGAACCATACATTTCAAATCAAATTAACTTCCTCTAGAGAAATTGAAAATATAATCAAGTCACTCAAAAGCAAAAACTCTTCTGGATGGGATGAGATAAGTAATAAGTTGTTAAAAAGCTGCTCATCTGAAATTAGTAAACCTCTTAGTCATATTTGTAATTGTTCGTTAAAAAGTGGAATATTTCCAATAAGACTAAAGCATGCTATTGTTAAGCCCCTCTTTAAGAAAGGTGACAAAAATGTTCCATCAAATTATAGACCTATATCACTCCTAACCTCATTTTCAAAAGTTTTTGAAAAAGTTATGTACAACCGCTTAATACACTATCTTAATTTGAATAACATTCTTACACCATCTCAGTTTGGATTTAGAAGTGGCATGTCCACTGATAATGCTACATTTCAACTCACTACAGAAATATTGGAAGCGTTAGATAAAAAGAAACATGCCCTAGGAATTTTTTGTGACCTAGCTAAGGCGTTTGACTGTATAAATCATGAAATTCTACTTCAAAAACTGAAACACTATAGGTTGGATAATATAACACTAAAGTGGTTCAAATCATACCTGTCTGATAGAACTCAAAAGGTAATAATAAATGGAAATGAATCAAAATTAGGGACTGTTAAAAATGGAGTACCTCAGGGATCGATACTGGGACCTTTGCTCTTTTTAATTTTCATCAATGACTTACCAGATAACTTAAGTGACGAATCAAAGGCATTGCTTTTTGCAGATGATACTAGTGTACTCGTAACAGGAAAGTCACAAGAAGATTTAGCAAGACTAGCTACAAAGACTTTTCACGAATTAAATACTTGGTTTCAAGCTAATAAAATGTCACTTAATATTGATAAGACCCACTTTATTCAATTTAGAACAAAAAATAGATATATCTCAAACATTGTAATCAATTATCAAACACAAATCATAGAGGAAATTAGCAACATAAAATTCTTAGGACTACAAATTGACCAAAATCTTGACTGGAAGAAACACATTGTAATGATAAGTTCTAAGCTAAGTTCAGCATGTTTTGCGCTACGAACTTTGAATGATATATTACAACAGGACGCATTACTCACGGTATATTTTGCATATTTTCACTCTGTTATGAGGTACGGAATCATTTTTTGGGGTAACTCGGCACATAGGGAAAAAATATTTAGATTACAGAAGCGAGCAATAAGAATAATATGTGGAAAGAAAAAACGAGAATCTTGTAAACCGCTGTTTGAAAAATTAAAAGTCCTCACTCTCACCGGAGAGTATATATACTCTGTTATGTGTTACATGGTAGATAATATTGATAAATTTCAAAGTAATCACAGTATACACGGGCGTACTACTAGAAACATGAATGATTTACATAGACCAGCTAACTCATTAAAACTTTTTCAGAAAGGTGCTTATTATTCCGCAATACAAATATACAATAACCTTCCAAAAGAGATTAAATCACTATGTATTAAAAGCAAATGCAAATCTTTCAAAAGAGCTCTGAAGCAATATTTAGTAACTCACACCTTCTACAATATGGATGATTTCTTTTCAGCTTGAGTAAGTGTGACATAACAATTCTTGTATCATGTTTTTTTTTTTTTTTTTTTTTATAACATGCATGTATGTTTTTATCTGACGTGTTCTATATCCTTGAGCCCTGCTCAACACAGGATCTACAGAACGAGACATCTACATCTACATCTACATCTACATAGTGTGATGAGTGTGGCTACTAACTTTGATAGAGTTTTACCAACTCGTCAGGTGTCTCGCTATTCGCAGAAGCAAAAAAAGCGAATTAGTGTCGATCAACCACAAGTCATCCACAACTATAACACACACATGGGAGGCATTGACAGAGCTGACCAAAACATTTCTTTGTACCGTGTATCAATCAGAGGCAAGAAATGGTATTTCCCTATCGTTGCGCATTGCATCGATGTTGCGGAGCAAATTACATGGCAACTTTACCGGCAAGATGGTGTAAATTAGACCATCTATCCTTTCGCCGAAGAATAGTCACTGCTATTTTGGAGTCGAACAGAAGAATGGTTTCTTCACGAGGACGACCATCGGGTTCATCAAAGTTCGATTCTCGTTTCGACAAGTTGGAGCATTATGTTGCCGACCTACCACCAGACAGTATTACAGGAAAGAAAAAACAGCTCCATTGCCGACAATGTCACAAGAAAGCTACAACTCAGTGCATGAAATGTTTTGTGTCACTTCATGTAGCATATTTTGTTGCTTATCACACAAAGCAGAGTGAATAACTGACAATACAGTACTCGAAGAAAAGTATTTCATTATTTTCAGTTATTGGTTAATTTCAATGTGCATTACGCTGGCGTCCTTCTGGAAGCACGGGCATTATTTCAGGAAGTATGTAAGTTACAACAATAAATCTCATTATTATATGATTCTTTAGTTAAAGTGAACTGTTTTATGCAATATAAGAAAAGAAAACGTGTTAAAAATAATTCCGCGCTATCTGGGTTAAGTTCTTCGTCTTTTGGTAAAGAAAATGTACTAACACTTTCATGTTGTGACTTGTAGTTACTTTTACACTACATCACCTAGGCGTTGTGAATTCCTGAAACAATTAAGAAATACTTTAGCAGCGTTGTCATAAATTATTATGATCAAAACTAATTACCACAGCATCTGTATTATAAATGAGTTTGCAAGTCGTTGAGGTTATGATAGGCCTATTTATGTATGTGAAACAAATCTTGCACAGAGACTTACCAGTACTGTTTTCTGTGTAAATGTTTTTCTTCTGCCTCATTTAATATTCTACATGAAGGACGTCTTCACAAACATTCAGATAGGAAATGTATTCAACATCACTGCAGTTGCTTAATATTTCGTCAGCTTTAAATACGCACATATGTACATTTATTCTTCGTTTCTATGTTATATACATAGGGAGTAATTGCAACAGAACAGTGCAATTCTCTCCACACACAATTTCTTGTTAATAAAACACTATAAAAGAGGAACTGATACACAAGCACCAGTTATATGTACAGATGAAACACTGAAATTCATTGCTGACGTCACAGACAAGATGGCCGCCAGTCCACCGGTGCGGTGGTGTTCTTCCGAGCACCTACGCAACCGCAAGCTTACCAAAGAAGGAAGAAAAATAGTCCTACTGAATTTCCGGATGTAATAATTTTAAACCATTTTTTTAAATTTCTGATTAGCGTGAGTAAATTGTATTAAATTAACCAAATCGATTTACTAGAGTAAAACACAATAAACCGGTGTTTACAATGTCAAATTCTTGACGTATAATTCTCTCCTACTCTAGATGGCGCCGTCTGGTGTAGTCGGTAATGCTCCAGCTCCCGTGAAAAACAGAGTAATTCTGAATATTAAATGTGTGAAGTGCAGCAGAAATGTGAGGAACGGTATATTATGTGATTCCTGTGATCGATGGAATCATTTTTCTTGTGCTAATGTTCCCGAAAATGAATTACCCGAAGAAAATTCTGAGTGGCTGTGTCCGAAGTGCGTTGAAGCTAGATCCGCCATGACAGTTAACATGGTGGAGTCCATCACTGCATCTGATGTAGATAAAAGCTCTTTAGAAGCAATTATTGCCGAGTTACAAGAAGACTTAAAGACTTTAAGGGATGAAAATCAAAGACTGAAGAGTGCCTTAGAAGAGAGTGATCGTCAGGTGTGTTTTAACTTAATCAAATCTAATGACGTGTCGGCAGAAAGTGAGGTTAAGCCTAAACCAACTGCCAACAGAAGATGGGAAACTGTAAAATCGAAGGGGAGCCTTAATAAACTAGATAATAGTAAATCTAGCCAGGACTTTATTTTGCCCATTGGGAATAGATTTGATGTGCTCCAGAACATGGAAGGGGATGAAAGCAGTTCAATACCGGAAAACAAGGTGCATGAACCAGTGATCAGGCATACCAGACTATTGCATAAGAAGAAACGAACTATCAAGATTTTTTCTGACAGCTATGCTAGAGGGCTGTCATCCATGCTTATGAAAAGTGGGTCTGCTATTGTTAATGAATGTGACATTGAAGGGTGCATCAAACCAGGAGCTGGTTTTAAAGAAGTAGCAGCATCAATCAACAAAGACTGTGAAACTCTGACAGACAAAGACTTTGTGATGGTTATGGCTGGAGCGAACGACGTAAGCAGGAATGAAGGCAGGGCAGCTACAACAACATTAAAGAAGAATCTGGGTGGCTTGACACATACCAACGTGATCGTCGTCAATGTGCCTCACCGGCACGATCTGCCACAATGGTCTTGCGTGAACAAGGAAGTGGAATATATCAACAATGAATACAGAAAAATTTGTAAGCACTTTAAAAATGTGTGTTTAATTAATACTGCCAGTTGTAACAAAAATTTGCACACCAAGCATGGTCAACATTTTAACAAGTTAGGTAAGAAAGTTTTAAGTGATACAGTTCTCAGTATCATAGAAAACAAAATCAGGAAAGCAACCAAACCAGTACACTGCTTGGATTTTGTTTCCATTGAGGTGACAAAAAACGTGCAACCCTAGACCAGGTTAAGCTTTGCTGTACTACAACTAGAATAGGCCTACAACCTGGTCAGCCATACCATAACACCATAGTAGGGAATTCAGATGTACACATAACTAATGTGATACCACAATGTAATGCAATTAATAAAATAAGTTATGGATCTATGGAAATTTCAAAAGAGGAGTTTAGAATAGGCTATCTAAACATTCAAGGTATTGGAGAAAAGAATTTAATTATCAATGAATTTGCAAATGATAACGTGTTTAATGTTCTTTGTTTAGATGAGCATTGGTGCAAAAAGGAAGAACTTAGGTATAAGATATTAGAAGACTTCACTTTAATTAATAGCTTCAGTAGAGAAACTCACCTGCATGGTGGAGTATCAATTTATGTTAAAACCCCTCTTGCCAACAGTTGTAGTAGATTTGATCTTAATATATTTTGTGATGAATTACATTTTGAAACCACAGGTATAGTATTTGACCACCTTAAATTAATAATAGTAGTAGTCTATAGGTCTCCAATAGGAGACCATTATCTATTCCTTGAGAAACTTGAAGGCCTATTAACGTTTTTCTGTAATACGAAGTGGGAAAAGTTTAAAATTGTAATTGGAGGAGATGTCAACTCGTGTTTTGATGTACTGCAAGACAAGAAAACAGTGACAGAGTTAAAAAATTTACTACGGCAATTTAACTTTAACTATGTCAACTATAAACCCACTAGGGGCTTAGCATGCCTTGACAATGTATTTACAAATATTAATAGAGCCTACTGGTATTCCGATGTAGTTAGTTTTCCATTTTCTGATCATGACGCAGTATATATTGGTATCAGTAATGTTTTAGTTAACTATTCTACTCCAATCTTAAAAACTGTGACTTCAAGGCCAAAAAGTAAAGAGAAAATTGACCGATTTAGGAACGCTTTAGGTGGCATTAATTGGAATGTCATATTTAGTAGGCTATCTCATTGTCCCTCAGATGTTGTTTTTAACAAATTTTTCTCTATATTCTTAGATATTTTTGAAAATAACATTCCATTGAAGAAATGTACAGTGAACATTAATAATGGTAGTTGTAAGAGAAAGGTAACAAAGAATTGGTATACTCCTCAGTTAGGTCGGATGAAAAACAATTTGATGCTTTATTCGGCTCTGTACAAGAATAACAAATCAGACCTTTATAAGCAATTGTATTCTAGAGCAAAACTTAACTACAGACAAGCCATTAATGAAGCTAAGAAAATATATAATATAAAACACATTGAAAGGTCAAAGAATAAATGTAAAAAAGCATGGAGTCTAATTAATTCGGTAGCACAGACGAACAAAAAAGATAACATAGATATATCTCCAGATGAGTTCAATAAATTCTGCATACAATCCATTGAAGACATTTGTTGTACAATAAATAAACCCGAAGAAAGTGCACTAGGACTATTAGAGAGCTGTTATAAAAGACCCCCTCAGTGCGATTTTAATCTTACAGAAGTATATCCTGAGGTAATTCTTAAAATTGTGAAAAATTTTAAGGCTTCTGATAGTGTTGATTATTATGATCTGTCCTGTAACTTGTTGAAAGAAGTTATTGACTGTATAATAGATCCTCTTACTTATTGTGTAAACAAGTGTCTGAAAGAATATAAGTTTCCAGATATTTTAAAAATCTCTAGAGTTGTGCCTATATATAAAAAAGGCGAAAAGAACTGTTCATCAAGTTATAGGCCTATTTCTATAACACCTGTTTTTTCTAAAATTCTTGAAACTATTAGGTACAATCAAGTCAGCCAGTATTTAGACAGTCAAGACATAATTAGTAACAAACAATTTGGATTTAGGAAAGGTAAATCGACTACTGATGCTATGGACTCGCTTGTCAAGTTTGTTTTACAAGTGTTTGAGGCAGGGGGCTATGCGCAGGTTACTTTTTGTGACCTGAGCAGAGCTTTCGACTGTGTGGAACATGATACTCTGCTAAATAAACTCAGGTATTATGGTTTTGGTAATGGCAGCATAAATATGTTTAAATCTTTCCTTGAAAACCGCCAACAAGTAGTGTGCATTGGCAGTGAGAGATCAAATTTGACTAACATTAGGTTTGGTGTTCCACAGGGGTCGGTGCTGGGTCCTTTATTATTTTTGCTGATGATCAATGACCTACCATCATTTGTAAAATCCCATACAATTTTGTATGCTGACGATACCACTTTTCTAAATGAAAACCTTGATCTGAATGCACTTAAAACCCTAACCGGAAATACACTCTCTCAAGCCTCTTTGTGGTTTAGAGCTAATGGCTTCTTATTGAATGAAAGTAAAACCCAGGAACTTTTTTTTAGTTTAAGAAATATACCTAACCATCAAGAATTGGAAACGGTTAAATGCTTAGGTATCATTATCGATAATAAATTGACTTGGGATCCGCACATCAAAAATCTAACAGCAAGACTATCTAGAGTTATTTGTTTAATTAGAAACCTAAAAAATCATGTTCCAACTAATTATGTAAGATCAGCATATTTTGCTTTTTTCCAGAGTATTATATCGTATGGAATTCTGTTGTGGGGAAATAGCTGTAATGTACATGAAATTTTACTCTTGCAAAAAAAGATTATTAGAATAATAACGGAATCAGACAGATTAGCCCATTGCAAACCATTATTCATTAAATTGCAGTGTCTAACAGTGGTAAATTTATATATTTACAATGTGTTATTGTATGTTAGAAACAATGTTTCAGAAGTAGTATTGAGAGGTGATGTACACAACTACAATACCAGAAATAGGGCAAGTATAGATGTGCCATATCAAAGATTATCGAAGTCACAAAACTCTTATTCAGTTCTAGGTTTAAAGATGTATAATAAGCTAAATATAAATTTAAAAGAATCCCCTGTAAATATTTTTAAAGCTAGATTATACAAATTACTTGTTAACAATCCCTTTTACTCTGTCGATGAATTTTTCAAAACTGAATTTACTGTATTTTAATATGTATTTTTAGAATAACTGTTGTAAATACAATATGTATTTTGTATGTATGTATGTATGAATGTATGTTTGTATGTATGTATGTAGCCTATGTCTGTATGTGTGTAGAGTATGTATATGTAATGAATCTTGTATATAGTACATCTAAGTTTAGAATTTTATTTTGACGTTGTCTATTGCTGAAAAAGTTTAATGACAATAAAATTCTATTATTATTATTATTATTATTATTATTACGTATAATTACGAATATTTTTTTACGTTATTTTGATATTAGCAAATGAACAGTAAATTCGATTTTGTTTTATAATTACTTATGTAACAGTACTTAATTTTGATGTATAACGAATATAAAGCAGGATTAAACTACAATTTATATACATGTATATATTGGATATAAAATATACGTATAATTTATGTTTTGAATTTGACCAAACCCTAAGATATATATCTAGCTCTAAAACATACGTACATTATACATATCGTGCTGCGTGGGCTGTTTCCCTTGCCTTCTTTTCAAAAACAGTGAATGGGAAAATCGTCCGTGTGACTACGCGCGATAACTCTAATACGCTTTGTAAGATTTTCCTGAAACTTATAAACTCCATAGGAAAAACCTTATTGATTTTTTACCACGTCGATTGACCGGTACCAGAGTAACGACCAATTAACCATCACATTCTTTTAAAATACCAAATTTGCATTGAACTGAATATGTTGTTGGGAACTGAAGACAAGACATGATTGCATATTTATACGCCTTCAGATGTTTGGCAAAACTAAAAGGATATCATTAACGTGAGGAATTTGTTGTGTAACTTATTCATTCTGTTGTTATTATTATTATTATTATTATTTTTATTATTATTATTATAATTATTATTATTATAAATATTGTTGCCGCTGCTATTGTTGTAGCACATAAGTTTTAAATGTCACGAGCCGCCACTGGAAAATAACCAGTTTATTGATAACACATTTCTATGTACAGGTACTGGAGTATCAGCAGTATTACCTGGACTTGTCAGCAGCAAAACAGCAAGGAGTGGCAGAATGGCAAGCAGAATACAATCTCGGTGACTACTACGGGCTCAAAGAAATATCGGCACATGAACTTAATAAACTTGCTGACAACTTTGGAGCATCAGATGGAACAAATTTGTTTTCCAGGTACTGGCATGCTTACGTTTTTAACATTACTCAGGACTATTTTTCTAGTATAGCACTTTAGGCAGCATTCACACTGAGGCGATAAGCGATATATCGTGAGCGATAAGCGATGTATCGTGAGCGATATACGATATGCGACACGCACGGACAGATACTTGAAATCTAAAGGGAGGCAATAAAAAAGGTTCACAGTCGCTTGATAGTGCAACATATCGCAAGCGATATATCTCTTGAAGTGCAACATGCTGGTCGCCTGAGCGATTAGTTGCTTACGATATTGTAACTGAAGTAGTGAGGATTGTGTTCCCACCACATTTTTATTGAAAAGTCGCCCCAATTTATCGCTTGCTGTCTGAACCTTCCTAGCAATATATCGCCTATCGTATATCGCCTCAGTATGAATGGCACCTGGCGGTTTCTCTTAATGTGCTACAGCTAAGTTTCTGTCTCCATGTGATTTTATTTGCAAGTGCAATGCAGTATTAAAATTTACTTCACTTTTACAGACCCCAGCTGCTTCCTTTTGTGTGTGGTCCATTGTCTAATTTGTGTTCATAAATTGCACAAAATTCCGTGCTGTCTACTTTTGTGTAGAGGTTGTGTGTGCTACAGTACAGTTCTTATTTTCCAACATGTAATTCTGCTCATCCTTCTAACTTTAGCAGGTATGTCTTGTTAGTTTTTTGGCTGGTGGGCCTTTAGTTTATTTCATTTACGTTTCAATTGTTTTACCCACCAGCTTTCTATTTCAGTCTTCTCATTTTTTGCGTTATGTTTAGTTTTTTTGGAGGAATGCTTGCCCGACCGACCACATCTCAATATCAAGCCTTCAGCTCTAACCTACTTTGAAATTTGCATCGATATTTCTGTACACTCATGCTTTCCTGCCTCACAGGATGTTTTCTGGAGTTTTGTTTTGGCCAAGTTTTTATTTGAAGAGTTGTGTTATCCATAGTGTTTCTTATCAAGTATAAAATAAACTGGCATTTCTGGAACTTCACTTGAATTATTTTTGCTAAAGCCTTCTATTTCCTGTATATATTCTATTGTTTATTGGGAGTTATTGCTATCTTTGATACGGCCTGGGTAATAAGCCTGTGGGGCACGTACCAAAACTCAACCTACACAATACATATATGATAAAGAACTCTATAGATTTCGTCAACAAAATAAAGGATCTAAAAATAAACACCAATGACTTTCTAATTTCATTTGACATCACCAACTTATATACCAATATTCCTATTAATGAGACAGTACAGATAATTGAAGAAAACTTGCTAAAAAATGGCGAAAACCAAAAGTAACGGGTCAAATCATTAAATTATTAAGAACTACTCTGCAACAAAATTATTTTAGATTTAATGATAAATTTTATATTCAAAATTAGAGTGTTGCCCTCTCTGGAATAATAGCTGAAGCATTTTGAGGGTAAATATTTAAGCAAAATTATGAGAAAAATGTAATATTAATACCAACATAAGATATGTTGACAATATTTTTGTAGTTTGCAAAGAAAACAAGGTTCATGAGATCTTGCAAGACCTTAACAAACATCTCAAGTTTACATTAGAGGAAGAACAGAATAGAAAACTGAATTACTTGGACTTAGAAATAACTAGGAAAGAAAAAACCCTCCAGTTTAACATATATAGAAAACCGACATATTCTGATAACATCATCAACAGAAAGTCGCTTCACCCCCATAGCCACAAAATGGCAGCGCTAAACAGCATGTCTGCAGGAGACTATAATAAAGAACTGAATACAATCATAAAGATCGCAAACAACAATGGTTACGACCGCAACATAGTGATAAAGCTTGTCAACAAGTTGAAAAAGAAAATACGAGACATAAGTCCATTAAATCCAATTGAATCCAATCCCCAAAATAAGAGATATTATGCTACATTTGATTTCACAGATAATAGAATTTACGGTGTTACTCACATATTAAATAAATGGTGCAAAAATACGTTGCACAAACTTTCTCGCATATATGTGTTAAAGGCTAGCACAGAAAAAATTAAATTAAAGAGACAATTAAATTTTACTTATTACATTTTCATAAAACTAACAAGTATCTAGAACGGAAAGCAACAGTTTCGATCTTTATGTTCAATGCTTTTACCGTGAAATAATAATAATAATAATAATAATAATAAAAATCCCTTTAGGCAGGCCTACAAGCGGAGGTAGATTTCGAAGTGCTTTTAGTTTAATTTATTGTCGCTGCATAGCACTCATCTTCTTTAGCCTTGGCATGGTAAACCTGCAGTAATAAGAACTGAATTCGGTAAAGAGGAAGAGCCTACAATCATTTGTTTTGACAACAAGAATAGGATATAATATTCTGGGAGGCCGTGCGCAAGATCAGCAATGAATAAAATTAGCAAAGCCGCTAAACAAGACAAAATTATGATATTATAATAATTCTTTTAAGTGTTATTATTTTCAAACATTAAAATCTCGCGTCATATGAGAGCTATCAAGAAACTATTTATTGATTTGTAGAGTACTCATCAAGAGCTTTTCAACGATACCCCACAAGACGTGGTTTCAAAAGGTTCTAATTTTCATCCCCCACCCTCACTCGAACCCCCGAATCGTTGGTGTCACTGTGAACTCCATAGGGAGTACTCTAATTTATTCAAACAAAGTTTTCCTCTATACTTCATAGGGGCCGAGATAAAAATGTTTTAAAATTTCAACCCCCTCCCCCGACCACCCCCTTGGGCCAATTTTGCTCATTAACGAACTTGTCCGAACTATTGGGCCTAGAAATAACATATTAAAATTTGGTTCAAATATCTTCAAAATTACGGCCGCTATCGTGTAAAGATATATATATATATATATATAAATATCACAAAAAATGTTTTGAACGGGCGGTGGTTTCGTACTTAGGGGAGCATGAAACGTAAAGATATGAAAGAATTTTTCGAAAATCATGACATGGTATCCATTGCAATAGGTAGATTTTTCTTCGAAATCTACCTAATAACAATAATAATAACAATAATAATAATAATAATCAATGACAGTAAAACTGCATATTATTAGTACTACTACTACGGGAAAATTCAAATATAAGTCGCACCTTGGGATAAATCGGTCCCACCCAACCTATCTTCACCGATGCAGTTTCTTTTATACCACGATCTAGCGAATTCTTCTGTCCTAGTAGTGTGAAGAAACTCGTGATTGGACGTTGGAGGTGTGACGTCTTACCGCTAGACGAGGGGTGGCAGGCTGACAAACCTTGCGGGAGATTTAATATGCTACATTTTCGAAACCTACAAATAGTGTATCGTACATTATTCGAAAATGCAAGGGCGCTTCGCTACGGCTGCCGCCTCCGCTTCGCGCACTTAACTATGTGATTAGTGTTATGCATTATTTAGCTATATGCAACAGTATACAAGGGCAGTTGGTCACTCTGCTTCACTCAGAAACAAAATACATCACACAGTCCATGCAAATGTGAATATTGAATGGGGAAGCTTAAGGGGCGACTTATATTTGAATTTCGCCACCACCACTACTACTACTACTTAGGTTATAGTGCTCGCTTTAACTGCATGTAGGTCATACCACGTGTTTAGTATGTTTGCGTGAAACATTAGTCTATATCAGCGTTTCTTAACTTTTTTGAACCCGAGGACCTCTAAAATGAGTAAAAAACTTTACGGACCCCTAATTTTACATCCCATTTTTAAAAGTAGGCTACATATAGGCCTATATTCTTAATATTTGGGGTATTAAATTATAGGTCGTTATAACGAAATACATTTTTTAATCCGACGGAAACATAGTTATTGAATTGGAATGAAACTATTGACAGTAAAATTATATTTTGAACAGACTTTAATATGTATTACCAATTTGATAATATAATTAGGAATTATCTTATTACTCACTTTTAATAAGACGGTTGAGCTTGACGCCTCTTGCAGAGTTCCTGGTTTTTTGGCTCAATATTAGTCAAATTTAATCGAAGATCAGCAGATACATTAAGTCGGTTCCTGTATTATGTTTTTAGTTAAACGAGCGATGAAAATCCCTTCTGACAAAGATAGGTTGTTGAAAATAAAAACAAATTGCGATAAAGTATTATTTTTTAGGGTTTTGAATGAAAGAGGGAACCATAGACGTCAGTGCATCAGGGGTTTGAAACTGTGGTTCGTAACTGCAAAAGTAAGGAAACTTGCAATATGACCTGTATTTTCGAAGATTTTAAAAACTTTGACATCTAGTGTCCATTTTATGTGAAAAATTTCTACTTACTTCCCACTTGCTTTATGATATTTTTTAATTAATTATGTCTGCGGACCATCTGCACCGTGTTCGCGGACTACCAGTGGTCCGCGGACCGTAGGTTGAGAAACGCTGGTCTATATTAACAACTCATTCGCGTCATGTTTCTATTGTTTAGTGATGTCTTCTTATGTGATATTCAGTTTAAACGATTATAATATCCAGTGACATAGTGGCGATGAGTTATGGAAAATAAGCAAGTCCTACAAACCCGGCGTTTGCCTTTGCGAACGGAACCATGAAAAACCAAAGTCAATTTGGGCGGCCACGAGGTTTGATTTGAACTCAGGACCTCTTCCCTGTTAGCCCACAGGCCTACCACCTCGCTGCAATTGGTTTTAGTGTGTTCATTGCGACTGAGCTAAACTGATTGCATTTCACAACAATAAGTACATTAGGCCTATAGTTTTCTTGTTACTAGGGGCAACAAAATGTCATTCATATTTTAATTGACATTATGTTCTGAAATTCGCATTTAAGCTGTCCTTATTTCGTCTTTATCTTGATATCTATTAAATGTATTAAATGATATAATCTAGAAAAATTGAAAATAGATACGAGTAAAGTACCCCTTAAGTCATTTTTGCAGAAATATAGCCATTTTATTAGCCACAGATAAGAGTTTCCAATTTTAAATTTTAATTAAAATCGTTAGAGCCATTTTTTCAAAAAACAAATTTTTTAAAAAAGTTTTCATGAAAAGTCCCCTTAATATTTCAGTTGTAAAACTAAATTTCTGGGCGGTTCGACAAAATTTCGAAAAAGTCCTTAATTCAAAAAATGAAGTAAATACGATGAACCGTTTACCCGCTGTGCTTGTCCACGGACAGACGGACAGACGGACAGACGTCATTCCAAAAATATTTTTTTCGGTTTCTAGGCTTCATGAAACGTGCTCTCCCGGTGTTATCTCGACTTCGATTTTTTGTCACAATCACAATACTTTCTCTATACTACGTATATGCGAGAAAGTAAAAGGAACAACTTCAAAATAGCTTTCAAAACCAATAATAATCTGAAAACCAAACTTCATAACATAAAAAATAACACAGTCAACAATTGCGACGGTAACGGGGTTTATACATTAAACTATTCGGAGTGCAATAAAATTGATATAAGGCAGACGGGTAGGAAATTCAAACAAAGGTTCAATGAGCATGTGTCAGATTTTAGATTCAATAAAGAAAAATCAGCATTAGCAAAGCATTTATTACATAGTGGACATAAGTCAAATGAAACATGGAAATCCTATACTACCAGGATAAAAGCATAAGATTGAACACCCTTGAATCTTTCCACATATACAAAAATAAACAGTTGCTGCTCAATGAAAACATAGTTGAACATAACACACTGCCTCTGATTTAACCTAGAACCGGTATCTAGAAGCGTTTCACATATAGTCCAATAGTCTAATCAGCTCTCGACGGTTGGTAGCCTCCAACAGAGTAAAGGTCAGTTACAACCTATAATTTTTGTGTTAATAGGGTTGAAAAGGGCATAATATATGCCGAAATGCATCCCCATAACGACCTAAGAAGAAACTAGTGTCTAGGACAATTGGTTCAATTCAACTCCAGAACCTAACGAGAAGTGAATCTTATTCAAGCAAAAGTGCCTTTACACGATTTTACTCTGTGCTTACATGTATACAATCTGTGAAGAGATTTTTAACAACGGACGTCTGAACTTTCAGTAAATTATTTATGGACTTGTGATTCATCACATTTTTTAACTGTGGTTTTATACCACTCATTTTGTATATATGTGTATAAGTTATTTTATCATTGACACTTCTTTAAGTTTTAATCAGTTTTACATGTAGGCCTACATCTAGTAACAAAATAAAATTTAAATATATCTGCAGGTTAGTTCACAGGCTTTTAAGTGAATCTGGTTGATTTTACACTGTCAGGAATCATAGATGTACGTTCAATGGCCTAATAATAGACTTAATTAATCTTAATATCTCAAATTCTTATTAATTCGTAGGCTTCTTAGGTTGATCCTAAATATTTTATATTAACGTGGGTATAAGGTGGAACCGTTCATGAATATACGTAAGCTTTCACGGCTGGAGTCATCATGGTCTACAATTTCCGGGCTGTTATGCCGTGGTCCTAGGTTTTTACGACCTCACGTTTCGCTCACGACTGCGGTGAGCATCCTCAGAGGCACTGCTGGAGCGACGTGCTTGTCTAGATGGCCGTTGACAGATTGTAGACAAGCACGTCGCTCCAGCAGTGCCTCTGAGGATGCTCACCGCAGTCGTGAGCGAACGTCAGGTCGTAAAAACCTAGGACCATGGCATAACAGCCCGGAAATTGTAGACCATGGAACCGTTCATACTTTTACTGACTATAATCTCCTGTTACATTTGACCTGTCACTATTTCTGTTACTCAATGAACTCTAGGCTTCCAACAAAGTAACTTACTCTATTCATTTTTAGTCTGAGAACATACATAAACCAGACCACTAGCACGTCTTTCCAAGAGCGGATTCCTTACGCTTTGCTCGTTAATCCTTTGCCAAGCTAGTTCAGTGGAGAAGGGAGGTTTAATTTAATTTAAAGTTATTGTACACAGAAAAAGAAGAAAATAATTGTCCTCACGCAAAAGATTCGCCTTTTACCCTCATAACCTCATGTTACAAGACCCTCTACACTGTCCGCAGTGTGTAAACTAGTTTTATCACAGAGAAATTCATGGGAAGTAAACACGTAATTGATAAATATTTTCAGCATTTTGTTAAACCCATACGGTGGTAGTAATTGTCATTATAGTTCGGGTATTTATTTACATTACTGCTGATAAATTGGTTACTGAACGTATTGCAATATTATAATATTTAAGTAGGGTTCTCTATTAAAATTAACATTATGTTTCAGGTAGGCCTATATAACAATACTAGCTTAGAAGGCCCAGCGTTGCCCAGGTTTTTTCTTTTGTAATTGGAAATTATTTTATGAAGGACTTTCGGCAAGTTAACACTTTGCGACCCGAGCGGCTCCCCTTTCCATCGGCCCGGTCGCCTTCTCCGCCAGGCAGGCTTCCCCTCCGCTACCGCGCATCGTCCCGCGCGCATCTACCCCGCTATTGCTCTTGCTGGCCGCTACTAAGCGCCGGTAATGCAGCTTCCTGTGTTAAGCCGCAGCTTACTCTAATGATTGCCTTGCACCATACATAATATTTCACAATTTTTAAAAACGATTATAAAAACAAAATAAAATTTCACGAATTATATTAAAACAATACCCTTGTACCAAACATCATATTTCACGATCTTTAAACACCGATTTGAAAGAAAAAAAAAATTCACAATATATAAAAAATCGAAATTTACATAATATTTTCCAATTTTAAAAAACGCCGTGTTAATTGATGCAGAAAAATTCCCTTGCACCAACACTACTCTTTTCATAACAAACAAACCATCTCAAAATTAGAAAACTCGATTCTTGCGTTAACACTCGCTAGCGCCAACTAAATTAGATAACTAAAATATACCGGAACTTCCTTCACTGCTCAACTGTCCTTCGTAGCGTAACGGATAAGTCTCTTGGCTACGATGCTAAGGGTCATGCGTTCGAACCCCGTTCGATCCAAAATTTACTGTTAGGAATAGGTCTCGAATAGGTAGGTAGGGTGAAGAGGAGGTGAGAGGAAGAGAGGAAAGAGACGGGAAAGGAAGAGAAGAAGAGAATAAAGGAAAAATAAATTATTTTTCTCTTTGACCATTTCCTTACTAGATGTCGCCACCGTCGCTACATTCCTAGTAGTTCTAATGCCGCCGCTAGGTTTCTCGTAGTGGTGGGGGGCTCGGTCGGGTCGCAAAGTGTTATTTTCCCGGACTTTCAATTTTTAAATTATAGGCCATTATATAGGTATTTAGAATTTGAAATAGGAAGAACGACTTATCACACTCAAACTATTCCCTCAGAAAACGCTTGGTATAGCATTTCATGGCTCAAAGAGGATGTAGAATTTTGCATCCCATCGCTTGTACACAGCAAGCCTGGTAGGGGTTCAAATAAGAAGAAACATTAATTCCGATAATATAAAATTGCATTGTCTTGGCGGAATATTTTATTTCTCACTCTCATGTTACCATAAAACCGTTTTGGGGATGAAATTAAACCGAAATGCAATATCACTTTCATACTTCTCTCTCCAAAAACCTGCGATATAATAATATACATATTACCATGCCTTGTATTGTTTTCTCTATATCCAGGGTAGAGAAAGTTGTGTGACTGCATTATTTTCGTGGATTTCATTCTTCAATATTCATTCATAACATGAATTATATTAATATCTTCTCTTATTTGTCAAATTCTAGTTCCATTTAGTTCCAAACGCATCTGAGACCCACACTGGCAACAATATGTTGTCATGTGAACTGTGATTTGGATTTCATAATTCTGTGTAAAAAAGGGATTAAGTATTCTCAAAGACATTTAATTTTTGGCATTTAAAATCAAAATTTTGCAAAATCCTTTCTAAGTGAGCACTTACGTTATGAAACGAAGGTGCTGTCAAAATTCCAAGTCCCTACCTGTTGTAGTTTAGGCTCTGCGTTGATTCATCAGGGGTGCCCACAGGGAGGGGGGGTTAAGATGCAGACTGCGTCATTGAAATTTCTGGGGGGGGGGCAAAATATTATAGTTTTATGAATTTTCTGGGGGGTTGAAATTTTTTGCAAAATTAGCATTTTATATGTTAAAAATAAAAACGGTCAAGTTTTATAACTCCAAAAGGTCTCTTCTAACAGTGGATTAGGAAAGAGGGGTCCAGGGGGTTTGGACCCCCCAAAATCAAAACATAAAATTCTATATTTGTATTTTTAAAAAAATATTTAATTAAACAAGATTTGTTGGTGAGTGAAATATGATATAGCAGTTATTTTCTTTTCATAACATAATGAGTAGGCCTATTATATCCACTGTTCCATGTGTTACTCAACTTTTCTTATAAATAGTAATAAGTATTATAACTTAGGTAACAATTTTTTGTTTAAGTTGCCATGTCTTAGAGTATAGTAAACAAATTTCCTAACTAGTTTTTCTGTGCTAAAATAGCTTAAAATGTGATTTTCATTAGTTCAATATTTAAAAATTGTCTGGGGATGGACCCCCGACCCCCTTTTTTGGGGGGGTGTTCCAAACCCCCCCCCCCCCGGCACTTTCGACCCTCTCCGCAATTATTTTCTGGCTACGTCATTGTTGCACTTATTATATTATTAATATAGGCCTAATGTTACAAAGTGGCCCAAGAAGTTAAAGCAACAAAATATTAATAAATTAAAAAATAACCCCCCGTTAGAAAATATCATATGGGTGCCCTTGTCGACAGTCAATCAGGTTGGGGGGATGAGCAGTGAAGTTGGGGGGGTGAGTCATGAAGTTTTGGGGGGGGGCACCCCTGGATTCATGTCAGTCGGTCAGTCAGTCAGAACAAAACCTCTTATAGTAGTACAAAGTCTGTACCAAGTATATCAGAAGTGTGTGGCACTTTGTTACATCAGTTTACTTGACTTCATTTATTTTGTCTTTGTCTTGATGCCTATTAATATTTTTATGAAGAAAAATATAAATTGAAAAATTTTCATCTGCATTGTCTCTAAAACTTTACTGTGCATGGTCGCAAAACTGGCGTTTTCATGTTGGAGGTGAAAGTTGGTCTTCTCTGGCCTTACCCTGGAAATTCGGGCTTTCAGCTTAGTCACTGTCGTCTTGTAGCGTGCTGAATTGACAGGCTCCAGGCTCCAGGGCATCCAAAAGAACTACACCCTGGCAATCCCAGAAGACTGTGCACATCACTCTGCTTGCAGGTGGCTGTGTCTTGAATTTCTTCTTTGACGAAGAATTCGCATGTCTTTTGGATTCGGATGCTGTTCTCAAAGCTGAAAGGAAGTGGTTAGATTCAGCTGGTTCCGATTTTTACAAGCGCGGCATGCAGGCTCTGGTTCATCGTTGGCAAACATGCATAAAGAATGGTGGTGACTAGCCTAGAAAAATAAAAAATGGATATGAGTAATTAACCCCTCAGTTTTGTCTATATGAAAATGATTCAAGGTGACAAATCAATTGTATCCAACTATCGTCCTATCTCCCTATTGACAGTTTTTTCATGGTTTTTTAAAAGTTATGATAACAGAGTTTTTTTTAATCTAAATATTAAACAACATACTAGTAAGTGAACAATTTGATTTGGGAAGAAGTTGCTCAATTAATGATGCTACATTTAAATTGACAAATTATGTACTGATGGAATATGCAAAGTTCAGGAAAACAAGGTAGGCCTAGAATTTACCTTAACACAGATGACATTTACATGTCAGGTGATGACATACAAACAATCGAGAGAAATGCAGAAATTCTTTTCGATGCCTGTAGGAATGTTGGATTGGAAAGTAAGTTACTACAGAAAAAACTAAGTATATGGTCATGGAACATCAAAATATTGCTCCACAAAATATTAGAATAGCCGGTAGTTTGATAAGCATATGTAAAGGAATAGTGTTGTCAATTTCCAAAGCCGTATATGATCACAGTAAAATTTTGTTGTCATGTTAACTCATTTGCATTTCATAAATTCTTTCTAATATATTACCATAAAATAGGCACACAATTGGGCATTACTTCGGTACTGGTCAACCGATCTGGTCCAATATCAATAGCCTTCTTCCCATGGACATTACACATGCATAATGTTATCGCACGTACAGACAGACGGACAGACATTTTCCCGTCCCCACACAATCTCATAAAGTACCATACTGGCACTTAATAATAAATAGATTGTAGCAAGTGGTACAATTGTGATGGTAGGGGCAGTAATTTGAACAAAAAATTTCTGGGCAAGTCCATGAATGAAGTATTTGAAAAAATGAAAGTTATTTTTAGCAAATAAACTCTAAATTTTGACAGAACACTCCGTTTAAACTTCACTGCCAGTAGACCATCAACACAAATTTTAAAAGTTGGATACATAAATATATAATTAATATATATAATATTAATAATATATATAATATTAATAATATATATAATATTAATAATATATATAATATAAATAATATAAATATATATTAACAAGACAAATTGCACAAAATTCCTTGGATTACAAATAGACGGTATCTTAAGTTTGAAGCATTATTCCTAAATTAAGCTCTACTTGTTTTGCAATATATAAATGTTAAAATCGTTTTAAAAAGTCGCCTATTTTCGTCAAAAGGAAATTAAGAGTTTATTTGGTTTAAAGACTTGTCAGTAGCGTTGGCTACACTGGGGACGAAGCATGAATCAGTGCCTCTCAGATAATACATAACGTACATCTTCCAGCGAGATTGTTTTAGCTCGCATTAAGCGAACACAGTGTGGTGAATGTAAGGTGTCTATGATACAGAATGGAGCCTGAAGTTAAATCGGAGTACATCAAGATTGAAATCAAGGAAGAGATTTCTCAAATACAACCAAAGCGTGAACCTGTGCCTATTGAATTTGACACGATACAGACACAAGAAATCAAACGTGAGAATATAGACCACATTGATTCCACAGCATGCAGCACCATTCACAACTTGGAGCAAGTTTCAGGAATTTCTGACAGGAATAAGGAAGAAGAGGATCAGCTAATGCTATCACACTCACCTGCTGGGAACAGTGAACGGCTAACTCGTACTCCAGACAAACATTTCTCGTGTGATATATGTAGCAAGAAATTTACCAGAAGAGTGGATGTCAAAACACATATGCTCATTCACACTGGAGAAAAGCCATTTACGTGTGATATATGTAGCAAAAAATTTACCAGAAGATGGGATGTCAAAACACATATGCTCATTCACACTGGAGAAAAGAAATTTAAGTGTGATGTATGTAGCAAGAAATATACCAAAAGGGGCAATCTCAAAGCACACATGCTCATTCACACTGGAAAGAATCAATTTACGTGTGATATATGCAGCAAGAAATATTCACAAAGAGGCAATCTAAAAAAAAACACATGCTCATTCACACTGGAGAAAAGCCATTTGCGTGTGATAAATGTAGCAAGACGTTTTCTCTAAGACAACATCTCAAAAGTCATATCCTCACTCACACTGGACATAAGCCATTTACGTGTGACATATGTAGCAAGAAGTTTTCCCGAAAAGACGAACTCAAAATACACATGCTCACTCACTCCGGACATAAGCCATTTGCGTGATAATAATAATAATAATAATAATAATTTTATTTTCTTGTCATTAAACCATTTAGGTAATAGACAAAGTCAGGAGTACAAAGATTACATACATAAATTACAACACGAAATATACATAATTCACAACTAATTTTACAATATAAGTGAAAATACTACATTAAGTTTCTTGTACATTTACTAACTATTACTAACTATAAATTCTTAAAGTCATATTCGAAATATTTATTAAATTTTATTTATTAACAGTCAACAAGAATTTTTAAGAATAACTTAAATTTAGATAAATTAAAAAAATAAATAAATAAGAATTTTATTGTCGTTAAACCCCTTTGTTACTAGATAAAGTCAGGACCACAATCTAGACTTAACCCACTATGTACATTTTAAAACCTGTATTCATATTACCATTAAACTATATTACACTCAAAAAATTCAGACACAGAGTAGAATGGGTTGTTAACCAGGTAGGTATACACCTTGCATTTGAATAGATTTATAGGCAATTCAGCAAGCTGTGAAGGTAGTGTATTAAACATTTTTAGACCTAACATTTCATAACTATTTGATGACTTATGCAATCTATGAAATGGTATATTTATTTTCTTACTTTGTCTGGTATTATAATTATGTATATCTTTTTTTAAGTTATGGCACGACAGATTGTTTTTTGTATAAAGCAGTACATTATAAATATAAAGGTTAACTATGGTAAGACAACGTAATTTAGTAAACAAAGGTCTACAATGTTCTAGTTTGTGTGAGTTTGTTATTACCCTAACTACCTTCTTTTGCAGTATCAGAATGCGTTGAATATGGACACTATTTCCCCAAAGTAATATGCCATATGAGATTATACTTTGGAAGAACGCAAAGTATGCAGATCTTATATAGTTATCTGGCACAAACATTTTCAGTTTTCTTATAAGATATATAACCCTAGACAATTTAGTAGTAATATAATTGACATGTGGTTCCCAGTTCAGCTTCATATCTATATATATACCTAAAAACTTAACGCTTTCTGTACTATTTTCTATTGGTAAATCTCTAAGACTAAAAAATATTTGTTGAGTTTTACTGTCATTTAATAAAAATCCATTGGCCCTAAACCAAATTGAAGCTTGTGCTATAGTATTTTGAGTTAAGTTCTGAAGCTCATTAAAATCAGAACTAAAATTTAAAAAAGTTGTGTCGTCTGCATATAATATTGTTTGAGTGTTCATGAAATGTGGCAAGTCATTAATCATTAAAGTAAACAACAGGGGTCCGAGCACTGAGCCCTGTGGTACACCAAACTTGAGTTCAATCCTGTCAGACCTATCGTTACCTATACACACTATCTGCTGTCGACTCACTAGAAATGATCTCAGTAGTGATAGACCTTTATCTGAGACTCCATAGTAAACTAGCTTATCTAAGAGGACTTCGTGGTCTACACAATCGAAGGCTTTGCTCAAGTCGCAGAATGTAGCATTAATAAAACCCTTGTTTTCAAAAGTGAGCAAAACTTTTTTAACAAGTTGATCCATGGCATCAATAGTAGATTTCCCCTTAATAAAACCAAATTGTTCCTTACAAATTATGTCACTCTGGCTTAAGTAACTGCAAAACTGTGTGTAGATTATGATTTCAATTATCTTTGAGAAAACTGGAGTAAGAGAAATTGGTCTATAACTAGAAGGGCATGATTTATCTCCTTTTTTATATATCGGAACCACTCTCGACAGTTTTAATGCATTTGGGAATATACCAGTATTAAGACATCTATTTATCAAATAAACCAGTGGGTCTATAATACAGTCAATTATTTTTTTAATGATATTACTAGATAAACTATAAATATCTACACTATCTGAAGATTTCATTTTTTTAACGATGTCTAAGACTACATTAGTGGTTATTTCATTAAAACCAAAACTAGTGGGATGCAATTTTTCATTTTGCGATTTTAATAAATTTAATGGAGTAACTGAAGGCTTATTCATGCTATCACATATTTCTTGAACTGATAGTGCACAGAATTTATTGAAGTCATTTGGGTTGAGTGCTACTTCTTCTTTCTTGCCATTTTTAGCTACGGAATTTATTACTTTCCATGCTTTTTTACACTTATTCTTAGCTTTATAAATACTTTTTAAGTTACTAAGTCTTTTGGCTTCGTTAATGGCAATTTTATAATCTCTTCTATACTTAATATATACTGTCTTAGTATGATCATCTTTGTGTGTCCTGTATAGATCTAAATATAATAGAACTTTTTTCTTCATATTGGACAGCTCAGGGGTATACCATTCACATTGTTTTGCCCTCTTATTTCTATTTGCCAAAGAAAAAGGTTTTACTTTACACACTCTTTTTGGAATATTTAGTTCAAATAGTCTCAGAAACACACATAAAAATTTTTCAAACATCATATGAACAGAGCTATCTTGTACACTGTTAAGTAGATCTACCCAATCAAAATTAGAAAGAGCCAACCTAAAGTTCATTATGTTATTTTCAGTTATTGGTCTTGTTGTTACTGTTTTGTTAATATTATAGTTTGTACATTCATAATTTCTTGACTCAAAATCATGTAGTCCTATGTTAAAAAATAGAGCATCATGATCAGAGAAGGGAAAAGTGACCACTTCAGAAAAACCAGAGACTCTATCTATATTAGTGAAAATGTTATCTAAGCAGGCTAAGTTTCTAGTTGGCTTATCATTAACATAAATATAATTAAACTGTCTGAGCAGATTCTTAAGGTCATTTACACTTTGCTTGTCAAGAGTTACATCGAATTCAGAGTTAACATCCCCTCCGATAATGATTTTATATTTAATCCACTTAGGCCTGTCAAAAAATATGAGCAAATCCTCTATCCTGTCAAGAAAGACATTAGGATCACCATCTGGGGACCTATACACAACAATTACTACTAGGTGTATATTTTCTAAAATTACAGCAGTTACTTCAAAATCAACTTCAATACATAGAAATTTAAGATCTAACTGTACACTGCTTGCTTCATAGCACTTATTTGCATATATAGCTACCCCTCCATGTATATGTTGCTCTCTACAGAAACTATTGATTAAACAGTAATTATCCATTACTTCGAACTGAATTTTATTATCTTTACTCCAATGTTCATTTAAGCATAATATATCTACATAGTTGTCTAAGGCAAAATCATTTACAATTATGTTTTTCTTGTTTAGCCCCTGAATATTAAGGAAGCCTATTTTGACATTATTGTCACGAGATAGATAGGTATTGTGTAAACATTTTGTGTGTGTAGAGATATGCCTTGGTCGGTTTTCCTTTTCTTCAGCTACATGAGCAATACAAGTTGTATTTTCCTTTAGGTTTACTTTTGGGGTTTCTAACCTAAAAAAACCCCTTGTTTAACATAATCAAGAGGGATTGGATTCTTAAATCTATTTTGACTTATACTAACTTCCTCCACAAAACTTAAGATACTATCAGCGATAAACCTTTTTCCTATGTTATTAAGGTGAAGTCCGTGCCTCGTGTGAAACCGTGATCCTAGTGTGCTTATATCTACTAGCTTAGCATTACTAAAGTGATTACAAATGTTAGATATCTTGCAGTTAACTCTCTTGATTTCTTGATTTACTTCTGACCAAATGGGTAGATCATATCTGTGAGGCACTGAAAACATCAGTACGTTCGTATTGCGCAGCTCTCGAAGTCTTTGCTTTAGTGATCTAAGAAGTCCATCCGCTTCATTATGTGAAACATCATTAGTTCCCCCGATGAGGACAGCCACATCATCATTTCCTAGATCACTACACATAGATTCACTTTCCTTGGTAACTTCTTTGAACGTGGCTCCAGGTTTTACTATGCTGACGACTGAGTGATTGCTAAGGCAAAGAATTTTACTAGCCACATTTCTTCCCTGGCTGTCAGAAAAACACCTTATTTTAGAAGACTTCATGCATCTTGTTGTTGCCTGATATAATTTTTTCTCACTGTTTACTTTGGACTTAGGCCTAGTTACATCACTTTTGTAGTTTGCCTTATTAGTGGTATTGACGGTGGTTGGGGTGCACTTTTTACTTGATTGTTCAGTATAATCATCATGAGGCCTATTTACATAACTGGTTTTCGAACTTAACCTAGGCCACGACTGCTGATCACTGAGCACATCATCATCATGAGGCCTATTTACATAACTGGTTTTCGAACTTAACCTAGGCCACGACTGCTGATCACTGAGCACATTGTAAGTATTCTTCAAAGGAATACAGAATTGTGGTGAGGAGTCTACTCTCTGAGATGTCTTAGCAGGTTTAAGCCAAGTAGCATCTGAAATGGTGTCGCTTGCACGTGAACATTGTATACGGCAAAGTTCTTCTTGCAGTGCCATAATATCTTCTTGAAGGCAACTAATAGCCTGTTTCAATGACAGATTTTCTTGTTGTAAGTTCAAAATCACTGGTTCATCCATTTTCACTATCGAACAAGCACTATTTGATGCTTGCGTCTGACCGTTACTAGTAGCTGACTTTTCGCGGCAATCCTGTGATAAATGTAGCAAGACGTTTCCTCTAAGACAGCATCTCAAAAGTCATATCGTCACTCACACTGGACATAAGCCATTTTCGTGTGATATTTGTAGCAAGACGTTTTCCCAAGGAGGGAATCTCATAACACACATGCTGATTCACACTGGAGAAAAGGCATTTACGTGTGATATATGTAGCAAGAAGTTTTCCCATAGAGTGACTCTCAAAAGGCATATTCTCTCTCACACTGGAAATAAACCATTTATCTGTAATACATGTAGCAAGAAGTTTTCCCAAAGAGGCTATCTCAAAAGACATATCCTCACTCATGAGAGGAACAACCTTTCATAATGTAATGCGTGCACTGAGTCTTTGTCTTGTGTGAGGCTGTTACAACTGAATGCACACACTGGGAAGGTAGGCTCGTAGTTTGACAAGTGAGAGAATAGGAAGATCTATGTGTAGAAATTCCTCTCAGTGACCTTAAAGTCAGGGTATAAATGCACTTTACATGTATAAACGAATAAAATCCGAACCCTTTTTTTATTGTTCTGAAAAACCACTCAAATTGTTCAGGAATTTACGTTGAATTTCTTTTACATGTCACACGGTAGCCTGTTATAAATGCTTCGTAAAGAGACCATCACACGTATTTATTTAGTTTGTATGTTGATACCTATTAATTGTATAAAGAAATGTGTTTAATGATAAATGTTCATTTCAAACTTTCCTACATCTTTACTCTGGTAGGTTTTCACGTATCATCTACTGTAATGGAGATAATCTAAAAAAATTGAGAATGGATTCAAATAAAATACCCCTTAAGTCATTTTTTAGAAAAACGGGTATAGCCTTTTTATTAGCCGAATATAAGAGTTTCTAATTTTAATTTTATTAAAATCGTTAGAGCCAATCAAAATTAAAACAATATATTTCATGAAATCTCCCTTAATTTTCTTAGTTACAAAACCAAATTCTCGGCTGTTCGATAAAATTTCCGATTAAATCTTTAATACAAAAAATGAACTAGCATAGATACAATGACCTGTTTACCCATAGACTGACGGAGAGACATCACAATTAAAAATATTTCAGTCAGCTCAGCATTGATATCAAAATGTTCTGTATGATCCAATTTCTCTGTAATAATACTTTACTAATACACATTTACTTAGGCCTACTTACTCAATGGCAATAGACAATTCCTGAGCAAGCTAAAAAAATATTTTTATGGAACCCGAAGGTTCATTGCCATGCTTACCTGAGTCTGCCAATAAACCCTATTCTGTGCTAACTTCACCCACTCATCCCCCACAAATCTTACTTCCCATAAATCCATTCTCAGATTGTCCTCCCACCTACGTACAGGTCTTCCACGTGGTCTTTTCCCTTCGGGTCTCCCAGTCAATACTTTTGATGTAATTATCCCCATGCATGCAACATGTCCAACCCATTTCATTCTTCGCGATTTAATTACCTTTACTGTATCTCGTGAAATGTACAGGTCCTGAAGCTCGTTATGCAATTTTTCCAGTCCCCATTGTCATCCCTCTTGTTCCCAAATATTTTTCTAAGCACCCTATTTCGAAACACACTCAGATTATGTTCTTCACGAAAAAAAAAAATAAAAAAAAAAAATAAAAAAAAAAAAAAGAGTAAGCGACCATGTCTCACATCCATATAATACAACCGGCAGGATAATAGTCTTATAAATCTTAATTTTTAGATTTCTGGACAGAAGACGAGAAGATAAAATTTTCTGAACTGCTTAATAATAAGCATCATTTCAGTCGACACTCAACTACCTTAATATTATTTATACCAGTAATTACTGTTCCCAGATATTTGAATTCCTCCACTTGTCCGAACGATTTACCAGCTTTTCTAATATTGTATAGTGCTTTATTTTGACGTTCCATGACCAAATACTTAGTTTTTTCTGTATTAATTTCAAATCCAACATCCCTGCAGGCATGTAAAAGACTTTCTGCATTTCTCTCGATTGTGTTCACATCATCGCCCAGTAAGCAAACGTCATCTGCATAAGCTAAAATCAGGTGACTACCATTTAATTCTAGGCCTACCTTGTTTTCCTAATGGCTTATTCCAAAGCGAAATTAAAAAGTAAAGGTGATAGTGCATCTCCTTGCTTCTCATGGCATACCTATCTTACCAATACTTTAAATTATATTTTATAAAGGTGTACTGACAAATAATCTTTTGGAGTCGTGATACTTTATAAGCTAACTGGGAAAACATTATAAGATTTAGAAGAAACTCACGATGCGGGTGTTTTATTCCAGGGCGACGCACTCTAATCGTGAAATGCACCTGAAAGCCACCATGATTTATGACGCAGAGGCCAGAGTGACAATGCTTATATGAGATTTTACAAATTTTATTTTATATAAAAGTAACAAAATACATCTTTTATTTTAATTATTGGAGCTCCATGCCAGCAAAAGATGTCCTGAAGATGGTGTTAAGGCACCGAAAGGCCTAGGTGGCGAATCACAATGTATATCATAGTTGAGTAACTGGTATCGCATTTATTTTGTTTCTTTGATGATACATTAGCAAAGAATATAAAAGTGTTAGACTCCAAGAACGACGGGATAAAGTTCGGAGTAATATATCAACACCCGCATATGAGGAAACAGAAGAGGATTTGGAGTGCTTTTCCTAGGTGTAAATTTGTATTTTGTAAAGAAATTACAGCCATTTTTTCAAAACTAAAAATTTTGAAGAAAAAAAAAAGTTTCATGAACCAGTCCCCTTAATATTTCAGTTCTAGAAACCAAATTCTAGGTGGTCAATATGATTCCAAAAAAGTGCATAATACATAAAAGTAAATACAATTAACAGTTATCTGGTAGAGATGCACACAAACACATGAACAAAATAAATCTTTGTTTGCCGGCGAGGTGGCTCATGCTGTAGCGCGTGAGCCTGGCATGCTTGCGGTCCTGAGTTCAAATCTTGGGGCCGGCGGGTGTGTCATTCGTGGTGGACGAAGCCGTGCTTTGGGGAAAGAATTCGGACGGGGAAAGAAGCATGAAGTGTGCCCATTGAAAGATATGCAGTATATGCTGCAGCACCATCCTGTAGAAACCACAATCTCTCAATATCCAAGTTACGATGTGTCAATTATGGTAGGAAGAAGGTTTGCAGCATGTGATTGTAACGTTCGGAGTTGACAGAAACCGAAGCGCCATTATCGCTCTCAAAGAAATAAGGGCCAATAATACCCTGTGCTGCAATGGCACACCACACCACGTCCTTAGGACTGTGAAGTGGCCGCTTGTGGATTATGCGTAATTATGGTAATTATTCCATGCGCTTCAGTTGTCGGACTGATTTCTGACGACCGTGAACTGTTCAGGAAGAAGCATATTTGACTATTCGACAATTTGCTTATTTCTGTGACCAGAAAATGATTCAAGCATGTAAGCTTTAGGGAAATATTTGAATTTTATTATACATGAAGTACCACGTTTATATTTTGAATGGTTTACGAGTAATAGAGTGGTAATTACTCCAGCGCTAAAGCTATCGGAACGGTACAGAGGTCTTTTTTGTTCTATAAAATATGCCTACTAGCAATTACAAAATATCCCTTAAATATTTTATTCGTGGACTCAATAATAAAGGATATTAACTGGCTACTTGTACCCATACTGAAGGATTGAACCGCTGGGGAAGAGGAATGAATTAAACTTTTTCCTAATCTTGTAAATCTGCACTACTTTTATTTAGATATTTGTTGAATTATTTATTTTATTTTTTGATCCTTTGTGCTAGTAACTTTTATGTCTAATTACCTTATCAAATGTCTTATTAGTTTAATACCTTGTTACGCCCTTTTCGTAGTTTAAGATAATTTATCAACATGAAAACGTATTACAGTTAAATGGGCGGTGAATTGCCGAGGCTTTAAGAGCATGCTATCGGGTTATAGTTAGGACAAGACGATGGTACTTTTTAATGAAAAATTCATGGAAAAATCCTTTGAAATATTGTATGTTTTATGTAGAATGCATTGCGAAGCAATTTGTGCGTATGTGTGTCCTTTTTTGATGTTGAGACGCCGATTTTAAAGGTCCATCGCCTCTTTTCGTTGTGCTGCTCATGAAAGTTTCCCTGCCCTGCAATTCACAAACTATCCCTTAGTTTATTAAGTCTATATTATCTCTGTCGTCACATAATTTGTATACAGATGTACACTTTTGGCCGTGTTTCACCAATCATTACCTACATAACTTACCCCATATAACCCGGAGAAAATTATTATTTATATAAATGTATTGCTATGATTAGAATATTAATACAAATTAATACTCTACAATAGTCTACACAATGTAATAATAATAATATTAGTACTGTACATATTAATATATAAAAATTCCCGTAGTTGTTTTCTACCCTTATTATAAGGTGTAATTGCTATACAAATATAGAATACATTCTTTAACAAATTTTCATCAAATTATACTAACATAACCTCTAGAATGAGGAATATTTTCTAGGCAACAAAATATTAGATCAAATCACCCTTTAGTTGTTGTATAGGCCTACCTATATTACATAATTTCTATTCAAATCTAGATACTTTGAGAGATTTTTACATGATTTTAAAGACAAAAGCTGTAGGATCAGAAGAACATTTTAAGTAACTTGAAAAACAGAACAGTTCACATCTTAGCTGTTTTCTACCCATTCGTTGTGATCTCTGTACAAATCTACATTCTTCGAACAGTTTTCTACCCTATTACATAATCTATATATATAAGTCTAAATACTTCGAAAGATTTTTAGCAGATTTTTAAATAGATTCTGCAGAATCAAGAGACAATTCAAGGCAGCAATAATAACAGAAAAGGATCATACCTTAGCTCTTTAAATTCTTTGAAGGATTATACAAAACCAGATCCTATAGAATCAGGAGAAAATTCTATTCAACAATACTATCCTTCCCTTAGCTGTTTTATACCGCTAATATATAATCTCTATACCCGTCTACATTCTTTGGTTAGTTTTTATGAAATCTTACACACAGATCCTTCAGAAACATATGAATTATGACACAACATGAATATCACTTGAGAACGGCTCGACCGATTTGGCTGATTCTTTTTTTGTTATGTTCGTAATTGTCAGGACAAGGTTTGTATGAAAGAAAATTTTTGGAAAATCCACGGGAAAAGTCGGAATTGTGAAATGAGGCAGGGTTAGAAAGTTCTGCTTTCAATTGTTTACATAAAGAAAGTTGTGTTTACGGTGTTCGCATAGGGCTTTGGAAATTATATTATAATACTGGGCTTTAACAAATTCTGATACTATCGATGTAAATGTGAAAATAATTCTTGAAGAATAAAATCCACGAAAATAAAGCAGTCACATAACTTTCTCTGCCTTCGACATGGAAAACATCATTTTCTCACTTCACATTTTGATGTAGAATAAGCGGTCGTATTACAGGGACAACTTACAGTAGTGGCAGTGAGTATGCTATATCGGAAGTCGGTAACAAATCATATCCACTGATACGTCACTCATAAATGTAGGCTTTGTATTAGTTGAAAAATATGCCTAGGGATGTTTATCAGAGGCTCTAAGCATCTAAAAGAAGTCCTACGCACGCAGTATATTATGTCCCAGGTCTTTGGGAAGGAAAGTATGAAAGTGATAGGCCTATTGAATTTCTTTTTTACTTCAGCCCCGAAACGGTTGTATGGTAATATGAGAGTGATAAATGCAATTTTCTGTCAAGACAATACAATATTATGTAACCGGAATTTCTTTTTCTTCTTATTTGCACTCCTCCCAGACATGGTGTGTAGAAGCAATGGAATGCAACATTCAACATCCTCTATGAGCCATAAAAAGCTATATCTAGCGTTTTCTGAGGGAATAGTCTGATTGTCACACGTTGTTCTTCCTCATTTCGAATTCTACATACATATTATATAAGAACCTAGAGTTTCAAAATCGAAAGTCCTCCATAAGTTAGTTTCATATTACAAAATACAAAACCCGGGCTACGCCGGGCCTTTTAAGCTAGTATATATAAAGTTTATGTAATTCCTGCCATTTCTGTAAAACAACGTGAGCGTTAATAAATATAATATTTTAATATTTTTATGTTAAATAAAACTTCTAGCAGTTGAGTAAATAATCGCGAGCGAGCACGTGCTAATATAATATAATAATTATATTCCTTAGGCGGATTCCACTGGTTGTCAACAAACGTTCACACACAGGTCGAAACAGTGAATGACTATGCGCACACAATGTCGCGCTTTCCCACCACTACCAACCAGGGCAGGGCAGGGCAGAACAGAACGCACGCAAACTGCGTCATCTCCTAGGTCTGCTGACTAGCACCCTATAGACGTTTCGAATCTGTCCGACCTCTATCTGAAGTGATTTCATGTGTAAAATCTGTCGATTTACTTATTTATTGCGTTGAGTTACTTTTTTTGACATTTTTATCATGATTTTAACACTCGTCAAGAGTAATCAGCTATGTCCATTTTCATTTGAGAAAATATACATCTTAAGGTACAATTTGGTATAAGATTAACTTAAAAAAATGTGTGGTTAATTTCTATGTAAAATAACAAACAAGGGAATTTTTGTCCCACCCGTAACAGTGATAGTTTGTTAAGTTATTACTGATGAGTTAAATAAATGTTCTGACAACCTGGAAACAGTTTACAATTTGTATTTAATCCCTCATACCTTCATTAATAACAAGATTAAGACCCTAATAGTAATAGCAGAACAGAAAATGAGCTTTTCTTTCCCATCATTAAAATCAGTGTCCAAATTATGTCCCACCCATAACATATTTTGAAAAACAAATTTAAAATATTTAAAATAATGCTTTGCATGTAGTGTGGAGGAGAAGGCATTGTAAATTTTACAGAATGTGAAGAACCAATGTTAGTTTATTATTTATGATTTGTAATAAACAAAAATAGTTTTTATTATTTGCTAGAATGTCCCACCCGTAATTATGAAATGGCTGATTTATTTTCAATGATGAGTCTTGCAGATAGGGTCTGAGCTTCAAGAGAGCTTGGTTTTGTGATTGTACACTGTGGCACTTTCTTTTGCTTTCTCGTTGCGAAAAGCCGTTGAGGCAATATGTTCCTTTTTGTAGATCTGTCTCTTGGAATTAATTTTGATTCAGTTCCATGAACTGCCTTGACTAGAGCCGGCATAGGGGCTATGTGTTTGGCTAGACAATTTAGTTCTTCTCTTGTGGTAACAGAATTCATTATTTCTGTTACCTTTGTAATTAATGAAGATTTCAGTACACTTAGAGGCACACTCTCATCTTCTTTTCTTGACCTCAATTCACTGATGATAATTTCTGCTTCAGTTCGGCTTCATTCCAAGCTATGACCAATGAATTCTCACCATCTGAAGAAGCAGGCAATGCACAAGGTTTAATTGTCCGGCATAATAAATGAATATGTTTGCACATATTCCATCTGATAGCTGTATCATGGCAACTGCAGGCATACATATGAATGCAAGCACTACAATCCTAACAGACAATCTGACAATCGCAATGGGACACTAATTGTCTAATTTCTTACAATACTTTAATTTTTGAGGACGAAACAACTTGCCAGTATCCCTCTTGCTGCATAATGCATGCTTTTCTTACGGCGCTTCCTCAAGTCAGATATTTTTGAAATTATCTTTCCCTTGTGTATGACTATTAATCTGTCGACGAGTTTGTCCCTCACGAAATTCATAAGTGCATGGATTGATTTGTCAAAGCGTTTTACTCTCTTCCCGTACAAGTAAATGTACTTGATTGTACCGTGCATCATATTCAATCGGCAGTGAAGCCTATAACAATAGGCCCACCATTCCTTGCATGGTACATAATGCTGTAGGAAATATGCACCGAAATCAAAGGTATCAGTATCTTGGCACAACATTTTAACCCCAGATTCTAGTAGAAGGGAAAATGCCATGGGGTCTCTTTCCTGTAATATAGTTCTCACAGTTTTGTAGACTTCTATCTGTTATATTTGTGATTTTATTTTGCTCAGATTTTTCCTCCATGTCCTGTCAACATGCCATGCACAATATAATCTTTTCTGAGGTTCAGTCATCACATTTACCCATGCATTATAAAATCCCTCTGCCATATCTGACATAAAAATTCTTACAGATATTTCACCCGTTTGCTCTTTAATGCTTTTTAGAAACAGAGATAGTGCAAATTCATCTCTTCTGTTTGATATGAAAAAGGCGCAAGGAAATCCTTGCCTCAAGTCATCCAAGACCATTAAAGTGACCAGCTCAAATTCATAACTATTAAGCCCATGGGTACTGTCAATACATATACAATCTGAAATGTACTTACACAATATTTCACGTTGAGCATTATTCATTACCACCAGTGCGAAGTCTTCCAGTTTCAGCTGTGGGTTCTCCTTCCCCTGTTCTTTATATAGAATCACACAAGCATTGTCACTTTCCTGCATTTCACTGACCCATGCACTCACACTCGTTCCATCATCCGGGTGTTTCATTACATCTGAACTTAAATTATAAGAGCGGCTAATGTTATGCAAATCTTTTAGAGTGAGGAGATGCAGCCTGTCTAATTTTTCGCCATTAATTGAACATCTCATTTCGTCTAGAATGGAGTGTGGTGGTATTTTAGCAGCAAGTTTAGATGCAAGAAGTTCCTTGTCTTTCTGCTGGATATGCAAATGACCTAATTCACACTTATGGCCCACATGCGTAGACAGATAAGAAACACTGCATTTTCCATCGGCAAACAATTGTACCTTCATCTCTGATGGGCAAAAACCATTGATTTTTGAGCTTCCTTGTGTTTTCAAAGTCTTTGACCACATCCTTTAGAAACATAGTGACCAGATCGGTTGCAACAGAAAAGGAAGTACTTGCGGTGCCTTTTTACACCACATTTCCTGATATAGGAAGAATTTCCGTTTTCCAAGACATGAAATCTGAAAAATTTTCGAATTGTTTAGATTCATGCTGGAACACTTTAACACAGACACTCTACCGTCGATTACAGCAGTAAAAGTAATGCTGTGTTGATCACGTTGATGTCGGTGAAGGATCTGCTGTTGAGAAAAATGTCTACCACATTGATCACATAAATGAGACCCACAATCTTTTGATCACCGCTTTTTTTTGCGCCAGTTCTTCTAGCTTTAGAGGATGTTTTTGTCTTACATGTTCCCTAAAATTATCTCTTGTCTTGTACTTAGGCTATTACCGCATTGTGAACAAACATTTCTTACTGCTGTTAACTGTATTACATACACGATACAGAAAAATCAGAGACGGGCAACGCTTGTAAAGGCACTCCTAACTTACTTTAACTTACAGTGGTATTAATGAGACGTGGCAGTCCAAGCATGGATGCTCAGTAGATGCAGACGAGTCCAATAAACATTCGTACTGCATGGAGGGGTGTATGGGTTAGTTGTGTCGTTGCTTTCAGTGCGGTAACATCGTATAATGCAGTGAAGAAACAAGAGACCTTGTTACAATCGCTTCTCCTCTCCCGGAAGAGCAGCTCAACATTCTTACCCCTCCCCATGATTCCCCCTACATGCGTCTCCTCTCTCACGCGCATCTGACTGCCACCTCTCTTTAATACTACAGTACTCTGAAGCAATAAAACGTTCATCCCTCTAGGTAAGGAGCGGGAATTGCATGCATTGAGTTATAATGATATACTTTCGGAAAATGAAAGTAAATTCCGGAATCCATCAAAATTATCACTATATTAATGACATATCGCCACAATTTATTTTCGAAGCACGAGGCACTGCCTCTCAGATAATACATAACGAACATTTTCCAGCGAGATTTAGCTCGCATTAAACGAACAGCTTGCGTTAAAGTAAGGTGCGGATGATACAGAATGGAGCCTGAAGTTAAATCGGAGTATATCAAGATTGAAATCAAGGAAGAGATTTCTCAAATACAACCAAAGCGTGAACCTGTACCAATCACTTTTGAGACAATACACACACAAGAATTCAAACGTGAGAATATAGACCACATTGATTCCACAGCATGCAGCACCATTCACAACTTGAAGCAAGTTTCAGGAGTTTCTGACAGGAATAAGGAAGAAGAGGATCAGATAATGCAATCACACTCACCTGCTGGGAACAGTGAACAGCTAACTCGTACTCCAGACAAACATTTCTCGTGTGATGTATGTAGCAAGAAATTTACCAGAAGAGGGGATGTCAAAACACATATGCTCATTCACACTGAAGAAAAGCCATTTGCGTGTGATAAATGTAGCAAGACGTTTTCTCTAAGACAGAATCTCAAAAGTCATATCCTCTCTCACACTAGACATATGCAATTTACGTGTGATGTATGTAGCAAGAAGTATTCCCAAAGAGGCAATCTCAGAACACACATGCTCATTCACACTGGAGAAAAGCCATTTGCGTGTGATATATGTAGCAAGAAATTTTCACGAAGAGGGGATCTCAAAAAACACATGCTCATTCACACTGGAGAAAAGCAATTTACGTGTGATATATGTAGCAAGAAGTACTCCCAAAGAGGCAATCTCAAAACACACATGCTCATTCACACTGGAGAAAAACAATTTACGTGTGATATATGTAGCAAGAAATGTTCACGAATAAGCAATCTCAAAACACACATGCTCATTCACACTGGAGAAAAACAATTTACGTGTGATATATGTAGCAAGAAATATTCACAAATAAGCAATCTCAAAACACACATGCTCATTCACACTGGAGAAAAGACATTTGCGTGTGATAAATGTAGCAAGACATTTTCTCTAAGACAGTATCTCAAAAGTCATATCCTCATCCACACTGGACATAAGCCATTTACGTGTGAAATATGTAGCAAGATGTTTTCCCGAAATGAGGATCTCAAAGTACACATGCTCACTCACTCTGGACAAAAGCCATTTTCGTGTAGTATATGTAGCAAGGCGTTCTCTCAAAGCTCGCATCTCAAAAGTCATATCCTCACTCATACTGGACAAAAGCCATTTTCGTGTGATATATGTAGCAAGAAGTTTTCCCAACGAGGGCATGTCAAACAACACATGCTCACTCACACTGGAGAAAAGGCATTTACGTGTGATATATGTAGCAAGAAGTTTTCCCTCAGAGACTGTCTCAAAAAACACTTGCTCACTCACACTGGACATAAGCCATTTTCGTGTGATATATGTAGCAAGCAATTTTCCCAAAGAGGGCATCTCAAAAGTCATATCGTTACTCATACTGGAAAAAAGCCATTTTCGTGTGATATATGTAGCAAGAAGTTTCCCCGAAGAGAGGATCTTAAAAAACACATGCTCATCCACACTGGACAAAAGCAATTTTCGTGTGATATATGTAGCAAGAAGTTTTCCCAAAGATGCCATCTTAAAAGACATCTATCTACACATTCATGAAAGGAACAACCTTTCCTAATGTAATGTGTGCACTGAGTCTTTGTCTTGTGTGAGGCTGTTACAACTAAATGCACACACTGGCAAGGTAGTCTCGTAGTATGAAAAGTGAGAGAATAAAAGATCTATGTTTATAAATTCTTCTCGGTGACCTTGGAGTCAGTACTGAATTAAGTGTGTGGTGTGCCAATGCTAATGAGGGGCGGTTTCAACTTTGCCCTATTCTAGTGGGTAAATGCATAAAGTTTTGTACACAATGGTGAAAGAATGTCAATTGTGTTCAAAGAGATGTTACAGGGTTGAAACTACTCACACAGTTTAGTCTACCAATGAGAAACATGTATTCCAAGTTTCAATAAAATTTCTCCAGCCATTTAACGTAATAAACACATATGTTGAGTTTTACTTTAATAGATAGTAAAACCAGAGTGTAAGATAGTGTATTTACATTCTGAAAATGGTAGCTACTTAATGTAAATTGTCAGACTGCTAGATAGATAGATAGCTTTCTTTTATTGGCCTTTAAGCAATTTTGAGTTTCAATTGGTCTCGTCAGTTTGTTGTACAATACAGAACAATTCAATACAGTGATACAATAATACAAGTACAATAATAATACAATAATAATAATGCAATAATAATATAATATTAATGCAATAAATAATACAATAGATAATAATAAAATAAACAGTTCAATGGGCGTATTATCACTACAATTTAACAATTAACTAATTCTAGTGCTAACCTTTTATTTTAACATACTGCCCTATGCCCTTGTCAGTGTTGTGTAATCATAATCAATAAATTCTTGGACAGAGTAATATATTTTATTTTTCAGCCAGGTATCAAGAGTCGCCTTGAATTTATTTATAGGTAGTGCCTTTATGGAATTTTGTAATCTATTAAACAGGGATGGTCTGAGATACTTATAACTATTATGTATTTTGGATAGCCTTGAGTATGGTATGTCTAATGTTTGATTGTTTCGTGTGTCATGTTCATGAAATGCTTGTCTAGGAAGGTGTTTGTGTTGGTTTTCTTTAACAATTGCTATAGAGTTGTATATAAATAATCCTGATACTGTCATGATGTTTAATCTTTTGAAATGTTCCTGACACGATTCTTGAGGTGCGAGTCCAGAAATGCACCTGATTGCTTTTTTCTGCCATTTGAAAACATTTATTGATCCTAGTGAATTTCCCCATAGAAGAATTCCATATACTAAACAGGAATGGAAAAAGCAAAGTATGAGTATCTAAGTAATTCATGTGTATGTTACCCCTGAGTTTATACAGTAGATGAATAACCCGGGAGAGTGCAGATGTTGTTTGTGTAGTGTTCCCAACTTAGTTTTTTGTCTACATGAATTCTTAACAATTTTACTGATTTATTGTTTACTTCCTTTGTGTTCATGTCAAAAAATATTTCTTCAGTTTTTGCGTTGTTTACTTGTAACATATTTCATTTAAACCAGTTGGTAGCCAGTTCTACCATTCGTCTATTCAAGTTATGAACCGCCGCTGGATTTACATCAGAGGTTAAGAATGTTGTGTCATCTGCATATAAGATCGCAGTACAGGGTAAGTTGCAGTGAAAGTCATTCACATATACAATGAACAGGAAGGGTCCTAGTACAAATCCTTGGGGTACTACTTTTACGACCGGCATAAATTCTGATGTGTCGTTATTTGCAATTACCATTTGTGATCTATTATTTAGATATGTTGCTATAAGTTTTAGTGCTTTGCCATTATCCCATAATATTGTAACAAGGACTCGTCGGGGTTCAAAATCAGAACACCGAGTTTATAATTGAAGGATGGAGGTTTCTTTATTTCCTACAACAATTGACAATACAGCCAGAAAACTCCAGTCTATCCACCAGTTTACTGTCCTGTTCAGTGCTCACTCTCACGGTGCTCAGTCCTAATTACAGCACTGTTCCGTTCGCACACACTGTGCGGACTCCCAGTCGAGATGATTCCACGTCGCGCCAGTCAACTCCACAGTCCTCGCTGCCGCTGTCCGATCCACCCGTCGCCACCCGTCGCGCAGAGTTCCCCGGGACGGCACTGCCTCAGCCCAGATCAGCTCACCAGCTCTTCCGTTCACCCTTCCCTCCGGTCACTAGTTCCCGTTGACTAGCTCTTCCGCTCTCGGGTCCCTCCGGTCACTGGCTCCTCAGCTTCCCAAGACACACTCACTTGAGGCCGCGCTGATCAGTCCTCTCCGTCCAGCTCACCCTCTGCCGCTGACGCTCGCCGCTACTCACGGACTGCCTCTCTGACTGTTCCCTCGTTGACCCTCCGGCTCTTCACGGACTGCCTCTCCTCTGATGTACTGACTCTTCACTGTACTGAACTCTCCTTGACTGACTGACTCATCACTCCTCGTTGCCGTCTCTCACTTTCTCTCCTTGACTGACTGCTCAGCTCGCTCGCGGCCCCATATATAGGGCCGACGAATATTCCAGACCCGGTCTCTCGAAAGTTCTCCGACCGCGCATTGTCTAGAATGTCCGCGCGGGGCGCGTGGCTCCACCTCTGGCCCCTCCCACGAGCGCGCACCGTCACTCACCGCGCCAGGGAGTAGGCCGCACCCGTCGGCGCGCGGCTCCAATAGTCGTGCTGCTGTCACGCCCACTGGCGCTCGTCTGCCGCCCATCCCCTAGGGGGAGCGCGATCTTTCTAGGCTCCGTCGTTTCTCGTTCTTTCCGGCTTACTCCTCCTTCTATTAGCTTCTAGGCTTTCCTGGGCTTTGTCACAATATTTTAATTTTATAACCAATAACAGATGTGATACTGTATGAAACGCTTTTCGCAGATCTAGCATAGTTGCACTGGATGTTAATTTGTTTTCAAAACAGCTATATATGTAAGTTATTGTCTCCTCGATCTCTTTTATATTAGTGAGTTTAGGTCTAAAACCTTATTGAGAGTTGGTTAGTAGATTGTTGATTTCAAAATATTTATATAATTGTTTGTGGATACAAAATTAAAATACTTTTGATGTCACTGGTATTAATGATATTGGTCGATAGTTATCAGGGTTTGTTTTATCTCCTTTTTTTTTTATAGGAACTGTTGGTGTTATTTTTAGGCATCCCGGGAAAGTAGCTTGTTCTAATATTGCATTAGTAAGAACTGTCAAAAACACTTTTCACAAATTCTACAATTTTTATGACAAACTTAACATTTATTTATCACATTGCAGATGGCTCTCAAATACGTGTGTGATAATCGTTCTGAACATTGTGATTGTAATATGTAAGCAATCCATTAATAGTATTGAAAATAATAGAAAATATATATACCTGTTTTTACTTTCTCGCATATACATAGTATAGAGAAAGTATTGTGATCGTGACAAAAAATCGAAGTCGATATAACACCGGGAGAGCATGTTTCACGATGCCTAGAAACCAAAAAAAAGGTTTTTGGATTGACGTATGTCCGTCTGCCTGTCTGTCCATCTGTCCAGCGGGTAAACGGTCCATTGTATTTAGTTCATTTTTCGAATCAAGGACTATTTCAAAAATTTATTGAATCGCCCAAAATATGGGTTTTATAACAAATTTTAAGGGGACTTTTCATGAAAAGTTTTTAAAAATATTTGATTTTTTTAAAAATTGGCTCTAATGATTTTAATAAAAATGTGAAATTGGAAACTCTTATCTGTGACTAATAAAATGGCTATATCCGTTTCTCTGCAAAAATGACTTAGGGGTACTTGACTCATATCCATTGTCAATTTTTATAAATTATCACCATTACAGTAAGCGATACATGAAAACCTATCACAGTCAAGTTGTAGAGAAAATTAAAGAAAAAAAATGTTAAAAACATTTCTTTATAAAATTAATAGGTGTCAAAATAAACACGAAATAACATTACTTAAATGCGAATTTCACAACAAGCGTTTTGATTAAAATATTCCTTTGTTGCCCACAGTAACAAGAATACTATAATCTAGATATTGTTGTGAACTGTAGTCAGTTTACGATAGTCTTAATGAACACACCAAAATCAATTAGAACGAGGTGTACAGGGTAATAGGGAAAAGATCCTGGGTTCAAATCAAACCTCGTGGCCACCCCAATTTACCAGTAGGCTCTTTGTAATTACTCGTTTGTGCAGCATTTGCTTCTATTGTTCAGCTCTATCTCAATGTATCCATTTTTCCCTTAGAAATTGAGGAAACTATGCAAACCCCAAGTTATTGTTGTTATTATTATTATTATGATTATTAACATTATTATTATTTCACGGTAAAAGCATAGAACATAAAGATCGACCCTGATGCTTTCTGTTCTAGTTAGTTTTATGAAAATGTAATAAATAAGATTTAATTGTCTCTATAATTTACTTTCTTGTTGTTTTGCTACTTTTTAACACGTATATGCGTGAAAGTTTGTGCAACATATTTTTCAACATTTATTTACACATTCTACTGCCCTACGTAACAAAATCCAGCAAAATGTCCAGTAACCTTGATAAGATCACTGCTAATATCATTATCGTTAAATTTAGATTATTTAGTAAGAAAATTGGTGAAGCCATGTGACCTTAGTATTGCAAAATGTAGAATAAATTATAGGTTATATATTTAGGTCTTATATTCACAACTCAATTTGCCAAGTTATATACACATTTTCATAACATATTTACTAGGCCTACATATGAAATATTGCATGTCACATAATGACAATTCTACTTGATTTAAAGTAGCAAAGACCCTTCATGTCCTTGCAGAGTTGCCATTGGCTCTCTGATGGCCCGCACAAGTTTTCCTATTGTTGCCATAATTATGTTCCATTTAAGTTATCTTAATGAGATTCCTGTCACAGTTGTGAGCATTCGACGCTAACTGCCTGCCATATCTTGGAAGATTTCATTCAGAATATACAGGAGATGTTACTAAATATTGTTCCTGCCGCTTCAGAGCCCACTGTCAGTCCTTCCCCACCCTGGCAGCTTCTGCATCCTGTACTAAACAGTATACACAGTCTTATAAAGTGCATTTTATGCTTTGAAATCCCTTTTATCCTGATGGCTCTGCCAGTAATGGTTTCTCTGGTTTACAGTCTACTGTATCTTATAGACCACATGACCACAGTGTCTTCTGCTATTTATGAGGGATTGCTGTCTGTCAAGGGCCGACGCAAACGCAGCTCATCCTCAGCCGCTTCCAGAAATGATCGAGAAAGTGTAAAAAATTCAAACACAAGATCGGCAACTCACACTACAAAATTAGGAATTAGCAAGGACTCTCCTCACACCATCATTTTGTGGACTTATAATCCAGTTCTCACAACTTGAGCAATCTGTTAAAATAGCCAATACATTTCTACATTTACATTACATATCTTCATGTAATGAGACAAACACTTCCTCAAACTCTTGCACGGCTATGGCGACGGCCACTCACAAAACAAAGCAGCACCAAAGCCTTATCTGCAAGAGTTCAAAATGTAGCCGATGATGACTTATCCACATTGAAAAGGCTCACTAATGAGTCTTGTCTTTGTCCCAAAATGGCAAGTCCGTAGGCGTAGCCAGGTTGTCAGTCATAGCTACTGCCACCTGGCAGAGTGTAGAGCTGAGGTCCTCATCTCCACTGTAAGGTGGCGTCTGCAACTCCCTAACCTATACAATGCTGAATTTATACAACAACATAAGCTTATGTCTTCAAGGGAAATCATCAGTGAGATCTAAGTTTGAAATCAATGGAGAGAATTTCAGTAGAATAACTGGTTACTATGGATTACAATCGTAACAGGAGGATAAAAATTATCACCATTCTGCATATAACTTTACTCTAAAAATATAATATCTCTGCTTTTATACAGTTTTTGAAGTAATGAATTTATACGTCAGCAGCAGTGAAAAGGCTAAGATGGACCATGCTGTGCCCCCTGCGGTGAAGGACTACCTAATTACAAGTTAAAAAGAGAGAGAAAAAAGAAAGGAAAAACTCCTGAGCCTAGAAAAGCATCGGGGTCAAAGAAAACAAGATAAGATAAGATTTATTAAGTCCTGATGAACAATTACTTGATATGGGACTCGTAAAAAACAATTACAATGAAATTATATATATCATATTTACAATTATAAAATGAAGTTAAAACCATAATGACAACATAGCCTAGAGTTAGCAACATAATCAGAATAGTTTTGTCTGCAATACTAGGTTAATTTATCCTTTCAGAACTGGCCGACGTCTTGGGAACCTGAAACAAGGAAACAAAGATCACTGTTGAATAACTCTTATGTTGTAAATTAATGGCATTCATAAAAAAAATCATCATTAGTAAAAAAGCAGTGTTCCAACAAAAAAGATAGTAAGCCCCTTTGAAATTTATGGAGTACAGGTATTTCTCTGAGGTAACCTGGCAAAGAGTTACACATTTGGAGACTAGTATAAATGAAGCTGTTTTGACACAAAGTGTTATTACAGAGAGGTTTATATCTGCTTGTATGATAAGAATGGATTCTTAAATATAATATATATTTGATAAAGGTAACTCTTTCAGATGTTTATAGAACTGTTGACAGCTAGTTGTTTTATTTATTTTTACAATCATCCTTAATATGTTTGGCATGTAAATGAATTTCTCCAAAACATTACTGCTATACAATATATTAAGACTGAATGAAAATAGGCATAGTATGTATTATGTGTAGTTTCTGTAGATGAAACCTTTCTGATTGTTCGTAAAGCGAAACATGTTTTACTTAGTTATATATATTGAATAGGGATGGGTCCTCGATACTTTCGATACCTCGATACTCTCGATACTTGCATGGTATCGGCATCGAACGATACTTCAGAAAACTCACTCGATACTTTTTCGATACTTTTGTAATTTTGCAATTCTGCAATTATGTGAGAACGCTAGTATTTTTTAACAAAACTTGTAAGTGGACTGTTTAAAAAACTCATTTTAGTTTTAATGTAGAGTTTAAAAATAATTATAGGCTACTGATGATATTAAATTTTGTCTCATTAAATATGCAGACTTTATTAATTTAGTTGCTATTACACAGTTCTCTCAAATTTTAATTTTTAATGTACCTATTTATTGAAACTGGAAATGTTGAAGGTATCGAGTATCGAAGTATCGAGTATCGAGGAAAAAATCATGTATCGGTATCGAGTATCGAGGATCGAGAAAATCTGGTATCGACCCATCCCTAATATTGAATATGATTTAACCATTTTAAGTGTTTCTTGAGCCACACCCCCAGGAATTTTGTGCTGTCTGGATAGTTAATTTGTTCATCTTTGAATTCTACAGGTAAACATTCAGGGAATCTGTTCTGTTTATCGTGAAATGTAATTGCTGTTGTTTTCTCTTTATTGATTATCAAGTGGTTCTTCTGAAACCTATCGAATAGTTGTTTTACTGTTTCATTTATATTAACTTTCATATTACTGCTATCGGAGCCTGTCATCCGCAAAAATGTTGGCTTCCCATGATTAACGTGTGATTGTAAGTCGTTAATAAGTTTTCTGATTTCTAGTCTTACTTTAATTTTTGTTTGGAAACGTGTTTAAGAATTCATCATAAGCTACATTTACTGAAAGCTGTGCGAAAACTGTTTCCCTACCAAGTAAATAACTTAAGTACTGAATGTTTTCTTCAATACTATCTGTAGTATACATGAAATTCAGGAGGGCCGATAGAAAAGATACAATAAGTGTGGCATATAGAATTGAAGAACTGCCATACCGGAAGGAAAGGGAACTAAAAGAGATGCAAGGGTATCCCTAATGTAGGTATTAAAATACATGTTGAGTTCGTTAATAAAATAAAATGGGCTTGAGACTAGCAACTCACAGAAGGGGATGTAACTGAGGACGATTCAGTGATAATGATGTTTAAAGCTCTTAGACATTTTGTTTTTATAAATGCAACAAAATTTATAGAAATGCAGTTTTGGTTTTAATTATCGAGACATCGAAACCAGTAAAAGAAGATGCCCTGAAGATGGCAGAAATTTGGCAAAAGGCCTAGGCAGATATTAAAATAAAAAATTGTGAGTTTCTGGTATGAAGTCCATTTTATTTTATCACTATGAAGGAAGAGGAGAGAGGGATGGACAGAGCTGCGTCAGAATTTGGTGTGTAATAATTTGGAAATTTCACAAACGAATTGACTATTTGAAAATGTTAGATGATTTTAAATGAAGTTGTGATGTGATTGCTGTATTTTTTGCAATGTATCCCTTTGGTTTATTCTTAATTTCTATTGATATAATTTGACTGTGGAGAAAATAATGTATTAATCATGTATAGGGTTCGGATGTTCATGACATGTCATATTTTTATCCTGATCTCCATTCTTGCTGCAAATGCAATTAAACATAAATCAGACCGTTTTTATTTAGCATATAAAGTCATATTTTGGTATTTTAGTGGTCTTGGTCATATTTTAGCCATATTTGTAATTCATCGTCATATTTCAGTTATAATTTCGGTAAAGGAGCACAATCATACAGTGTATGTACTACATGGTCAAGTTAAATTTGAAATTTATTTCATTACTTCAATGTTTATGCCAAATTAATAGTAACTTAAAACTCAAAATTAATGCAATTGTTCATATTTTGTAGGGAGATGCAAGGTCTACAAAATATTGCGAATTTGGCGCTGATGAAGCGAGCAAACAAGAGCATATTCTTTAAAAATAGAAGTTCATTATGAGTAAAACCGTAAGTCACCAAAATTGTTCAAAAGTGATTATCTGATTGAATTCATGGGAAGTAAGAATTTATTGTCTTTAAACGTTTTAAATCGGAATCTTTATTCCTTGAAAATAAGTTATTTTATTAGGTGATATTTAGGGTTTTTGGGTCATACGTAGCCATTTTTAGGGACATATTTACAGTCATATTTTCTATCTTTTTAGGCCATAAACATCCAAACTCTAAATTCATGTAAATAAAAGTGTTATCCATCCTGTCTCTGTTGAGTATTCCAATGGAATAATGTAACAGGTTGGAATTCGTATTTGTGGTGGTGGAGTGTACAGAAATGAATTATCACGACTAAGTTAGTAAGCTAACATGAAAATTAATTTAAATTAAATCAAGTCTCATAACACAGTTAAATGTGAGTCACACAATCTATGGCTACTTTTATACAACATATCAACTAGTAAGTTATTTTCTAATCAGTTAAAGATAACCATCTGCACTGAATACCGGATCACTGATCCTTAGTCTTTTTGTATTAACTATAAAATATCATTCCTTGTAGTCTGACTTGTCCTAGCTAGAATAAGTTAATTACACCATGTCATCTGCATATAAAAGCTAAGGAACTTATACATATAGCACTTCAGGTGTCCCCATATTTTCCTGCCCCACCGTCACACTTATCGTCTATAAACACATTAAATAGGTCTAATACAACCTTGCCTCACCTCTCTCTCTCCGACACTCTACTACTATCCAATTTAACCCAGAATTCCACATGTTTATGGATCTCCTGTACCTGTAGTGTTAGTTTCATTTTAACTTCTGACCACAAATTAAAACCTTCAAGTGACTTACTGCACCTGGATTTGATAATATTTGTAGGCATGAGACTAGAATTGCATAATTTATTTGATGACTTTTTCACACAGGGCTACTACACCATAGAGCAGAAAGAGCTGAAGCTGCGCATCATTGCACTCAACACTAATCTGTGCTCAGACATGGTGGGCAATGCAGACGATCCAGCCGGGCAGTGGCGATGGCTAGAAGAAACTCTCAACAAGTCTCAGCACAGCGAAGACACGGTAACAAAACAAAATATATTGCACAAACATTCTAACATATATTTGTTAAGACTTGTATTATTGAGGATTCACGATTGAAAAAAGAAACCAAATTGTACCATTAAAACGTTTATGTACAACCTGGATTCTGCTCATAGCATAATAGATTTATATTTGCTATGTCAGAGAATAAATTTTAAAAGAGAGTGCAAATTAAACAATGTCGTTATAGCTGTAGGCCCACTTGAATTATTGCTATTTCATGTAGGGATTTTTTTTTGTGGACCAAAGTAGTAGAATATCTCGATACCTAAAAGTTTTAGATTTGTTTATTCGAGAAAATATTATAGGAATGTGTATTTCTTTATTATTAATGTAATTACTATAATTGTTGTTGTTAATATTACTACTACTACCACTTAGCTTTAACCGCATGTAGTCATGTTTAGAATGTTAGGATTTTCCAAAAGGCTCTTGTAATAATAAATTCATGTGCAAGTGTTTCTATAGTTCAATCTTGAGACTATTCATACAGCCGAACATGTGATTTCACCATTTCATTGCGATGGTACAGTTATTGTTGAATGGTACATACCGGTTTCTTTCATAAATCTAAAAGCCTTGATGATTAAAATCTTAATATGAGAAAGTTGTGCAACATATTTTGCACCATTAATTTATATTTGCTTCGGAATATGCCATTAGGAAAGTTCAGGAAAGCTTGGTAGGCCTAGAAATAATTGCCAATCACCCGATTATAGCTTATGCAGATGATGTTTGCTTGTTGGGCGATGACAATCGAGAGAAATGCAGAAAGTCTTTTGGATGCCTGCCAGAATGTTTGATTGAAAATTAATACACACAAAACTAAGCACAGCTTTTGGTGCAAGACATAATATTTAATTATTTAATTATTTGTAGTGTGCGCCAAAGCCTGTGTCCCACTCTGAATGTTGGAGAAGCATTTCCCTCTGGCAGCCGTAATTGAAACGTGTGGGATTCCTGAGTTTGCACTCAATGTCTTCTTGTATCAGTTTACGCCTCAACATGGATCAGCTTGGTAGTGCGTTAATCCACTCCAGCTACTTTCCTGTTTCTCGATGAAATGTCGCTATATCTCTTACAAATGCCTGCCTGTGAAGTAATTTTGAAGATTGTAACTCAATAATTAATTAGCCGTGTTAAGTATAGGTATTACAGAGCATGCTTGTGCCAAGCTACGTTTACATGGCAACATAACTCATTTCTTCAAATTAAGCGACACATTTTATAACAATCTTCCATTGCTACAAACAAGTTATATTCATATAATACTTTCTTTTATTGAGTGACTGTAAGTACTAAAAACTGCATTTATAGACACGTATACCCTGTTGCACAATATTACCTCATTTTGGCTGAACATTATTTAACCAATAATGATTATTCCTTTATAGATTTTTATTATTATTATTATTATTATTATTATTATTATTATTATTATTATTATTATTATTATTATTATTATTATTATAATTATTATAATTTCAGTATAATAGTATTGCGCTCTAAATAAAGTTTATTCAGGTTTCTGAAAGTTTTTTTATGTTAAAAGGGCATATACAATGAACGCTGCTTAATGTTATCTTAGATAATGCTATTAGTCAGCAAATGTTATCACTTTTGTGAAATCCGGTATGGGTTAATACTGATAGACTGAAAAAATGCTGTTTATTGAGATCAAAGATTTGGTTTATGTTATCACATTTTCCTTTTTTGCGGCTTTATTTCCAAGTAAGTTACTGTACATCATTCAAAAGTTCGTTTTTAAGGGTTTCGCTTCTAACTCAACTGGAGGTAGCAATTCTGCTCCCACCTCATAGGATGAGTTCCAGGGGGTGGCATTACTGGACATTACTAACTTTCTCTTTTACGCAATAAAACATGTTTCACCCCACAATTAAGCTGCAACTTTTGATTTATGAAGATAGTGGTGTTGACATGCTGTGATGGCTTGTGTAAAATGAAAAGACTTGAACAGATGTTTTGCTATGCGGTGTTCACCACAGATCAGTATAGACTTCTAAAAATACTTGTAACACATAACTGAGCATGAGTATTTGTTAATGGACTCCTAAAGGAAAATAAAAACAATTAAAAACTGTGTTACTGGTTGAAAAAATAGTTGCAGTCTAATAGTGTATTAGCCTATGAGTGGTTCATTGTTTCACAGTTACGTACTATTTTACGAATAAACATACTTCATTTAATTCCTTAGGATACTGTTATCAATTGGTTAATATTATCAGGTTACCTGCGTCCGGAAGTGATCACATAAGCGCTGTGCACTTACATTGGCGCATCTCTGATGCCAACCTCTTACATTTCATTTCCGCTCATCATGGTCCACTGATCCTTACTACTATTTTACTTCATTTCCTGACTTCTACCCATCAATAGAAAAATATTTGGGCCTAAGAGAGATGAAAACAGGGACTGGAGAAAACTGCAAAACAATGAGCTTGATAACCTGTACTCGTCACCAGATTTTTTTTTATTTACATACATATTTAATACAAGTTAAAACAAATGAAACCAAACATGCCCCTAAATGAGCATCACTCGTGTTTAGGGGATACTAGCATGTGCCCGCGGCTTCGCCCGCGATAATTATTTAAAAAATTAAGAGCATAATAGTTAAATCATTATATTTATTAACACCTAAATCACGTGAATTACATACCACGATTAGATAGCATCATCTGGTAAAAGCTATCTCAGATTCGAGTTCCTTGGCCCAGAAAATCCCTGTATAGTGAGTTTCGTTCAAATTGAACAATGTTTGACCATATTTAGGGTTGATTATCTTTTTTCCGTGTAGGTTGAAAATGTCGTATGTCTGTGGGCCTTGACACTCTAAACAAATGAATCGTCTAGGATGGACTAACAAAATCAAGCGATCGCGTTGCTTTTATTTCCAAGGTATGAGGTATGATGACAAAAATAGCCAAAGCCAACTGTAAGTGATTTGATATTGAAATTTATTACTGAGACTGATGCTTCGAAAACGCAAAAAATGCACGTTTTTTGGTCATTTTTTACTCATAACTCACGAACGCGAAAATTAAAGGGTAATTAAATAACGAAGGATGAAATGGGCCGGACATGTTGCATGCATGGGGAGGAAAGATATATCTAAAAAAAATATTGACTGAGAGACCTGAAGGTAAAAGACCACCTGGAAGACCTAGACGTAGGTGGGAGGACAATATTAGGATAGATTTAAAGGAAGTAGGATTAGAAAGGGATGATTGGATAGAGGTAGCACCGAACAGGGTTGAATTGCGGTTTCATGTACAGTGTGTGCAGCAATGAACTTCTGGGTTTCATAAAATGGACAATATTTCTTTAATTAGATTAGGAATTGCATAAGTACATACCGGTAAGTATGTTCTGACATTGTGCATTGGTGATGAACTGGGCGTAAATAAGATGTCCACTCACTAGAAAATATACACTAAAGTTAACAAAAGGTAGCTCAATGTCCCAACACGGTTACACCTATTATCTCCTTAATAATGAATTTCATCTTTTCCAACGAGAGGTTATTATCAGTAAAAGTATGATCAGTTCTACGTTATACCCCCATTAATGTAAAATTTTAGGATCAACCTAAGAAGTCTAGGCCTAGGAATTAATAAGAGATTCAGATATTAAGATTAATTAAGTCTATTATTAGGCCGTTGCTTATTGATAACGATGAATATATAAATAAAACACATGAGTTCATTGCTAATAAAAATATTATAGAGATGAACATTGACCCTACGGAAAAGTTCCAAAACTTAATAAAGAAATGCATAAAGGAGTCAGACCTTATACTAAGTGACAATGAGAGAAAATATACTATAAACATGAACCTGAAAGCCCCTATTCTAAAAGCACAAATTAAAGCACATAAGAATAATAAACCTATCAGGCCAGTGGTCAATTCAATTAATACCCCGACAAATCTCTTGCCAGAATGATAAAGCACAAACTCAACCTACACAATACATATACGATAAAGAACTCTATAGATCTCGTCAAAATAAATGGTGTAAAAATATGTTGCACAAACTTTCTCCCATATACGTGTTAAAGGCTAGCACAGAGAAAAGTAAATTAAGAGACAATTAAATTTTACTTATTACATTTTCATAAAACTAACAAGTATGTAGAACGGAAAGCATCAGGGTCGATCTTTATGTTCAATGCTTTTACTGTGAAATAATCATAATAATAATAATAATAATAGCAATAATAATAATCAATGGCAGAAAAACTGTGTGTTATTAGTACTACTACTACGGGAAAATTCAAATTTAAGTCGCACCTTGGGGGGTCCCACCCAACCCACCCTCACTGATGCAGATTCTTTTATACCACGATCTAGCGAATTCTTCTGTCCTCGTATTATGAAGAAACTCGTGATTGGACGTTGGGGGTGTGACGTCATACCGCTAGACGAGAGGTGACAGGCTGACAAACCTCGTGGGAGATATAATATGCCACATTTTCAAAACCTACAAACAGTGTATTCGAAAATGCAAGAGCGCTTCGCTACGGGTGCCGCCTCCGCTTCGCGCACTTTAACTATGTGATTAGTGTTATGCATTATTTAGCTATATGTAGAGGGGGATACAACGCACTTGCGACAATATACAAGGACAGTTGGTCATTCTGCTTCGCTCAGAAACAAAATACATCACACAGTCCGTGCAAATGTGAATGTCGATTGGGCGGAGCTTAAGGAGCGACTTATATTTGAATTTCGCCACTACTGCTACTACTTAGGTTATATTGCACGCTTTAACTGCATGTCAGTCATATAACGTGTTTAGTATGTTTGCGTGAACCATTAGTCTATAGTAACAGCTCATTCGCATCATCTGTTTCTATTGTTTAGTGATATCTTCTTATGTGGCATTCAGTTTAAACGATTATAATATCCACCCAACAAAAAATGTTCATTTTAATTTTCTCTACAACTTTACTGTGGTAGGTTTTCATGTATCGCCTACTGTAATGGATATAATCTAGAAAAATTGAAAATGGATACGAGTAAAGTACCCCTTAAGTCATTTTTGCAGAATTACGGATATAGTCATTTTATTAGCCATATATAAGAGTTTCACATTTTCAATTTTTATTAAAATCGTTAGAGCCATTTTTTCAAAAATCAAAATTTTTAAAAAAGTTTTCATGAAAAGTCCCCTTAATATTTCAGTTTTAAAGCTAAATTTCAGGGCGGTTCGACAAGATTTCAAAAAAGTCCTTAATTCAAAAAATGAAGTAAATACAATGAACCGTTTACCCGCTGTGCTTGTCCACGGACAGACGTCATTCCAAAAGTACTTTTTTCGGTTTCTAGGCTTCATGACACATGCTTTCTCGGTGTTATCTCGACTTCGATTTTTTGTCACGATCACAATACTTTCTCTATACTACGTATATGGGAGAAAGTAAAAATAAAGGATCTAAAAATAAACACCAATGACTTTCTAATTTCATTTGATATCACCAACTTATATACCAATATTCCTATTAATGAGACAGTACAGATAATTGAAGAAAACTTGCTAAAAAATGGCGAAAACCAAAAGTAACGGGTCAAATCATTAAATTATTAAGAACTACTCTGCAACAAAATTATTTTAGATTTAATGATAAATTTTATATTCAAAATTAGAGTGTTGCCCTCTCTGGAATAATAGCTGAAGCATTTTGAGGGTAAATATTTAAGCAAAATTATGAGAAAAATGTAATATTAATACCAACATAAGATATGTTGACAATATTTTTGTAGTTTGCAAAGAAAACAAGGTTCATGAGATCTTGCAAGACCTTAACAAACATCTCAAGTTTACATTAGAGGAAGAACAGAATAGAAAACTGAATTACTTTCTACTTAGAAATAACTAGGAAAGAAAAGACCCTCCAGTTTAACATATATAGAAAACCGACATATTCTGATAACATCATCAACAGAAAGTCGCTTCACCCCCATAGCCACAAAATGGCAGCGCTAAACAGCATGTCTGCAGGAGACTATAATAAAGAACTGAATACAATCATAAAGATCGCAAACAACAATGGTTACGACTGCAATATAGTGATAAAGCTTGTCAACAAGTTGAAAAAGAAAATACGAGACATAAGTCCATTAAATCCAATTGAATCCAATCCCCAAAATAAGATATGTTACATTTAATTTCACAAAAATATAGAATTTACAGTGTTACTCACATATTAAAAAGGAACAACTTCAAAATAGCTTTCAAAACCAATAATAATCTGAAAACCAAACTTCATAACATAAAAAATAACACAGTCAACAATTGCGACAGTAACAGGGTTTATACATTAAACTATTCGGAGTGCAATAACATTTATATAGGGCAGGCGGGTAGGAAATTCAAACAAAGGTTCAATGAGCATGTGTCAGATTTTAGATTCAATAAAGAAAAATCAGCATTAGCAAAGCATTTATTACATAGTGGACATAAGTCAAATGAAACATGGAAATCCCACACTACCAGGATAAAAGCATAAGATTGAACACCCTTGAATCTTTCCATATATACAAAAATAAACAGTTGCTGCTCAATGAAAACATAGTTGAACATAACACTCTTTTTGAACTAGCCTCTGATTTAACCTAGAACCGGTATCTAGAAGCGTTTCACATATAGATTAGATTAGATTCTTTATTCATCCATAGGCATAGAGATGCAATGGATTTCGTCAGGGTTACATATTATATAAACTTAAAAGCTAGAGACCTTAAAACTGAATGTTAGAGGCATAGAGACTTAAAATGCTAGAAGCTTATTCTAAAATCAGAATTCATACAGTCCAATAGTCTAATGAGCTCACGACGGTTGGTAGCCTCCAACAGAGTAAAGGTCAGTTAAATATACAACGTATATTTCATCATTTCACAATGTATTAATTCATAATTATCATAAGTTGTAACACAGTTATAAAATAACTTTTTGTTACACCGTTTAATTTATGTGTTAATAGGGTTGAAAATGGCATAATATATGCTGAAATGCATCCCCGTAACGACCTAAGAAGAAACTAGTGTCTAGGACAATTGGTTCAATTCAACTCCAGAACCTAACGAGAAGTGAATCTTATTCAAGCAAAAGTGCCTTTACACGATTTTACTCTGTGCTTACATGTGTACAATCTGTGAAGAGATTTTTAACAACGGACGTCTGAACTTTCAGTAAATTATTTATGGACTTGTGATTCATGACATTTTTTAACTGTGGTTTTATACCATTCATTTTGTATATATGTGTATAAGTTATTTTATCATTGACACTTCTTTAAGTTTTAATCAGTTTTACATGTAGGCCTACATCTAGTAACAAGATAAAATTTAAATATATCTGCAGGTTAGTGCAAGGCTTTTAAGTGAATCTGGTTGATTTTACACTGTCAGGAATAATAAATGTATGTTCAATGGCCTAATAATAGACTTAATTAATCTTAATATCTTAAATTCTTATTAATTCGTAGGCCTAGACTTCTTAGGTTGATCCTAAATATTTTATATTAACAAGGGTATAAGGTGGAACCGTTCATACTTTTACTGACTATAATCTCCTGTTACATTTGACCTGTCACTATTTCTGTTACTCAATGAACTCTAGGCTTCCAACAAAGTAACTTACTCTATTCATTTTTAGTCTGAGAACATACATAAATCAGGCCACTAGCATGTCTTTCCAAGAGTGGATTCCTTACGCTTTGCTCGTTACATCCTTTGCCAAGCTAGTTCAGTGCAGAAGGGAGGTTTAATTTAAAGTATTGTACACAGAAAAAGAAGAAAATAATTGTCCTCATGCAAAAGATTCGCCTTTTACCCTCATAACCTCATTTTACAAGACCCTCTACACTGTCCGCAGTGTGTAAACTAGTTTTATCACAGAGAAATTCATGGGAAGTAAACACGTAATTGATAAATATTTTCAGTATTTTGTGGTAGTAATTGTCATTATACTTGGGGTATTTATTTACATTACGGCTAATAAATTGGTCACTGAATGTATTGCAATATTATAATATTTAAGTAGGGTTCTCTATTAAAAAAAATCTGATGTGAAAGTCACATAACTTCCTCTGCCCAAATAAAAGTTAGGAGTATTCACATAGGCCTATCCTTGTACAGAAACACAAGACACAATTTAACGCTAATTATACGATAAATACCTGATAACCTCTTCTCTGAAAAAGATGCGACTAAAAAAAGTGCAGACTATATAGCAAACAAAAACAAGTGACTGCAGACATTTATTGAAACTTCCGTCGTTAAGAATAATTATTTCCGAACTTTATCGAATATTTCCCTCCAATATGTCTTTCTCACTTCATTCTTATATAGAATAAGAGGCCGTGAAAGAGTGTGTATTCAATTGTTCACCACACAACACAAACGTTTTACAAACAGTGGGTGAACAGTAGGTGGCTTGTAACTGCCTTCAGAGAATTTTTTCGAAAAAAAGTTTCAAATAAAAGTTTTAGCTCTCACTATAAGCTACATTTGTGCAAAATTTAAAGAAAATCGTTAGAGCCGTTTTCGAGAAAATCGCGAAAAACGAAAATTTCTTCATGTAAAGTCCCCTTAAAAATAAGAGAAAATAGTCGCCAATCCTATCCTCACATCTTCAGAAGGTACCTGACCCAAATACGAAATTTTGTTTTCATACGATGTTCCGTTTTTGAGCTAGCTTGTTCAGAGATATTCCACACAGACACACTGACACACAGACATGTTTCCAAAAATAGTATTTTTGGATTCAGGGGGCCTTGAAACGTGTATATATGCTAAAAACTCAACTTCGGATTTTAGGGTCGAAAACAATACTTCCTCTACCTATAGTACCTATGGTACGGGCAGAGGAAGTAATAAACATTGTTTCAGGTAGGCCTATATAACAATACTAGCTTAGAAGGCCCAGCATTGCCCAGGTTTTTTCTTTTGTAATTGGAAATTATCTTATGAAGGACTTTCAATTTTTAAATTATAGGCCATTATATAGGTATTTAGAATTTGAAATAGGAAGAACGACTTATCACACTCAAACTCCCTCAGAAAACGCTTGGTATAGCATTTCATGGCTCAAAGAGGATGTAGAATTTTGCATCCCATCGCTTGTACACAGCAAGCCTGGTAGGGGTTCAAATAAGAAGAAACATTAATTCCGATAATATAAAATTGCATTGTCTTGGCGGAAAATTTTATTTCTCACTCTCATGTAACCTTAAAACCGTTTTGGGGATGAAATTAAACAGAAATGCAATATCACTTTCATACTTCTCTCTCCAGAAACCTGCGATATAATAATATACATATTACCATGCCTTGTATTGTTTTCTCTATATCCAGGGTAGAGAAAGTTGTGTGACTGCATTATTTTCGTGGATTTCATTCTTCAATATTCATTCATAACATGAATTATATTAATATCTTCTCTTATTTGTCAAATTCTAGTTCCATTTAGTTCCAAACGCATCTGAGACCCACACTGGCAACAATATGTTGTCATGTGAACTGTGATTTGGATTTCATAATTCTGTGTAAAAAAGGGATTAAGTATTCTCAAAGACATTTAATTTTTGGCATTTAAAATCAAAATTTTGCAAAATCCTTTCTTAGTGAGCACTTACGTTATGAAACGAAGGTGCTGTCAAAATTCCAAGTCCCTACCTGTTGTAGTTTAGGCTTTGCGTTGATTCATCAGGGGTGCCCACAGGGAGGGGGGGTTAAGATGCAGACTGCGACATTGAAATTTCTGGGGGGGGGGCAAAATATTATAGTTTTATGAATTTTCTGGGGGGTTGAAATTTTTTGCAAAATTAGCATTTTATATGTTAAAAATAAAAACGGTCAAGTTTTATAACTCCAAAAGGTCTCTTCTAACACTGGATTAGGAAAGAGGGGTCCAGGGGGTTTGGACCCCCCAAAAGTCAAAACATAAAATTCTATATTTGTATTTTTAAAAAAATATTTAATTAAACAAGATTTGTTGGTGTGTGAAATATATGATATAGCAGTTATTTTCTTTTCATAACATAATGAGTAGGCCTATTATGTAAACTGTTCCATGTGTTATTCAACTTTTCTTATAAATAGTAATAAGTATTATAACTTAGGTAACAATTTTTTGTTTAAGTTGCCATGTCTTAGAGTATAGTAAACAAATATGCTAACTAGTTTTTCAGTGCTAAAATAGCATAAAATGTGACTTTAATTAGTTCAACATTTAAAAATTTCCCGGGGGTGGACACCTGACTTAGGTAACATTTTCTTGTTTACATTGGCATGTCTTAGAGTACGGTAAACAAATTTCCTAACTAGGTTTTCTGTGCTAAAATAGCTTAAAATGTGATTTTCATTAGTTCAATATTTAAAAATTGTCTGGGGATGGACCCCTGACCCCCTTTTTTGGGTGGTGTTCCAAACCCCCCCCCGGCACTTTCGACCCTCTCCGCAATTATTTTCTGGCTACGTCATTGTTGCACTTATTATATTATATTATTATATTATTTTGGGGGGGGGCACCCCTGGATTCATGTCAGTCGGTCAGTCAGTCAGAACAAAACCTCTTATAGTAGTACAAAGTCTGTGCCAAGTATATCAGAAGCGTGTGGCACTTTGTTACATCAGTTTACTTGACTTCATTTATTTTGTCTTTGTCTTGATGCCTATTAATATTTTTATGAAGAAAAATATAAATTGAAAAATTTTCATCTGCATTGTCTCTAAAACTTTACTGTGCATGGTCGCAAAACTGGCGTTTTCATGTTGGAGGTGAAAGTTGGTCTTCTCTGGCCTTACCCTGGAAATTCGGGCTTTCAGCTTAGTCACTGTCGTCTTGTAGCGTGCTGAATTGACAGGCTCCAGGCTCCAGGGCATCCAAAAGAACTACACCCTGGCAATCCCAGAAGACTGTGCACATCACTCTGCTTGCAGGTGGCTGTGTCTTGAATTTCTTCTTTGACGAAGAATTCGCATGTCTTTTGGATTCGGATGCTGTTGTCAAAGCTGAAAGGAAGTGGTTAGATTCAACTGGTTCCGATTTTTACAAGCGCGGCATGCAGGCTCTGCAGGGGCGTATTCAGGGGGGGGGGGGCTGAGGGGGCTGCAGCCCCCCCCGAAACGTTAAGGGTATATATACGTGAACAACCACAAAAAGATAAAAAAATGCAGGTTCTAAAATATTAAAATTTTGCAAGAAAATGAACTCAAAAGTGGACAAAAATTACAGGATCCTATAACAAGGCTTACTAGAACATAACTAGCAGATAAAAGTATAAAAAATTGACCAAGTTTATTTTAAATTACATGTTTTATAGGAGCATGAAAAAAATTAATTCAGATGCACTTATCACTTCCTTATAGGAATAACATTTTTCTTCTTTCTCTGACGCCTTTTATTTTTTTAATGCATATAATGAACATATTTTTCTACAAAGTAGACTACTTTTATACAGCTAAAGTTATTATTTTTAATGCAATTAATTTTTATATATCACATATAAAGTATCTTGAAATTTGATCAATATTTCATTACACATTTTCTTTAATTTTATACCTATGGGCATTATTGTAGTCTACAGGCATATATGCATGTAAAATTAGTGTAAAAAATGTCAGCATTCTATCTCTAACAATATGTGTGTAAAATAAGAGTTATTCAATTCAATTCAATTTCAAGTTAATAGTGAATTTCTCATTTGATCTTTCTAAGGGCGTGGCTCAGAGCATGTAAACATATTTAAATGTCCATTTAAATGCCACAAATAATTTCTAAACCTACATAAATTATATATCAATGGATGCAGAAAATTCAGCACAATTTTTAGTGCTATAAACAAAAAAACATAAATTTCAAAACAATTCACGTACATATACCCTTAATGGCCGGTTTCTATAAACTCGCGAATTACCTATGGGTAAATAATAATAATAATAATATTTATTCACCATTAGGAATTACAAGAATCCAAAGGCTTCGTCATACTTAAGAACTAAATAAAATATTGAACAAAACATAACTATACATACAGTACACATACAAAATGCAGACATTAGTCCATAAAAATAAATTTATAAAGTCAGTAAATTGGCGGAGATGAAATCTTGAGTACTATAGAAAACATGCTCCATAAGAAGATTTCTCACTTTAGTTTTGAAAAGTTTTTGACTGGTGTGCTTAAAAGAGTGGGGAAGTTTATTGTACAGAATTAGACCCGTGTGATTGATGAATTTTAAACTTCTGGAGGTACGGTGGGATGTGAGGTGAAAATCATTAATTCCTCGCGTGTCATGGTGATGGTGATGGGAGTTCTTTGGAAATTTCTGTTTGTTTGCATGTATGAAACAAACAGTCTCTAGAATGAAGATGCAAGGGACAGGAAGAATATTTAATTTTTTGAAAAGAGGCTTGGTATGCGTGCGGTTAGATACATGCATCATAATTTTGATAATCCTCTTCTGGAGTTTGAATATCCGAGTTAGATTGGGAGAGGTTCCCCAGAAAGGGATGCCGTAGGAAATTACAGAGTTGATATTGCCGAAATAAAGAGTACGGAGCAGTTCAATATTACAGAATCTACTTAAAATTCTCAGAGCATAAGTGAATTTACAAATTTTTTCAGCGAGGTGGGAGATATGAGTATTCCAGGATGACTTGGAGTCAACCCAAATACCCAGGAATTTAGAGGAAACAACTTCTTTTAAGCGCACATTATTAAACATAATTTGTAAGTTTGCGAGGGAGAAAGGGCAAAAATTTATGTAATCAGTTTTGGAAATATTGAGGTGCAATCTATTGTAATTTAGCCAAACCTGGAGATTCTCCAAGGTTTTGTTAGCTTTAGCTTGAAGCTGATCGCTGTCTATATCGGAAATTAGAATGTTGGTGTCGTCAGCATAAAGAATGTTCTTGGAGAGCGGTAGATAAGCCGGGAGGTCGTTAATGTAAATGAGGAAATTATCCAATGGACAGAATTTACACAAAAATAACACCACACAAACACAAATAATTTAAAGATAGCAATCACATACTTGTGGCGAGTTTCTAGATAAATGTCCTCTGAGTAAATATGAAAATGACAGAAAAAATGTTCCTACAAACTCGGGCTAGATCTTCCCAAGGGTAAATCTTCGGGTTAATTTATGCTTTCATGGATGGCTGGACAAAATTTAACCTTTCATAGGATCAATAGTAATATTTAAACAATGAGAATCAAAGCCTTCTGAATTAAATTAACTGTACAACTCCAAGGCCTTGCTCATTATATCATTGTAGGTTAAATGGAACTAATTTGTCCATGGATAATTTACCCATAGGTAATTCACTAGTTTGTAGAAACCGGGCATAAGTCATGCTAATATGTTGTACATAAGGGCACATAATTTCTCAGAAAGTAGACAGTTCAATTGCACATTTTGACTTATAAAAGATGAAATGCGTTATTCTAACGTGTTCAGTATAATTGTGTGTGATAATTAGGGCTCAGAGGTTGATGATATGTCATCTCTTTCTGAGACATCACAGACAATGCAGGATGTAGTATAAGTTCGTCTTCCGTAAAAATGAACAATAATACCTTACTCATATTTTGCATTTTTTTTACCAGTCATTTTCAGGAAATTTTCATTCGTTCGTTACATTTTTTCCTATTTTGTCTTCAGAATGAACTTTTCCACCATTGTACACAGAGAAATCTCGTAATTCATTAATATAGTAAACATAATATTAAAGTAGTCAAATACCATACTTAAAATATTGTCCTTTGTTAATATTAATATGCTACTGTATATTCCTTTTTTTAGATATATATTTAGAAATATTGTCATATTTTAAATTTTTCATGTCATATTTTCATAAATTTAAGGTAATTTATAGGTCATTTTTAGGCGTTTTTAGATCATCAACTTCTGAACCCTAGTGACAGTAAAGTTAGGATTATCACAGCCCCTCCCGAAAATAAATTTTGGATACGCCCCTGAGGCTCTGGTTCATCGTTGGCAAACATGCATAAAGAATGGTGGTGACTAGCCTAGAAAAATAAAAAATGGATATGAGTAATTAACCCCTCAGTTTTGTCTATATGAAAATGATTCAAGGTGACAAATCAATTGTATCCAACTATCGTCCTATCTCCCTATTGACAGTTTTTTCATGGTTTTTTAAAAGTGATGATAACAGAGTTTTTTTAATCTAAATATTAAACAACATACTAGTAAGTGAACAATTTGATTTGGGAAGAAGTTGCTCAATTAATGATGCTACATTTAAATTGACAAATTATGTACTGATGGAATATGCAAAGTTCAGGAAAACAAGGTAGGCCTAGAATTTACCTTAACACAGATGACATTTACATGTCAGGTGATGACATACAAACAATCGAGAGAAATGCAGAAATTCTTTTCGATGCCTGTAGGAATGTTGGATTGGAAAGTAAGTTACTACAGAAAAAACTAAGTATATGGTCATGGAACATCAAAATATTGCTCCACAAAATATTAGAATAGCCGGTAGTTTGATAAGCATATGTAAAGGAATAGTGTTGTCAATTTCCAAAGCCGTATATGATCACAGTAAAATTTTTTGTCATGTTAACTCATTTGCATTTCATAAATTCTTTCTAATATATTACCATAAAATAGGCACACAATTGGGCATTACTTCGGTACTGGTCAACCGATCTGGTCCAATATCAATAGCCTTCTTCCCATGGACATTACACATGCATAATGTTATCGCGCATACAGATAGACGGACAGACATTTTCCCGTCCCCACACAATCTCATAAAGTACCATACTGGAACTTAATAATAAATAGATTGTAGCAAGTGGTACAACTGTGATGGTAGGGGCAGTAATTTGAACAAAAAATTTCTGGGCAAGTCCATGAATGAAGTATTTGAAAAAATGAAAGTTATTTTTAGCAAATAAACTCTAAATTTTGACAGAACACTCCGTTTAAACTTCACTGCCAGTAGACCATCAACACAAATTTTAAAAGTTGGGTACATAAATATATAATTAATATATATAATATTAATAATATATATAGGCCTAATATAAATATATATTAACAAGACAAATTGCACAAAATTCCTTGGATTACAAATAGACGGTATCTTAAGTTTGAAGTTACTGAGGAGGAAATAACACGAGTGATAGACATGGGGAAGAACAATAGAGCACCTGGACGCGACGGAATCCGGAACGAACACCTGAAGCAGTCAAAACATTTCCTACTGCCAGTGTGGGTAGAACTGTTTAACAAGTGCCTTGAGATGGGAGAGATACCTGCGGAATGGAGAAAATCCACCTTAAAGATATTATACAAGGGCAAAGGTAGTGTGAACGATCCAAATGCTTACAGAGGAGTGGCCCTGGAAGCAGTGGGATTCAAACTTCTAACAAGAGCACTAACGAGAAGATTAACTAAACTGGTGGAGCCGCACTTACCGGAAGAGCAGTTTGGCTTCCGGCAGAAGAGATCAACGATAATGGCAGCAGGGAATCTGATTGCAGACATTCAACAGACGCTAGAGAGAAGCCACGGGAAGCTATATGTAGTTCTAGTAGACTACTCAAAGGCATTCGACCTAGTGAACCGTCGGATTCTTATGAGAAAATTGGAATCACTAGTGGGAAAGAGTAAGATGACCAGGCTGGTGTCCAATATACTAGCAGAGAACTATGTCCAAGTGGACGACAGTGTAGGGAGATCCGAGTGGATTAGCCAGATGAATGGAGTCCTACAGGGGGACCCTCTTAGTCCCCTGCTATTCAATGTCTTAACTCAGGATGTAGGAGAGAGCATTAGGAAGAACACAAGGACGAGGCTATATATGTACACTGATGACATGGCACTGGCATCGGAATACATAGAGGACCTGCAGAAAGCAGTTGATCAATTAGCACAATGGGCCGAGGACAATGAAATAAAAATAAATGAAGACAAGACGGAAGTAGTTGTGTTTCGACGAGGCGGGAGACTTGGAGAAAAAGACAAAATAACATGCAACGGAAAGACACTGCAGATAAGAGGACACTGTAAATATCTAGGACTGACAATTCAGACAACAGGAAGATGTTTTTCGATACACATAAAGGAAAGACTAATAGCAGCAATCCGCGCAATATACGACATCCACAACCCAACGCTAATGTCACTGAACACTGCGATGAGGTTGTTTGAAGCAAAAGTATGCCCCACACTCAGCTATGGACTAGAGCTTATATGGGAACACCTAACATTGAAGCAGATGAGATCAATTGAAGGACTTAAAGCTAGATTTCTCAAGAGGATTCTGGGAATATCAAAGTATGCCCGGGGGCCTCGAGACTAGTTTATCTACTCGCGAGAGAAACATATTTTGTGGACGATCTGAGGCATCAAACATTACTACCGACTACGAGCAGCTACAAAACGCTACTCGCAGAGTTAGAACACAAAAAGACTGAAATATGGGAGGAGTTCTACTCGACGGAAGCAATGATCAATCGAGAATGGACGGAGACAAATTATGAGATGAGGCGCATTGTGACAGGTTTAGCGGTCCATGGGTTTCATTACAAGATGTGCACGGACAACACGTTCCATGACCCGAGGGACACATGTATTTGCAGATTGTGCGATAAATAGTGTGAAAGGTATCATATGGAGAAGTGTACTGCAAGGAAGTGCTCAATCAGCGAACTTTGTCAATGAGACTAAAGAAGCCTTCAAGAACACATGCACAATGTCCGCAATTCTCATTATTATTATTATTAAGTTTGAAGCATTATTCCTAAATTAAGCTCTGCTTGTTTTGCAATATATAAATGTTAAAATCGTTTTAAAAAGTCGCCTATTTTCGTCAAAAGGAAATTAAGAGTTTATTTGGTTTAAATAAGTAGTAGTATTGCGCACAATGTGCATTATAGGTACAATGTTAATCCAATGTTATTCTGAGCAGAATTGAATCAGCGACACTAATCTATTTTTGCATGTTAATGCGTGATAAGTTTCGCACTGTTCACCGCACAATTCACATTTGCACTCCTCACACGTCTGATGGTAAGTCTTCCTGGTGCAGATGCGATGATGAAAGCCGTGGACCGCGAAGCGTGTTACTATGTGCCTCAGCTCGTACTCTGCCCTCATCCATTCTTTATTCATCATGGCATCTGTCCTGTAAAAGCTCTCGTCAATTGAGTCCTTCTTCGTCTGCAGCTCTCTCAGCAATTCTTCGTATGCCGGTGTATTTGGCAGCAGCATTTTCATCCTCAGGTCTTCTACTAGGTAGGTTTCTCTGGCTAATACATATGTGTACCTTGATCTTGTGAATTTTGAGATCCCAAGCACCCTCTTCAAGTATCTTGGTTTCATGCTTTCTAGTTCCTAAAATAGAGAAATTGTCCACCTTAAAACCCTTGTCGTTTCACTTATCTGGGGCCTTTTTATAAAATATAAAATAACATAAAAGGCACAAGCACACGTTAAAAACACTGTTGTCAAATTAATAAAACTTCTTCTTGGTCCCAGATGCGTCTAATACTTGAAAATGCATTTCGATGCAAGTTGCATCATCTTCAGTTCAGCTTAGAGACACAACAGATACAATGTCTGATGATGTACTAATGTATATGCCGGTTGTTTACTTGTTGCATGTTTTAGGTCACTGTTGTTGCGAGTTCAAACAGGTGATTATGGTCAATCGTGGTTTCGTTGAGAATGTTATTTTTATTTTTGTAGATTTGAAGATTTTCTAGTATATTAAGTCTATTACCTTTCTTATAATTATGGAGGATTTCTAAAGTATTGTCTATGTTGTCTAATCTATGTCCAGTATTAAGGAGATGTTTAGCGTATGATGAGCGATTACCATTATATCTGAAGTCATTAACATGTTCCTTGAATCTTTGCTTGAACTTCCTACCTGTTTGGCCTATGTACACCTTTTTACAGTCATTGCATGTTAGTTTATATATTCCGCTGCCTTCCATTTTGTCTATATCGTTATTGTTGTTGTTATGTAGTTTTCTTTTTAGGTTGTGGTTTGTTCTGTATGCAATTTTGAAATTTTCTTTTCGTAGTATTTTTGTAATTGCATGTATCTTGTTATCTACGTAATTAAATGTAGCAAATTTTATGTTATTATTTTTCTCTTTAATCGGTGTGAGTTTGCTTATTGGGTTTTGTTTACTGTGTAGTTTCGCTTTATGTTTAGTAACCATATTTCTAACCACCCATTTACTATATCCGTTATTTTCAGCTATTTTCATTATTGTAGTGTATTCTTTATTATAGTTGGTTTTATTCATGGGAATATTAACCAGTCTATGAATCATACTGTTTAGAGCAGACATTTTATGACTATTAGGATGATTGGAGGATTTGTTGATAATGTTGTCGGAATATGTACTCTTCCTAAATATCCCGAATTCCAGTTTCTTGTTGTTTTTTGTTATGCTCAGGTCCAAGTAATTTAAGGTATTATTCTCTTCTTTCTCAATTGTAAATTTTAAGCAATTATTAATATTATTGAATTCTTGGAAGATATTCTCTATTTGAGTCTTATTACATATTAAAAGTATATCATCCACGTACCTTTGATATGTAGTGATGTTATATTTGGTTATAATATCCTGTACATATTCTTTCTCAATGTATTGTAGATAGGCTTCTGTTATGATACCAGATAAAGGTGATCCCATCGCCACACCTTCTTTCTGTATGTAGATTTTGTTGTCGAATCTGAAGTAATTTTGATGTAGTATAGTGTTGAGTAGCGATGTTATCTGTTTTGATATATTGATGTTTTCCCCATTTTCAGTCAGTTTTTCTTCTATTATTTTAATTGAGTCATCTATTGGTATATTTGTATATAAATTAGCAATGTCTAGGGATATTATAGCATCTTCTTTGTTAATGTGGATGTCTTTGATCTTGTTAACTAATTCAATTGAGTTTTTTGCATTGTACTTGTTAGGAAGATCTAGTTTTTGTTTTAGTATTCCACCCACTATTTTCGAGATCTTATAACTAGGTGCACTTATAAAGTTTACCACCGGTCTTATCGGGTTATTTTCTTTATGAGTTTTTATTTGTGCTTTTAATTCCGGAGCTCTAGGATTCATGTTTATACATATCTTCCTTTCTTTGTCACTAAGTATTAAGTCAGATTCTTTCACTGTTTTCTTGATAGCTGATTGAAAGTTGTCAGTCGGGTCTTTATTTAGTACTTCGATATTGTTGTTGTTCATAAATTCAACTGTTTTGTTTATATAGTCTTTTTTATTTAACAGAACTATTGTATTGCCTTTATCAGCTTTTACATGAGTAATATCATTGTCTTTCAGTTTCTTGTTGATATTATTTAAAGTAAGTAAGTCTCGTTTGGTTGTTGGGTTGGACTGTTTATTGTCAATATATGTCTTTTTGATTTCGTTGGCTAATTTCCGCCTTATATTGTTTTGGTCTTCAGGATGCAATGTTGATACTGCTGCCTCTGCGTCAATGATAATATTATCTATTAGTTTTTGTTTGTTGTTTGTCCTTAGGTTATGTTTGTAGCCTAACTGTAAGAATGCTTCTTCCTCTTTATTGAATGTGGTTTTAGTTAGGTTGATCAGTCTGGGGTAGAATATGTGTTGTTTGTCTTCATGGGTCTTCCGTTCGTTGTACGTATGGCTCCGTGTTAGGTTGTTTCTTTCATTTATAAGTTTGTCAAGTTTTTTGTTCATATTATGGTATTTTCTATCTAGTTCGGCGTTCAATTTAATATGTATTTCATTTTCAATATAGGTCCAATGATGTTTAAGTTCCTTAGAAGCTAGTAGATGTAGGTTGTAAACTTGCTTGTTCAAAAAATCTTTCTTCTTATGTAAAAATTTTATTTCATTTTTTAGCCATAATTGTTTAGCTTGCTGCACTGTTTTTACCGCTACATTGTTATGATTGTTGCACTTGATATTAATATATTTGGGCATAACATTATTAGTTCTGCATGAGTTATTGAATTTTAGGTTAGCAATGGTTTTTCCTAACTTCCGTTTCGCGTTTATGTATCGGTTAATAGATTTGGCCTGGTTGGCAGTATCATTATTAATGAATTTCATTTTCAGACAGGGTAAAATGTTTTTAAAATAGAGAAATTGTCCACCTTAAAACCCTTGATATAGTAAATGGGTGGTTAGAAATATGGTTACTAAACATAAAGCGAAACTACACAGTAAACAAAACCCAATAAGCAAACTCACACCGATTAAAGAGAAAAATAATAACATAAAATTTGCTACATTTAATTACGTAGATAACAAGATACATGCAATTACAAAAATACTACGAAAAGAAAATTTCAAAATTGCATACAGAACAAACCACAACCTAAAAAGAAAACTACATAACAACAACAATAACGATATAGACAAAATGGAAGGCAGCGGAATATATAAACTAACATGCAATGACTGTAAAAAGGTGTACATAGGCCAAACAGGTAGGAAGTTCAAGCAAAGATTCAAGGAACATGTTAATGACTTCAGATATAATGGTAATCGCTCATCATACGCTAAACATCTCCTTAATACTGGACATAGATTAGACAACATAGACAATACTTTAGAAATCCTCCATAATTATAAGAAAGGTAATAGACTTAATATACTAGAAAATCTTCAAATCTACAAAAATAAAAATAACATTCTCAACGAAACCACGATTGACCATAATCACCTGTTTGAACTCGCAACAACAGTGACCTAAAACATGCAACAAGTAAACAACCGGCATATACATTAGTACATCATCAGACATTGTATCTGTTGTGTCTCTAAGCTGAACTGAAGATGATGCAACTTGCATCGAAATGCATTTTCAAGTATTAGACGCATCTGGGACCAAGAAGAAGTTTTATTAATTTGACAACAGTGTTTTTAACGTGTGCTTGTGCCTTTTATGTTATTTTATATTTTATAAAAAGGCCCCAGATAAGTGAAACGACAAGGGTTTTAAGGTGGACAATTTCTCTATTTTAAAAACATTTTACCCTGTCTGAAAATGAAATTCATTAATAATAATTTCTAGTTCCTGTAGTTGTCTCTTTGTTAAGTATTCCCAAATGATTTCTAGACCATATGTGAGAGTGGGTAGCACTTTGACCCGGAAGAGTTCCATAGCTGTGCTGACTGACATCTTTTGTATGTGTCTGATGTCACCTATGCTTCTAATTGCGGCTGCTAGTCTCTCTTTTATGTGGACTGTGAAGGTGGTCCCTGTTACTTGCATCGTGATTCCTAGGTATTTAAATTTCCTTTTCGGTGTCAGCGTATGTTCACCACACACAATGATGTCATCCCGGGTTAAACGTCCTCCTTTTCTAAATACCACTAACTCTGTCTTCGAGACGTTTATTATTAATTCATTTTCATCTGCCCATTGTGTGATGAGATCCATTCCTATTTGCAGGTGTTGTATGTCATCAGCGGTTAGAGCCATGTCATCTGCATACATGTAAACATTTAGGTTTTCTGCTCTATTTTTTACTTTGTTTGGAAGGTCGTGTGTCAGGATGTTGAACAGTATCGAGCTCAGGGGATCCCCTTGTAGTACTCCGATTGTTTGATCAATCCAGCTCGATAGAGATACTCCGTCACATATCTGCACCTGATTGTGTGCCAGTATATTTGATATTAGCCTTGTCATGTTTGAGTGCCCTATGAGATGTTCTAATTTTTCTATTATTTTTGTTCTGTTGACCGTATCAAAAGCTTTGGAGTAGTCTATGAAGATGACATATTTCTTTTCGTGGTTTTGCAGTCTCTCTTGTATACTCTTTAGAAGGCATTCTGCAGCCATTAATGTGTTCCTATTTGGTTTAAAGACTTGTCAGTAGCGTTGGCTACACTGGGGACGAAGCATGAATCAGTGCCTCTCAGATAATACATAACGTACATCTTCCAGCGAGATTGTTTTAGCTCGCATTAAGCGAACACAGTGTGGTGAATGCACAGATATAGAGGAATAGATCGGCAGCGTAAGGTGAGGGACTGAAGCCAACGCGTTCGCTGCGTCGCCATATTGCGATCACCAACAATCTGACGAAAGGAAGGGAAGCGGGCGCGGGAATCAAACAAGAAATATATTTTTAAAGCTGTTTAAATTGGAATTTCACAATCCAGTAAATAAATTAATAAATACAGTTTTATTGTCATTCGGCCATTACAGCAGTAGACGTCACACTTATGCATTAACTTATAATAAAATCAGGTAAACTGATATAACAAAAGTGCCAAAGTGCATGTAGTGCAATAGTCTTAATTCTGTATACAGAAGATGCTTCTATAGGATAAATGTTAATGTTGTTAATGTTAATTTATAGTCACATATCTTTTATATTTATTCAGCTTTGACTAATAAACTGGTGACTCACTAGGAATATTCTAGCTTAGGCCTACACTATATTACTTGTAAATCACGATTACAAATAAGGAAAATCTAACACTAATGTAATTATTTTTCTAATGCTATTAATGAGTGCTTGAAAATGGAATGATTTCTTTTACTACTTTTTGAAGTGAAACTTCTTTAGCCGCGGTAGGAGTAAATCGAGAGCTAACCCAAAGTTGCGTGACGGAAAAAATCGTCACGAAATTCTTACGCTCAAAATCGTCACGAAATTAGTGGGTCTGTGACGGAACGGACTGCACAGAAAACAATCAACACAATGATTAGGCTTATCGAAAATTCGAAAAATCCAAAATTAAAAAATCTAAAAATCCAAAATTTAAATATAAATAATCCAAAATTTAAATATCTAAAAATCCAAAATTTAAAAAATGCCTAAAATTAAAAAATTCAAAGAGCCAAAATTCCAAAATTTAAAAATTCAAAGATTCAAAATTTAAAAAATAAGAAATCCAAAAATCCAAAATTTTAAAAGTAAAAAAATTAAAAATTAAAAATCGAGAATCCAAAATTTAAAAAATCTAAAAATCCAAAATTAAAAAAGAAAAAAAGATCTAAAATTTAAAAATCAAAAACAAAAAATCCAAAATTCCAAATTAAAAAAATATAAGTTCAAAAATATAAAAATTCCAAAAATCCAAATTAAAGAAGTCCAAACACCCAATATTAAAAAAGTCCAACAATCCCTAATTGAAAAATCTAATAAGCCAAAATTTAAAAAATAAAAAAACGAAAATCTAAAATTTAAAAATAAAATTAATAATCGAAAATACAATATTAAAAAATGCAAAAAATAAAAAAATTAAAGATCCAAAATTTTAAAAAAATTTAAAAACCCCAAAAATAAAAAAGATCCAAAATTTAAAAAATAAAAGACAAAAAATCCTAAATTTCAAATGAAAAAAATTAAAATATCAAAATTAAAAAATTCCAAAAATCCAAAATGAAAAAAGTCCAAATTCTAATATTAATAAAGTCCAACAATACAAAATTTAAAAATCTAATAATCCAAAATTGAACAAATCCAAAAATTAATTCCCCGCACACTTTTATTAATTTATTATAATTATATGTTAACCTCATATTCAAGGGACTCTCTGATTGAGTAATATGTTCTTTTGTGGCGTGCCTCTCGGGCCTGCCACCATAATTAGGGGCAATTCCAGAGCCGTACAGAAAATTTAATGAAAAATACAGTAAGGATAGAAGAAGGGAACGTAATATACCTATAAATACTGAAATACTGAAACCAGATTCAACAATTTATTACAAACTTTGTTAGGTTAATAAACCAAGAAACAATTAGGCCATACAATATGTAAAAGAAAATACCTAAACACCCTAACTCCATAAGAACAACGGGGGGTGTGGCCATCTCAACTCACGGAAAGAAGTTACGACTGATAAGACTGTACCGAATATAATAAACTAAAAATAACACAAGAGAATAAAAAAATTTAATAATAATCAGAAACACTGGTGGGCAAAAACAAACTAACTTAACTAAACATAATCGGCAGTGAATAAACGCAACAAAAGAAACCCACCAGGAAAAGATATGAAAAGACTCAGAAAAAACTACCGCATACCTGAGCTTAAGGAGGAGTCCTAGGCTATGGACTCCAAGAAGAACCGCTCGCTTCCGAAGTCTGGTCTTGAATTATAAAAGGTTCGTGAAGCGAGACCTCAAACCCGCCCGAAAAAGCAACCAGCAAACCGGAACACGTGACTACGTGACGTCAGAGAACAGTGAGATAGGAAATAAGGAGAAAAATGAAAATGAAAACAGTCCGCGAGGCGAGATGACCACCGAGATAATAGTAAGTACCTTTAGCATAAAAGAACATTATACAGTGTGCCGAAATATAGGCGGCACAGACTCCCTCGACGCAGAAAGAAAAACATTTTTGAAGAATTCAAAAATGTTTTTCGAAAAATAAATTTTATTGCAGAGAAGGTTCGAAAAGATTATATCTTCACTTCACTTCTACAACTCACGAGGAGGTCCACTAAAGAATGTACTATATCACCACTTTAACTGTAGACAATGGATTCTTAATAATAGTCCATCTAATAAATTGGAGTAGAAAATACATATATAAACTTGTGTATTTACAGCTTACCAAGTCCATTTGTTACTGTAATTAATGTAGTGAATAACGGGGTAGTGGAGTCCTTTTCAACACATACCCCATCACAATGAGTACTCTTGGGTAGTAATGGTGAGTAGAATATAGTAGTTGACTCTGCATGCTTGAATGAAGACAGGTACAATGTGTATGTACCCAAACCGAAGATATAGCAGCAAATCCTCACTGATGCCGGACCTGATGATTACTTTCAGGTCAAAAGGAACCAAGTTGAACGTCTTCAACGTGCTACCAGGAGAATCTGAGCACCGTAGACAAAATGTGGCCTCAGGAGTTCGTAGAGTGAAGACTTAGTGGCACATCCAGCAAAGAAGAGAACAGCGTAGATGCCAAGGGAGCCACCAGACACAATCCGAACATACATAGAAAGCTGAAATCAATAAATACAGCGGCAGAAAAAGGTACTTACAAACCAATTACCCCCTATAGAGTTTTATGTGAAAACAATCTACGGGTACCTGTTTTTATTTTATTTTATTTTGCTGAAAGTTTTTTTTTATATAAATTTTAATTAATTCAATACGGCGAAGAGTGAAGTTGTCCTGAAGGGACCACAATTAGAAATTGTATTACAATAGAAAAATCTATTTACAAAAATGACATGAAAATTAATTAAATTTAAAGAATATTTACATTAAATACAATTACGATAGTTAAATTTATATATACAAGAGAAAATACTAGCTGAAATATCAGCACAATAAAGCAATGTATAATAAACTATCATTGAATAGCATATGCTTTGAAATATTTATATACAGTTGCAAGTAAAAACAATTACACAATTAGAATAAAATTAGACAAAATTTTAATGAAAATGATTTGATAATGTAGAATTGTTGTGATGTCAAGATGTTACGATGTTATGGTATGAGGATGTTATGATATGAAAATGCGATGAAATTATGAAATCGTGGTATGAGGATATGATATTATGAAGTGCGGACTTCAAGGAATGCATAATGATGGAAATTTTAGGAACGGAAACGGGAGTGGATAATTAGTGAAGACTTCCAGATATGGTTCCATGGTAATAAGTATTTGAGCGCTCTATAATAAGGGAAGTCAACAGTGCTAACAGCAAAACACTACCCGCGAACCGTACCTACAAAACATAATAAGAGTAAAAAAATACAAATATCACGCACATATAAAAATAGAAAGTTTTGGTCATTAAGTGACAAAGTAGGACATGTCCTAAAGATAAGTGCACTTAGAAAATTGTCGAAAGCTAATTTAGGCAAGACCAGAACTTCTTTAAGTCTAAATTTGTTTAGCAAACGCAACGGAAAGAATTACAACTGAAGCGACGAAAATGAACCTAGGGCACAAACATCCTTTACAATATCGATGAGTTTTTTGTTTTTATAAAATATCTCTATATAACTTATATGTTTTTCTATGCACATAAATTCAACGCTCATAGGCCTAGTTAATTTATTTAGTCAAATACAGTTAATAAAAAATATATTTTTTGTTTACAATAATTGTTACAACAGTATGCTATAATTCTTTTTCCTGTATTACATAAAAGAACGCCATCCGATTTTTGGAGATAGCAGCGCTCAACGCTCAAAATATTAATGTAAATAATTTATTATTAGAGCGACTTAATTTCGTTGCTATGCTTTTTTATTTCAGAGTCAGCGGAGAGTAAACTCCAGAGCACCAGGTATGCGGCAAAAGAAAGAAAGAAAAAAAAAACAAAACAAAAGAACCAAAAAAAAAAAAAAAGGAAAGATGGCCAACACCCACACGCAAAGGACAGCAAGAATAAAGGCAAAACCCGAGACAAACTGACGAAGATAGAATACGAAGAAAATTTAGAGAATGAAAAAAAATATATATATAATGTAATTACAGAATGTAAAGCATGATCAAATATTTATAATAAAATTTAGCAAAAGTGAAAAGAGAAAACTGGCATATTTGTACTTACTAAATTTAATAAAAAAATCTGGAGAAAATTTATTATTTACAGAATGAATGAGAGAGAAATTTTGAATAAGCAAAGCCAAACTATGGCACTGGACGCCGAAATAGGTCATGCAAATGCGAAATAATTTTAAAAGGTACCAAAATCAAGGCAAACGGTATAAGACTAAACAAACCCCCAAGATATCAAGTTAAATTCGATAGAAAATTTTGACAAAACTTACCCCATAACAAAACACATCGATCGGGCGGGCAACATCCGGAAAACTTCCTCGGACAAACTACCACCAAAACGGTCCAAAAAACGCCAGAACATTGCTGACGAGACACGTTTATCGGGCAAAGAAATGACCGGAAAATAACCTCGGAAAACAACCTCGGAAAACCCCAGAAAATTATACTAGGACCCAACCACGAAAGACAGAAATAAAGGTTACAAAAGTATTCCGCCAATAAAACCCATCGTTCAGACAGCACAAAACCCACAGAGAACTACTCACGTGAGACTGACTAGAACAGAGGCCATTAACCCAACATAACAGACAAAAAATAAATCCGTCAAAACGCTAAGAGCAAGAATAGAAATGAAATACGATATGGTACCTTTTGGAAATATACTAGAAAAATGTTCAGACTAGATGAAAATAATTTACATTTTACTTTATTCAAAAAACTTGCGAATTCATGTTTCATGGGCATAGAAAAGAAGACCTACCGGAACAGAACCCGGGAAATTCCTTGACCCAGCAAGCCCCTAACCTAACTCAGAAAACAGCAAGACTGTGGATGAATGGTGCATATGGCAAAATTACTAGGCAAGATATCAAAACAGAACAGCAAACGGGCTAGACAAAATATTCCCAAAAGAAAACAGGCAGCTAAAGCATGAAAAGATATGAAAACAGAGCACAAACCTCACGCACCGCCCCCGGAAAAATAGGCCTCGAAAAGACTGGCCACTTAAACACCAGACATTGCTGATGAACACAGTCTTACGGGCACAAAACATCACGGAAAGCAGCACGGAAACGGCTCAAAAAAAAACTTACTACCCTGCCTCAAGCCAACAAAACCAGACAGCAAAAAAAAACCCACAGAGACTTGCTCTAGTGAGACTGCCGGAACGAAAGCAATTACCCTACGTATCTGACGAAAATTTCACCAGAACGCAGAGAGCAGAAATAGAAGAAAATTTTATAAATATGAATGAAAACGACATGGTACAAATACTGAAAAATATAGCATAACGCTTACAGTAAGACCGCCGGGGCTATACAGCCATGAAAAATAATGACACAACTAACCTGCCAGGGGAAAAATTTCGACGACTAACCTAACCCGAAAACAGGATAATAGAAAAACTTGAAAAATTTTGAAAAACCCTAGAAAAAACTGCCAAAATGACTGAAAATTTACGATCGACGAGCTCTGCTACCACTTGTGGCGTGCCTCTCGGGCCTGCCACCATAATTAGGGGCAATTCCAGAGCCGTACAGAAAATTTAATGAAAAATACAGTAAGGATAGAAGAAGGGAACGTAATATACCTATAAATACTGAAATACTGAAACCAGATTCAACAATTTATTACAAACTTTGTTAGGTTAATAAACCAAGAAACAATTAGGCCATACAATATGTAAAAGAAAATACCTAAACACCCTAACTCCATAAGAACAACGGGGGGTGTGGCCATCTCAACTCACGGAAAGAAGTTACGACTGATAAGACTGTACCGAATATAATAAACTAAAAATAACACAAGAGAATAAAAAAATTTAATAATAATCAGAAACACTGGTGGGCAAAAACAAACTAACTTAACTAAACATAATCGGCAGTGAATAAACGCAACAAAAGAAACCCACCAGGAAAAGATATGAAAAGACTCAGAAAAAACTACCGCATACCTGAGCTTAAGGAGGAGTCCTAGGCTATGGACTCCAAGAAGAACCGCTCGCTTCCGAAGTCTGGTCTTGAATTATAAAAGGTTCGTGAAGCGAGACCTCAAACCCGCCCGAAAAAGCAACCAGCAAACCGGAACACGTGACTACGTGACGTCAGAGAACAGTGAGATAGGAAATAAGGAGAAAAATGAAAATGAAAACAGTCCGCGAGGCGAGATGACCACCGAGATAATAGTAAGTACCTTTAGCATCAAGTCCCCACACCGCCAGCTGCGCAGACGGCGTGAAATGGCTCCAAATAGAAGAGTTCGCTCGCCGCCATCTTATTGGCAAGAAATCATTTAGCAGACGACATACAGCTGTTAAACGTAATAGGAAACATAAACCCAAAGACGTTCTATCATTAACCAACCAGTATTTAATCTAATAAATAACGAAAAAATTAATAAAACATGAGTTGAGAGTGATATTATTATAAATAAATGTAAGAACTAAGCGTAATTACCTGCATTTATCGCATGTGGACGCAATAACAAGATCATAGGCCTATCTTGACATTCCCAGTAGTTTGTCAGTAATTTTCGTGAATAATATAAATTGCGTAGAGAACTTTGGACATAGCCATTCGGATTCATGAAATATGTGTTGATTAAGTGAATGAATGCAATTATAATTAAATAAAATGTAAAGAAATTAAATTAAAACCATATAATCTAATGCTCACCTATTGGTTCATAGGCCTAAATAGAATTGATTTAGAGAGGTGATGTCGGACTATTTTCTTGTTCAATCTGAAACAATATATTAATATAACTTATTAATTAAAAATAATAGTCCTGACCATACGATCCAGTGCTCACCTATTGGTTCACAGGCCTAAATAAAATTGATTTAGGGAGGTGATGTCGGACTATTTCTTGTTCAATCTGAAATAATACATTAATTTATTAACTAAAAATAATAATCCTGAATATTCATAGGCCTATAGATAGTATTATAACAATGTTGAGTATGGATCCATTGAGATTTGGCAGTTTGTACTAGGCTATACAAGCAAACATATGCTATAAATTGCCAGTTGTTTGATATCTTTAAATAGACATATAATAGCATTTTAAATGGCCTATTACTGAAAGTATAACCGTGGTTACATTTGTAAGATGAGGAGGAAAATTAAACACAGAAGGAACTGCATCTGGTTTAAGATGCCTGTTGCCATTAGACTTCCAGAAACGACCTGAGCAGAATCTGTTGGGTTAAATTTCTCACGTCTTACAGCCAATAACCATTTCTTTAACAGTTCAGGATTTTGAAGAGGAAACCTAACATTATATTTTTCTGTTATTCCTAAGGACACATGGAATCCCAAACATTCCCTTACCAAATAAAAAAATTACAAACTGTTTCAATATTTTATAATAATCTCTGTCATTTTATGGAAAGTCATTAGTCATTAAAATTATTGTTCACAACCTGTAGAATATAGTCCTATAATAGTACATCCCTTTGAAAAAATTAAAGTTTTGTTCCATTCCAAAATATAACGCCGCACCTAACCTATAATTATATCACTTACTAGTGAAAATAAATCCCGAATCCTTCTTACGATGATTAGTGCAGTTGTATGCAGCACAAGAATGTCCCATACTTTTAGTAATCCCAGGAACACTATAAAGCACACGGAAAGATTGAATCACAAAACATAAAAATATAAATTCTAAGCAACCCACGTGTCCTACGATATTGGAATGTATCCGCAGTAATAACCACCGTATTATAACTCACTACACTTCATGTAATTATGAAATAGCACATGATAACAAAATAAACGCAAAAGCTGTAATTCTAAGCTTACATTTCGTTACTTTAATATACAACAAGTCTCTCTGTTTACATTCAGTAGTATGTCAGAAGGTTGACACATCCCCAAAAGATGGCGGATGCGCGAGTTGTTCAATTTTAGCCACTTCTGCGTCGCACATTGTAAGTCTAGGTATAATATAGAACGTCTTTGTTTAGCATAAAAGAACATTATACAGTGTGCCGAAATATAGGCGGCACACTTTGCAAAAACAAGTTTTTAATTTTAATTTTGAATTGTCTGCTATTTAATGCTTTTGTTTCATTTGAATTTTTATTGTATGCTTTTATGCCCATGTATTGTGGCGTATGCTCTAGGAGGGTTAATTTATGGGAACAGAATTTTAACAACTCTGTTTCTTGTGTTGTGTTCCCGAGTATTTTGTGTGTTGTATTGGTCAAAATTAATGTGCACATGAGTTAGAAGCTCTAGTTTAATATATTGAAAGAAATGTTAATATTTGTAGATCTCTAAAGAGTGGCCTTCATGATTCCCTATAGGATGAATGGGTCGCATTCGCTGCAGTTTTCCCAGACAATTATTTCGTAAACCAGTATTGAATGAAAATAGCTGTAATAGACCCAGTTTAAGCAATAGTAATTTGGCAAATTTATAAATGAATATTAATTTGACCACCAATATAGTGGTATAGTATGTATTTGAAATTACAGGGATTCCCAAACAACACTGTGGTTCACCATTTTAGTATAAATTCGGGATTATGTAGGAAGAAAAACAATTTTCCGTAATGAATACGTTGTACTTAAGCGGACACGTTGGTGATACCAATATGGCGCCGGCACTGCTTCCCTTGCCCCTCTTCGCCCCTGACTCGGCTTCACTGCCACCAGCAGTTAAGGATACGACGCTGCCGATCTATTCCTCTATATCTGTGGGTGAATGTAAGGTTTTCTATGATACAGAATGGAGCCTGAAGTTAAATCGGAGTACATCAAGATTGAAATCAAGGAAGAGATTTCTCAAATACAACCAAAGCGTGAACCTGTGCCTATTGAATTTGACACGATACAGACACAAGAAATCAAACGTGAGAATATAGACCACATTGATTCCACAGCATGCAGCACCATTCACAACTTGGAGCAAGTTTCAGGAATTTCTGAAAGGAATAACGAAGAAGAGGATCAGCTAATGCAATCACACTCACCTGCTGCATGTACAAGCACATCCTCTACTGGAAACAGTCAACAGCTAACTCGTACTCCAGACGAACAATTCTCATGTGATGTATGTACCAAGAAATTGACCAGAAGATGGACTCTCAAAATACATACGCTCATTCACACTGGAGAAAAGCCATTTACGTGTGATATATGTAGCAAGAAATTTACCAGAAGATGGGATGTCAAAACACATATGCTCATTCACACTGGAGAAAAGAAATTTAAGTGTGATGTATGTAGCAAGAAATATACCAAAAGGGGCAATCTCAAAACACACATGCTCATTCACACTGGAAAGAAGCAATTTAGGTGTGATATATGCAGCAAGAAATATTCACAAAGAGGCAATCTCAAAAAACACATGCTCATTCACACTGGAGAAAAGCCATTTGCGTGTGATAAATGTAGCAAGACGTTTTCTCTAAGACAACATCTCAAAAGTCATATCCTCACTCACACTGGACATAAGCCATTTACGTGTGACATATGTAGCAAGAAGTTTTCCCGAAATGAACTCAAAATACACATGCTCACTCACTCCGGACATAAGCCATTTGCGTGTGATAAATGTAGCAAGACGTTTTCTCTAAGACAACATCTCAAAAGTCATATCCTCACTCACACTGGACATAAGCCATTTACGTGTGACATATGTAGCAAGAAGTTTTCCCGAAAAGAGGAACTCAAAATACACATGCTCACTCACTCCGGACATAAGCCATTTGCGTGTGATAAATGTAGCAAGACGTTTCCTCTAAGACAGCATCTCAAAAGTCATATCGTCACTCACACTGGACATAAGCCATTTTCGTGTGATATTTGTAGCAAGACGTTTTCCCAAGGAGGGAATCTCAAAACACACATGCTGATTCACACTGGAGAAAAGGCATTTACGTGTGATATATGTAGCAAGAAGTTTTCCCAAAGAGGCCATCTCAAAAGACATATCCTCACTCATGAGAGGAACAACCTTTCATAATGTAATGCGTGCACTGAGTCTTTGTCTTGTGTGAGGCTGTTACAACTGAATGCACACACTGGGAAGGTAGGCTCGTAGTTTGACAAGTGAGAGAATAGGAAGATCTATGTGTAGAAATTCCTCTCAGTGACCTTGAAGTCAGGGTATAAATGCACTTTACGTGTATAAACAAATAAAATCCAAACCCTTTTTTTATTGTTCTGAAAAACCACTCAAATTGTTCAGGAATTTACGTTGAATTTTTTTTACATGTCACACGGTAGCCTGTTATAAATGCTTCATAGAGAGACCACCACACATATTTATTTAGTCTGTATGTTGGTACCTATTAATTGTATAAAGAAATGTGTTTAATGATAAATGTTCATTTCAAACTTTCCTACATCTTTACTCTGGTAGGTTTTCACGTATCATCTACTGTAATGGAGATAATCTAAAAAAATTGAGAATGGATTCAAATAAAATACCCCTTAAGTCATTTTTGTAGAAAAACGGGTATAGCCTTTTTATTAGCCAAAGATAGGAGTTTCTAATTTTAATTTTATTAAAATCGTTAGAGCCAATCAAAATTAAAACAATATATTTCATGAAATCTCCCTTAATTTTCTTAGTTACAAAACCAAATTCTCGGCTGTTCGATAAAATTCCGATTAAATCTTTAATACAAAAAATGAACTAGCCTAGATACAATGACCTGTTTACCCATAGACTGACGGAGAGACATCACAATTAAAAATATTTCAGTCAGCTCAGCATTGATATCAAAATGTTCTGTATGATCCAATTTCTCTGTAATAATACTTTACTAATACACATTTACTTAGGCCTACTTACTCAATGGCAATAGACAATTCCTGAGCAAGCTAAAAAAATATTTTTATGGAACCCGAAGGTTCATTGCCACGCTTACCTGAGTCTGCCAATAAACCCTATTCTGTGCTAACTTCACCCACTCATCCCCCACAAATCTTACTTCCCATAAATCCATTCTCAGATTGTCCTCCCACCTACGTACAGGTCTTCCACTTGGTCTTTTCCCTTCGGGTCTCCCAGTCAATACTTTTGAGGTAATTATCCCCATGCATGCAACATGTCCAACCCATTTCATCCTTCGCGATTTAATTACCTTTACTATATCTGGTGAAGTGTACAGGTCCTGAAGCTCGTTATGCAATTTTCTCCAGTCCCCATTGTCATCCCTCTTGTTCCCAAATATTTTTCTAAGCACCCTATTTCGAAACACACTCAGATTATGTTCTTCACGAAAAAAAATAAAAATAAAAAAAAAAAAAAAAAGAGTAAGCGACCATGTCTCACATCCATATAATACAACCGGCAGGATAATAGTCTTATAAATCTTAATTTTTAGATTTCTGGACAGAAGACGAGAAGATAAAATTTTCTGAACTGCTTAATAATAAGCATCATTTCAGTCGACACTCAACTACCTTAATATTATTTATACCAGTAATAACTGTTCCCAGATATTTGAATTCCTCCACTTGTCCGAACGATTTACCAGCTTTTCTAATATTGTATAGTGCTTTATTTTGACGTTCCATGACCAAATACTTAGTTTTTTCTGTATTAATTTCAAATCCAACATCCCTGCAGGCATGTAAAAGACTTTCTGCATTTCTCTCGATTGTGTTCACATCATCGCCCAGTAAGCAAACGTCATCTGCATAAGCTAAAATCAGGTGACTACCATTTAATTCTAGGCGTACCTTGTTTTCCTAATGGCTTATTCCAAAGCGAAATTAAAAAGTAAAGGTGATAGTGCATCTCCTTGCTTCTCATGGCATACCTATCTTACCAATACTTTAAATTATATTTTATAAAGGTGTACTGACAAATAATCTTTTGGAGTCGTGATACTTTATAAGCTAACTGGGAAAACATTATAAGATTTAGAAGAAACTCACGATGCGGGTGTTTTATTCCAGGGCGACGCACTCTAATCGTGAAATGCACCTGAAAGCCACCATGATTTATGACGCAGAGGCCAGAGTGACAATGCTTATATGAGATTTTACAAATTTTATTTTATATAAAAGTAACAAAATACATCTTTTATTTTAATTATTGGAGCTCCATGCCAGCAAAAGATGTCCTGAATATGGTGTTAAGGCACCGAAAGGCCTAGGTGGCGAATCACAATGTATATCATAGTTGAGTAACTGGTATCGCATTTATTTTGTTTCTTTGATGATACATTAGCAAAGAATATAAAAGTGTTAGACTCCAAGAACGACGGGATAAAGTTCGGAGTAATATATCAACACCCGCATATGAGGAAACAGAAGAGGATTTGGAGTGCTTTTCCTAGGTGTTCAACATGGCTATTTTATTAGTCACAGGTACAAATTTAAAAATTTGTATTTTGTAAAGAAATTACAGCCATTTTTTCAAAACTAAAAATTTTGAAGAAAAAAAAAAGTTTCATGAACCAGTCCCCTTAATATTTCAGTTCTAGAAACCAAATTATTGGTGGTCAATAAGATTCCTGAAAAGTGCATAATACAAAAAAGTAAATACAATTAACAGTTATCTGCTAAAAATGCACACAAACACATAAATAAAATAAATCTTTGTTTGCCGGCGAGGTGGCTCATGCTGTAGCGCGTGAGCCTGGCATGCTTGCGGTCCTGAGTGCAAATCTTGGGGCTGGCAGGTGTGTCATTCGTGGTGGACGAAGCCATGGTTTAGGGGGTTTTTCTCGGGGTTCTCCCATTTCCCCCTTTCATTCTACCAACACTCTCCACTTCATCTTACCTTTCCCCCTTTTCATCCTCATCCCGTTTCCACTTCTGGCATCAGGTCTGCTTCAGCAATCGGAGCCCATTGGGGGCCTCTCCCGTTCTCCCCACTGCTTGTGGTCAAGAGGTTGTTGGTGGTGTGTGTCACGAACCTGTCGGGGCTCCCAGTTGGAGGTACACGTGGCATGGTACTAGGCTTGTTGGATGTAGGGGAGTTCCGTGGGGGCCCACGGGGGGCTTTGCGAGTCCGAGGCGGCCTGTGGACACGCAACTCATCCCACCCCGGAGGTAGGTACAATAAGTCGGCAACGGTTGGGGTGCTTAGGGGCATTCCCTCCCCGCCTTAAGGGGCACAAAATAGAATAGAATAGAATAGAAATCTTTGTTTGATTTGATTCATCGTGAAACATATTTTCCCTATGTAATCATGATTTTGATTTTTTGTCATGATCACAATGCTTTCTCTATACTACTTATATGCGAGTAAGTAAAACAATCTGATGTGAAATTCACATAACTTCCTCTGTCCTAATAAAAGTCAGTCTCTTAGTATAATATAGGCAGGCCTATTGTGTACGACATTCTCTTCATGTAAATTGCTCATAAAAAAGAAGAACTTGCCATTACCACATCATATGACATCCACGAAGGATACACAATCCAAGTATAATCTTATTAATGCATTCACTTAACTTGCTTCACTGATCGTGGACAACAATATATCTTTCTCACTTCACACTCTGATATAGAACACGAGGCCGTATTGCAAAAAACGCGTATTCAGTTGTTTCAACCTGATGCAAAGCTTTATTGTTCACCAGGCAAGACTGAGTTTCTGCAAACAGTGAATGGCTTATAACTACCCTTCAGATAAGTTTTTAGAAAAAATGTTTCAAGTAAAAGTTTTAGCTCTCGTGTACAAAGTTCGAACTACATTGTTGTAGCCGTTTCAGAGAAAAATGTGATATTGTAACAAGGGTTCGAAATCAAAACACTTGTCTTCTGATTGAAGAATGAAGGTTCCTTCATTTCGTGTAGCAGTGCTCAATACACAATCAGATAACTCCTCACTGTTCTCCAGTTCACTTGTTCGCTGCTCACTTCCACTGTGCTGATTCCAAGTCACAGCACTGTCTCCGTTCACACACACGGTGTGGACTCCCAAGTCATGGCAACATCACCTCGTCAGGCAATACACAGTCCTCGCTGATGAACCCGTCGCTCTCATCTGTGCGTGCATTCACGAGAACGGTAGTGTCTCACACCAGTCCCTCAGTTCATTGGTTCACTCTCTTCAGTACACACACGCGCATGACCTGGAAGCTTGTGGCGGCACTCAGTCACACCCCTCCCCTCCAGAGTGCATAGTCCACTCACCAAGATGTGTCTCACTAAGCCACACCCTGTCTGTTCATTTAGAAGGCTGCCATCTTTCCAGACGTGTTAATTTCTCGAAGCTCCACGGCATTGTGACAATATATATGGCTCATTCTCCATAAATGGGGCTTTTCACCTTATTTTTTTAAAATATTTCTTTCTGAAATATGTGTAACTTTGTTTATTACTTCCTCTGGTCGTACCATAGGTACTATAGGTAGAGGAAGTATTGTTTTCGACCCCAAAATTAGAAGTTGAGTTTTTAGCATATAAACACGTTTCAAGGCCCCCTGGATCCAAAAATACTATTTTTGGAAACATATCTGTGTGTCAGTGTGTCTGTCTGGAATGTCTGTGAACAGGCTAGCTCGAAAACGGAAAATCGTATGGAAACAAAATTTCATATTTGGGTCAGGTACTTTCTGAACATGTGAGATGAAGATTGGCGACAAGTTTCTCTTATTTTTAAGGGAATTTTACTTGAAGAATTTTTCGTTTTTCGCGATTTTCTCGAAAACGGCACTAACGATTTTCCTTAAATTTTGCACTTGGGTTGCTTATACTAAGAGCTAAAACTTTTATTTGAAACATTTTTTCGAACAAATTCTCTGATGGGTAGTTATGAGCCATCCACTGTGAATACACGCTCTTTGCAATACGGCCTCATGTAACGGAAAGTCGTATGAAAATAAAATTTTGTATTTGGGTTAGATACCTTCTGAGGCTGTGACACGAAGAGTGGTGACAACGTTCCTTTACTTTTAAGGGGACTTTACACGAATAAATCTTTGTTTGTCACGATTTTCTCAAAAACAGCTCAAACGATTTCCTTTAAATTTTGTACATGGAGTGCTTATACCAAGAGCTAAAACTTTTATTTGAAACTTTTTTCAAAAATGATTCTCTGAAGGGTGGTTGAAAACTACCCACAGTTTGTAGATACTCTGTCTTGCCTGGTGAACAACTCAATAAGCGGACATTCACGGCCTCTTATTCTACCGGTATATAAGTACATGAAGTGAGAAAGATGTTGTTGGCCATGCTTACAGTAAAGAAATATATGAGGGGAATATTCATTTCGGAAATTATTCTGAATGGCGGAAAGTTCAATAAACGTTTGTAGTCACTTTATTTTTTTATTTTTTATTTTTTTAAAGTTTGTCCATAGCTTGTGTTTTTAGTCGCGACATTCAAATGAGGGGCTAGAAGGTATTTACAGCATAATTAGCGTAAAATTGTGTCTTGCGATTCTGTACAAGGATATATGAATACTGCTAACTTTTATTTGGGCAGAGGAAGTTATGTGACTTTCACATCAGATTTTATTTTAGAAGTGTAGAGTGAGATTAATTACCTTACCTTATTAGTCTAGCTCAGTATTAATTTTATCATTTCTTAATTTAACACTTGAATTAGATATAAGAAACCATTATAATATTTCAATAATACTTTCAATATTATTTCTGTAATAGGCAACCAATAAAAGAAATAGGAGTTTTCAGTAAGCAAAAAAAATTATTAAGTGCCAGTATGGTACTTTATGAGATTGTGTGGGGGACGAAAAATGTCTGTCCGTCCGTCCGTCCGTGTGTCTGTACGCGCTCTAACTCAAATACGCTTTTTCAGATTTTCATGAAACTTGGAAAACACATTTATAATGTCAATGGAAAGAACCCTATTGATATTGAACCAAATCGGTTCACCGGTACCGGAGTAAAACCCAATTTAGTGTATATTTTAAAGGCCCCATAACTCACATACCGGTACGCTTTATCGGATTTTCATGAAACTTGGAATACCTATTTATAATGTCCATGGGAAGATGTCTGTTGATATTGGACCAAATCGGTTGGCCGATACCGGAATAATACCCAATTTGGTGCCTTTTTATGGTATTATATAGCAAAAGGTGCGATAACTCAAATACGCTTTATCGGATTTTCATGAAAATTGGTATATACATTTATAATGTACGTAGCCTACTTATTTTGGGCCAAATCGGTTGACCGGTACCAGAGTAACAACTAATTAAAGGTCACTTTTTTTAAAATCATATCTATACAACAATGTCGCATTTTTAATCATTTGGGGGCTTTGTCTGCAGTGCAGTCAGATGTTTGTTTACTTGGCTCATGTACTTGAAAATAAGTACTATCAAATACTATTACTGTGAAATAATTAGCGGAGTTATATGCCACTGAATTTTGTGAAATGTTGACGTATTTTAAGAATTTCAAGTTGTAGGCCTAATATATTTAGATTTGACAAATAACAATATTCCTTCACATAAGCTTATCAAACTACATCGTCAAATTGACTGAGTCAACCGAATGGTAACGTCTTGGATTCAGCGAAAGCATACTGGCACTTTGTTATATCAGTTTACCTGATTTTATTATATATTAATTTATTTTATGGAATTGGTGATTTATTCCATGGAGTTGATGAATTTCTAGTAAAAGCTTGCATATGGCTTCAAGAGTTAGGTTAGGATATCACTTATTCATCAAATGTGACATGCCTGGAATTCTGTTTTCATCTTCAATAAAAACGTAAATTGGATCAGCATGTGGTTTCTTTCACAACAAGAGTAAACGACATGTCCGGCACTCTTTTGGATGTATTTCTCCTTGCATTCAGAGAAACCAATATATGATTGAATACTGAATTTCCCTTTGTCCATGGAGTTGACATAAAACTGGGTTTCACATTTCCGTCAAAAAATTCCAGAAATTAGTTAGCTTTTTTTAACAGTTTCAAATAATGCATGTGTTTGAATATAGTATAGGCTATAGGGAAAAAAAGTTACATTAAGGCCCAGTTGCATAAAACATTAATCGAAGTTTAAGCGCTGAAACTAATCTACAGTCAATCTAAACTTAGAATTTTGGTTGTATAAAAGCTAATCCAAGATTAATTCACCTTGATCTAAGATCAGATTTAACCGGCAAACTTTCTAAGGTTAATCTGTATGAACTTAGATTAGCAAAGATACGAAATTGCATTTATATATTTTTTAAATATATAAAACTGAAATGGTAAGTCGTTATGTATTTAATTCCTTGTATAGAGAATTTGTATGGAATTTTCGCATTTCAACCATTCGCTAAACGCATTGTTTCGAGCTTATGAGCTTATGGTTCATCCGTAAATGAAGATTTTGAGTTTCCCCGGGACCTTCGTGTATTTCAACACAGAACTCAGTAACACCACTTTAAAATGAGATTTCGATTAAGTCAATTTATAGTCGAGGAACTAGAACAAAGACTGCATCCACAGCTAGAAACTCAGACTAAAAGCAATCATGCATCGAATTCAATGTTTATGATTCTGCTCACCCTGCGATTCTTTGCAATGGTTGCTTCCGGATGGTAATTGGGAATATTTTCCATGTGAATAAAGGAACTGCAAGTAGAACCATACAAGAAGTAGCAAGAGAAATTGAAAATTTAAGACCCCAGTTCATCAAGATGCCTACTGACGAGAATGAAAAGAGCCGATGATTTTATGACATGTGTAATTTTTCTTTTAACAATTAGCTGTAAAAACAACAGACAATTACGTAATATTAACTGAGACAAAAGAAAATCGAATAGCGTAGACCACTGGCATTCGATGCGATAATATTATGTATTTCCCTCGAACTTGGCGCTGTTGTCAAACGTCTTTCTGTGATCTTTGATTAGCACTAAACCAAATTCGTGTGATCTACGATTAGCGTTATACAACTCAAGCAGCGAATTAATCTAGGTTAAATTCTGAACTTCGATTAAAACTGAACTACAGTTAGCGATTTTTATGCAACTGGGACTAAGAAAACTAAATATTTGAATTGAAGTTATTATATTTCAAAGATATGATTTTGAGCTGGTTACATTCCATGGAGTTGGTTTTGAGCATATAAAACAGCTCAGAAATACAATTCTTTTCAACGGAGAGAGACAAAATAAGTAGGGGAGTTTTAAAGCATAAAAGTTAGTTACCATGAGAATGAAACAGCATAATAATATTCATAATTACACTTAATATTTGCTAGTTACATAAAATGACCTGTTTTTGGAGAATGACCCATATAAATTAAATTAACCTTAAAAATAAGAAAAAGTCTTTGTCAATCCTCGTGTCCTAGAATAAACCTAACACGAGTTAAAAAATTTTGTTTTCATACAATTTTCTATTCTGGAGCTAAACTTTTCACAGGCACACAAACACACACACATGTTTCTGAAAATATCTAACTTAATACCTTGTGTTGCAGATGTACTTGGTGGGTCACATGCCCCCGGGTGTGGACGAGAGACTCATTTATCAGCAACAAGACGTCTTCCAGGGCAGGTTATATGCACACGGCATAGTTGGACGGTTCTTTGGTCACCTCCACTCAGATTCCTTCCACATCATCTATGATGAAAACGGTAAGAGCAAAGTCCCAGATCCAGGAAAGTTGTCCCATAAAGGACGTGAAGGCACTTAGGTATATGGGACTACCTTTGTGGTCCATGGTTAGCGTCACTGGTTACAGATCCGCAGGTCCAAGTTTGATCCCCATTACCAGCTCAAATTTTTCTGAGGAATGGGGTGCACTCAACCTCATGATACAACCTGAGGAGCTATTTGATTAAGAAGTAGCAGCCCCGGTCATGGAAACCATCATTAATGGCCATGGGTGTCGGCATGCTCACCAAATGCCCCACAATCCTGGCATCGGCCTATGGTAGGCCTAGACCCTCCAAGAATGTAGCGCCATGGAGTATAGTTTAGTTTAGTTTAGTTTAGTTTTATCATGTATGAGATTATATGCAAACTTCATTAGTACTTATCATTGGTAGATACGGGGGAGGGACCGTAGGGGCTGTGGCTTTCTTTTTCATTGATCTGACTTTTATTATTTGTTGAAAGTAATTATTTAATAAAATAGAAACATTTATGTAGGCCTAATCAGCCTATTTCAACAAGTTGGTTCTGAAATGCAAGTTGGATAGTACCTACATACATGATGTTCTAGACATCATGTTGCCATGACAACCCAGTTGTTATCTTTAATTATTATTACAAATGATTATTCGATTTTCTTGTGAATTATATCAGACCAGAAATCAGTTTAACTTAAAGATAAAAAGTTTTATATTTAATTAATGACTTTAATACTGTAATACATAAAACCGACAAATTTCTCAACAAAACTAAAATTCTGAGCTAAACTAGAATCTGTAGAAGAATGTGCTGGAATCGCCCATAGGACCTAAAAACTCCTGATTTTTTTTTTTTTTTTAAATTTCCAAGAAGGACCACTGGACCCCCTTTTTTGTTGGATATTCCATACCCTCCCTCCGCTAGCAAATTTTTGTTTGTGTCGCCGTGACCCAGGAATATCCCAGCCATTCAGATACTAGGTTAAACAATAGTGAAGGTCACCAGTTCTGCTGGATCCTATAAGCCAGCGGCTCAGTCGAAATAGATTGGGACTTTCCTTGCTTTTTGTTTATTATTAAGTGCCAGAATGGGACACGTGAGATTGTATGGTGGACAAGAAATATAGGTCCATCCGTCCAAGTGTTTGTATGCGAAATAGCTCGAATATGCTTTATTTTATTTTCATTAACCCTTTCAGAGCTGAGATTTTAGCATTGAAATAAGACAGTCCAAAAACATCAGAGGCTCTTAATCTAAAATCGATAAGGAAAATTTCAGTGGAATACCTTGTTTCCCTGAACGACACTGTAACAGACAAACAAAAGTCCTCGTGTTTTACATAATCTTACATCTCCACTTTTATACAATTCTTGAGACAATCTATTTGTATGTCAGTGGTAAATTTGGTATATGCATTTATAGCATCCAAGGGATAAAGCTATTGTTTTTGGACCATTTGGGTTGTCATCGTACTGGACACAAGTAACTTGTCTTCTCCTTCTACCACACAACGATCCTAAGCGGTGGACGTAATTTGCATGTCATACCCAGAAGTTGTCAATTTTATAGCAAACACACAAAAAAGAAATCCGGAAAGCTCCCCAGGATATTGTCCTCAAAGAAATGGCACCTACACTTCCCCTTCCCTGTGCCACATATTACAATATCATTACAAAAATTATTATTAGGCCTACCGCTGTAGACAATACCGAGGTGTCTTTTATAGACTTAGCTCAATCCCTTATTTCAAAATGGTTATTTGAAAGTTTCAAGTTTATAAAGGGCAATTTGAGTGTTATTTCAATAGCTATTAAAGAGCTTCAAGAACCTACATTATGTAATTCAAACCATAAACATTATTGCCGTGTAATGAAATTATTCGAGCACATCTGGAACCAATAATGGAACGAGTGAAACAGAAGTTACGCAGTGTTTCTGATAAGAAACAGCTGAAAGTGATGCGTCACGTAGTAAGTTAATTTAAAAACAAACAAGTATCAATACTTATGAGGTTATGGCCCTCCGTTATGAGTTTCATAGACTGCAAAGGTGTTGGCTCTTGTAGTGGTAGCGAGAGTACGATACACAAGTAGTTAGCAATTGTTCTGCCTCTGTGCTCTTTGTAATGAGATAAAATATGCTCTAAGCAATGTAGCTTTTCTTGCTACTTCTTTAGTTATACATGAAATACAAGAAAATCTCGAAGTATGCTGTATTGTACTGGTTGAGGCACTGCACTACAAACTGGAAGGTCACGGGTTCGATTTCCGATGAGGTCTTTGGAGTTTTTCAATTGGCCTAATCCTTCTGGTGGCACTATGGCCCTGGTGTCAACTCTGCCTCTAACAGAAATGAGTACCAGGAGCAATCCTGGGGGTAAAGGTGGCTGGGGCATAAGGCTGACAACCTTACCGCCTTCACATGTCTAAAAATATGGGAGCCTCAACCTCCTGGAACCCTCTGGGCCTCCATGGTCTCCATAGGGATCACTTTACTTAACAAGAAAATCTCACATTTTGTTTTTGTTTTACTCTTAAGCAATTTTGGCAATTCAGTATTAGACTTACAACTAAATCCTAGAAGCTGTCAGGATTCTTCACACTCACGTCATTTTTGCTCATATTTACAGTAGGCCTACTATTATTATTACCATATAGAAAAATATTATTTCAAAAGGTTCACTTTTACTTATGACAAAAACTTCTGACCAAAATGATCTGTATTGGTCTATCAGGTAGTTGAAAGGTCCTGGTCTTTTTTATAGCTTGATGTAATATTACTATAGCCAATGGAAGTAAAGTGAAGGTAACGCTTTGATAATTTTATTCTTTTTGAGAATTATAAGGAAGTCTGACTACAGTATCATTTAAGGCATCGTTTCTACACAAATATGTATTAAGTTAATATTGATGGTTTTTTTTTCAGGTGTTCCAGTGTCGTGGATTTTCATTTCCCCAGCAGTTTCACCAAAAGGAACAATAAGTGGCCCAAACAACCCAGGACTCCGCCTCTATAAGTTTGATGCCAACAGTGGACAGGTAATTGTTACAGGTGTGATTCAATATTTCTTTCCTCAGCAGTGAAATGTTCTATATTGACTATTGGAAAGCTTCCCACCACTGGGGTGATAATTCACATAGGATATATTGGACGTATGTAAACTGGCTGTACGTATATTTTTACCTTGAAAACAAGATAACTATGTATTACCCATGTGCCATTTCTTGGGCACTGGACTTACAGGGAAGTGAGGGTTGGGGGAACAAAACATAGCTAGTCCGCCAGTCTTTCTGCAGTGTTGTCAACCAAAGAAATCACATTTCACCAGAATCACGCGTATGGTAATGTGATTGCACTTACCTTCACAAACTAAGAATGTACGAACTGCACATGTATCACAGCTAACAACAAGAGATTGTGAATGAACTGAATGTAGGCCTAACAGTAAAAATGTATGATAAAGATTGTTGCAAAGAATTCCGTTAGAATTCTGTTTAATTTACAATAGTCTTTTTCTTTCATGCTGTCCATTATTTGGAAGTTTTAATTCTTGTTGGGGATACATTTCTGTGTCCGCTTCCGTTTTTGAGAATGTCCGCTATTTTTGAAGAATTTTATCATAAGGGCCAATGTTATTTTGCAGGGGAATTTAAAAATGTCCGCTATTGACAGAAGTCCGCTGTTGGGAAGTGTCCGTTAAGGGAAGTTTCACTGTATTGTGATGTCAGGATTATATTATCTTGATATATTAAGATGTTATGTACCATTTGCAGGCAAATATAAGACTCGAAATAACGTGAATTTCGTAAATAAAACCACAAATGCCGTAACCTGCAAAATAAAACCTATTTTTGGTATTTTTTTCATTTTCCCCCAAAAACTAGTACAGGAATCACATTGCTCACACAAAATGCACGGGACAAAAATAACGGAACAGTTATTTTAAAGCTGTTTCAGCAAAATAACAGCTTCATTAGGGGTCCCAGACGTCCCGGTTTTTTAGTTATTTCAGACTGTGACGGGCTTTTCTTACTTTATGCTATAAAGTTCCTTAAATTCTTGGATTAAATCTTCGCCAAAATTCTGTGACGACTAATATGTGATTATTCTTAATCGTAGTATATAAGTTTACTGAACTCCTACAAAACAAGGTCACGCATGCACCTGTCGTGTCATCATAACACTGCCTGCATAGTCCACATTCCAACGTTCAGTACAACTACCTTTGACACCGGGTGATTGCAAACTTCCTACTCTCAGTCTACTTTCTCTCTCTTTTAACAATTTACCCAGTCTTGATAATATTGATGAAAATTTATATTAACGGGCGCCATCATCAATACGCTTCCTCTTTTCTTTTTGTTATGTATCAGCCCAGACACAAATTAAATTATAGATACACAGACTATGTACCTACATGCCCCTCGACTAGCTTTTAAATAACAGTGGAGACGGGAGTTGGGTTCGGATTTATCTTTCTTTTATTATTTTGCTTCTTCTTTTTCTCCTTTTTTCAATACTCACTACCAAAGTATGTAACTTAGCACAAAAACCAGCTACTCTCAAACCATTATAAGGATAAGGGTCAAAAATCTGAACTTCACGTTAATTTACTTTGCATAACAATAACCATAATTTATTTAATATATTATTTTTTTTTTTCTTTTTTCAACAATAACAATCTTATATACAATAAATTACATTTACACTACATTAACCATTCAACACTTTTATTGGTAGGATAATATTTGATTATTCAAGGTTAGTATACCCAATTTTAACTATATAAGTACGTTCTCTGTTCAACAATAACAAATCCTTAATTAATTACTTTAATTTTCTTTCTTTTTTTTTCAGGTATCTACTAGAACGTCTTGTATTGTTCTTCTAATTTACTACTGACTTGTGCAGTCATTTACATTTGCAACTTCAGGATAGCTCAATATATATATTATACTGGGTGTTGTTTTTTTCTCTTGAATAAATAAAGGTTTTCAATTCATAATCCAGTCCTTACTCTACAGATTACACTCAATAATCCCACCTATGTCTCCTATATTAGTCTATTTGTCAGCTTAGTCCATGAAGAATTGTATTTAAAGATAGATAGAAAAGACAGTCTCACGAAGAAAGAAATAGAAGTTTAGGCCTATACCCACAGAGTGACTGTGGCGATAGACCACCGATACAGGAGCGACGTCTAGATCTTGAGTTACAAACAATCTGACTCCTCTCCTGCAACCGGGAAAATATTAATGGGCCGCAGACAAAAATACAATTTTGTAAATCGACGTCAGAGGTCCCTGACACTCTCTCCTAGAGGCACGTGGGGCCGTTGTTCGCCTCCAACATCGATGGCTTTCACAATCTCTCATAAATTTCCTTTCTTTATATGTTACTGGTATAGGCCTTGCCTACTACCAGATTTTATTTGTTTGATTCGGGATACTTCCGGCGTTCCCTCACCTCACCCTTACAATCTCTAGTACTTGCTAATAAACTACTTATCATCAGTACACTACTCGCAATTTCCTATTCTCCTCTTTCTAACCTAACCAATCATTTGTTGTTATCTTTCAACTCACTCTCCTCTTTCTAACCTGACCAGTCATCAGCTATTATCTTTTAACCCCTTTCTTTCTTTAAGTAGAGTTCCCTTCAGCTTATACCATTGATTTAATTCACTCGGTGGTTATTCTAGTTTTCCTACTTCTTACGTTACTACTCTTTAGCATGGGCACCCAATCTTCTTTTGTCTCTAAATTCCCTAGAATTCTAACTGAAACTAATTCACGCCCAGATTAGTAAGCTTCTCTATAACCCCCTTTAGTGACTTCTACTTCTACCCTAACATGTAAATTTTCCAATGGTACACCCCTAATGCACTACCACTCGTAGGCCTTCTTTTGCCCTTCAATCTTTCCACTTCTTATCCCCCTCTACCATGTTCCATACACCTTCGCTTGTAGATAAATCTCTAAAAAAAAACATAACTTAACATTACAGGCCAGCATGAAATCTATTTATAGATAGTCACCCGTCACCTGAAAGAAACCCAAGAGGGAGGGGCCCTCGTAAGAAGTACTAAGCATGCCCCTTAATTACTTTTCTTCCTTACTCCCCTCGCGTCCTGTCTCAAAAATAACAAAGTTTATATGAGCATCACCAATTGCCCCTAGCTATGTATTCATTCGTGGAACAATCACCCAAAAAAACTTAAAGTGAAGAGATATATCTGTGGCATTCAGTTGTTAGGCTCTAGACTGCTCTTTTATAATTAATTTAGACCAGAAATAGAAAATAGTTGGATTACTGGATTTCATCACTTTACTTCTAGAATTCTCACTTCTATGTTTCTATTCTATTCTATTCTATTATTCCATACGGTGTCTAATCGCCATACATGACTTAGAAACCATCCTTAAAAAAAAAAGGATATCTCAATTTTCTCACTCCCCAAACAATAAGAAAAAAAGTCTAGACGCTTATACTCAACCAGTGATGTCCAACTTATCCTCCGATCCTGAGTTGTCTTCCATTACTTCCTGATGTCCATATCTGCTCTTATTCAGAGCGAGCAGTCACGACTCACTCTCACAGCTGATGTTCGCTGTAGCGGTGTCTCGTACTGGCCGACTTGGTGTATTCTTCTGATTAATGACTATCTCCATATAGTCGTGTCAAGGAAGTTCACAACCAGAATTTCCTTTAGATGAAAGTCTGACACACCATTATGCCAGAACGCCTCTACCGCTGTCACACATCCCAATCTCGTCTTCTCCCTTCTGCCTTTTCAACTTCTCTCTCTCGTGGTCAGGCACGTACTCCTAACCGTCTTTCAGGTTCCGCACGTCTGCCTCGTCGATTCACCGTCGACGCATGCGCACCTCTCCTTTTCTGTAATTCAAATAAAATTCAGGGCAGTATCGATAATCATAAAAATGTTCAATATCGATTAGTTGCGGTCCCCCAACCCTTCCTTTGTTTAGGAATGGTCTCCTATCGTTGATTATGCACGTCGCTATTTGCGTCGTTACATTCTTCCCTCACTCACCATAAAAAAAATAATGTTGACACAGGTCACATTCATTTTTTTTTTTTTTTGTGCGTGTCTCTTTTACCAGCCTTAAAGAATGTTTATCCAGGAACAAAGGGTTTCAAGTCTTTGACGTGCCACTTCCCCAACTTTTTACCAAAACGGTTTGTCAGTTCGTAGCTATTTTCACTGAACTTTTTCTTTATAATATAGGGCCCGACAAACTTTGCACTTAAACCTGCTGTATAAGCTTGTGAGGCATCACTTAATTTAAAGTTTCTTCTTAACACTAGATCTCCTGGACGAAATCTCATCTCTCTCCTCCGAAGATTATAATAATGACTCGAATTCTTATAGGCGGTTTCTAAGTTATGTCTAACCATTAAACGTACCGTTTTCAATTTATTGAGTCTCTCCACCCAAAGTTTTGGAATTTCTTTATGAATCGGTTGGTTTTCCACCTTTTCAATCCTACTGATAATTTCAGGCTCCTTCCCATAATTTAGCATATAAGGAGTGCATCCAGTGGAACTATGCTTAGCCGTATTTATAGCAAAATTAAATTCTCTCAAATACACATCCCAAACTGTCTGATCCTTTTGAATATAACTAGAAATCATTGTTTTCAATACTCTATTGACTCTTTCTACTGGATTTCCTTGTGGCGAATATACAGGTAAATAACAAGGAGTTATATTAAAAGCTTTAGCTATCTCTCGCATTAATTTACTAGTATATTGCGGTCCATTATCCATCAGCAAATATCCCGGAATTCCCCATTTAAGGATAATCAATTCATAAAATGCTTCCGTAACTGCTCTACTGGTTGCTTTCCTTAACGCTTTACACTCTACATATTTGGTAAAGGTGTCCTGAAATACTACAATGTATCGGTTCCCTTTTTTGGAACGTGGGTAAGGTCCCAACAAATCAGTAGCTACAGTCATCCAAGGTTTCTCTTTCTGGTAAAAATGCATTGGTCCTGCTTGAGCCGTCTGTAACACTTTCTGTCTCTGACATATTTCACAAGCAGTAACATACTTAGCAACATCTCTAAACATTCCCGGCCAATAATACTTGTTTGCTATTCTAAAGAAAGTTTTAGCTATCCCCATATGTCCTGCAGTAGGTGCATCATGACATTCCTGTAATACTTTAATCCTATAATCTTGCGGAATAACTAATTTCCACCTATTCACTGTTCCCTCTAAAGTTTGTTCTAACTGATCTAATCTTAAATGGTACAACTTCTCATCTACGACCTTCCAATCTGGCCAAAATTTAGGTTTACTTTGTACTTGCTCCTTCCGCTTAATATACCAAGCATCTTGTATATTTTCCCATTCCACTACTTCAGAGTTATCAGTCAACAAGAGGCAAAATTCTTCCTCTACCGTTTTCTCTTGAACTTTCCCTTCGTGTATTCTAGATAAAGCATCCGGAACTTTTTGTAATCTACCAGGCCTATGTATTACTTCAAAATCATACTCCTGGAGCAATAAACTCCACCTAGCTAATCGTCCGGTCGGATTCTGTAATGTGTTTAACCATTTCAGAGCAAAGTGATCAGTATATACTTTAAAATGATAACCTTCCAAATAAGGACGAAACTTTTGAACTGCCCACAATATAGCTAACAATTCCTTCTCAACTATTGCCCATTTTTGCTCGCCTACCGTTAAAGTTCTACTAGCATAAGCTATTACTTTTTCCTCTCCTTCCTCTCCTGTCTGAATTAATGCTGCTCCTAGTCCTGAAAAACTAGCGTCGGTCTGTAACACTAGGGGTTTAGTATAATCTGGACAAGTTAATATAGGACTACTAGATAATTTCGATTTTAATTCATCAAAAGATTCCTGACATTCCTTAGTCCAACGCCATTTCTGATTCTTTTTCAGAAGTGCAGTGAGGGGCTTTACAACTTCAGAAAAAAATGGAATGAATCGTCGGTACCAAGAAGCCAATCCTAAAAATGCTCGTACTTCCTTGACTTTTGTAGGGGCTGGATACTCAAGGATACACGAGATTTTATCTGAATCTACAGCAATTCCTAATGGAGTAATGATATGACCCAAATATTTTAATTCACTTCTGCAAAATTTTGATTTTTCCCTATTAATTTTCAGGTTAGCTTTTCTTAATTTCTCTAAGACTTTTTCTAACAAGGACAAATGTTCTTCAAATGTCTCGCTAATAAGTACTATATCATCCAAATAACAAAAGCATTTCTCTCCTATCTCTTCTCTTAATATAGTATCAACTAATCTTTGAAACGAGGCTGGTGCGTTATGGATTCCAAAAGGCATAACTCGAAACTGATACAATCCTCTACCAGGTACGGTAAATGCTGTTTTTTCTTTACTTGCTTCATCTAATGGAACTTGCCAATACCCATTTTTCAAATCTATTGTACTGATATACCTAGCATGTCGTAATTTACTCAAAACATGTTCAATGTATGGCAAAGGATAACTATCTCTTTTAGTACAATTGTTTACTTTTCTGAAATCTACGCAGAACCTCCATGTTCTATCTGGTTTCTTTACCATAACTACCGGAGACGACCAAGGTGAATTTGAAGGCTCTATAACTTTTTCCAATAACATTTTATCTATTTCCGCGTGTATAACTTTTTCCAAAATGGGTGATACTGGATAATATCTTTGTTTTATAGGTTTTGCATCGCCTGTATCAATAACATGAGAAATCAGATCGGTAAGTCCAGTACACTGATCAAATTTCTGTAACTGATTTTCCAAAAACACATTCAATCTGTCCCTTTCCTGAGGTGTAGGTAAAGTAAGAATATTATGTAGTTGATCTTCTTCTTTTAAATCTATAGCCTTAACAAATTGAAAAATTTTTGCTGGTTCATCTTTGAAATACCAAGTCCCATCTTGCAAATCTACTACTAACCCAATTTGTTTCAAAACGTCCATGCCCAGAATCATATCTACTGCTAAATTTGGCATAATTTTACATTTTATCTGAAAAATCCTGTCCTGCAATTTCATCTCAAAAGTTCTCTCTCCTGTTATAGAACTATAAGTTTTATCTGCTAATTGCACCACCCTAACTTCAGATTCTTCTACTGCTAAATCTAACATTTTACATAAAAAGTCACCTTTCTCTCCCACATAAGTTTTATCTGAACCGGAATCTATTAAAGCAATAAATGTAATATCCTCCAGCAAAATTTCAACAAAACATCTATCTCCATTAACTAAATCTGTAGGATTTATATTTAACATCACACAAGCCTGATTTTTAGTTAATTGTCATAAGGGATTTGTAGGCCTAACTTTTCTTTCTTGGGGCATCCTACAATCAATAGACCTATGTCCAAGCTTATTACAATTATAACATTTAATCGTAGCGCGTGGAGTAACTCTACGAGGTGCTTTACACTCGAACTGCCTATGTCCTGTTTTATCACAATTCCAACATCGCTGATTATTTGAAAAACGCAAAGTGGTGTTTTTACCATTATCCCTCGACTCATCCTGTCTCTCTTTATTTTCTATTACTTTAACCATTCTAGAATCATTTACAGGACTTGAATTCCGTTCCTTATCCCACGTCTTTGCAGAAAAACTAACATTGGGTTTCTTTTGTAACTCGGACGATGGAAGTTCCTGTTTTCCCTGAATTCCTAGCGCTGTATGAACTGAAGGTATAACAACTTGTCTCTGAGGTTTATAAGCCGTTTCTTTAATTGTAGCTCTAACCTGCGTTGGAGGAGGAATATATCTCTCAGAATCTAACAATATTTGTTCATACTGTCTACCTACACGTATTAAATCTGTTATAGTTTGAATCTCTGCAGGTCTAAGGTACAATTTTACATCAGGACGCAAATTTTTGATAACAGTCTTCATCATTTGTTGAGGACTCATTGGAGTACTCAGCCTCCTCATTAACGTTTGAATAGCATTAACATAATCAAAAATCGATTCTTTGGGACCTTGCGTTCTCTGTCTAATCTCATCCAAAAGCGAGTCTTCCTCATCAATAGGCAAATAATATTCTCTAAATTCTTTCAAAAAAGCTTCCCATGTAGGCCAATCTGTTAATCTGTTCCTGTACCAAAGCAAAGCTGAATCTTGTAAAATTTCGGGTAATACTGACAATAACTCTACACCCTGTAACTTAGAACTTTGTTTTAAATCTTCCAATCTCTCCAAAAATAAGTAAATACTATCCCCAGGTTTGAATTTAATGTTCCATTTACGAACCAGATCCAAAGTATTTGGTTTATGTGGCTCTAACTGAATTGTAAACGAGGGTACTACTGGTACAACTTCTTCTGAATCAGCTACCGCCATGGCCTTCCTACGCATTAACTTAACCCATGTATACACTACATCTCCATATGAATCTTGTGGAATCGTTATATTATGTTCAACTAAATCTTCTTCCAAAACTTCCTGACTCAGAGCAAAAGCCGTAATTAACACTTGAAATGACTGAGGGTTCTTACGGGCATAATCTAACAAGCGTTGTCTTAACTCATCCCTTGTACCTGTGGTCGGTAACTTTACTCTATCACATTCTGCCTCTAAATCCGCCTTCCTCAACTTCCTAATAGCTTGGGTTAGCTCAGCTGCTCTTATTTGTGCATACGGATCAACATAAGTAGCCATATTTATATATTAACAATACCACTGGAAAAAAAAGATTAGAACACACAATAGTTCAGTCGTCTGTCTTAGTCATCTATAGAAGTCCTTACTTGTCAATAGTCATTATTCTTTTCCCAAAAATATGTTATTATTATTATTTATTTTTTTTGAGAATAAATTTCAGTTATACTAACCTAACTCCCAAAATTCTTTTAACCCTATCTCGCCTCACGTTAGGATATCAAACTATCACTGCCTCACGCTATGGGCTATCATAATATGGAACTTCAACTGAATAAAGGTTTCTTTTTTTTTTTTTTTTTTTTTTTTTTTTTTAACAATTTTAACTAAATTAAGTTGCAACAATTAGCAATACTGTTTTGTTTTAACACTACTCAGCCCCACGATATGGGCGCCAAAATTTTGAAGGGGACTTCTCGTTAACTTTACTTTAAGTAACAACGACCGTAATTTATTTAATATATTATTTTTTTTTTTCTTTTTTCAACAATAACAATCTTATATACAATAAATTACATTTACACTACATTAACCATTCAACACTTTTATTGGTAGGATAATATTTGATTATTCAAGGTTAGTATACCCAATTTTAACTATATAAGTACGTTCTCTGTTCAACAATAACAAATCCTTAATTAATTACTTTAATTTTCTTTCTTTTTTTTTCAGGTATCTACTAGAACGTCTTGTATTGTTCTTCTAATTTACTACTGACTTGTGCAGTCATTTACATTTGCAACTTCAGGATAGCTCAATATATATATTATACTGGGTGTTGTTTTTTCTCTTGAATAAATAAAGGTTTTCAATTCATAATCCAGTCCTTACTCTACAGATTACACTCAATAATCCCACCTATGTCTCCTATATTAGTCTATTTGTCAGCTTAGTCCATGAAGAATTGTATTTAAAGATAGATAGAAAAGACAGTCTCACGAAGAAAGAAATAGAAGTTTAGGCCTATACCCACAGAGTGACTGTGGCGATAGACCACCGATACAGGAGCGACGTCTAGATCTTGAGTTACAAACAATCTGACTCCTCTCCTGCAACCGGGAAAATATTAATGGGCCGCAGACAAAAATACAATTTTGTAAATCGACGTCAGAGGTCCCTGACACTCTCTCCTAGAGGCACGTGGGGCCGTTGTTCGCCTCCAACATCGATGGCTTTCACAATCTCTCATAAATTTCCTTTCTTTATATGTTACTGGTATAGGCCTTGCCTACTACCAGATTTTATTTGTTTGATTCGGGATACTTCCGGCGTTCCCTCACCTCACCCTTACAATCTCTAGTACTTGCTAATAAACTACTTATCATCAGTACACTACTCGCAATTTCCTATTCTCCTCTTTCTAACCTAACCAATCATTTGTTGTTATCTTTCAACTCACTCTCCTCTTTCTAACCTGACCAGTCATCAGCTATTATCTTTTAACCCCTTTCTTTCTTTAAGTAGAGTTCCCTTCAGCTTATACCATTGATTTAATTCACTCGGTGGTTATTCTAGTTTTCCTACTTCTTACGTTACTACTCTTTAGCATGGGCACCCAATCTTCTTTTGTCTCTAAATTCCCTAGAATTCTAACTGAAACTAATTCACGCCCAGATTAGTAAGCTTCTCTATAACCCCCTTTAGTGACTTCTACTTCTACCCTAACATGTAAATTTTCCAATGGTACACCCCTAATGCACTACCACTCGTAGGCCTTCTTTTGCCCTTCAATCTTTCCACTTCTTATCCCCCTCTACCATGTTCCATACACCTTCGCTTGTAGATAAATCTCTAAAAAAAAACATAACTTAACATTACAGGCCAGCATGAAATCTATTTATAGATAGTCACCCGTCACCTGAAAGAAACCCAAGAGGGAGGGGCCCTCGTAAGAAGTACTAAGCATGCCCCTTAATTACTTTTCTTCCTTACTCCCCTCGCGTCCTGTCTCAAAAATAACAAAGTTTATATGAGCATCACCAATTGCCCCTAGCTATGTATTCATTCGTGGAACAATCACCCAAAAAAACTTAAAGTGAAGAGATATATCTGTGGCATTCAGTTGTTAGGCTCTAGACTGCTCTTTTATAATTAATTTAGACCAGAAATAGAAAATAGTTGGATTACTGGATTTCATCACTTTACTTCTAGAATTCTCACTTCTATGTTTCTATTCTATTCTATTCTATTATTCCATACGGTGTCTAATCGCCATACATGACTTAGAAACCATCCTTAAAAAAAAAAGGATATCTCAATTTTCTCACTCCCCAAACAATAAGAAAAAAAGTCTAGACGCTTATACTCAACCAGTGATGTCCAACTTATCCTCCGATCCTGAGTTGTCTTCCATTACTTCCTGATGTCCATATCTGCTCTTATTCAGAGCGAGCAGTCACGACTCACTCTCACAGCTGATGTTCGCTGTAGCGGTGTCTCGTACTGGCCGACTTGGTGTATTCTTCTGATTAATGACTATCTCCATATAGTCGTGTCAAGGAAGTTCACAACCAGAATTTCCTTTAGATGAAAGTCTGACACACCATTATGCCAGAACGCCTCTACCGCTGTCACACATCCCAATCTCGTCTTCTCCCTTCTGCCTTTTCAACTTCTCTCTCTCGTGGTCAGGCACGTACTCCTAACCGTCTTTCAGGTTCCGCACGTCTGCCTCGTCGATTCACCGTCGACGCATGCGCACCTCTCCTTTTCTGTAATTCAAATAAAATTCAGGGCAGTATCGATAATCATAAAAATGTTCAATATCGATTAGTTGCGGTCCCCCAACCCTTCCTTTGTTTAGGAATGGTCTCCTATCGTTGATTATGCACGTCGCTATTTGCGTCGTTACAAGACTTCTGTCCCGGTGTCCCGACAATTTCTCTTCGGGACGGGAAATGTCCCGGTTTTCATTACCATTATCATCACTACTACTGTTTCCTGTATTTAATTAGAAATCTTTCAGTAAAAAATCTACAGATTTTAAAAATAAAAACCGAGAAACCGGCATTCAATAGAGCGAAGATGCTGAAAGTTTTCCCATTTCTATTATCTGTGGAATGCAATGAGTTATCTTTGGTGGCATGGATACAGCATCTAGGAGGCACTGATCCTAACTCACGCCAGATCCTACCGATACCTCCTATATTTTATTAAATTTTATTAAACTTCAAAGAGAAGACAAATATGTAAGTTAATTATACGGTAAACGTCTTAATACAGTTATCATGTATACTACAAATTATTTGGAATACTGATGTAAATTGTTCTTTGTATTAGAGACTACTTCCTGAAAACATAATCCCATGCATAACACAGGGCACCGCCGAGTGTCCCGGTTTTTTCTTGTCAAGAAATGGGACCCCTAAGCTTCATGCCAACCAACTTCAGAAAGTAGTCACCGCTTCTGCCCCTTAAACTGTTATTCCGTAACCGCTTCATGCAGCAATCACTGTTTTTTCTTGTTGTAGCTGCTTCTTCTGGCCTTGTTTAGCACAAAGATAGAAAAATAACATCATGGTCGCAAAACAGTTTCTTCCGCCGCAACAGAATAGCAGGTTATCTTGAAACTGTTTCGTTTGAGAAGCAGTAACAGTTGAAGCAGTTTCACAAAAAGAACAGTTTTTCCACAACTAAATGCGTTTATTGTTCTGTTCCATTGTGGTAGCCAACAGTCCTTGTAACTAACTGTAGTTATTTTGCCCTAACTTCTACTACCCACCTTATGGATGCAATGGTTGGCAACATTTTTGCAATCAACCAGAAAATTTAAACAAAACCAAATTTAAACAAAATGTTTCGTTAACCTTTCTGAATAAGTAGCAGACATTTTCTTGTTCTGTTGAACATATGCCATTGTATTATTATTATTGTTATTATGAACAGTAATGATAACAATAATAATTATAATAATAGACCTAGTAATAATAATAGTAATCATATATGCATGATATCCTACATCTTTAGTGCCTTTAAAAAATATAAACATAAAAACACCACTTTTTGAATTTTAAAACAACAAATCTTTTAAAAAATAAAAATATTTTCAAACACCTCTAGTCATGACATTTTGAAAATCATAATTTTTAAAACCAGTGTTTTTTAGTCATAGTCATATTAAGCTGCGTCTCCATTGATATACATTTAGCACCAACATGCTGCAGTTAACATATGTTAAATATTTATCATCAATATTAAAATATACTGTACAAGACAGATTAAAATTTTTCACAAACGTTGGATATCTTGATAACTCAGCAAACCGCACAACGTTTCAACTAGATCCTCCTAGTTTTCATCACAGTGGCGAATATAGAATATATTTTGGGGGGGGGGGGGGCCCAGATTAATGTGATGTTAGGTTAACTAATTTTAAATTTACGCCCCATGATACTTTATATAAGTGTTTTCTGCTCATATTCAGAGGGTAATTTGCGCTCAATGCCCCTTTTACTTTAGTGAGATCACACTTCTTTATGGTTAACATTAAATCATAAAAAATATATGTAGGAGTATTTTTAAACAAAACAAATGGTTACAAAACAAAGTCCAGCTTTCTTGGTGCACTTGCAAACTTATCAAGAACCTCATCGTCACTAACTATAATGTCTCTGTGGATAGAAAGTAAAGCAAGCCCGTTAAGCCTACTTTCAGATGTGCTGTTCCTTAGGTAAGTCTTCAGTCTTCTCAGGTAGGAGAAAGTTCTCTCTACGGTTGCGACAGAAACAGGAAGAACTGCGAGTAATTTCAGGAGGGTATAAATGTTGGGGAAGAAAGTCTTGTCACAATTTTCTAGAGAACTTATAGCTGTTTTTGGAAGATTTGAAGGATTTTCCTGACTCCACTTTTCTTTCCACAACATGAACTCACTTTGCACAATCTCTTTATGTGATAAATCTTCTTCGTAAAAACTAAAAGCAGCCTCCAATGAACCAAAATCTGTTATGATACACAACCATGGAAGGATGTTTTGTAAGGATGCAACTGTTTCCTTGTGAGATTGAAAGCGTTCTTTTAGAGAGTTACAAAAATCGTCCAGGTATGGCACATAAACAGCTCGTCGATAGTATTCTTCTTCTGTGGTGTATGGGACGTTGCTACGTGCTGTTTGAAGGCGGCAAATTCTTGGAATCTCTTCCTTTATGTCAAGTTTGGCAGCGAATGACTTTACTTGATTATACAAGGCTTTAAATGAGTCATCGGCATTTGCCCTCTCCTTCGACAGAAGGTGTAAGACATTCGTAACATTAGTCAAGGCCTGTGGAAGATCTACATTTTTGTTTTGAAGCTGCTGAGATAAGCTATGCGTGATTGATAGCATCCGACTCAAAACAAAAAGATTAACAAGAAATGCAAATTGACTAATAGCACTACTTAGAGTGTGAGCCTTAGATGCTGAGTCACTTGTTTCCTCTTCTATTTTGCAAAGGGAGAGAAAGATTGGCTCCAAAAGTCAGTAAATAAAATGACTGAGTCGTGCCTTTCTACCCATCGGGTTTCGCACAGTGAAATAAGTTTCTTTTTCTTTTGTTCTGGACAGCATTCAGAAAGCATTGATTTCAATATTTCTGTTCTTTTGGCTGACATATGAAAGAATCCACAGACTTCTTTTATGACACCCATACAGTTTCTTATAGAAGGTATTCTGCTCGCATCTGACAAACATAAATTTAAAGCGTGTGAAGAACAATGTGTATACAGGGCCAACGGTAGCTTTTCTCTGATGGAAGCTTGAACTCCTCTGAATTGCCCACTCATCGTGGCAGCGCCATCGTAACCTTGGCCTCATTTTGTTTAGGTCAAGCCCTAATGTTGACAAGGTCTCCAATATTGTGTCAGCCAAACCTGCTCCAGTGACGTCATAAACGGGGACGAATGTCAGAAAATCTTCTCTGATTTTGAAAGTTTGGGCCTCTTCTACATAACTTACGCAGAGAGAAAACTGTTCAATTTGGCTAATGTCAGTGGTTTCATCTGCTAAAACAGAAAAAAAACGGACTTTCTGACATTTTCTACAATTTTTGATTGGATTAAGTGACCGAATGTGTTAATCAGTTCGTTTTGAATGAAAGAACTTGTGTACATCGTCTTCCCACCACTGGTTGTTAATTGATCTTTAAGAATATTATCTCCACTGTTGGTATCTCAACAACGATCGAAAATTCCCATCATTTAGGTCCGGTTCTTCAGTGCTTATTCTTCCAGAGTCACGATGACCCCTTAGAGGTTTTGCTGCCTCCCACAAAATCGTATTGTTTGTATTATAGGGATTAGCCGTTTTCTATTATTCTCAATGTCCAGTCTTCGTTGGGCATTTACTTGATTGATAACACTTTCAGCCTTCTTCTTAACTACAGCTGTTGTATTTTCAGCGACCAAAACAGATTTCTTATGATATGATAAGTTTTCATGTTTGCTAAACATTTCCCTGGCCTTTTTTAAATTGGCAAAAGCCTGAGTAACCAACGCCCCTGCTGTTTGGTGATCTCCTTTCCCTACATTTTCGGTATGGGAAAATAACACGCAGTACTTGCAAAAAGATCCAGATTTTTCCTCTGAATAAGCTAACCACGTAAATTCTTCTAGCCACTTCATTTGAAAAGATCTAGTATGGTTTGAACTAGTAATGGAGGGAAATTTGTATCCAGGCTGAGGTTTCCAAACATTTTCTAACAAGAAAATTTTTCTTTCGTTTGTGAAACACTGAACGGAATTGTTTTGACAATAGTTTCCAATATCATATATATTTTTCTTTACTTGATTAGGCCTACAATCCTCCATAACCGGAACTACATTAATTGAGCTCGAAGTAGCAACATCACAGGTAGCAATTCTACCAACGCAGCCAACTTCAGCATTGTCACCGTCAAGCCTATTTGCACTTTGTCCTTTCTTAACACTACCGACTCCAGGACTGTCACCAGCAGGCTTATTAACATTTGGTCTTTTGGCGAAAAAGTTTTGAATAGAACTTTGCCTCTTCATTACGATTGTGGTTCAACTTCAATATACTGATAAAGTATGCAAACATTAACTCTTAAATTAAAATACCACCATACTTCAGTACAACAGAGTTCGTACAAACGTAAACAAACAACAATGGCTGCCACTCAGACTGAACTGTTCCCTCTTCTGGCTTCTACTGGCGACTGGTGTACTTCAGTTGTCCGCGCACGCGCAGATGGCCAGACGGGTGTCCGAGTCGGACCGAATCAACCCGAACTGGTACGAAATTCACATCACTACCACCCCACTCCCCTCACCAATATAGGGAAGTATCACTGTCTGCCACGGCGATGCCTTCGCGCATCATTCATTAAATTAATTATGTATTTAAAAAAACTTGATTAAGCAAACTTAGGTTACCTTTTTGGTACCGGACGGCCGCGAAACTGCTGGGGATGCGTTAAAGAACGTGAAACGGCCGTCCGGTACTTATTTTTTCTTCATATACATTATTTCGGGGGGGGGGGGCCGGACCCCCTGGGCCCCTCCCCTATATACGCCCCTGTTTCATCAGGTACTGATTAGTAGACCAGCTGGGTTGGTGTAACCCCCTCTACGTCACCATCATCATTGGTGAGGGGTGGGTGGGTAGATTCACAAAGTGGACGCTCATAAGCTGGAGGATTTATATCGTAAAGAAACATGGTGTTACGTTGAAATCTTTTTATCCATTCACTAGGGATTGCAAATTCAGATTCGGGGCATTGTTTAATCTGCAAACTAATTTTAGGGGGAACATTGTCTTGAACCATTCTACGGATGACATTAATCCATTCGTCTCCCAGGTCACCCTCGTAATTGTGTGGCTTGCTGAGTTATCAAGATATCCAACGTTTGTGAAAAATTTTAATCTGTCTTGTACAGTATATTTTAATATTTCTGACACGTGTGGAAAGTTTAAGGACTTCAATTGTTAAATATGATTTATCATCAACTTGTTGATGTATACAAGTCAAGTGGTTTGCCAATTAACAACTGTCTCCACTACAGTGTTATAAGTTAACATGTGTTGGCGCGGTTATTCAAAAAGAAAACTCCTCTGAAGAGGGCAGACAACATTACAAAACGAGAGTAATTTTATATACTCGTTATTATCTTCTTGTTAACTGGCTATGACTCTTAAATATTAATTTTGTATAGATGTCTTGATCTTTTCAAAATAACTATCACATTTTTCAACAATGGAGTATGCCATAAAAATAATTTTAAAAGTATTTGCAATACTATTGAGAACACTGATATACCAAATACTCACATAATACAAAATGAATGCTGGGAATATTGAGGAAGCTGTCGACTGCTTTTCGTGTACATGGAAATTCCTGAACTACAGCCAATTAAGCTGTTGATCGCTTTTTGTTTCCCGGAAATTCCCGAAACAAAGCCGATATCGATCGACTAGTCAATTGACTTGACATGTTGTCCATTTTCTCCGGAAAACAAATTAACATCTGAAATTGTTAAGTGCAACACACTGGATTTGCATGTGAAGTCAATTGGAACGCGAAATTGCAATATACATGTCAATATCAACTTGTTAATATTGACATGTTGGTGTTAAATGTATATCAATGGAGACACAACTTTATGGGTTGCTAGTGGCACGTAAAGAATAACCCATTTGAATTTGTACACACTATAATATTTATTAACTATAAACAGGTATAACAATGTGGAATAATAACAGAAAAAATAGGATATATAAGAGGTAGATGATGTTCGATGTTTGGATGCTTGCTTGCTCGGGCTCGACTGGTTGGCGTGGGACGCTATGTTGGCGCGTACCCAAGATGTCTTTGTTTCGGACCTCCAGCCACGCTGGGAAACAGCGTGCAACATGGCAGCCATGCGCAATATGTGGTTGTGCACATTGTTGCCACAATATTGACCCCAATGGTAGTTTACTAGGAAGGTTAAATAATTATTATAACTATGAAAAATTGTCATTTCAAAGTTGCAGCCACGTTCCATGCATTGAAATCCCGTTTACATGAACATTTCAACAAGTATCAATATTTTAGTGTGATACACTGAATTATCATTAATGGTTTTTAAGGTGTTCATTATAAGGAATGTAAAACTGTTCTTTTAATGGATTTAGTTCTTTAAAAAAATACTTAGGCACATACTGTACTAATTCCGAACAATATAGATGATATTCATTTGATGGTAATAATAAGTTGATGGTAAAAATCGCACAGAAATATTGATATTCTTGGAAATAACCATGTGAAGGGTATTTCAGTGTATGAGACGTGACTGCCTTTTGTAATGACTATTCAGCTCACACATAGAAGAACGAGTCACAGATCTGATTTACTCAATTTTTATCGAATTTCTTTATCACCACCTACAAAAGTGATATATTTTAATCCGGTCAGAGACTCTCTAGGTAGTGATTTATGCACAGGTCACGAGTCGTAGTATGTTAAGATTTATTCTAAATTTAAGTAAATTCCTCACTTTCATCTGTTCAGGAATTAGCATTATGATAATTTAAGTGAAATGTGTTCCATGGCTCAGCAACACTGGCATTTAATTACTGCAATGGCCTCCTGTTATCTCATGTTGAGAACACCTGGTGGTATACCGAGATATTGCCATGGTAGATTAATTGGTAAGAGCAGGAGCACGAAGCGCTGAAGATCCTGGTTCAAATCCCAGCTATGGCTTTGAATTATTCAAACACTATATAGGTATAACCTCAACAGCATGAATGTCAAACGTACTGAGGGGACGCTGTTGAAGGAGAGAAGCTGCTGCTCTCATTTGATGACAGAATCAACCGAGCAGGTCCAGAAAAGTTTACTTTCAATAAATATTTAATTTCCAAAAATAAATTCATCGACTGTCAGGTACACGTTTAGCTGTGCGACACTTGTGCACAATGTCACAATGTGGGTACAGTTACATTCCTGCATATGCAATATCTTTCAAGAAATGCACTTACCTGTCTGCATCAATAGGAACAGTAACAATAATTAAATTATTTTTATGCAAGATATCTTCAGCATAAGCAAAACAACAGTCCACTCTAAAATATCACACTAGAAATGTTATCACCAGATTGCCTCAGGGGTCCATTATGGGATTTTTACTATTCATATTTATGACTTGCATACTGTATACCCAAGTACGGGATCTTAAGGTTATTATGATATTAGGATAATTTTGTTACTGATTAACTAATCATTAATTAATTATTAAATTTGAGGTTAACTCTTTTGTCACTACTTCGTTGGTAGCATTGTTTTGTATTCCATAATACAGACTGTTCATTAATTTAGTATGGATCTGACAGCTGACACCATTAACTATTTTATTTCATACAAACCAGAAATAAATATTTATATTAGAATATAACATTATTTGTATAATCCGTTATGTTTAATTCTTTGAATTGTCTTAATAAATCGAACTTGAGGTTACGAGTTTCATCAGATAAATTTGCTCCTGCTGCGCAGTCACGAATCTATTGATAAACTTGTAACTTCTTGGAATTTCCTATGAGAAAACATTGATTATATGTCTATGAATGCTTAGTATGGTCGCTCAACTTAGAATCAAGAATGAATAGAGCATATAGCCTTCCTATTGATCAAAATCCGGAAACCAGGCAATAATATGCTTTATTTACTTTTGAAGTATTTGAGGATTCCAATTCAAGTTTTCATTATTAATGAATATATTCTATGTGCCATGTTATGGGAATGATGAGGATGATAGGATTTGGTTTTAATTTTACATATCTTACATAATTATCTATGAACAAATGCTTCAAAATATAATAATTTTACATTAGTCAAATTATGGATCATTGGTTGAGATAAAAGACCTGGTATTTAATTCCACCTTTGTAAGGATGTAAATAGCCTAGCTAAAAGTAGAACGGATTATTTTGTTTGCAAATGAGACTTCAACAAAACATAGCCTAGAGCTGTGTTGTCTGAAATTGGGTAATTCTTTAGATACAAGGTCTCTCTTCTTAATTGACGAAATGATATTTGAGAAATTTTAATATACAAAGAAAATAACCAGTTTATTGATAACACATTTCTATGTACAGGTACTGGACTATCAGCAGTATTACTTGGACTTGTCAGCAGCAAAACAGCGAGGAGTGGCAGAATGGCAAGCAGAATACAATCTCAGCGACTACTACGGGCTCAAAGAAATATCGGCACAGGAACTTAATAAACTTGCTGACAACTTTGGAGCGTCAGATGGAAGAAATTTGTTTTCCAGGTACTGGCATGCTTACGTTTTTAACATTACTCAGGACTATTTTTCAAGTATAGCACTTTAGGCAGCGTTCACACTGAGGCGATAAGTGATATATCGTGAGCGATAAGCGATGTATCGTGAGCGATATACGATATGCGACATGCACGGACAGATACTTGAAATCTAAAGGGAGACGATAAAAAAGGTTCACAGTCGCGTGATAGCGCAACATATCGCAAGCGATATATCTCTTGAAGTGCAACATGCTGGTCGCCTGAGCGATTAGTTGCTTACGATATTGTAACTGAAGTAGTGAGGATTGTGTTCCCACCACATTTTTATTGAAAAGTCGCCCCAATTTATCGCTTGCTGTCTGAACCTTCCTAGCAATATATCGCCACAACACATCCCTTGCGATATATTGCCTCAATATGAACGGCGCCTTAGAGTCTGTCCGCCTGGCGGTTTCTCTTAATGTGCTACAGCTAAGTTTCTATCTTCATGTGATTTTATTTGCAAGTGCAATGCAGTATTAAAATTTACTTAACTTTTACAGCCCCAGCTGCTTCATTTTGCGTGTGGTCCATTGTCTAATTTATGTTCATAAATTGCACAAAATTCCGAGCTGTCTACTTGTGTGTAGGAAATTCGTTGTGAAACGAAATGAAATCTGAAATTAGTTGTTAAAATACTATAATTATACAAAAAATTAGAAAAATCTCGAACCATTAAAAAACACAACGTAACATGAGTTTTTGCATCGCCTATTCTGCCATTTTGAAATTTGTTTTTAGGGTGTTCCCATGGTCCGATTTGTCTGATTTTGGAAATGTTGTTCAGAAATGACAACTGAATAATATGCTAACTACAAAACTTCTGTTGCAATTTTGGAAGGTTAAATGTATTTTTATTTTAACTATTACATTCATTACATTATTATTATTATTACATTCATGAGAATTTCACTTAGAATAAACACTTGAAGTGAATGTACTGAAGCATTAAGAGATGTGAGAGAAGTAAATGGATAATACATAACTGCACGTGCTTGTCTCATTGTCGCCTGCATACACAAAATAACACATAACTAAACCATTGAAAATGCCTGTATTTTGTTTAAGAGTTTGATATTTGTTAAAACACTGAATGGAGAGTCGGATTTGGATATACTAGGTCAGATTCACTCACATGGGGACGTCTTCCTGCTTGCAAGGATGGCTGACAGAGACGTGCTCCTCTGTGAACTCTCAGAAATTACCTCCTCATTGAGTTTATTATACAGTCAACTTCCAGTGAATGACTAGGTTAGTTCACACATCTTGTGAACCATGTCACAGAATACAAAATTACACAAAACATGATACATTGTCATCAGCACCATTATGTTTGAACTGGGCACTTACAAGTAGTGGCAACTATTTTATTTCTTTATACACAGCATACGTACATGGTTCTAAGTTTTATAGGCCTTTGATGTAATCACATGTTCCCAGCCATGCGGAAGTCTTTGGATCCCGTTGGCACTGCCTAATTTATTTATTTATTTATTTATCCTTGGATCATATACATGATATCGAATAGGTAACACAAAGTAAATAATACAATTCACGACAAATAAGTAAATCAACACACAAGTGGACATATCGTGGTCCTGATTTCCACCGTGAATGCTAAAATATATAATCAATATTAAAAACTAAAACGAATTGTACGACGGTGGATGCTTGTTACACTATAAAACACAACGTTTCGGCCCTGTTCCTGTGGGCCTTCCTCAGGTGACTAAAGATTATCCGTTGGGAGGACTACATGCTCTTGAGACAGTGCCACCACGATTATCACTGGGTTCAAATTTAAATGTAAGATCCACATCCATGGAATGCGCACGTATCTCGTCAAATACAAAGGGGGAAACACGTACATGGTTATCAATCCACTCCTCCGGAATCTCAAATAAGGAGTCCTTCATACTGTTCCTAGGCGGTGAGGGAAACTTCAGAACACATTTCTGTCTGTTTAGCCTTTTTACCACATCCAACCATTCTTCCCCCAAATCGCCGTCAAACCTATTCATAACCAAGTCTTTATTACACACAATGTTTTTTGCTTCACACACTTTTCGCTTAGTTATGTCGCCCTCGATTTTCAAGATCTTCAATTCACCCATATGGTGCTTATTTTCAAGCAAATGTTGGCTGAGGCCAGTGGACGTCTCTTGCATGCTCCTGTAGTCTTATTTTAAACGATCGTCCAGTTTCCCCAATATAAAACTTGCTACAATCCATGCATGAAATGGAGTACACACCAGGGAGATCCATTTTTTCTTTCCAGTTAGAAATAAAATCAGGTAAACTGATGTAAAAAAGTGCCAGTATGTTTTTGTTTAATCAGTTATGACTGCAATTATGATATGCAGAATATGTTTTTTTTTTTAAATTGATTTCCAAATTAAGCTCCAGATTTATTCATTAAGCAGGGCTTACGGAAGAAGAAAGGTCTACCATCTCGGCCACCTGGGTCATTTTAACTGTCTAGTTGGATAAGCGCATGTAAAACAATAATGTTTTTTGTCATAGCTACCTGTATTTTAATTTCCAAGGCCATATAAGATCACAGTAAAACAATAGGCTATGTTGTCAAGATAACTGATTTTCATTTTTTTATAAATTCTTTCGAATACGTATATTTCCATAAAATAGGCACTAAATTGAGCATTACTCCGAAACAGATCAACCGATTTTATCCATTATGAATAGACGTCTTCCCATGGACACTGTAAATGTGTATACCAAGTTTCATAAAAATCCGGTAAAGCGTATTTGTGTTACCGCGTCTTTAAAATATACACTAAATTGGGGTTTACTCCGGTGCCGGTCAACAGATTAGGTTCAAATTCAATAGAGCACTTCTCATGAACGTCATAAATGGGTATACCAAGTTTCATGAAAATCCGTTACAGCGTAGGGGAGAGTGTTGTACCTTTGGACAGATTTAGAAAAAAAATTCATTTCTACAATAAAAATCACATTTAGCAGATTTTATTGAAACCATTATAAAAAGTAACTTTTCTTTTACATTTGTTATCTTTCCCTTTTTGAAATACTTGCTCATGGATTTTTTTATGGAATTTTAAAAAGGTAACTGGGATTTGTCCAAAGGTACAACATAGTAATGTACCTTTGGACAGAGGTTATTGTACCTATGGACATGATAATTTTTGTAATCTAGAAGACAAAACTTATGGGATGCAGACAAAATATAATAATAATGAGAATTGCGCACATTGTGCATGTGTTCCTGAAGGCTCCTTTAGTCTCATTGACAAAGTTCGCTGATTGAGCACTTCCTTGCAGTACACTTCTCCATATGATACCTTTCACACTTTTTATCGCACAATCTGCAAATACATGTGTCCCTTGGGTCATGGAACGTGTTGTCCGTGCACATCTTGTAATGAAACCCATGGACCGCTAAACCTGTCACAATGCGCCTCATCTCATAATTTGTCTCCGTCCATTCTCGATTGATCATTGCTTCCGTCGAGTAGAACTCCTCCCATATTTCAGTCTTTTTGTGTTCTAACTCTGCGAGTAGCGTTTTGTTTTGTTTCTCTCGCGAGTAGATAAACTAGTCTCGAGGGGGCATACTTTGATATTCCCAGAATCCTCTTGAGAAATCTAGCTTTAAGTCCTTCAATTGATCTCCCACTTTACATTATATGAAGAAAAGTCAATAGAAAAAGACAACTGGTACACCTGACGTTCAGACCCACCCACTGAAATTGGTGCTGGTAGTTTACATTCAATATCGTTTTCACATACATCATAAACATCATCAGCATCACGAACAAATTTATTCGTGTTTTCAATGCGCTTCAAGTATTTTACTTGGTATTCAGAAGTACTGCTGCTTCTATAGTTTCTTTTGTGACCTGTGGTCTCTTTACACCAGTCTTGCTCTCCTAGGCACTGAAATACCAAGATAAAATACGTCATATTAGAACATTTGCATGTATTATTTAGTTAATAGCCTTACTCTAGCCCTAGTCATGTGTTTAGTATTACATCTAATAAAGAAGAGTTAAAGCAAGCCTGCTTACTTTGCAGTTTATGGCTTGGTTTGAACTGATGGAAAGCAACACTGTACCTATGGACATGTCCACAGGTACACCGCTATAGTTGTCCAGAGGTACAACTAATGGACTTATTAAATAAAACAACATGTGGGTAGGAGTGAGGTAATATTTCAGTATATTCACATGTATAGACTGATAGGTAAAGGTTCAGAGCATATCATGCATGCAATTAAAATGTTTTAACTAAAAACAGAGAATAAATCATTAGAAAGAAAGAAAACAAAAAATACTTACTTTTTTTAGACAAAATATTCTTTCTTCAACTTGTGTACACAACTTCCCTCCATTTCATAGAAGCCTTCAAGCAGAGCTGCCAACAAACTTCTGTTGTTGATTTAAAAACAAAATATAATAAAATTTCCCTCCCACAATAGCAGTATAGGCTTTGTCCAGAGGTACAACTGTCCAAAGGTACAACACTCTCCCCTATTTGAGTGATGGCGCCTTTCTATGAGAAAGGCGCCATAATCTATTAAAATAGGCACTAAATTGGGCATTACTCCGGTACCGGTGAACCGATTTGGTTCAATATCAATAGGGTTCTTCCCATCGACATTATGAATGTTTATACCAAGTTTCATGAAAATCCGAAAAAGCATACTTGAGTTATGGTGCGTACAGATGCACGGACAGACAGACAGAAAGACAGACAGACAGACAGACAGACGGACAGACATTTTTTCGTCCCCCCACACAATCTCATAAAATACCATACTGGCACTTAATAACTGGATTATTGGATAAAAGATAATGCTTATTTGCCGAGATAACAATTAACTTTATTTGGATAATCCCAACACTAGTGAATATAAACAAACTTAATGCGAGTATGTTTAGTGACTTCCTACTTCGTTACCTTCTGAAGCTTCATGATGTTCACTGACATAGGCCACAAGGAAAACATCAGTGGTGATGCACGGAAACTAAACTTTGTCCTTTTTATAAAAAAAGCTTTCTTTCTTTTGTTATTACTTAAATATTATTATTAGATTACAGACAAACTGTCTTGAAGAAATAAGTATTAAACACTTTTTATTTTGTGAAATTCTGCATTACACAGTATGGCATGTTAGTTTGATCTTCCTGTCTTTTTCTCACCATAAGACATCAATAACTCAGAGAAATGCAACAAGGCTTCAATTGCTTTTGAGTGGTATAGAGGTAGTAATAGGCAAAAATCTTATCATATTGACCATGTGTTGTAAAAAGGGGCTAAGTGGCTTCTGAAAAATGTGTAATATGCAGAAAAGAAAGCCATCTATCACTAAGAAATATGAATTGTGCTCCATTTCATGACTGTGTTGCTTCAGTTGGTTGGTTTTTGCTCGTACTATAAAATAAAGCTCTTTCATGAGAGGCGTGAGCAGGCGTTCTCGGCACATTGCAAAAATAATCTCTCTCTGTACTTCTTACTACATGAGTGTAGGCATCTACACTTCCTAGACAATCTTCTGATATCCTTCAATTTGGCGTGAAGTCAAAATCACATCTCTATGTGTGCAGGTAGGGGAAAAAAAAATATCTAAGTGGCTCATATCGGCAACTACGAGGGTTGATCCAGAAGTAAGGTTCCCATTAATTTTACAAATAGACAACATTGTTTATTCTCATAGTAATGTACATAATTGGAAAGCAGACACTTGTGGCACTTATGGCATAATCACCATGTTTTTTTAAGTATTTTTGTGGACGGTGCTCAAATTTTTGTATCCCAAAGTCGTAGAACTCCGCCGCCAACCCGTTGAGGAAACGTTTCACTCCGTCTCTGACTTCATTGTCGCTCCGGAAGCGTTGGCCACCCAAGTGTTCCTTTACCTTCGGGATCAAGTGATAATCGCTAGGCGCGAGGTCCGGATCGTACGGTGGGTGACAGTCCACCCAAAGTTTGTCAAAAGGTCCTGGGTATGACGGGAGACGCGAGGTCGGGCGTTGTCGTGAAGCAGTGTTACACCGGCTGTCAGTCGTCCTCGCCGGCAGTTCTGGATAGCTCGTCTGAGTTTCCTTAGTGTTGCATAATAACTGCCTGAGTTGAATTTTGTCCCAGGTTCCATGAAATCGATCAGCAGTATCCCCTTACGATCCCAAAACACACTGGTCATGACTTTGCCAGCAGAAGGAGTTTGTTTGAACTTCTTTGCGACTGGTGACCATGAGTGACACCATTGTTTGGACTTTTCTTTCATTTCGGGAGTGACATGAAACACCCACGTTTCGTCTCCTGTAACAATGGAGTCCAACAATCCTTACGGAACGAATCTCGCACTTGGCGGGAGCAACAATGAGCACCTCCATTTCAGACGGCTGCTGAGCGGCGCAGCAAAGCGTGGCCAGGCGGAATCGAGAGTGGGGGAAAAGCCGCGCACAGCGGTGTTGCCGGATTTCGCCTCGAACCTTCCCGTGCGGTTGGAGCTCTTTGGGAACCTTACTTCTGGATCAACCCTCGTACCTGTACATGATTTACAGGAATAAACATAATTGTAGTGAATGATTGCTGTTTCTTATCTTGTATTTTTCTCTAACTTGATACAAATCTCTACATTCTTCCATTTGTTTATCTTGGCATTTTTTACCTGCATTTCTGTACAAAAGTAATTGCTCTGAGTTTTCTGGTACCCTCGTATGTACCTAAGTATAATATCAGGGTCTTTGAATAACACCGAAATATTTTACCTGTGTATAGAGGGGACATGGACAAGCAACTTTTATTAGAAGATTTTTGCTCTATGGATTAAATTTTTCCTGTTACAGGATAAAATCTCCTGGGGCATGGCTAATGTTTAAAAAAAATGCAAAACAAAAGTACTTCGTTGCTAACACTGAACTTACGAATTAAAAAAACTAATACAGCAGTGGCCAGTCATGTGATTGGTCTGTAAATTTTGCAGTTTACAGAAACACTAAATTATAATATAGCTATTGATGAACGATTAAGAATCAGGTTTTTATCGATCACTAAGAAGGCATGAAGCCAATTTAAAGAAAATTTTTATCCTTATTTTGCTTCATTATTGACTACAAGCACCAAGTTGTAATGACTTTAATGCCCTGAAGCATACATATTTCATGCCATAGAGCAACAATCTTCTAATGAAAGTTGCTTGTCTATGCCCCCTCTATATACAGGTAAAATATTTTGGTGTTATTCATTAACACTCTGTATAAATCAACCCATTTTTGTAATACATTTATAGGAAAGTATTGTTTGTTGCAGGTACTATCGAGCAAATTCCGTGCGAGTTCATCAGAGTGCATCAGAGTACATCAGGCTGTGATAGCACCTGTGCACACACACACTTCTGTACCATTACAAGACTTGATTACACAGAATTCCGCAGTTGTCTAGAAAGCGCTGCCAGTGCACTTGCGTCCAGTGCAACTTCAATACAATACAGTGTTCATTACAGCCTCCTCGTCTATGTGTTCATGTCACATCTACGCACTTCTTGATAACATGTCTGTAAACTGTTATAAGAGTGGAAGCACAAATCAAATACAATTCTGCATTACTTTTGTAACATTGTCAAGGATCCGCAATTGGCAAGTTGTTGGACTTGACCTGCCTCAAATTTTAAACCGAAGTCACATGATGCAGTAGTGGAAGAAGAGGCACCCGCTGCATCTAAAATATAACAGCCATAACATTAGACAATGATTTTATGAATATAAAGTTCACCTATGCTCAGTATGTAAGAAAATTTTTAGACACCTAACATATTTTTAAAAATACATAACACAGGTCTGCAAAAAAAAATTTTTTTTCAGCTGCATGAGATATTTTTACTAAATTATATGTTTTAAAATGCACTAATTACAAAAATGGCATCCATTTTCCCCTATCACGTAAGGTTTTTTTGCAAAACTAAAAGATACACAGTATTGGTAAAAAGCACTCATGTATTAAGATGTATCAAACATATTAATTTTTACAACAAATGAAACATCATTTTGTGACATTTACTCACAATTTTATGTTTATTCATCTTTTTTGTGAAACCTTTTCTTCTTCTCTTTGATGCTTCGCCGGACTCGTTTCCGATTTCCATCTTTGGTTTCCCGCTTCAGCATCCAACAGTAGTCTGCAAGCATATTGACATCCCATCTTCCTTGGTACCGTCTCTCGATATCATGGACATCCTGATGAAACCGTTCACCCATTTCTTCACTGTAAGCTCCTAAGTTTTCAGGAAAATAATCTATATGGGAGTGTAAAAAATGAACCTTTAAGCTCATCTTGCATCCTTGAGCTTTGTACGCTGCCATCATACGATGCACAATGGTTTTGTAGTCAGGATCCTTTGTATTTCCCAAAAATCTTAACACTACACCCTTGAACGATTTCCAAGCTTCTTTTTCCTTCTCATTCATACTTTCCACAAAGAGGGAGTCGGATAAAAGTTTTCTTATGTCGGGACCAGTGAAAACTCCCTCTTTCAACTTGGCTTCAGACAGCTTCGGGAATTTAGAACACAGATATCTAAAACAATTCCCATCCTTTTGCAGTGATTTTACAATGTTTCATAAGCCCCAATATAATGTGAAGAGGGGAGAATAAAACCTTTTCTGGTGGAACCAGAGTCGTATTGATGACGTTTTTCTCGCCGGGTTTTAGGGTTTCTCACAGTGACCAGTCACTTTTGGTCCAATACTGCTCTCTGGCTCTACTATCCCACAAGCATAGAAAACATGGGTACTTTGTATAACCTGACTGCTGACCCAAAAGCATGGTTAGTATTTTGAAGTCCCTACAAACCATCTATTGATGGTCTTGATATTTGATTTTTTCTAGAATAATGGCCAAATCGTTATAGTTTTCTTCCATATGCACAGAGTGTCCCATAGGGAGGGATGCAAAAGTATTTCCATTGTGCAGCAAGACTGCTTTAAGACTAGCTTTGGACGAATCAATGAATAGGCGCCATTCAGATGAATCATATTCTACATCAAAGCACTTCATGAGCCCTTGTACATCATTACAAAAACTAGATGTCCCTCTTTGGAGAAAAACTGTATAAATTCTTTCTCTCGGTGCCTATACCACGAAAATGAGGTACCAGATGACAGAAGGTTTTAGTCTCAAACCTAGCAATTCGGCTGCATCTTTTGATAGACTTAAATCTCTTACTAAGTCATAGGTCTGAGAAAATAGTTCAGGCCCCTCGTCAACAGAAAAATCTGAACTAGATTCGTCCTGGGGAGGTAATGTGTCTTCGTCCTCTGACTCACTCAAGTATTCATCTAAACTGGAAGGTGGCTGTGGGATTGGTATTTCAGAGCTATGGGGCACTGGACGAATAGCTGAGTCAAGGTTAGGATAAGATATGTTCTTTCTATTTTTTGTATTAAATCCATTTACATATACTGAACAGAAATAGCAATCGGTTGTATGATTTTTCTGCTCACGCCATATCATAGGAATTAAAGAACGAAATGAGTTTTTCTTACCCTTAAACCACAAACGAAGATCTTCCTTACATCTTCTACACACCTTGTGAGGGGCCAATGGTTTGTCTTGATCCCCAAGTTTTAATTTGAAGTAAGCAAAATAAACCTTCTTCACAAAATCATCAATGTCTCTCTGTTGACGTTTCACAGTGTATTCACCACAAATAAAACAAAAGCTATCAGGAGACATAACACAACCTTTTGGAGCCATAATTACGAAATAGAAACAACAGCCCTGTTCAGTTTGAAAGTGATGTGTCTACTGATGGCGGCTCTACTTTCATGTGCGATACTGAACTTCTTTGACTTGTGCCGCCCCCCTCCACTACTCACCCCTAACAGTTAACATTATATATTGTATAGTTAAGCTATAATTGAAAAAAATTAATGTAAAAATCAATTGTTTAAGAGAATTTGTCATATAAAATACCGGATTTTCAATAAACCATAAATTTTATGAAAAATAAATATAACCACTTCACTTACACAAAAAATGGATGTGATAGAGGTTTTTTGGTATTTTTTTAGGTGTTAGGAAGTAAAATTCTGTACGAAAATTAAGAGACATCCTATGCAGTTTTTTAGTTGCAGACCTGTGTAATTTATCCTATGACATTTTACCTCATACAAAAGCAGGATAAGCTACTAGTCTATAAATATACAAAAAAACTTATGTACACATGATACAATAGTCATAACCCTATTAAAAATTCTTAACACATTTAAAAATATGTTTTTATTACACACTCTCTAAAACAGCTGCTTTTCGGACTGGTAACACGCTGAAAAATTGCATTTTAGCAACCAAGACCGCTAAAATTGCATAAAAGTGCATTCAAAATGCAGTTTTAGCGGCCTTGTCATTTAAAGTCGTCATGGCAACCTATAAACAAAATCCAGGTGGCATTGACCAGTCACACCAACTTTAACATGGATTTAAGGACATAATTGGTCATAAAACAATGAATTTAAGCCAACACGTTTCTTTATGATAATCATAAATTTTACCAGAGTTTTTCGCAAAATAGGGTAGCCTATTTCATCATATGACAACAACAAAAAAAGCCAACAACTTTTCACATCTTCATTAACAAGAGAATCATTTGCTTACCATGGCTGTTGCACCAACATTTAATTGTAATATATTCCTTCTCATAATCTATTGCTGCCATGATGTTGCTGGCACCAGCCTCAATTCAATGTTTCTGCCTTGGATTGAAATTTCCTCTGAATTATCATTTATATTTTCACAAGCTTTTCATAAATACTAGTTGGTATGCAATATTGTTTACAAACAAGGGACTCATATATTATGCATCTAAATCAAATTTGGTATTGGTATGTATGGTTATTGTTGTTTTATTATTTAGATGGTCATGAGAATATAACTTTAACAAATGGCTGGCTACCTTTCATTAATTAATTATATGGTATTTTTGTTTTATTTCATATAATTCGTATAGCTTTTACTAATAAATATTGTATGCACCACGTAAGCAAAGCTTTAGCAGACTCATCCAGTATTTCTGTAATAGATTCGTCCGCTAAAGCGTTGTGTTGCGTACTTGATACATAAATAGCTATTAAAGTCCTTAAAAATGTAAGTCTTATAATAAAAAGCTGATGACTTCCTATGACGCATTTCGACGTTAATTCGTCATCTCCAGGTGTAAATTTTGAATATTCGTGGAGGCAGACTTTATATTCATAAAATCAAATTATACTGCTCGGTAGGAAGATGAAAATAATTGAAATATTAGACGAAGGTTCTTAAAATACTGAAGCCACCCTGAGCGGTCAATGGCTGTGGGGGGGGGGGGGGTGAAAGGCAGCCCCTCGCTCATAAGAAGTGAATTTTAGTGAAGTGAAGTGAATGGATTGTATTTAATTTCAGGCAGCATCTATCAAGTGTTGTAACATGTCAGCACAAAGTATAATGGGCAATTCTCTGAGTGATGCACGGAATTCAATTGACTTTAATTTTGTCAGTGTATAAGGTTACAGCTGCTAGTCTGCTTTAATCCCTTACTCATCAGTTGCTGTGTAATGTGTACCAGAAAAAAAATCTAGCTTTATATACAGAAAGAAAAACACTACTTGTTTTGATCCACATGTTCTGTGAATTGGGGAAGGTCAGGGAAATCATTTCCATGGCTTCACTTCTTATAGTAAATGTTCTTCCTAGGGATGGGTCGATACCAGATTTTTTCGATACCGATACGATTTTTACTCGATACCGTCAACATTTCCAGTTTCAATAAATAGAGATACTCGTACATTAGAAATTAAAAGTTGAGAAAACTGTGTAATACCAGCTAAATTAAGTGTGCTTATTGCAGAAAACTTTTGTAGAAATCACGAAATCCACTAAACCAAACAAACAGTAATGAAGGGAATATGTTTTGTCCCATGCATCAGAAAACATAAAAATTTGTAAAAAATTCAACGCAATGAAGTGAATATAAACAATTACTGAAATAGGAAGAACTAGGGATGGGTCATCGATGCTTTCGATACCTCGATCGAGTAACGGCATCGAGCGATACTTCAGAAAACTCGCTCTGTACTTTTCGATACTTTGGTAATTCAACAATTTAAGGAAAGCTGTATCTTTCTGCTTTTAGTAGTCTACTCAAAACAGTAAATACTTCTATTTCTCCTGGAAATGGAAAAAAGGCCTGCATATTTTATAAATTGCCTTTTTACATAGGCTTATTTTTTTAGACTTTTTTGATTTTGAATTTTAAAATAGGCCTAATTTTTAATTGCATTTTTTAATAGGCCTATTTTTAAATTGTATTTTTTAATATGCCCCTTTTTAAATTTCATTATTAAATTGGCCTATTATAAAAATTGTATTTATTATAATAGACTATTTTTAAAATTGCATTTTTTAAATTAGCCTATTTTTATATATGTATTTTCAAATTAGCCTATTTTCAAAACTGTATTTTCAAATTAGCCTATTTATAAATTGGATTTTTAAATTAGTCTGTTTTTAAAATTGCTTTTTCAATTTAACCTATTTTAAAAATTGCTGTTTTAATTTAACCTATTTTAAAAATTGAAATTTTTAAAACCTATTTATAAATTGGATTATTAAATTAGTCTCTTTTTAAAATTGTATTTTTAATTAACCTATTTTAAAAATTGCATTTCTAATTTAACCTATTTTAAAAATTGGAATTTTTAAAGCCTATTTTAAAATTGCATTACTAAATTAGCCTATTTTTAAAATTGCATTTTTAATGTTGTCTATTTATTAAATTGCACTTTTTCAATTAGCCTATTTTTAAAATTGCATTTTTAAATTAATCTATTTTTTAAATCCAATTTTAGAAATATGCTAAAATAAAAAAAGCAATTTTAAAAATAGGCTAATTTAAAATTAAAATTTTAAAAATAGGCTAATTTAAAAATCAAATTTAAAAAATGGGCTAATTAAAAAACCGCATTTTAAAAATAGGCTAATTTAAAAATGGAATTAATAAATGTGCGAATTAAAACATATGCTAATTTAAAAATTAAAAAAACAGGCCTATTTAGACAAGCTATTAAAAATAGGCCTATGTAAAAATGCAAATGTAGGTTTATTTAAAAAATAAGCCTATATAATACAAATTTAAAATAGGCCTTTTTTAAAATTTGCATTTTGGCTTATTTTTAAAATTGGCAATTTAAAATAGCCCTATTTCAAAAGGCATGTTTAAAAATTGACCTATTTTAAAGTGCAAATTCTAGAAATAGGCCTATTTTTAAAACTGGAAATTTGAAATAGGTTTATTTTCTAAATTAGCTTTTTTTAAAATAGGCCTATTCTTAAAAATTCAAGTTTTGAAAATATTTTTAAAATGCCAATTTTGAAAATAGGCCTGTTTAAAAATGCACATTTTCAAATTAGGCCTATTTTTAAAGATGCTAATTTTGAAATTAGAACTAATGTAAAAATGACAATATTTGAAAATAGGAAATTTTTAAAGCCTATTTATAAAATTGGATTTTTAAATTAGCATTTTTAAAATTACAATTTCAAATTAGCCTATTTTAAAAATTGAATTTTTAAATTAATCTATTTTCAAAATTAGATTTTTAAAAGCCTATTTTTAAATTAGCCTATTGTAAAAATTGCATTTTTAATATTGTCTATTTATTAAATTGCATTTTTTCATTTAGTCTATTTTTAAAATTGAATTTTTAAATTAATCTATTTTTTAAATCCAATTTTAGAAATAGGCTAAAATAAAAATGAAATTATAAAAATAGGCTAATTTAAAAATCAAATTTTAAAAATAGGCTAATTTAAAAATCAAATTTTAAAAATAGGCTAATTTAAAAATGGAATTATTAAAATGTGCGAATTAAAAAATATGCTAATTTAAAAATTCAATAAATAATAGGCCTATTTAAAAGTGCTATTAAAAATACGCCTATGTAAAATGCAATTTTAAAATTGGTCTATTTAAAAAATAAGCCTATTAAATACAAATTTAAAATTGGAATTTAAAATAGGCCTTTTTAAAAATTTCATTATTGGCTTATTTTTAAAATTCACAATTTAAAACAGCCCTATTTCAAAATGCATGTTTAAAAATTGACCTATTTTAAATTGCAAATTTTAGAAATAGGCCTATTTTTAAACTGGAATTTGGAAAGTTTCTAAATTAGCTTTTTTAAAATAGGCCTATTTTCAAAATTGTCAATTTTTAAAATAGGTCTATTTTAAAAAATTTAAGTTTTGAAAATATTTTTAAAATGCCACTTTTGAAAATAGACATGTTAAAAATGCAAATTTTGAAAATAGGCCTAATTTAAAAATGACAATATTTGAAAATATGGTATTTTTAAAGCCTATTTATATATTGGATTTTTAATTAGTCTGTTTTTAAAATTGCATTTTTAATTTAACCTGTTTTTAAAATTGCATTTTTAATTTAACCTATTTTAAAAATTGGAATTTTTAAAGCCTATTTATAAAATTGGATTTTTAAATTAGCATTTTTAAAATTGCATTTTCAAATTAGCCTATTTTAAAAATTGAATTTTTAAATTAATCTATTTTTAAAATTGGATTTTTTAAAAGCATATTTTTAAAATTGCATTTTTAAATTAGCCTATTTTTAATATTGTCTATTTATTAAATTGCATTTTTTCAATTAGCCTATTTTTAAAATTGCATTTTCAAATTAATCTATTTTTTAAATCCAATTTTAGAAATAGGCTAAAATAAAAATGCAATTTTAAAAATAGGCTAATTTAAAAATGAAATTATTAAAAAGTGCGAATTAATAAATATGCTAATTTAAAAATTCAATAAAAAATAGGCCTATTTAAAAGTGCTATTAAAAATAGGCCTATGTAAAAATGCAATTTTAAAGTAGGTCTAATTAAAAAATAAGCCTATTAAATACAAATTTAAAATAGGCCTTTTTTAAAATTTCCATATTGCCTTATTTTTAAAATCTGCAATTTAAAATATCCCTATTTCAAAATGCATTTTAAAAAATTGACGTATTTTAAATTGCAAATTTTAGAAATAGGTCTATTTTTAAACTGGAATTTTGAAATTTTTTAAATTAGCTTTTATAAAATAGGCTTATTTTTTAAATTGTCAATTTTTAAAATAGGCCTATTTTTAAAAATTCAAGTTTTGAAAATATTTTTAAAATGCCACTTTTGAAAATAGACATGTTAAAAATGCAAATTTTGAAAATAGGCCTAATTTAAAAATGACAATATTTCAAAATAGGGGATTTTTAAAGCCTATTTATAAAATTGTATTTTTATAATTAGTCTGTTTTTAAAATTGCATTTTTAATTTAACCTATTTTAAAAATTACTTTTTTAATTTAACCTATTTTAAATAGGAATTTTTGAAGCCTATTTATAAATTGGATTTTTTAATTAGTCTGTTTTTAAAATTGCATTTTTAATTTAACCTGTTTTTAAAATTGCATTTTTAATTTAACCTATTTTTAAAGCGTATTTATAAAATTGGATTTTTAAATTAGCATTTTTAAAATTGCATTTTCAAATTAGCCTATTTTAAAAATTGAATTTTTAAATTAATCTATTTTTAAAATTGGATTTTTGGAATCCTTTTTTTAAAATTGCATTTTTTCAATTAGCCTTTTTTTAAAATTGCATTTCCAAATTAATCTATTTTTTAAATCCAATTTTAGAAATTGGCTAAATTAAAAATGCAATTTTAAAAATAGGCTAATTTAAAAATAGGTTAATTTAAAAATAAAATTTTTTATAAATAGGCTAATTTAAAACTCAAAATTTAAAAAATAGGCTAATTTAAAAATCACATTTTAAAAATAGGCTAGTTTAAAATTATAACTTAAAAATAGGCTAATTTAAAAATGGAATTATTAAAAAGTGCGAAATAAAAAATATGCTAATTTAAAAATTCAATAAAAAATAGGCCTATTTAAAAGTGCTATTAAAAAAAGGCCTATTTTTAAAAATTCAAGTTTGAAAATATTTTTAAAATGACACTTTTGAAAATAGACCTGTTTAAAAATGCCAAGTTTGAAAATAGGCCTGTTTAAAAATGCAAATTTTGAAAATAGGCCTATTTTTAAAGATGCTAATTTTGAAAATAGGCCTAATTTCAAAATGCCAATGTTTGAAAATAGGGATATTTGTAAAATGCCAATTTAAAAAATAGGCCTATTTTAACCTAAACTTTTTTTAAAACCATAAGTTCACCTTATAAAATGAATTTTTAAACCTAATTCGAAATAGATTATTGTTTTAACACCTAATTCAAACTAAAATAATTATATTTAAAAAGATAACTCTACCAGAGAAAATTCATTTTTTAAAACAACCTAACGTCCTATAAATTAAACTTTTAATTTTTAGAAACCTAACTTCCTAAAAAGCTAACTCTTACTTTTAACTGTTAAAAACTCTACATATAAATGAACTCTTAAAAACCTAACTTGATCTAAAAAATTAACTTTCTAAGAAACCTAAATTGACCTAAAAATTACCTTTTTAAAAACCTAAATTGACCAAAAAATTATCTGTTTTAGAAACCTAACTTGACCTAAAAAATTTTGGTAGATTTTTTTAAAAGTTTTTTTTTTCAGTTCAAGTTTATTTTTTTAAATAAGTGAATTCTTGTAGTTCGAGTTTGTTTTCTGAAGTTGTTTTAGGTCATTATGTTTTTAAAATACAGTAAAACCTCGTTAACACGAGTACTCTAGCTAGATTTGGCAAATGTGACCTATGGGAAAATTTGAAAGAGATCATATTTTTTAGTTTTTATTCTCCAAAAAGACTTTGGAACGTTTTGAATGTGTTTTATATGTTATCAGATTTTTAAAAAAAATTAAGGAATTTGAGGAATTTTAATATCATAATTATTCCTCTTATCCTTCTCATACGCTGATCAAACTTTCTAAAAAACATGGTCTGAAACTTGAATAGTTTCTGAAACATGGCCTATTAACTCCTCGGTTCAGAACAGTTAGTACCTCCCCTGCTCTTATGGCCGAGGAATTGGTCTCCCAATTCCAGAGAAGCTCCGATTACTTCTTACCTTAAAACCCATGTGGCAGAATAGAGGGATACAGCCAGAGAAATAATACAATAGGCTAACAAAAATAGATAATTTTAAATAGTAGAAAAGGAATAATTGTTACATTGACTTGTTCTTGAAACTTGAATGTGTAACAGTATTGTACTATATCTTTGAATTACTTGTGCCAACTCAAATTATTTTGGTTAATTGTCTCTATTGCAAGCCACTACTATCTTTCTCTACTTGAATTGTGTTAATTATTTAATCAAAGCATAACTTTATGTGACTATCTTAAATAGTAATTTATTTTGTACAAATACCTTGATCAGGTTAAGTTTCCCACTTTGCTGGATGTTCGGCATTGTTACGCAGGCTCTGGCTTGCAGACCAACACACTCATTCACTGGCAACGACCTTGCATGTCATTGGTCCGTTCCATACAGTGCTGCCAGCAATTTTAAGCACATGATTTTCAATTCTCACACAGACTGGATTCCTGGGTTTTCTAATTATCCTATATTGAAGAAGGGGTTTGGGGACAGAGCCATTTGGTTAGGCGTGTTAGCTCAGGTTTAGAATGGGTTTGGGGGCGGAGTCCCCAAGAAAGGTTATAACAGGTAAGGCATGTTAACTGAGATCCCCGAAGAAATAAAAAATGTTAGGTTTGGCTTCTTTGTTAGGGTCCAGTCCTATCTCCTCAACATTACAGTTTCAATTTTTACGAAAGGAAAAATTGTGTTCCTAGGTGCAAGGATTATAATATAAGTGCAAACTTCATTAATATATAAGAATACATCCTACAATTCTCATACTTTAAAATACTCTATTTACTTGAATATAACGCACACCTTTTTTGCCCATTTGTAGCTTTCAAAACTGATGTGCGCATTAAATTAGAGTACAAATCCGTTTCATAGGTTGGCAGTACCAGTAACTTTTATCTGCATAACAATGCATTGCAGTAATTCTCGACTTCATTAATTTTATCGTTGGGCTATTACTAGCATTACATAGAGCGTACAAAAATAATAGTTAGTAATCACGAAATGGAGGGCAAGAAGACAAGAATATCGTATGATGCTGCTTTCAAGCGTAAAGTACGGTAATGTGTCAGGTCTAAAACTGGAAGTTAAATTTAATGGTAATTTCATTATTCCCTTAATACTATGGCAAAATTCCAAATTAATGATCTATCCTACCATTAACGTGCATTACATTCGCAAACAAACTTTTTTTTATGATTTCAAGTTTCATAATTGGGGTGCGCATTAAATTTGAAAGCGCATTATATTCGAGTAAATACGGTACATAATTCATGATAATAAGATATAATTGATGACCATAATCCCTAGTAGCACAGATCGTTGGGCCGATGTTGGGAAATGATCGCCATGTTCCGCTGGTCAACGGTTAGGAATGTCCGTCGGGGTTCCGTTGGCATTTTACCCAACCAATTGCCAACTGTAGCCAACCAACAGTTGGGAATGTTCGTTGGTGATCTGTTGGGCCATCATTGTAATGCCAACTGTTGCCATCCGAATTCCAACATAATTCCATCCATAAGCCAACCAAAATCCAACGATTTCCCTACATTCCTCCATTGGGTTCTGCTTTTTGCCTTGGTTTCATGTTTATTTTGTCACAATTAGGTAGTTGATAAAATATTTACCCCAGCAACTGCAATTTAAGAATGACTTATAAATCCATGCAAATCTTTCGCACTACACCCCTTTTGATAATAGTCCAAGAAAACCAAGTATTTAGCTAACTAATAAATTCACTCATACAGATTCACAAAACACAGTATACAGTTCATATTTTGCTCTTAATTCAACCGTATACTGTATTTTGTGAATGTATAAGAATGAATTTATTAGTTAGCTAAATGCCTAGTTTTCCTGGGCACCTATCAAAAGGGGCGAAGTGCGAAAGATTTGCATGGACTTGCTAATCATTCTTAAATTGCAGTTGCCGAGGAAAATATTTTATAAACTACCTAATTATGATAAAATAAACATGAAACCAAGACAAGAAAGCAGAACCTAATGGAGAAATATAGGGAAATCATTGGATTTGGATGGCTTATTAATGGTTATAAAGTGCTTTCACTGTACGACTTGGCCGGCAATTGCACGGGCCGCTCCACCGTCACAGATAAACCGCATGCGGGGTCAGGCGCGTGACATATTATCACGGTACTCCCGGCGAATCGTATATATTTCCGTAATTGTATTCACAATAAAATATGAAAATATAAAATAAAAATACAAACTTACCTTATCACAGGAGATGTTGGAAATGCCGTCCTTCTGCATCATTACATCTACGTCACCTTTTGAGGAAATTGCTATTCACACGCAGTAGTTCTAATGAATAATTATTGTAACAAGGGCTCGTCGGGGTTCAAAATGAGAACACCGAGTTTATAATTGAAGGATGGAGGATTCTTTATTTCCAGCAACAATTTTCAATACAGCCAGAAATCTCCAGACTATTCGTCAGTTCACTGTCCTGTTCAGTGCTCACTCTCACTGTGCTCAGTCCTAATTACAGCACTGTTCCGTTCGCACACACTGTGCGGACTCCCAGCCGAGATGATTCCACGTCGCGCCAGCCAACTCCACAGTCCTCGCTGCCGCTGTACGATCCACCCGTCGCGCAGAGTTCCCCGGGACGGCACTGCCTCAGCCCAGATCAGCTCACCAGCTCTTCCGTTCACCCTTCCCTCTGGTCACTAGTTCCCCGTTGACTAGCTCGTCCGCTCTCAGGTCCCTCCGGTCACTGGCTCCTCAGCTTCCCAAGACACACTCACTTGAGGCAGCGCTGATCAGTCCTCTCCGTCCAGCTCACCCTCTGACGCTGACGCTCGCCGCTACTCACGGACTGCCTCTCTGACTGTTCCCTCGTTGACCCTCTGACTCTTCACGGACTGTCTCTCCTCTGATGTACTGACTGACTCTTCACACTGAACTACTCTCCTCTGATGTACTGACTCATCACTCCTCGTTGCCGTCTCTCACTCACTGACTCGGCTCGGCTGCTCGCACTCCTTATATAGTCCCGACGAATATTCCAGACCCGAATATTCCAGAGCACCGCCCGCGCATGGTCTAGAATGTCCGCGCGGGGCGCCGACACAGCCTTGGCGTGTGGCTCCACCTCTGGCCCCACCCACGAGCGCGCTCCGTCACTCACCGCGCCGTGCCAGGGAGTAGGCCGCACCCATCGGCGCGCGGCTCCAATCAGCAATAAGAGGGCCGTTCCTTTCTAGATTTATTTAATTCTAGCGCTATCGGCCCGAGTCCTTCTTCTATCAGCTTCTAGGCTTTTCTGGCTTTGTCACATTATGTTGTGGCACTTTTAAAACACTTCAAGCAAAACTAAAAACTACTTTAACCATATAAAAACACAAACACTGCTGTAATAATTATTCACTTGTGAACGCTATCAGATCACATGCTAGAAATCAGCGGTGAGACAACGAGGCATCACTTGGGCGCTTGATACACGAGTCACAGATAGTCGGCCCGTGCGATTGCCGGCCAAGTCATACAGTGAAAGCACTGTAATACTAATGGTCGAGAACTTCATCTCAAGAGGGGACAAGGCCTACTACCCATGTTGCATCTTCTTCCTCCATTCTTCTACATTGGCAGATGGTGGTCTTCATGACTGAAACCGCTATTTCTTTATCAAGTGGCTCCTCGTCTTCATTAGGCTATGTGCACCCGGGTCCAGAATTCTATATCTCAGAAAAATGTTGATACATGGTATAACATAAGGAAAGAATCTTGGCTATAGGCTAAATAAAATTCAGAGAAATGAATAATGAATAGTTTATTGTTATTGCTGCTTTAGAAGTTATGGATAAGTCATATATATATATTATATATGGATATATTCATTTTTATGCAATGTGACAATAGTTGATTTATGTAAGTTGATCTTTCCACCTTATGCCCTCAATATAGTCTAGGAAATCCAAGAATGTTACCATTAACGTTTACAATATTATATGGTGTTATCTTTATATTCTCATATAAGTAACAATGTGCAATCTTTTAGCCTACTGTGATTACTTAATTTGTTATCCAGCTGTCTTGTGACCAGTAGTAACTTCCATTCTATTTGCCTGTATAATTTAAAAACATAGTTATTCATAATAATTATATCTAGGCTATTATATTCTTAATTTATATTCAATTACAATTTTGATTGTAAGATACAGTTTGTAACATAATCTGAGTGTGTTCAAAAACAGGCTGCTTAGGAAAATATTTAGGCCTATGGGAGAGATGAAAATGGGGAGCTTCATATCTGTACTTGCCACCAGATATAGTAAGGGAAATTAAATCACAGGGAATGAAATGGGCTAAACATGTTGTGCGTATGGGGGGGAAAGACATCTAAAAAATGCTGAGTGGGAGACCCACTTGGAAGACTTAGACGTAGGTGGAAAGAAAATATTAGGATGTAGATTTAAGGGAAATAGGATTTGTGGGGGATAGTAGGATGGAATTAGTACAGAATTGGGTTGAATGCCAGGTGCAAGGGTATTTTATTTTTATTGTGAAATATTAGGTGACATGTCAATCGCAATTACGCATTACCGGCGTTGAGCAGCGGCTACAGGCATGACGGCATGACCTGCGGGGAAGCGTGGCAGGTGGCATGCGGGAAGCAGCCAGGCGAGTGGAAAGGGGAACGCGTGGGGCACAAAGTTCCATTATTCCCATTTTATTCCATAATCTAGTAATATTTTACTTTTACAAAGACTGATGTTAAGATCATTAGCGAAATTGATTATGCCTACACACAACATTTTAGAGTTAATTTTAAATTGAATTCTACAAACTGTAGCCTATTGGGGTTATAACCAAAATTGTGACTGAATGTAAGCCTAAATTATGAATAGAACAGATAGAATTCTTTAGAAATTTGTGAAGAGATTTTACATGATTTCGTAAAGATGTTTTAAATAACCTAATCTATTAAGTGCACATATAGGCCTATAGGGATAGATGAAACAATTTGATGGAAAAGCATTCCAGCAATCAAGTTAAGCTAATCAGATTTAGATGGTTATTCAAACATAATGTAAATGCATTTTTTAACCCTGTCATGAACTATGTTTTTGAATTATACAGGCAAATAGAATGCAAGTTACTTGGTAGAGTTGATTATATAACTAACGTATTAGGCCTAAAGCTCTATCCACAATGTGCAGTTGGCAGCCTGTAGTGGGTAGTCAAAGTAAAACATGTGGTGAGTAATGTACGCCATTCACAAAGTACAGTTGCAGTCAGCAGTTGGTATTTGGCAGTCGAGAAATTCATATTTGACTACCAACTGCAAGTTACATATTACGAGATTGAAAATTATTTACTAGTGCAAAGAAGTAGATTAGGTTACTATGAAAAGCAAGATGTGTTTATTATAGCCTACATATTGTGCACTATAAATAGATTCCTTCCCATTATTTGTACTGTAAAATGTTTCCCTAACCTCAATGTTAACTGCAGCTCTCAAGCGGCCAACTGCACATTGTGGATAGAGCTTAATAATGATGGCACAATTGGTCACAAGACAACTGGATAACAAATTAATTAATCAAAGTACCGGCAATTAAAGGCTAAGAGTGCACATTATAACTTATATGAGAATATAAAGACATCATAATTAAATGTTACTGGCAACATTCCCTGGATTTCTTAGACTATATAATGAGGGCATAACGTGGAAAGACTTACATAAATTTATATAACATGCGTTTACATGAAATACTAAGGCCTACGGTAACATGCACGGTATAATAAATCAAAATACTTGATTCTGACACATAACTGCATGCTCCATATATGCAGGTTTGAAATCTTGAAAATCCCAATTGATCTTGAGAACTGTTCCAATTTAGTTGGAATTTTGTTGCTTATGCTCCTCCTCTGCTTTGACTTCCTTCTGCCTTGATTTCAGTAAATCATCTGAAACAAATAAAGGTACCTCTTCAATTATAACATAAATTTCGAATAGCCTATAAATGATAGGCCTATTTATTTTTAGAGGCTGTATTTCATGCAACACTCATAATACAGTATTGTGTAAAAATGATAACGCTATATATTCAAAGAAAAACCAAAGGGCTTACCTAATATTATGTAAAAGAATGAGAATCAAACATTCGGCTTCTTCCTTAATACAATGAAGATGGCGATTGACGGTTATGCGATGTTTGCGTGGTTCGTTCAAGTACCGATGACCTACGAGCTATGCCGGAAATTTCCGAAGGACTTAAGCAGGATTATTCCAACGAAATATTGTTGGGCCGACAACCATAACCCCAACGGTAGGGCGAGCGCGCGTTGGTCCAACAATCATAGCCCCAACAGTAGGGTGTGCGCGAGAACCAACCAATAAATGCGTTGGCAGAACCGAGGAAATTACAACTAACCTTATCCCAACATATCCCTTCCATGCCAACCAAATCCATTCGTTGGGCCAACGAAGTGTGCTACTAGTGATATGACTGACATGTTTCATGCATAATAAAAATTAATTGATTGGAAAGGGTAAAAATACAATACTAAGTTCTAAAAACTACTAATTCGACCACTTAATCAATTCCTTTAACAAAAGTGTTCAGTTCCAGAAAGGGAAATTGCAATGTAGAGGAGTTAGGGTAGTTATTTTAGGTTTAGTTTAATTTGGTTTGATGGGGGTAAGAAATAATTGACTTTTAATCTGAGTCTTGTGGAGGACATCAAGATCTGGTGGTGTTCAAGATGGTGATAGTGACAGTGACGAACAGCACAGACCACCATCATATTGGCAGCCCTGATTCCAGCACCATCGGCTTCTGCCCTGCATGCACCTGCGCTGTTTCAAGCAGCTGATTCTGGTGTGTGCGCTTTCTTTCAGAGTGCCATTTTAGGTTGGTTTTCTGTGAAATTCTTACCGATTTTACCTATATTTAAAATATTCTTAGAAACAAAAGGCACCTATATACAGATTCTAAAACTTCTGAAGAATAATATTACATGAAATTTGGCCGTTTTTCGATAATGCATGTCACAAAAATAGTTTTTCAACAGAAGTACTATACTATTGAGGTTCTCAAAATATCCGCCACCTCCCCTTTCGGATACAGAAGCTAAATTGATTAGGCTAGTAATAAGACTTTTGTGTATTTCTTTTTGAATTTAAACTGTCCTATGATTAAGTTATAGTTTTCTATATTCTGTTTAGAAAATGATTTATTTTTCTTGTTTCCAGTTTATAATTGAGTATCTGTAATACAGGTGTTTGTGGTAAAATGCAATGTTTTGAAAACAGCACACAAAATTTGGAAATGTACAATTCCTACAAGTACGAACCAAAACGCCTAGGAATGCATTTAAGTAGAAAGTACAGATGTTTGTTGCTGTACACCAACATCTCGTCACATTGAATGACTGAACAACAAATATGGGCAGTTAAAAATACAAGTAACACTGTTATTGCTTAGAAGGCATAATGTTCAGACTTTATTGTACAACTTTTATAGTTTTAGGCCTCAGATTCTGAGTTAATGTATGAAAATTGTCCACACATTCCACATACAGCCATTAATGATTTTTAAATTTACACAACGACAATACATCTGCAATTTTAGCAAGATTTACTCCTGGTGCTGGCACATAATCACATTTCTTTCCCATAAATCAGAATTTCTTTTATCTTCTTTAGATTTCTTTTCTCTATCGGCAATGTCTTTTTCCAAAGAAGCAATATGCTCTTCAAAGTTTTCCGTTTGGCTCACACAATGTGCCTTCTAATAGCGAGTGGCTGCGCACAGATATCGACTGGTGTATGCGCAGGATGTTGTTTAAACAAGGATCTCTTGTCGTTTAGAGACAAGATACAGAACTAATATTTTCAGAATCGATAGTCAAATCCACTGGAAACGATTTTTATTTAATTTTATGTAAATATATTAATCAGTGGAAATCTGGACCATTATGGCAGATTTATCGATAGTCAAAGGTTTGAAAAGTACCACAGATACATTTAATTGGGCCCAATAAAATAATAACATTAATAATAATAATAATTCACAATAAGAATAATTCACAAGATGATAAATGCTGCCTATGCCAGAGCCAATCAGAAACTATTGACCATATTATCTCAGTTTAATGGAGATAAGAAATAATTAGTTTAAATCTGAGTCTTCTGGAGGACATCAAGATCTTATACCCAGGTGGTGTTCTAGACAGTGATAGACAGCTACTGACCACCATCATGTTGGCAGCCTTGATTCCAGCACCACGTGACCCATTGGCTTCTTCCCTGCATGCACATGCGCTCTCTCGAGCAGCTGATTCTGGTCTGTGCGCTTTCTTTCCGAGTGCCATTTTAGGTTAGTTTTCTATGAACTTCTTACCGATTTTACCTATATTTAAAATATTCTTAGAAACTAAAGGTGCCTATGTTTGGATTCTACAACTTCTGGAAAACAACATTACATCAAATTTGGCCTTTCTTCGTGTGTGTAAAAAAAAAAAAAAAAAAAAAAAAAAAAAAGAGAGAGAGAGAGAGAGAGAGAAAAAAAAAAATCAGCCAATCCAGCAAAGTGGGAAACTGTCCCCTTCAGGTTGCTTGAATGACTGTTTTCTAGTTCAAAGTTATCACATAAAATCTAGTGGTACCAGGCCCATGTCCATTTCCAGGGTGACTAGCAAAGTGACTTTAGAAAATTCCCTGACATTTCCCTGTTGTTAAAAAATTTTCCCTGACCATAGATAGTAAAGGGAGAGGTTTTAAACTCGTCGGAGAAAATGTGCATTCCAGCGCAAGCGTTCTCAAACATGTCTCCTTTCCAGCGCACGTTCAGTCGCATCCATCGGTCTTGGGAGGCGATGGAACTGATGGCTGGTTTAAAACGGTCCAACAAAAATCGTTCTTAAACTCAGAGCATTTGCAAAGAAGCAAATTTTCTCCGATGAGTTTAAAACTCTCCCAAGCGTACCTTAGGAGTCTGCTTAAAATCATGCAGAAGGGCTTGGCGTTTAGCTCAATTACTCACCAACTGGACAAACAATCCACCGGAAAATCATAGGTACTCGTAGAATAACTGACATTTTCCAGTTCCAGTTGAAAAATAAGTAACAAAAATCTGCTAATAAATTTTTCTCTTGAAATTCTACTCAAACCGCTCCTTCATTCTTCAATATTTATAAGCATTGTTCCTTAATTATCTTCATTTACTTATTCCTAAACATTGTTGAAGTTCGAGAATCTTTGTTAATTTTACTATATTTAGATATGCCGTCATGAAGTAATGATTTAGATCTTGTACTATTTAACTTATATGGTCTAAACAAAGACTGTATTGCAATACTGAATGTGAGTCTGAATTTACAACTTCCGGGCTGTGTGGCCGTGGTCTATGAGTGTCTAGTGCTGACGTTTCGCCGCGAGCTGCGTCGGGCATCTTCAGAGCGATGTGTCTAGCTGGATGGTCGGTTGTCAACTGCTCAGCAGTCAGCGAAACGTCAGCACTAGACACTCATAGACCACGGCCACATAGCCTGGAAGTTGTAAATTCAGTAAACGCCGGCCATGAAAGCTTAAGCACATACACTGAATGTGAGGTTCGACAATCGTTAACTGATCATTGTTTGCTCAAATTTTGGCTTAAGCCCTAGTAATTAAATTTACTTATTTACACTATGTACATTGCATATGGTCATACAGCAACTCAGCTTTCTCAAGAGCATCTTTCAACAGCTTCACCTTTTTTGCCTTCATTTAAAAAATGATAAAAGAAAATTTACTTAGTGAATAAAATACCTTAAAAATTAAGCACAACGTTTCAGCTCTTCCACCGAGCCTTCATCAGGTGCGCTCCACTCAACGACTGACTCTCTGGATGAAGAAGACTCCACTCGTTCCGCCGTCTTGTCACTATCGATCATGAAAATCGTGCATCTCGAATGTTTATCGATCCATTCAGGCGGAATGCTGAAATCCATGCCTGCCAACACGTTTCCTGGTAATGCTGGAAATGCAACTGTTGTTTTTTCTTCTTTCCTCAATCTCTTAACTAAATCCAGCCACTCATCCCCCAAATCCCCGTCGTATCTATTCAAACTTGCAACCCTATTTCCCACAATATTCCACGCCTCACACACTTTTCTCCTAACCTTTTTCACAATACTGACTTCTCCAATGTGATGGTTGTGTTGTATCATGTGTTCACTTAAACCTGTTGCGGGTTTGCTGTGCTTTATGTCCCTTTCGTGTTCTTTTAACCTAACCCTGAAACTTCTTCCAGTTTCCCCAAAATACAAAGCCTTACAGTCACTACAAGAAACAGAGTATACCCCGTTTTATCATTTTTTATCATTTCTTAAATAATCAACTAGTGAAAATTATGGACCGTTTTGCAAGTTTTTTTTGCTTTCAGCTCCTGAACTTCTTTTTCTACAACTCCCTTTCTGAATCTTTCCAGAGAAGAAGCATCCACATCAAGTTTTTTCCTTGTCATTGCCTCTTTATAGAGGCTGTGCGCATTTCTTGCTGCATGCAAGAGGGGTTTACATAAATCCACTTTTTCAACCCCCCCAACTGGTCGTAAAGAGTTCTTTGAGCTATTAATAGCTCCTCATGCCTATTCTCTATGAGGCATTCAGAATTAACTGAAAACCCTCGTTCCACATTTGCATTACCATGAGACAAAGTACACACTAACTTTATGACAAAGTGGAGATTGTCTGCAACATATGCAGGCCTAGTCACAATCCTCATCCAAAAATGGTCTAGTCTTTCATTTTTCCTACTATAGCTCTCAAGTTCTTTTTTTATGTTGACATCTTTACAAAGAAACTCAAATTCTTGTAGGCTTTGTCAACATTGACACTGTTCATCCACTTTGCTTCAAGGAGAGCAGTCAGCAAGAGTTCCATCCGCTTTCTGGATATTTCCAAATTTGCAGCTGTGGCAATTGCTTTTGTCAGCCCGTACTTCAGGGGAGACCGTTCAAGCATTTTATTAATAAATTTCACTATCACATTTTTACACTCTTTCCATACTCCTCAGCGCACTTTTCACTGCAGAAGTATACAACATGTACTAGTAACTAATGCATATTATTCCTTGAATGAATTTAATCCAAATAACTTCATACTTCAATAATAATATTTATTTTTTTATTTTTAACCCTGTTAATAGTTTTTAATAGATAAACTTGACATACATTTCTTCTTGTTAGAACAAGGGGTCGACTTGAACTTAATCTCTCCAAACAACTATTTGTAACTTCCCTGAAGCGAAGCATTTTGTTTGGAAATTTATGACAATGTTCAATAGGAACTCTACTATGTAGAACCTCAATGAACAGTAAAGATTATTATTATTATTATTATTATTATTATTATTATTATTATTATTATTATTAACATGTTTGGCACTGACTAGGTTTTCATTTTTCAATTCTAAGTTCTTTCTCGGCTGGTTTTCTAGGAGAACAGATGGTTTGACAACCCGATCCATTTGAGTATTTACAATTGTGCTTAGGCTTTCATATAGGAAAGGAGCTAATGGCGAATCTGTTTGAAACTCACTTAAAAAGGGCTCCAAATCACTAGCCAAAGACCTAAAAAATTCTAGTTTGGCAGGCAGAAAAGAATCCTTGATGAACTTGGCCACTACTGCAAAACTGTTGGATGTGATCTGCTTAGTCTTTTCCATTCCCCTTACAAATACAGTAAGGTGTGGGAGCATGGCAAGAGCTTGCTGTGCTACGTTTTCATTTTCAAGCCAACGTACAGCACAAAATTTCAAGGGAAATAGGCTGGATTGTGTTGTTGCTGTGTAGACTGCTCGCCTGGCCGGACAGTTTTTCAACAAGTTGTAAAGAGCCCTTAAAAACGTCACGATGTCCCATCCAGATTTCTTCATAGCGGCTTTGAAAGCACAATGCCTAAAAAGAGAAAAACTATTAGCATTGCAATGATAATTTTCACTGACAATCAAAATAAAAACCCAAATTGTCGGTTACATTTTTAGCGCAACGACTAACAAAAATTGTCCACTATCACAATGATTAAAAGCAGACTAGAAATTACTTTAGGCCTACTTCAACAATATGCAATATATGCGTAAATGGGGGTAGTAGCTATACTTACAATGGGTTCAATCCACAGCTTCCTAAATCCAAGATCTCCTTATCCTCAAGTTCAGTCATCAAACAATCCTTTAAATCCTTCAGAAATCTGTGGTTAACATTAGGACCATCCATTGATATTTGTAAAATTTTCTTTTGGTTCAGGAATTGGACAGCTTCTTTGAAGGCCAAGAGCAGATCATTAGCAGTTGAACGTCCCAAGAACACAGATGTCAGATATCGACACTTCACTTCACTACATTCACTGTCCCAATATCTCACATTGACATCCATTTGTTGTTTTTGAGACGCTTTATTTAATGACTCATCAAGTCCAACAACAACATAGGTAATCACATTTTGAGAGTTTGTCACAAAGTTCTTTCTTGAAATATGGCGAAATGCTATACACCAGTGTATAACCAACCTTATCTTTTTGTAACTTGACTTTCTTGGCAATCTCACTATCAGGAAACATTAAGGTCATCAAACTTATATCTTTCCCTGCAGTTCTTAATGATTTGTGGGTGATCACAGTATGAATACACCACAGAATTTCTGCCTTTGTTACACTATCGTTCACAATGAATGTTTTGAGGCCTCGAGGTGACACTACGTAATTGACGTTATTCCCTGCCTTTTGTACAAGATCTGATGATTTACCACCTGAATTTTCAAGTTTCACTCTCAGCTGAAGTTGTTGATGTTGATTCAGGTTCATTTACAACTGCTTTGGCTACTTCTTGTTGGATACATTTATTCGAAGAATTCAAAAAAATTCTCATAGAGGCACTTTCAGACATGGCACTGTTTGACCTGACGTGTTTTGCACTCGACATATGACTCGTGACAGTCTGTCGGCCCATATTGCTAAGACTGAATGTTTTAGAACATAATTTGCATCTAGCTATATAGACATCATTGGGGACCTTTACGAGCCATGATGCAAATGAAGGTTCCTGGAGCCAACTCAACTGAAAAGAACAAGCTTTCAACATTTTGTGAAGCATCTGCAACTGAAAAGAAAGAACACTAAAATTAATTTATATAAAATATGGATCATTACAATATGGCTGAGGAAAGCTAAAGTAATAAACTGTAAACAAATAATAGCGAAATTCTTACCTTCAGTTGATAAAACGTATGTGTGCGTATTCAAGAGGAGTACATTTCCAACATCTCTTGTGATGAGGTATGTGGTTATTTTCATTGTAATTTTAACTGTAAATGTGAGAACCTGAATCATTACACCGATCGCGGCTTTATCAGCATAGATATTTCACCTGATCACCCGGGAGTTGGAGCTGTGTCCGCAGCGACTCAGAAACCCACATCATTGGCCAACTCTTTCGTGGGACTCACTGTACAACACAAAATATTAACAGTGATCAATCTATATATATTTACTGTTTTAATTTACATAAAAAATAGCGATACTAGATCCAGTAGTCATATATACATTCCGTTCCAACGATTATCCAAATCTCTGAATAGTCATGAAATCATAGGACATAAACTGTTTAATAAACTATCTGTATCTACTCAACATACTCATATCATTGTATTTAGAAAAAAATTACATAATTGGTTAGTTTGTAACCCTTTTTATACCTTGGATGAATACTTCAATTATAATAGTCTAATTTAGCTTAAAATATGTGTTATTTGTAACTTAGAACTTAGTAATTTAGCTGTAGTTTAATATTAATTCTATTTTTAGATTTGTATTAGACTTTGTCTATTGCTGTAATGGCCTAACAACAATTAAATTTATTTATTTACATCTTTTAAACATGTTTTAAAAAAAAATCCTCGCATTAAGGACGCGCCCTAGTTTTTTGTTATAAAAAATTGTGGGGAAAGTGCGTCTATTACACGGGTAAATACGGTAATTGAGCATGGTTATTATACTCCAAATCTAAATTTTTAAAAAATCCAGGTTTATATTGAAAATTCCCTGACTTCTCCAAGATTTCTCCAGAAAAACATAAATCCCAGACTTTTCCCGGTCGCTAGTCACCCTGCATTTCTCTCAGAAAAGGCATCGCTTGCCCATTACACCATAAACATAAAGAGAGGATGGTACGAGTTAAGTAAGGGCGGAGAAAGAGACTAACTTCTACTCTTAAAAGTAAAGGTAAGTAAAGTAAAGTAAGAAAGCATTCCATAGATCCCATCATTCATATTTTAATCAAAATGTATGTTCTGAAATTTGTGTTTAACCCATGTTATTTGTTTTTATCTTGATACCTATTAATTGTATAAAGAAATGTGTTTAACAAAAAATGTTTTATTTTTATTTTCTCCATTACTTTTCTGTTGTAGGTTTCCATGTTTCGCCCAATGTAATGGAAATAGCCTAGATAAATTCAAAATGGATACGAGTAAAGTGTCCTCTAAGTCATTTTTGCAGAAAAACGGATATAGCCATTTTTAGTTTTTTTGTCACGGTTGCAATACTTTCTCTATACTACGTATATGCAAGGGACATTTCATGAAATACATTTTTTAAATTTTAATTTTAAAAATAAGCTGGCTATAACGATTTTAATAAAAATAAAAATTAGAAACTCTTATGTTTGGCTAATAAAAAGGCTGTATCCATTTTTCTGCAAAAATGACTTCAGGGATACTTTACTTGAATCCATTCTCAATTTTTCTAGATTACCTCCATTACAGTAGGTGATACATGAAAACATACCACAGTAAAATTGTAAAATAATTTGAAATGAAAATTTTTTTGTTTAACACATTTCTTTATAAAATTAATAGAAATCAACATACAAACTAAATAAATACGTTGGATTCCAACAATTGTGTTGTCTGAGCTTTCGGCTGCTATAAGCCATCTTCTGGGAGAGAAATGAGCTAGGGAAGGTGGTGGATGGTAGCGCAAGATGCCATCATAAGTAAACTACGCTGGGAAAGCCTCAAGTCTCTTAAATGCGAATTTCAGAACATACATGTTAGTTAAAATATCAATATTCCTTTGTAACAAGAATACTATAATCTAATTATTGTTGTGAAATGCAGTCAGTTTACCACAGTCGTAATGAACACACCAAAATCAATTACAGTGAGGTCGTATAGGTTAATGGGGAAGAGGTCCTGGGTTCAAATCAAACCACATGGCCGCTCAAATTGACTTGAGTTTTTCATGATTTCCTCATTCGCAAAGACAAATGCTGATTTGTAAGATATGTTTTATCTTATGAAAGGTGATATTGTGACTGGACCCAGATAAGTTTTATGTTAAGGTGGAGTTTTTATCAAGATTTTAATTTTTCCCCTTTTGTTACAAAAGCCAGAAGAACTGATACCCTGAAATATAGGTAAGGAAAAAGCTTCACCTTATTTCATTCGTTTATAATGATGTAACAAAAGCTTAAAATATATGCTGATTTCACAGAATGCCCTGGCAATCAATGATGTTTGTATATGATTGACTGAACATGTACGTTATACTGTATCTTGAACACTGCAGTACACGTTATAATAATGCACAGCGAATACATTAAAACTGGCACATAATAAGTAAGGAGTGTTTAAAATGAAATACAGGCTACTCACATTGAAGTTTAGTGTAGATGACTTTATCTGCAAAGTTAAGCATAATCAATAGCATATAATATATTTTGATTCTTTCATTGAATGAACTGCCTATGGATCGAGATATCGAAAAGAAGTTTCTGTTCACATATGAAATAAAACACTAAGTTATAATATTCTAACTAGTACTTTGTGTTACCTAAAATTTAGCTACATTCTTAAAGTTGGTACGATTATTTAAAAAAGTATTTTTCAGTGCATAGTGTGTCTATTGAGACACACAAAATTCAAATACGAATGATTTTCCATTTTCAGAATGTAAATACACTACGTCAATTCCATGATACCATTGACACAGAATGAAAAAAATAAAATGTTACAAATATTGTAAATTATTGCAGTTTCTCTAAGTCAAAGAGTTAAAGTTTCAGAAAATATAATTATTTCATGCATTTGTCTTTTAAATTTGGACTTAAAATATAATCTATTAGATAATTGATAGAAAACACCAAATTCCAGGGTGTGCGGGCAAAGAGAGTTAAGTCCACTATTCTCAAAAATTGAGATAGCCTATGTCCGCAGGCTTCTAGATAAAAATGTTCTCTACATTTGTGTTAAGTCCACTAAGTCATATTAAAAAAAACACGGCAGTTATGGACGTGTGCCTCATGGGTTTATTCGTCTGAAAAGAAATGTTGTGCGGGTAAAGTGTGTTAAGTCACTCTGATGGGACTTAACACTCTTTACACGGAAGGGGGGTCGCATTCTAGTTTTTATTACGAGATAAGGCCTGTAGAAATGACTTAACCCTCTTTGCCCGACTGTATATTTTCCTAAAGGTAAATTTTATTTTGACGTATCTCTTTTGTTAATGTGTTATATTTTCATAATATTGGCGATACTGCTTGCTAATAACCCGCATTTTATTCTCGTGGCAGTAGTTGATTGTTGTGGTAAGAGAAGTGAGTGATACTGAAGGGAAGTATCAAGAAAATGGCATCAAGAGGGAAAAAAATCCTTGAAATCCTACAAAGACAATGTGATGTTTCATCCAAATACAACAGGAATGAAGATTCGGGTAATACAGTGATCCTTATGTCTTCCTAAACAATAAGTTTTCACCGATTTGCAGTGCTTCTGTTTCTGTGTTATTAATCTGGCACAAGTCAGTGAGCGATTTATGATGTCAACTTCTTTTAATGTGCCTTGTCAGCAAAAATCGTCCACATCTTACGTGACTTGTTATTTTTATTAGAGTTTGTTGTTATTAAAAATAACAGCAGGGATAAATGCGCATGTGAACATTAATTCAACCTACACTGCCAACATTAACAAGAATGCCGTAGCGTAGTGGTTGAGGCGCTGCGCTACAAATCAGTTTGATTCCCAATGAAGTCATTGAGATTTTTCAATTGGCCTAATCCTGCTGATGGCATTATGGCCCTGGGGTCGACTCAGCCTCTAACAGAAATGAATACCAGGAGCAATCCTGGGGGTAAAGGCAGCCGGTGTGTAAGACTGACAACCTTACCACCTTCATGTGCCGAATGTCCAAAATCTGGGAGCCTCAACCTTCTGGAACCCTCTGGGCCTCCATGGCCTGTATAGGATCACTTTACCTTTTTACATTTATTGCTTATTATCGGTACCTACTTCTTAACAGCGGTACAAAATAATTCATTATTAAATTCTTAGCATAAGGCTGTCATGTTCATCAACAACTTTTCCACCAGACATTTAATAAACAGACCATGTGTAGTATGGTCCTATGACAATAAATACATAAAAGTGTATTGTTCAAACCACTTACAATATAATATTTATTTTTAAACAGTCCCATTAAATAACATTCAACTAAGAGGTAAGTCCAAAACACAGTCGTGCATACTGAGATAAGTCCACATATCTCACTTTTTTTGTTTAAATTGTAGTTCTGTTAAGTCCTAATAAGGTTAACCGAAACTCAATACCCACATATTCTCCATAAATAGTCAGTGAAAAATAATTCATGAAAACTTTAAATGTTTTATCAAACACTTAATTACAGAGACCTTCTGAAACTTTAAATTCAATTTTCTCAACAGGAAATACGGACTTAACTCTCTTTGCCCACGCACCCCGGAATTTACGATGAACATGGACATTCACAATTTAGTCCAACAGATACGGCAGCAGTGCTTTCCAAGGATTCTTTTTCAACATACAACAAAAGATTACTTATTATGGAGGGAAAACATTACTTCATTGAATTGCAGTTCAAGTCAAATTAGGTAAATAATATATGGAAGGAAGTCCAATAATACACAGAAACTGTTAGTCCGTGACAGAAAAGGTGTAAAAGTTTACCTAGAACAATAAATAATGCATGTATTGTGATTATATTTTATACTAGCATGTGCCCGCGGCTTCGCCCGCGATAATTATTTCAAAAATTAAAAATTAAGAGCATAATAGTTGAATCATTATATTTATTAACACCTAAATCACGTGGACTACATACCACGATTAGATTAAAAGCGACCTCAGATTCGAGTTCCTTGTCCAAAAAACCTCTGTATAGTGAGTTTCGTCGAAATAAAACAATGTTTGGCCATATTAAGGCCTATCTCTCTTCAGTGTAGGTTGAAAATTTCATATGTCTACGGGCCTTGACATTCTAAACAAATGAATCGACCAGCGTGGGCTTACAACAATCTAGCGATCGTGATGCTTTTATTACAACGGTATGACAAAAATAGCCAAAGCTAACTGCAATTGATTTGACATTGAAATATATTACTGAAATCTGATGCTTCGACAGCGCTAAAATCACGTTTTCTGACAGTTTTTCACTCACAACTCGCGAACGAAAGCTAAAATTAAAAATCCGGCTTCGATGCGCATTCCCCACCTTTCAGCCCAGATCTCTGCGTTCAGTAGATTTCGCTGGGCATCGTGGACAGACAGACAAACACGTCCTTTTATTATTTTAAGATAGCATTGTGCCCGCGGCTTTGCCCGCGATAATTATTTCAAAAATTAAAAATTAAGAGCATAATAGTTAAATCATTATATTAACACTTAAATCATGTGGACTATATATCACGATTAGATAGCGTCACCTGGTAAAAGCAACCTCAGATTCGAGTTCCTTGACCCAGAAAACCCCTGTATAGTGAGTTTCGTCCAAATCGAACAACGTTTGACCATATTTAGGCTAATATTGATTATCCCTATAATAATAATAATAATAATAATAATCCTCTTCGGTGTAGGTTGAAAATTTCATATTATGTTTGCGTGCCTTGACATTAAAAACAATTGAATTGACCAGCGTGAGCTACAACATTCAAGAGATCGCGATGCTTTTATGTCGAAGGAATGACAAAAATAGCCAAAGCCTAGTGCAATTGATTTGTATTACTGAAAACTCATGCTACGAAAACTCAATAAATACACGTTTTCTGCTCGTTTTTCACTCATAACTCACGAACGAAAGCGAAAATTAAAATTCCGGCTTCTAGGTGCACATTCCGACCCTTTAGTCCATCTATGTTTAAAATTTCAGATCTCTGCGTTCAGTAGATGTCGCTGGGCATCGCGAACAGACAGACAGACGGAGGAAGACAGACACTTCCTTTTATTAATATAGATTCTCTGTGTACTACTAAGGAGCAGTACACCTTCACTTGGTTACTGAAATCGAATGTTTTTTCTCCACAAATAATGGTGTCACAGACTAACAGTCACAGAGTCTCAAAATGATATTATATTTCACAGATATTAGAATATTTGTAATACAATGTGGAGGGTAGTGGAGAATAATTAAATGTTTTGTGGGCCTAACCTATTTTTATATGAAACACATTTAATTTTCAAGAACCAAAATTTAAATTTATAATTATTGAGATCAAAATAGTTACGATATTCAATAAAACAAACTTTTCTGAAAAGTTTTTCTTTCTTCTTTTAGACCTATACTATAAAAATGGGGAAGACATCTGCTGAAAGAACCAAAAAATATCGTGATTGGTTCAGCGATGCAACATTTGTATTCAACAACCTCATAATTGAGGATTTCAAAATCAATATTTTGTCTAGCAATAGTCAAGACACTGATTTAGGAGTAAAAAAATAAAGTTGTTTTCAAACAGTTGACTTAAACAGCTGAAAAAAGGCCAAAATAGTTTCAGAGATGTAAAAGAAGAAGACTACTCGCTTTTCAAAAGCATTTTCCATGCACTGACTGAAAAGCCCAAAACCACGTTTTCAACGCGAACTAACATACTTCGAATCAATGAAAACGAGTTTGAGATTACCATATTAGACAAAAGTTTCAAATCATGTACTAAGCTTTCCACCTCTTTGTTATGTTGTAAATGTGATTTTCTGATTTACATCCAGAAGTTAGTCCGTGACAGCAAGTATTAATTTTTTAAATTACCATTAAACTGATGGTTCATATTTTAAAGAACCATATCATAAGCTGCTATATACCTACCTACTTCAAAACAAATAAATCACATCTGCCTAATGTATATCAAATCACAGAAATTTTCTGGTTTTTTCCTACAAATGAAACCTATGTCCAAAATAAGTTAGTCTGTGACAAGGTGCTATAAAGTTAAATATATCTGTGCATATAAATGTTTAAAAATTCTTGTCATGTTAAATCAACCCTAACACTCCCTTAATCCACCTCTTCTGTGTGGAAAGTTTCAGCCCTGTAAAATTTCTCTATACACAATCAAGATTCTTTTAACAATGTGTAAAAAATTTTACACATTTAGCCAGTAAAATAGGGTGAAGAATTTACACGAAACCATCCCTCATTAAGTTTTCAGCCTCACACAAGACAAAGACTTAATAAGTAGATTAAAGAAATGTGTATCTTTAAATTATGTAAAGACTGCCTATTATGTATTTTTTCAGAGCATAATAAGGTATGGTCTAGTAGTATGGGGTAATGGGGTAGGAATTAATCAAGTATTAGTTATCCAGAAAAAGGCAATTAGAATAATAACTAATGCTAAAAAATTAGAGCACTGCAAGCCTCTATTTATAGAGACAGGTATACTAACAATAATAAATTTATACATTTTTGATGTCTTGTTATTAGTAAAAAAAAAACATAGAAAACTATCAAACACGAAGTCAAGTACATACATATCAGACTAGAAATCACAATAAACTTGATCTAATTAGGTGTAGGCTAAACAAAACAAAAGGATACCATAACAAATTACCAGATAAACTTCAAGAAATGTCCCCAAATTTATTTACAGAAAAACTATATTCCTGGCTTCAAAAAAATCCTTTTTATAATATTCAAGAATACCTAGAATCTGACGTACAAATAGAATAGAACAACTTAGTGCAAATAATTACATGATGTAAAAAGGTAAGAAATTAATGTAAACTATAAGTATACTTTGTTCATTTAGTGTTACTCAGGATGTAGTATTAGTATAACAATTGACTCGTATAATTATATGTTTATAAGATTGTAAATAATTATAGATTGAATTAGCATAGCTTAGGTTGTTATTGATAAGTATTAATGTTGTTGATAAGTATTAATGTAAATAGCTTACATGACCGATTGCAGTTTGTACTGCCTAAAGGTCTAACAAATAAATATCAAATATCAAATTAGGAAAGGTTGTTCCTTTCATGAGTGTGTAGATGTAATTTGAGATGGCCTCTTCGGGAAAACTTCTTGCTACATATTATCACACGAAAATAGCTTTTGTCCAGTGTGAGTGAGCATGTGTTTTTTGACACCCTCTCTTTGGGAAAACGTCTTGCTACAAATATCGCATGTAAATGGCTTATGTCCACAGTGAGTGAGCATGTGTGTTTTGACATCCCCTCTTCGAGAAAATTTCTTGCTACACACATCACACGTAAATTGCCTATGTCCAGTGTGAGAGAGGATATGACTTTTGAGATCCCCTCTTCGGGAACAATTATAGGAGCATATATCACACGTAAATGGCTTCTGTCCAGTGTGAGAGAGGATATGACTTTTGAGATGCTGTCTTAGAGAAAACGTTTTGCAACATGTATCACACGTAAATGTTTTCTCTCCAGTGTGAGAAAGAATATGTCTTTTGAGATGCCCTCTTTGGGAAAACTTCTCGCTACATATATCACACGAGAATGGCTTTTGCCCAGTGTGAATGAGCATGTGTTTTTTGAGATTGCCTCTTTGAGAATATTTCTTGCTACATTTTTCACACGTAAATGGTTTTTCTCCAGTGTGAGAGAGAATATGCCTATTGAGATGCCCTCTTTGGGAAAACTTCTCGCTACATTTGTCACATGTAAATGCTTTCGGTCCAGTATGAGAGAGGAAATGACTTTTGAGACTCCCCCTTAGAGAGAACGTCTTGCTACAAATATCACACGTAAATGGCTTTTCTCCGGTGTGAATGAGCGTATGTGTTTTGAGTGTCCATCTTCTGGTAAATTTCTTGCTACATATATCACACGTAAATTGCTTATCTCCAGTGTGAATGAGCATGTGTGTTTTGAGATTGCCTCTTTGGGAATATTTCTTGCTACATATATCACACGTAAATTGCTTATCTCCAGTGTGAATGAGCATGTGTCTTTTGAGAGTCCCTCTTCTGGTAAATTTCTTGCTACATACATCACACGAGAAATGTTTGTCTGGAGTACGAGTTACCTGTTTACTGTTTCCAGCAGAGGATGTGCTTGTACATTCAGCAGGTGAGTGTGATTGCATTAGCTGATCCTCTTCATTATTTACTTGAGAAGCTCCTGGAACTTGCTCTACCTTGTCAATGGTGCCGTATCCTGTGGAATCAATGTGGTCTGTATTTTCTCGTTTTATTTCTTGTGTCTCGAATGTGATTGGTACAGGTTCAGTCTTTGATTGTATTTGAGAAATCTCTTCCTTAATTTCAATCTTAATATCCTCAGACTTCAGTACTGCCTCCATTCTGTATCACACACAAAGAAACGCGTGTTCATTCACTCCCGACTAGTATTACGCATAACCTACGTAAGAGATACGTAGCCTGTGTTATCTCTGTTTCCTTTTGCGACACCAATTTCCAGCTGGCCGTGACCATTTTGACGAGTATGTATGTGATCATAGCCTACTAAATCTTTAAAGGCCTTGACAAGAGGGCAATGGCGGATGAGACCGTCAGTTTCCTGTGTTGTCCGCTACGATCGCTCTCTTGTTCTGTTTATCACATGCTCTGTTCATTTAAATGCCTAGTGTTTACACTCATTTAACCGCAAATTTAAAGTATTTTCATAGTTTTATATTGAAAGTAAGGCTGATTTACGGCCAAATAATAACACACAACTATTTTTGAAGTGAAACTTCTTTAGCCGCACTAGGACTAAATCGAAAGCTAACCCAAACTTGAGTTACGAACAAAATCGTCACGAAATTAGTGGGGCTGTGACGGAACGGACTGCACAGAAAACAATGATTAGGTTTATACAAAACATTTTTAAAAAATCAAAATTAAAAAAATCTAAAAACCCAAAATTTAAAAATCCAAAATTAAAGAATCCAAAAATTCAAAAATTAAAAAAAATAACAGAAACACCCCGAGAAAAAAATATCAACCCTTAAATAGAGAAGGGCTATTACTGCTTCGAGCTAGTGGCGTGGTGAGCCCTTCACCATCATGAAAAATCCAAAATTTAAAAACCAAATAAATAAAAAATTAAAAAATCCAATATTTAACAAAACGAAAAATCCAAAATAAAAAATTTCAGATCCAAAATTAAAAAATTAAAAATCTAAAATTTAAAATCTAAAAAACCAAAATTAAAAAGTCAAAAATCCAAAATTTAAAAATCTATAATTCCAAAATAGAGAAAATCGAAAATCCAAGATTTAAAAATCCAAAAGATGCAAAATTCAATGATACAAAATTTAAAAAATCCAAAATTTTCAAATTAAAAATTTAAAGATCCGAATTTAAAGAAATCCAAAAATCCAAAATTTAAAAAACAAGAAAATCCAAAATTGAATAAAAAAATCCAAAATTTAAAAGATAAAAAATCCAAAGTTAAATCCAAAAATCTAAAATTTAAAAATAAAAAATCCAAAATTTAAAAATTCTAAAAATCCAAAATTAAAAAGTCCAAAAAATATAAATTTCAAAGATCCAAAATTTAAAAAGTTCAGAATTTAAAAATCTAAAAATAAAAAATCCAACATTTTAAAATTAAAAAATTTAAAGACCCAAAATTAAAGAAATCCAAAAATCCAAAATTAAAAAAAAAGAAAATCCATAAAACAAAATTAAAAAATCCAAAATTCAAAATATCTAAAAATTCAAAATTAAAAAAATTCCAAAAATAAATAATTCTAAGATTCAAACTTTAAAAATCCAAAATTCTAAAAAAATAAAAGATCAAAAATTAAATAAGTCCAAAAACCCAATATTCAAAAGTCCAACAATCCAAAATTGAAAAAGATCAAAAAATTAAAACAAGTTTTACTTCTCTCGCGTGGCGTTTCACGCACACTTTTTTCTCCAGCAGAAGTGTTGAACATATAATTTATTACGTAAAAAATTCGACATTTCGGAAGGAAAAAAGTTTTATTAACTTACCCAAAGCCTCAGGCTTTTCATAATTACGTGAAAATGTGCATTGCAACTTTCCTAAATACACATAATTATTACAAGCACACCACTGCTATGCCTTGTGCTTCCTAACAGAGCATATGAATGAACAGAACAAGATCACGATCCTAGCGGCAAGTTTGAGCAACACAGTAGACCCTCTTTTGTGCAAGCATTTAGTACTTTTGTCATGGCCTTTAAACATCCAGTAGGCTATGATGTGATTCAGCGGCGCAGGAAAGGGGGTGCGGGCCGCCCCGGGTGCCATCACTCGGGGGGGTTACAAAATAAAAATGTGTCTTTGTAAGTAAAAAATCGCTCAAGGGAATTTAAATACAATAATAATATTATTTAAAACAATTAAATAAGCTTAACTTTCTACAAGTCAACATGCGTATTGAAACTTCTTTTAGTTTTAAATTGCGGCTGAACTGGCCGCTGTGTTGATACGAACACTAATATTATGGTTAGGGGGAGGGGTGTTTACTTCTGTCGATGCTTGTCTCTGCAGTTTTATTAATTTAAATGAGACTACAACAATCGGTGAGATTTTATATCACTCAAGCTGCAACCAATTCTACCCGCTGCGGCAGTCACGACTTTGACGAAAATAAACTTCGAATGTGAGTTGACTCCGACGTCTCCTTCAATCTAGATTTTGAACTGGGATGTGCGCATATTTAAGAATAGAATATTAATAATACAGTTCCGTAAAATAATTACATTACTTGTTTGTGAAATTTATTAGGATCAACCTATAAAAAAATATGTATAAATTTAGGCTTGCCAGACGTCCCGGTTTCAGACAAAATCCCGGTTTCCGGACCGTTTTACTTCAAGTCCCGGTAAAAATTAAATTTGATTTTCTAGATGACCAAAAAAGTCTAAAAATAATTAACTATGAAGGATTATTTAGGATAATTACTTTTTCATTTATTTCTGTACTGTATGAAAAGTGAAAACAGTGGAAGCAAAAAAAGACTACCAGAAATGTGATTATTTCATTGAAGAAAAATGGCTCAGGCTGTTTGGTCACTTCAAGGAGAATCACATAGCAGCCCCCAATCTGATCAAGATTGTTGAGTATGCCTTCTGCGTACCTGCGACATCAGCACCAGAGAGAGTATTTTCTTTGATGAACAACGCATGGACTGATGATATGGGTTTGATGAAGGAATCTACGGTTAAAGACTTGATGACATGTAAAATTAATGTCGGATTAGCTTGTGAAGATTTTTACAACAAGATTAAAACAAAACAAAAAAAACTTTCTAAGAAAGTCCTAGCCAATGAAATGTACATGTAAATATAGTTCAAATTTTTATTACTCATTCAAAGTCTTTCTTCTTATTTAAGTTAATTGTAAATATTAACATGTTAGAAATAAAATGTTTAAATTTATATGCTTATGCTATTTATTATTACACATGGTTTAGGTTCCTAATCAGTAACTATTGAGAATCATAGCAACTAATCATAGCATTGAGAATAAACTACCCTCTAAAACATTCTAAAACCCGCCAAGGGTGTGTACCCTTGAATATCCAAGACGCTGGGGGGCATTCCGGTGTCCCGGTTGAACATTTCAGAAATCTGGCAAGCCTATGTATAATTCACATAACTTACTCTGCCCAAATAAAAGTTAGCCTCCCCTTAAAAATAAGATAAAGTTGTCGCCAATCTTGCTGTCATATCCCCAAAAGGTACCTAACCCAAATACAAAATTTTGTTTTCGTACGATTTTCCGTTGCAAGAGGCCGTATTGCAAAGAGCGCGTATTCAGAGCAGGTGGCTTATAACTACCCTTCAGAGTAGGCTATTATTTCGAAAAAGTGTTTCAAATAAAAGTTTTAGCTCTTACTATAAGCAACCCCCGTGCAAAATTAAAAGAAAATCGTTAGAGCCGTTTTCGAGAAAACTTTCTTTATGTAAAAATAAGGAAAACTTGTCTCCAATCTTCGGTTCACATCTTGAAAGGTATCTGACATAGATACAAAATTTTGTCTTTTTATCAAAATTCATTTTTTTAAAGTTCGAGATTTCGCTTGGAAAAAAAATATAAAAATATTAAAAAATCACTCAAAAAATAAAAATGTGCACAATTTCGGGAGTGTGTTGTGGCCTAGATGTTAGCTTTATTAACGGTAACACCCTCAGTCTGTCGCTCTCGAAAACAATGTATACCTGTCTGTCTATAACGTACTTTAGATTAATAATAATAATAATAATAATAATAATAATAATAATAGCATTTACTGTCGTTTAACAGTACAGTATACAATGTACAACATAATTTTGCTTGATATGTAGCCTATGTCTTTCCTTAATCCTAACAAAATTGACTGAATAAGGTTAACTATGTCTTATATTCACCTTTGGTAGCACTGGTTACAACATGGCGATAACATGGTAACTCGAATCGCTTTATGGATGGTTGATTCATAGTATACCATTATTTCGGAGCTTAGTTTTGTTCTTATATAACAATGTAATTATTACTAATTTTGCATAACATAATCCGTTGAGTTTACGACTTAGGCCTACATCAGATATATTCGATGCAGCTGCATTTATCGACAAACTCTTAAACTCTCGTGGGATTACCTTTGACTATCCAAAAAATAACACTTGGAACTGTTCCAACTTTTAATAATTTAAATGGGGGGGTGACGATAAATTTTCCGCACCGGATACCACATAAGCTTGCTACGCCACTGATGTGATTGTGCGCCATTTTTGTAATAATCAGATCTGGCAAATTTTTAAATCCATCGAAAAAATGCGCCGATTTGCAGTCGATGAGTTGTAAATAAGAACGATTTCCGTTGGACCTTTTCAAATAAGCCATCGGTTCCATCAGCACCCAAGAGCGACGGATGCGACGTAACAACGCATTTAATGCGCTGGAAAGGAGAATGTGTTTAAGAACACTTGCGATGTTTTGCGCACGAGAATGCACAGAGTTTAAAAACATACCGATCATCTATAGCAGGGCAGGGAAACGCGGCACTGGAAGTGCAAAATTTTACTTATAGGCCTAGACATCAAAACTGGAAGAAATACTATTTACCTGCCTTACTAAATGGAAATGAATCTATCTTAGGGGTTGTTAAGAATGGGGTAGGCCTACCTCAGGGATCAATACTTTGCTCTTTTTAATTTTCATTAATGACTTTCCCTATAACTTAAGTGATGAATCAAAGGCATTGCTCTTCACAGATGATACTAGTGTACTTGTAAAAATGAAAATAAATCAGCAGCTATTTCAGTCTACCACAAAAGAAATAATAATCCGTCCAAACCTATCATTACATTTGAAAACCCCATCAATTATACATCACCCACAACATTTTCAGGCATAAACATAGATGAACATTTGACATGGAAACCCCACATCAAAGAAATTAATAGGAAGCTAGGAAAATTTACTTTCGCGTTGCTATTTGGGTTAAGGATAGAATTAATGTGCTTCCCCTCGACATTCAGAAATTTGGCTGTGATAAACAGATTACAAGTATACGGCAAATAAGAAAATTATTTTAACTATTTACCGATCCTAGCGTTGCCACCTGTCCCGAATTTGGCGGGACATCCCGCATTTTAAGAACATTTTCAGCGTCCCGAATTATGCCTAAGAGGGACGCATTATATATATTTATTTTATTTTGCTGGCCATTACTTTTCTATTGTTAGTGTTACTGTTACACAGCCCATTCAGTTTTGGCTTTGTAACGAATATATACCATCTTTCTCTTATTAATAAATTGTTCAATGTACAAATTTACGTATGAAGATCGGCGATATGCATATATTCGATAAGTGTCCCTCCTTAGCCTTATCAAAAGGTGGCAACCCTAACCGATCCCCATCTGCAACTATTTTATGATAGATTACACGAAATTACAGATATTTTTTTATATCAACTTCACTGCTTATAAATACTTCCAGGATGTAATATTGTATTATTTTTACTTATACCTTCCCTCTTGTAAACATATTAAAAATAGGATTTGCAAAAGTTGGGTAAATGACACAAAAATCAAGTAAGCTGTTAATAGAGCTTTATATATATTATCTAAGAATGTTCCTGAATAGAAAGATAAGTATTTGAAAAAAAAACCATGGGAAATTAGTCGAAACTACATATATGCAATTTTATAAAAATAAAATGAAAAATTCACAAAATTCTACTAAATCACTATGGAGAATAGTTTTTCTATTTATGTTGATGAGAGTGTTACATCAAATCCATACAACATTGCCAATCCTTTTAATACGTCATTCAAATCTGTACCTTAACAAATTCTAAGTCTGTTTTCTTCACAAAATGATTCTACATTTAATGTTGTTGACAATAGTAAGCAAAATGGTTTTCTACTCTACCCATTTACAGAAGATGAATTTTATGAATGAATGAAATTGAAATGAACCCGATGGTATATCATGTTTCTTGTTGAGAATAATTTTAAATTTGATAGTGAAACCTCTTACACATTTAATAAATCTTTCCTTCTGCTATGGAAAGTTTCCTCAGATACTGAAATTGATATTACAAATTGCCAACCTGTAACTGTACCCTTTGGCTTTTCTTTGATGTCCGAATACTGCTTCTTAAACAAACTGCTCTATTTCCTTAATTCTAGAAATATTATTTCTGATTATAAACATGGTTTTCGTTCAAATAGATCTACTTTATCTGCAAAAAGTTGATTTTATGTTAAACTAGCTTAAAAGGCCCGGTGTCGCCCGGGGTTTTATTTTGTAATTTGAAATTAACTCATCAAGGGCTTCCGATTTTCAAACTCTAGGGCCTTGTATAATGTATACGTAAAACTTGAAATGAGGAAGATGGACTTATCATGGTTTCATATTTTGGCGAATTGTGAAGGTTTTGAAAATTTGAGGGAAAATTATTTACCATTATCTTTTATGGAATCAAATAGGGAGCAACGGAAATGTTTGGAGTTATTGACGGGAAAAAACATTGAAGAAGGCATTGGGAAGTTTTTATTGAAGGCGAGACAGCTCAGGTTTGAAAAAGAGACAAATTGGAGAGCGGGTGTGAAGGGTGAGGAATAGGAATAGATTTAGATTTAGATTTAGTTTGTTTCTGTTATTTTGCATTTATATTATTTATTTTGTGTGTGTGTGTGTGTTTTTTAGTAAGCATGTACGGTCCATGCGGACTCATGCGACTGTTTGCATTGGAATTTGCAAAATGCTAATTACTGTAATAAACACTTACACTATTACTATAAATTCGTTTTTCCCTATTTTGTCTTCAGAATTAATTTTTCCAACATTACAGACAAAGCGATTTGTAAAAAGTTAATTACTGCAATAAACGCTTACATACACTTGTGATTTCCAATTATAAGAGAATATTATAGGAGAAAAATTCCTCCGGCACTGGGACTTGAACCCAGGACGTTTGGCTATTCGCGCCAATGCTCGAATGTCATAGGAGAGAAGTTCCATCTGGTGCTGTGAATTGAGCTCCGGCTTAGCTCAGTTGGTAGAGCATTGGCGCGTATAGCCAAACGTCCTGGGTTCAAGTCCCAGTGCCGGAGGAATTTTTCTCCTATAATATTCTCATGTAGTGTCCAACAGAGACAATACTCTGTGGCTCATGAATGCTTATATATCTGTCTTGAATGTTAACTGTACAATAACAGTGGGATCCTGGTCACAAAAATCACTACTTAGTGTGCCTCACAGTACTGCATATGACATAACTTGTCTGTCTGTGAGGTAGACCATTAGGGCAATCAGTCATAGGAGAGAAGTTCCATCTGGTGCTGTGAATTGAGCTCCGGCTTAGCTCAGTTGGTAGAGCATTGGCGCGAATAGCCAAACGTCCTGGGTTCAAGTCCCAGTGCCGGAGGATTTTTTCTCCTATAATATTCTCATGTAGTGTCCATCAGAGACAATAATCTGTGGCTCATGAATGCTTATATATCTGTCTTCCAATTATAAAATTTGAAGTGAACAGTAATAGAAGGTTAATTTAAATATAATTGCTATAAAAATTCCTAATATTATGAGATATTATCAAGGAATTTCCAACAAAATATTAATTTAAACCACAGAACAACAGTTTAAACCCTCAACATTGAGGGTTTAGCTAGACCCATGTTTAAACTTGATGCAAGGTTTAAACTAGTGTGGGGAAAATCATTTTTACTTTAAACTCAGGATTAAACTAGTTTGAAGTAAATCCAGGTTTAAACTGACTTGGAGAAAATGGCCCTTAGTGGATAGGATTTTTTACCGACTTCTGATATAGCATACTCACTGGCACACACTTAAGCTGTCCCTGCAATACAACCGCTTATTAAGTGCCAGTATGGTACTTTATGAGATTTTGTGGGGGAAGGGAAAATGTCTGTCCGTCCGTCAGTCTGACCATCAGTCCGTCCATGTGTCTGTACGAACGATAACTCAAATACGCTTTTTCGGATTTTAATGTAACTTGTTATATGCATTTTTAATGTCCATGGGAAGAAGTCTGTTGATATTGGACCAAATCGGTTGGCCGGTACCGGAATAATGCCAAATTTAGTGGCTTTTTATGGTATTATATGACAAAAGGCCCCATAATTCAAACACGCTTTATCGAATTTTCATGAAACTTGGTATAAACATTTATAACGTCCATGGCAATTAGCCTATTAATTTTATATTTTATATGTGAATGACATTTTTAAAGCTTTTCCACCTTATGTTTCATGTACAATGTATGACGATGACTTATCTGTAATTGTGTCAAATAAAAGTCAAAATTCTCTAAATAATGTATGTCATGATTTATTAGATGATGTATATACATGGTTTTGTGCAAACTCTCTGCACATGAATCCAAGCAAGACAAAGTGTCTGCACTTTCATAATTAACTAGCTTAAAAGGCCCGGCCTCGCCCGGGTTTTTATTTTACAATTTGAAATTAACTTGATGAAGTACTTTCGATTTACAAACTCTAGGGCCTTGTATAATATGTATGTAGAACTTGAAATGAGGAAGAACGACTTATCACACTCAAACTATTCCCTCAGAAAACTCTAGATATAGCTTTCTATGGCTCATAGAGGATTTTTACTGTTGCATTCCGTTGTTTCTACATACCATGCCTGGGAGGGGATGAAATAATAAGAAACATGAATTCCTACTGCATAAGATTGTATTGTCTTTATGGACAATTTTATTTCTCACTCTCATGTTACCATACAACCGTTTCGGAGCTGAAATTAAAAAAAAAAAATCAATATCATCTTCATACTTTCCTCCCCCAAAACCTGGGACATATAATACTGCGGGCATAGGAATGAAAATGTTCCATCCTATTTTGTCTTCGTTGAGATGTTTAGGGCATGATAAACATCCCTATAAAAAAGCCTACAGCTATGAGTGACGAATCAGTGGATAAGATTTTTTTACCGACTTCTGATACAGCATACTCACTGGCACACATTGTAATACGACCGCTTATTCTACATCAAAATGTGAAGTGAGAAAAGGATATTTTCCATGTTGATAGTAGAGAAGGTTATGTGAGTGTATCACAGTGTGCTTTATTTTCGTGGATTTTATTTTTCATTAATTACTATCACCAATGTATTATATCGATAGCCTCAGAATCTGTTAAATCCCAGTATTATATAGTTCCCAAAGCTCTATGTGAACATTATAAACAATACACTGTTGTCATGGTAACTGAATTGCATTTCATTTTTCAGTATAATATTTTCAGAAATTATATAAATTTTCAAGGGAAGGATTGGTTTGTTTGAATTTTAGTGTTCACCGCGTTGCTTCCCGGGCTTAACTGGGTATGTGTGCAAAATTTCGTGCAAATTGGTCAAGAAATGTAGATTTTTATAGGGAACAAACATACCCACATACATACATACATACATACACACTTTCGATTTGGCTTTGTTGCAAGAGTCACACTTCTTTTGTTTGCAAGACTCACACTTCTTTTGTTTGTTTGTTTTGTTATGAAAACATGTGAAAGCGGAACTCTCAAATTGTGAATATGTCACACTTCAATTGTTTTAATCTTTTTTTATGTAAACAATTGACAGCAGAACTATCTAACTTTGCCTCATTTTACATTTCCGACTTTTCCCGTGGATTTTCCAAAATTTTTCTTTCATATAAACCTTGTCCTGACAATTACGAACACAACAAAAAAAAGAATCAGCCAAATCGTTCGAGCCGTTCTCAAGTGATGTGGCAACAACCCTTTTGTAAATTCATTTTTATTAATATAGATAAAGAAAACTTGATGAAATGAATTTGTATTTAAACGCTGATATGATTCCAGAATCTAACTCAGTAACATTTTTAGGCCTAAACATTGACGAATACTTAAATTTTAAAGAACATTGCAATCTAATAGTTTCAAAACTTCATTCCTTATCATATGTCTTCAGAAATTTAAGAACTGTACTCACTCAAAAACAGCTTAAGTTATAACTTTATATTATTCGTACGGTGTGTTGAGAGTCGTATGTGATATGGTATTGGTTTCTGGGGCTGGTCTACCTCAGCCACAAGTGTTTTCCTGCCACAAAAAAAGAAAAATTAGGTGCATGGCTGGTTTACATTTTATAGAATCATGTAAAGGATATTGTAAACTTCTTAATATCCTGACTATGCTTAGCTTGTTCATATTTGAATTTTGTACATATATATTTTAAGCTTTCAATAGACTAAAAGCAGGATGTAAATCTTCTAATGTAATTGGGCCCAAATTATTTAATAAGATTGTTAATAAGGCTTCACCGTTTAAGAAGGAACTAAATTTTAATTGAGAAATGTTTTTATTCTTTAGAAGAATACTTAAGTTATCATTAACTATCACCGCTTTTGAATATTTCCTATGCAATGCAATGGAAAAATAAATTCATTGATTGAAAATGGTCTACCCTTGTCCTTCTGCCTGACGTGCTACTAGTCCCATCTTTCCAATTCTACACTGTATAAGTTTGAATGTGATAAGGTTGTAGCACTGTACACAAATCAGGGACGCTAATGGCAATGTCAGAGTTTTCGACTATCAAAGTTAAAAGTAAAGTGTAACATCAAGGCCATAGGGGTTCCAGGAGGTTGAGGCTCCAAGAAATTCGGCACGTCAAGGTGCGCCAGCCTCATTTATCCCCACGATTGCTCCCATTACTCATTTCTGTCCGAGGCTGAATCGACCCCAGGGCCAAGGTGCCAACAAAAGGATTACGTACTTAAAAAATATCCAACCTTTTGCTCTGTATAAAGTTAAAGTAAGTGTTTTTTATTAAATTAATTACTTTCCATATGACAAATTGCAAACATTCGCATGGACCATGCATGCTTATTCAAAACACAAATACACTGAGCCTATTCCCTGTGCCCCTGTCTCGCCTTTATTTAACATTTCTCAACCCTTTTCTCAACTTCTTTGTCTGCTAGTATGCCACACATGATATTAGAACATATTTTTCCCTCCATTTTCCCAAACCCTCCATCCTTCCATCAACTCTAAGCCAAGCGATCCCCAGTTTGTATGTATTGCTTCATCCGCCACTGCAATACGTTTTGCAATTGACTGTTGTTCAAACGATTCTTAACCTTCCAGTTTCTACCTCAGCCACTACACTACGTCACCGAAAACGTATGATCTATTGAAGAACTGTAGTAGATGTAATGTTCACTGAGTTTGTTTTCTGTACAATTTCCCTTTCCTCTAACTTGATGGCTGAACATTAATTTAACTGCAATGTCATTATTACTTTCATGGCAAACTCCTAACTGCTGGACTATTATATCTGTGAACCTTCTTTCTGGATTGTATTCTTTTATCAACTCATATAATAACAATAGCAATAATAATAATAATAGGAACCACAATAATATTAATATATTAACAGATCTTGATACGTTAAATCCTTTTGCACCCCTTGAGACAAGCTGAGGATGCAAATGAAAACGCTTCATGCCATGGAAAAGAATGATTATTTCAGTAATGAAATTTTCCAGCGCATGAAGAGGTTCAATTATTATATTTTTTATTTTAATTTTGTCTACTAAACCAAAAAAATACATAGTCGAATCTTTGATAATCAAATTATGAATGTGAGACATAGTCGCTTACTCTTCGGGAAGAACATAATCTGAGAGTGTTCGAAAACAGGGTGCTTAGGAAAACATTTGGGTCTAAGAGAGATGAAAATGGGGATTGGAGAAAACTACATAACGACCTGTACTCTTCACAGGATAATAGTAGACCCGGGTAATTAAATCACGGAGGATGAAATGGGATGGACATGTTGCGTGCATGGGGGAGGAAAGACATATCTCAAAAGTATTGAAAATATCACATGGAAGACCTAGACGTATGTGGGAGGACGATATTAGGAATAGATTTAAGGGAAGTATCTCGTATGATTGGAAGGAGTTAGCACAGAATACGGTTGAATGGCGGGCTCAGGTAAGCGCGGCAATGAACCTTCGGGTTCCATAAAATAGATAATATTCCTTTAGCTTTATGAGGAATTGTCTATTGTCACTGAGTAAGAGGCAAGTTGCGTACAACTGTTTTTGTTGGAAAATAATTAGTCTAAATGTTTAAATTTTGAAATGTTAGATTCCGTTATACAAACGCCCGCACTGCCCTTTGCATAGGCTGGCTAATGGTTGTAGTTATTGTCTTCTACGACAGATGGCAGCTTACTGCGTCGGTCAAATATAAGCTTCCTTTTGCTAGTGTTCTTGAAATCCACGGAATCTTGACAACAAGAAATGAATTCATTTTAGTATGATATTAAAATTAACACGAATATATATCATTTAATTTTAAATACAAGTTGTTTATTATGCAGTTTTCAGCTGCTACTCTCAAGGTCTCAAGATCGTTCCGTGTTCGATAACAATCGATACATACACACGTAACAAGTGGTTCATAGTATTAAGTCACGCAAGTAACTTAAAACGTACTCAGCCCTGTAAACATTACATTTCAAGTTTAACTGTTAAACAAGCAGTATTTATTCGCACACTTTATCTTGAGCTTAACACTCCATAATGCTGAAAACTGTCCATATAAAGAAGGCCTCGCTCGAAAAAATGAAGAACACGACCCGTCCCCAGTATTGCCATACCCAAAAACTTCCCGTTGAGGCATTCTTGAGCTACCGTCAATTTGTTTTATTTGTTTACATCATATTATTCTGAAAATGACCGAATAAATCCAGGGATATTACAAGAACAGTACTGGTGTTGTGGAAATGGTCGATATAAGTGACAACCAAGTTAAAAATAAATATTCTTTAAACCAAGAAGTATCGGAAATCAGCGAAATAAAGAACCAAATAAATGAAATGGAATGCTAGAAAGACGTGCTAGAAAGAGTGGGAGAAAGAAGAACATTGTTGGAGCTCCTAAAGAAGAGGAAAAGAAATTGGCTGGGACATTGGCTAAGAAGAAATTGTCTGCTGAAGGATGCTTTAGAAGGAATGATAAATGGAAAGAAGGTTCGAGGCAGAAGAAGATATCAGATGATAGATAACATTAAAATAAATGGATTGTATGCCGATACAAAAAGGAAGGCTGAGAGCAGGAAAGAGTGGAGAATGCTTAGTTTGCAGTGAAAGACCTGCCCTTGGGCAGAACACTATGAATGAATGAAATGAAATGGAAGGAAAAGCAATTTAATGTGTTTTAAGCTGAATCTGTCGTTCGAGAAAAGAACAAGTCAAGTTTTATTTTTTCGTTGTATTAATTACCTTTCGCGAAAGGTATTTAGTTAAATTAGGCTACATCAATTCAGGCATCTGAAAGTGCGTATTCAAGTAGGCCTACATGTACAATGCTACGACTTTTTAACGATTTTCTATATTCTGAAGACCAGGAGAGAAATTGTCTAAATAGGCGTAAATATACTACTTTATTCATTTCTCCAGCGATATATTCTACTATAACATCTGAATCAATATAAAATCGTTAGTTTGGTAGCAAGTGCTACAAATTACAGTTAGTTCCATTGTGAACCAGAATAAAACTACACACGTTATATTTTCTGGTAATTGGCAACCCTTCAGAAACAACGTCAATTTCAACTCACCGCCTTCTGCAATAGTCAGTCTTTTATATTGCATGCAATATCAGCTCCCCTCACCCCGCATTTTTTCGGATCAAGATAAAGTGTGAGCATAATAACTCTATCAGTTGTGACATAAGTTATGTGTGGCTTTGACATTTGTCTATGAAGACAATTTTTCCACGCTATCCAAGTTCGATTGTGTTGTCAAATGACAGGTTTATGTGAATTGCGTATCGGTTCTTTATAAGCAATGGACATGCCAGCTTCTTTACTTAATCTAGTTCCACGCTATTAATGCAATGTCATCTGCGTACAGAAGACAAGTTTGTTTCCCGTTTGACTGGTTCTCTAGGAAACACCTTCTAAATTTGAATTCCCTTGCTTTGTGATAACAAACAATAATTAACAGCAATAATGTAAAGTATGTAACAGTGCAGAATTAAAGCAAAACTTAGATGAATTGTATTGAAAGCATTTAAGGGTTGTCATAGTTTTGTACTTATAAATAATTTCATAAGTTCGAATAATTAGGTTAATGGCAGCTGGGAAGTAATATGCAAATCGGGAAACAACGAAACCTTTGACACGCAATAAAAAGACTATTTAGCTGTTCCTGATAAACTTTTATTAGGCGAAATTTCGATAGCAAGAGATTCAATCTGAAAGACCAAGTCGAGATTTCAAATAGATGCATTCATCGGGCAATTAGTTGGAAAGTGGCAAAAACCTCAAGCTTAGAAGGAATGGATGTGAAAACAAATGATAAGGAGCACACTTCAAATAGTTTAATTACATTAAATGGGGCTACCTTCACGTATGTACATGTACATATGTATGATAAAAAAGTGTGCGTGGAACGCCACGCGACAGAAGTAAAACTTGTTATAATTTGTATTTTTTCATTTGTTTTTTAATTTCCTCAATTTTGCATTATTGGACTTTTTAATATTACATTTTTGGACTTTTTAAATTTTGGAATTTTTAATTTTGGATTTTTTAAATTTTCTATTTTGGAATTTTTAATTTTGGATTTTTTAAATTTTCTATCTTTCAATTTTTATTTTTAGATTTTTAAATTTTGGATTTTATTATTTATTAAATTTTGGATTTTTGAATTTTTGAATTTTTAATTTTGTAAATTATCATTTTTTTTAATTTTGGATTTTTAATATCTTTAATGTTGAATTTTTTATTTTTAAAATTTTGGAAATAATTTTTTTTATTTTCGAATTATTCATTTTTAATTTGGATTTTTTAAATTTTGGATCTTTGAAATTATTTTTTGGATTTTTTAATTTTTAGAGTTTTTCAATTTTGGATTTTCTATTTTTAAAATTTAGGATTTTTTAATTTTTTAATTTTGGATCTTTGTATTTTTAAAATTTTGATACTTTAAATTGTTTATTTTTGGGATTTTTAAATTTTGTATTTTAGTTTTTTAATTTTGTATTTTTCAATTTTGGTATTTTTTAATTTTATAATTTTTTATTTTTTAAATTTTGGATTTATTATTTTTTAAATTTTTTATTTTTGGACTTTTTAATTTTGGATCTTTGATTTTTTAATTTAGAAATTTGAGATTTTTTAAATTTTGGATCTTTGATTTATGTTGCAAGAGAAATTTAGAATTGTCAATAATATTTAGTGATGCTTTTTTCTTTTCAGGAATGCATGAACTAAGAAATCCAGAAGACATGCGGACATGCCCATCAGAGGGAGATCGAATTCTCTTAAGCACAGGGCAAGATAGGAGCCAGGAAAACAAATGCATAGATACAAAACCTTCAACAAATCAGAAATTCTTGTAACAAAGTTTAATGAACAAAATATAATATAATTGAAACTGTAAAGTTTACAAAGTGAAGTATTTAAATATCCAACACTAGCTCTGTATTAAAAATGACTAGGCCAGAACTACTAACGGTTCCAAAAGAATCTCATTAAACATAAGTGTCAAAGGCACATAATAAATATATGTAAAATGTCATTTACAACCTGAACCATCAATATTAACAAATGGATAGTCCCTAACCTTTGTTCCTACAATTTTCTTAAATGTCGATATTAAATTGAACATAGTAACCTGACCAGCTAGGTAATACTTATGAAATTAGAGAATACTCAAGTTGGTAAAGAGAAGTTACATAAAATAATACCAAGGGCAATTCCCCAATAGAATATACAAATTTACAGAGTAGGAAATAAGCTACCTGAAGGAGATTAAGCTTTAAATGAAAGCTAATCTGCAGTGAGTCCTGAACATTAAGTGATTCAGAGCAAGCAAATGGGAGGCAGAAATCATAAAACACAGAACTTAAAACATTTATTGCAATGGATCACTCCGAAAAAGTTCTCAAAACGTTTCAGCCCCACCACGGGGTCTTCCTCAGATGCAACTGAATACTGCTTCTAGGTTATACGTTCAAAACCACACCCCCCTTTTATTGACCTCGTTCGAGGAAGACCCCGTGGTGGGGCTGAAACGTTATGAGAACTTTTTCGGAGTGATCCATTGCAATAAATGTTTTAATTTCTGTGTTTTATGATTCACGACGTAATGGAAAAAGGACCTGTTTTTAATATGTGCATGGGAAGCAGAAAAATAACTAACAAGAACTATTTAATTAAATATGGCAAAATATATATTTTTAGAATAAAAATAATATGAAAACAAGGAAAAGTAGATCAGTCTGCCACTGAGAAATATTTAATCGAAATGAGAAGAAACCGGAATACTTGAAACAAAAAGAAAAGGGGCAAAGGAAATATAAGTAATATTTACTAAGCAAGGGAGGGCTAAACTGCAGAAGCAATATAATACAAATGTGTAAGAGTATAAGACAGAAAATAAGTTGGTGACGCAAGCAGATAAATTCTTTATATGTCTAGAATAATAATAGCTCAAGGGATGTACATTATCTGTATCTAAATATCATGGGCCTACAGTCAGTTCATATTTGAATAGAACTGTATCAATAAATGTATATTTTAACCTGAAAATATGGGCTATGCAAACCTAAAGCAATATACCAAATATAAAAGCCTGAAAATCATTTATTTGTAAACTAGTAGGGAGGTAACGGGAATTTAGAATATGCAGCTATAAGTTCCAACCTAACAGAGGAAGGACAAAATTTAACTTACTTTAGATTATAATAACTTTTCAGGCTTAACAATCCATATGTTAAAGGGAGCAGCAGTTAAGTTTAGTATTCAATGAAATGAAAAAGACCAAGCAATATCTTGTACATTTTACTAGACAAACTTATCGAAATATATTTACCCAAAGGTGTATATTGTCGGCCGCAGTGGTCTAGAGGTAGCGTGCCCGCTTCTAGATCCGCAGGGCGCGGGATCAAACCCGGCTGCGGTCGATGGATTTTTCAGGACGTAAAAATCATGGGCACAGAGTCCTCCAGGAGGGACTTTAAGCTGGGGGTCCCGTGTCGTAGATTTACGGCACGTAAAAGAACTCCAAGCCTAAATTAGAGCCTCTGGACAAAATTTCTCGGCCCTTTCACATCCAAAAAATACTTAGTTTCCAGAGGGGGGTTGCGAGGCGATGAGCTTACCACCTGTCCCTCTACCCTCTCTCGGAAAATAAGCATATCAAAATTAGTATAGGTAATGAAACCTCCACTTGGAGGCCCCTTCGCCCCACCTGGGGATCATAGGGTACTAGACTAGACTACACTAGACTACACTAGACTAGACTAGAAAGGTGTATATTAATAGTGGAATTTGATAGTTAAAAAGACTTCATAAAATGAAGAACTGATTAGGTTCAAAGCAACGTAGCAGCAGAAATACAAATACATCGTAATGGAACTTACGAACAATACACATCCATCATAATAGCAAGATGGCTACCTCACTGCTTGAAATGAAACGCCCACTCAAAGTGGATATTAAACTTAACACATTCGCTACTGACTACCTGCCAGCTCTTTAAATGCCCCAGCCCAGGGATTTTTAAATGGCCATTTAAACATACACATGAATTTACAGTACCTCACTATTTTCAGTTTTTCTTGAAAACTATATGAAATTATTGCATAAAAATTTTACACACTTTCAGGAAGACTTCTGTGTTTGTTGAGTGGCCGCGGAGCTGCAGCAGACGGGATTATTCAACACCACAATCACTGTTGAATAATAATTCGTCTATCTCCTCACCTGATAATGGCCTACGCCTATAATCACATTTATCTCTTTTGTCACTGCACACGGAATTACCACTAAGCCTAATGCTAACCATTCTTCATGCTACTGACCGGCGTTGCGAAACTGGTCTTCAAAAGCACATGGAATTCTTTTGTTGTAAGGAGGTCAACGACATAATTTTAGGGTTTCTGTAAATCCAGCAAGTGTATTCACCCACCATCTATTGCCGTAAATGGAAACTACGACCTTCACCATTTCCTTGAAGAAATATACAAAAAAATTGGCGCGGGCGCTTAAACGCCAGCTGGCGTGGAAGGGAGGGAAGTGCTGGCTTTTCTTCCACGCCAAATGGCATGCACGGTACTGAATGTGTTAAATACGGAATAATTAGCATTATACCAATAACTAAGCCAAATAAAGGCAAAGCAGAATACTGCTTTTAATGACTAACTTCCTTAAATAAATACTCGTAAAAGGTATGAGATTTACCAAGATCTGGTAAATTGCCATGAGAATTACAAAATGTTGTACAACATGATATTCAGCATAATAACTGTTAGGAATGCTGACAAGAAGTACGTAACAAATATACTTGAGCTACTCTGAACTTGGCTAGAAATCTGAGTACGTACTCCATATTACTTGATTTACTAATCATTAAAATCCATTCTGTTGAAACCAGAATACAACTATGTGATGTACAAATATACATGGTATGATATAATGGTTGCCCTTATTCGGTATTTAAATACCAATAACTTTAAGCTTGAAATCCAAGTATGTGCATAAGGCACAGAATTAATTTGCTAAAGTACCATAATCAAGATATTCGCAACTCACACGTAAAACCAAGAGAGTCCCTCAGGCCGATCGCAGAACCACACACTGTTAGCTTCCCAGCTGGTCTGATCAGCGTCTGGCACGGAGCGAACTACCCCAATTTCATGCGTGAGAGCGCCACTAGTACTAGAAACGTGATCCATGGGAATCAGAGTAGGAGAACCGCGGTATTTTCAAAACCAGCGTCACATTAGGACAAAAAAACAGATGTATCTCAAATCTTAAAAATAATTATCAAACACAAATCATAGAAGAAATTAGCAATGTAAAATTTTTAGGACTACAGATTGACCAAAAACTTGACTGGAAGATACACATAGTAATGATAAGTCCAAAACTGAGTTCAGCGTGTTTTGCTTTACGAATTTTGAATAATATATTACAACAGGATGCATAACTTATGGTATATTTTGCATATTTTCACTCGGTAATGAGGCACAGAATCATATTCTGGGGCAACCCTTCCCATATGGAGAAAATATTTAGATTACAAAAACGGGCAGTAAGAATAATATGTGGAAAGAAAAAAAGGGAATCTCTGAAAAATTATAAGTCCTCACTCTTACAGGGAGTAGGCCTATATATACTCTATGTGTTATATAGTAGATAATATTAATAATTTCAAACTAATTTACGTGTACGTGGACATACTACCAGAAACATGAATGATCTACACAGACCAACTAACTCATTAAAACTCTTTGAGAAGTGTGCTTATTATTCTGCAATACAGATATATAACAAGCTTCCAAACAGCATTAAATTATTATATACTCAAAGAAAAAGTAAACCTTTCAAAACATCTGTGAAGGAATTTTTAATAACTCACACCTTCTAAAATTTGGAGGAATATTTACAGCTTGGATAAATTTGGCAGCTTCAGTTTCTGTAAATTATTGTTATACCATGCATGTATACTTTGATCTGATGTGTTCTATATCATTGAGCCCCACTGCACACAGGATCTACATGACGAGATATCTACATCTACATGAGGACACTTTGCCAGTGTGTGCATTCAGTTGTAACAGCTGCATGCAAAACAAAGGGCCAGTGTAGATTAAGGAAATTTCTTCCTCTCATGAGCGAGCAGATGTCTTTTGAGGCTCCCTCTCATGGTAAATTTCTTGTTACAGAAATCACACGAAAATGCTTTCTGTCCAGTGTGAGTGAGCAGATGTAATTTGAGCTGATCTTTCCGGGTAAATTTCTTGATACAGACATCACATGAAAATGCTTTCTGTCCAGTGTGAGTGAGCAGATGGTTGTTGAGATTCCCTCTATGGATAAATTTTTTGTTACAGACATCACACGAAAATGCTTTCTGTCCAGTGTGAGTGAGCAGATGATATTTGAGATTCCCTCTATGGATAAACTTCTTGTTACAGACATCACACGAAAATTTTTTCTGTCCAGTGTGAGTGAGCAGATGTAATTTGAGATAACCTTTCTGGGTAAATTTCTTACTACAGACATCACACGAAAATGCTTTCTGTCCAGTGTGAGTGAGCAGATGTTTGTTGAGATTCCCTCTATGGATAAATTTCTTGTTACAGACATCACACGAAAATGCTTTCTGTCCAGTGTGAGTGAGCAGATGATTTTTGAGATTCAATCTATGGATAAATTTCTTGTTACAGACATCACATGAAAATTTTTTCTGTCCAGTGTGAGTGAGTAGATGTAATGTGAAACTCCCTCTCCAGGTAAATTTCTTGTTACAGACATCACACGAAAATGCTTTCTGTCCAGTGTGAGTGAGCAGATGTAATTTTAGATGATCTTTCCGGGTAAATTTATTGATACAGACATCACATGAAAATGCTTTCTGTCCAGTGTGAGTGAGCAGATGTTTGTTGAGATTCCCTCTATGGATAAATTTCTTGTTACAGACATCACACGAAAATTTTTTCTGTCCAGTGTGAGTGAGCAGATGTAATTTGAGATAATCTTTCTGGGTAAATTTCTTACTACAGACATCACACGAAAATGCTTTCTGTCCAGTGTGAGTGAGTACATGTCTGTTAAGATGCCATTTCTGGGTAAATTTCTTGTTACAGACATCACACGAAAATGCTTTCTGTCCAGTGTGAGTGAGCAGATGTTTTTTGAGATTCCCTCTATGGATAAATTTCTTGTTACAGACATCACAAGAAAATGGTTTCTGTCCAGTGTGAGTGAGCACATGAGTTTTGAGATGGGATTTCTGCGTAAAACGCTTTGCACATATATCACACGAGTAATGTTTGTCTCGAGTCTGATTACGGTGTTTACTGTTTTCAGCAGAGGATGTTGTTGTATATACCGCAGATGAGTCTGATTGCATTAGCTGATTCTCTTCTTCATTATTCCTTCTAGAAATTCCTGAAACTTGCGTTAACTTGTGAATGGAGCTGCATGCTATGGAATCTGTATTCTCACTTTTGATTTCGTTTGACTGTATCGTGTCAAATACAATAGGCACAGGTTCACACTTAGGTTGTGTTGGAGAAATCTCTTCCTTAATATCAATCTTAATATCCTCAGACTTCACTGATGGTTCCATTCTGTATGACATACAAACAACTGCTTTTCACAAAGCGGTGTTCATTCGCTGGAATGGAATAAAAATGTTTTCTTCACTCCCACTAATATTATGCATAACGCTGTAGGTAGTGACTTCAATAATAACTATAAGAATTCGTTAATAACTATAATAACTAACCAATCTACAAGAGATACGTGGCACTGTCCAATATTTTCCCTCTGATATCTTAGTTTCCTTTTATTCTCATGTTCAGTTGGACGCTGGCAGCAAAAAGCCACAGCCCGGCAATCTGGGTCACGGCGGTGAAGCCTAGCCTTGCGCTATGCCGCCATCTTGCCTCAGAAGACACCCATTGAACTACACGTAATTCAATGGGAAACTATCACGAGAACTTAGATTAAAGTCTATTTTCTCAATTTTCTATTGGAAATTTTGTATCCACTAGTGAACACACTGAAACCACATTGAAAAAGCACGTCCTCTTGCTATTTTTCTCAAGTATTGGTTCCTATTATTTGCTAAAAATTAGGTTTTTGATGTGAAACTTCTTTAGCCGCGGTAGGATTAAATCGAGAGCTTGCGTTACGGACAAAATCGTCACGAAATTAGTGTTATGCTCAAAATCGTCGCGAAATTAGTTTGGTGTGACGGAACGGACGGCACAGAAAACAATCAACTCAATAATTAGGCTTATCCAAAATTTAAAAAATCGAAAATTCAAAAATTTTAAAAATCAAAAAAATTATATAAAAAATCGAAAATCCAAAATTTTAAGTCTAAAAATCCGAAATTAAAAAATAAAAATAAATTAAAAATATAACATTAAAAAATCAAAAATTCCAAAATTAAAAAATTCAAAGATCCAAAATTTAGAAAATCCAAATTTAAAAAAAATAATCCATAGTAAAGAATCCAAATATCCAAAATTTAAAAAATAGGAATCTAAAATTTAAAAAATTCAAAAAATAAAAAATCCTAAAATCCAAAATTTAAAATATCTAAAACAATAAAAAATTTAGAGATCCAAAATAAAAAATCCAAAATTAAAAAAATTTAAAAAATAGTCAGCATAGTAAGCCAGCAAGAGAAGAACATCAATACTATTAATAAACTACAGTATTGCTCAATTACAACACGCATAGTGAAATGACAGGATTAAATGAAATAAGGACATTATTTTATTAAGACTATATTTTAGATAACTTCCATTCCATTGATCAAAGGAATCAGTATATGGGTCATTCTTCAAATACGGGAAAATTTGGAGTGTCTAAAAACAAAATTTTTTAGTTTGTTTTTAAAATCTCAAAAAAATACTAAAATACTTCAGGGGTTTCTTGATAGTAATAAGACACCAGCAGAGCTTAAATGTTTATATATTTTAACGTGTTCCTTTCCTTGTTTTTTCTGTCTTAGTATGAAAAATTACACCCGAATACCACACAGGTATTCACCATTTTAGAAAAAGTATTTATACTCCTCAGTCCTATTACATTATTAGCTAAAATGCTAAAATTCACATCGCTGTAACGCTCTTGTGGCTTGTGCTCGATCACCTGCTACAGTGTAGTAATATGGCGGTCCGTGCATCAACCTGGCTTCTCTGCCGCCAATAGTACAGCATACACCATTGCCGATCTATCTCTATATATCTGTGCAAAAAGCCCACAATTTCCAGCTGGCCGTGACCACTTACAATGGTTTGTCTCGAGCATTGAAATGAATAGAACAATGGTCTCGAGTAGCCGTGATTGACGCCATCTTCCTAATTCAATTCAATTCCAATTATTTTATTCATCCATTATATCATTACACGATATGGGATACGTTATACAGTTCTAATAGATTAATTTTAACTTAATGAATGTATTAAATACACATACAATTTACCCATCAAATAACACAAATATTCATCTAGAGTAGTATTAATAATAATAATAATAATAATAATAATAATAATAATAATAATAATAATAATAATTTATTCACCCATTGATCAAAATACATTGATATAGGACACGTCTTTACAAATACAGAAATTACAAATTTTTCTCACACACACATGTACATTCATACAAAGTTTTTGATTATGATACAATTCTAAAATTTTTCTATTAGCTATAATGTTTCATTCAGGGGCGGATCCAGAGACATTTTGGGGGGGGGGAACCAAAGTAGAGAGGGAAGTATTACTCATAAAAATTAATTATTCCCAGTACACAATTAAAACAAAATTAACATTTCAGCATTTTCTTACAAACGTATTTCAAAATAATCAATGTCGTTGCTTTAATTTAAGTATTTGTGTTATGTTCTAATAAATTTTGAATAATTTGTGCTTAATGTTACAAATTTTTTTTTTTGGGGGGGGGAATTTCCCCCATTTCCCCCCCCCCCCCGTGGCTATTTTTGTCATCATACCTCACACCTTGGAAATAAAAGCAACGCGATCGCTTGATTTTGTTAGTCCATCCTAGACGATTCATTTGTTTAGAGTGTGAAGCTGGTATGAGACCCCCTATGAAGTTTGTACGGCACCCCATGGAGACTTTCTTCCCACTGGCCGTTAAAATTCAAATATCCTAACTTTTCTTCTTCAATTAAGACCATACCAAAATTATGACACCTATATTAATATTACCGTTCGATAGATCCATTTACTCCCTTTCATTTCATATGTCACTCAATTAATATAATTACAGGACTAATTATTTATTCGGTTTTTATTGATTAACATATTAAATTTACATCTTTTCATAGAGAATTTTACACCACCGGACTCAGCGAGAAACAAGCTACCGGAATATGATATTCAATTTTTCCTCGATAATTCCAATTCGGAATTATCAAGGAAAGTTCCAATTTCTATAGAACTGTCTCTCCCCCGCTAGTTTTCGACACTACTTCGTAATTAATGGCTGTTCCTGACAGTCTGACGTTTGTTCCTTCAGGATTCTCGGATTCTTAACGTCCTCTTTAAAAACTTTTCAACCAATAAACACCCGTGGCGCGAAGTTGTCACCCAATAGGGCCCGTATTACGACCAAATTACGTCACATCCCCAAAATGTATAAAAAGGACCTCCGCAAACAAATCGGGGCACTTCATACAATTTTCCAGACAACTAGTCCACGCAACTCGCCTGTGCATTATGCACACGAAGGATAAGTTACTCTATAAACACCGTGTGTTTATAGGCCTATAAAGTTGCTGTTTATTTTTTCCGTAAAGGATATTTCCGTACGGACCCAAAATAATTAAGTCTACGAATTGTAAGCGTAACTAGGCGAGGTGAAGTATTATATTAGCAAAGTGTATGTGATGTGGACGAAGTATAAATAGGCCGCCATTCATATGTGAGGGCACCTACACCAAAAGTGTACGAGTGACGATATATTTTTGTCATAAAAGTTTTAAAATATATAAGTATATTTTACATCGTGTGCCTTTTATGTACATATATATAACCCCTGTGCAATATCCTAGCTATTGTGATTGTTGGTGCTTGAACACAGACATCGCCACCACGAAGCCCTTGCTCTATCCGACTGACTACGCCGGCAGCTCACACCTTACAGGTACACTATCAACTGATTGACAATATAATTGACGCCCAAGCGAACGGCTTCATAAGTGACGCCCGAGCGAACGGCTTCATAAATGACGACCCAACGTATAAGGCATGAATGATCTTCTGTGTTTTATTAATTAGTTTCAACAATCAATTAATCAACAACACTATTCATTACTCATCACACCAACTGGATACGAGTGAAAGTTTTTCTCCATCAGCCCTCCCAAGTGATTTTTTTTTGTCCACAAAGTAATTCTAAACCCTCCTCAAACTATTCAGCGGAACGAATTCGTCATTGGACTACTGACCTTCTCGAGACACCACTGAGACCAGCTGTACGGCCATAAAGTTTGCTTGTGAGTACAAATTTCTATTCATCTTATTGTTCTGTAAATAAGAGTAAAATTTCATTTTTCTAAAGCTTCATATTTTTCTTCGTTATTACACGAGATTATAAATATTTTTTATTATCTATATATACAATTATATGAAATTACGGAACAATAAGATCACTATGTCAATTCGATCTGCCTCACCGATGGATACTCTTAATGAACCTGTGCATGAAAGTGAAAGTGTGCATGAAATTCATACTAGTGCTGCAAGTACAAGCGAACCTGCCGGTGTAATTTCTTCAGGCAATAGCTCGAATCCCCCCTCACAGCCTGCTCCCAGTCAGTGTGACATGTTGGCACAGCTAACTAATTTAATTTCCAGCATGGAAAATAAACTTACTGCACAAATTACACAACAGGAAAACAAACTTACTGCACAAATTACACAGCAAGAAAATAAGCTTACAGAACAAATAACACAACAAGAGAACAGAATTACCGAACAGATTACACAACAAGAAAACAAACTGACTGCACAGATTACACAACAAGAAAATAAGTTTTCTACCATTTCAGAACAACTGGACAAAGTCACTACACAAAATAACGAACTAATTGAAACTATGTCACGTCAACAAGAAGCACTAATTGCTCAAATGGTCGACGTTGATGTGAGGATATCACACCAGGTCGAGACATTGGAGCGAAATACACAACAACAATTTGAAACTGTACAACAGAACCTACAGCAGAACCTAAATAATACTGAAAACAATACTAAACATATTGGCACTTTACAACATACTGTGGAACAAAACACACAAACCACGGGGAAGGCTATGAACCTCATTCAGTCCACGAGTAACCAAGTACTTAGGCTCCAGTCAGAATTAAAACGAGTCAATTCCAGGTTACAAGAGTGCGAGGTCCTACTGGAAAATCCCCCTCCCCCTCCCCCAGTGGCTAATGATAGTCAGGCTAAGGATTCAGAACCCCAAAGTGTACCTAAACCACAGAGTACCCCAGCACAGGGAAAACAAGTTCCAGATGCTGTGCCCAGTACCTCCCGTACGCCATCGGAGTTACATGAAACTACTGCTAACCGTAAAATCGATGACCATATGAATTTGCATAGTGTATTGAATTCTACAGATTTGCCTTTGCCTTCGTTCGCAAATGAAAATGACCAGAATCCTGTGAGATTTCTGAAGCACTTAGAGTCTTATTTTTCACTAAGAAATATACCTTCCTCCTACCAAATGGCGATAGTAGAAAGAACCTTGAAAAAGAACACGTTAAGGTGGTTTCATGTAATTACCGAAGCGCATCCTATGAGTTTCGAGGAATTTAAGAGCGAATTTTTGAACCAGTTTTGGGGTCCGTTGCAACAGGGTAAAATCAGGGATAAAATCTTTCATGGCAGATACGACAGGAACACAGGTATGTCATATACGGAGTATTTATTGTCGCTATGTGAGTTGAGACAATTATTAGTACCAGTAATTCGCGAGGACGAATTATTATATGCAATTCCGTCGCATTTCCCATCTTACATCCGGAATTCCTTGATTGTTGCCTGTCCAAAATCTATACCAGAACTTATGAAATTGCTGCAATCTTTACAAGAGCCCAGCCAAGGCCGAAGTGATTTCAGAAATAATCCTCCAGATCGTAATTCCCGTAGGCCTACTAATAACCAAGTAAATAATGGCAATAGGCAGATTAATATGATAAGAACTGATGGACTTTTTGAAGTCGAGGACGGGTCACACGACAGTCCGAAAAACGACCAGCCTTCTTATCCGCGGGATATCGCATATTCCGAAAGTGGTAATGAGTATCATAGTGCGAGGCCACCTCAAAATGGACGAGGTTACTACCGGCAACAGGGAGGTTTCAACCAACGTAAAAGTTTCCAGACTAGGTATTCCCGGGGTTGGAATAATAATTATAGGCCGCAGCCATATGGTGGACGCAGTAACTTTCAGAGAGGGAACTGGAATCGAACCAGGGATTTCAATCGCCAGGGATATCGACGCCCAGCGTACAATGGAGTCCGGAATAGTAGCAGTTCATATAGAAACCAAGGAAGAGTAATTGATAATAAATATGTACCATATAATAGGGATAATTACGAGACAGTCAGTCCAGGGGAAAACGATCGCAGACAGAACCAGGAAGTAGAAACATCCCGACAACAAAGCCGACCACACACCCCTCAGAACCGTGAAGAATCTTTAAATAATTAAGGGTCGAAGGATTTCTTCCAGCCCAAGAACCTTGCGTTGCTCATAATAATGGAAGACCCTTAGAGTCAATTGACACAATGCCCGAGCTATAAAGTGATAAATAACACCGTAAAGAGAATACTAGTGACCTCATTCAGAAAACTGACACAGATGAGTTCGATAGGAATTTTGCATCTTAATGACGAAAGCAAAACAGAACAGATTGTACGTTTTGTGAGACAGATTGTAATTTCTAATGATGACGATGAAAATGATATCGGTAAGGATCAAATGTTTGTGGAATATATAAATGTTAACAATATGAATGTCGCTAAGTTAATATGCGAAGAGGAATTAAGAAATAAAGATGCTCTTGCTAATATCCCTGATGATAAGAAGAATAATAAGTAATAATCGTAATAATAAGGGAATAATGATTGTGAACCTATAAGTCAAGAGAAAGGAATAAGGATTATGAAAATGAATCTGCGGGATAATTATTATCTGAATGATAAACTTAAGAAAATAGGGCAGCTCCAAGCGGGAGATCAAAATCTTCAATAGCTTATGGGTAACGCACGGGACATCGGGACAATACATGTAATGAATGAGGGTACAGAGAACATCGGTACCATAAGCAATTACTAAGGAAATACCGTACCGAATCTTCATAAGAAAACCCCTAAATGGGAAGAATAAGAATAGTATTGTAAGTTATGTACGAAGCAAGGACCTTAGAATGGACAAAACACGTTCTTGAAATTAAATTATATGCATATGTTCGTGATCGCGGACCTCGGATCTATATACACATTAAACGCAGCGGGTGAGGTATTTTCCCTGTTGCGAAAGCACCCTCAGTATTAGAGAAAATGAATCCTACTCCGAATGGACAGGATGTAGGTATGGCATTTGGTGCATGACACCAACCCATACAGTTTCGACGAATGTGAAGGAACTCCGATTAAGGTTTCCTATATGTAAATATTTTGTACATAGTGTATATATGATTATGGTTCATGCTCTTACTGTCAAGGCAAAGCTGAAGTGATGTGATATCGATCCGACAGCCGAGATTACGAATTTGTGAATTTAATACTATATTATCATTTCAAATTTTTAAATTTTTATTTTTAATATACACTTCACATGGAAAATATTTAGCTACAAAATTAGAGATATGTATATGATTTAACCCTTCGAAACTCATAAATCTCACCTAATAAGTTACACCGTGCCTAAGAAATTACCGTAAGGTAAGTGTCCGATGTAATATTTGTATGAACTAAATGTATAATAATACCTGAGAATTTCATGCAGTGCAACAACGAAAATAATTAATAATGTGACGTAGTATTGATGTAAAGATAATTAGAGAGAAAACTGTTAATTATGTACAATACCATGAGTATATAGATATTCTTACCATGAGTAATGAGTAACAAAGGATATACGAATTCATTATTAATTAAGAATTCGAGACTATGAAATTAAAGGTCACATTAAACATATTTATAAGAGGTATATGCAGTAACTCAGAATTATTTTAACATAAGTTCCAGTGAATGAAATACATATAGAGTTACCTAACGGAAAGGCAGATGGATAACATTTGTGATGGATGGAAATTTCGTACAATTTATTGTACAATAAAATTTGTACAACTTAGTACGTAAGAAAATATTTCATATTTTAATGTGAAGGGTATAGCTACTGTCTAATTAATGTGTGAAAGGAAAATACTCATATGAGATAATTCCATATTTGATTTAAGGATAATTACATAAAGAAATAAGTTGATATTTTTATTTTTCAGATACTATGAATACATCAAGTAAGTAATTATTAGAACTAAGGGTACTATGTTATTCCTATATGTTATTACAAGTAAGAATTGCAACATTAACACGTACAAAATACCTTTGCTCATATAATGATATTTTTGAAGTCGAGGCAAATCAAAATTTTTTTAATTCAATAACCATATTTTACGAATATCGTCATTATCTTTATAAAATTTTTGACTTGGGTCAAATGAAGCTGGTATGAGACCCCCTATGAAGTTTGTACGGCACCCCATGGAGACTTTCTTCCCACTGGCCGTTAAAATTCAAATATCCTAACTTTTCTTCTTCAATTAAGACCATACCAAAATTATGACACCTATATTAATATTACCGTTCGATAGATCCATTTACTCCCTTTCATTTCATATGTCACTCAATTAATATAATTACAGGACTAATTATTTATTCGGTTTTTATTGATTAACATATTAAATTTACATCTTTTCATAGAGAATTTTACACCACCGGACTCAGCGAGAAACAAGCTACCGGAATATGATATTCAATTTTTCCTCGATAATTCCAATTCGGAATTATCAAGGAAAGTTCCAATTTCTATAGAACTGTCTCTCCCCCGCTAGTTTTCGACACTACTTCGTAATTAATGGCTGTTCCTGACAGTCTGACGTTTGTTCCTTCAGGATTCTCGGATTCTTAACGTCCTCTTTAAAAACTTTTCAACCAATAAACACCCGTGGCGCGAAGTTGTCACCCAATAGGGCCCGTATTACGACCAAATTACGTCACATCCCCAAAATGTATAAAAAGGACCTCCGCAAACAAATCGGGGCACTTCATACAATTTTCCAGACAACTAGTCCACGCAACTCGCCTGTGCATTATGCACACGAAGGATAAGTTACTCTATAAACACCGTGTGTTTATAGGCCTATAAAGTTGCTGTTTATTTTTTCCGTAAAGGATATTTCCGTACGGACCCAAAATAATTAAGTCTACGAATTGTAAGCGTAACTAGGCGAGGTGAAGTATTATATTAGCAAAGTGTATGTGATGTGGACGAAGTATAAATAGGCCGCCATTCATATGTGAGGGCACCTACACCAAAAGTGTACGAGTGACGATATATTTTTGTCATAAAAGTTTTAAAATATATAAGTATATTTTACATCGTGTGCCTTTTATGTACATATATATAACCCCTGTGCAATATCCTAGCTATTGTGATTGTTGGTGCTTGAACACAGACATCGCCACCACGAAGCCCTTGCTCTATCCGACTGACTACGCCGGCAGCTCACACCTTACAGGTACACTATCAACTGATTGACAATATAATTGACGCCCAAGCGAACGGCTTCATAAGTGACGCCCGAGCGAACGGCTTCAAGTGTCAAGGCCCACAGACATATGACATTTTCAACCTACACGGAAGAAGGATAATCAACCCTAAATATGGTCAAACATTGTTCGATTTGAACGAAACTCACTATACAGGGGTTTTCTGGGCCAAGGAACTCGAATCTGAGGTCGCTTTTACCAGGGGCCGCTACCTAATCGTGCAATGCACTCCACGTGGTTTAGGTGTTAATAATTATAATGATTTAACTATGCTCTTAATTTTTAGTTTTTAATTTTTGAAATAATTATCGCGGGAGAAGCCGCGGGCACATGCTGTTTGGCTGTCTGTCCACGATGCCCATCGAAATCTACTGAACGCAGAGATATGAAATTTTAAAGATAGATGGACTGAAAGGTGGGCGAATGCACCTCGAAGCCGAATTTTTAATTTTAGCTTTCGTTCGCGAGTTATGAGTGAAAAACTGGCAGAAAACGTGATTTTAGCGCTGTCGAAGCATCAGATTTCAGTAATACATTTCAATGTCAAATCAATTGCAGTTGGCTTTGGCTATTTTTGTCATACCGTGGAAATAAAAGCATCGCGATCGCTTGAATGTTGTAAGCCCACGCTGGTCGATTCATTTGTTTAGAATGTCAAGGCCCGTAGACATATGAAATTTTCAACCTACACGGAAGAGGGATAATCAACATAGATCTAAATATGGTTAAACATCGTTCGATTTGGACGAAACTCACTATACAGGGATTTTCTGGGCCAAGGAACTCGAATCTGAGATCGCTTTTACCAGGCGACGCTATCTAATCGTGGTATGTAGTCCACGTGATTTAGGTGTTAATAAATATAATGATTTAACTATTATGCTCTTAATTTAAATTTTTAAAATAATTATCGCGGGCGAAGCCGCGGGCACATGCTAGTATCAAATAAACAACTAGAAGTGGATATAGTATTAAAAGAAATAGAACCGGACATTGTGTGCATGTGTGAGCATGGTCTAAATAGCAATGAAATTCAAAGCATGAGTATGGCAGGCTATAAATTAAGTAATTACTATTGTAGATCACAGTTTAAGGGGGGAGGGGTAGTAATATACCTGAAGGAAGGTACAGATATAGAAGTAAAAATTGATAAACAGGTAAATAGTTACTGCAAGGAAAAGGACATAGAAATAGTAATTAATGAAGTTAAAACAAAAGGCAAACAACTGGATATAGTAGGATTATATAGGTCTCCAAGTGGTAATATAGAATTATTCCTCAATAGATTAGGGAAAATATTAAGCAAAAGAATAAAATCAAATAGGAACGTTATCATATGTGGTGATTTTAACATCGACGTAAGTACTGATAATCCAAATCATCAAAAACTTAAAGAATTAATGCTAGAACATAACCTATACACCACTATAACAACACCGACAAGAATAACAGAACATTCATATACCACTATTGATAAAATTATAACAAATATAAATAAGAATGAATGCAAATCATACACTATAAATACTGCAATATCTGATCACTTTGGACAGGTTTGTGAAATAAAATTAAACTCAGCACTGCAAACTAATAAGAAAGAAAAATATGAAAATAAAAGAAAATTCAGCCTAACTAACACAAAGGAACTTGAACATCATCTTAGGTTAGAAAATTGGGTAGATGTATTAAATGCTAAAAATACAAATGAGAAATATGATAAATTCAATGAAACGTTAATGCATTATCTTAACATTGCTTGTCCCAGAATTAGGCAAAAAATATCTAATAGAAACATCAGTAACTGGATAACACCAGAGATTTTAACACATAGAGAAAAATTAAAATACTACAGTAAATATTGTAGGGGTACTCAGCTATATAAAAATAGTAAAAAAGCATATTTCAAGTTGATTAATACAGCAAAAGCAAAACATATTAAGGAGAGTAGGCTATTAACAAAGCTGAAAATAAAATGAAAGTAACCTGGGACATTATCAATAAAGAAAGAGGCCAATGCATCACCGATAAAACAGAACCTTTTGGTGGGATAAAAATAAATAGCCTAACATAGAAGTAACAGATATAAACCAAATTGTAAACATATTTAATAACACATTTATTAGTGCAGTAGAACAGTTGATAAATAGGGAGACAAACATCTATGAAAAAGTAGAACAGAAAACACAGATAAGTCAATCACTATACTTACATCCAGTGAATGAGAGAGAATTGAGAAGAGTCATAAATAAATTAAAACCAAAAAAATCATATGGAAAGGATGAATTCTCAAATTATGCCATAAAACAATGCCAAGAAGGTCTCATTACACCATTAATAGACATAATAAACAGCTCCTTTAGAGAGGGGATATTCCCAGAGGCACTAAAGATAGTTAAGGTAATACCTGTCTATAAAAAAGGAGACAAAAAAGACCCTGGTAACTACAGACCAATTTCGCTTATATCAGGTATATAAAAAATTATAGAAACAATAGTACAAAGTAGATTAAGTAAGTTCCTAGATAAAGATGATGTGTTAATTAAAGAACAACATGGGTTTAGAAAAAACAGCTCAACAGAAACGGCATTGGAAGGGTTTATAGATAATATAACAAAAATATTAGACAAGAAAAAAATTGCAGCAGGCATCTACATGGACCTTACAAAGGCATTTGACACGGTGCAACATCAGCGGCTGGTAGAGATACTAGAAAAATACGGAATAAGAGGACATGCAGGAAAATGGATACAGAGTTACTTGGTAGGCAGGACACAATACGTGCAAATAAATGATCATAAATCAAATATCAAAAGGGTGAAACAAGGTGTACCTCAAGGTTCAGTATTGGGGCCAATACTTTTCAATATATACATCAATAGTATAAAATAAATTATCACTAACAGCAGAATTTTACTTTATGCAGATGATTCAACTCTGATAGTAGAAGAAGATAGCAAAGAAAATCTAGAGATTAAAGCATTCATAAAAGTCAACAGAATTTATCAATGCTAATAAAACAATGTGCATGATATTCTCCAATAAACTGATAAATGAACAAATGAACCTAATGATAAATAGTGACAGGATCGAAGAAATTCAAGTAGTAAAATACCTAGGAATAAACATCGATTCAAAATTAAACTGGGGAGAACAAATTAATTCTATATGCAATAAATTAAACTCTGTTATATTTATACTGAATCTAATGTCCAGATATGCTGACACATCATTACTTTTAACAATATATCATAGTTTATTTGAAAGTTATATTAGATATGGTATCACTGTTTGGGGTAATTCATCAGGAGTCATAGCACAAATAAAACAAACAGAATCATGCAGGGAACACTTTAGAAAATTAGGTATACTCACATACACATCAATATATATCTACAAGACCATAGTGAGTTTAATAAAGAAACAAGGAAATATTGTAACAAATAAAGACATTCATTCACACAACACAAGACAAAAGAATGACTATAGAATAGAAACACATAATCTAAAAAGTTTTGAGAAAAGTCCAAATTATGCAGGAATAAAACTATGGTCCAAGCTGCCTAACTCGCTTAAATTAATACAACAACAGAAATGCTTTAAAAACAAGCTCAAGCAATTCCTATTAGAGAAAGCATACTATACTATAAAAGAATACACTGATGAGTAACATAGTTGAGTAGCATCATTATTTAGCAATAAGACAATCTGTATAGGAATAAGATAAGATAATTTGTGTAGTACTAAAATAAGTTAGGTAGCCATAAGATAAGTCATATAGCTATAAGATAAAATTTGCAACTTATTGTTAGTAAACTCAGTAGAATTATTGTAGAATAGACTAGATTTAATTATTGACAAGTCCTATATCATGTACAATGGAAATTGTAACCAAATGATCAATGGGATGCTAATAAACTAAACTAAACTAAACTAAACTTTTCTTGACTATTTTACAAATTTTCTTGACCAACTACTACAGAATTTTAGGGTAAAAATTAATTTATTATTCTATTTTTTAAATCCCCTACCAACGCCGGTTAAGATGAAAGCTAAAGGTATTTTACCCTTTTCTCTTAGCAACTTGTAATTAATAAAGACTGCACATCAAATTTACCATACCTTATCATCTTACCTCTTAGAATACACTTTAACTTTCATCCTGGATAGGGTATGGCTTTATTTATTGTTGTGTCAAACACTTTCTCTGTGAATAGGCCTACACCACTACCAAATAACAAAGATTACACATGATTTATGACATTCTAATAAGTACAAATACTCACTACCGTGAGTCATTCACCACAACACGTATGGGTCCTCCCCCGGAAAATTTAAAAAATTAAGACGCAAAATAATTAGTTTTAAGCTTCCGGGGGCCTCCCCCGGTAAAATTTTAAAAATCAGGACGCAAAATAACGAGTTTTAAGCTTCCGGGGTACCCCCGGAAAATTATAAAAATTAAGACGCAAAATAACGAGTTTTAAGCTTCCGGGGGTCCGCCCCCGGAAAATTATAAAAATTAAGACGTGTATTAAGTAATTTATGGGCAGACTTAAAAAATTATACAATTTTCCTTTTTTTAATCAATGGGGGGGGGGGGTTCAAACCCCCAAACCCCCCCCCCTCGGTACGCCTATGATTACATCTGGTGAAAGACAAGAGGCCCCTTTAACAATTTTGCGGGCTAATGGGCACTTTTCAACCAGTTTCTTGAACAGAGTGATCAAAAATTATCTGCACTGGTTCCTAAAAGACAGTATCTCCAGAACATTTAAACCTTTGCAAGCAGCAGAAGCACCAAAACCAACATCTATATCCTGAGCCATCTTGATATTGGACGAATTTGTCAAGTCAATGGTAGTGAGCTTTGTGACATTGTTTATTCCATTCATGACATTTATGCGAATGAATCTGGTTGCAATACTGTACAGCAGAATGTAGAGTTCCCTGTACATGAATGGCAGAAGTGAATCATTAGACTGACATCTGGCAAGAAAAGGCTCCAACTCAAGTGCAACTGATCCCGCAGAAATTCTAGTATCCTTTCAAAGTTCTTAGTTTGAGGAGGCTGAGGAGGCTTTTTTCGACACCATTCACATACTTCCTAAGAGGAGTGATCATTTCTAAGGCTCTCTTAATGGCTTTCGAGTTTTCCAGCCACCTGATTGCACAAAACTTTAAAGGAAATCTTGAAGAACCAGAAAAGTGTGTATAATCTGCTCGTCTAGAAGGATAATCATTGAACAGATAAAAAAGAGAACGAGGAAACTCGTGAACTGACCACCCAATCTTGTTATGAGCAGTTTTGTAGGTTCCATGTACAATATCCCTCAAATCACGCAAACATTTTAGATTCACATAGGGACGTCCATTGCAACTTGCATAACACTCTCAAGTGACAACCCCAGTTTTGAAATGCCCCTGGTAAAAGCATCCACCAAGTCATTTGCTGTAGCACGACAAGGAAATTCTGATGTCAAGTACCTAGATGACACTGTGTTTGATTGTTCATCCCAAAACCTAATCACAAAATCCATCTGACATCTTTGAGCTACTTTATTTAAGCTCTCATCAAAGGAGACTGCAAAAAAGGTTTTCTCTTCTTTACTTCAACAACAAGCTTTTTCTGAAAAAATGGATCAAACCCATATGTAACAACATATGCAACTTTATCTTTGAGCATCTGAAACTTCTTTGCAATTATGCTATCATGAAACATAAGTACACACAAGTATGTTGTATTACCACTACTTCTGCTTGAAGAATGGCTCATTACTTTATTTAGAGCCCACAAAATCTCAGCTTTGTAACATCATCTTTTATAAGAAAATTGCTTAGTGTGTTATGTTCTTGAAAAGTGGCTTGAGATGTTCTTCCAGAATACGAAGGTAAGACTGCAGATGGTACATTAACAGTTTGTTGTACGACTAGAACTGGAGCACATGAAGATGATGTAGAGGCAGTTTGCTTCACTGGTGGAACTGACAAACAAGCAGTTTGCTGCACGAGTGGAGCTGATGCTCAAGCATTTTGCTGCACTGGTGGTACTGGAGCAACACTACTGAAGTTCAGCTGAGATTGCTTACCACAAATGAGAGCACCAACGAGTTTTTAATGTCGTTTTCCTTTTTCATGGGCCCTTACAGACCCTAAACTACTGCATGCTATATCAAATTTAGTCTTACACACATTGCAAAAAGCTTTGAATTTGTCACCCTCCACTGGTCGCAGCCAAAATTTCCAGTCTTTTTCTCCTTCACTTAACCAGTGTTCTTGGAACGAACATTTACCGGGGATAGTTAATGATGATAATGCTACCACAAGTGAAAAGAAGAAAAGTCTGTTAAATCTTTAAAAAAATACTTTCCATTACTAACATTGATTTTGATTCCTGCAAAATAATAATAATAATAATAATAATAATAATAATAATAATAATAATAATAATAATAATAATAATAAATAAAAAAAAATAATAATAATAATAATATCCCTCAGTATCTCGCCTACATCATCACTGCAGCTGTATATCATCATTGCGATATAAAAAAATAATTCTTCACCTACTGTGCCATTTCTTGACTTTTCTTGACATTCTTGACCTAGTGTTCGATTTCTGGACTTTTTCTTGACTTTCTTGACCTGTAGACACCCTGCTGTTTTAATAAAATAAAATAAATAAATAAAAATAGCCTTCAATCCCTAAAGGGCAATGGCCTCTCCTAAAAGGAGGGTAGCTCGATTGTTCTTCCCACATTTGAGCTAAGAATGTGGAATTTTCCTGCCTTTGTCCTTGTGAGTTCGTTTGTCTGGTCTCTGGTCACTTTTAGTCTACACTTTCTCCTTTTCACTCCACTATTCACTTATTATCACTTTCACTGTCTTAGTCTGTTCTTAGTATTTTATGAGGTTTACGTGTTCCTTCCAGACTTCTCGGTTCCTCGCCAGCCAGCGTTCCTCTTTATTCTCGGTCTTCCTGGTCCCCTCTCTCCCTCTCTCGGATCCCACATCGTTGCTATTTTTGCCCAGCGGTTGTTGTTCATTCTTGCTGTGTGACCTGCCCATCTCCACTTCGCTACTTGGGCTGCTGTTGCGGCGTCCTTTACCTGTGTCTTGTTCCTGATTTCGGCGTTTCTTATTCGGTCTCTTACTGATATCTGTAATATCTTCCTTTCCATCTTCCTCTGAGTAGTCTGTATTGATGTCCTGTGTTGCTGGGTTCTTGTCCACGTTTGTGCTCCATATATCAATGTTGGGAGTATACAGCTGTCTAGGATTTCGCGTTCCTGTTTTAATAGGCAATGAAAATAAGCAAAATACGCTGTTCTAATGATATTCATATGAACCGAATTCTTTAACGTTTTAAAGGCAAAACAAAGTTTACTAAGTTGTTTCGTCAACATGGACTTTCCGATTTAAATTTTCATCAATCCATACACCTAAATATTTTGTCTGTTTGTAAGAAATCTTCGTATCATTAAAATAAAATCAGGGAAAATTAAACTTTTGTTTACTTTATTATGGAAACCAATTGAAACTGTTTTATCGATATTTATAATAAGACCATTTTCATGAAACCAGGGTATGAATCTTTTTTAATTTCTCTAGATTTAGATTTACTTAATTTATATCCCTTCCTGAAAGTAAAACATTTGTATCATCAGCAAACATTGTTAATTTGATATCATTACAATTTTCGATAGTTTTATCTAAATCATTTATATATTAAGAATAAAAGTGGTCCCATTATGGAGCCCTGTGGGACACCACAATGAACATCTTTTACTTGAGAATATGCGGGTTTTGATTCCTTCTTTGTTGTGTTCAAGTCATTCCATTCAACTATCTGCTTTCTATTTTTAAGACAAGATTCAAACCATTTATTTGCAATTCCCCTGATACCGCAAAAATTTAATTTTGATAACAAAATGTCATGATTTACTAAATCAATGGGTTTAGATAAATCCAAGAATAAGCCAATGCAAACTTTCTTACTGTCTAATTTTCTGTATATTTCTTCTAAAAATTGTTCCAATGCTGTATCAGTGGATTTACCCTTACGGAAACCATTTTTACTATTCGTTGAAACTTCGTACTTATTAAAAAAAGTAATTATTCTGTTATAAACAGCTCTTTCAAGAATTTTTGAAAATGTGGAGAGTATTGCTATAGGACGATAGTTTCCTTTCTTAAACAGAGTTTTTATTTTAGCAATTTTTAGGTTTTCGTTTCTTGACCAGTAGAAAGCGATAAACTTAATAGAAATGATAACGGCCCTAGTAAATATGCGTAACGAAATTTTTATAAATCCACTTGACTTTTTATTTTTTAGGCCCTTGATTATGTACGAATCTTCGCCTTCACTAACGGGCGTAAAAAAAATTGACGTAGCAAGATTTTGGCTATTTCTTGAAGTTACATTATTTCCTATTTTAGGATGACTCGTCAGCCTTTTGGCAACATTAACAAAATAATTATTAAATACATTAGCAATTTATCTAGGTTCAGACACGTGTTTACCGTTCAGTTTTATAGTATTTGTTTTATAAATTTTTACTGGATTGTTTTTATTTAACTCATTTTTCATTAAGTCACATATTCGTTTGGATTTATTCATAGATTCTACAACGACTTTACTATTGTCCATTTTTTAGCTTCTCGGACAACTGTATTGTAAACTTTTTTATAATTTTGAAAATAGTTTATAAATTCAGGTGATGCGTTGTTGGTTTTGACAAAACTGCTAAGGGACTTAAGTGTTTCGTAACATCTATTAACATTTCGTTCTTTTCTAAAAATATTAATATTTTTGTAATTGGAAATGCAATGTTGTAACAATAAGTGACAGAGTATAAAAATTGTTAGTTGCAGCGTTAATATCAGTTTGCTCGTAAATTTTGTTCCAATCTTCCTTAGAGAGAAGATAGTTAAAATAATTTATAGTTTCTTCATTACTTATTCTAATATTTTTATAAAGCATCTCATTAGTTTTAGTGTTGACATTACATCTAGTGTCAACAGTTGTCCGAAATGATCTGATAAGCCTGTTTCAAATACAACAATCGAAGAGAGCGAATTTGAATTTAGAAAGATCTGATCGATAGCAGTTTGAGATGTAAATCTAACTCTGGTTAGCTCGTTTATCTGAGGTTCCATACCAAATTCATATAAGAGATTTTCTAGTTCTCTCTTGTCATGGTTATCTTTTAAAAAATCTATAAATTCAAGTCTCCCACAAGCATAATTTGCATTTTTGTTTTTGCACATTACCTAAAAGTATTTCGAGATTATGATAATTTTGTAATATTCGAGATTAACCACACTGCATTCGAAATGTTCTTCTACATTTAAAGACTCAAATTTATTTATCGAAAGTGATTTAATACTACATTTCACGTAAATGCATGAACCCCATTTTCCATATTTTTTCTGCAAAATTTACTAATAAGATAATAATTGGAAAAACAGTAATATTCGTTATCTGCTTTGTCCTTACTTTTATTCACGGCTTTTTCCTAATCACTTAGTGGCTACATCTATTGCCTGTCACTTGTCTTGTACAAACGTCTAAATCCTGGATGGTCCTATGATCCAAAACCATAAGGTGCGCCTGCGCGAAAGCTATGGAGCTGTTCCTGACAATAATACGAGGGCCAAACAATAAGTAATGCAACACATTTTTCTTCCTCAAAGCAGGTTGGTTTTATTCAGGATTCGAATACAACATATTATTCCCCAGCCTTTTGGCTACAAACCCCTACTTTTCAACATAATCTCCGTTCAATGCTACAGCCTTACGCCACCTTAATGGGAGGACCTGTATGCCTGTTTCTCACCACTCGACTGGTCTATGTCAGAGCCAACGTCTTGCTGCATTCAAATTCCTTAGAGGAGCACAATACACTTCAGAGTTGATCGTTCCACCATGAGGGAGGACATGAACAGAATGACCCCTTCAGAGTCCCAGAAGACCGTAGGCATGACTTTACCAGCTGAGGGTATGGCTTTGAACTTTTTCTTCGAAGGCGAGTTGGTGTGGTGCCACTCCATGGATTGCCATTTTTTTTTTCTGGTTCGAAGTGATGAACCCATGTTTCATCGCCTGTGACAATGTTTGACAAAAATTGTCACCATCAGCCTCATAACGAGCAAGCAATTCCGCACAGATGGTCCTTCTTTGATCTTTGCGGTCTTCAGTTAGGCGTCGAGGAGTACCCCGACTGGAGGACAAGTGTCCACTGCCAGGTCTCCGTAGACATTCTGCAAGCGCCTATGAATATCTGTGATGCTCTGGTTTTCCGCCAAAAGAAAGTCGATTACTGCTCTCTGTTTGAAACGCACCTCCGTTACAGACGCCACTTTGAAGGCTAATTATAGCGCTGGCACCACTCGGAAATTAATGAAATCATGAGAGATGAAGCGGGAATATTTTAAAGATGCCCCAAACAAAATTCCAATTTTTTTCAACCAAAATTGGCCGAGAAAAAAATGTGTTGCATTACTTATTGAACGGCCCTCGAATACAGCCAGGTGAGTGTGATTGCATTAGCTGATCCTTTCTTCATTATTCGTTTCAGAAATTCCTGAAACTTGCGCTGACTGTACATTCATGTGTCCACTAAAGTTTTTTGCGGACGTGATGCATAAAAATATCTTTTTAGTAAAAGTTCTGTAATTTTACTACTAAGGCTCAGTTTTCACTCATTTTCAACGATTCTGCGTAAATAAATGAAAGATAATGGCGATTGTATCAGTAATGCATGTTTACAAACTTCGCTTGCTGTGGATTTGTTTCTTATTCTTTAAAAAAAAACACAAAAACAAAAACAAAAACCTTTGAAGACATTGTTAAGATAATAATGTTGAATAATTAAACTAAATATTGTCACAAAGCCCAGAAAAGACTCGCCCAGAAACTGACAGAAAAAGGATTCGCCCAGAAACTGCCAGAATGACGGGGTCTTGAAAGATCGCGCTCTCCTAGTGGAGGGGCGGGAGGCAAGGCGCTAGTGGGCGTGACACGGGGCAGCGATTGGGCCATGCTCCGTGGGGGAAGGCCTGTAGGAAGGGGCCACGTGCTAAGGGATGTGGCCGCGCGCCGCAGAGCGCATTCTGGACTATGCGCGGAGACTTCGTGACATCGACTCTGGAACATTCGTCAAGACTATATAAGCACATTCTGATACGGAATTAAATTTTCAGTTATCTCGCATATTAAGTGGCTATGGAAAGAAGAACATCATACTACCATTTTCAAAACAGATAAATTAGACATAGAAAAAGGTATTGAACCTTCACCCTCCCATCTAACTTCCTGTAGCCTACTGCTACTACATCTAGCCTGTATTTTCCTAATTCTCTAGTTACCGATTTAAGCTTCCTTGACCTATACATGCTCTTAACGTTCCAGGTTCCCACTCTATAGTTCTTACGATTTTGGGCCTCCCTCAGTGTAGGGCAATTCCGGGATATTTGCCGCGCCGGTAGAGAAGCCGCATATACGAAAAGTATAGGTTCCCGATATTTCTAACAGATGGGAATAAGCACTCTTCCTTATTGTTGCGAGAGAGCTGTTGTGAGCTGAGGTTGTAGAATTTAGCGGCATTTTTTACATGTTTACTGATTGTTTTGTCTTGTAAGTACCAATATTTTACGTACAAAGTTTTTGCACAGTTTCATTACATGTACTTGAAATGTTTCTTTATTGTAAAAAATCCACATTTAATGCACAGTGGGTGTTATAAGAATCACTGTTCATGCCAGACTTACCCTAGTCCCTACCCGGAGATCCGAACGAGGGAATATATTTTTACCTCCGGAAAATTTTACACTGATAGGATCCATAAGTTACTTAACAATATATTGTTAACCTCAGGCCGAACCCCCAAGCTGTCGTCTGCTTATTCACTGTATTTTTGCCAGCTTTCTTGTATTTACTAATTTCCTGCACTCACCATCAAACCACAGTTTACCTGGTTTCGGTTCAAGCTGACGTAATTTTTCTTTTGCTGCTACTTTAATATTGTCTTTAATTCTTTCCCAGGTTTTATCGATATTCCTATCATCCCTAGCTTCTTGTTCGGCGGTGTTTTCTAGGACTGCAAATCTATTTGAAATCTCGACTTGATAAGCACTCATACTTTGGTCTTCATCAAACTTTTTCAGATTGAATCTCTCTGTGTCGAAATTTTGCCTAGTTCCTTTGTTTAATGAAAGTTTTTTCCCGACACAGCCGCAACTACCAGACAGTGATCCGAATCGCAGTCAGCACCCCTAAAAGTTCGAACATCAATTATTATACTACACTGCCTCCTTGCATCTGTTAGCACAAGGTCGATTTGATTAAGAGTCATTCCATCTGGCGTGGTCCATGTGTATTTATGAATATCACTGTAGGGCAAGGCATTTGATGATTTTGCATCTTTTTGAAGGTGAAAAGATAGGTGGAATATATAGAAATGTGTATCATGAAATAATTTATTAAATAAGAGCAATTTGTTTTTGCATTTTTTTTCTTTATTTTGCATATTTCGTCGTTTTTCCAGAGATTGGTAATTTTTTGGCAATTTTAAGGTCATTTTCTGCATTTTTAGGTCATTTTAGGTATTTTTCGGCATTTTTAGGTATTTTTCGGCATTTTTAGGTATTTTTCGGCATTTTAGGTCATGTTTCAGTGGGGGTAGAGAGGAGCTTTTCCATGTACAAATCGTCACTTTCAGACAACAGACGGTCATTTTTATTTGAGAATCTCCGCCAAGTGTTCATAGTTCATTTTAATTCAGGTTTACTGTAAACACCACAGCAGTTTCTCTTGTAGCAATAAAGATTTTCTTCTTTTTAAATGACACATATTTACTAGGGGCAATTTGATGGGCATGCCAGTTCAGAAAGATTTTTTATTTCACAAGGGTGCCCAAGTAGTATAGATTTACTTACTTTTTTAATAATGAAATAAGTGTGTTTTATATTGTAAATTCATTTATAACGCACTGTCATAAATTAATTTTTGTAATTCATTACTTAAAAAACTAATTATAGGTAACAATGGTAAATTTATTGGGCATTTTTTTTAAATTTTGGGTCATTTTTTCACTATTTTTAGGTCATAAATGCATTTTTTATTTTGCATTTTTTAACTATTTTATGGTCATCATTAAATGCCTTGCCCTAAATATCAGGATGTGGGAATTTTGTAATCTTTACGATTAAATTTTTAGACGTGGCAAAATCAACTCCTTTGCAAGTGGCGACTTTCGTTCCCAATCGTGGACTTGAAAACATCTTCCTTTCCTGTTTTCGCATTCATATCTCCTAGCACAATTTTCACTATGCCGGAAACTGATCAAATGTTCATTCTATTTCCCCATAAAAAATGACCTTGTAATCATCTTGTTTATCCTCTGTTGGTGCATGAACGTTCATAACTATGATGTCCTCTCAGAATAACGTGAGAAAGCCTATCGTTAATAAACTCTACTTTCTCGATGGCTCAATTAATTCTCCTTTGTATCAAGAAACCGGTCCCTAATTGATGGTCATCATTCCCTTTCCCGTAGAAAAAGGTTCTGTATGGAACCTACACCGTCCCATCTAACTTCCTGTAGCTACATCTAACCTGTATTTCTCTAATTCTCTAGTTACCGAATTAAGCGTCCCAGGCCTATATAAGCTCAAAACGTTCCACGTTCCCACTCTATAGTTCCTACGATTTTTGCCCTCCATCAGTGTAGTCCCTACCCGGAGGTCCAACCGAGGGACTATTTTACCTCCGGAAAATTTTACACTGAAATATTTTGGCTCGAGATTTTAATTAAAATTGTATATAGTGTGTTCGGCAGAATCGCTGCTACCAATAACAAAAAATGTGAAGATTTTTTATTTTTGTTTCAGTAGTTATCCACTTGAGCGCTTCAGGTTGTCAAAACGGTATTTTGTCTCCGTAGCATTTGACGTGTGACCGGTGACAAGCATCAAGATCACCGGGGTTTGCTAAACAATGGTTTTAACGTACTATACCTCCAAAGAAAGAAATCTAAGGTCCGTTTCCCTTCTTTCTCACCTCCACTCTGGAAGATTCTGTCTGAACCTCTTTTCTACAACAACGAGATTTAACTCTCTGCTGTATTGAGCATGCGCACAAGCGACAGAGTTTCTGTAGGAGTAGGCTAAACATTAAATGGTTGAGAAGATATTAACATTTGTTATTGGCAGTTCATCACTTTCACCTACAAGTCTTTACCCAGTTAAAACTTAGCACAAATAAGGATTTAGAACAATCCACTGTATTTTAATGTTTTGTTTTACGTTTAAGTATTTTTAACTATTTGAAAACATATTTTTCATCACAATTATGGAGAAACTGAATCCAAAAATTGATGTCATGTTGGGACTGATACCTATCTACTTATTTTGCTTTCACTCCTTGGGGGAGGGGGAAATAAAAATCAAGAAAAAAGAAAGAATGTAAAAAAGATGTCATGATGGAGGAAGGGAAATCAGCAAAGTGATTATTGCAAAATTAATTTCGATATAGGCTATTACAGCAGGTTACATTTACTGCTCTTCAAAATATTAGCAATTCAATGGCACATTGAAGTAGTGTCACACCTTATCTCAACAGAAATGAAAGAAATAAAAATTACCAATCAAGATCTCTCAATAAATTGCCAGTACATAAAGAGCTCGTCCTCAAACTGAAAGCATGGATGACGTCACAGACAGAGGTGGCGGGAATTCGAATGCAAGCGAAACGTGCTGAGTTGAAAACATTGACGGAATCACGCTAGTATCCACGCGCATGGAGCCGTGGACTATGTTTTCATTGTGGACTTTAGCGCCCCACGCATGCGCACTGCCAACGATATGTTCGCGAAACTTTCAGATTCCAGGCGATTTCTCCAACATCGCGCTCTGATGTTTTGTTGTTTCTATATCCACTCAGTATTTTTCGTTTCAGTCAATTGCCTCAAGCACGGAACATCATCTATGGCCTTGGAGCAGAACCAATTCAAACCAATTGCTTGTTCCGGAAAAAAATCCACACAAGTCTCGTCCACTTCACAAAACGCGTTCTGATTGGTTTAAATAGCTTTCTATATAGCCTACCGTATTTTACGGACCATAAAACGCACCTTGATTTTAGGAGGGAAACTTAAAAAGGAAAATAAATTTAATGTGATTCTAAACGAAACATTTTAATTGCAATAATATACTTCATTAAATAAGCAAATTATAACCTTGTACAATGGAATCAGTGAAAATCTCTTCTAACTTAAAATCTGCGTTGTATCGGTGGCATAGCGTAATTTTAACTGAACTGATTTCTCATGAAAGACTGAAAATACTTTTACAGCCTCTAACCCTCAATTCAGCATACGGTAAATGTAATGGGACAAGGCTGTTTAGAGGTCATTGCATTCATTTAAACCACCTGGCGGAGAAAACTCTTTTCGTATAAAAGAACTCAACGTTCCATTCTTCTCGCGTTGTATAGTGGCTTTCAGCTAACCTCATTTTACGTGTCATGTACAGTCTGTGTCAAAATGTGTAAATATCTTATCGTTTACAGCACCTTGTTTATAACTATGGTCTTCCGGCAATAACTACCATAATTACCTCGGACCATTAGACCCACCCAACTTTCATGGCTCTGTTTACAAGGTAAAAAGTGCGTCTTACCTTCCGTAAAATACGATACGTTTAAGGATTTTAGGTTAATGAAAGAAACCGGTATATAAGTTCCATGTTAAATAGATTTAGGAATCTTAGGCCTACCTGTAATATTCTCCTTGTATCATCACACGTGTTACCTGAATAAAAAATCGTAAAATAGAATGAAAATTAAACAAATTATTAAGTATGACTTGGGTCAATTTTAATTATTGCTGTATTAAGTAGCGACATTTTGAATATTAGGTTTTTGGACTTTGAATTTTAAATTTTGGATTTTTTAATTTTTGATCCTTTAATCTTTACAATTATGGAATTTTGGATTTTTAAATTTTGGATCTTTGAATTATGTTATTTTTTAGATTTTTAATTTTGAATTTTATGATTTATAAATTTCGGATTTTTTATTTTTTTAAATATTTTTTATTTTTTAAACTTTAAATTTTTTTATTTTCTAAAATTTGGATCTTTGAATTTTTTATTTTGGAAATTTTGATTTTTTAAATTTTGGAATTCTTTTTTGGAACTTTGAATTTTTTATATTTTGGATTTTTTTAGTTTTGGATTTTCAATTTTTTAATTTTGTGTTTATAGATTTTTAAATTTTCGATTTTCGACTTTTTGATTTAAATTTTTTTATTTTTTAGTTTTGGATTTTCAATTTTTTAATTTTGTTTTTATAGATTTTTAAATTTTATTTTCTACTTTATAATTTTTTATTTTTTATTTTCGATTTTTTAAAATCTGGAACTTGGAATGTTTTATTTTTATTTTTTTAAATTTTGGGTTTTTTGTTTTTAACTTTAGAATTTTAGAATCTGAAATTTTAGAATTTAGAATTTTTAATTTTTACTTTCTCGCTTATACGGAGTATAGAGAAAGTATTGTGATCGTGACAAAAAATCGAAGTCGAGATAACACCGGGAGAGCATGTTTCATGAAGCCTAGAAACCGAAAAAAGTATTTTGGAATGACGTCTGTCCGTCTGTCTGTGGACAAGCACAGGGAGTAAACGGCTCGTATTTACTTCATTTTTTGAAATAAGGACTTTTTCGAAATTTTGTCGAACCGCCCAGAAATTTAGCTTTACAACTGAAATATTAAGGGGACTTTTCATGAAAACTTTTTTTTAAACTCTTGATTTTTTAAAAAAATGGCGCTAACGATTTTAATAAAAATTTAAAATTGGAAACTCTTATCTATGACTAATAAAATGACTATATCTGTATTTCTGCAAAAATGACTTAAGGGGTACTTTACTCGTATCCATTTTCAGTTTTCTAGATTATATCCATTACAGTAGGTGATACATGAAAACCTACCACAGTAAAGTTGTAGAGAAAATTAAAATGAACATTATTTGTTTAAAACATTTCTTTATACATTTAATAGATGTCAAGATAAAAACGAAATAAGTACAGCTTAAATGCGAATTTCAGAACATACATAATTATCATAGGTAATCCCACGAGAGGTTACGAGTTTATCGATAGATTCGCGACTGCGCAACAGGAGCGAATTTATCTTATGAAACTCGTAACCTCGAGTTGGATTTATTAAGACTATTTCACGAATAAAATGTAATAGATTACATGAATAATAATTACTTTCTTCTTGTTAGTTTAAAATGAAATCATTAATACTGTCAGTTGTCAGATCACGGCATACTAAATAAATGAACAGTCTCCATAATGGAATACTAATCAATGCTACCAACGTATATTGACAAAATACCGTAGTGAACCACTACCAACGTATATTGATAAAATGCCGTAGTTAACCTAAAAATCAAGATACGAAATAAAGACACATTTTAATTCAAGAATTTAACTTTAATATATGAGCAATCTGTTGCATTTCAGTTTCTTTAGTCAATTTGTACTTACGTTCCTCACAAAACTATTGGAACTGGATCCATATGCATTTTCTATTTCTTTCGGTATTTTGTGGCCTAGCTTCCTTTATAATAATGTCAATTTCGTCAACAGATGCATTAGGCCTGCCAAACTTGAGGCTGCCATTACTGTTTTCAATTTAGCGCCGACAATGGATGACGTAATTTAGTATCACTGCATACGATACTGTTACAGTTCAGTAACGAACAGCGTGTTTTACCCGATAAAATGCTATCCTCGCGATTCCTACAAGAATATTGTAAGATAAACGGCCGTGATTGGTCTATATCCGAGGAATTGCTAAACGTTTGCCCCCAACCCTGCCATTTGCCTGTGGTAGATGACGCACCGATCGGTTGGTAGACCAAATCCCTCAAGGGATGTAGTGCCACGGAGTATAGTTTTAGTAGTAGTAGTAGTAGTAGTAGCGAAATTCAAATATAAGTCGCCCCTTAAGCCCCATCCATTCGATATTCACATTTGCATGTACTGTGCGATGTATTTTGTTTCTGAGCGAAGCAGAATGACCAACTGTCCTTGTATATTGTCGCAAATGCCTTGTATCCACCTTTACATATAGCTAAATAATGCATAACACTAACCACATAGTTATGTGCGCGAAGCGGAGGCGGCAGCCGTAGATAAGCGCCCTTGCATTTTCGAATAATCTACGATGCACTGTTTATAGGTTTCGAAAATGTGGCATATTATATCTCCCGCAAGGTTTGTCAGCCTCTCACCTTTCGTCTAGTGGTATGAGGTCACACCTCCAACGTCCAATCACGAGTTTCTTCATAATACGAGGACAGAAGAATTCGCTAGATCGTGGTAGAAAAGAAACTGCATTGATGGGTGGGTTGGGTGGGACCGATTTATCCCAAGGTGCGACTTATATTTGAATTTTCCCGTAGTAGTAGGCCTAGTAGTAGTACTAATAATATGCAGTTTTACTGCCATTGACTATTATTATTATTATTATTATTATTATTATTATTATTATTATTATTATTATTGTTTTTGTTGTTATTATTATTATTTCACAGTAAAATCATTGAACATAAAGATCGACCCGGATGCTTTCCGTTCTAGATACTTGTTAGTTTTATGAAAATGTAACAAGTAAAATTTAATTGTCTCTTTAAATTACTTTTTTCTGTACTAGCCTTTAACACGTATATGCGAGAAAGTTTGTGCAACATATTTTTGCACCATTTATTGAATTTACATTGGGATGTGGCCCGAAGGGTGGCGAGGACTTTTGCTTACAATAAATTAATGTCACTCTACATAAGACAATTTTCATGTTATTCTCGAAAACGGCTTTAACAATTTTGTTTAAACTTTGAAAACAAACTAAGAGTTAAAGCTTTTGTTTGAAACTTTTTTCTGCAAAATTGTTTTTAACCGTAGCTAAAAACCACCCTCTCTTTGCAATACGGCCTCTTACGGTGATCGAAGTTATCTGAGTGCATTAATCAGACTTTATTTGGGAACGCGATTTGGTAACGAAATTCTCTTAATTTTACAACCAATACACATGAAGAGAATGTGATACATAAGATTTTCTACATATATCAGCGGTTAAATATTCTACATATCAAGGTATGTTTCCCCATTTAGGCCTATTTTCATTATCCCTCATCTGCGTATGTTGAACATTTCAGATGTCTGCAAGCGATCGATAATTTCATGATTTCGTGATGCTGTTGTTTTGGAGTGGTTCAGTGATGTTGATTTGCTGTGCATTTCTGAGGCCGAAATGAACAGGGTCGACGGCCCTGCACTCAGCGATCACCTCCAAACAGCTTAAGACATCGCCTACTCCCTTCAGTGGCTGAAATGCTGGCCAAACTTCCCAATAAAACTTTATTTCAACCCTCGCCTCCCTTGTGACTCACTTCCTGCAAAAGAACTAAAACTTTCAAGAGGGGAAAATCTAATATAACATTTGAACTGGTGTTTCAAATAGATTGTATTCAATAGAGAAATTGATAAAGGTGGCCATAGCAAACTGGGTAAGAAGAGCATCGCTGAGTACTTCAATACAATGTAAAATTAATTGTAGGTTGAAAACATTGAACGAGTTGGACGAAACGCACAATGCAGGGGACTGAAATCTGTGTCCAATTAACCGCCACGTGCTTTTTAAGTAGAATTGAAAACAAGTGACTGTGTATTTGTAAGCCTTGAGATGTTTTGGCAAAAATAAATGGAAATTGTTTAAGTGAGGAATTTGTTGTAAATTAATTCCAAGTTATCCCAGTTATTCTAGTAACCGTAGTGTGAAACGCATACTTTCTTAAATTGGGCCCATTAATTCCATCTGGCACTTTGTTACATCAGTTTACCTGATTTCATTTCTACTTAGAAATGTGAACAGATAGTCAGATGAATTATTTATTCTGTCAGTAAGTCATGTGTGATGCCATAAGGAAAATATATCAATAATGGCCGGTTTCTATAAACTCGCGAATTATCTATGGGTAAATTATCCAATGGACAGAATTTACACAAGAATAACACCACACAAACACAAATAATTTAAAAATAGCAATCATTTACACTTGTGGCGAGTTTCTAGATAAATGTCCTCTGGGTAAATATGAAAATGACAGAAAAATGTCCCAAAAACTCGGGCTAGATCGTCGGGTTAATTTAACCTTTCATGGATGGCTGGATAAAATTTAACCTTTCATAGGATCAATAACAATGAGAATCAAAGCCTTCTGAATTAAATTAACTGTACAACTCCAAGGCCTTGCTCATTATACCATTGTAGGTTAAATGGAACTAATTTGCCCAAGGATAATTTACCCATAGGTAATTCACAAGTTTAAAGAAACCGGGCATGAATGTCGATTGTTGAGTGGTACATGCCTAGTTTTACGTTAACCTAAAAACATCTGTAATACAAATCTTAACACATTAGCACCGTTTATTTCAAGCAGTTGACTAGTTTCCATGTTTGTCTGACCCTGTTCCACACCAAGAAGTTACTTGATCGCTTCCCGGCGAGGGAAAATTCCCATCTGAATTTCTTACTTATTTCGCAAGCTTCCGCATTCCAGGGTGAGACATAACTCAACAGATAACGTCTGTCTCAGTTTACTTCCAACACGCAATGTAAAATACGACGAGGATACGAATTTTTGTGGTGCCAGATTCGCCTATATAAACATTTCACTCGCAAACTTTATTCCAAACACAAGATGGAAGCCATGATGAAGAATTGCCTCCTACTCTTCGCTTTGGTCTGTTTTTGGGTATGTATTACAGTGTTACTTTCTCTTTGTTAGCAACGGTGTGTAACGCAGTAGTTAAGTCAACAATTACATATGGGGAAGAGATTTTGGGGTGGAACGAACAGAAAGATTTTACAAAGTGCAAAGCGGCTTTTTGAAACAGAAAGAGGGGGTGGAGAAAGGGACGGTTAATATTGGCTTTCTAAGGGAATTCGGGATTTATAGGATATCGGTAGATTGCAGGGTAAAGGCACCAAAATACTACCTGAATATTATGCATGGCAATCAATCCCTTATCACGGCAATATGTTATAGGGAACAGCTTGAAGTGAGAGACCAAATAACGTAGGAGGGAAAAATACGCAAGACCTTGGAAGAAATAGGCATGGGAATTACAAACGAGAAAGGCAGCAGGAACAAACGAAATGTCTGGCGGAAAGTCAGGAATCGTCTGAGAGACATAGACAGAATGTAGGGACAAGAATGCTCTGGAGATCCAATCAATGATTTAAACCAACTGGGGATCGCTGAAAACAGGACGGATTTAGCCTGGTTTAGCCTAGGATCCATATTTTGCCCATTATGTGACAAGGATGAGACAGCACAGCATATTCTCTCTGAATGTGAAGCCACTGAGATGCTTAGGCAACGATATCTGCTGAACTCTTGTTGTCTGTAGAGGTCGCATGAAAATATTGGAACCGCTGATGGTTTGGGAAAATTCATGTCTACAGTTCGACAGCTCAGGTTGAAAAGGATCAGAGGCAAAGGCAGGGGAGTAATCTTGTCTGTTTTATATTATACTAGCTTAAAAGGCCCGGCGTCGCTCGGGTTTTGTATTTTGTAAATGCGAAAATAACTTATGAAGGACTTTCGATTTTCAAACTCGAGGTCTTTAAGGTCTTTATATAGTTATTTAGAATTTGAAATGGGGAAGAACGACTTATCACACACAAACTATTTCCTCAGAAAACGCTAGATAAGCTACAGCTTATTATAGCTTATAGCAGATCCCCGCGGCTTCGCCCACAATAATTAATAGGAAGATTTTAAATTAAGAGCAAAATAATTAAACTATTATATTTACTAACACTTTGCACACGAAACATTCATAGGTCTAAATTAAACGATTGATAGGCCTAATTAATGAAACAACTGTAAATCCGGCTTTGAAGTGAATTCCATGATTAGAAAGCGCAGCATGGGAAAAATAACCTCAGATTCGAGTTCCCTGGCCTAAAAAAACCCTGCATAATGTTTGTCCATTTAGGGCTATATTCACTATTCTTCTTCCGTCTAGGGTGAAAATTTCATCTGTCTGTGTGCCTTGACATTATAAACAAATGATTCGGCCATGGTGGGCTTACAAAATTCGAACGATCGCGATGCTTTTATTTCCAAGGTATGACGAAAGTAGGCAAAGTCATCTGCAATTGATTTGACAACTGAAAACTGATGTTTCGAAAGCGCAAGAAATGTACGTCTCAATCCCGTTTTCACTCATTACTCGCGAACGAAAGCTAAAATTAAATATGTAGCATGCCTTTGCGGGAATGTATTCAACAACTTCCCAAAGTTTCATAGTGATCGGATGAATGGCATAGTAAATAGTAATGCATAAAGGACAGACACACATACATTCATTTTTATGTAGGCTATATAGAAGATCTATATAGATTACCCGTCGAGCGTTGCTGCAATCTCAGAAGATTATGAGAGTTGAAATCGATTAAACTCACGATGAAAAAAATGTGTGTAAATGTATTTGACAGACAGACAGACATATATTCGTTTTTATTTATATAGATGAAGAATGGAATAAGCCTACTGAGGCCATAGTTTCTATATTCATTTGTCCAGACTTATAATTCCGTTACATTTCAGGCAGATTTAACGACCCTACATAAGAGATTTTACTTATGATTACATATAGAAATGTTGTAGCCTGGACCCCGAACCAAGCAATTTCCCCGGAATTTTCTGTAAACCATCTTTCATAAGAAGCATATTCCATGTTAAATAAATATTTAATATTACCTTATCATCACCTTATCATTAACTTCTCTGGCGTTTATAATAACATGAGATATCCATTGCCTTCCAAAGCGATCGCGATGCTATTGTTTCCAAAGTATGACAAAAATAGATAAAGCCTTCTGCAATTGATTTGACAACTGAAATGAATAACTGATGCTTCGAAAGCGTAAAAAATGCACGTTTTCTTACCGTTTTTCACTCATAACTCGCGAACGAAGGCTAAAATTAAAAATGCAAAGTGACAGAAACCTTCCCGGGAATGTACCCAACAACTTCCCAAAGTTTCATGGCGATCGGATGAATGGTGTAGTAATGCATGAAGGACACACACACACACACACATACATTCATTTATATATATATATATATATAGATTGTATTGTAATTGTCATTTCTCTTATATTATTATTATTGCTATTAATTCTTATTTAATCTTTGTATAGCATTATTATATTATATCGTATCATATTGCATTGTATTATTATAGTTATATTTATCTTTATTTGTCTTGTGCATAGTAAAGGCACGAACGACCGCATAGCCCGGTACGTTGGAAAGGAAAAGATCACTCTGGAAGATCTAGATGTAGGTGGGAAGACAATGCAAGGATAGATTTAAGGGAAGTAGGATTTGCGAATACGCTCTCTTTGCAATACGGCCTTTCGTAACCGAAAATCGTACGAAAACAAAATTTTGTATTTGGGTTAGGTACCTTCTGAGGTTTTTTTTAATACCTTTATTTACACCATGCCCCATTACAAGGTAATATTACATGCATTAATTTACATTATTACATTGAGTTCATATTCTATTACATATGTATACATCCTATTTTGCATTAGCTTATTTTCTACCAATATTAACTACCGTACTTAACTACCAATATTTACATTTTTACAGATTTCGGGTCAGAACCTTACATTCGTGAAAAATCGATTGAGTTAATTAATTTTTGAAAAGCGTGAAGTTGCTTATGAATAAGGTCCTTGTTTAATATAGGCCACTTTCCTCCTCTTACACTTATTTCCCGCTGCATGGCACCTATGGATGCCTAAAAATTTTGCACCTATGGATGAGATGTTCTATCGTTTGTTCTTCTTGTTCGGTACAGGGGCATATTGGATTGTCAACTTTTTTAAACCTATGTAGGCCATGTCCAGTCGTAAGTGCTGTAAATTTAAAGGTGATAGGAATTCTCAGCTTTAGTCTTACTTCCACTGTTGGGTAGAATGATCTGAGGTTGACCACTGGTTTTTTTTTTCTTGCCTGATTTTATTATTGTCTCTTTAGGTATTTTGTTGTAGGCAATTTCTGCTTCGTCCTCTTTTGCTGCTCTCTTTGCATTCCCCTGTAGCCCGGCATGAGCCTTCACCCATTGGAAGAAGACTGTCCACTGCAATCTAGTCAGGTTTTTAATCTCTTCCCTGATTCTCTCAATTAGTGGGTAATGCTTATTGAAGTAAAACTTCTTTAGTGGCGGTAGAAGGTGAATCGGGAAAATCAGTCAAACTAAAACCAACACGAAATCAGTCACAATCAGTCACGAAATTAGTCACACTCAAAACCGAACGAAATTACTGTGCGGACTGCACAGAAAACAATCAACTCAATGATTAGGAGTAATCAAATGAAATTTTTCTGACCTTACTTCCTCAATGGCAATAGACAATTCCTAAGCAATCTAAAGGTGTATTATCTATTTTATGGGACCCGGAGGTTGATTACCGCGCAAATCCAAAATTAAAAATCCAAAATTAAAAAATACACTGAATTACACTGAATATTTCTTTTCGTTTGACTGTGTACATTTTGAAAAAAGTTGAACAGCACTATAATCAACAAAGTCGTAGCAGAAAACGCATGCGATTTTAAATGAAGTGCATGATAGAACTGATACGTATGAACCTATATTAAAATCTATTTTGCCTTATGCAAACTATAAATCTCATAAAAAGACGCGAAGTCACTTATTGAATTCTTAAAACAAAAACTGAATTTCACGATGAATAATAACGCAACAGAATGGACGACAAGATCGATGCTGTCTTCTCACGATTTCTCGATCGACTACATTCAAGGGTTTTTATATCCTACTTCAGCTACCATAAGCCTATTGTATCCTTCTTGGTTGATGGTGATGATACAGAATATTGAATAGTTCAATAAAAATATTATTTTCATACAAAAAAAGTTAATTTCTTATTTTATTCAAATGAATTCCTTCTTCCGTTTGATATAATTACATGTATTCCTCTATTTCACTCTCAACATTGCCAAAATTAAAAATCCAAATATCCAAAATTTAAAAAATAAAAAAAAATTAAAAATCCAAAATTAAAAAAATTAAAAAATAAAAATTTCCAAAATTTAAAAAAACAAAATTAAAAATTATAACATCCAAAATCCAAAATTTAATAAATAAAATTAAAAATTTAAAAATCAAAAAATCAAAAATTTAAAAAATCAAAAATAAATAATTCAAAGATCGAAAATTTAAAAAATCCAAAATTAAAAATTCAAAGATCCAAAATTAAAAAGTCCAAAATCCAAAATTAAAAAAGTCCAAAAACCCAATATTAAAAAGTCCAATAATGCAAAATTGAAAAAATCCGATAATCGAAAGTTGAAAATTAAAAAAATAAAATAAAGTTTTACTTCTGTCGCGTGGAATTCCACGCACTCTTTTTTTATTCTGAAAGGTGTCTTTGGTAACTATACTGTCAGTGTTTATTACTGCTATCTTCTCCCCTGTATCCTCCAAATCTTAAAGTTTTTCTAGTGCTTTCCAGATGGCTACCTGCTCGGCCAGGTTATTGAAGCATTTATTGTATAATCTGAATTTAGCTTCATAGATGACTGAGTTATCCTTGATTATGACAACAGCAGCTCCCACCTTTCCTTCCATCTGTGTATATGTCGAGTGTCCTTCTGGTCTCGTTCGGTGGCTCTCTGATGCATGGTTCTTCCGCTGGGTGGGGCCATTGAAGCGTTGCAATGGGTGCGTCGTACTCTAAACTACGTAAGGCATTGTATATCCGCACCTTCTCTTCGATTACCAATCCAATTGGCGTAGTTCCAGCGAGTATGCAAGGGGCCTCGTATGATATGGTACGGAAGGCTTTAGCTATCTTGATATTCATAATTCTTTGGACTCTTTGGTATTTTTTCATGTTATATTGCTTAGTTAGGGCCTCTTTCCATACTGGTGATCCGTATGTTAGAATAGGTTCGATTGCTCCCCTGTAGATGGTGCCTAATGCTTGATGTTCTATCCCCCATTTGAGTTTTGCTGATCTTGCCAACATGTTTATGATTGCAGTGCACTTTTGTGCTTGTTGAAGTTGAGTTTGCTGTCGAGGAAGATTCCCAGATATTTTAATTCAGTAACTTGGACAAGTCTTTTATTAAAATCTTCTTGGCTTCCGGGTATCTGCCGCGTCATGTTTAAGATATGACGCGGCAGATACCCGGAAGCCAAGAAGATTTTATTGTCAACTCGGGCCGCGGAAGCCTACGATCTTATATTAAGTCTTTTATTATTTAAGTATATTTGGGGAATTCTGTCTTCATATCTTCTCCTTGATATCAACAATATCTTGGACTTAGTTTCATTAAACTGCATTTTGTTCTCCCTTGACCCTGGAGTGATGAATGAAGTCCAGATTTAGCATAGTGTTGTATAAAATATTCCAGAAGCCCGGGCCGCTACAGGAGCCTTGCGGGCACCCCATGGTAACTGGTTTCTCTCTTTTGAAGGTGTTTGTGCCTAGAACAGCTGTTCTATCGCTAAAATAGCTTGTCGCCAGCCGAAATAAGTTTTTCGGGCAATTGAAGTCTCTCAGGTTGTTTAAGATACCCGGCCACCATGCCGCATCAAATGCACCCCGTACGTACAAGCTAACTAGGATTGTAATTTTCTTTTTGTCCAGATTGTCTTCAATATTCTCCTTCAGTGCCATGACTGCGTCTACAGTTTCTTTTTGAGGTACAAAGCCATACTGATTGGTATTTAAGCCCCCTTTAGAGTGTACACGGTAAAGTATTCTATTGATCATTAACTTATCCAGAGTTTTGCCTGCTACATTCAGGAGGCTGATTGGTCGATATTTCGAAGCATCTTTAGCGTCTTCTTTGCCAGGTTTAAGAATTGGTATTAAGAAAGCTTTCTTCCATTGCTGAGGGAAGCATCCCTCTTGTAGGCACACATTGTATACTGCTGTAAGGGATGATGGGAATTTTTCAAATACATGTAACAGAATCTCGCTTGTCAGCCCATCTTCCCCTGGTGCTATTTTAGGATCAAACTGTTTAAGAGCCGTTTTAATTTCAGTCTGCGTAAATGGATGATCATCTTCTGTGTTAATGGGCTCCTTGATTTGTTGACTTATGCGTTGATGGATTGCACTGTCCCTTGTAGCTTTATCGTTGGGGGTAAATACATTCAACATATATTCTATCGTGCTCTCTGCGTCCTCAGTGAAGGTACCATCTGGTTTTTTTTAAGGGTTGTTAGCTTTGATGTAGTTCTTGCTTTACCCGACGCGATTTTGTACACAGAATTCCAGGGATTGGTTCCTTCAGTTGTTGTGCAGTATTTTTGCCATGATTTGAGCTTCTCTTCGTCCATCTTTGTTTGGTACGTTCGGTTACCTTCTAAATATTGATTTTTCCTTTCATTTCGTAGGGCTTCATTGTTCCTCGTTCGCTGGTATCTTCGCCGTAGAGCATTGACCCTTTTCCTTAATATTGTTAATTCCGTTGTCCACTACGGAACAGTTTTCCCTTTGCCTTTCTTCCCTGTTGAGATTCTGAAGGCTGTGTTACATGCTGATGATATACAGAAGAAACAGTTGTGTACAAGTTCCTCTGCGGTATATTCTTTAGCTTTATTTTGCAGTTCTACATCGAGTTTTTCGAGTTCGATTTCATTGTCGCCAAAGAATATTGAAACAAAATGCTGGGTTAGTTTGGTGTCTTCTGGTCGCAGCAGCTTTCTTACTCTCCACAGGTCCAATCATCTATGTGTATCTGACCAGTTGATTATTAGTTATTGTTAAGTCGATACGACTACTTCCTCTATTGGATTGAAATGTTGCTGCTTCGGTATCTTCATTCATAATATAGAGGCTTTTGGCAAATATAAATTCTTCCATGTTTCGTTCTCTTTGGTTAGTTACTGTGTCATACCACGTTCTGCTTCTGGAGTTGCTATCCGCCGATATGATTATTCCGCTACCCTTCAAGTGTTCTATTATATCTTCTAGTGTGTGAATGTCTTCGACTATGTTCCTCCTTATGTCGAACTTCCAGGACTACGTGGTCTTCATTAGCCGTAGTTGCGTGATTAGCGTAGCATCTATTTGGTTGTTAGTTATTATAGCAGATCTCTTGGCTCCACTGCCAGCTGCAAAGACTTTGAGTGATTTTGGTATACCTGCTATGTTGTTGTTGTTGATATTGTATGGTTCCTGTAAGAAGGCAATATCGGCTCTAGATTCTGTGAAGATTTGCACCAGATTACTAGTTGCTGTTCTCTTATGCTGCAAGTTAATCTGAATACACTTTATTCCTGGACTATACATTTAGTGTCTTATAGTTTGCTCGTACTTAGTTAACGCTGCTTTGAGGTTGTACAACCTTCTCTTATATTTAAAGGGACTTGACATCAAGAAAATTTTGTTCTTTGCGATTTGCTAACGATTCCCTTTATTTTGTACACACCAATTTTGCTTATACCAAGAGTTAAAACTTTTATTTGAAGATTAAAATATATATATATATATATCTGAAGGGTGGTTGTAAGTTACCCACTGTTTGTAGAAACTTTGCCTTGCCTGGTGAACAATTCAATACGCGGGCAATCTATATAAGTATGTGCAGTGAGAAAGGTGTATTCTTGGGCATGGTTTTTTTTTTTTTTTTTTTTTTGCAAACACATTTATTACAAACAAATTATTACAATTTACAAAAATACAAATATAAATAATATAAACTCATTAGTACAATTTCAAAAGAGTATTATTTGCCCCGCATGAGCAAAAGTATCATTACAAGTTCGTTTTAATCAATTCGAGTACTTGTTTTTTAAACAATTTATTGTTTAGTGGTATCATATTAGGGTTCCTTCTAGTAAAATTGTTGTATAGCCTTGGTCCGAAATTTATACTATGCCTTAGACCTACTTCTGTAGCACACTTTTGTTCGAAAAGAGGACAAGAGATATTATACCTCCTTGTATTATAGTAGTGATTTCGTGTTAGGAATTTTTCATGATGTTTATGGAAATAACTTAATAAAGTGTAGGAGTATAATTGTTTAATATTCAATACTTCAAAATCCTTGTATAAACTTTTAGATGGATAGTCGATTGACTTTTTTAAAAATATATTGATTATTCTTTTCTGTAAGAACGACAATGGGCGAAATGCAGTCTGACATATCCTATTATTCCATATTGTATAACTGATGGCACTAATAAAATATATTAATCTTAAAGTACTCTGTGGCATAATGTTTCTTAATATAACAAATTTATATATAGTTTTCCGTAGTTTAAGACACAGATATTGAACATGTTTTTCCCACCGTAAATTTTGATCAATGATAACACCTAAGTATTTTACTTGTGTTGATGAACTTAATTTTGGACATTTACAATTAAAAGGGATAGAACAAGAGATTTCATGTAAGATTATATTGTGTTGTGCATTTATCGAGGAAAGTCCTTTAGAGTTTAGTGAAAATGGTAAATATGTTGTTTTATCAATGTTTAAAGATAGAAGGTTTTCATCGAGCCATTTTTTTATTTTGTTTGTTCCAATGTTAGCATTACTAAAAACGTGCTCCCAACTGTTTCCAGAAAATATGATTACTGTGTCATCAGCGAAGGAATAAACATTGCCTTTGATGAGATTCATATCTAATTTAAGTAGATCGTTGATATATATTAAGAAGAGCAAAGGACCTAACACAGTTCCTTGTGGGACGCCGATATTTAGCACTACGTTTTCACTTTTTTCGTTGTTAACTTTAGTGCTTTGGTATCTATTTGATAAATATGATCGAAATTGGTCTAAGGCAGTACCTCTGACACCAATATGTTCTAATTTATTTAGCAAAATGTTGTGACTTATAGTGTCGAAAGCCTTTCTTAGGTCCAGAAAAACACCTAAGCATTTTTTTCCTTCATCTACTGCCTTAATAATTTTGGATGTAACGGCCATTATAGCATCATCAGTACTCATATTATTCCTAAAACCAAATTGTGTGCTTATAGTAAAGAAATATCTGAGGGGAATATTCGATAAATTTCGGAAATTATTCAAAGTGGCGAAAAGTTCAATAAACGTTTGCAGTCACTTCTTTATCTTCTTTCTTTGTTTGTCCATAGCCTGTGTTTTTAGTCGAAACATTCAAAGAAGGGGCTATAAGGTATTTTCCCTATAGCATAATTAGCGTGCGATTCTGTACAAGGATATGTGAATACTGCTAACTTTTATTTGGGCAGAGGAAGTTTTTCTGATCTATTGAAGTATATTACATTAAAGCGGATATACTGGGTCTCTGGTTCGATCTCCATTAAGGTTATTCGGATTTTCTGGTGTACGGCCCTCCTCACTTGTAGAGAACTTCATACAAGAACGACATATTTGAATGCAGGACCCCAAAAACGTAAGGGCTAATTGTTTAATTGCCACGAAATCAGCGCCAGGTGGCCAACTTGCGTACTACGTCGGTGTCAGTTTTCATCCGAATGGGAAGACGGAGGCGATTAGAAATATTATAAGACTGATTCCAGATTCGATCCTTGCCCAGGTCGACGACACTTAGTGTGCATTTAAAGGCGACGGTCACAGATAAGCATCTAATAGTATGAGGATATTGTCGGAGAAAAATTCCTCTGACACTGGGTATCGAACCCAGGACTATCGGCTATCCGTGTCGCTGTCCTACCAACTAATTTAAGCCTTCACAGCGCCAGATGGAACCTCTCTCCTACGACGCTCTACCTCACTGTCAGAGAAGTTATGTCTATCGAACGTCCTGGGTTCGAATCCCAGAGTCAGGAAATTTTCTATTATATTCTCATTTAATGTCGAACACAGGCAATAATCTGTGGTTCATGAATGCATATATCCATTACAATTATAGTTCTAGAGACCACCGGTGTGGTCTTGTGGTTAGCGTAGCTGACTATAGATCCGTCGGCCCGGGTTCGATCCCCGGTACCTCCTCGGATTTTTCTGAGGAAGGGAGGTCTGGCAGGGGTACACTCAGCCTCGTGACTCAAATTGAGGAGCTACTTGATAGAGAAGTAGTAGCTCCGGTCATGGAAACCACCATTAACGGCCGTGGGTGTCGGAATGCTGACCACATGCCCCCAATCCTGCCGTCTGCCTATGGTAGATGACGCAGCGGTCGGGGTAGGCCTTGTTCCTTCAGGGATGTAACGCCACGGAGTTTTAAATTATAGTTCTAGACCGATATTAATATCTAATTTTGGTAATTTCGCTTTATGAAAAATTGCAATCCATAGGGGACATACGGGATGCATTCAGGTCCCTCACGAGGCGATCCCGGGTTACTAATTTCCTAGGTGGGATTTTTCCGGGGTTTTCCCTCGCCCATAAATGTACTTTCAGGACCCAGTAGTCCCCTTGACATCTGGCAGTCATTTTGACTTACTTTCATGACATCCACCTGTGTGTGATTGGAGTGTCTCTTCATGTGTTTGTTTTGTCCCTGAAGTGGCCCTGGCACTCGACTGATCACTCATATGGAGAGGTCCTTCATGTCCTTGTATGTACGTGATGTCCAGATAAGTTCTGACAATAGGAGAGATAAAAGTGAGTGGAAGAAAATAAACCATAAACTATTTCATAGGCTTAGTATTCAAATTAAGATTTATTCGGGTTTTTATTTCAGGTGACTACCATGGCTAAAGTGGCCGTGCATGAGGAACGTAAGTAAATGTAATAATTATTTCAATGTTGCTGAATTCTGGTGAGATACAATAATCAATATGGCCGATATATGTAACAGCCAGGGTTTTGAATTATGCATCCATTTTCCTGATATTGTTCCTAGTTTGAGGATCTTTACATATATATTTAAAGAAAAAAAAAAAAAAAAAACAGAAATTTAGATAAGTTTTCAAGCCAAACCAGAAGCATAATAAGAGAGAAAACCCCCAAGAATAGAAAGAACTTATAAACATGACCCAATCCACTCATCTTAATACTGTATATAGTTTTCATACTAGAAATGTAATCACATAAGTGATGGTTTTCCCTATAGAATTCAGATTAGCCAATGAAACAAATATATTCATTTCTGGCTCTGACAGGACAGCATCATGACACAAAGATTGCTCTGAAAACAGATTCTCAGGTGTCGGAGAAACTTGCTCTGATATCTGGCACACGACAGACAGAATAGAGCAAGTTGCTACTTTGCATGGACGTCTTAACAAGCTATGCTTTGCTTTCAGGGTTTTAAAACATTCTATGGACAGTAAAAGTCTTGTTAATGTGTATTTCTCTCTTGTACATGGTAAGTTATTATTTCCTATAACATACTGATTTGGGGCAGGGCAACGAACATAGGTAGGGTGTTTGTTGCACAAAAGAAAATCTTTTAACTTGGCACCAAGGGAGTCTTTAAGAATGGTTTTCAAAAATAACAAGATTTTAACAGTAACTGGAACTTTATTTTATTTTAACAACAAAGATAAGTTCATCTTTAATTCAGAATTTCATGAGCACAACACAAGGAGCAAAGACGTTATACATATTTTTAAATATCTAACTTTTTTATACACTAAATCGCCAGTTTACATTGTTAGTCAAGTTATAAATAAATTACCAGCCAGTATTTTAATTGTGAAAAATCTCAGGTATTTTAAATTTAAACTGATAGAGTATTTGTATGAGAAGACATTTTATTCTTTTAAGGATTTTTGAAGTAAAACTTCTTTTCTCGCGGTTGGGGTAAATCCGGAAAATCAGTCACACTAAAACGAAATCAGTCACGAAATCAGTCACAAAATCAGTCACAAAATCAGTCACACTCAAAACTACGTGTTTCGGAACGGACTGCACAGAAAACAATCAACTCAATTGGTGTTATAAATAAGACCAAGCCGCGGCTCAAAACTCACTAATTCATAGCAGCTGCTTGGTTTGGTATAAATAAAACTAAGCCGCAGCTTGTAGCAGCGGCTTGCTTTTTTCTGAGGTACCTCATTTGCGGACTCAGCTTGCTCAAGTGAAGTTTTTAATCGTATTGGCGGGGTTCATGGGGGTGATTTTTTCACCAATATGAGTAATTTATAAGGAACGTATGGATTATGATGTGCACAGATGTAAAGAACCGGTTGTACAATAAAACTGTAAAAAATGTGTAACTTAACTTTGTTACTTTTCTTTATTATAATAATAATAATAATAATAATCATGAAATAATACATCATTATAAGTCTAACACATTCTCATATTTTACTGTTATCAATATGAACTAAAATATTTCAAACGTGAATAATTCTTTTAACACTATTTCAAATTGTAATGCTGTAAACTAAATAACTTCAAATCTATTATGTAGCAAGTAGATTCAAAACGAACGTATTTTATGAATTAATTATGGAAAATAATTAAATATTAATAAAAGAACTACATATATATGTAGACCTACCTTCTTTACTAATAGCAAAACATATTGAAATAAAAATGGAAACTCCATCCTCTTACAAAGCTATTTAATGTGGGACAAAATAAGCTGATCTGAACAAATCTCACACCCTTAAAAGCTTATCCGGGTTTGTTTGTCTTGCTATCAATTTGACTATGCCCCCTCTTCAAACAAACATAAATACTTGGAGGGAATGAAAGAAACGGGGTAGAGCACCAGCTTTTAGACTCTTCAGTGGTACAGTCTGCACAAGAGCAAACTATTAAAACTGCTAAGATTATAAAATATCCTAATTATTTACCTAATAGGTACTAAGTATACTTGTGATTTTAGGACAATTGCCTACTCTGTTAAGTATTATTTAAAATGTTAAACTATAATACGTTTCAATGACGGTACAAGTAAGCAAAATATCGAAATGTGCTTATTAGTATAAAATGTTAACTTTTGTTTATTAAAATTAAGTAAAATTATATCTGTCTACTGTTTTAGTTAAATGCTTAATTCATTAATTTACAAGCCTAAACATAATTTTTAGTGCCCTAAAATCAAGGTTTTCTAATAAAACATGAATACTAGAGAATACTGTAGGATAAAAATTCCTCTGACACTGGAGCTTGAACCCAGGACCTTTTAATACTAGGCCTAGAGATGTAACAACTACGAGGACATGTTCTCACTCTCTTGTCTCTTTCCTTTCTCCCAAAGTAGCTTTTCTTTCTTTAAATTCAATACTTTTATACATTATATACTGAACTTTAAATTTTAAATCGGTCACAGACAGTCAAGTGGCATGTTTGTTTACTCAGCTGCCATGTGCCGGGCGGTATGGGATGCAGGTGTTCAAGCACTTGCTACCAGTAGCCTGAGCCGCGGCTTGGCAGGGAGGGGAAGTTTTTATTTATTTGAAACAGCCAGCCGTTGCTATATTCTCAACCTTCTCATAAGCAACGGCTTGGTAGCAGTGGCTTTGTTTTAATTATACAACCAAATGATTAGGAGTAATCAAAGGAAATTTTTCAGAACTTAATTCCTCAATGGCAATAGACAATTCCTAAGCAATCTAAAGGTATATTATCTATTTTATGGAACCCGGAGGTTCATTACCGCGCAAATCCAAAATAAAAAAATACAAATTTCCAAAATAAAAAAAATTAAAACATCCAAAAATCCAAATTTTAATAAATAATAAATTCAAAAATTCAAAAATTAAAAATTAAAAACTAAAAATCGAAAATACCAAAATTGAAAAAATCGAAAAAATTTAAAATCCAAAATAAAAAAAAACAAATTTCCAAAATTAAAAAAAAAAAATAAACATTATAACATCCAAAAATTCCAAATTTAATAAATAATAAAATAAAAAATTAAAAAATCCAAAAATAAAAAAATTACAACTCAAAGATCGAAAATTTAAAACATCCAAAATTAAAAATTCAAAGAACCAAATTGAAAAGTCGAAAATCCAAAATTGAACAAGTCCAAAAACCCAATATTAAAAAGTCCAATAATGCAAAATTGAAAAAATCCAAGAATAAAAAATTGAAAAAATAAAATAAAGTTTTACTTCTGTCGCGTGGACTTCCATGCACTCTTTTTTTTTACATAAATGATTTTGCAGTTACTGTAACGTTATTTGTTCTAAATAATATTGACAATGTCTATCTATACAATGTATAGCTACGGATGCAATAAATTATTTTTACAGTAATTAAAACTACTTTTATTTCTAGGGTTACACCAAGCCAATGGACGCAGATCCTCGTCAAGGCGTGGCAAAGATTGCTCTTCCTCATGCAGTGACGACGGATGTGTCTGCACCCAGCGTTAGGTGCAATTTGCAACTTTACCTCAACAATCAAAACTTCACAATAAAAACAATGGAATTACAAAGTAAAATCAGATACCTGTACTTTATTTCTTTGAAACTGAACACTTCTTGATGATATAGTGTATAATTCTGGTGAAGGGGCACTTCACGAAACTGTACTCTACTAGGAGTGACGTCACCACTGCACTATAGTTAGAGGAAGTCTTGTGTTCGACCCAGAAATCTCAAATTGAGGGTTTAACATAAATACCGGACACAAGTTTTGTGTATGTGAACAACCTATCTACAGAACGAAGAATGGTATGAATACCAATTTTTAGGTAGATTTTCGAAGAAAAATCTACCTATTGCAATGGATACCACTTTATGATTTTCGAAAAATTCTTTCATATCTTTACGTTTCATGCTCCCCTAAGTACGAAACCACCGCCCGTTCAAAAAAAAAATTTGTGATATTTATATATATATATATATATATATATATATATATATATATATATTTATATCTTTACACGATAGCGGCCGTAATTTTGAAGATATTTGAACCAAATTTTATTATGTTATTTCTAGGCCCAATAGTTCGGACAAGTTCGTTAATGGGCAAAATTGGCCCAAGGGGGTGGTCGGGGGAGGGGGTTGAAATTTTTAAAAATGTATATCTCGGCCCCTATGAAGTATAGAGGGAAACTTTGTTTGAATAAATTAGAGTACTCCCTATGGAGTTCACAGTGACACCAACGATTCGGGGGTTCGAGTTAGGGTGGGGGTGGGGGTGGGGGTGGGGGATGAAAATTCGAAACTTTTGAAACCACGTCTTGTGGGGTATCGTTGAAAAGCTCTTGATGAGTACTCTACAAATCAATAAATAGTTTCTTGATAGCTCTCATATGACGCGAGATTTTAATGTTTGAAAATAATAACACTTGAAAGAATTATTATAATACAGTATCATAATTTTGTCTTGTTTGGCGGCTTTGCTAATTTTATTCATTGCTGATCTTGCGCACGGCCTCCCAGAATATTATATCCTATTATTGTTGTCAAAACAATTGATTGTAGGCTCTTCCTCTTTACTGCAGGTCTGCCATGCCAAGGCTAAAGAAGAAGAGTGCTATGCAGCGACAATAAATTAAACCAAAAGCACTTCGAAATCTACCTCCGCCTGTAGGCCTGCCTAAAGGGATTTTTGAATTTACATTGGGATGTGGCCCGAAGAGTGGCGACGACTTTTGCTTACAATTTTCATGTTATTCTCGAAAACGGCTTTAACAATTTTCTTTAAATTTTGAACATGAACTAAGACCTAAAGCTTTTCTTTGAAACTTTTTTTTCTGCAAAAAACCACCGACTTGAAAACCAGGATAACGTGGCCTCGCCTCCCCTAGTGGTTGCGTATTTGAGTTATGGCGCGTACAGACACACGGACGGAAGACGGACAGACATTTTCCCTTCCCCACACACAATCTCATAAAGTACCATACTGATGCTTCGGGTCATGTTTTCATAGGGATCCTGAAACGAAAAGCTAAGTACAAATTTGCTGTGAGTTGCACCATGGTAACCACTGCCCTGTCTAGCCCTTTGAAACCACAATTATGCGGGTGCTATCTGATGGTAGAATTTCGAAACTAATGAAAGAGCCAACTCATTCTTGAAGCCAAAACAAGAGCACATTCAGTCAACGTAGGAGAAATGTCATATTGTCCTCATATTATGTGTTCTCTTTGAACCTGACTGTCGCTATTCGGTGGAGGAATTGGGAAATAACTCTCATACCAGCGGGTGACCTCAGACAGGCTATTTATATCGTCCTTTCCTCAGGTCAATTTGGGCACCGAATGGTCAGCCGAAATCTTGCTTCATGCATTAATAATACAAAATAAGAACGGCAGTACGGTATGGCGAAGACGTCACAAGAAGAAAGAACCTAAGAAGCTTTTTGAAGTGAAACTTCTTTAGCCGCGGTCATCCAGAGCTTGTGTCACGCTCAAAAACCGTCACGAAATTAATGAGGTGTGACGGAACGGACTGCACAGAAAACAATCAAATCAATGATTAGGAGTAATCAGCTGCTATAAGATTTAAAGGCCAAAATAAAATACTCAAAGGGGAAACTAACGATAGAAGGTGATGGAAAGGAAACTTTTCAGACCTAGTACGAGGACCTGCAAATGGGAATAGTAAAATAATATTAATAATAATAATAATAATAATAATAATAATAATAATAATACTTACTTGCTCAATGGCAATAGACGATTCCTAAACAAGCTAAAGGAATATTATCTATTTTATGGAACCCGGAGGTTAAAAAATCCAAAAAATAAAAAAATCAAAGATACAAAATTTAAAACATTAAAAATTAAAAATCCAATATTCCAAAATTCCAGAATTTAAAAATCCAAAATTAAATAAGTCCAAAAACCCAATATTAAACAGTCCAATAATGCAAAATTCAAAAAATTCAAATTAAAAAATTGAAAAATAAAAAGTTTCACTTCTGCCGCGTGGCGTTCCTCGCACACTTTTTTTATTCTTTTAGGCTAAAAAATGTAGGCCTACTTCGTAATTCAACATTTTAAAATTGTATTTTAAATTTTTCCGAAGATTCATAAATTTAAATTTTGTGAATGCCTGAGAAAAATAAGCCTGTTGTTACGATAAACAATAAAAACATAGTATTATCATACACGTTGCTTCATTTTTTATTAAACAATAATTTTACAGAAAGAAATTTGCGTAATTCCTCCATGTTAAATTCCCTGACACAATACTCATATTTAAGTCTAACCATTGTAACCATTCTACTCGTATGAGCTAAGAGTGAGACAGACATACTAGTTCTTGTTTACTTCAGGTTTCTTTCTTAGAATGATTAGATTATAGCGTCTGTAGATTCCCATGCGTTTCACGCTCCACTCCCCTGAGCTGAACTTCATCACCCTGTACGTGCCTCAACGTTGCAATGAGATTTTCCCCTGCTGGGTAACGACCGTCTCATTTCCCCCTAAGCTAAACGTGTCTTTTATAGGAACTCAACTTCAATTAAGAGAAACAATTTCGCTTCACTGAATACCGGCCACAGCACAACACATCTATCTGCATCTAAATGTTTCTGAGATGTAGTCTTTTATATAACCGGCTGTGTGGAAATTTCTTTCATAAACCCTGTCCTTACGACACACTGAAAAAGGAAATCCATCGATGTTAGGTCAGGTGAACGTGCTGGCCATTCGATGCTGCACCATTGGTTTTTTAACCAATGCCACAGTGGACGAAATCGCGAATCTGGCGGGACGAATACATTTTGGTCAACCTTGTAAAATAAATAAACAAGGTTGGATAATACTGTGAACATGTTCCTGTGTCATGAATGAATCCTTAAATCTCGTGATCTGATGTGACACATCCTCAAACTTGAGTGAAAGCCTGCAGACTTTGCACCGAGCGTCAGGCTGATTATTTCTGAGTGATAGCAAGTGTGAAAAAGTGGATAATTCTACTCCTGATGTTATTAACAGATTTAGAAAGTTATGTGCCTTAATATTAATTTGTATTCTTCTCGGAAAATAATACTTGCTTCTTTACCTTTCCACATTAAAGTGTTTGGGACACTATTCCCAATCTAAGTTTGTCAGTTTGAAAAAATTCAATAGCAATGATTGATTTCTCAACGCACTTCTACTGTGGCTGTTTATACGTTGCGAAAACAGACATTGAACTGCAAGGAGACAGGGCATGATGCATCCAGCCTAATAGCCATCAACAGATAGAAAATTAACCGTAAATTAAAAGTTTGGGGCCACATGAGAACTTCCTGCCATCGAGCATTTACTGTGCCGTATATTTACTTGAATCATGTAACCAACAAGTAACAATTCAAATCTATTTTTACATTATTTTAAATCACAAGGTACGTACAGCATGTAAGGTATTTTGGAGCTTTTTGGATTCATGACAAGTAATTTCTAGTGCTAAAAAGAAGGCAATTAATTTGTAATTTTGCACATTTACATTAGGTAATGCTGCTCTTATAATGTCACAGAATCTTGGGCTATCCTAACCAATTCCACTTTTTCCTTTATTCGGCCGTAAGAGCTGTTTATTAGGCAAGAGCCTAACATTCCAAACTGCACATTATATCATATTGGAACACAAACTATATAATTATTTAAATAGACTATTTAATTTCGCGTACCCCTAAAAGGGAGAGGCAAAAATTAGGTATAGATGGATAAATAGATTATTTAATTATCACTTGTAATTCAAAGTCAAGGCGCAGAAGCTTTAAAGCTTACAATACCTGTCCTTTCATGTATAGTGTGTTTCAATCAATAAAAACATGTAGGCTATACCCAAGGCTTGTAAACTACAGAGGTAGCGTATTCCGGCGAGTTTATAGGACAGGGGGTTGCGGCGAGCAGGCGAGTGTGTGACGTCACAAGATTCCAGATCTCGCAATTTTCAGTTTTTACTCAGTCTAGAAAATCTTACACCGCGTGATTAAACTCGTAACCTTTAATTAACCCGTGGTCGGATTCCTGTGAAATTTATACAGAAATAATCTACACACATCAGCCCTACTGATGGTTAAAACAGAGCCTTAAAAAAGCGGACACAAATGTTTTTATTTCATTTTATAAACATCACCCGTTACACAAAATTCATGGAGGGAGAAGCAAATTTCACTATGCGACAATTTTTTGTATTTTTGTGTCCCGAAAAAACTTCAAGCGAGAAAGTTTTAGTGAAATAATTGAATTTTAATACAAATGAAGTTCCAGCCCCATATCTCGAATGGTTTACGAGTAATTGAGTGGTAATTATTCCGGGCGCTTCAAGGTGTCAGAATGATTTGGCGCTTCAAGCACGACAGTAGAGAGCATGGTGCTGCTGACAAAGCTTCTACCTACTGATCTCGGCCGCTTGACCGCAGTCTTTTAGGATAGATATTACCAGTACATACTGTTTTTAATAATGCAAATGGAAGGTGCTTTAGAAAGTGCAATTAACTGAACCATTATGCCGGGCCAGATATGTGCTGTGGCAGTGTGTAACAGTAATTTTGTAGATTGTAGAAAACAGCTAAGATGTGAACTGTTCTGTTATTCAAGTTACTTAAAATGTTCTTCTGATTCTACAGCATTTGTCTTTAAAATCTTTTAAAAATCTCCCAAAGGATCTAGATTTGAATAGAAATTATATAATACAGGTAGGCCTATATAACAGCTAAAGGGTGATTTGTTCTAATATTTTGTTGCCTAGAAAATATTCCTCATTCTAGAGGTTATGTTAGTATAATTTGATGAAAATTTGTTAAAGAATGTATCCTATATTTGTATAGAAATTGTACCTTATAATAAGGGTAGAAAACAACTACGGGAATTTTTATGTCTCAATATTAACATGTACAGTACTAATGTTATTATTACATTGCGTAGACTATTGTAGAGTATTAATTTGTGTTAATATTGTAATCAAAGCAATACATTTATATTAATAATAATTTTCTCCGGGTTATATGGGGTAAGTTATGTAGGTAATGATTGGTGAAACACGGCCAAAAGTGTACATCTGTATACAAATTATGTGACGACAGAGATAATATAGACCTAATACACTAAGGGATGGTTTGTGAATTGCAGGGCAGGGAAACTTTCATGAGCAGCACAAAGAAAAGAGGCGCAGGATCTTTAAAATCGACGTCTCAACATAAACAAAGGACACAAATTGCTTCGCAATGCATTCTACATAAATCACACAATATTTCAAAGGATTTTCCATGAATTTTTCATTAAAAAGTATCATCGTCTTGCCCTAACTATAACCCGATAGCATGCTCTTAAAGCCTCGGCAATTCAATTTTAACTGTAATACGTTTTCATGTTGATAAATTATATTAAAATATGAAAAGGGCGTAACAAGGTATTAAACTAGTAAGGCATTTGATAAGGTAATTAGAAATAAAAGTTACTAGCACAAAGGATCAAAAAATAAAATAAATAATTCAACAAATATCTAAATAACAGTAGAGCAGATTTACAAGACTAGGAAAAAGTTTAATTCATTCTTTTTCCCCAGCGGGTCAATCTTTCAGTATGGGTACAAGTAGCCAGTTAATATCCTTTATTATTGAGTCCACGATTAAAACATTTAAGGATTTTTACGTAATAGCTAGTAGGCCTATTTTATAGAATAAAAAAGACCTCTGTACCGTTCCGATAGCTTTATCGCCTTGAGTAATTACCACTCTATTACTCGTAAACCATTCAAAATATAAACGTGGTACTTGATGTATAATAAAATTCGAATATTTCCCTAAAGCTCACATGCTTGAATCATTTTCTGGTCACAGAAATAAACAAATTGTCGCATAGTCAAATATGCTTCATCCTGAACATTTCACGGTCGTCACAAATCACTCCGACACTGAAGCGCCTGGAATAATTACCACTCAATTACTCGTAAACCATTCGAGATATGGGGCTGGAACTTCATTTGTATTAAAATTCAATTATTTCACTAAAACTTTCTCGCTTGAAGTTTTTTCGGGACACAAAAATACAAAAAATTGTCGCATAGTGAAATTTGCTTCTCCCTCCATGAATTTTGTGTAACGGGTGATGTTTATAAAATGAAATAAAAACATTTGTGTCCGCTTTTTTAAGGCTCTGTTTTAACCATCAGTAGGGCTGATGTGTGTAGATTATTTCTGTATAAATTTCACAGCAATCCGACCACGGGTTAATGAAAGGTTACGAGTTTAATCACGCGGTGTAAGATTTTCTAGACTGAGTAAAATCTGAAAATTGCGAGATCTGGAATCTTGTGACGTCACACACTCAAGTGCTGCGATTGGTCTATCCCGGAATACGCAACCTGTATAGTTTACTGATCTTGGGCTATACCTATTTAAGTGTTCCACTAACCTGAAAGGGTCCTTTATTCCTTTATGTTTCTCCATTACTTTTCATATTTGCCTGATTCTGCATGTGCAGCTTGATTTGTGCTTTCTATCTGACTTTGAGTTTATTTTCCAATTTTGGATTTTGAAGTCAAATCTCGGTAAACTATGCTACACCTACAATAAGCAATCCTAATTAACATGGTTTCTAGTTCTACGGCACTTGTAAGTGCTGAAAATTGCATGTTGTCGATTATGTAAATTCCCACTACCTAAGTAACCATCAAAATACCGCCTACGTTTGTGATCCAATACACAATCACGCATTCTGAAACTGGTGTGTTTACAGATCATTCAGTCTTTAATTATACAAAAATGAAAGTTTTATGAAACTCACATCCACGCACTGACCACATGATACGCAACATGCTGTTGAAAACATGTTAATCAGGATTGCTCATAAATGTATAGGACGTGTTCTCATTGGGGTAAATAGTTTCATTTATTCCACATAAATGAAAAATAGTATTTGGCCCGTCTTTATAGCCTAGACATTAAATTAATGTATTTAATTTTCATTAATGACTTGCCGTATAACTTAAGTGACGTATCAAAGGTATTGCTCTTTGCAGTTGATACTAGTGTACTTGTAAGTTTGTAACAAGGAAACGTCACAAGAACATTTATCAAGAATAGCTACAAAGGCTTTTCACGAGTTAAACACATGGTTTCTAGCTAAGAAAATGACACTTAATATTGATAAGACCCATTTTATACAATTTAGGACAAAAAACAGATGTATCTCAAATCTTGAAATTAATTATGGAACACAAATCATAGGCCTACAAGAAATTAGCAATGTAAAAATTTTAGGACTGCAAATTGACCAAAATCTTGACTGGAAGACACACATAGAAATGATAAGTCCAAAACTGAGTACAGCGTACTTTGCTTTAAGAATTTTGAATAATATATTAAAACAGGATGCATTACTTATGGTATATTTTGCATATTTTCACTCGGTAATGAGGTACGGGATCATATTCTGGGATAACTCTTCCCATAGGGAGAAAATATTTAGATTACAAAAGCGGGCAATAAGAATAATATGTGGAAAGAAAAAAAGGGAATCTTGTAAACCGCTATTTGAAAAATTAAAAGTCATCACTCTTACAGGGGAGTATATATATACTCTGTTATGTGTTATGTAGTGGATAATATTGATAAATTTCAAACTAATTTTAGTGTACATGGACGTACTACCAGAAACATGAATGATCTACACAGACCAAATAACTCGTTAAAACTCTTTTAGAAGGGTGCTTATTATTCTACAATACAGATATATAACAAGTTTCCAAACAACATTAAATTATTATGTATTCAAAGAAAGAGCAAACCTTTCAAAACATCTGTCAAGGAATTTTTAATAACTCACACCTTCTACAATTTGGAGGAATATTTCCAGCTTTGATAAATTTGGCAGCTTGCAGTTTCTGTATATTATTGTTATAACATGCATGTATTTTTGGATCTAACGTGTTCTATATCCTTGAGCCCCGCTCAACACAGGATCTACAGGACGAGATATCTACATCTACATCTACATCTACATGCATACAAAGCCGTATATGAGGCTTGTAAAACAATATGTTGTCATTAGAACTGATTTGCATTTGATAAATTCTATGCAAAATATCGCCATAAAATAGGCACTAAATTGGGCATTACTCCGGTACCAGTCAACCGATTTGGTCCAATATCAATAGGCTTCGTTCCCTGAACGTTATAAATGCGTATACCAACTTTCGTGAAAATTCGATAAAGCTTATTTGAGTTATCGCGCGTACAGACACAATTTCAGAAAGTCCCGTTCTGGCACTTAATAAAGCGTGGAGAGTGTTGAAGAATCTCCCCGATTAGATTCGATGCACATCTAAATGGTGAAAGTGACGTAAAAGGTACGTCAGTCACCCTTTCAAATGACAATAATATTCCGATAATATACTGGACATTTACGTACTATCAGGTCTATACAATACTGTATGTTCATGATTTCTTTAACGTACTGAATGGTTTGAATAAGGTTACAGTAGACCAACTGAAACTTGAATTTGTGTTTTCACATTTTGACAGAGTGATGACGTCACATGAGTGGGACACACGACACCAGTAGCTACGGCATTCCATTCAAGTAGACGCATATTTAGCTTATTTTCAACTAGTTTTCGTATAAAACGCATTAATCAGCATGTTACAATAAACAGATTATTTGTACACACAACTCCAAGGGGCTGTGCCAAGCTGTCAGAACACTTCGGAAGGTTTCTACATACAGACTTTGTCTTACCTCGCTTCTGCTGCAGTGAAATTGTACACTCAGCACTAATAACACTTAGAAAACAACACACAATCTTAATCACAAACTGAGAGCAGCGAATCACGCGATGCGTACACCTCGGGAAGAGGAAATGCTACTGAAAAGTTAGAGAAGTGGGGGCACTCACTGCCAATGAGACTATAATCACTGACATAGATCATATGATAATGCACTATGGATAATCTTTTATTTTTCCTCCTACTTTTTCGTCTTCTTATGGAATAAAAAGAGAAGTCTGGATTTTATCGATATATTCGCGATGAAAGAAGATAATCCAAAACTATTATTCATATGATTATTTAACTAATAACCACACAATTAAATAAATACTGATAAGTATTGCACAATAGTGAATAGAAAAATGAGTGCGTGGAACGCCACGCGACAGAAGTAAAACTTTATTTTATTTTTTATTTTTTCAATTTTTGATTATTGGATTTTTTCAATTTTGCATTATTGGACTTTTTAATATTGGGTTTTTCGACTTTTTTAATTTTGGATTTTGTACTTTTTAATTTTGGATTTTGTACTTTTTAATTTTGGATCTTTGAATTTTGAATTTTGGATTTTTTAAATTTTTGATCTTTGAGTTGTTTATTTTTTTATTTTTGGATTTTTTAATTTTTTATTTTATTATTTATTAAATTTTGGATTTTTGTATGTTATAATTTTTAATTTTGTTTTTTAATTTTGGATTTTTATTTTTTTTTATTTTATATTTTTGGTTTTTTTAATTTTGGATCTTTGAATTTTTTAATTTTAGATTTTTTCAATTTTGATTCTTTGAATTTTTTATTTTTTTTATTTTTAATTTTGTATTTTAGTTTTTTAAATTTTGGATTTTTAGATTTTTTCAATTTTGGTATTTTTTATTTTTAGTTTTTAATTTCTTATTTTTGAACTTTTGAATTTATTATTTATTAAATTTTGGATGTTTTAATTTTTATTTTTATTTTTTTTTTTAATTTGGAAATTTGTATTATTTAATTTTGGATTTTTAATTTTGGATTTGCGCGGTAATGAACCTCCGAGTTCCATAACATAGATAATATACCTTTAGATTGCTTAGGAATTGTCTATTGCCATTGAGGAATTAAGGTCTGAAAAATTTCCTTTGTTTACTCCTAATCATTGAGTTGATTGTTTTCTGTGCAGTCCGCTCCGAAACACGTAGTTTTGAGTGTGACTGGTTTTGTGACTGATTTCGTGTCTGATTTTCCATATTTACCCCAACCGCGAGAAAAGAAGTTTTACTTCAATAAATTATTGGTAGGAAGAGATGGAAATCACTGGGAGCGAGATCCGGGCTGTAAGGTGGATTTTTAAACACCTCCCACGAAGTCTCCTGCGGAGGTTCAACTGGAAGGGGTTTAAACATTCACCCTAAAGCCCGGACTTCGCTCCCAGTAATTTCCATCTCTTCCTACACCTCAAGAAATGACGAAGAATGACAAAGAGGCAGAGATGGTTGTTCAAATCCCAGGAGGCACAGTTCTATGACACAGGTATTCAAAAGTTGGTCCCATGGTACGACAATTATCTCAATTCCGGTGGCGGATATCTTGAACATAGCTGAACACTTGCTGTATCTTTTGTAATAAACATTTACTTGAAATAGTGTTTAGTTTCTGTAAATAAACCCAGGGAATCTTACTTTATGGACTTGCCTCGTATGATACGCTCACATTACTTTCTCTATCCTAAAGCATGGGCAATTTGAAAAAAAATGTTTTACCAGAAATGAAACGTTCAGAGAAATGCTGAGGACCAAAAACTTCAACAAAAACCTATCATACAGGGAAAATACAAGAATACTCTTTGCTCAGAGAATGGAAGTCACTGTAGACGAATCACTTTTAATTAAGCTTTATTTGTAACTACTTTGATCATCGGGGTCATATCTGGAGTTCAGGTAGGTGATAAAACCATACATGTGCATCTGTGTTCTACTGTTGATTTGTTAAAAAAGTATTTCAATCCTCCTTATAGGCTACCCTCATTAGTTGTAAGTTAGGATAGAACGTAGGAGATGCCAAGAACATTCATAAAGGTTTATAATGTTTATTTGTATTATATGTTCAAAACGTTATTATTGTAATTGATGGTACAATATGATGTATAAACCTCACATAAGATTTGCGAAATATATGTATAGGCTTGTTAGATATAAATTAAAAATTAAAAAGGTAAAATTTAAAATTACGTGGAGTAATATTGTCCGTTGATATTATACAACTTGCGTTAAAGTTTTATCTTTGTATATTACAATATTAAAAACATCGAAAGCACATAGGTTTGTTTTAAAGTGAAACCATGTTAGTCACAACTTATCTAACTTGCTATAATAACGTCCATGTAAGTAAATGCTAATTAGAGGATTATTCTTTGTGTATTTATGTATTGTGTCAAAACAGTTATGTTAATATTTGTACAACTTGATGTTGAAAAGTTTTTTCTTCAGTGTTTGTATGCACTTGTAAAGTCAATGTACTTACAGATTTAGTATAATATTAAAAAATGTCCATTTGTTGAGTTTTCTTCTATTCTTTTTTTTCTTTTTTCTTTCTTCTTTCTGGTGATGTTTCGTATTCTTGTATCTAGTGTAGTTGATTATCTTCTTTCTTCTTTATTGTGTAATGTTGTTATTATGATGTTGTTGGCAACTTCCAAAACGCTATCCTATAGTAATTATTATGTGGAATGCATTTCGACTTTAAGAAAAGTCATCTTCAGCCTGTTTAAAAAAAAAACACAAGTCGACCCCAGGACCATAATGCCACCAGAAGGGTACGCCGTGGCGTAGTGGTTGAGGCGCTGCGCTACAAACCGAAAGGTCGCGGGTTTCGATTCCCGATGAGGTCGTTGAGATTTTTCAATTGGCCTAATCCTCCTGGTGGCACTATGGCCCTGGGGTCGACTCAGCCTCTAACAGAAATGGGTACCAGGAGCAATCCTGGGGTTAAAGGCGGCGGGGCGTAAGGCTGACAACCTTACCATCTTCATGTGCCGAATGTCTAAAATCTGGGAGTCTCAACCTCCTGGGACCCTCTTGGCCTCCATGGCATGTAATAGGGAACATTGTACTTTAAGTTGGTGTGGAAGCGCTGTCCTCCCAGATCTTTCTTCAGCTGCCGAAAAAGATGAAAGTAACTCGGCACGGGAACGAGTTTTTGAAATCCATCGTGACAGGGGATGAAACGTGGATTCGTTACCACAATCCAGAATCAAAAGAACAATCCAAACAGTGGATGCACACAAATTTCCCGAACAAACCCAAGATCTGGCTCCTACACCAACGGAGAATTTAAAAACACTTCAAAATGTCAAGAAGACCCTTCTCAATACGCTGGCGGGAAGCTTCTATGAAGAGGGTACTTGAAAGTTGCACCACGCTTCCACAAATGTCTCAATCGGAGCGCGACTAGGTAGAGAAGTACCTAGAAGTTTTACCTAGATGTTCCAAATAACACAGTTTTGATTTTCACTGTGGTTTTCATTTTATGCCCCATCGGAGGTTTAAAAAAAATAGCCCTCGTATTTCCGTTATTGAAATTACTTTTTTGCGAAATTGAGGTTGAAAAGGTGCAGAACTGTTCCCATCTTCTATGGAAAAGTAAGGAATTCATATTTCCTACAAGTAGCCATAGTCTGAAGGCCATGTTGCTTTCCTACCAAAATAATCGAGATACTTCTGTCAAGCGGTTTCCATTTTTTCATGTAAGTCAATGTTCATTGCCATATTTCTTTGTCTGTGGTTGTTCAAAAGAGTAATTTGCTTATTGTCCATATTTTATAAGATAAATTATTATGGCTCTTATATTTTCATAATTCAGTTAGCCTTGTGGAAATATATGCTCCTACATGTTGTAGAAAATTTCATATAGGCCTAGCTAATGGCTGTGTTCTATATTTGACATAACCTCAGTATTTAAATATTTGTATTGAAAGCTGTTATTCTATTAATTATAGATTTTGCAAATATAGTCTCTGCCTTATGATAATTTTCATATAGGCCTAACTAATGGCTGTGTTCTATATTTGACATTTCCTCAGTTTTTGAATATTTCTAATTGGAAATTTGCTCGTCTATGAATATAGGCTGAGTTCATTAGTTCGTTTCCAAGTTTAAATAGTTTGTTTGTGCCTTTCAAAGGAAATTTGAGATAGTCCCATTAAGTAATTAGTTTAAAAGAGGTTTGTCCCTTATGGTAATGCTATTATTTAATTGAAGTTAATTTCAGTTAACCTTATTACTTGAATATTCACAATTGCAAACTCCTGTACACTCTCTAAAAATATATTTGGTCACTTGTGGTGACCAATTTTGATATTGCGGCATGTCTTACTCGTTATTGAATCAGTGTGAAGATATTTTATTGATAAAGTTAAAATATTGGAGCAATTATTTGAATTCTGTTGGAGTGTAAAATTTATTGTTCAGCTCCACATCTTGTTAGGCTGTATGATGTTGATCCTGATGATTAATTTAGGCTTTTGCTATTGGGAGTAACATATACCCAAGTAATTTACCTTACTATTGTTGTGGTCATTGCCTTCTATTTGTGATTGGTCTATTCTGGAGTTGTGGAAGTCTCGTACAGAATAATTAAACATTAATTTCAACTCAACTTAGTATCAAATAGTTCAGTGTTAGGCAGTCAGGTTCTTCTGCTGTATATTTCTGTGATTCAAATGATATTATATGAATGTCCCATGGGTATAAAGAAATAGGTAAATCTTTTATATAGATATAGAGTTAAATGATTGTTCTATTGTGAACTTATAAATTTGTTTCATTTGCTTGATAACGTTTCATTTCATCTCAAGTGAGTTATATCAATCCTGATTATTTTGGGGATTAAAGTATTAACATTCTTTGGAATTTTGATTTCCTCCTCCCTATTGCGATTGAGTTTGTTCCCTCAAACAATCAAATAATTATCATATCTCAATCTGCAGCTGAATGGCTCAATTGTTTCTGCTCTTGTGCCCCACAAAAAGAAGGAATTTTGTAAAGTATTTGTAATTGTAATTGTAATTTTACTGATTACTTTTTCAAAAAGTAATTTTTAATTGTACTTAAGTAAGCTTAAAATGTTTCTCAAGTAATTGTAATGCAGCCCAATTACTTATTTCTTTGTAACTTTCCCATTACTGAATTCTTTTCATAGGTAATCCCACGAGTTTATTGATAGATTTGCGACTGCACGGCAGGAGCGAATTTATCTGATGAAACTCGTCACTCGAGTTAGATTTATTAAGACTGTTCCATGAATAAAAATGTAACGGATCATACAAATAATAATTACTTTCATGCTTTGTTGTATAAAAACAAAACTAACAGCTGTGAGATCACAGCAAACTATGAATCAACCCTCCATGAATCGATTCGAGTTACCATGTTCTGACCAGGGCTACCAATTATGCATACGACATAATTAACTTAATTCAGGTAAGCTAACAGCAGAACAAAATAAAAGCACACAAAGTGGCTTGCACCGAACAGAAATTGTATTTTAACGAATGTAAATTTATAGTATTTCAATTTCAAAACAAGTTATGTTGTATAAAATAATCTGTTTTCGTGCTGCCTAATGGAAACAATCACGGCACATTGATGTTTGCATGTCCAGTAACGAACTGAACATTTTATCATATTAATAGCAAGCATTTTACAAGATAAACGATCGTGATTGGTCTATATCCGAGGAATTGCTAAACGTTATTGGTCAATATCAAACACGCGGCATATGAGTGGAATAGTCTGTGGAAATATATTATGGCACATTAAAATATTTTAAAATCTCATCATAAATCAAATCAAATACAAATATTTTAATCATAAATTTAAATTGACTTGAAGAAACCTAAATTGAATTAGAAATAGATTGTGGAGTTTGGAACGGTTTATAGCAAAGCATTCCTCAATACACGTAATGCTCTGAATTGTTTATTTTATCTGCAGAGGAGATGAATGATATTTTTAAGATAGTTTATACAGACGTTAATTACAAACCTGTACTCTGACGGTGTAAAGTCATTCCCCTACTTCCCCTCCCACCATGACTTTCAGTGAGTAGCGATTGGTTCAGTTGAGTTGGTCATAGAGTTGGAGCTAGCACTCCAGCACAGAAAGTAATGCCGACTGTTTCGACTAGCTCCGCCTGGAAAATATGGCAAGAAGCTATTTGTCTGCTCAGCCAGAAATGTCAAGTAGGCATATATGCCTGAAAATGTATTACGATAGAGTGAACATTACCTTACCTTTAACTCCAAATAATTTATTTCTATCATTACGAATGGTTTTACCCGTGATTTCTCTTTCATTATGTAAGTCTAACCGACAAAATCGCACGTATTCAATACAACATTTATTACTAGGGCCCAGATTCTTATGTTTTAAACTATTTTATTCCTTGCTAGTTAATTATATATGATATGTTTTAATTAATTATGTCTGCGGACCATCTGCACCGTGTTCGCGGACCACCAGGTTGAGAAACGCTGGTCTATATTAACAACTCATTCGCGTCATGTTTCTATTGTTTAGTGATGTCTTCTTATGCGGTATTCAGTTTAAACGATTATAATATCCAGTGACATAGCGGCGATGAGTTATGGAAAATAAGCAAGTCCTACAAACCCGGCGTTTGCCTTTGCGAACGACGGAACCATGAAAAACCCAAGATAATTTGGGCGGCCACGAGGTTTGATTTGAACTCATGACCTCTTCCCTGTTAGCCCATAGGCCTACCACCTCGCTGTAATTGGTTTTAGTGTGTTCATTGTGACTGAGCTAAACTGATTGCATTTTACAACAATAAGTACATTAGGCCTATAGTTTTCTTGTTACTAGGGGCAACAAAATGTCATTCATATTTTAATTGACATTTATGTTCTGAAATTCGCATTTAAGCTGTCCTTATTTCGTTTTTATCTATTAAATGTACAAAGAAATGTGTTAAACAAAAAATGTTCTTTTTAAATTTTTCTACAACTTTACTGTGATAGGTTTTCATGTATCGCCTACTGTAATGGATATAATCTAGAAAAATTGAAAATGGATACGAGTAAAGTGCCCCTTAAGTCATTTTTGCGGAAATACGGATATACCCATTTTATTAGTCACAGATAAGACTTTAAAATTTTAAATTGTTATTAAAATCGTTAGAGCCATTTTTTAAAAAAACAAACTTTTTAAAAAAGTTTTCATGAAAAGTCCCCTTAATATTTCAGTTGTAAAACTAAATTTCTGGGCGGTTCGATGTCCACAGACAGACGGACAGACGTCATTCCAAAAATATTTTTTTCGGTTTCTAGGCTTCATGAAACTTGCTCTCCCGGTGTTATCTCGACTTCGATTTTTTGTCACGATCACAATACTTTCTCTATACTACGTATATGCGAGAAAGTAAAAAATGGGAAAATAGTACTTTACGCCACAACTCAGTCCCCCACTCCTACTTTCAATCCCTCCCCTGGTGGCGGCATTTAAACTACTAGCAGTGAGGGTTCATGAATTTTAATGCAAGAATCGGTTTTTAGAAGTAGCGTGCACGGGAATTTTCATGCATCAATTAAGCCATATTTTATGTATAATACTGCGTTGTTGCAAGGGTCGTTATTATAATACTGTGAAATATTATATGGAGGTGCAAGGTTCTTATTTTTATTGTGAAATATTAATTGCAAAATTATGCTTTACCGGTGTCGAGCAGCAGCTACAGGCATGATAGGATGCGGTGTGGGGAAGTGGGAAAGTCACACGGGTTAGTGGCCTCAAAGGAAAGCGGTTATGCTGAGTGGCAAGTGGAAGGGGGACCCGGTTGTGGTGTAAAGTACTAACTTGACAAAAAAATAAATGATGTTAAAACTTATTGGGATACAGTCTTCACTTACTAGAAAAAAAAGTGTGCATGGAACGCCACGCAACAGAAGTGAAAATTGTTTTCATTTATATTTTTTTCAATTTTTCATTAATGGATTTTTTCAATTTTGCATTATTGGACTTTTTAATATTGGGTTTTTGGACCTCTTTAATTTTGGATATTGGATTTTTTAATTTTAATATTTTAAATTTTGGATTATTAAATTTTAGATTTTACTATTTATTAAATTTTAGATTTTTTAATTTTTTCTGTTTTAAATTTATGAAATTTGAGTTTGCGTTTTTGGATTTTTTATTTTTTAAATTTTGTATATTGGATTTTTTAAATATTTTATCTTTGAATTTTTTAATATTTGAATTTATTAATTTTGGATTTTTTAAATTATAGATCTTTGAAATTTTTATTTTTTGGATTTTAAAATTTTGGGTTATCGATTTTTTAATTTTGGATTATCAATTTTTTAATTTTGGAATTTTAGATTTTTCAATTTAGGATTCTCTATTTTTTATTTTTTAAATTTTGTATTCTTTGATTTTTTAATTTTGGATAATTTAATTTTTTAAATTTTGGAATTCTGGATTCATTAAATTTCGATTCTGTGAACTTTTTATTTGTTGGATTTTTTAATTTTCTATTTTTCGTTTTTTAATTTTGTATTATCGTTTTTTTATTTGGAATGTGGAATCTGAAATTTTGCATTCTTTACTTTTTAATTTTTTTTTTATTATTTAAATTTGGATTTTTTAAATTTTGGATTGTAGGACTTTTTAATTTTGGATCTTTGATTTTTTTTAATTTTGGAATTTTCGATGTTTTAAATTTTGGATCTTTGATTTTTTTAATGTCTGGATTTTTTAAGCGTGGTAATGAACCTCCGGGTTCCATAAAATTACTACCACTACTATTCTCATTTGCAGGTCCTCGTACTAGGCCTGAAAAATTTACTTTACATCACCTTCTATCGTTCGTTTCCCCTTTGAGTATTTTATTTTGTCCTTTAAATCGTATAGCAGTTGATTACTCCTAATCACTGAGTTTATCGTTTTCTGTGCAGTCCGATCTGTCACACCTCACTAATTTCGTGACGATTTTTGAGCATGACATAAGCTCTGGATTTACCCCTACCGTGGCTTATAATTAAATTAATAATTATTATAAAATATTAAATAATTATAATTATCCAAAACACAGTGAACTCAGAGTTGAAGAAGTGCTAAATGGAAGATATTCTGTGTCCTGACTATAACAGCAATTTTAATATTAAATTTAAATATATGGCATCATCCAAAAATTGTGAAATTATTTCAGAACACTAGTCTACCGATGAATTAATTCTTAGGATATTTCAAATCATCAGTTGGAAAATGGTTTCGATTTGGTGATGAAGATTTTGAAATATCCCGACTGTAACTATGGAATGGCTGTGACTTGAATAAATAATACATGCCTGACTGTTGGCAGATTATTATTGAACACAGTTTATTTGAATTACTGTTTTGATGTTTCTGGTTCCAAGTTGTCACATAAAATCTAAAATCTATCTCCATTTTCCTCATAAAAGGCATCCCTTGCCCTTAACACCATAAACATAAAGAGAGGTTGCTACGAATTAAATAAGGTCAGAGAAAGAGACTAACATCTACTCCTATGACCTGTATAAATAAAGTTACACTTAAAAGACTTGAGACTTTCCCGGCGTTGGTTATATATAATGGTCTCTCAGGCTTCCAACAGGGTTAAAGTATGGTTTATTTCCGAGCTTTCGGCTGCTGTCAGCTCTGCAGCCATCTTCTGGGAGAGAAGTGCGCTAATTCTGTGTCTGGTTCCTTTTTATAGCTGGTGGAGTTTGCAGAGAGCGACCAATCGGAGCACAGGAAATCCCGGGGTGAAAAGCTGGAATGCTATTGGTTGGTGCTGAAGTTGGTCCTGATTTGGCCCGTTCCTGTAGAATTCTGATGGCTGGGTTCCAGGCTTGGCTGAGTTCTAGCCCGTTGTCCCTGTTGAAATTATTGCGGTGTAGCTTTATTTCCAGAGCTTCGGCCACGACCCGGCCCCAGTAGGTAGGTTGATAGCCCAGGTTTCGCACACCTTGGAAGTTGATGTGGTGGTCATGGTCGTACATGTGTTGAGCTACCGCCGACTTTTCCGGGTAACTTCAGCACCAACCAATAGCATTCCAGCTTTTCACCCCGGGATTTCCTGTGCTCCGATTGGTCGCTCTCTGCAAACTCCACCAGCCATAAAAAGGAGCCAGACACAGAATTAGCGCACTTCTCTCCCAGAAGATGGCTGCAGAGCTGACAGCAGCCGAAAGCTCGGAAATAAACCATACTTTAACCCGGTTGGAAGCCCGAGAGACCATTATATAAAGTTACACTTGTCAATATCAATTTAATGAGAAACTACAGGCTAAATTACTCTGCTTCTTGAACAAGAAAAATGTATTTCAAACTTTTTTCACCATAACCATGGACCTTCCTATTCTCTCACTCGTTCTTTCTGGCCACATTGCCAGTGTGTGCATTCAGTTGTAACAGCTTCAGGCAAAACAAAGGGTCTTTCTAGATTAAGGTAGGTTCTTTCTCTCATGAGTGATCTGATGTCTTTTGAGAGTCCCTCTTTGGGTAAATTTTTGTGCACATACATCACAAGAAAATGGTTTCTGTCCAGTGTGAGTGAGCAGATGCGCTTTGAGATTCCCTATTTGGGAAAACTTCCGTTCACAGACTTCACAAGAAAATTGACATGTGAATTGAAAATTGTCCAGTGTGAGTGAGCAAATGCGATTTGAGAGTCCATCTTCCTCTAAATTTCTCTGCACAAATATCACAAGTAAATGGTTTCTCTCCAGAGTGAATGAGCAGATGCGATTTGAGATTCCCTCTTTTGCTAAACTTCCGTTCACAGATATCACAAGAAAATTCTTTCTGTCCAGTGTGAGTGAGCAGATGTGATTTGAGACTCTGTCTATGTCTAAATTTCTGTGCACAGACATCACAAGAAAATGGTTTATGTCCCGTGTGAGTGAGCAGATGCAATTTGAGACTCCCCCTCCGACTAAATTTCTTTGCACAGACATCACAAGAAAATGGTTTGTGTCCAGTGTGAATGAGCTGATGTGTTTTGAGACTCTCCCTTCGGCTAAATTTCTGTGCACAGACATTACAAGAAAATGCTTTCTGTCCAGTGTGAGTGAGGTGATGTCTTATAAGATCTCCTTTTTGAGCAAACTTCTGTGCACAGATAACACACGTAAATGGTTTCTTTCCAGTGTGAGTTAGCAGATGTCTTTTGAGATGCCCCCTTAGGGTGAATTTCTGTGCACAGACATCACAAGAAAAAGGTTTCTGTCCAGTGTGAGTGAGCTGATGTGATTTAAGATTCCCTCTGTTGGAAAATTTCTTGGCACATACATCACACGCGAAATGTTTGTCTCGAGTTTGAGTACGGTGTTCACTGTTTCTAGCAGAGGATGTGCTTGTAGATACAGCAGGTGAGTGTGATTGCATTAGCTGATCCTCTTCTTCATTATTCCTTTCAGAAATTCCTGAAACTTGCTCTATCTTGTGAATGGTGCTCCATGCTGTGGAATCTTCGTGGTCTGTTTTCTCATGTTTAATTTGTTGTGTTTGTATTGTGTCGAACGTAATGGGCACAGGTTCACACTTTGGTTGTATTAGAGAAATCTCTTCTTTAATTTCAATCTTAATATCCTCAGACTTCACTGAAGGTTCCATTCTGTATAACATACAAAGAACTGTTTTTCACAACGCGGTGTTCATTCACTGGAATCGTGGAATGGGATAAAATTAATGTTTTCTTCAATGTACAGGATCGCTAGAGTTACTGATCTAACAGTTTCCTTTGTAGTTTGTACTTGTGTCTTGTGATCACAATATGAGAATAGATCTCAAAGGCGGTGACTCCTCTCACAATTTCCTGCACAGCAAGTAATGCTGACTGTTTCGACTAGCCCCGCCTGGAAAATCTGGCAAGAAGCTATTTGTCTGCTCAGCAAGAAATGTCAAGTAGGCAAATATGCCTGAAAATGTATTACGATAGAGTGAACATTACCTTACCTTTAACTCCAAATAATTTATTTTTATCAATACGAATGGTTTTACCCGTGACTTCTCTTTCATTATGTAAGTCTAACCGACAAAATCGCGCGTATTCAATACAACATTTATTTCTAGGGCCCAGATTCTTATGTTTTAAACTATTTTATTCCTTGCTAGTTAAGTGTGATAGGCCTATTTGAAATGTTGAAATGTTTGGAAATTAAAATATATTTTTGATATTTGATAACACTTTTAGGCAGTACCAACTGCAATCGGTCACATTAGCTATTTACATTAATACACATCTCTAAGAACCTAAGCTATGAATATTTACAATCTTACAAACTTAATTACATTAGTCAAAATTATTATTCTAAGTTATACTAATGCCATAACCCAAGTGACACTAAATGAACAACATATACTTACATATTACACATGTAATTACTTACGCTAAGTTGCTCTATTCTATTTATAAATCTGATTCTAAGTATTCTTTAACATTATAAAAAAGGATTTTTAAAGCTAGGAATATAGCTTTTTGTGAAAACAAATTTGGGGACATTTCTTGAAGTTTATATGGTAATTTGTTATAAAATGTTGTCCCAAATTTATTTTGATTTCTGGTCTGATAAATAAGCACTTTGTGTTTGATAGGTTTTCATGTTATATTTTACTAATGACAAGACATAAAAAATATACAAATTCATTATTGATAGTGAGCCTGTCTCAATAAATAGTGATTTGCAATGCTCAAATTTTTTAGCATTGGTTATTATTCTAATTGCTTTTTTTTTCTGGATAAATAATACTTTATTAATTCCTACACCATTTCCCCATAGGCTACTACTAGATCACACCTTATTATGCTATGAAAAAATGCATAATAGGCAATCTTTACATAATCTGAAGATACTTACTTACTTACTCAATGGCAATAGACAATTCCTAAGCAAGCTAAATGAATATAATCTGTTTTATGGAAGCCGAAGGTTCATTGCCGCGCTTACTTGAGTCCACCATTCAACCCTATTCTGCGCTATCTCCATCCATCCATCCATCACTCGCAAATCCTACTTCCCTTGAATCTATCCTAATATTGTCCTCCCACCTGCGTCTAGGTCTTCCAAGTGGTCTATTCCTTTCGGGTCTCCCCGTCAATATTTTTTAAATGTCTTTCTTCCCCCATGCGTGCAACATGTCCAGCCCATTTCATCCTCCATTATTTAATTAGCTTTACTATATCCGGTGACGTGTACAGGTTATGAAGCTCGTCATCGAGCCGTTTTCTCCAGTCCCCATTTTCATCTCTCTTAGGCCCAAATATCTTCCTAAGCACCCTGTTTTTGAACACTTTCAGATTTTGTTCTTCGCGAAGAGTAAGCGACCATGTCTCACATAATGTTTCATATAATACAACCGGCAGGATAATTGTATTATAAATTTGTATTTTTGGATTTGTGGAATTAAACGAGAAAATAAGAATTTCTTACCTGCATAAAAACTAGCATTTCCTGATTTGTGTCTACACTTAAATTCGGCCTTAATATTATTTGTGTCTGTAATTATTGCTCCCAGATAAACAATTCTTTAATCTACAGTGTCCCACGCAAGAGTTGGCCAATGACGCGGGTTTCTGCGTCGCGCCGACTACAGCTCTAACTCCCGAGCGAGTGGGTGAAATATCTACGCTAATAAAGCCGCTAATGGCGTTATGATTCAGGTTCTCACATTTACAGTTGGAATTACAATGAAAGTAACCACGTACCTCATCACAAGAGATGTTGGAAATGTTCTCCTCGTGCATCCAGACAATACTGGCACCATTTTAGGAAATTTTCTTTCACGCGCATAAGTTCAGCTTCCGAGACAGAGTTAATTTCTGTTGTGATAGGCCTATGCGATATTATCTTTAAGTTTTTCTAACAGTATGTGAATATCATTTATGGGAAACTTGAAAAATAAAGTGTATAGGTCAACTTCCCGTACATTACAAAGGAAACGGGTGAAATATCTACGCTAAAAAGCCCGCTGATGGTAATGATTAAGGTTCTCACAAAGAAAATCTCATGTGATTTATCTGGCAAAGACAATAGACAATATCACATAGGCCTATCACAAGAGAAATAAACTCTGTCTCGGAAGCTGAACTTATGCGCGTGAAAGAAAATTTCCTAAAAAGGTGCCAGTATTGTCTGGATGCACGAGGAGAACATTTCCAACATCTCTTGTGATGAGGTACGTGGTTATTTTCATTGTAATTTTAACTATAAATGTGAGAACCTGAATCATTACAACGACCGCGGCATTATTAGCGTAGATATTTCACCCGATCGCTCGGGAGTTGGAACTGTGCCCGCCGCGCCGCAGGAACCCGCGTCATTGGCCAACTCTTGAGTGGGACACACTGTACTTATTGAATAGATTACACATGAGAGCCTTTTACAAATGCTTCTAATCTAAGTTAATCAGTTTCAGTCATTACCTACCTCAGCTCATCCTTTTATGCAAAACTAAGTCTGCCCATTGTTGTGTTTTTTTTATTAGTTCTTCGATTTTTCCATGCATTGCCATCCTACCTGAATATGGGCCTATCCTAAAAATTGCTAACATCTGGATTAAGGATTAATTACTAAATATGATATTAAATGTTATCATAATAAAATACACTTAAAATGAATGATGACGATTTTGAAGTAGAACAATATATTTCAATTTCTAAAGATTTCAACGTAATACTAATTTAATGTAATAAGTAGGGCCCGGATTCTTATGTAATTACATATTCTATTCCCATACTTGTAGACTACTATAAATGAAAAATGTCGGCTATTTGAGCTTCTGTTATGATTATTAGTTGGGTTTCATTTGACATATTTTTACATATTCACAGTAATACTACATATTTTACATATTATGTAAAGAATGTAACATTTTTGTACATAAAATCTAGGAAATCAGAAAAAAATTTAATTTTGTTTTATTTTTCATTAATTTTCTTCTATAAAGAAAACATTTCAGTTGCCAAAAGTAAGGATAATTCTTCTAATTTTGTGAATTCCAACACAAATGCAAAATACGGTGGTTCTCAATGCCTCAGCTATCTATATTAGCACTTATTGTTTCTCAGAACGTGGGCTATCCAGGTTTGTTGGTCTTTGTACTCGTACTACAAATTGAAATTAGCGAATTAGGAAGGATTACAATCAGATTTCAAGTAGCAAAAATACAGTTATTTGCACGGTACAAAAGAGTTTTTCTAGGAAGTCTTAAGGCTGAAGTTTGCATAGGGCTTGAGGACAAGAGCTTTTGCTACATTACATATTTCTCCACAAACTTAAGTGCATTACATTTTTAAAAATATCTGTAAAGCATTTTTACTATGGCTGTAATTTGGTAAATCATTTAAGTTGCACCCACTGTCAAAATTAAAGGTAGCGTGTAGAAGCGTGTGTGAACAATTTCATATATTTATGGCATTGAAAATATTAATTTTAAACTGCATATATATTTTTAATATTACATATTTTATTACATATTTCCCTGATATTTACTACATTTTTATGTACATATTTTGCACTTTGATATTACATAAAAATCCGGGCCCTAGTAATAAGTGTAGTATTGAATACATGCTATTTTGTCGGTTAGGCCTACATGTATGGAAACGACAGAAGTCACGGGTAAAAACATACGTATTAATATTAATCTTAATTATAATAATGACATACTTTAAATATATTAATATTAATTATTCTTATAATGCAAGCAAGAAGAACTGTCTTACAATGATTCGTCAACAACATCTTCAATTTCCAAACCAAACATGTGATAATTCCATACAAGAAAGGCGATTTGACGTTTCGTATTGAGCCATAGTTTCCGGGCGAGACTAGTCGAAAAAGTGGCCTCACTTCTTAGTACAGGGGATTGTATTTAGTGCTTCGTCCAGGTATATATATGGAGGTCAATGACTTTGGTGGTCACGAAGGAGAATTCTGTAGTGCTGTTCGACAGACCTGCTTTACACGATATACAAAGACGTCTCCCCAACAAGACGACGATACAGGAAAATTTTGTATTGCATGAACTTCTGAGTCTGCCCATGCCATTGTATGTGTAGGGGTGTTCTGAAAGTAGGAGGAAAGAATAAGAAGAATAAGAATAAGAATAAGAATATTTATTAACCTTAAAAAACATTTATCATGTGTAGGTTTCGTCAAATTAATTTAAAAGAAAATAGACACTGTTACAGTGGGTATTTCAAAAAATTCATTAATAGAATATAGAGGTGTAGACACAAGGAGATTCCACGCACACTTTTTAAACTTAGCCAGAGACAAGTTCCTGACCATGTGCGGAAGTGAGTTAAACATCTTTAGTTTTAAGTGTGTCTTCTTTACCCTAGTCAGCCTGGAATAAGGCACTTCCAACATACCACTACCTCTTGTATTATACAAATGTGTGTTTGATCTACATGGGAGTGAGTCTAGTTCGGTCCGCACTTCTACCAGACATACATATGTATATAAACTGTATACTGTCATAATTTTCTCACTCATAAATATTGGTTTGACTCATAAATATTGGTTTGACTCATAAATATTGGCTTTGAAACTTGCGTATGTGTTGGTAACTACTTCAACATATAGAAAAGTTACAATATAGTTTTAATTTTCATATTTCTTCGTTTTCTTCACATTTCACGTAATAACGAGGGGAATGTGGAATGGAGAATTTATTTTTAAAAGACAAATACTGTTTAAGACATTTATGAACACTGTCAAGCATATTTCACCATTTCCAAACTTCTATTGAATTCCAAATACGTAAATACAGTCCTATAACAAGATGTCACATGATAATCCTTATCGTAGGCACAGATTCGTTCCAGCAGTACGTAGATTTCAGAAATTAATTATATCGTAACTTTTATACAGTTCCAAAGCTACCTGTGAACACCGACAATAGGTATCGTTATTCAACTGTTTGTTGATAGATGAATATGAAGTGAATTTGATTTGATCAATTCAGTGTGATTTTGAGAAATTACATAATTTTTAAACGGAAGGAGTGATCTGTTTGGATTTTTATTGTCCGCGATACTTCCAGCGTTAAACTATCAATAGCTGGTATCAGCGGCTTCGCCCGCCATTATTAAATGACTCCAGGATTTTTAAGAAATGTACACTGGCAGTTTATTAAAAATGTTTGTGGTTCAGAGCTTTGAAAATTGTAAGTAAAAATAAAATTAGAATATTTGTTCATTGTGTTCATTTCACTTAGGCCTTATGAAACAACAAAACGGTTTTCCTAATGTTGTACCCTTTGTGAAAGTTTAGACTGCAAGAGACGAACATCGCCGGGTATACCCGATGTCTCATGAAGTGAGGGAGTGAGTGAGTGAGCTATTGAGGACCGTTGAATTGTATAAGAGTAGATAATTATTATGCATGACATTCTCTTCATGTAAATTGGTTGTAAAAATGAAGAGAATGTCGTTAACACATCGCATTCCCGAAGGATACACAACCCAAACAAAATCTGATGTCTACTTACGTAACTGTCTTTATCCTAAGCATGGACAATACACCTTCTTCCCTTCACATTCTGAAATATAATAAAAGGCCGTATTGCAGAAAGCTCATATTCGGTTGTTTCAACCTGATGCAAAGCTTTATTGTTCGCAGAAAAGTCTGAGTTTCTACAAACAGTGGGTGGCTTATAACTACCCTTCAGAGAAGTTTTGCAAAAAAAAGTTTGAAATAAAAGTATTGGGGCAAGCTACAGATTGCAAATCTGTTAAGCAATTTGATTTCCACAACTGTCAAACACAACCCACTTACACATTATAATGCAAGATAAGCATTCTCTGTTATAAGTCAGAATCTGAATAATAAAAATAATATTAAATTTTATTGTAGTGACAAAATTGTTTTTGACAGTCTTACATAATAACAAAAAGAATATACAAGTATACATTTAAAATTCTAATTACTAGTAGACTCAAAAAATTCATTTAGTTTGTAAGCATACATGTACTTATAACAGACATTCTAAATTTATTTATATCAAAATCTTGCATATGTTGAGGTAATGCATTATATAGGTTTATACCAATTTCTTCTATTACATGAAGGAGTTGCACTGAGAGATGAAAATAATTCTTTATTCTTTACAAAAAACAAACATTTACTGTTGTATACAGATATATACCTAATTGCCTGAATAATGGTTTACAATGAGCTCTGCCATCTCTGCCATTGATTAATATTACAGCTTTCTTTTTTACCTTTAAAATTCTTATGACATTTGGATCGTTTCCCCAGACTAATATACCACAGGATATATGTGAAGGAATGTAAGAAAAATGACTATTTTGAGAACATGAAGAATCACCTCGTATTTTAATTTTCTTAATATAAAAATCCCAACCAATATCTTTTTGCAAATGTAGTCTATGTGAGTCTTCCATTTTAAGTTAGATTCTAGGTGTATCCCTAAGAACTTAACACTGTTACCATAGTTATGAGTCAAGTCAATTAATAAGTCGTCTGTTTTCGCTATATTCAACGATAAGGAATTTGCTGAACACCAATCTCCTACAATGGCACTGACAGAACTCAATTGTATATCATTAATATGGGAACATTGTCATTGTTTCGTATTAATACTGGTAATCACAGAAGGCAAGTCATTAATGTAAATAATAAATAAAACTGGAACCAAGATAGAACCTTGAGGCACGCCTGTTACAATTGGTAGACATTGGGAAAACTTATCACTGTAAAAAACAGATTGATGCCTATTACTCAAATAAGATTTTGTAAAATTGATGGCTGAACTGTTAAAACCAAAAAATTTCATGTCAAACGCTTTAGAGAGGTCATAAAATCTATTGTTCATTTTCATCTTTACATCATAACTCTTTACACATATAAGTTTTAGTTCTTCGATGACTTTTTCTGTTGAATGCCCTGACATAAATCCATATTGGTTATCACAGAAATTAAATTCTTATCAAAATATTTAACAATTTTATTCTTCAGAATTGCTTCAAAATTCTTTCCTATAGTTGGAATTATAGATACAGGTCTATAATTGAAGCATTTACTTTTATAAGGGTCTTTCTTTCTTTCTTTCTTTCTTGGTCGTAGTTTTACCTCTCCCTTTTTTAGGATTTAAGCGACCCAAGCCGCCCGGGCCTTACAGGGCCGCGACCTGTCGGGAGAGGGATTATCTTTGGATCACATACATACTTTTTTGACCAGACAAGGACATGGAGAGCCTCCCCGGATGAGTGATCAGCCCAACGCGGGGCCACCTCCGAGACAACACGAACACATAGGACGATACACACCATTCACACACACACTCACTCCAAACAAGGCGAGGATGGGGATGAAGATGATAATGACGGCCAGATGATATCCGGGGACCACAAGGGCCTAAAGTTACCTGACATTTGTCTCATAGGTGAGGGAAAACCCCGGAAAAAACCTCACCTAGGTAACTTGTCCCGACCAGGAATCGAACCCGGGCCCGCTGCCTGAGAGGATTGAACGCATCCCCTGAGCCACAGCGGTGGACTTTATAAGGGTCTAAATGACAAAATTATGGTTGTGTAGAAAATATATAGACTCACAGGAAGATGCGCTGGAGATAGACCCAGAGCTATATCTTGAAATTTATTGCTACTAACGTGGCTTTCTCTGGACTTTGGCCGCTTCTGAAATGCATTGGTCTGGCTACATAGATCCATTTAAAATTATCAGCTGAAAAATCACGAATTTGGTACTTAGACCCTTATATAAGTAAACGCTTCAATTATCATTATTTTCTTTTGCTCCTTTCTTGTTCATTAGAATAACTTTTTGTCCATTATATGTGTTTCTGGGAAACACATTGTTAAAAATGCATTCCAAAACTTCAGGAATATAAGAAGCTACTAATTTGAAAATGCCAGAATTTAAAGAACAGACGTCCATTCCTTTGCTATTACTTATATCTAATAACATTATATGCTATATCCATATTTTAATATCCAGTTCGGTTGTGGAGATACATTCTGCAGGTAACAATGAACATCATTCTTCGCTCTGGGTATACTCCTCACTGTATTATGAATCTTATTTTAATTTTTTTTTATTAAAATCATCTCAATTTAAATGAATTGTCTCCTAAATAAGTCTGTCATTGATGTTTTGTTCGATAATTGTCCACATAGTTTTGAATTTAACTGTAGCTTGCATATCACATCAGAATTACGTGGGCTGTAACTTTAATTGTGGCAACACTGCTGTGCAAGTGAAACCAGACGGAGTTAATTGTTGTAACTTCTGTCACATGTTAATATGTGTCTGCCCTACCCCATATTAAATGGACTCGTCCGTGTAGCTCAAAGCGCATGAGCTTTGGAGAGAGGAAGTTAGTCTCCTGTGAGTTGCCGCTCTAAGCTGTTGTGTTGTGTTGTGTTTCGCCATGTTTACAAAGCAGGAACAGCGAACTTGGCTGTCTGGTATCAGGTCCGTGAGGAGCAAAATGTAGGAATCCGGTTCGAGAGGAACAAAATGTAGGGAACTCAGTAGGATTAAAGTATAATATAGGTGTTTTCGGAGGACCAGGCATATGCCAATTAAATAATAATCGAAGGGAGACAATGGACTGTAGGTTGCTGGGACAGAGATTTTAACCTGGGTAATTTGCAATGGTATATATTCAAGAAGCCTGAATTCTGAACTAATGGATACAGCACTTATACACAATAATAATAAAAGAATGAATACAGTTAATGTTCTTGTAGAAAACTATTCTCCCGCCCCTTGGCGAAGGTAACGCTAGACACAGCCTGTACACAGCACGAGGCTTCTAGGTTAGACCAATGTAAATTCTTGTAACTAACATTAAAATACAAGATTATTTCCTGGATTTCACACGTAAAGCTGCCTACACTCTAGGAGCCTGATATACGCGGAGTTACAGATGAGGAATTGATATATATAGCGAAAAGGTCCACACAATTAGGAACGCTTGTGACGCGTGTCTATATACCGTGACGACTCGATCCGAACTAACTAGCACTGCAACTGGCGTGGTAACGCTAACAAGCTCCCACCTGCAGGAAGTGATTAATTCGCGGCAAATAATTGGCGGAGGCGCCAAACTAACACAGAGGCTAATTTAAAACACTAAAATTATAGGCTCTTGATCTAACATAACTCCCGCCTAAAATCGACAGATTTTACAAAACACTTTGCGGATAGATCAAGATTTACTAATAGATTTACACTTATTGAATAGGCAAGGGACACACTTTTACAATTGGTCGCTTGTATTCACCATGAGACGTACGCACTGTCACAACACGCACTAAACCGTCGTCACCAGGATGCACTGATGAGATGATTCCCAGCTTCCACTGGAGCGGTGGAGAGTTATCTTCTTTCAGGAGCACAAGAGTACCAATCTGAATGTTTTCGCTGGACGCAGACCACTTCTGTCTCTGCTGCAGTGAATGTAGGTAGTCAGCTGACCAACGCTGCCATATGTGATGTATGTAGGTTTGTAGCTGATGCCATTTAGCAACATGAGAGACATTCTCTGCCATAGGAGGAGAAGGTAGGGCTGTGAGTTTTTCTCCAATGAGAAAGTGTCCAGGAGATAGATAGGATGAGTTGCTAGGATCATCACTTAGGCGTAGGAGAGGTCGAGAGTTTAGACAGGCCTCAATCTGGGTGAGAACTGTGGAAAGCTGCTCATATGTAAACACTTGGCTACCCATCACTCGTCGTAAATGAAATTTCATGGATTTAACAGCAGCCTCGTGCAGTCCTCCAAAATGTGGGGAGGAAGCAGGGATAAAATGCCATGTGAATTCATTAGAGGAGGCGTAGTCTTGGAGAATTTGTTGATGGGTGCTGGACTGAAGCAAGAGACGCAGCTCGCGAAGCTTGTTGTTAGCACCAACAAAGTTCGTCCCATTATCACTAAATATTTCCTTGCAAAGTCCTCTACGAGATGTGAATCTGCGCAGGGCGGCGATGAAGGCATCAGAAGTAAGGTCGGAAACCAGCTCGATGTGAACTGCTTTCGTAGCCAAGCATACGAAGATAGCAATGTATGCTTTAACCTGAGTTTTGCTGCGGGGGGAACCGTATCTTATGAAGAATGGTCCAGCATAGTCAACCGCAGAACGTAGAAATGCTCTAGCAGGGGTCACCCTGTAGCTAGGTAGGCTGCCCATCAGCTGGTGAGCACCTTTGGCTTTCAATTTGAAACAAGTTAAACATCTGTGTAGCGTAGACTTCACAATTCTACGTACACTTGGAATCCAATATCGTTCTCGCAGAGAAGATATGAGCAGTTGATGTGATGCATGAAGCAGTCGCAGATGCTCGGATTCAATTATCAATCTAGTGAGATGGTGACCTGGAGGGAGGATAAGCTGATGTCGTGCATCATGTGGTAACTCAGCTTTCTCCAGACGTCCACCCACTCGGAGTAGGCCATCCTTGTCCACAAAAGGCACCAAGGAGTGGAGCGAACTCTTATTATTCACTTGCATCTTACTCTGAAGATCGGACAGTTCATGTGAATAGGCTGCTTGCTGAGCTATTCTTATACAAAGCAACAAAGCTTGTTGTAACTCTTCAACTGTGAGAGGGCCGTGACGTTTAACTTGGCTTCTACAGTTGTTTATAAAGCGTAGCATATATGAAGTAACTCTTTGTAAACGCGCTAGCTTGGAAAAGCGTAGCATAAAATCTTCTTCAGCATGTGTGACTAGGCAAACTGTGTCACGCTGCTCACTCATGTCCTGCAGCTCAAATTGCTGAGGCTGTTTGGGCCATGATTCAATAGGCTGTTTAACTGATTGTTGTCTGGACTCACACAATGAAGTTTTATCATGTTTCATTGGCAGACGTACTGTAGAACTACCATCGTCATTGCGAGTGGTATTCTCTGCATAGTGCTGTTTGCACCGTTTCTCTTCTTCTATTAACATCTGTTGTGGAAAGTCTTCGAGGTCCCAAAACCGTCGCAGCTGCTTGTCCACATTATCCGTAGAGATGAAGAAGTTGTGCTGGGGACCAGTATCTAGATTGCCTTTCACAGAGGACTTAGGAATGGTTCCCGACAATATCCAACCTAGTTCCGTACTAATCAATGCAGGAAAACCAGGATTGGTCAGGATCTTACCATGGAAAAGCTCGAAGAATAGTGCTCCTCCAATCAGCAAATCAATTTCAGAAGGAATATTAAATTTAGGATCGGCTAATGGAATTTCAGAGGGTATGTTCCATGAGGATGGATCAATTCGGACAGCGGGTAGCTTCCCTGTTATGCGAGGAAGGATTAGGCAATCTAGATTCCTACGATAGTTGTAAACCATAGATCTCACATTTATGTTTACACTATGACTAGCATTAGATGAAGTACCATTTATCCCTTTGACAGGCGTATCAGCTGTCCTTGTAGGAAGTTGCAGACGCCTCGCTAGATCTGCAGACACGAAACTGGCCTGGCTAGCAGAGTCTAGAAGGGCCTTACACTGTATGTAGTTACCATGCTTGTCTTGCACTTCGACTCTTGCAGTCGCAAGTAAGACGTGAAGCACTGGCTTTATTTTCACTGAACAATAACTTGCAGGAGCCTCAGTCCTGTTGTTATTCACTGTCTCACTGCTTTCACTCGAGTGCGAAACCGTTCTCCTGTGATCACTGTTGTGTAACATCTTGCTATGAAGTTTACCACAGTTACAGAAGGAAGATGCGTTGCACTGATTTACTCGATGAGTATTAGCAAAACAGTTGAAACACAGATTTTTACTCTTCACAACTTTCCATCGCTGTTCAACACTCAGCTGACGGAATTGTTTACATTTAAACAGGTTATGGCCGCCTTGACACTGAGGGCATAACTGTTCAGTTGTCGACACATATGACTGACGACTATTATTATGTTGATTTCTAGACTCACGACGTTCGCTTCTAGGTTTTGATGGGCTGGCCCTGTTGCAGGAATTATTCGACAGCACCTCTAGAGAATGAGACTTAGCTTCTAGAAATAACACAAGTTCACCTAATGGAGTAAATGTTTGAGAATCGATTCTAGATTCCCATTCACGTTGAACACTATCTGGCAAATGCTCTAATAACAATTGCATTAGAATGACTTCATGAAGTGGCACTTCTAATTCTAACGCTTCAATGGCATGCAAATTGTTCTGGAATTGATTCAACAAATTTCGCAAGTCTGCAACTGTTTCTTGTCTCGCTACAGGTAGGGACAACAGATGCTTAATGTGAGATATGGCAATTAAACGCTTATTGTTATATCTTGCACACAATAGGTCCCAGGCCACTTGGAAGTTCTCACTCGTGACTGGCAAACTTTCCAATAATGTTTTAGCTTCGCCCCTTAGCGAACCAATGAGATAGTGGAATTTTTGAATAGGTGACAAACTGCTATTATTCACAATCAAACTCGAAAAAGTGTCAAAATAATGTTTGAATTTAGTTACATCGCCTGTGAACACTGGAATTTGAATCGTAGGTAGTTTTATCCCATTACTTGCCTGCGATGCACTGGAGTTCACTGATTGTCGTGTGCCACTGTTATTTGAATTGACACTGACTGACGTAGGCTCACGAGCATGCATCAACTCACTTAACCTAGCTTTTAGATTAATGTACACTGTTGATACTTCGTCTGCATATTGTATGTGGCTATCAAGTTCTGTATCAACTTCTACCATGGATTCAATCTGCGTCTGCACTGCCTCAAACTTTTCAATTTCATTTAACAGTTTCTCATAATGCGCTTTAATCACAAATATACTAGCATCTTCAGGCACGTCGTTGAGAAAGTTCTGTGTCAATGTAAACTTTCTTTTACATACACCTCGACGTCGGATTAAAGCCTTAATTTCTGCTTCCATGTTGAACAATTCACTTTGCAATGGAAGAGATTAGACAGTCAGCTGCACTGGGGGTGGTCGGAGAGGCGGTAGTCTTCCTCTCGCGTGTGATTGAAGGCGGGTACCATTTAACACGTGGAGCGGCAGCCAGCTGGTGCGCGCGAAGATAAGCAGTTCAGGAAAATCACTAGAGCCGAGCGAAGCCCGAAGCTGACACGAACTCCACACGAACGGCACCTTCGGGTGGTCGCGCGAAACTGGACCTTATTAACAACAAGCGGACTCCTTGTAATTTCGTCATACACGAAAATCAGCTACAAGTCGCACTCTTCTTCCTTAATTCAGAAATCATTGCAAATATTCTCAGATCCGCCCGTGAGGAACCAAAATGTCTGGTATCAGGTCCGTGAGGAGCAAAATGTAGGAATCCGGTTCGAGAGGAACAAAATGTAGGGAACTCAGTAGGATTAAAGTATAATATAGGTGTTTTCGGAGGACCAGGCATATGCCAATTAAATAATAATCGAAGGGAGACAATGGACTGTAGGTTGCTGGGACAGAGATTTTAACCTGGGTAATTTGCAATGGTATATATTCAAGAAGCCTGAATTCTGAACTAATGGATACAGCACTTATACACAATAATAATAAAAGAATGAATACAGTTAATGTTCTTGTAGAAAACTATTCTCCCGCCCCTTGGCGAAGGTAACGCTAGACACAGCCTGTACACAGCACGAGGCTTCTAGGTTAGACCAATGTAAATTCTTGTAACAAACATTAAAATACAAGATTATTTCCTGGATTTCACACGTAAAGCTGCCTACACTCTAGGAGCCTGATATACGCGGAGTTACAGATGAGGAATTGATATATATAGCGAAAAGGTCCACACAATTAGGAACGCTTGTGACGCGTGTCTATATACCGTGACGACTCGATCCGAACTAACTAGCACTGCAACTGGCGTGGTAACGCTAACAAGCTCCCACCTGCAGGAAGTGATTAATTCGCGGCAAATAATTGGCGGAGGCGCCAAACTAACACAGAGGCTAATTTAAAACACTAAAATTATAGGCTCTTGATCTAACATTGGCTGAAAATTCAATGTGCCCATGGTCGTATATCACGTCGAGAGACGGCATTGCCATACAGGACTGTGGCGAGATGGGTTAGAGCCTTCAACGAGGGGAGAGCCTTCTCGAGACGGATCGATGAGTTAGCCCTGGAGATGGGACTGTCACATATGACTGTTTTTCAAATTCTAAAGAATCGCCTGGGAATGCGGAAAATAGCATCTCGGTGGGTTCCCTGGAATTTGACAGAGGCTACGATATGACTCTGCTCAAACTCACCTGCAGCGTTATGGTCATGATGGTGATGCCTTCTTATGGCGAATTATTGCACTTGATGAAACCTAGGCCAGGTCATACGAGCCTCTACTTCAGTCCAATGAGTGGCGTCATCAGGAGCCACCACGCAAAACAGTGGTGCGTCGTACCCCTACAAATGTCAAAGTGATTGTTATTCTTGCATACGACTGCTGTGGCTTCATTGTAACGCATGCCGTCCAGCAAAAACAGAATGTTAATGCGCACTATTTCCGTAATAACCTGAGACCGGTGCTGCGAAGGAAGCGCCCACATTCTTTGGCAGAACCCTCCAATCATTTTGCAAGATAATGTTGGGGCACACACGGCACACCCTGTAGCTGATCTGTACCATCGCTGGGGGTGGGAAGTGCTTTTCCATCCACCACATTCACCGGAATTAAGCTCCTGTGATTAGGATTTAATCCCTAAGCTGAAGGAACCACTTCGTGACATTCGATTCCAGACTGTTCCCGAGATTCTGCAGGCAGTAGGGTGGTCCGTCAAAAACATCAACAGAACAGGGGCTGCTACAGGGATACTACGACTTTCACATTGCTGGCAAGAGTTGTAGAATATGCTGGGTACTACATTGAAGGACTGTAGAAGTTTCATAGGTGTGTCACTTATATACCAGTAATAAATAAATAGTTGCCACAATTAAAGTTACAGCCCAAGTATATTTCTTTTTAGCATTTCTAATCTCAATCCTATACTTCTTTTTCAACTGTAAATAATCAATGGAGGCCAGTGTCTTCAAACATTTCATAAGACGGCAGGCATTGAGCAGTAAGAACAGCAAGATCGGCTGTGTACCACTTGCTTTTTATGCCACTGAATGTATAGGAAAGGCTGTAAGTTGTACTAAAAAATATATTGTTAAAAGAGTTAAATTTGAAATAGATGTTTGCATGTACCAAGGGAGTCAGGCCACTCGGGTGCTGGTAGCTCTGGGTACAACTTATGTCTATATTATTATTGTTGTCAGTCAGTAAATTACATGTATTATGGATATGTGAAATGAGTCATCATTAACTATGTGAGTAAACATGAATACTTACACATAATTCTAGCTAGCAGATTATGGATATATTCTACATGTAATTTTTAGGTAGGGCCTAGATTTCGAAGAAAAATCTACCTATTGCAATGGATACCACTTTATGATTTTCGAAAAATTCTTTCATATCTTTACGTTTCATGCTCCCCTAAGTACGAAACCACCGCCCGTTCAAAAAAAAAAAAAATTGTGATATATATATATATATCTTTACACGATAGCGGCCGTAATTTTGAAGATATTTGAACCAAATTTTATTATGTTATTTCTAGGCCCAATAGTTCGGACAAGTTCGTTAATGGGCAAAATTGGCCCAAGGGGGTGGTCGGGGGAGGGGGTTGAAATTTTTAAAAATGTATATCTCGGCCCCTATGAAGTATAGAGGGAAACTTTGTTTGAATAAATTAGAGTACTCCCTATGGAGTTCACAGTGACACCAACAATTCGGGGGTTCGAGTGAGGGTGGGGGTGGAGGTGGGGGTGGGGGATGAAAATTCGAAACTTTTGAAACCACGTCTTGTGAGGTATCGTTGAAAAGCTCTTGATGAGTACTCTACAAATCAATAAATAGTTTCTTGATAGCTCTCATATTACACGAGATTTTAATGTTTGAAAATAATAACACTTAAAAGAATTATTATAATATCATAATGTTGTCTTGTTTAGCGGCTTTGCTAATTTTATTCATTGCTGATCTTGCGCACGGCCTCCCAGAATATTATATCCTATTCTTGTTGTCAAAACAAATGATTGTAGGCTCTTCCTCTTTACCGAATTCAGTTCTTATTACTGCAGGTTTACCATGCCAAGGCTAAAGAAGAAGAGTGATATGCAGCGACAATAAATTAAACCAAAAGCACTTCGAAATCTACCTCCGCCTGTAGGCCTGCCTAAAGGGATTTTTGTTAATAAAATCAATATTATGTCTTCTAATATAGTTCTTATGTCGAACTAAAAAGTATCACTTTAACAAATAACAAAAGATATCATCATTACACATTATGGAGGATCAAAGACATAACCATAACAAATGGTAGATGTGCGGGACGTTTCCATATTATGTACCTTGGTACACCAAGTGTGCCTACCTAAACGAAACACCCCAAATAAAAAAGAAAATAGTGACTGGAAGAGGAATTACATACAGTGAACGCCGCTTAATGTAATCACAGGTAATGTTATTACTTCTATGAAGTCCCATACGGATTAATACTCACATTGAAAAAATTCTGTTTCTTGTGATCAAAGATTTGGTTTATGTTATCACATTTCCCATTTTCAGCTCTACTGTATTTCCAAGAATTGTACGTCGTTCAAAATGTTGTTTCTAAGGATTTCGTTTCTAACTCAACTGAACTGTGTTGTATTAGAAGTAAGGGTAGTGTTCCCAGCTCACAGGATGACCTGTTCGAGGGGTGGCATTCCCCAACTTTCTCTTTTAAGCAGTAAAACGTGTTTCACCCCTCAGTTTAGCTGTTGCTTTTGATTTGTGAAGGTCACAGTGATGACATGCAGACTGTTAGTCTTCAACAGACATGCGTTAGATGTCTTGCTTAAGCGGTGTTCACCTCAGGTGGGTCAACTTCCAAAAAACACTATGAGTATAAAATATTGGTTAATGGACTCCAAAGGAAAGCAGAAACAATAACAACTTTTTATTGATCGTGAAAATAGTTGTTTGCCTGCTATTACGAGTGGCTTTTGTATGTGTAAATAAATAGCTTTTAATTCTGTTCTTGTAGTCTATTATCTGATGTATGAATACATATCCTTCAATTTATTCTTTCGGCTACTGTTACCAATTGGTTAATATTATCAGATTAGCTGCATCCTGAAGTGATCACAATAAGCAGCATGCACTGTATTATAATGCAATTAAGATCAATTTTTCTGATATTGTAAATACAGTAGTAACCTTCAAACATTTGTTAAAAAGCTTGCTCATCACAAAGACTATCACTGTAATAATAGCTTACTTCCTGAATAAACAAAAATCTAAGTTCTTTCTAAGACTATGGCCAGTGTGTCAGAATGTACCACGAATCTCCTTCCAAACTACATGCGGAAGAGACTACGTGATAGAATAGAGTATGGGTCATAACGCCCCTAACTTAAAGCTGTGGCAGATTAACACGGACCAGTCAAGGGTGGTAGCTGACGAACTAAAAACCAAACCCAACTGTTGGAAATAGATATACCCAGAGATGCAAACCTTGAAAGGTGGTTATCAGCAGTATCAGTCTAATTGGATGGTGGGGGACTCGATGTCTTGGGCAAATTAATATATACGTCTTCTTGTGCTGCCCCTTGACGCACCCGTACTCTTCATGCTATTTTTTTGAGATCACATGGCGTCTACAGTCATCAGGTCCTCCATGTTTAACCGAAAAATCACAATTACAGGTTTCACAAAATACGTGATTCGGTGAAATTTTTGAAGGTCCGACTGCTTTCGATACTGCTGATTTGCCGCAGTTAGTTTTTGTCCATCAGACTCGTCACTGGTTTTATGTTAACACGACATATTTCCTCGAGTTTTTACTTGCACTGCAGCACTCAATAAAACTTCTAACAAGCAACGGCGTCGGCAGTCGTCAGCGGTATTACAGTGATAATAAAAGAAGAGGAAATATGTTAACACCAAACATGTTATAACGACAATTATGTTATAACGACAATTATGTTATAACTGCAAGATATACCATCTTTGGTTAACACACACTCACGTCAAAGATTGTAGTGTCCAATGTCACCAACACAACTGGTGTTTTCTTTTATAAACTATTTCCCATGATAACAGTTAGCATCTCTGCTGACACATTCATTAACTTTTTTTTTCGCGGGAGAAACGAAAAATTTTAAAAATAGATATTGGGATTCGAAAAAATCCGTAATGTTCAGTACAATTTCCGTATTGCCATAGCAAATTCAAGAAAATCGTAGTAACTACAGAAATTCCGTAGCAGTTGGCATCTCTGTATACCTTTAATACAAGGACCCTACACAAACAGAGAAATGGTGACAGGATTTGGAATACACGATAGAGTCAAAACAAAACGAAGAACCTTTAGTGACAATAATGATAGTAAACCCGGAAATTGAAGTTATACAGCGGAGTCGCCTATGCATTACACGTTTGCGTAACCATAATTAACGCACCAGATAAAATTCACCTCTCCGTATTCATAAATGATATATCTAGTCACATAAGACACTCCCAACACCACCTGTACGCAGATGACCTTCAGATCTATATTCACTCACCTCCTGATGCAATTAATGACTCTTTAACATTCCTTAACGAAGATCTACAATCAATCGGTAACTGGGCACACAAATTTGGCTTACAATTTAACCCAAGCAAAACCCAAGTTATTGTATTAGGACAGCAAAGACTCGTGTCATCCATCAACAAGGCTACATTGCTACCAGTGACACTGAACAACACTATTATCCCGTACACAGAAACAGTAAAAAATCTAGGTATCTATCTCGACTCAAACATGAATTGGAATTCCCAAATCAAGCATATATGTAAAAAGGCTTTCTCTATCATGCATGCTCTAAAACGACTGAAAAACTTCCTTCCTACTAGAATAAAGCAAACCCTCATACAGACCCTAGTGATGCCTTATTTCGACTACTGCGACATCTTGTATGGAGATCTGAGTGTTGAATTGTCACAGAAACTTCAGCGTGTTCATAATACTTGTGTTCGTTTTATCTTTAACATTCGTTTCCACGATCATGTCTCAAAATATTGGCTTCGTTTGCAAAATAGACGTTTGGTCCACTCTCTGTGCTTATTATACCAAATTCTTAAGTTTTCCATACCTCTTTACTTGGCTCCCCGATTTACATTTCTATCCTCCTACCATAATCATGGTACACGCTCGCAGCACAACTCTCTGTTATCAATTCCTAGTCATCATACAACCTCATACTCTCATTCATTCACCATAGCCACAGCCCGTTCTTGGAATACCTTGTCACAAGATATTAGGGGTAGTCGGTGTACACTCTTTCAAATCTGCGCTTATTAAACAATTATTGCCCACTGAACAGAACTAGCTCTTTGTAGTCACTCCATCTCTCATTGTATATAACATTACTTAGTCTCCTTATAACGTATCTACAGCTGGACTTAAATTTCCATTATAACATAATTTTACATATTCCTTGTTTTACTTGTAACATTATTACTATTTTCTTTGATGACACTTACGCTCTCTATGAAGCCTATGCTTTTTATGAAACCTATGCTTTTTACTTATTTAATTTATGATTAGCCTTAACCTTAGTCTTAGTATTAGTCATAAGTCTCTTATTCACTAATTTGCTATTTATGTAAACCTACATTGTATATATTTTCTGAAACCTGGTTGAGTGGAAGAGAAGGCCTTATGGCCTTAACTCTGCCAGGCAAAATAAATCATTTACTACTACTACTACTACTACTACTCAGAAAAGCAGCAACACTAGAAGGACAAATATTACTAGCGGCTGATGTGAATGCCAGATCCAGCTGTGACACAACTGAGAACTTTATAATAACCACGAGCTTGCACATCTTAAATGAACCACATATCAATTAGATACAAGAGAACAAACCCGCACTTCATGCGTGTACCCCGGGACTGGTTCCGAGAAACGAGTTACGGCAAATCCTGGATGTGACATCGAGTTTTACAGAAAAGAACATACGCAGATGGTACTGCTTCAAAAACGCGGACTGGTTAGACTACTGAATTTTGGATTTGAACTTTTAATTTTGGATCTTTGAATTTTTAATTTTGGATTTCTTAAATTTTCGATCTTTTAATTTTTAATTTTTTAAATATAGGAATTTTTAATTTTATAATTTTGAACTTTATTATTTATTAAATTTTGGATTTTTGGGTTTATTAATTTTTAATTTTGTTTTTTTTTTTTAATTTTGGAGTTTTGGATTTTTAATATTGGATTTTTAATTTTGGATTTTTGGATTTTTTAAATTTTGGATCTTTGAAGACTACAGGACAAAGCTCGGGGAGTTGCTCTATCCCCAAAGGACACTCGTTACAAAGACAAGTATAGCAATAGACAACAGGGACACAAGCAAAGCGATAAAGCAATCAGTAAACTCTCCTCCAAAGGTCCACAGTAAGATGGTGGACACCCCAGCTAACACAGCTTAAACATGAAACGTATGCCCGAAGAAGAGCCTTTCAATGGACCATGGAACAAGATAAGCTAAGACTATACGAAACGTACCGACAACACACAAAACTGTACACGCAAACTATACGATCAGTAAAAAGGGAAAGCTGGCATGACTTTGTGTCAGAGCAAAGCATGATAAATAACTGGGGGCTTGCATATTGCATACTAGCTTGTGCCTGCGGCTTCGCCCGCGATAATTATTTTAAAAATTATGAGCATAATAGTTAAATCATATTTATTAGCACCTAAATCACGTGAATTACCTACCACGATTAGATAAAGTCGCCTGGTAAAAGCGACCTCAGATTCGAGGTCCTTGGCCCAGAAAACCCCTGTATAGTGAGTTTCGTCCAAATCGAACAATGTTTGACCATATTTAGGCCTATATTTATTATCCCTCTTCCGTGTAGGTTGAAAATTTCATATGTCTGCGGGCCTTGATATTCTAAACTAATGAATCGTCCAGGATGGACTTACAAAATCAACCGATGGCCCGCGATAATTATTTCAAAAATTAAAAATTAAGAGCATAATAGTTAAATCATTATATTAACACCTAAATCATGTGGACTACATATCACGATTAGATAGCGTCGCCTGGTAAAAGCGACCTCAGATTCGAGGTCCTTGGCCCAGAAAACCCCTGTATAGGGAGTTTCGTCCAAATCGAAGAACGTTTGACCATATTTAGGCCTATATTGATTATCCCTATAATAATAATAATAATAATAATCCTCTTCGGTGTAGGTTGAAAATTTCATATGTCTGCGTGCCTTGACATTATAAACAAATGAATCGACCAGCGTGAGCTACAACATTCAAGCGATCGCGATAGTTTTATGTCCAAGGAATGACAAAAATAGCCAAAGCCTACTGTAACTGATTTGACATTGAAAACAGATGCTTCGAAAACGCAAAAAAAATACACGTTTTCTGCCCGTTTTTCACTCATAACTCACGAACTAAAGCAAAAATTAAAATTCCGGCTTCGAAGTGCATTTCCCGACCCTTCAGTCTACCTATGTTTAAAATTTCAGATCTCTGCGTTCTGTAGATTTCGCTGGGCATCGCGGACAGACAGACAGACAGACACTTCCTTTTATTAATATAGACAAGCTGACAAATTAAAGACTAAGACGATAACAAGTAGCCTAGAAAAGCAGAGATATGGGAAGCTATAGTGGACACAATGCTCAAAACAATTCCAGACGACGAACAAAAACAAATAAGACTAGAAATAGAAGAAGACTATCAAAACGTAGAAATAACAGAACCCTTTCACGCCATAGAACTACAAATAGCGCTTAGCCAAACAAAAATGAAAACATGACCTGGTATAGACGACATAAATCCTGAATTAATAGTCCACGGAGGCACTAAACTTCATGCATGCCTCCTAGAAACTTACAACGCCTGCCTTTGTCTACGTCTGTTTCCAAAGGCATGGAAAAAAAGCAGTACTCGTCCTACTAATAAAATCAAAAGACAGAGACCCGAACTTACACAAATCATACAGACCTATTTGCTTACTCCCTGTCCTAGGGAAAATTTTCGAGATACTAATTATCTCAAAACTCGACCTATTACTAGAGGAATTGTGCACCGACACCCAATATGGGTTCCGACCGGAAAGGTCTACGGAAGATGCGATAACCAAATTGCAAGACATAGTCAGAAACTCGAACGCAAAATACGTTTTAGGCATATTCGTGGATATAGAGGGAGCTTTCGACAATGTTTGGTGACCTCTCGTCCTAAAACAACTAAGAGAAATAAATTGTCCACAAACCCTATATAAATTAATAGAAATTATTTCCAGGATAGAGATGATGTAATGCGACATAACCAGGAAATAAAGTCAAAGCAAGTAACGAAAGGCTGCCCCCAGGGATTGGTACTAGGACCAAAACTTTGGAATTTAATATTTGCAAATATCATCAAAGAAATTGAACAAGCTCTTCAAGCAAAACCAGTAGTATTTGCGGATGACATAGTCTTCCTAGTAGAGGCTGATAGCTGACCCCCGCTAGAAAGAAAAGGGATAGAGACCATGTTAACATTCACCAATTGGTGTGAAAAGGCCAAACTAAAGATTTCAACGGAGAAGACCAAAACTGTCCTACTCAAGGGGAAACTCATCCGAGAAGACCCCCGACTATTAGAAATCTAGGGACGAACATACAAAACGTACGAAGACTCAGATATTTAAGAATAGAGCTTCAAGTAGGAAATCGAATTGAAAATCAAGTAGCAAAGGTCTGCAATACGGCAGTACACCTATTCCATGTCTTTGGATCACTTTCAGGCCAAACATGGGGTTACAAGTAGGCCTACACGAACTTCAAACGCCTATATCGGGCAGTATTTGAATCAGTTATAATGTACGCGGCACACGGGTGGGCCCCGTACTTACTCGTAAGACATAAAAACAAGTTATTATCAGCCCACAGAAAAGCTTTACTTAGAGTAACCTGAGCATATTCCACAACCTCAAAAGAGACACTTCAGATCACTGCAGGGGAAATTCCAATGGACTTACTGATGGAAGAAAAATTAATTTCGTACAAACTTGAAAACAGATACCAACTAGAATAGGAGAAATAGAAGTAACACCAGAAGTGTATAATACCCAGAACAAGACGGAGTTTAACTCACAATTACAAGAACATACACTCTCCCAATGGGAAAAAGATGGCGTAGATCCGCAAAGGGTCTAATCACCAAAGACTATTTCCCAATTGTTAGAAACAGGCCAAAACAAAAACACATGTGAAGACTGCGAAGCCTATACTATGTATCATATATTATAAACGTGCCCTAGATTCAGAGAAGCAAGGCGAGACCTTAGAAACGTAACCACCCAAGAGGGTGAACAATGGTGAACCAAGAAGGCTAACGAAGGCTAACAAAAGCTTCAATGCGTACGTAAAACAAGTAACAGGAATCAGAAAGCTAGATGTCTAGACTAGACTAACCAATTATGAGACAAACCGATTAGACAAACCTCGGGAGAAGCTCAGACTCTCGGGGTATAACCGCACACTATAATTTAGGGCCAATTGCCCAAGTATTTGAGATGCTGTGAGACTTCTCACAGCAAGCAGTCTAAGTGAGGTTTTTCGGGGGTTTCCCTCACTTTTTAGGCGAATGCCTGATCGGAGACACACCCCCACGAGACAGAATAGGACCACACAGACAAAGTTACACAGTTCTAAAGTGCTGAAACAAACAGCCAGCTCTAAATATACCGGTACCATTTTCCCTACTGCTAGGTGACGATTACTTCCACAAAGTCTCTGGCCTTGAAGACTTAACCCAGCCAGCGAGCTTTGGCGTTACAGCTTGCGCAGACTCGCATGCGCATAGGTCAGTGAGCTACTGTTGAGTACACAGTAAAGATCGCGCTGGCAATACAAATACTATAATAGTTGAGTGGAAGGATAATGCGAGACAGACAGACAACACGTTGAGTGGGATAGAAGAGCTGGACCAATCAGGGTGCAGCTACCCCCCCCCCAGGCCGGAACTCTTTGAACTGTGACACTCGCTGCTAAGGTATGTATGTAAAAATCTAGAGACTTTGTGGAAGTAATCGTACTCTACACATTAGAATGACAAGAGCAATAGAACACCATGTGCCAAGAAGTTGTTGGGAGTGGAGTATGGCCTATGTTCGAGGTTTCTCCGTGGGTGGTGGTAGGCCAACAAAAAAAAACAGGAATTTGCTGCTGTTCCGCCCGAAATGACAATGAGTCATGGGCAACTACCCAGAGAGGCTCAATCAGTATATTAACAATGAAGGAATGATCTCCTCTTCAAAACACGTTGATGTAAATGGCATCATATGTACTTTCAAACAATTACATGTTTTTACTTCCTCTGCCTGTACCATAGGTACTATAGGTAGAGGAAGTATTGTTTTCGACCCCAAAATTCGAAGTTGAGTTTTTAGCATATATACACGTTTCAAGGCCCCCTGAATCCAAAAATACTATTTTTGGAAACATGTCTGTGTGTCAGTGTGTGTGTCTGTGTGTGTGTGTGTCTGTGTGGAATATCTGTGAACAAGCTAGCTCAAAAACGGAAAATCGTATGAAAACAAAATTTCGTATTTGGGTTAGGTACCTTCTAAAGATGTGAGGATAAGATTGGCGACTAATTTCTCTTATTTTTAAGGGGACTTTACATGAAGAAATTTTCGTTTTTCGCGATTTTCTCGAAAACGGCTCTAACGATTTTCTTTACATTTTGCACATGGGTTGTTTATACTAAGAGCTAAAACTTTTATTTGAAACATTTTTTCGAGAAAATTCTCTGAGGGTAGTTACAAGCCACCCACTGTTCACCCACTGTTTGTAGAAAGTTTGTCTTACGTGATGAACAACTGAATTCGCGCTCTTTCACGGCCTCTTATTCTATATAAGAATGTGAAGTGAGAAAGATGTATTGTTGGCCATGCATAGAGTAAAGATGTATCTGAGGGAAATATTCGATAAATTTCGGAAATTATATTTTACGGCAGAAAGTTCAATAAACGTCTGCAGTCATTTGTTCTTTTTTTTTTAAGTTTGTTATATAGACTGCGCTTTTAGTCGCATCATTGAAAAAAGAGGCATTTATAGGATAATTAGCGTAAAATTGTGTCTTGCGATTCTGTACAAGGATATGTGAATACTGCTAACTTTTATTTGGGCAGAGGAAGTTATGTGACTTTCACATCAGATTTTTTTTCTTCATACTTTATTGGGTTTGGATATATTTGGCTTCTGTAATTGGGGCGTTCTTTCTGCTGTACCCTGTACTACTACTGTCCCTTTCCTAGAATGTGTAAATACTCAGGGGAAACTTTTCAAAGTCTTATTCCGGCATGCGTGGTTGAACGGCGGGCGCCAAAGAACGGTAAAGATCCGAAGATGCCTGGCAGTTGGATGCTTTCATATGGTTCCCCATTGGGCCATTGTAACATAAAACTGTTTGTTCCAATACCTACGCATGCAACCAGCACATGACGGTTTGACCAGTGATGTCAGAGCTAACGCCATCATGCAGCATGAACGGTGAACTACGCAAATTCCACCACTTAATGCTTTGCATGCCCTGGTAACACATGTGACCAGATTCAGAGAAAATGATACAGGATAATATAGTGTCAATGGGTCATCGTAAGGAAATATTTAATTCTGCTTCGTTTTAATTACAGGGGAATTATAATAGGGGTTGAAATACTTAATGGGTGATTTCTTTCAAAATTATTTTTGCCTAAAATTTTTCCAAAATCTATAGGTTCTGTGTGTGAAGTCTGATTAAATTTACTCAAATAATACAGATTTAAATAGAGATCATAATATGATAGGGGCTGAAACATTTATCGCGGGGGTTTCAACCAAAATTAGATTGAGAATAATGATAGAAGAAAAATTCTTTGACAGTGGGATTCGAACCCAGGACCTTTGGCTATCCGTGCCACTGCACTACCGACTGAGCTAAGCCAGAGTTCGCTTCACAGCACCAGATGGAACCTCTCTTTTATGACTGACTACCCTGAAATATATATATGGTGATGACTAAACTATGACCAATAGGAAGGTAATACACATCATTGTGAGAATTATAGAACTATTTCATTGCTATCTAAATATCATCCATGAATGTCTAAAAAGGTATTTAGATAAAGAAATACCACCTTATCTCTACTTTGATAGTAAGACTGGATAAGATTATCTCCAAAGAGAGTAAGACAAGGGTGTATTTCTATCACCAGTTCTGTTTAATATCCATGGAGAATATGTCATGAGAAGAACCCTTGAAGGCTGGACTGGTGGGAGAAGAATCAATAATATAAGATTCGCTGATGATACCACACTATGCGCAGAATTACAGATTGAAATGAAGAATCCAAGGAAGAAAGCGAGACGCTTGGCTTATCGATCAATAAGGAAAAGACCAAGATCATGATAATTGACGGAGCTAAATCACTTCCGATGAAATATACAAACATTTTACATGCCAGTGGAGTAGTTCATACAGGTGATGGCTCCACGCCGTCGTTGACAATTGTTTGGAAAGTTCGAGCTTACTAAATCGAGAGAGACAGAGAGACTTCAGATTGAAGGCCTGAATAGGACACTTCCATCTGTCAAGGGCCACCCCAGTCGCAAGAACTATAGCCCAACAACAAGACGGAGGATAAGGAGAGGGTGGGAGGAAGGAATCCACCAAACTCTTACCTCGGTAGTGCCGCTTCTCTAAAGGGGCTGTCACACTGGATCGATCGAGGGACAGCGTCCGACTGACTGGTATAATGAACGTATAGACAGCAGTGGTACCAGTCACATAGCATCGATCGCCAGCGATCAACAACGAAGGTGAGAGATCATCTGGTCTGTGAAATCAAACCTGTCCGTTTTTCAATCGCCAGTCGATGGCAAACTTCGTACCCACCTGAATTTCAGAATTGATGCTGGAAGATTTCACTTACACAATAATGTCGTTTTAAACTTATATTTGAATGAAATATAATTGCACGAATCATTTAAGGCATTTAAAACGATATCTTCTTATGTAATTTAATTTTAAAAACACAAAAATAGATCGAGTTGTAAGCACCTAGCGGTGGGCGATCGAACTACAACAAACAACAAACCTCTTCGCTCGGCCGACTGATGGAAGCTTGAAGTAAACAGATGTAGCCTGATATAGTAGGCATAATATTAAACCTTACATCCCAACACATGTAGTATGATAATGTGCAGGAAATAGGCATTCGTATTCATAATAAGGTAATATACTTTACCTCTAATATACAGTGATGAGTAGACCTAGTAAAATCATATAGGTACATAACCTATAATATTTTCGTTGATCGATGACGCTCGATGCAGTGTGACAAGGAACAGAAATTTAGTCGAGAGCGCAAGATGGCAGTCGGTTGGTCTTGATCGATCGAAGCTCAGTGTGACAGGCCGCTTAGGTTCCTTCCCGCCAGGGACGGTGCTAGAGCCGAAGGTAGCTCAAGCGGGGAAGTCACGCTGAATTCACACATCAGCGCCGTACTGACTTCCACCGCCTCCCTCACTCTTCGCCTAGACCCTTCAACTCCTGATCGAGCGCGCACATTCTCCCAACGGCCATCAACCCAACAACTCTCTCGTTCATTATTCTACAACTTCGTGAGTATTGAATGCTCTGGTGTTTGCAGTGTTCCGTTAGGGAGCTGAAACTTGGACAGTACATGGAAAGGATCGCAAAAGAATTGATGCCATTGAGATGTGGACATATAGGACATATAGGAGGATACTAGGATATCATAGATGGACAAACGTAGTGTTTGTCCAATTCTTTGGGCATATAGTCCGGCGACAGGAAGAACTCGTGGAAAAAATTATTATCCCAGGCAAAGTTGAAGGGCAAAGGTTGCGTGAAAGACCAGGAAGAATAATACAACATTGGATCAGCTACTCCGAGAGCGAAGGAGACAGACTGTCAATGTGATGAGTCAGCAACTTTAAACTATGAAAGATGGAATACCGATGAGTAGTACTTTGAGGGTCTCTGTGTAAAATTCTGTGATGTTGGTCAAACACTGCAAATTTGTATAGAGATCACATAATATAGGGTTGATAATTTAATAGGAGGTTGTTTTTCTCGTAAAATCTTCGATCAATTCTATAGGATACATGTGTAAAATTTTGTAGACTTGTAAATGAGTTTAGATTTCGACATAAAAAAAAGTACGTGGAACGCCACGCGACAGAAGTAAAACTTGTTTTAATTTTTATTTTTTCAATTTTGCATTATTGGACTATTTAATATTGGGTTTTTGGACTTTTTGAATTTTGTATTTGAACTTTCAATTGTGGATCTTTGAATTTTTAATTTTGGATTTCTTGAATTTTCGATCTTTTAATTTTTTATTTTTTAAATATAGGAATTTTTAATTTTGGACTTTTTAGTTTTAGATCTTTGATTTTTTAATTTTGGAATTTTGGATTTTTTACATTTTGTATCTTTAATTTTTTTATTGTTTTGATTTTTTAAGCGCGGTAATGAACCTCCGGGTTCCATAAAATAGATAATATACCTTTACATTGCTTAGTAATTGTCTATTGCCATTGAGCAAGTAGGTATTATTATTGTTATTATTATTATTACTACTACTACTACTACTACTACTACTACTACTACTACTACTATTCCCATTTGCAGGTCCTCGTAATAGGTCTGAAAAATTTCCTTTGATAACTCCTAATCATTAAGTTGATTGTTTTCTGTGCAGTTCGCTCCGAAACACGCTAGTAATTTCGTGACGGTTTTCAGTGACACTAATTTCGTGACGGTGTTTGAGCGTGACACAAGTTCCCGATTTACCCCGTACCGCTAAAGAAGTTTTACTTCAAAAATTAAAATTATGGTAAATATTGCCTGTATGTCAAGTTTTAGTAAAATTGCTGAATATTCTGGAATATCCAGACGCAGATGCATAAGCTTAAATGCGTTGAGTTATAATCATATATTTTCGGAAATTGAAGGTAAATTTCGGAATCCGTCAAAATACTCACTATATAAATGACATATCGCAACAATTTATTTTCGTCAAAAGAAACTGGAGTTTTCTGGATTAAGTGATTGTCGCTAGCTTTGGACAATGGTGCCGAAGCACGAGTCACTGCCCCTCAGATAATCTACATCTTCCAGCGAGATGATGAGTGTTGAGGCATTAAGTGAATGTAAGGTGATACAGAATGGAGCCTGAAGTTAAATCGGAGTACATCAAGATTGAAATCAAGGAAGAGATTTCTCAAATACAACCAAAGCGTGAACCTGTGCGTAGTGAATTTGACACGATACAGTCAAACGAAATCAAAAGTGAGAATATAGACCACAGTGATTCCACAGCATGCAGCACAATTCCCAACTTAGAGCAAGTTCCACGAGTTTTTCAAGAGATTAAACATGAGAAAACAGACCACGAAGATTCCACAGCATGGAGCACCATTCACAAGATAGAGCAAGTTTCTGGAATTTCTGAAAGGAATAAGGAAGAAGAGGATCAGCTAATGCAATCACACTCACCTGCTGGGAACAGTGAACAGCTAACTCGTACTCCAGGCAAACATTTCTCGTGTGATGTATGTAGCAAGAAATTTACCAGAAGATGGACTCTCAAAATACATACGCTCATTCACACTGGAGAAAAACCATTTACGTGTAATATATGTAGCAAGACATTCTCTCAAAGAGGGCATCTCAAAACACATACGCTCATTCACAGTGGAGAAAAGCCATTTAAGTGTGATATATGTAGCAAGACGTTTTTTCTAAGGAGGAGTCTCAAAACACATACGCTCATTCATACTGGAGAAAAGCCATTTAAGTGTGATATATGTAGCGAGACGTTTTCTCTAAGGAGGAGTCTCAAAACACATACGCTCATTCATAGTGGAGAAAAGCCACTTAAGTGTGATATATGTAGCAAGACGTTTTCTCTAAGAGAGTGTCTCAAATCACATCTTCTCTCTCACACTGGACAAAAGCCATTCTCGTGTGATATATGTAGCAAGAAATTTTCCCGAAGAGAGGGTTTTAAAAAACACATGCTCATTCACACTGGAGAAAAGCCATTTACGTGTGACGTATGTTGCAAGATGTTTTCTCAAAGAAGGCATATCAAAAGTCATATTCTCTCTCACACTGGAAATAAACCATTTACGTGTAATATATGTACCGAGAAGTTTTCCGAAAGAGGGCATCTCGAAAGTCATATTCCCTCTCACACTGGACAAAAGCCATTTACATGTAATATATGTAGCAAGAAGTTTTCCCATAGAGGGACTCTCAAAATACATATTCTCTCTCACACTGGAAATAAGACATTTACGTGTAATATATGTAGCAATAAATTTTCCCGAAGAGTGTATCTCAAAGTACACATGCTCATTCACACTGGAGAAAAGGCATTTTCGTGTGATATATGTAGCAAGAAGTTTTCACGAAGAGGGGATCTCAAAAGTCATGTTTTCTCTCACACTGGACATAAGCCATTTTCGTGTGATATATGTAGCAAGAAGTTTTCACGAAAAGTCTGTCTCAAACAACACATGCTTACTCACACTGGACAAAAGCCATTTACGTGTAATATATGTAGCAAGAAGTTTTCCCGAAGAGGGAATCTCAAAAGTCATGAGAGGACTCATGAGGGGAACAACCTTTCCTAATGTAATGTGAGCACCGAGTCTTTATCTTGTGTGAGGCTGTTACAACTGAATGCACACACTGGCAAGGTAGTCTCGTAGTATGACAAGTGAGAGAATAGGAAGATCTATTTGTAGAAATTCCTCTCAGTGACTTTGAAGTCAGTACTGAATTAGTGTGCGGTCTGCTGATGCTAATGAGGGGTGGTTTCACGTAAATTCTTCACCTGATTTTACTGGGAAAATTTGTAAAATTTTTTACACATTGTTAAAAGAATCTTGATTGTGTATAGAGAAATATTACTGGGTTGTAACTACCCACACAGAAGGAGTGTTAGGATTGATTTAACATGACAGAGTATTTATTCAACCAATGAGAAACATGTATTTAAAGTTTTAATAAAATTTCTCCAGCCGTTTGACGTGATACACACATATGTTGAGTTTTATATACTTTAATAGATAGTAAAGCCAAAGTGTACAATAAAGTATATAGCCTACGTACTGAAAATGGAAAATCATTCGTATTAGAATTTTGAGTCTGTTGCTGAGTAGACGTGCTATACACTTGAAAATTCTTTTTGAAAATAATCGTACCTACTTTAAGAATGTAGCTAATAATAAGTGCTAGTTGATATTAAGTGTTGTATTTTACATGCAAACAGAAGCTTCTTTTCGATATTTCGATCCATGGGCAGTTCATTCAATGAACAGTTCATGGCAGAGAAACAAGATATATATTATATGCTATTGATTATGCTTAAATCTACACTAAACTTTATTGTGAGTGGCCTATATTTCCTTACTTATTATGTGCCAGTATTAATGGTTTCACTGTGCTGTATTATTATAACCTGTACTGCAGGGTTAAAGATACGGTATAACCTACATGTTCAGTGCATCATATTCAAACATCAGGGCCGGGCGCCGCGACCAGGGGGGCGCCGTGGCAACGGCAAAAATAAAACAACAAAATTTGAAAAAATAAGTACGATGTACATAACATTTTTTTTTAAGGTTAGGTGTAACTTAATTTTGAATATTACGTTGTATGTTTCTATTGAACAAATAAATATTTGACACCAATAACTTTAGGCCTATATTTGCTAAGTTATCCCATAATAAATATTTGCTTATAAAGACATATTTACGATCAACTACGTCACAGAAGAGACTGAATTCTCTGGCCTTCTTCTCCATTGAAAACGATGAAGCAGAAAAAATAGACTTGATGGAAATTCTAACGACATTTGCTCGTGCAAAAACCAGGCGAATGCCATTTAATGTTCAGTACCTCATCTTAATTTGATAAGCGCGGTTCCCTTTTCTATATTCTATTCAATGTATGTCACGAGGTTCCCCACACTATTAATTTGTAGTCCATTAATAACGCCTATAGTATTTTTTATGATTGTTAAGATTTTCTTACGTTACTAAACTTGTATTAATTTGATTTTCAAAACAATCTTATTAAAAAATTTAAATAATTTTATTTCTGGTATTTCTGGTAGGCCTAATTGTAAGGTAATCCGATTAGGTGTCTCTTTTGGGCGCAAAAACACAGACAGCGACGCAACCCGACGTGCAACTTTGCTGGACGCGATGCGGCTTGGAATATATCCAGTCCACGTCGCCCCAAGTCGCGTCGCTCATTGTGTGTTTAACCCCATTATGTTTAAACATATTTAATAGTGTCGCGTCACGTTGCTCGCTGTGTGTTTGTGTTTGGATCCCTACAGATAGGTGGAATGTCGGGAGGGTGCACGTGGGATTGACGAAATCTAGCCCCGGGCGCCAACAAACCACGCGACGGCCCTGACAAACATCATTAATTGCCAGTGCATTCTGTGAAATCAGCATATATTTTAAGCTTTTGTTACATCATTATAAACGAATGAAATAAGGTGAAGCTTTTTCCTTACCTATATTTCAGGGTATCAGTTCTTCTGGCTTTTGTAACAAAAGGAGAAAAATTAAAATCTTGATAAAAACTCCACCTTAACCCTTAACATAAAACATATCTGCGTCCAGTCACAATCACCTTTCATAAGATAAAACATATCTTACAAATCAGCATTTGTGAATGAGGAAACCATGAAAAACTCAAGTCAATTTGAGCAGCCATGGGGTTTGATTTGAACCCAGGACACAAATAACATTTTGTTATTGATTGTTAAATTTGAACATAACGAAAGCAGCTAATTTCTTGAAAAAGTACCGGTAACAGTTTGTATTTAAGCCGTATTGTTGGCAGCCTGGAGAATCAGCTGATTATTTCTCTCCAAAAGTTGTTGTTCAGTACCGTATATTACTAGTCTTATGAAGTATTATTATTTACTAATTATAAATTTTATTACTCATATTTCCAACATACTGAACCATAACAAAAAAAGTTAAAAAGTTTATTTTATAATTTAACAATAATTTGAACAATAGTAATATTTAATATTTCCTAATAAGATGGGTTATGTAACTCATATCACTTACTAAAATTTTAGCATATTAATTTATTTCCATTTAATGAGCATTACGGTCCAGACACCAAAAATGAGGACAAATATCCAGTGATGACCCAAACTTTAAACTTACCATTAATTTGAAGAATTTCTAGATGAATAATGAGCTTAAAAGACAGACTGTGATAAACTGGATTTTGGAAAAAATGTTACAGTCAAAGAACTGGTTTTAAAATTAATCATCAACTCCTTTACCGAACGTTAAGAGACGCATAGGCAGTCATCCTATTTTGAAATGGAACAAAACTAAAGTGGAAATGAATGAATTTGTATAATAATATGTTGATACATTTTTCTGAGAATTACTCACTCATTGCACAGGATGAGCTAATTCAATCAGCTCACTGGGCCTATTAACCCTTTATCTGCCATACGAAATGAAAATTTATGCCCACTGCATAGGCAATGTTGCTCTCAGGCAATATGGTATATCACAAGTCTAATGGTTATAACCAGGGCCCGGATTCTGATGACCTAAAATTGTTTGAAAAATGACCTATAAAATGACCCTAGATTTTAAAGAAAACGACTTAATAATTATAAAAAAGACCTTAAAACTGATATTTTATTTATAAAAAATTATTATTGTACACACAAAGTTATAGACTATTTTGTACATAATTTTAAAAAGTTTAAATAACTGCAATGTTGTGAATGTTCATTTCTCACTGAGGCACTTGCGAGTCAAGATTCGGCATTTCCTTTTGTGGTCTGCCGGATTATAAAGTTGTTTATTGAGGGTAAACAGTAGTTTGCACTCTCAAATCCAAGCAGGTGGCAGATTCTGGTGCCAAGTCATCTAGTAACAACAGTAATGTAACACAAAATTTTGGCGTATTCTCATTTCCGACTAAGACATGACAACACTTAACGCCGAATTTTTCCTTCTTGCATTAAACAAACAACACTTCAAAGACAGCACCGCTAGCGACGAAAAAAGTTAATACACTCAATGTAAATACATGAAAATTACTAAATAAGGAGCAAAGTACACGAAAATGACAAAATAATGACCTAAAATTGAAATAAATGCCCTAAAAATATAAAATTGCATAAAATGACAAAAAATTACCTAATAAAAATGTATTTCTCTAATCTAGAAGCCATGATGAGGATTTATCTATAAGTTGGCAATGTCTATGTAGCATTAATAAAAAGATGACATGTCATTAGAATCTGGGCCCTGGTTATAACCCAACAATTATACTTTCTATTCGACAATGGTGCTTACAGGCAACAGCTACAATATCCCAGGTAACATCTACCAACAATTTAGTTCATATTCTAACAGTTAGGTGGCTGTAGGAAGTGTTTTTGTGGTCCGAATTCAAAAGAGGCTTGCCAGGTTCAGGGAGGTATTTATATGTGTTGCCTGAGAGCAACACTGCCAGATAAAGTGTTAACAAGCAACACTGTTCACAGCTGTTGCCTGGCTCGTCTACTTATTCACGTAAATGCGTAACTCCTCCACTGAGTAATAGTTATGCAATAAAAATATTTTTTCAGCTGTAATTTGCTGTCTGGACATTCCTTATGACAATCATATGAGAACTGGAAGTAGAATTTACTAATATAGGCCTACTAACATAGTTAATATAAAAGTATTTTCTAATGGTTCAGCAGCACAATTAAAAAGAAAGTTTTACCTTTTTCAAACTTCTATTCTTCAGAAACAAGTTTCTGTAGATATTGGGTGGTATAAATAAAATCAAACTCACTAATTCCTAGCAGCTGCTTGGTTTGGTATAAATAAAAAGCGACTTCCTCAGTCTCCTGCCTAGCAGTTGCTCAACGACCTTGACGGCTGAGCCACTGCTTAGGATTTGGTATAAATAAAACTAAGCCGCGGCTCTCTGCTGCGAGGAGCAGCTTGCTTTTTTCTGAGGTACCTCATTTGCAGAATCAGCTTGCTCAAGTGAAGTTGTTAATCGTGTTGGCGGGGTTCATGGGGGTGATTTTCGAACGAATATGAGTAATTTATATGGGGCGTATGGACTATGATTTGCACAGATGTCAAGAACCGGTTGTACAATTGTAAAACACTAGGATGTGCCCGCGGCTTCGCCCACGATAATTAATTGAAAAAATGAGAAATTAATAGCATAATAATTATTAAAGCATTATATTTATTAACACTTGCACGCGAATCATTCTTAAACTAAACCACGGCATAAGAGAAGATTAAGTCGCCCCCTTACGCTCCAAACAATGCGTTGCTGTTCGCTTGTTATCTCGGCACACCCGATCGTCCCTTCTCTCCAAACTCCCGATCGTACCAAATACAAGCTACCAACCCATACACCAAAATGACAACCCTCTAGCTTTCTTGGCAATCCCGACCAGACCACAATCACCTCTTCACATAATCTAAATAATGCATAACACTATCCACTTAGTTAAGTGCGCGAGCGGAGGCGGCAGCCGAAGCGAAGCGCCCTTGCATTTTCGAATAATGTACGATACACTGTTTGTCGGTTTCGAAAATGTGGCATATTATATCTTCCACACGTTAGTAAGCCTGTCAACTTTTGTTCATCTTTTGTTTACCGGTATGACGTCACACTACCAACGTCCAATCACGAGTTTCTATGTAATATGAGGACAGAAGAAGTGGTATAAAAGAAAGTGCATCGCGAGGGAGCGGTGGGTGGGAACATTCATCCAAGGTGCGACTTAATATTATTTTTTCCCATTAATGAAACAGCTAAAATTCCGGCTTTAGAGTACATTCCACGATTAGAAATTGCCACCTGGGAAAACGATCTCAGATTCGATTATGCAGTTCCAAAGATAACTGTGAACCACTGCCTTCTAAACTGTATAGGCTAATTCTCGTGCGTAATTCTCGAGACGGCGGTGGATAATACGTATCGTTTTTCAACTGTTTGTTGACAGATGAATGAGATGTGAATTTTATTTGATAAATGGAGTGTAATTTTCAGAAATTATATAATTTTCAAGAGAAGGAGTGATTGATTTGGATTATTATTATCAGCGATATTTCAAGAGTTAAATCATCAATATTTTACTGCTGGTGCCCCCGGCTTCGCCCGCCATTATTCATTGACTCCAGGATTTTTAAGAAATTTACACTGGTAAATAATTAAAAATGTTTGTGGTTCAGAGCTATGAAAATTGTAAGTAAAAATAAAATTAGAATATTTGTTCATTGTGTTCATTTCACTTAGGCCTTATATAATAAAGAAACGGTTTTCCTAATCTTGTTGTCGTCATTAAAGTTTAGACTGCGAGAGACGAACATCGCAGAGTAAACCCGATGTCTCACGAAGCGGGCGAGCAAGCACGCTATTTAGGGCCGATGAATTGTATAAGAGTAGATGTGTAACTTACCTTTGTTATTTTTCTTTATAATAATAATAAAAATAAAAATCACAAAAATAGTAGGCCTACATAATTATAGGTCTAACACATTCTCAGATTTTACTGGTATCAATATGAACTAAAATATTTCAAACGTGATTAATTCTTTTAACACTATTTCAAACTGTAATACTCTAAACCAAATAACTTCAAATCTATTATAGGTCTACAGCAAGCAGATTCCGAACGAGCGTATTTTATGAATTAATTATGGAAACTAATGTATCTTCAGTGGTACAGTCTGCAAAATATTAAAAATGCTAAGATCATAAAATATCCTAATTATTTACCTAATAGCTACTAGGTAGAGTTCAGATTTTAGGGCAATTTCCTATTCTGTTAAGTATCATTTAAAACTTTAAACTATAATACGTTTTTATGACGGTACAAGTAGGCCTAAGCAAAATATCCAAATGTGCTTATTAGTGTAAAATGTTAACTTTTGTTTATTAAAAATAAGTAAAATTGTATGTCTACTGTTCTAGTTAAATGCTTAATATATTAATTTACAAGCCTAAACATAACTTTTAGCGCCCTAAAATCAAGGTTTGCTAATAAAACATGAATACTAGAGAATATTGTAGAAGAAAAATTAGAATATTTGTTCATTGTGTTCATTTCACTTAGGCCTTATGTAATAACAAAACAGTTTTCCTAATTTTGTAGTCTTCGTGAAAGTTTAGACTGCAAGAGACGAACATCGCCGAGTATACCCGACAGTGGCGGGGTATTTTTCCTTTACAATACGTATTTTTAAAGTTTATTTCCCATATCACGAATGTTGGTTTTTACTATAAATGCATTTATGTAATTTTGTATTGCCCGCCACGAGTGATGTTAAAGGAGGAGGCGCCAGAGAGCTCTCGAGTCTTGCAAAGAAGCACGAAGCAGCCTTGATTCACTTCCCCTGTTCCATGGGTAGTCTGGTCCACTAAAAATTATGCTGGCTGATGCTACAAGCAGCATTTTTCTCGCTTATCCCACGTCCATGCTGAATGGATCAGACTACCCACGAAGGTGTCGTCCTTCGGCTTCATGATGCGCGCGCCGCGCGGTTACCACAGAAAGCTGCTTACAATGACAGTGTGTGGCGGGTTTCATACCTACTCCTCTTCTGCTAACAGCTCCATTAATAGCAAAGCACCAATTTCACTTCCTCTACCCGTACCAAAGGTAATAAATGTTCGAAATCAATGTTTTAACATAAATACCTGTTTTGAATTCTCCTCTGTCCTATAATATTTTCAGGAACGTGTCTGTGTGGCTTGAGAACTAAACATCGTGTATAAATAAAACGTATTTGGATTAGATATCTTCTGGGGAGATTGACGACTTTTTCTTACTTTAATACGGTATCCTTATACTTTGAAGGGTAGTTATAAGCCAGCTATCGTTTGTACAAACTCAAGCTTTTAAGTCTTACATCTTTGGGCGAGGCTAGAACAGACTTTCATTCTTCACGATTTTATAAAAAAAAACTAACAATTTTGTTTAAATTTTCCACACGATTTGCATAGACGCTAAAGTACTAGAATTTTTATTTTTAACAATTTTCAATTAATTATGTAAAAGGTGTTTATAAACAACCATATACTTCATTGAAGTATGAACGGTAGAGGAGCTTGGATTCTTCCTCATAAAATTAAATATCATTAACGGAAAAAAAATCATAGGCGTTCGATTCTATTAGCACAAAAGTGAGGCATAGGGATGAGACTAGAAGTAAATTTATTTAATGCGTGTCACCATATACCAAGACTACTGTGTACTGTGATGAAAGCCCACTGTCACGTGTCACAACACTGAACCATCTTCGGAGATCGTCACTGATAGGACGCCATAGGACGACAACGTTGAATCACGACGTTTCATTCCTACAATGGATATTTTTTCATAGGCAATCATACGACATGTGACATATTAATCACTGCATATTAATGCCTTGAAGTATCCAGTAACGAGCTGAAGTTTATCAGATAAAATTGCATCTTTCCGACCCTTGCAAGCATATTAACTTATAAGATAAACAACAGTCATTGGTCGATATCCGAGGCATTGCTAAAGATTATTAGTCAATTTCAAGTCCGCATCGCATGAATGGAATATTCTGAGTAATCTGATTAGGAGAATAATAATTACGATAAACATCAATAGATTCGCGGCGGAAAAGCAGGATCGAATTTATCTAATGAAACTCATAATCCCGATTGGGATTTATTAAGAGTATTCCATGAATAAAATGTATCAGATTTTATAAATAATAACTATATTTTTACCCGCATTGTTTAAAATCAAATCACCATTGTGCCAGCTGTCAGATCACGACGTAGGCCTACTAAAAGAAGGATCAAAAATGTTGCCAGACAAGTATCTTGTTTAGCGAATATTTCAATTCAGAAAGAACCTTTACTGCAGCTAGAAGAAATGCAGCCGTCCTATGATGATATCGCCGACAAGTTTGCAGCCTTAAAGGATTATCGAAGGATTGATTTGCTATACAAGACATAGGTGAGTTCGGTTATTAACGTAAGCATGTGGCATTTTTTTCCTCTTCACCTAATTTTCCGGCCACGAGCCGCTACTGATACCCGATGTCTCACGAAGTGAGGGAGCGAGTGAGCATGCTATTGAGGATCGTTGAATTGTGTAAGGATAGATAATTACTACGCATGGCATTCTCTTCGTGTAAAATGGTTGTAAAAATGAAGAGAATGTCATTAACACATCGCATCCCCAAAAGATACACAACCCAAACAAAATCTGATGTGTACTCACGTAACTTTCTTCATTATAAGTATGGACAATACACCTTCTTCACTTCACATTCTGAAATATAATAAAAGGCCGTATTGCAGAAAGCTCATATTCGGTTGTTTCAACCTGATGCAAAGCTTTATGTTCGCATAGACAGTTAACAAGAAGATATTAACGAGTATAAAAAATTACTCTAATTTTGCAATGTTGGCTGCCCACTTCAGAGGCGTTTTCTTTTTGAATTCATTAATTTCCGTTTGTAACCGCCCCAATCCTATCAGAGCTGTAAGTTACATGTAATTTTTGACGAATTTTTTTTCTTGTTATAGCACACGACTTTCTTGTCCTCACGTACGTGTTGTATAACCGATATAAATAAATAAATGAACGCACATTCAGCAGGTTATTGGGAGGGGGCTGTGGCAAGCTCATTCCAAGATGGCGTCCTTGAGCATTCACACAGCCGTCGTAAACGCCTACAATTTACATCTGTTGTAACGGTTGAAGAAAGTTCACTTAGTTATTATGCATCATGAAAATCTGATCAAATTAATTTTTTTTCATATACAGATCTGCTTCAGAAACATGTTTTTAAATTCCTCTGTACGAAAAAACTACAAAAACGTACGGTTTGAACCGAACTATTTTATTAAGAGCAAGAGTATGCATACAAAGCAGCAAAAGTTACAGTTCGTCCACTAGCCAATGAGGCGCTCCCTTGTCACGTGGCTTTGTTTACATCTACTTTGAACTTAAAGTGAAATTAGTATAGCTCCGATTGGCTCTTGATGAGGTCATAAATATGTCATTATTTTTCCGTTGCTTGACGCAAGATTTAAGCCTTTATTGAATTAAGTAATTTCAGTAATATTCATATTGTATTGATGCAAATAATAAGAGATTCGCATAGAAGAAAGGATATAGTGCTTTCTTCTGTAATTTAGTTTGATCACGACTCTTGACCCGAGGTTTGGGTGTGGCAAGGATGGTTATATAAACCTGGCCGAAACAGGCCTCACTCTCTCTTTACTCTTTACCTACTCTCCATGAAGTTGTTATAAGTGCATCGGCGTCGCTAGACAACGAAGTTACGATGTTGAGGATGACCGTGGAAAACTCCATAGAACGTAACTTCAAGAAAACATACATTCACTCACTGACATTAGAGAACTTAGAATAAACATGTAAATTATTTTCCAATGGTTTTCTTTCGAGAGCAATTTATAGTTTTTATTTAGGTAAATAGTTAAAAGAGTACAACCATCATTTTAGGTGTTAGAAATAATGTTTATTTCAGAAGTATATTAAGGTAAGTAAAGAAGAAGTTAACGAATGCAGAGCCGACCGCTAGAATTTCCTGACATGTGCCGCCTCTCAGGCCAGGGCACAACAAAACTATCTACCTCACAATACCTCAGAAAGCACTTAATATTATTAATCACAACTACGATAATAAAAAAAAAGTAATTCCCCATCGAAAAATATTTCCGATTAGAACAAAATAGAAGTATCCACAAGGGAATTAATGACTAGTAATACGGGTATAAACCACCCGAAGCTAGCACACTCTAAAGCAATCAGAAAATTATATCAAAATTGCTCTATGCCAAAATCTAATTAGTTAACAAGGGAAGAGAAATTAATGTTTATAGGAAACTAGCATGTGCCCGCGGCTTCGCCCGCGATAATTATTTCAAAAATTAAAAATTAAGAGCATAATAGTTAAATCATTATATTTATTAACACCTAAATCACGTGGACTACATACCACGATTAGGTAGCGTCGCCTGGTAAAAGAGACCTCAGATTCGAGTTCCTTGGCCCAGAATACCCCTGTACAGTGAGTTTCGTCCAAATCGAACAATGTTTGACCATATTTAGGCCTATATTGATTATCCCTCTTCCGTGTAGGTTGAAAATTTCATATGTCTTCGGGCCTTGATATTCTAAACAAATGAATCGTCCAGGATAGACTTACAAAATCAATCGATCGCCCGCGATAATTATTTCAAAAATTAAAAATTAAGGGCATAATAGTTAAATCATTATATTTATTAACACCTAAATCACGTGGAGTGCATTCCACGATTAGGTAGCGTCCCCTGGTAAAAGCGACCTCAGATTCGAGTTCCTTGGCCCAGAAAACCCCTGTATAGTGAGTTTCGTTCAAATCGAACAATGTTTGACCATATTTTGGGTTGATTATCCTTCTTCCGTGTAGGTTGAAAATGTCATATGTCTGTGGGCATTGACACTCTAAACAAATGAATCGTCTAGGATGGACTAACAAAATCCACTGAAATGAATACTAACAATGACAGTATACAGTTCAATGACAAAATCAAGCGATCGCGTTGCTTTTATTTCCAAGGTATGAGGCACTGCCTTCTAAACTGTATTAATCGTGTAATTCTCGAGACGGCGGTGCTATGAGGTATGATGACAAAAATAGCCAAAGCCATCTGTAAGTGATTTGATATTGAAATTTATTACTGAAACTGATGCTTCTAAAACTCAAAAAAAATGCACGTTTTCTGCCAGTTTTTCACTCATAACTCACGAACGAAAGCGAAAATTAAAATTCCGGCTTCGAGGTGCACATTCCGACCCTTTAGTCCGCCTATGTATAAAATTTCCGATCTCTGCGTTGAGTAGATTTCGCTGGGCATCGTGGACAGACGGAGAACAGACGGAAGACAGACGGTGGACAGACACTTCCTTTTATTAATATAGATTCTATTAGAGAATAATTCTATCAAAAACAACTATAAATTCGTTTAAGAATATGTATAGCCAGGGCCGTCGCGTGGTTTCTTGGCGCCCGGGGCAAGATTTCGTCAGGCGCCCACCCCCGCCAATTCAATCCCTCGTGCACCCTCCCCACATTCCACCTATCTGTAGGGATTCAAACACAAACACACAGCGAGCGACGTGACGCGACACTATCAAATAGCCTACGTATAAACTGGGGTTAACACGCAATGAGCGACGCGACTTGGGCGACGTGTACTGGACAAATTCCAAGCCGCATCGCGTCCAGTCGCTCGTTAGCAAAGTTCCGCGTCAGGTTGCGTCGCTGTCTGTGTTTTTGTGCCCAAAAGAGACACCTAATCGGATTACCTTACAAAAATACCAGAAATATAATTATTTAATTTTTTTTATAAGATTGTATTGAAAATCAAATTAATATAAGTTTAGTAATGTAAGGAAATCTTAATCATAAAAAATACTATAGGCGTTATTAATGGAATATAAATTAATAGTGTGGGAAACCTCGTTACATACATTGAATAGAATATAGAAAAGGGAACCGCGTTTATCAAATTAAGATAAGGTACTAAACATTAAATGCCATTCGCTGGTTTTTGCACGAGCAAATGTCGTTAGAATTTCCATCAAGTCTATTTTTTGTGCTTCATCGTTTTCAATGGACAAGAAGGCCAGAGAATTCAGTCTCTTCTGTGATCGTAAATATGTCTTTATAAGCAAATATTTCTTTTGGGATAACTTAGCAAATATAGGCCTAAAGTTATTGGTGTAAAATATGTATTTGTTCAATAAAAACATACAACGCAATATTCAAAATTCAGTTATACCTAACTTTAAAAAATACGCTATGTACATCCTACTTATTTTTTCAAATTTTGTTTTATTTTTGCCGTTGCCACGGCACGACCCTGGTCGCGGCGCCCGGGGCCATCGCCCCGCTCGCCCCGCCCACGCGACGGCCCTGTGTATAGCTTTAGAATCTCACGAATCTCACGGGAAATTCTATTATAAGAATATGGATTGCTTCATTTGCAGAATCTATTTATGTCAAAGGTTAATTCAGTTTAAAGAGAAATAGCGAATTCTTAATAATTTGAAGGTTTTCTAGAAGAAATCTCACAAGGTTTACATGTAGGCTACTATAAATTTCCAAAGTGATATGAGTTGTTTCAATTATAAAGAGCATTATAATATGTCAGTTATGAAACCCCCGATCAAATTCGGAGGAAAATGCCAAGTTGGTTTATTCCAATTGTTTATTTAAAATATGAAACTAAGTTCTAGAGTAATACAAAATTATTTAATTATTAACACATAATATACGGGAAATATAGGAATTTTTTTTTACTGAGAACTTTCTATAGAAAAATCTCCTAACATATAACAAGTTACTGGAGTGAACTTTCTTAGGGAGATTGTGGATTTCAATGATTATATACATATATCTCTTAAGAAGAGATTGCCAGAAAAACTATGATCACTAGAAAGAAATTTTACACCTTGAACTTTTGGTAACTAGTCCCAATAGAATATTAAATTTTCAAAGCTCTGAATAATAAGGCCTATATACCTATACACAGTAAGTATCAATTATTATACATAGGAATGTTAATGATAATTAAGACCTAATGTAAAACTTATTAACATGAACACAACACAAATACTTCAATAACTTAAAAAATCTGATGTGAAAGTCACATAACTTCCTCTGCCGAAATAAAAGTTAGCAGTATTCACATATCCTTGTACAGAATCGCAAGACACAATTTTACGCTAATTATGCTGTAAATGCCTTATAGCCCCTCATTTGAATGTTGCGACTAAAAACACAAGCTATGGACAAACTAAAAAAAAAAAAAAAGAAAGGAAAAAAAAAAGAAGAAGAAGAAGAAGAAGAAGAAGAAGAAGAAGAAGAAAAGACAAGTGACTGCAAACGTTTATTCAACTTTCCACCATTCAGAATAATTTCCGAAATTTATCGAATATTGCCCTCAGATACTTCTTTACTCTAAGCATGGCCAGCAATACATCTTTCTCACTTCAAGTACTTTTTGAATAAGAGGCCGTGAATGTCCGCATATTGAGTTGTTCACCAGGCAAGACAAGAGTATCTACAAACAGTGGGTAGTTTACAACCACCCTTGAGAGAATTTTTTTTGAAAAAAAAGTTTCAAATAAAAGTTTTAACTTTTTTGTATAAGCACTCCATGTACAAAATTTGAAGGAAATCGTTGGAACCCTTTTTGAGAAAATCGAAAAAAAAAACAAAAATTTTTTCATATAAAGTCCTCTTAAATATAAGAGAAGGTTGTCGCCAATCTTCGTGTGACAACCTCAAAAGGTATTTAACCCAAATACAAACTTTGTTTTCGTACAATTTTCCTTTACAAGAGGCCATAATGCAAAGAGCCCGTATTCACAGTAGGTGGCTTATAACTACCCTTCAGAGAATTTGTTCGAAAAAATGTTTCAAATAAAAGTTTTAGCTCTTGGTATAAGCAATCGATAAGCAAAATTTAAAGAAAATCGTTAGAGCCGTTTTCGAGGAAATCGCGAAAAACGAAAATTTCTTCATGTAAAGCCCCCTTAAAACTAAGAGAAACTTGTCGCCAATCTTCGCCTCACATCTTCAGAAAGTACTTGACTCAAATACAAAATTTTGTTTTCATACGATTTTCCGTTTTGGAGCTAGCCTGTTCAGAGGCATCCACACAGACAGACAGACAGACACACACAGACACGTTTTCAGTATTTTTTTTATCCAGGGGACCTTGAAACTTGTATATATGCTAAAAACTCAACTTCGAATTTTGGGGTCGAAAACAATACTTCCTCTACCTATAGTACCTATGGCACAGGCAGAGGAAGTAAAAACGGCATTTATTCAAGATGCACGCACGTAATGCTATTTTTACTTCCTCTGCCCGTACCATAGGTACTATAGGTAGAGGAAGTATTGTTTTCGACCCTAAAATTCGAAGTTGAGTTTTTAGCATATATACACGTTTCAAGGCCCTCTGAATCCAAAAATAGTATTTTTGGAAACATGTCTGTGTGTGTGTCTGTCTGTGTGGAAGTTTGTGAACAGGCTAGCTCCGAAACGGAGAACCGTATGAAAACAAAATTTCGTATTTGGGTCAGGTACCTTCTGAAGATGTGATTCGAAGATTGGCGACAAATTTCTCTTATTTTTAAGGGGACATGAAGAAATTTTCGTTTTTCGCGATTTTCTCGAAAACGGCTCTAACGATTTTCTTTAAAATTTCCACATGTGTTCCTTTTACTGAGAGCTAAAACTTTTATTTGAAACTTTTTTTCGAAAAAATTATCTGAGGGTAGTTACAAGCCACCCACTGTTCACCCACTGTTTGTAGAAATGTTGTCTTGCGTGATGAACAACTGAATACGCGCTTTTTCACGGCCTCTTATTCTATATAAGAATATGAAGTGAGAAAAATGTATTGTTGGCCAGGTATAGACTAAAGAAGTATCTGAGGGAAATAGGCTATTCGATAAATTTCGGAAATTATTCTTTACGGTGGAAAGTTCAATAAACGCCTGCAGTCACTTGTTCTTTTTTTTTAAGTTTGTTATATAGACTGCGCTTTTAGTCGCATCATTGAAAGAAGAGGTATTTATAGGATAATAATAGCGTAAAATTGTGTCTTCCGATTCTGTAAAAGGATATGTGAATACTGCTAACTTTTATTTGGGCAGAGGAAGTTATGTGACTTTCATATCAGATTTTTTAAATAGATCTGAGCAAGTTCAGATAACTATCACTGATGACAGACTAAGATAACTCACAACATTGAGAGTAAATGACCTAGGGGCGTATTTAGCTACTTAGCATTTTTGAGTACTGTTCGCCACATTATTACACTCTGAATCTAGACTCAAACTGGAACAAGCTGGCTGTGTTTGTTTTTTTTAAACAGGTAATTTATTTTCGCGCACTTTCTCACAGTTTAATATTTTTTATTGCCTTGTCTTTCGCGAGTTTCCGGTTTTGAAAACCACTTAGCGCTATCCTCATTTTCACATAAGTAACAGATCATTGCACATAAATATTAATAAAACACCTGCACTCTTTACGGTTGTAAATGAAACTGGACTATACCAATGCCAAGCTTCTCTCTTCTTTTAAGAATGAATTAGCACTGATGAGCATTGAATTACTGAACTGGCTAATCTTATAACAGTGATAGCGGTGCCTCATAACGAAGATTGCCTTGAAATCAGAATGTCAGAGTTTAATCAAAGCTGGTTAAATTTCATTGGCAACATCAATGGAACTGCTACTTGCTTTTAGCAAAGGAGGTTACTCGTTGGTAGATTGTTGATTAAATTTGAGCGTATTGTTGTCAATATTATTCATTTCTATTTCATTGTGCGTTTCATTAGTTTACTATTTTGAAAAGTTATGAATAAAATGTTTAATATATTTTTTAAAAATGGTAACAGCTTAAAAGCCACCCCTTCAAACCTGCCGCCCTAGGCAGCTGCCTAGTCTTAACTGCGGCACTGAAATGACCTCCAGCAGAGAATGGAATTCACAGCCTAGGATTGCGTATAAAGCATACTGTGATTTTATCGGAAAAATATAATATAAGCAATATATTAACTAGTCAATAGAACATTCCACAACACACAAAGCATAGCCAATAAGTTCTGAATTCCACTGGTCATTACTGCCATGAAAATCATTCGGACAGGTCCCTCTGCATTAACAATCCCGGCAAACATTTGATGAAATGTCATATAATTCTGGGTCAATGCCTCACTACAGAGAATAGAAAAATACACTTCATTAAAGTTTTCAAAATACTTGCACACGCCATTTGGCAGAATACATCATTAATCGCTGCATGGAAAATGGATACTGTCTAAAATGTATATATATAATATATATCCAAGGTGTTTCTCATAAATGAAGTAACGTGGAGAGAGTGACAAGCCATAATGGACATTAAACTTCAGTATCATAATAAATCAATCAGACATTAATAACTGGGTTTTTTAAAATCACGAGGAATGTCCCCAAAACATTTAGGGCTTGTATGATGACCTCCTGATATCCTGACCTCCTGATAGAGAACCTATCTGGAAGTTGGCCAAGAATTGCGTATTAAGGTGTCCTGACAAAATCTGTCTGGGAAGACAACTTCCAGATAAGCTAGCAGGAGGATGGAGTGGCTGACAAAGTACCAACTGCTAGCTAGGGATCTTTGTTGAAACAAGATGGCAGGACGCGGAAGCTTCCTGGCCACCTGATTTTCAGAATTGATGCTGGAAGATTTAATTTACACAAAAATGTCATTTTAGGCTCACATATGAATGAAATAGAATTGCACAAATCGATTAATGCACTTAAAACGATGTGTTATTATGTAATTTAATTTTACAAATACAAATCCGAGCTGTCGCACCTAGCGGAGGACTACTGAACTATAACAAACACACCTCTTTGCTCAATCAGCTAAGGACCATTTTACAAATTTTTACTGCGTTCTTGCCAGTAGCAGTTCAGTGGTGGTATTACAAGGCATCTACCAGTTAAACTATCTGGAAGTCACGTATCAGGAGGAATTGTCAGCAGGTGGTGAAACAGGCCCTTAATTACTTTAAAACTTCGTTAAACAGAATAATATAGTTTGAACCAACGAAATAAGTTGCTCTAATGCTATCGAAAATACATAGCAGAATTAACCCAGAAGGGGTTCTAATGCCATCAAGTAAGTATAATTTACTTCAATATAGTGCCATGACGATTTACACTTACCATGTATGATCCCCAGGAGAATTTCGGATACACATCACTGTAAGAAGCTTATTCAGTCACTGCCAACGAGAAAACATTGCAAGGTATCAGCAAGCCTTAGAAAATGCCTCCAGCGCCACTGCAGGAGAAAAATGAACCATGAATGATTACGTCAGCGGGAGAAACAGCTGAACGCGACGAGAGAAGGTAGCTGTAGCAAGACGAGTTAAGAAACAAGATGCGCAAAAGCACAAGTAGAAGGGAGGTTGGTGCAGCACCCTCTTTTCCTCGCTAGCTATTCCACCATCCCGCAACCTGGCAGCCATGTGCCAACCAAAATGTACAAAGTCTCGCTGTCGGACATATTCACTCGTTGATCAGTTGGTCTGTTGGTACGAGTAGAGAGGAGGAGTGTAAGTAGAGCCAAAGGCATGGTCGATGCACAACCCAAATATTCACATGAAGAGAATGACTCAAGAGAGGAAGAACTGGAAAATTGCATCAAACCAGTTGTAAAACTGATGACTACAGAGAGATTGGATAATTTTCCAACTAGTTTTTCAGTGCTAAAATAGCATAAAATGTGACGCTAAACTTGAGAATACGGTGACAGCAATACCGAGTGGGACCAGGACAAGAGTCTAGCCGGAGCGCTCGAAGTGTAAGGCTTTACATCATCACTCAATACCAGTGCGCATGTCGCAGGCAGCACAGCGCAGAACAGCTGACTTTTGTAAACATAAACATAACCAAATTTTCGTTGCTAGCTAAGTGAAACTTTATCGAGTCGCCTAAAACATTATTATTATTATTATTATTATTATTATTATGAATATTAATATTAGTGATCTATGCTGGGTCTCCAGTGTGTTCTAAGGAGTGTAGATTTTTTGTTTGGATAATTATGTTTAAGCCTTTATATAGTTGATGCTGGTTGTAGTAATCTGGAAGATGATTTTATAATAATAATAATAAAGTAAAGTGCGCCCAATGGGCATTAAGATAAAATCAAACACTGTTATTCACTGCAGAGCTGCACTATTGATGATTTTATACATTCCGTTTTTTATGTGTGCAGTAACGTTAGTGCATGAACACAAACAACCTTGTTTTATTCTGTTGCTACAATCATATAAACTTAACGCCTAGTTAGTTTATCACGAAAGAATTTGTGACTTAGCGTTGACAATGAGCCTGCGGCACCGAAATTGCATGGTGTAGCCTAAAGTATTAATAAAAAATCACAAAAAGAGATATTTTTAGTCATTTCATCATCTCTGTCTTGGGGTAAAACCATAGGTAGTCTGCTATGCTCTAGCTAAAAGTCAAAGTGTTAGTAAAACAAATATTTATATTTTATTTTATGGTTAATACTTCATATATTACATCATTCAGAAAGTAGTGGGAGAATTTTATAGGTTGATTGCAGTACTACCTAAATTTATAAAAACTAAAACTCCTTGGTGCGACATCCCCGAAGGGACAAGGCCTACCACCTGACCGTTGCGTCATCTACCTACCGTATAGGCAGATGGCAGGATTGGGGGGGCTATCAAGTAGTTCCTCAATTTAAATCACGAGCCTGAGTGCACCCCTACCAGACCTCCCTACCTCAGAAAAATCCGAGGAGGTACCGGGGATCGAACCCAGGCCGACAGATCCGTAGTCAGCGACGCTAAACACAAGACCACGCCGGCAGTCACCTAAAATTATAAGTGGATAAAAATCACTCTAAATATTAGCATAAGGTAGCCTCCCTAGTTGGTTTTCCTTAGTCTCTGAGGATGAGTTGTATTATCATTTCCACATACGTCTTTCCTTTCATTCCAAGTTGCTGAATAATTACCATTCCTTCATTTCTCAATGCGTTATAATTTAGTGGGAATTATTTCTAATTAAAATAACCCACTTATGATTTATAAACTATGTTATACATTATAATTTGAAGTAGAAGATACAGTGAAAAAATAGGAAAAGAAATAAACTGCAATAAAATAAGACAGCCTATCTGAAATCTGGCCTGTACATCTCCAGTATCACAGAATCTTCAAATTGTTAATTGTGAAATTAACAATGCAGAAATTCTGATGTATATAGGAATTTGTCCGTACACTACATAATTCTTAAAATAGCGAGTATATACTTCTGTTCTCTTTTAGGCCTACACAAGTGTTATTGTAACATCTTCATAACTAAAGAGGCACAAACATTTGTTTTCTTTATTCAACTTAATGGATTGTGAAACACTTTTAAAAATCTTGAGATCTTCAAAGAAAGGAGACAATCATAAATTGGTTGTGCTTAAACAGTTAAAATTAAAGAAAAACTTCCATGATAATAGGAATTAAATAAATTAAATGTTCCCACTCTTTGAGTTTACAATTATTAATCAGAAAAGTGAAAGTTAAGCGCAAGAACGATATATGTGATATCTGCGCTCTGGTGATGAAATTGGCGTGAAGGCTTACACTTTTGGGGCTCTGCCTAGACGCTATTTGGGACCAAGTCTACAATGTCGCCAATATTACAAACATGATTTATGTATAGCGTAGAGCTTTATCACTGGTACTCACTACTAAATTGCGGTATTTTGTTACCTGTTGGAGCGCTTTCAACCGCATGGAGCGGCCATCTTCAGCAACTCAGCAACAATTTAGTAACTTCAGCAACTGCGGTTGAAAGCGCTCCAACAGGTAACAAAATACCGCAATTTAGTAGTGAGTACCAGTGATAAAGCTCTACGCTATACATAAATCATTAAGATTATCGCTACAGAATGGACAAAACTCAAGAATTACAAACATGATTACATGCCGATTAAATTCGGCAGATAAACGACTGTTGTAGCAATGTTATATGAAAGATGTGGAGGTAAAAATGCTTCTGCATTAATAATTCTAGGTCCGTGACAGGTTATGTTAGGTTAAGAACAGTCATGTTAGTTTAGCAGCAGTATTCTGCATAGTGTGGGGTTCGTGCCATGTAACGATGTTTTACAAAAGGTGTGGAAGGGCAATAAGGCTTGTAGAAGTAGTGACAGCCAAATTCTAGGTCAGTGTCAGGTTATGTTATGTTAGGAACATTTCTATTAGTTTATGAGCAATATACTGAATGGCAAGGGGTTTATTATGTCACATCGAATCTTTTCTGTGACGGGAAATTTGACCCTTGCACCGATCGTTTCTCTTTTGTTCCCCGCGGCTCAGAGGGTTACGGTCACTAATGGCAGAGCATGGCTGGCTACGCTATTCTAAAGGAGTTCCAAATGTGATTTTCATTAGTTCAATATTACTTCCTCTGCCCGTACCATAGGTACTATAGGTAGAGGAAGTATTGTTTTCGACCCCAAAATTCGAAGTTGAGATTTTAGCATATATACACGTTTCAAGGCCCCCCTGAATCCAAAAATACTATTTTTGGAAACATGTCTGTGTGTCTGTCTGTCTGTGAACACTCTAGCTCCAAAACGGAAAATCGTATGAAAACAAAATTTCGTATTTGGGTCAGGTACCTTCTGAAGATGTGAGGATAAGATTGGCGACTATTTTCTCTTATTTTTAAGGGGACCTTACATGAAGAAATTTTCGTTTTTCGCGATTTTCTCGAAAACGGCTCTAACGATTTTCTTTAAATTTTGCACAAGTGTAGCTTATAGTGAGAGCTAAAACTTTTATTTGAAACTTTTTTTCGAAAAAATTATATGAAGGCAATTACAAGCCACCTACTGTTCACCCACTGTTTGTAAAAAGTTTGTGTTGTGTGGTTAACAACTGAATACACACTCTTTCACGGCCTCTTATTCTATATAAGAATGAAGTGAGAAAGACATATTAGAGGGAAATATTCGATAAAGTTCGGATATTATTCTTAACGACGGAAGTTTCAATAAATGTCTGCAGTCACTTGTTTTTGTTTGCTATATAGTCTGCACTTTTATTAGTCGCATCATTTTCATAGAAGAGGTTATAAGATATTTATTGTATAATTAGCGTTAAATTGTGTCTTGCGTTTCTGTACAAGGATATGTGAATACTCCTAACTTTTATTTGGGCAGAGGAAGTTATGTGACTTTCACATCAGATTTTTTAAAAATGTACTGGGATGGACCCCAACAACCCCTTTCTTGGGGGGTTATCCATACTCCCAAACCCTCCGGCACTTTTTCAACCCACCCTAAAATTATTTTCTGGCTACATCATTGTTGCACTAATCATATTAACTTATTAATATAACATTACAAAGTGGGTTGCCCCGATAGAAAATATCATATGGGTGCCGTTGCTGGAACTTATTAAGGCGCCACTGGGTTTTTTACTAATATTGAGTATGCCTGGTGGTAAACTGGGACAGAGTTGAAGAATTTACCGCCATCCTTGTCATTAAAAATAACTATCCTTTGTATTTTATGTTTTACAATAATGTTTCATGATACAGATCAAGATTGTAGTGTTCCACACGGTAATTATGCATTACATAAACATCACACTAGAATGCTTAGCGTGCAAAGTGAGTGCGCACATGTCTGTTGAGACTCCCTCTTTCTGAAAATTTTTTTGAACATAACTCACAAGAGAATGGTTTCTCTCCAGTGTGCGTGACCATATGTGATTTGAGATTACCTCTTTGGGCAAATGTCTTATTACATACATTGCAAGAGAATGGTTTCTGCCCTGAGTGAGTGACCATATGTCTGTTAAGATGTCCTCTTACTAAAAATTTCCTTGTACATATATCACAGGAGAATGGTTTGTGTCCACTGTGAGTGAGTAGATGTGTTTTGAGATGACCCCTTTGGGCAAATACCTTATTACAGACTTTGCAAGAGAATGGTTTCTGCCCGCTGTGAGTGGCCATATGTCTATTAAGATGCCCTCTTGCTAAAAAATTTCTTGTACATACATCACAGGAGAATGGTTTGTGTCCAGTATGTGTGAGCAAATGTATATTGAGATTCCCTCTTTCTGAAAACTTTTTGGTACATATATTACAGGAGAATGGTTTGTGCCCAGTGTGAGTGAGCAGATGTGTTTTGAGATTACCTCTTCTTGAAAATTTCTTGCTGCATATATTACAAGAAAATGGCTGGTGTCCAGTGTGATTGAACAGATGTGTTTTGAGACTCCCTTTATCTGAAAACTTCTTTTCACATATATCACACGTGAAGGGTTTGTTTCCAGTGTGAGTGAGCAGATGTCTTTTGAGATTCTCTTTATCTGAAAATTTTTTGGTACATATATCACATGAAAATGGCTTGTATCCAGTGTGAGTATAAAGATGTCTATCGAGATGTACTCTTCGGGTAAATTTCTTTTCACAAATATCACAAGAGAAATGTCTGTTTCCAGCAGGATTTAGCTGTTTACTGTTTCCAGCAAAGGATGTGCTTGTACAATCGCGTGGTTCCATTAGCTGATCTTTAGTTCCTTGAGAAACTCCTGAAATATGGTGTAAGTTGTGAATGTTGCTACAACCAGCAGAATCTTCGCAGTCTGCATTATCTATTTTGATTCGCTGTGTCTTTACTGTGACATATGTAATGGGTAGAAGTTCACTTATGGGTTGTGTTGGAGAAACCTCTTCCTTAATTTCGATCTTAATATCCTCTGACTTAAATAAAGGCTCCATTCTGGGTCACACAGAAACCTAATATTTACTGCACCGCGATCATTAGCCGATAAGCGGCATAAAATTACCAAAATGAGTTACTCGGGTCGATATCATCTTGAGGGCAGTGGAAGATGTACTCATTAGGTTTGTTCCCTGAGCACTTGGAAATCATGAACTCATAGATAGGCACTACATGACATATGCTCTTTCGAGTGCACCTTTCTTCTTATATATTATAGTTGTTGCAGGCGTTTCCAGAGCAAGAAATCATGTAGATGTAGATATCTCGTTCTGTAGATCCTAGATTGAGCGAGGCTCAAGGATATAGAACACGTCAGATCAGAAAAAACATGCATCCTATAACAAGACTATACAAAACCATATGCTTAACCAGGCCGACCATATGTGGGGGGGGGGGGGGTTCGGGGGTCCTCCCCTGGAAAATTTTAAAAATTAAGTTGCACAATAACTTTATAAGCAGATTTAAAAAAAAAAAAGTTATAAGTTACATCACAAGAATGAAATGAATTAATACCGGTACATATTCAAGGTCCTTAGTAATTCTAAAGGACACCCCTCCGTTGTCAGTTTCACAAAACGAAATATTTGTAACACCACCAAGTAATCTTTGCACGGCATGAGCACTAGTGTCACCCATCTACACCCGACTTCGTAATGTAAATTAATGAAATCCAATTGTTGGTAGAGAGTACCTAAATCCTAAACACGTGCGAAACATCATAGCAGGGTTGCCAGATTATTTATTTGGTGAACGACTGCTGGAGGTTTGAAAATATTACAATAGTATAGTATTCACATAAAATATCACTCAAATGTTTTATACGTCATTATTTATTTAAAGCATTAATTGTACAATTTTCCTTTTTTTTTTTAATTAATGGGGAGGGGTTAAAACCCCCCCTTGTTATGCCTCTGTACAAAAGTGTAAGCTGAAAAACTCATGCAAGCTGGAAATATTCATTCATATTGTAGAAGAATCTAAATATGTCAAATCAACAAGAAGATCTAATTAAGCAGATGATAGAGAATGTGAATAAAAACCCAAGACTGGAAGAACTGACTCAAAAAATAGAAACCTTGGCAGACATCGTTACCAACAAACTTGACGCAGTAGGCTACTGGAAGACAAGATGAACAAAGCATTGAACCAAAGAGAGCAAATTAGACCTCCAGTAATAAAAGAAAACATAAGAATAGATGAGATCAAACAGAACGATTCCTATGAAAAAACACAAAGGGAAGACTTCCCACCACTAACAAGGCAAAAACAAGAGAAAGAAACAAACGACGACTCCGCAAATCAGAGTGTCGCATTGATAGCCATGACAGACGATGAGGACACAAGGGAAGAACACGAGGAGCTCCAATGGAGACAGTGCTTTAGTTGGGCCGGTACGCACCGGTACTGCGTACCGGTATAAAATGATTTTCCTTCTACCATACCGGGAAAAATATGTGCTCCGGTACGTCGTACTGGCAGTACAGGAACGATATTGTCCTAAAATACTTATTAAATGTCCAATTCACGAGAGTGTATTTGTTAATAATGACAAACTCTATTAAATTCGCAATAGATATGCGTTCTATGGAAGGTGAGTACCCCCATAAAATATTTTCCAACTAAAGCACTGAATGGAGACAAGTTGTCGGCAGGAAAAGAAAAACCGATAATACTGCCGTCTTTGGCACCAGGGAAAATGAGAACGAGCTGCAAGCCGCTGACAAAATTGCCTGACTTTATCTAAGGAAACTAAAAAGAAATGCCACAACTGAACAAGTGAAAAAAATACCTGATGAAGCAAGAAATAATGGGTTCAATAGAATGTGAGGAGCTTCAGACACGAGGAGGCACGAAAGCCTTCGAAGTTGGCCTTCCGTTTGAATTCTTGCAGAAAAGGTCAAACCCGGAGTTCTGGCCAAAGGGAGTTTTGGTGAGGCGATTTTGTTTTCACCGCCAGCAATGGAAAAATGAAGGGGCCTCCCTCGAATTAAACAATAAGGCACAATCCGGCGGTTCTCCCTCAAAACCACTGTGACATGGCAATGAACCTGGACATGCCTCTATGAAATGTGGAAGGGATGAAAACAGTATCCTCAATAACGCCCGACAACTTCTGGTCGCGATTCGACTTAGTGATAGCTACAGAGACATTCCTGTCTAATCACTTAAGCTTCCCGAACATATATTGCAGAAACGTATTCGCTACTACCAGAGAAAGAGGAAGGCCGGAAGGAGGAGTCACATGCATATATAAAAATAGCATTGGTAGCATAAGAGAAACTAAAGGGCTTTACTTGATAAGAAAGCTACAATTCACTGTAAGCAGGGAGATCTTGATGGCGGTTTATTATGGATATATTCACTCCTATATTTCCTATGGGACTACATTATGGGGAAATAGCTGCCACTCTAAAAGTATTTTTATTCTTCAAAAACAAGCAATTAGATTAATCTGTAAACTACCCAACAGAGCTCATTGCAGAAATTTATTTACTAGACTTAATATTATGTCGCTACCCTGCTTGTATATCTTTCAGTGTCTACTATATATTAAAAACAACCTCAAATATTTTAATTTAAATTCTGATTCACATACTTTTTATACTCGACATAGTAATGATATTAAAAAAGACTTCTGCTGTTTTTCCACTACTCAAAACAGTTTTAAGTCTACCTGTGCTAAATTATTCCCCTCCATCAGAACTTTAGAACCTGTGAAATACAGGAGAATCTTAAAGAAACTGCTTACTCGAAATTGCTTCTATACTACAGAAGAGTTCCTGAATTATACTTTCTAGACTGGCTTATAGAATAATTTTGACCTTTTGTACATGTTGTAGTGTCTGTTAAGGTATTTATACACTATTTATTGTATACAGGTTTTATTTTCGACATCATATGTATAGTAACCTATTGTATATCAATGTATTTTTTATATTAATTCTTGTATACTTGTCTATACAAACATTACACTGTAATTGTATTGTGAAAAGACAATAAAATTCTATTCTATTCTATTCATACAGAGGAAAACTTGGTCATAATAAAGTCTGAAAAATTAGCAGTTATAGGAATTTATATAAGCCCCCTCCAAAAAGTGGACGATGCAATCGAACACGTAACAAAAGCCATAAAAACAGTTGAAAACGAAGAAAATGTAATTTTTGGAGGTGATCTTAACTGCATAATTGACAAGCCGAACCAAAAGACTGAAATGGTTCTAGACTTGCTGTAGAAAGAAGGCTATAAACTTGTAAATAACCCAAAGGAGGAAACCTACATAGCTCCAAACGGCAAAAGCACCATCGACTTACTTTTTATCAAAGGTGCCAGCTTAAAAGTGCTAGGACAAGAAGTCTTATACAAGGATCCAGTTGCAACCCTAAGAAAGCATATCCCGGTTGCCACCCAACTCCAACTTAAAGGTTCAAATTCTAACTGCAAAAAGAGGACAGAACAATATACTTCTAGAACCTTGGATGAGGCCAACCTCGAATTAGAAAGAGAAACCCTAGAAAAAATACCAAAGCTATTAGAAGAAGGCTCGGTCGACCCAGCATTACATATCATAACGGACTTCATTAAAACAGCACAGATTCGAAGGACCACAAGGACAGCCAAACCTTGGTTCGACGGAGACTGTTACAGACTTCGCAGAGAGGCCTTGGACCTGCTAAACAGGACTCGTCATACACTTGAGACCTCAATCCTCAAAGCATATGCAAGGAAAAGAAAAGAATACAAAACAAAAATCACAGAAAAGAAAGACGCATATACGGAGAATCAAGCAAAAATGCAGGCTGAGACGCCTTAAAATACCCTTTCCTAGGCATAAAGCGTAGAACAGCCAATCCAACCGCAGAACTCACAATTACTGCCTGGGAGGAACACTTGTCCAAGACGCTAAATAAGGAAAAACTGGAAAAAGCTCTGAATCTCAGAGAAATAAACACAACAGCATCACCCCGAATACTAGAAAGCGAAATCAAACAGGCAATACAAAACACAAAAAAGCGGAAAGCGGCAGGCCCAGATGGAGTGTATAACGAAAACTTAAAAGACACGTCAGAAATACTGTTACCAATTTGGACATCACTGTTCAATGTTTGCTTCACAAAAGGAATAATCCCACAAAGTTGGAGAGAGTCAATCATTAAAACCTTCTATAAAGGGAAAGGTACCCTGGAGGACCCAAATTCATACAGAGGAATCGCCCTCGAAAGCAACATATTCAAAGTTTTTTCAAAGATACTCACAGAGAGGCTGAGCGTCCAAACTTGGGATTATATTCCGGAGCAGCAATACGGATTTATGAGGGGGAGAAGCACGCTTCAAGCCGTCAAGAACCTATTGGACAGCATACACGACGCAATGAGATTTCCAAGAGGGAAGTTCTATGTCATCTTCGTCAATTTCGCAAAGGCTTTTTACACAATGAATAGAGTAATCTTAATCAGGAAATTAGAATACATGATTTGACACGATAATCCATTGACCGTCGCTATAAACAACATGCTGGCCTATAATACAATAAGAATCCAGGATGGCAAGACAACATCAAAGCCCATTCACCAAAGCAACAGGGTACTGCAGGGTGATCCTATCAGTCCTCTTCTATTTAACATCGCCACAGCTGACATCGCGAAAATAAATTCCAACGCTAACACCAAAATGTACCTATATGCGGACGATCTTGCTATAGGATCTAACAACAAAGAAGACCTACAAACTACTACGGACAGACTAGAAAAATATGCAGAAGTCAATGCGATCGCTACCACTTTAGTAAATGTCCTGAAATACTGAAGTCGCTAATGGAATACAGCAAAGAATAAACTATGCACATTTGAGCGCATTCCATTCCATTCATTCATTGTAGAAGGTGTGAGTTATTAAAAATTCCTTCAGAGATCTTTTGAAAGATTTGCATTTTCATTTAATATACAATAATTTAATGTTTCTTGGAAGCTTATTGTAAATCTGTATTGCAGAATAATAAGCACCCTTCTGAAAGAGTTTTAATGAATTAGCTGGTATACGTAAATCATTCATGTTTCCAGTTGTACGTCCATGTATTGTAACGTTGTGTATACGTTACGTGTAAAAAAGGGTGCTCTAGACTGCAAGGGAATTGTTCATGAACAAAGGAAACCATACAAACTATCGATACTGTGTCAGTTTTGTTTAAATTGCAGGAAGAGGAATGTGCGCATGCGCGCGCAGGAATTTGAAAAGAACCGTTAACAGCGGAAGAGGGGAAGAAGTGAGGAGTCTAGGGAGTCAGTCACAGATAGTCAGCGAGAGGAGTGAGAATTGGACAGCTGAAGTAGAAGGTTGTGGAGTTGGTGGACGAGGCCGGAGATGAATGGCAGGAGAGACGACGTAGTGGCCTGACGTTCCTGTCAGACTTAAATTGGGAGGCAACCATCCGACTGGAAATCAACGATCGAGGGCTATGTGGAAATAGCTGTGGATGGAATGAGCCTGAACGTAGTTGGCTTATGTCGTGGCTACCGACAGCGAACAACCGCTGCGAAGAGAAGAAATGGGCCGAGTCTAAGGGAGGCTTAGATGACGAATGGAATCCTACAGGAAATGGACACCGGACAGAAGAATGAAGAACAACACTAGTCTACTTCTTGTTGAGTATAACAAAAACTATTAATATCAGACACTTCTTCAGTTTTTTTTTATGGAAAAGATCATTGATAAATACATTTCTGTAGTTTCTACTGAATGTTTAACTAATAGATTCCTAAAAGAACAAGGGAGTTTCAATTGAAGAAAGGTTGATAAAACAAGATTTGTAGGAGGTTAAGAGAGTTAACAGAAATATAGTAATCCAAAGTTTTCACTTCCTGTTGGAAATGTTAGGATAGAAGTAGTTGAGAAGAAAGAAAGGAACAGTAATTGTAAATCTCTATACTTTGGGTGTTTTTAAGTGGTTGAACCACTCACGAATTTGTAAGCTAGGTTCAGCTGGTGATACTTATAAATACTTTATATTTTTAAGACAGGTCGCGAGAAGAGTAAGGAAGAAATTATAAAGGGGCATGAAAGTAATCCTTATTTGGGCTTCTCCCACTTGGTTTTGGTTCAGGTTACAGATGGATATCTACATGTTGGATGGCATGCTGGCCTGTAATATATTTAGTTGCTTTATGAATAAAGAGATTTACTAAGAGATGGGTTGGAAATAGAGTAGAGCAAGTACAAAATTAGAGAAGGATAGGAATGAAAGAATAGAAGCTGGGGTGATGGGAATCGCTTAAGAATGAGAGTGAAGACTATAGGTTGTGTAGTTCAAATTCAGAGTTAGGTTAAAAGAGAAACCTAGAGAAAAAAAAGAAAGGATAAGTTACTTAGGTGGGGTTAATTAGTTTCGTATCGGAATTCACAGAGAAATTCAGAAACATAAATGTACACCCAAAACCAAGAATAAGTAATAAGAGAGTATAAAGGTTATAGAGTTAGTGATATTGAAATAAGATAGGAATTTGAATGAATGGCGACCAGAAATGAAAGTCTTGCGGGTTGAAGAACTTTAGGGTTGAAGTAAATTTAAAGAGAAAGAGCGAGTAGCATTGAAAAATCACTTAAGGTGAATGAATGAAAAAAAAAAGAAAGTAAGGTTAAAATAGAGAACCTGATAATTCTTTTATAGTTGTTATAAATTAAATGGATTAAACAAATAATAACTAAGAATTATAAAGGTAGTGATACTATTAGGTGATGTGAACACTGAAGGTATCCACAAAGGAAGTTAAAGTAAAGTCTAGTAGTAGGTTTGGTCCGAACCTAGCAAGTTAGTAGAGTTACTAAAGGATTTCTAGAGCTTATCGATGTTTGAGGCGGTTATCAGCCCCAAGAGCAGTGAGGAAACTTGTCAGGGACCTTGGACATCGATTTATCAAAATTAAGTTTTTTTTATAGGCCTTTAACTTTTCACCGGTTGCAGGGGAGAGGTCAGGTTGACTGTAACTCAGAATCTAGACCCCGCCACTGTATCGGAGGTTTATCGCCATAGTTCAGTCTGTGGATATAGATCTAAATTTCCATTTCATTCTTCCATATATTGTCTTTACTATTTATCTTTAAAAATTTCTTCTTCCTTGACGAGACAGACAAAGACCTTCTAGTACAGTGAGAAAGGAAGACAAAATATATTATAATTAAAAATGAACATTTATTAAAAGAAGTATTTACAGTGTAGGATTTTATAAGGTTTCTTGGTTGTGAAATTTAATTATTGGCACTCCAATGGGTTGTTGAAAGAAATAGTTGATGTAGAATTTGGAACTCAACCTGTAACATAAAATTTAGAAATTACTTGATTGGAAGGTAACAAACCAGTATCACATTGAAATTAATTCAGAACACTAACCTTATTAAGAACAAAAGTTAAATAAAGTGCTTGATCCTGTAAATGTTGATTTTGGATAATAATGTTACATAAATACTTATAATTGTAGTAAACATATTGTTGATGAGTTGATCTTTGAGATGAAGATATAAAGATTAAAAACTAGTGAAATTAAAAATTGAATTTGTAAAGTTAATAGAAACAATCTGAATATTGTTGAATAAAATATCATTGTTAATTGTTGAAAGAAAATTTGGTTAAAGTTGCTTAAATGTTTTGACGCCCATATTAACTCCTTTAATTAGAAAGAATCCTACCCCCGTCTCCACTGTTTAAAGGCTAAGCCGAGGTACTTGGAAATAACCTTGTATATACATAAAAATATTTGTGACTGGACTTAAACAGAAAAAGATTTTACAAATAAGAGAGAAATTTACAAAGTTGATAAATTAACTTGGGAATTAGTTAAGGAATTGGTAGATGGCGCCCAATATAAAATGTTCTACCAATAAAAGAGAATTCTTATAATAGTCAAATTATAATGAAGAAGTTTGAGAACACCCTGTAGATGTGGTGCATCAATAGTAGCGGTGGAATGTTGGAGTACGCGTGCCGTACTTTGGAATGTTGAGACAGGTGTATTTGCTTCACTGAGTAACTAGGTCACTGTTACGATAGTTTACCAGACGTCAGAGCAGATCACGTAAAGAAATACTATTGGAAGACATAGTAATAAAATAAGTTGTTAAGTAAAAAGACACTTTATTCAGTTAGTGTCACAGTATACTGTAATAAGTTTGAAATTTATCAATATTATCTACCATATAACACATTACCGAGTATACAGGCTGTCCGGGAAAGACCTGACGAAAAAGAAATAATTATATATCTGAAACTATTGCATTTATTGACATGATGTTTTCACGGTTACAAAGAGAAACACGATGAATTTTAATGAGCCTCTATGTGAGCGCCATTTGTGGCTCGATACTCAATTTCGTGCCACACATGTGCAAGCATCTCCGGTGTGACCAGTGCTATTGCATCGTAGATTCGGCCACGCAAATCTGCAGTATCGGTCACAGGCGTGCGATACACTTTGTCTTTCGCAAAACCCCAGAGAAAGAAATCCAGTGGGGTCATATCAGGTGACCTTGGCGGCCATGGTGTAGGTCCTTCTCTCCCATGGACTGTAGATTTTGGCATTTGCAGTTGTCAGCCTCACAAATGGATTTCCTCGGGCTTCTTACAAAAGCAGTCCGTACCCTTTCAATGTCATTGTTGCTTATGCGCGATTTTTTTGCCTTTTCCTGCTGTGACTCAGCATTACCTATCTCCAGAAATTGCTTGTGCCAATGAAGGATGCTGTTTCGGGCGGGAGGATTTCGGCCTTTGTCTGTTTGAAAACGACATTGTAACCTATGCACAACTTGCATTCCCAGTTCTCGGAATAAGACTGACTACACACGCTGCGCAGAACAAGCTTTTTCTCGTTTCTCCTCGTGCAACAACAATGTGCATGCTCATGCGCATTACGGAATGCTACAAAACAAAACTTTTTGAGTTTGTCTTTGTAACTGTGAAAATACTGAGGTAGTAACTGTAATAGTTTCAGATACATAATTATTTATTTTTCGTCAGGTCTTTCCCAGACATGGTGAACCTATATATACTCCCCTGTGAGAGTGAGGACTCCCTATGGGAAGAGTTGCCCCAGAATATGATTCCATATCTCATTACAGAGTGAAAATATGCAACATATACCATGAGTAATGCATCCTGTTGTAACAGTCACAGTTAGAGAGTAACTCATCGTTAAGAGAAATTTTCAAAAGTGTTAATAATATGTATGAATTGTCTTTAAACAGTTTTCACCCCTGATATATTTTTAATCCCATGTCAAGATTAATAATTCATAAATTATAATAAGTGCCCTGTTACGGTTCAGACTCACACAGAAGGTTACCCATGTCATTTTTGTAAAGACATGAAATCTCTGTGAGTTGTCACAACTTTACAGTGAATCATATTTTTTTCCTTCTATATAAATGTTCAAGGATAATTATGCAATATTGATCACTAGACTTCGGACTTTTAGGTCGCTAAAAATGCTGTTTTAGTACCTAAAATAGGCTCTAAAAATTGGAAAATAGGTTCTAAAAATCATAAAATAGTCTCTTATAAAATCGTTAAGTTGCCAATTTTTTGAGATATCTCAATTGCAATGCAGAATATTATATTTATTGAAGTCACCATTAATCAATAATTATGATAAGACAGATATAGGCCTATGGTACACAGAATGATATAGACCTATTAGGGCACTAGGGCCTTTATTACTACCATAACAGTGAAAAACCTAATCCCTGCGCCCAGAAGCGATGCACGCTAAGATATTCAGAGAACTACATTTTTGTTTTGTTTGTTACTGGATGTGAGAGTCGGGAGAAAAACTACTACATTTTCTTGGAAATTCCAAAGAATTTCTCTACCGAAGACGAAACATTCCTTACTATTTAACCATGTCACAAATGTGTCATGTACTGCACATTCCAAGCTAAAAATTTAGTACGAACTGAAAATAAATGCTAGAATATATAACAAAAAATAACTAAGATATAGATAAGTAAATAAATAAGTGTAATGGTTTAATAAATGAATATGAAATTTAAAAAAAAAACTTATTTTGAAGTTTAGAGGGAAAACAAGCAAAAAGCCAATATTAGGCTCTAACGTAAAAATAGGCTGTTTTAGGTCCTATAAAAGTATCAGTTTTAGGCATAGTCACTTATGAAACATGCATTTACAAGTTTTCGTCCATATATCACTTAAGGATTAAAATAGGTTTTTACCTAAAATCCGAAGTCTATTGATCACCCTCAAATCTATATTAATAAAAATGAATTACCAAATGTATGTTCTCGCATCACTTGAGAACGGCATGACCGATTTGGCATATTTTTATTTTGTTGTGTTTGTAATTTTCAGGACAAGGTTTGTATGAAAGAAAATTTTTGGAAAATCCACGGGAAAAGTCGGAAATGTGAAATGAGGCACAGTTAGAGAGTTCTGCAGTCACATGTTTACACAACAACAAAAATAAAAATAGAAGTGTGACATATTCACAGTTTCAGAGTTCTGCTGTCTCATGTTTTCATAACAAAACAAAACAAAACAAGAACAACAAAAAAAAGAAGTGTGAGTGTTGCAACCAAGCCATATTGAAAGTGTGTGTGTATGTATGTATGTATGTATGCGGGTATGTTTGTTCCTTATAAGTTACAAATCTACATTTCTTGACCAATTTGCACAAAATTTTGCACACATACCCAGTTAAGCCCGGGAAGTAACGCGGTGAACACTAAAATTCAAACAAACCAATCCTTCCCTTGAAAATTTATATAATTTCTGAAAATATTATATTGAAATGCAACTCAGTTAACACGATAACATTGTATTGTTTACAGTGTTCACTTAGGGCTTTGGGAACTACATAATACTGGGCTTTAACAAATTCTGATGTTATCTAAGTAATTAATACATTTGTGAAAATAATTCTTGAAGAATAAAATCCACGAAAATAAAGCAGCCACATAACTTTCTCTACCCTAGACATGGAAAATATTATTTTCTCACTTCACATTTTGATGTAGAATAAGCGGTCGTATTGCAGGGGAAGCTTAAGAGTGTGCCAGTGAGTATGTTGTATCAGAAGTCTGTAAAAAATCCTATCCACTGATACGTCACTCATAGCTGTAGGCTTGTATAGGGATGTTTATCATACGCCCTAAACATCTACAAGAAGACAAAATAGGATGGAACATTTTCAGTCTTATGCTCGCAATATACAGAGTCTTTATTATAAGTTGAGACCGGGCGACCGGTGTTTTCACTCTCCGCTACGGAGTCCGCATTAGCCACCGGTGACGCGCGTGCGGCTTCCCTGCTTAAAGTGTAGGCTATATAAAGTATTACATATCTTACCTTATAACATATGTTGGAAGTGTTGTCCTTCCTGTGTTATGTTTATGTTTATGTTTATGTTTATTCGTTCTTCTATGTACAGAGTATCATAATATGGAACGTCAATATAACTTATGCTAATTTTTTTCAAATACAATAATTTTTTACATATACAACTATAATACTAGCCTATGTTAATATAAAATACTTCTGCAGATGGTTTGTGTGCCTATGAATACTAGACAAGCCATTGGAGTTTTCTCTTGCCCAATATCAATAATTTGAGTCAGTGGTATTTGTCACTACGGTCTTTATGTGTGGGGTTTACAGTGCTGCACAAATTCTTCTATAGTGTAAAAACTATTTTCTGTTAGAAACTTTTTTAGTTTCTTTTTAAAAATCATTGCGCTTGTTGACGCTTTAATTTCTTTAGGCAGTAAATTGTAGTATACGGATCCTGCAACGTTTATGTTTTTTTTACCAAATTTTCCTCTGTATGATTGCATGTGGAAGTCATCATGAGTTCTAGTACAGTGGGAGTGAATCTCTTTGTTTATTTGTATGTTAGAGTGGTTGTTTTGCTTAACAAACAGAATTGCATATTGTAGATACACACCAATTATGGTTAGAATCCCTAGTTTAGCAAAAGCTTCTCTACACGAGTCTCTAGGTTTCAATTTTGCGATTATTCTAATGGCTCTCTTTTGTAAGACGAGAAGTGAGTTTCTTTGTGCAGTAGTGGCTGTTCCCCATAACATCGCTCCGTATTCAAGATGTGAGTGAAAAGTGGCATAGTAAACCATGCAAAGTGTTGCTGTAGGTAGAATCTCTTTCAGTTGTAGTATAAGGAATATTGCTTTATTGAGTTTAAGACATGTATTATCTATATGATTTGACCAGTTTAAGTTCTCATCCAACGTGATCCCTAAGAAATTGGTTGATTGTGTCTTGTTTATGGTTTGGTCTTTGTATGATAAGGCGATGTTTGTTTCATTAGTTGGGTGTTTTTGTAATACGAAGTGTAGGTAATTAGTTTTGTTAATATTAGGTATTAAATTGTGTTTGTCACAGTATTGTTCTAATTGGTCTATCACCATTTTCATTTTTATGTTTAGGACTTGTGGTTCTTTTGCTGAAAAAAGAAACGTGGCATCGTCGGCATAAAAGATGCTATCTACCCCTATCTTGGAAGTGGTCATTTCTATGTCACTGATGTACAGTAAGAATAAGACGGGTCCAATTACTGACCCTTGGGGTACTCCAAGTTTTATATTCTGTAAATCAGAGTTGTATTGGGTTTTACACCCGTACACATCTGTTTTATTAATTTGTGTATATTGTTTCCTGTCCTTCAAATAGGCTTTAAGCCACTCTTTTGCATTACCCCGTACCCCGAATCCTTGTAGCTTTTCTAATAATAGATCGTGCTGTACACAATCAAATGCTTTGGTGAGATCTAGAAAAACCCCGACAACTGTTTCCCGATTGTTCATTTGGTCTATGATTCTGTTTAGTGTTGTTGAGATGGCATCTTTTGTGGATTTACCTTTTTGGAATCCAAACTGATTTTGGGGGATAATTTTATGTTTGTTACAAAAGCTAATTAGTCTCTTTAAGTAGATAATTTCAAGTATTTTTGAGAGTGGGGAGATTATCGTTATAGGTCTGTAGTTTTTAATATCAGTTTTATCCCCTTTTTTATATATGGGGGTTACCTTTCCTATTTTTAGGCTATTTGGAAAGGTTCCAGCTGTGAAAGAATGGTTAATGATGTGTACTAAGGGCTGAAGTATATAGCTTTTGCAGATTTTCAATAATTCATTTGACAACCCATCTATTCCACATGCTGTAGACATGTTTAATTCTTTGATAGTTCTTTCTACTTCTATACAGTCAGTAGGCCAGAGAACCATAGAGTTGGTTATGCTATTAGCTATGTTATGACTCCTATAGTTACTATTTACATGCTCATGATTGTTATTTATAGTGGCATTTGTGAAAAACGTATTAAAGATTTCGGCTATATTTTGGGGGTCTGTAATATCTTGTCCCTCCTGTTTTAGTGTTATGCCCTCGGTATGTACTTTCCTCTTTTTCCTGGTTTTGTTTATTAGTGCCCATGATGCTTTAGAGACATTTTTTGAAGTGTTAATTTGTCTAGCATTATGCATTAGTTTTGCTGCCTTAATTACGTTATGATAGATCTTTTTGTAATTGTAAAAATAATAATTATATAAATATTATTATTAAAATAATTATACAGGCATTGTATCTGGAAACCACATTCTGGCTGACGCGAGTGAGTTCTTCCACTGTAATGCCCCTAATTTCATTCGTAATGTTTTCTTTCAGCTCCTCCAATGTGTGAGGATTTGTTCGATAAACCTTATCTTCATCACATACACGTCCAGCAGACTCGTACTTAAAATAATGTTTACACACAAAAATACGATGCTGCAGCGAAATGGGTCTCACCATGTTGACACTTTAACAATAACTGCACGTGCCGATGTTGCATCAAGGTCAGACCGGCTGCGCGTGCCTTCCATCGCCCGGTCTCAACTTATAATAAAGACCCTGTATTATGTCCCAGGTTTTGGGGGAGGAAAGTATGAAAGTGATATATTTTTTTTTTTTAATTTTAGTTCCGAAACGGTTGTATGGTAACATGAGAGTGAGAAATAAAAATTTCCACAAAGACAATACAATCTTATGTAATTGGAATTTATGTTTCTTCTTATTTCAACCCCTCCCAGTCATGGTGTGTGAAAGCAATGGAACGCAACATTCGACATCCTCTGTGTGCCATAAAAAGCTATATCTAGCGTTTTCTGAGGGAATAGTTTGAGTGTGATAAGTCGTTCCTCCTCATTTCAAGTTCTATGTAGGCCTAGATATTATACAAGGCTATAGAGTTTGAAAATCGGAAGTCCTTCATAAGTTAATTTCAAATTACAAAATAAAAACCCGAGCGGCGCCAGGCCTTTTAAGCTAGTTTTCAATAATTAACACACAGTAAATTTTCAAAATATGTTACGGTCCAGACACCAAGTAAAATCACACAAGTTAGAATTACTTAACAATTTAAGAGACTAGAAAATTTACACATGTTTTGCAAAATCTAGGAACCATGAACACTTAACTAGTCAAAATAGGTAAATTAACATAAACTTAGGCCCTTCATAGGTTTTATGAAACTGTTGTCACAAAGAAATGGTGAATACTGAAGAGTAGGCCAATGTCTCATTATGTCTACTTAAAAACAAACTGTCCACTATTATTAGTGACAATAGGTAGTTTGACAACACAAACAATGACTGAAGCCTGTTCTACAGAGATGCCCTTTTCTTGAGGCCATATCCATGTTGAAATACTACTGGAATTCATATAGTTAAGTCTGTAATCGTCGCTGATAGTGCCAGCCTACCTTGACCGACTAGTAATTTATTTCCGGGTGGTGTAACCTGAAAGTAATGGGGGCTACAAAGAACACCAGACTACTTTTTCTCTGGTTTTGACTTCACAGTATTCTCACTGCTGAAATTATAAAACTGCTCAGTTGTATTCACAGAATATTTTTGTCTCTTTGCTGGAATTCAAACATTGGGCTTCTTCTTCCAACTCCATCCACAGCCACTTTCCCATGGAGTGGTGCCTAAATATTCCAATGTGGTTTGTTTCAAACAGCTTCATAAATTTGCAGTTCTCAAAGTTAAGGTTAGTGGCCAACCCTGATATATAATAGAATATAATGTAGTAGGGGGTTTTACTAAGATAATACTTTGTAGGGGGTGTAAGGTTGTAAAGGATATATATAATGGGTTGTAGAGTACACATCTGTAACATGTTTGCCAGTAACCTTGTCCCTTTTCATCCCTTTAAAACTGATGATTTATTTAAATACATTATTATGTACAACCAGGTGAGATCCAGTCACATTTGGGAGGTCAAGGGCCGGCCAATAAGAATGATCTCCCACTCTCAAAGGTAAATGCTGGATTGGAATGTAAATATGTTACAACATATTACACAAGACGCACACATAAACATTTATTTTTATGACGGCCACTAGCAAAGGTCACAGGCCTTGTAGCACACCCCCATCATTAAATAACCATAAAACCAAACAAGAGACTATTTATTCTATTAAAATGCAGTTATAATAGTCACACTACCATGAATTTTAACAACTTAAATCCTTTGTGTCCAGTGTGAGTTGAGGTTGAATCTGTGGGTGAATTTCAGTGCCTACAGGGTATTGCCCTGGAGTGCAACCTTTTTAAGATCCTCACCGGCATACTGCAGAAAAGACTGACAGCCATCGTAGATCAGAGCATACCGGAACAACAGTTCGGATTCAGAAGAGGACGCTCAACCCTTCAAGCAGTTAGCTGCTTGCAACAAGACATTGAAGAAGCCTTGAACAAGCCAAGTGGAAAACTGCATACCATCTTCATTGACTTTTCCAAGGCCTTTGACATGATCAATAGAAAACTGCTACTATCAAAACTGGAACAACTTATCGGTAAAGATCACTACATAGCCGCAATAACTCAGGACATCCTAGCAAACAATGCGATAACAATACAAGACAACGTGACCAGATCAAATGAAATTGCACAGACCAATGGAGTACTGCAGGGAGACCCCCTGAGTCCACTCCTGTTCCTCATAGTAACGGCAGATGCACCACAGGTTATCAATGGCAATACAAAGATATACATGTATGCAGATGATATGGCTCTAACATCAGAAAAATGCGAGGACATACAGATCTCATTCAACCAGCTAGTGGAGTGGGCACAACACAACGACCTAGAAATCAACATGCAAAAGACAGTTCACATGGTATTCAGGAAAGGGGGCAGAATAGCAACAGCCGAACGGATAACTCACAACAACAGCACTCTAGCAACGGTAAGCAGTTTCAAATACCTCGGCGTCACATTCCAGACCAAAGGCAATACATTTACAGAGCATACAATAGACAGGGCTACAAAAGCAATACAAGCAATCAGTGACATCCCAGACATCACCAGGATGTCCATCAGGGAAGCCATGCAGCTATTCAGAGTAAAAATAGTTCCAATAGTAACCTATGGACTGGAGGGAACATGGAAGACTCTGAGCATTAAAAACCTGAAGCACATCGAGAGAGTTAAGGCGACGTACATGAAAAGGATACTGGGGGTGTCAAAATTCACATTGTCCCGCCTTGCCTACGAGTTGACAGGGGAGATATCCCTAATTGAAGAACTTCGCCTCCAGATGCTGCTGCCATCTACACCAAGCTACGAGCAACTGCTCGCAGAACTGCAACAGAAAAGAGCGCACATTTGGAAGGACTTTTATGGAACGGATGCTATGGCAAATAGGGAGTGGATGCGTGCAAACTACGAGATGCGGCACCTGGTCACGCGCATGGCGGTCCATGGCTTCCATTTCAAGTTGTGCAAGAACAAGTCTTATCACGAACCCGGCAGCGAGTGTGTGTGTAGTCGCTGTGAGCAGGAATGTGAACGATACCACGTACTAAAGTGCCCAAACAGAGGAGCGTCCTTAAAGAAATTCTGTCTTGAATGACACACCACTATATGCACATTTGTGCGAACTTCTTTATTCATTCAATTTCAGTGCTGACATCACACGTAAATGGTTTCTGTCCAGTGTGAACAAGCAGATGTATTTTGAGATCTTCTCTTCGGGAAAATTTCTTTTTACAGACATCACACGTAAATGATTTCTGTCCAGTGTGAGTCAGAAAGTGTGTATTGAGATCTCCTCTTCGAGAAAATTTCTTTCTACACACACTACATGAAAATGGTTTCTGTCCAGTGTGAGTGAGATTATGGGTTTTGAGGGTGCCCTTTTGGGTAAATTTTTGTGCACAGACATCACATGAAAATAGTTTCTGTCCAGTGTGAATGAGCTGATGTGTTTTCAGACTTCCTCTTCGGGTAAATTTCTTTCTACAGACATCACACGTAAATGGTTTCTGTCCAGTGTGAGTGAGAAAATTTATTTTTAGATCTCCTCTTCGGGAAAAATTTTTTCTGCAGATATCACACGAAAATGGTTTATATCCAATGTGAGTGAGACGATGGGTTTTGAGATGGCCCCTTTGGGTAAATTTCTGTGGACAGATATCACACGAAAATGGTTCCTGTCCAGTGTGAGTGAGATGATGGTTTTTGAGATGCCGCCTTCTGGTAAATTTCTGTGCACAAATATCACACGAAAATGGTTTCTCTCCGGTGTGAGTGAGATGATGGTTTTTTAGACTCCCCATTTGGGTAAATTTCTGTTTACAAATATCACATGAAAATGGTTTCTGTCCAGTGTGAGTTAGTAGATGTTTCTTGAGACTCCCCTTTTCAGTAAACTTGTGGGCACAGACATCACACGAAAACGGTTTCTGCCCAGTGTGAGTGAGCAGATGTTTCTTGAAAACCCATCTTCGGGAAAATTTCTTTGTGCATAAATCACAAGAGAATTGTTTGTCTCGACTCTGAGTACGGTGTTCACTGTTCCCAGCAGAGGATGTGCTTCTTGTACATACAGCAAGTGAGTGTGATTGCATTAGCTGATCTTCTTCTTCATTACTGCTTTCAGAAATTTCTGAAATTTGCTCTATCTTGTGAACGGTGCCGCATAGTGTCGAATCTGTGTCCTCACATTTGATTTGCTGCGTTTTTATGGTATCACACGTAATGAATACAAATTCACACTTTGGTTGTGTTTGAGAAATCTCTTCCTCAATTTCGATCTTAATATGCTCAGACTTCAGTGATGGTTCCATTTTGTATCACAAAAATCCTTTTTTTTTTTTCCTCTTCTTTCTTTCGTTCTTCACAACGGGGTATTCATTTAGCCTACTGAAAGGGAATGAACTTGTTTATTCACTCTCACGACGCTTAAGCATCATATTATGGACAGTGAATTAAATTGTAATAATGGAATTGCTCTTAAATGCACAATACAATAATTATATTATACATAACTGACTTGGCACTCTCCCTTGAATTTCTTGAACTTTTAATGGGACACTCAACGCTGGCAATTTAGCAAAGCCCTCAATCATTTCTAGCATGCCGTGACGGCTTAGTTGTATCATAGTAACCGTGGTTGGCACCATTTTAGGTAGATTTCGAAGAAAAATATTGCAATCTATACCATGTCATGACTTTCGACAAATTCTTTCATATCTTTACGTTTCATGTCTCCCTAAGTACGAAACCACCGCCTGTTCAAAAAAAAAATTGTGATATATATATTTACACGCTAGCGGCCGTAATTTTTATGATATTTGAACCAAATTTTATTATGTTATTTCTAGGCCCAATAGTTCGGACAAGTTCGTTAATGAGGAAAATTGGCCCAAGGGGGTGGTCGGGAGAGGGGTTTGAAATTTTGAAAAATTTATATCTCGGCCCCTATGAAGTATAGAGGGAAACTTTGTTTGAATAAATTAGAGTACTCCCTATGGAGTTCACAGTGACACCAACCAGGGGCGCCAAGTTTTGAAAAACATTGGGTGGGCTCAAAGATTTTAAATTTTTCATACTCCCGCCCCTTCTTCCCTCCGGTTTATTGTCCCTTGCTGATCTAACGAATCTTTCTTAATGCATTCTTTCTCTTTGTTCGTTTAAGTTTGACTTTCTTCTTTTTCCACTCACCGATATCTTGTACTCCACACTCTTGGCTTGTAATCATAATACTTTATTTTGTCAATTAATATTATTCCTGTCATTTTTCTTAATCTTAAGTATCATCTAAATTAAAAATCGAACATTCCCGGGCTCTCCTTACGTGTATTTAGAACAGTTATGTGATTAAGTTTTTCCCCTTCAATGTAAAAAGTATATCTTTTTTCAAATCGTAAAATATATTTCGGCAGTATCTTAGGAAATTGCATTGACAGAGTAAGCCGTAAATAAATTAATTAACTTAGGAACGATTTCAAACGATCATGCGGGAATTGTAACAAAAGTCCTTAATATGTATGCCAATAACAGCCTGATTTTCGCTTTAGAGCGATTCAACAATTAAATACGATTTTTAGCATTAACAATAAATAGCTATGGTAATGACACACAGCAAATTATTGGGTGGGCTTGAGCCCCACGGGCCCATATAAGTTGGCGCCACTGAGTCACCAACGATTCGGGGGTTTTGGGGGTACGAGTGGGGTGGGGTATCGTTGAAAAGCTCTTGATGAGTACCGTACTTTACAAATCAATAACTAGTTTCTAGATAGCTCTCATATAAGGCGAGACTTGAATGTTTGAAAAAAGTGCTCTTTCCAATTTTTTGCAGTTATTATTGCGGGTTTGTCAGGCCAAGAATAAAGAAGAAGAATGCTGCGCAGCGACAATAAATTAAACCAAAAACACTTCGAAATCTACCTCAGCCTGTGGGCATGCCTAAAGGGATTTTTTTAAATCAGACCAACTTGCTTGTAAAAACGACAAGATGGACCCTATCGACCTTACCTAAGATACACAAATAAGACTGCTGATACACCCATGCCCCAGCATACAGATAACGAAGTACATGGATAAAACACAATAGTTGTAGCCAGTGCCGGATTTAAGAGTATGCCGCCTAGGCTAAGTCCATTTGCCGCCCCCTCTGTATTCATATTTGCATAATACATTTGTAGAGTTCATTGGTATTTTCATCTGTTTTAAACATAAAGTTCATTTAGTTTAGATAAAACTATAATTTTAATGGTTTACCTAATAAATTATATAGTCAAACTAGTTATCTAGTTGTTTTTTTACTTCGTTCTTTTAAGATTCGTTAAAAATAAAATGTGGTCCGAAATTAATTAATTAATTTGTTCTTGGAGATCAGTGAATTTCTATTATGTTATAGTTTTAGAAAGTAGGCTATGTAGAAGGACTAAAACATATTTTTAAGTAACATGTATTCTTAAAATCATATGGAAAATATTATTAACGTCTGAAATACTTCATTTTAACTCTTGAATAAATTGCCAAACTGCCGTCCCTGAAAATTTGCCGCTCTAGGCTGCAGCCTACTTAGCCTATTTAGAAATACGGCCCTGGTTGTAGCTAGTATTTAGTGATCTGCGGACAGTAGGTTGCGAGCCATATTTTTCAAAATGACTTCCCATACCGATAGGACTTGTCACTTCTGTTATTAGTTTATTCACTGCCCATTCTTTATAATATCGGGGGAAAAGAGTAAAAAAGGCCGCCTGGCCGCTTCCCTTATCCCGGCCGCTCCTAGCATGTCTTCAAACCACCCGCCGGTAATAATATTTCACAATGAAAAAATATCCTTGCACCAAACATATTTTGCGCGGCCTCTTTTACTTTTTAAGGCCCTTGCACCATACATAATATTTCGCAATTATAAAAACGTCGTAATATGGCTTAATTGAGGCAGGAAAATTCCCTTGCACCCACACTGCTCTTTTAATAACAAAACCCCTACTTTCCAGGCGGGTTGGAGTGGGGGACTCGTGCGCGGCCTGTTTTACTCCCCCCCCCCTTCTTTATCCAGTTGTCGTCTGCTGGTACAATGCTTTCAAATGGAGTTTCTTCTTAGGAGACTGAAAAATACGTTCGAACTTTTCTGTTTTTGTAGCGAGTAAAGTGCTACTAGGCTCATTTCTTTGTATACTAGACACTTGCAGAATGTATTTACGTGAAAAAGCTTAAAGAAAAATTGCAAAAGATACACGCTATATAAGTCGAAAAGAAGGAAGATCAAGCTGACAAATACTGTGAGAAATCCCCGCTATTAACTACATTACTATGTTTCCGACGTACAAAATGTTATGCAGATGATAAATATTTATATACAATGCTGCTAATTTGGAGATTGGGTAAGTCCCATGGGGTCCCATGGGGTGGAGGCACTTTTAAATGTCGTTTCTCTCAGTTTTCCCTAAATACACAAAAAAAACTATGGGTTATACAAAAAACGGTTTATGCAAAAAATTAAATATTATTACCCCCAAAACCCCCGAATCGTTGGTGTCACTGTGAACTCCATAGGGAGTACTCTAATTTATTCAAACAAAGTTTCCCTCTATACTTCATAGGGGCCGAGGTATACATTTTTCAAAATTTCAATCCCCTCCCCCGACCACCCTTGGGCCAATTTTGCTCATTAACGAACTTGTCCGAACTATTGGGCCTGGAAATAACGTAATAAAATTTGGTTTTCAAATATCTTCAAAATTTCGCCGCTAGCGTGTAAATAAACTTTTTAACGGGCAGTTGTTTCGTACTTAGGGAGGCATGAAACGTAAAGATATGAAAGAATTTTTCGAAAATCATGACATGGTATCGATCGCAATAGGTAGATTTTTGTTAAAAATAAATAGGATCTTTCTGTTGTTGGAAATTCGATAAAGTGTATTTGATTATCGCACGTACAAAGACACGGACAGACATTTTCCCGTCCACCACATAATCTCAGATTCTGGCACTTTATAAAAGTTTAGGTTAGTTTTTAACGCATGAGTTCTGTATACATTACTCTATCCTAAAACGGTACCTGCATAATTAAACGTTTGATACAACACCGAAAATCTCTGTAACATGACCACCTCTATATACTAACCACACCTGACCGGAACTTAGGTTTTATTGTACACTCATCATCTCGCATCAGATTTCGGTGAAATTTATCGGCAAAGTTTACCTTTGTGCTACGCACAAGAAATATAAGTTACCATGGGCGTCGGCATGGGGGGGCAACTGCCCCCCTCTGGATTGCTTTATGGATTCATTTATTTGTGGTACTCTTTGTCAACCTACAGAATAAAAAAAAATAGAATTACTTTATAATGAGTTTAGCAAGTATTAACTAATTATAACTATAATATGTATTTATAATAATATCACACCAAGGCCATTGCTCAAAAGAGCGTATTCTGTTAACTTAAAAAACTTCGTAGCCTCGTCGAATTCAGCTTGGGTTCAAAATAACGATTCGGTTAACTAAGTGAATATTAATGTGTTTTGCCTAATCATTTGAAATTGAGGTCCGAAATTGATTTTGCCCCCCCCCCTTAGTAAAATTCCTGGCGACGCTGCTGTAAGTTACATGAATTTTGTAAGAGTGCTGTTTATATGTAAATTATTAACCTATAAATGTATTTCATTTTCTTGTTTACAGTATTCGTAAATATCTAATCGATTTCAAAGGTTTCTAACCGCTCCCAAAGTCCAAACTCACGAATAAGTAATAAAATGGACATGCGCAGTACAACAAATCCTCAAGCAGGCATTGGTTTGCTACTATACACTAACACCATATACAATACCGGTACAGTGAAAACACTCCCCCAGTAAACACACTGTACATTCCACTACTAGGTTAATGAAACGACATTGACTTGGGCCGGATTCGAACTGGGCAACAGAAAGCCAGAGCCTAACCACAGTTATGATCGGTTCGCAAAGTAATTAAAAGAAAACTGATTCTGTAGCAAATGCAGACGTAATGGCAATACAACCAGTGCAAATTCCTACCTTTGTTGGATGTTTCCTGGCTGGCTAGCGGTGTCACATGTTTCTTGTAGTGTCTATTTATGCACACGACACTTGTTAACACTAATAACACACTTATTAAACACATATTAATACTAAATCACGACACAAGCCACAAGCACTTTGCAATGAGCAGGAAGAATCTGACAGAAGACGATCGCTGCTACGTCATGAGGGAAGGGAAAAATTTAACTAAATTTCCCTCTTCACGCACTGAAATACCACAAATAATAATTAAATAATTTCCTGTGCTGTGACATTTACTCCTTAATTCGTTCACTGTATAGGTTGTTTCGAAAGAGAGTAGATCTCAGCTAGAGTAGGATTACACGGTTTAGTTTCTTTTTAACTCGGAAATATCTCGCGGTGCTTGAAACTCTGCAGCGATTCCCACCCAGTGGACCGCGGTCCCGAAAAGACTGAGAAACGCGGGGGATACCTAAGCTAGTAAAGTTATAGGCTAATTGTGAATTTGTTGCAATGTCTGTAGATTCGTCCATAATTCCAGCAAAACGAGAGTCAGACAATGTAGACCTGGGATTTTAGGCTCTAAAATAATTAGTTCTAGGCACCCAAAACAGGCTTTTAAAACAAGTAAATAGGCTTTTCAAACAGAAAATAGGCACTTAAAATATGCTTTAAAATGTGTAAATACACATAAAATAGAATTAAAAATATTAAAATATACACTTAAAATGTGACGTGATCTAGCCTATACCTATTCTTAACAGAAATAACTGCAAAATTAAGACAGAATTAAAAAGACATTTATCAATTTGCAGTTATGCATTATATGACAAATTAGAACACTACATGCCTTGGCTGCTGCCCAGCTCATGGCCTGAAGATATTGGGTGGTCGTGTGGTCAGCACGACACATCCCTCATTCGTGGCCTCTGTGACCGCTGCTCACTGTAGTTTCCCAATTGTCCTCTCGACGCTGGGTCAATGCCGTTCCGGACCTCATAGCTTACTACCTGTACTGGAAATCGAACCCATGCCACCTGGACGAGGTCTCTAAAATTAATTAGAGGGGCCGATATAAAAAAAAAACTTAGTTTTAGATTAATATGCAAAAATGCCCATACTTGTTTATTGCAGTACTTGCGGAAAATAATCTTGCCATCAAAAGACATCCCTAGAAATGGTATAAGCGCACTCATGATTTCGTTTTAGGCATCACGAACTATACTTACGGTGAAAACCCCATCCTCGCTGTTCTGCTCTTCATTCAGGGATATCCATTATATGATGGTAAAAATTATAGAAGTTGAATTTTATTTTAAATGTACAAAATAGGCATTTTAGGCACTAAAATAGGCTCTAAAGGTCCAAATAGGCATTTTAGGGCATGATAAAACTCTATAAATGTAAGTGATTTATCATGAAACGTCAACATATTTAAAAAATTTCATAAGGAATAAAATCAGGTAAACTGATATAACAAAGTGCCAGTATGTTTTTGTTGAATCAATTATAATTGCAATTATGATATGCAGAAAATAAGTTTTTCTAATCGGATTAAAATCGACCAGCGTCACCAGAACTACAGATTTGTGATACCTTGACAATCGCGCACTCACACAGAAATAAAAAATTAAATTAAAAAATCCATGTCAAATCGGCCGGCTCCGGGATTCGATCCGGGGACTGAATCCTCACTAGGCATGTCATTTTTTTAAAACAGTAATGATCCGCCATATCGTCATGTTCGTAAATCTGAATATAGAGATTTATTTCTGTAAGCCAATATTCATTTATATAAATTACTAGCATGTGCCCGCGGCTTCGCCCGCGATAATTATTTCAAAAATTAAAAATTAAGAGCATAATAGTTAAATCATTATATTAACACCTAAATCATGTGGACCACATATCACGATTAGATAGCGTCACCTGGTAAAAGCGACCTCAGATTCGAGTTCCTTGGCCCAGAAAACCCCTGTATAGTGAGTTTCGTCCAAATCGAACAACGATTGACCATATTTAGGCTAATATTGATTATCCCTATAATAATAATAACAATAATAATAATAATAATAATAATAATAATAATAATAATAATAATAATAATCCTCTTCGGTGTAGTATGAAAATTTCATATTATGTTTGCGTGCCTTGACATTAAAAACAAATGAATCGACCAGCATGAGCTACAACATTCAAGCGATCGCGATGCTTTTATGTCGAAGGAAAGACAAAAATAGCCAAAGCCTAGTGTAATTGATTTGTATTACTGAAAACTCATGCTTCGAAAACGCAATAAATACACGTTTTCTGCCCGTTTTTCACTCATAGCTCACGAACGAAAATTAAAATTCTGGCTTCGAGGTGCACATTCCGACCCTTTAGTCCATCTATGTTTAAAATTTCAGATCTCTGCGTTCAGTAGATTTCGCTGGGCATCGCGGACAGACAGACAGACGGAGGAAGACAGACACTTCCTTTTATTAATATAGATTTGAGCAGGAAAATCATATAAAAAGTTCTTTAATTCATGAAAGGATGTTCTTATGGACTATATATATTGAGGTGAATTAGGTATAAATACCTATACTTCATTCAATGTATTTCTTGTTCACATTCGGCAGAATATCTTTATTACCAAGTCACCATGTGATCTGCTTTCTTTAGTCGACTACAGGAGGACCGCACCTGTTTCCATTTGAGTGTGAAAGTTCCTGGTAAGGTTACTAACATCTACTATCCTTACGTTGGTGAGTGTTATTTCTTTGTTTCCTACCGGACAATCCTTATTGGTCAAGGAGTTGCTTCAGTCACTACTGAAATCGGCACACCTTGCTTTATAGTTCATTCTAAATCATATGTTCTGGATAATCTACTTGATACTACCATTCGTGATCCCTTGTGTGGCGTGACTTTCAAATCATTTAGGATTTCAACTCAATTTAATACGTTCATTTGTTTATTAAGTGCCAGTATTAGAAAGGCGCCATAACTAAAATACGCTCTATTGGATTTCCATGAAACTTTGTATACGCATTTATGACGTCCATGAGAAGTACCGTATTGAATTTCAACCTAATCTGTTGACCGGTACCGGAGTAAAACCCAATTTAGTTTCTATTTTAAAGGCCCAATAACCCAAATACGCTTTATCGGATTTTTATGAAACTTCGTATACGCATTTATAATGTTCATGGGAAGAAGTCTATTGATATTCAACTAAATCGGTTGGTCAGTACTGGAATAATGCCGAATTTAGTGCATTTTATGTTAATATATAAGAAGTCGCGATAACTAAAATATGCTTTATTGGATTTTCTGAAACTTTGTATACCCATTTATAAAATACATGGGAAGACGTCTACTAATATTGGATGAAATCGGTTGACCTGTTTCGGAGTAATGCTCAATTTAGTGCCTATTTTATGGTAATATACGTATTCGAAAGAATTTATGAAATGCAAATCAGTTATCATGACAACATAGCCTATTGTTTTACTGTGATCTTATAAGGCTTTGGCAATTAAAATACAGTTAGCTATGACAAATAACACTATTGCTTTACATGCGTTTATCCAACTAGACCGTTAAACTGACCCAGGTGGTTAAGATGGTAACGTCTTGGCCTCACATTCTGGAGTTCCATGGTTCAAATCCCGAAATCGGCCAATTTGACTTTTTTTTGTATTCTGCATAATATGCAGAATACAAAAAAAAAAGTCAAATTGGCCGATTATCATATTATGATAATTGCAATCGTAACTGATTAAACAAAAACATACTGGCACTTTGTTACATCAGTTCACCTGATTTTTATTTATAGTAGCAACTTGAGCATAATTTAGTTTCAACACTTTCGTAGATTTTGCCATGTTGTTTGAGCGTCCCACTTGGTTCCTTGAGTTTCCTAGTTAGCTAATATTTGGTTGAATGTTCCATATTCTGAGAGTTAATTCAATATAGTTTTAACACAAACTGAAATTATTTCCTATGATGATTTTATTTCATTGTAAGTCCACAGCCATGGGCAATATAAACTTCCCATTTCAAATTGTGATATAAATAGAGGCCTTATTTCCAGGAGTGTGTGTTCAGTAGTTTCAGCCTGAAGCAAAAATGTATTCTAGCCATACATGCCTTAAAATGTGGGTTTATACAAACAATTCTTATAACTAGACTTTGGACTTTTAGGTCGCTAAAATGCTGTTATAGGTACATAAAATAGGCTCTAAAAATTGGAAAATAGGTTCTAAAAATCGTAAAATAGTCTCTTATAAAATCGTTAAGTTGCCAATTTTCTGAAATATCTCAATTGCAATGCAGAATATTATATTTATTGAAGTCACCATTAATCAATAATCATCATAAAACAAAGATATAGGCCTATGGTACACAGAATTATATAGACATTCTAGCTGAAAAGGCCCGGCATCGCCCGGGCTTTGCATTTTTTAATTTGAAATTAACTTATGGAAGACTTTATGTATGTAGAACTTGAAATGAAGAAAAAGATTTATCACACTCAAACTATTCCATCAGAAAATGCCAGATATAGTTTTTTATGGCTCATAGAGGATGTCGAATGCTGCATTCCGTTGCTTCTACACATCATGCTTGGGAGGGGTTGAAATAAGAAGAAACATAAATTAAATAAGATTGTATTGATTTGACGGAAAATTTTATTTCTCATTCTCATGTTACCATACAACCGTTTCGGGACTGAAATAAAAGAGAAATGCAGTATCACTTTCATACTTTCCTCCCCTAAAACCCGGGACATAATATACTGCGAGCATAGGACTCAAAATGTTTCACCCCATGCTTAGGGCCTATGATAAACATCCCTATTTCTCAAATAATACAAAGCCTACAGCTATGGATAACGTATAAGCAGAAAGGATTATTTACAGACTTCTGATATAGCATACTCACACACTTAAGTTGTCCCTTGCAATACGACCTCTTCTTCTACATAAAAATGTGAAGTGAGAAAATATTTCTTATGTCGAGGGTAGAGAAAGTTATATGACTACATCACACTGTGCTTTATTTTCGTGGATTTCATTTTCAGTAATAATTTTTCCAATATATTACATCGATGAAATCATAATTCGTTAAAGTCCAGCATTTTATAGTCGCCAAAGCCCAATGTTATCAAAGTAAACAATACACTGTTGTCATGTGAACTGAACAACATTCATTTTTTTTCAGTAGAATATTCACAGAAATTATATAATTTTCAAGGGAAGGACTGATTTGTTTAAATTTTAATGTTGACAGCGTTACTTCCCGGGCTTAACTGTGTATGTGTGCAAAATGTCGTATAAATTGGTAAAGAAATGTAGATTTGTATAAGGAACAAACATACATACATACCCACAAACACACATTCGACTTTATATATTAGATTACTAGGGCCTGTATTACTACCATAACAGTGAAAACCTAATCCCTGATAAGCTACGCATATCATACTAGCATATTCAACCCCTTGTATCCCTCAGTGATTCAGAGAACTACTACTTTTTTTCGTTGCTGGATGTGGGATTCGGGAGAAAAACACTACATTTTCTTGGGAATTCCAAGGAATTTTTGTACTGAAGACGAAACATTCCTTACCATTTAGCCTAACCACGTCACAAATGTGTCATGTACTGCACATTCCGAACTAAAAATTTAGTACGAACTGAAAATAAATGCTAGAATTTATAACAATAACTGACTTATTTAAACTTTAGAGGAAAAACAAGCAAAAAGGCAATATTAGGCTCTAACGTAAAAATAGGCTGTTTTAGGTCCTATAAAAGTATCAGTTTTAGGCATAGTCACTTATCAAACTTGCATAAACAAGTTTTTGTCCATATATCACTTAAGGGTTAAAATAGGTTTTTACCTAAAATCCGAAGTCTACTTATAACTAACCTTCCGATAAATTTTATGAAAAACTGTTTTAGTTAAAAGTATAAGCACTCTTTTTCCATGGAAAAAGGACTATCTTCAATTTTGTGTACAGTATAAGCACTTTGTGTACAAAATGTAAACAAAATTTTGAAAAGTAAAACTTCCTTCATGTAAAGTGAGGGTAAAAGTCCCATACTTCGTGTCATATCTAAACCATATACAAAATGTTTTTGTAAGATTCTTCGTTCTCCTGCTATAACTTACTGTTTTCTGGAAATCTTATTTTTTGTATTCAGGAGACCTTATGTTGAAACTCAACATTGCCTCCAGTATGTGTAATAAGAGAAATGATTTTTGACAGAACCTGGTATGTGTAGCAAGTCTACTTACTTTTAATCAGAGTATTGGAATGCATTTTTTCTGCCAGGGTGCATAATAAATAAATCAGTTTTGGAAATGGGGTGAATACAAATAAGACCCCTAACTTCTCACGAAAATTACTTAAGCTTTGACAACAAAAGGGAGAAAACAGAAATGTTTATGTAACTTCAAGAATTCTTTACTCACAGAACACAATTTCATTACATGAGTGAATCTAAACACCTAAAATTAAATAGGCCTAGACCTCATAGTTTTAAAATTTGACAATAATTACATTATATCCCCTGTAGGTTGGCCGCGGTGGTCTGGAGGTAGCGTGCCTGCCTCTAGATCTGCAGGGCGCGGGATCAAACCCGGCTGTGGTCAATGGATTTTTCAGGACGTAAAAATCCTGGGCACGGAGTCCTCCGGGAGGGACTTTAAGCTGGGGGTCCCGTGCCGTAGGGACCAGATACCATCATCATAGGGTACCAGATACAGATACAGATCCCCTGTAGGGCATAGTGAGCGTTGGCATTTAAACCCCCAGCCTATTAAACATTATAAAATTGCATTAATGTTTAGTGTCTTTTGATATCAACCTTGAAGGTGGGTTACTTCATACATAGTGCTTATAATTATCCCTCAAAGTATTAATTTCACAATATGACTACTAGAAACATTACATATATAGACATTACTACTACAGCTAAGAAAATATCGTGGGCTTACAAGGAATAAATGGTGCAAAAGTACGTTGCACAAACTTTCTCACATATACGTGTTAAAGGCTGGCACAGAAAAAATTAAATTAAAGAAACAATTAAATTTTACTTATTACATTTTCATAAAACTAACAAGTATCTAGAACGGAAAGCATCAGGGTCGATCTTTATGTTCAATGCTTTTACCGTGAAATAATAATAATAATAACTAATAATAATAATCAATGGCAGTAAAACTGCATATTATTAGTACTACTACTACGGGAAAATTAAAATATCAGTCGCACCTTGGGATGAGTCGGTCCCACCCAACCTATCCTCAACAATGCAGTTTCTTTTATACCACGATCTAGTGAATTCTTCTGTCCTCATATTATGAAGAAACTCGTGATTGGACGTTGGAGGTGTGACGTCATACCGCTAGACGAGAGGTGGCAGGCTGACAAACCTTGCGGGAAATATAATATGCCACATTTTCGAAACCTACAAGCAGTGTATCGTACATTATTCGAAAATGCAAGGGCGCTTCGCTACGGCTACCGCCTCCGCTTCGCGCACTTAACTATGTGGTTAGTGTTATGCATTATTTAGCTTTTGTAGAAGTGGATACAAGACACTTGCGACAATATACAAGGACAGTTGGTCACTCTGCTTCGCTCAGAAACAAATACATCACACAGTCCGTGCAAATGTGAATATCGAATGGGGGAGCTTACAGGGCGACTTATATTTGAATTTCGCCACTACTACTACTACTTAGGTTATATTGCACGCTTTTTCTGCATGTAGGTCATATCACGTGTTTAGTATGTTTGCGTGAACCATTAGTCTATATCAGCGTTTCTTAACCTTTTTGAACCCGAGGACCTCTAAAATATCTAAAAAAAACTTTACGGAACCCTAATTTTACATCCCATTGTTAAAAGTAGGCTATATGTAGGCCTATATTCTTAATATTTTCGGTATTAAATTATAGGTCGTTATAACGAAATACTTTTTTTTAATCCGACGGAAACACAGTTATTGAATTGGAATGAAACTATTGACAGTAAAATTATATTTTGAACAGACTTTAATATGTATTACCAATTTTATAATATAATTAGGAATTGTGTTATTACTCACATTTATTGAGACGTTTGAGCTTGTCGCCTCTTGCAGAGTTCCTGGATATTTGGCTCAATATTAGTCAAATTTAGTCGAAGATCAGAAGATACTAATGTATTATGTTTTTCTGTATTATTTCTGTTTCTGTATTATGTTTTTAGTTAAACGAGCGATGAAAATCCCTTCTCACAAAGATAGGTTGTTGAAAACTGCATGGCACCTCTAATAACAAAATTCCGACAAAGTCTTATTTTTTAGGGTTTTGAATGAAAGAGGGAACCATAGACGTCAGTGCATCAGGGGTTTGAAACTGTGGTCCGTAACTGCAAAAGTAAGGAAACTTGCAATATGACCTGTATTTTAGAAGATTTTAAAAACTTTGACATCTAGTGTCCATTTTATGTTAAAAATTTCTACTTCTTTACTTCCCACTTGCTTTATGATATTTTTTAATTAATTATGTCTGCGGACCATAGGTTGAGAAACGCTGGTCTATATTAACAACTCATTTGCGTCATGTTTCTATTGTTTAGTGATGTCTTCTTTGTGATGGACTTTACTGGTTCATTGCAAATTCCCTACACCCAGCTTACTCTCTCTTTCTTTTTTTTAACAATTTACAAGGTTTAATAATATTGATGAAAATTTATATTAAGGGCGCCATCATCAATACTCTTCTTTCTTATTTTTATTTTGCATCAGCCAAAACATATTACGAGCCCAATCACAAATTAAATTATAGATACACAGGCTATGTACCTACAGGCCCCTCGGCTAGCTTTTTTTTTTTAACAGTGGAGATGGGAATGGATTCGGCTTTGTCCTTTTATTATTATGTAACTTAGTCCAAAAATCAGTGGCTCTCAGAACATTACAAGGATAGGGGCCAAAATATATGTACTTCACGAAAATTTACTTTGCATAACAATAACCATAATTTATTTAATATATTTTTTTTTCTTTTTCAACAATAACAATCTGATTTACAATAAATTACATTTACTCTTGTTTTCTTTTTTTTTCTTTTTCACCAATAACAATCTGATTTACAATAAATTACATTTACTCTGGGGTTTTCCCCTTTTTAACAACTACTCATCCTTAAAATCTTCAGATCATCCGATCCGAACAACATTAACCATTCAACACTTTTATTGGAAAATTTAGTATTCAGTTCCTAACTATCAGGTTAGTAGCTCAGTTTAACTGTATTAATGTGTTCCTTGTTATATAAGACAAATTCTTAATTAATTACTTTAATCTCTTTCCTTTCTTTATTTCCAGGTATCTACTAGAACGTCTCAGATTACCCTTATACTTTACTACTAACTTGCGTAATCTTTTCCATTTGCAATTCCGTATGAATAAAGATTTTTAATTCGTAATTCAGTCACTGACTTGACCTATCATACCCAATGATTCCACCTATTTCTCCTATACCAGTCCACTAGTCATTGTAGTTTATGAAGAATTGTACTCAAAGATAAATAGGAAAGACAATGTTATGAAGAAAGAAACGGAAGTTTAGGCCTATACCCACAGAGTGACTGGGGTAATAGACCACCGATACAGGGGCGGCGTCTAGATCTTGAGTTACAAACAATCTGACTCCCTCCCTGCAACCGGGAAAATATTAATGGGCCGCAAACAAAAATATAATTTTGAACAATCGATGTCAGAGGTCCCTGACACTCTTTCCTAGAGGCACGTGGGGCCGTTGTTCGCCTCCAACACCGATGACTTTCACAATTCTCCTAAATCTCTTTATATTCTACTAGCATAGGCTTCGCCTACTACGGTATTTATACTTGTTTTATTTGGGACACTTCCGGCGTTCCCTCACCTCACCCTTCTTTTTTTTTTTTCTCTCCTGGGGTAATCTCTAGTACCTGCTAATGACCTACTTGTCATCAACTCACTACACAAAATTACCAATTCTCCTCTTTCTAATCTAACCAATTATTATTTATTATCTTTTAACTCCTTTCTCTTTAAGCAGTGTATACCATTGTTCTAATTTACCTACTTATTGTTATTCTGGTTTCCATACTTTTCAAGTTACTACCCTACACCATGGGCACCTAATTTTCTTGTTTCTAAATTCCCTAGAATTCTAGCTGAAACTAACTCACGCCCCAGGTCAGTAACTCTCTTTATAACCCTCGAGTAAACTTCTACTTCTATCCTACCCAGTAAACTTTCCAATGACATACGCCTAATGTACTGCTACTCATAGGCCTCCTTTTGCCTCTCAGTATTCACCTTCTTATCCCCCTCTACCATATTCCATACAGTTCCCTCTCTTCGATAAATCTCTTTAAAAAAACAACTCAACATTATAGGCCAGCATGAAATCCACTTATAGATAATCACCTGTCACCTAACGAAAACCAAGTGGGAGAGGCCCTCGTAAGCAATACTAAGTAAGCCCCTATTACTCTTCTTCCTTACTCCCCTCGCGTCCTGTCTTATAAAAACAAGGTTTGTATGAGCATCAACAACTGCCCCTAGCTATGTATTCATTCGTGGGACAATTACCCATAGCAACCTAAAGTATAGAGATCTATCTTTACTATTCACGGTTTTACTCTTGACTGCTCCTTGTGTAATTAACTTAGACCAGAAATGGAAACTGATTGGATCACTGTAATTTACTACCTCACCCTAGACTAATTACATCTATCTTCTAACCTTACTCTTTTACCTTTCATTACGGCGTCTAGTCGCCACACATTTCTTAGAACCTGGCTTAATAATAATGCCTCAAAATCTTTTCCACTTCCCAAAACAACAAAAAAAATGTTTAGATGATTATACTCAACGGGTGGTGACCAATTTATCCTCTGATCCTGAGTTGTTTCCATCCACTTTCTGATGTCCACATCTTCCTTTATTCCAGGCTAAGCAACCGTGACCCACTCTTCTTTCCCCAGCTGGTGTTCGCTGTAGCGGTCTCTCGTACCGGCTGACGTGATGTGTTCTTCCAACTAACGACTATCTCCATATAGTCGCGTCAGTGAAATTCCCCTTCAGAATTTCTTTAGATGAAAGTCTGACAAACCATCATGTCAGGGCGCCTCTACCGCTGTCACACATTCCAATCTCGTCTCCTCGCCTCCGTTTCTTCAACCTTTCTCTCTCGTAGTCAGAGACGTAATTCTCAACCGTTTTTCAGGTTCAACTCCTCTCCCGTCGACTCGCCGTCCACGCATGCGCACTTCTCCTTTTTCTGCAATTCAAATAAATTCAGGGCAGTATCGATAATCATGAAAATGTTCAATATCGATTAGTTGCGGTCCCCCAACCCTTCCTTTGTTTTGGAATGGTTTTTCTACCGTCTAATTGGCACGCAGCTATTTGCTTCGTTACATTCTTCCCACACTCACCATAAAAAAAATGGTAACACTGTTCACATTTTTTTTTTTTTTTTTTTATTTGTTGTGTGTCTAGTTTACCCGCCTTAAAGAACATTTATCCAGGCACAAAGGGTTTCAAGTCTTTAACGTGCCACTTCCCCAACTGCTTACCAAAACGGTTCGTCAGTTCATAACTATTCTCACTAAGCTTTTTCTTTATAATATAGGGGCCGACGAACTTTGCGCTTAAGCCTGCTGCATAAGCTTGTGAGGCATCACTTATTTTAAAGTTTCTTCTTAACACAAGATCACCTGGACAAAATCTCACCTCTCTCCTCCGAAGATTATAATAATGACTTGAACTCTTATAAGCAGTTTCTAAGTTATGTCTGACCATTAGACGGACCGTTTTTAATTTATCAAATCTTTCTATCCAAAGCTTTGGAATTTCTTTCTGTATTGGTTGATTTTCTACCTTCTCAATTCTGCTGATAATTTCAGGCTCTTTCCCATAATTTAGCATATAAGGAGTGCATCCAGTGGAACTATGTTTAGCCGTATTTATAGCAAAATTAAATTCTCTCAAATACACGTCCCAAACTGTTTGATCCTTTTCAATGTAACTAGAAATCATGGTTTTCAATACTCTATTAACTCTTTCTACCGGATTTCCTTGCGGCGAATATACAGGTAAATAACAAGGAGTTATATTAAAAGCTTTAGCTATCCCACGCATTAATTTACTAGTATATTGCGGTCCATTATCCATCAGCAAATACCCCGGAATTCCCCATTTAAGGATAATCAACTCATAAAATGCTTCCGTAACTGCTCTACTGGTTGCTTTCCTTAACGCTTTACATTCTATATATTTTGTAAAGGTATCCTGAAATACTACAATGTACTTGTTTCCTCTCCTGGAACGGGGGTAAGGTCCCAACAAATCAGTAGCTACAGTCATCCAAGGTTTCTCTTTCTGGTAAAAATGCATCGGTCCTGCTTGAGCCGTTTGTAACACTTTCTGTCTTTGACATATTTCACAAGCAGTAACATACTTAGCAACATCTCTAAACATTCCCGGCCAATAATACTTGTTTGCTATTCTAAAGAAAGTTTTAGCTATCCCCATATGCCCTGCAGTAGGTGCATCATGACATTCCTGCAATACTTTAATCCTATAATCTTGCGGTATAACCAATTTCCGCCTATTCACTGTTCCCTCTAAAGTTTGTTCTAACTGATCTAGTCTTAAATGGTACAACTTCCCATCTACGACCTTCCAATCTGGCCAAAATTTAGGTTTACTCTGTACTTGTGTTTTCCGCTTAATATACCAAGCATCTTGAATATTTTCCCATTCCACTACTTCAGAGTTATTAGTCAACAAGAGGCAAAATTCTTCCTCTACCGTTTTCTCTTGAACTTTCCCTTCGTGTATTCTAGATAAAGCATCCGGAACTTTTTGTAATCTACCAGGCCTATGTATTACTTCAAAATCATACTCTTGGAGCAATAAACTCCACCTAGCTAATCGTCCGGTCGGATTCTGTAATGTATTTAACCATTTCAGAGCAAAGTGATCAGTATATACTTTAAAATGATAACCTTCCAAATAAGGACGAAACTTTTGAACTGCCCATAATATAGCTAACAATTCCTTCTCGACTATTGCCCACTTTTGTTCACCTACCGTTAAAGTTCTACTAGCATAAGCTATCACTTTTTCCTCTCCTTCCTCTCCTGTCTGAATTAAAGCTGCTCCTAGTCCTGAAAAACTAGCGTCGGTCTGTAGCACTAGGGGTTTAGTATAATCTGGACAAGTTAATATAGGACTACTAGATAATTTCGATTTTAATTCATCAAAAGATTCCTGACATTCCTTAGTCCAACGCCATTTCTGATTCTTTTTCAGAAGTGCAGTGAGGGGCTTTACAACTTCAGAAAAAAATGGAATGAATCGTCGGTACCAAGAAGCCAATCCTAAAAATGCTCGTACTTCCTTGACTTTTGTAGGGGCTGGATACTCAAGGATATACGAGATTTTATCTGAATCTACAGCAATTCCTAATGGAGTAATGATATGACCCAAATATTTTAATTCACTTCTGCAAAATTTTTATTTTTCCCTATTAATTTTCAGGTTAGCTTTTCTTAATTTCTCTAAAACTTTTTCTAACAAGGACAAATGTTCTTCAAATGTCTCGCTAATAAGTACTATATCATCCAAATAACAAAAGCATTTCTCTCCTATCTCTTCTCTTAATATAGTATCAACTAATCTTTGAAATGAGGCCGGTGCGTTATGGATTCCAAACGGCATAACTCGAAACTGATACAATCCTCTACCAGGTACGGTAAATGCTGTTTTTTCTTTACTTGCTTCATCTAATGGAACTTGCCAATACCATTTTTCAAATCTATTGTACTGATATACCTGGCATGTCGTAATTTACTCAAAACATGTTCAATGTATGGCAAAGGATAACTATCTCTTTTAGTACAATTATTTACTTTTCTGAAATCTACACAAAACCTCCATGTTCTATCTGGTTTCTTTACCATAACTACCGGAGAAGACCAAGGTGAATTTGAAGGCTCTATAACTTTTTCCAATAACATTTTATCTATTTCCGCGTGTATAACTTTTTCCAAAATGGGTGATACTGGATAATATCTTTGTTTTATAGGTTTCGCATCGCCTGTATCAATAACATGAGAAATCAGATCGGTAAGTCTAGTACACTGATCAAATTTCTGTAACTGATTTTCCAAAAACATATTCAATCTGTCCCTTTCCTGAGGTGTAGGTAAAGTAAGAATATTATGTAGTTGATCTTCTTCTTTCAAATCTATAGCCTTAACAAATTGAAAAATTATTGTCGGTTCATCTTTGAAATACCAAGTCCCATCTTGCAAATCTACTACTAACCCAATTTGTTTTAAAACATCCATGCCCAGAATCATATCTACTGCTAAATTTGGCATAATTTTACATTTTATCTGAAAGATCCTGTCCTGCAATTTCATCTCAAAAGTTCTCTCTCCTGTTATAGAACTGTAAGTTTTATCTGCTAGTTGCACTACCCTAACTTCAGATTCTTCTACTGATAAATCTAACATTTTACACAAAAAATCACCTTTCTCTCCCACATAAGTTTTATCTGAACCTGAATCTATTAAAGCAATAAATGTAATATCCTCCAACAAAATTTCAACAAAACATCTGTCTCCATTAACTAAATCTGTAGGGTTTATATTTAACACCACACAAGCCTGATTTTTAGTTAATTGTCATAAAGAATTTGTAGGCCTAACTATTCTTTCTTGGGGCATCCTACAATCAATAGACCTATGTCCAAGCTTATTACAATTATAACATTTAATCGTAGTGCGTGGAGTAACTCTACGAGGTGCCTTACACTCGAACTGCCTATGTCCTATTTTATCACAGTTCCAACATAGCTGGTTATTTGAAAAACGCAAAGTGGTGTTTTTACCATTTTCCTCCAACTCATCCTGTCCCTCTTTATTTTCTATTGCTTTGACTATCCTAGAATTATTTACATGACTTGAATTTTGTTCTTTATCCCACGTCTTTGCAGAAAAACTAACATTGGGTTTCTTTTGTAACTCGGACGATGGAAGTTCCTGCTTTCCCTGAATTCCTAACGCTGTATGAACTGAAGGTATAACAACTTGTCTCTGAGGTTTATAAGCCGTTTCTTTGATTGTAGCTGTAACCTGCGTTGGAGGAGGAATATATCTCTCAGAATCTAACAATATTTGTTCATACTGTCTACCTACACGTATTAAATCTGTTATAGTTTGAATCTCTGCAGGTCTAATATACAATTTTACGTCAGGACCCAAATTTTTGATAACATTCTTCATCATTTGTTGAGGACTCATTGGAGTACTCAGCCTCCTCATTAACGTTTGGATAGCATTAACATAATCAAAAATCGATTCTTTAGGACCTTGCGTTCTTTGTCTAATCTCATCCAAAAGCGAGTCTTCCTCATCAATAGGCAAGTAATATTCTCTAAATTCTTTCAAAAAAGCTTCCCATGTAGGCCAATCTGTTAATCTGTTCCTGTACCAAAGTAAAGCTGAATCTTGTAAAATTTCGGGTAATACTGACAATAACTCTACACCCTGTAACTTAGAACTTTGTTTTAAATCTTCCAATCTCTCCAAAAATAAGTAAATGCTATCCCCAGGTTTGAATTTAATGTTCCATTTACGAACCAGATCCAAAGTATTTGGTTTATGTGGCTCTAACTGAATTGTAAACGATGGTACTACTGGTACAACTTCTTCTGAATCAGCTACCGCCATGGCCTTCCTACGCATTAACTTAACCCATGTATACACTACATCTCCATAGGAATCTTGTGGAACCGTTATATTATGTTCAACTAAGTCTTCTTCCAAAACTTCCTGGCTCAGAGCAAAAGCCGTAATTAACACCTGAAATGACTGAGGGTTCTTGCGGGCATAATCTAACAAGCGTTGTCTTAACTCATCCCTGGTACCTGTGGTCGGTAACTTAACTCTATCACATTCTGCCTCCAGATCCGCCTTTCTCAACTTCCTAATAGCTTGGGTTAACTCAGCTGCTCTTATTTGTGCATACGGATCAACATAAGTGGCCATATTTATATATTAACAATTCCACTGACTGAAAAAAAAAGATTAGAACACAATAGTTCAGTCGTCTGTCTTAGTCATCTATAGAAGTCCTTAATTTGTCAACAGTCATTATTCTTCTCCCAAAAATATGTTATTATTTTTTAAAATAAATTTCAAGTTATACTAACCTAACTCCCAAGTTTCTTTCACGTAATAGGCTCTAAAGTCTCTATAACCTCTATCCCTGCTAACGTCAAAATCGATAACGTTGGGCAACCACTACGGCCTCAAATTTCTCCTAAGCCACACGTATAGGACATCAAACTATCCTACTACCAAACTATCAACTATCGACCTAACGACCTATGGCTCTATCGACCTATCGACCTATGGACCTATCGCCCTATCGACCTATCAACCTATCAACCTATCGACCTATCAACCTATCGACCTATCGCCCCACGTTGGGCGCCAAAATATGTGATGGGCCCGGTCACAAATTAAATTATAGATACACAGGCTATGTACCTACAGGCCCCTCGGCTAGCTTTTTTTTTTTTTTAACAGTGGAGATGGGAATGGATTCGGCTCTGTCCTTTTATTATTATGTAACTTAGTCCAAAAATCAGTGGCTCTCAGAACATTACAAGGATAGGGGCCAAAATATATGTACTTCACGAAAATTTACTTTGCATAACAATAACCATAATTTATTTAATATATTTTTTTTCTTTTTCAACAATAACAATCTGATTTACGATAAATTACATTTACTCTTGTTTTCTTTATCACCAATAACAATCTGATTTACAATAAATTACATTTACTCTGGGGTTTTCCCCTTTTTAACAACTACTCATCCTTAAAATCTTCAGATCATCCGATCCGAACAACATTAACCATTCAACACTTTTATTGGAAAATTTAGTATTCAGTTCCTAACTATCAGGTTAGTAGCTCAGTTTAACTGTATTAATGTGTTCCTTGTTATATAAGACAAATTCTTAATTAATTACTTTAATCTCTTTCCTTTCTTTATTTCCAGGTATCTACTAGAACGTCTCAGATTACCCTTATACTTTACTACTAACTTGCGTAATCTTTTCCATTTGCAATTCCGTATGAATAAAGATTTTTAATTCGTAATTCAGTCACTGACTTGACCTATCATACCCAATGATTCCACCTATTTCTCCTATACCAGTCCACTAGTCATTGTAGTTTATGAAGAATTGTACTCAAAGATAAATAGGAAAGACAATGTTATGAAGAAAGAAACGGAAGTTTAGGCCTATACCCACAGAGTGACTGGGGTAATAGACCACCGATACAGGGGCGGCGTCTAGATCTTGAGTTACAAACAATCTGACTCCCTCCCTGCAACCGGGAAAATATTAATGGGCCGCAAACAAAAATATAATTTTGAACAATCGATGTCAGAGGTCCCTGACACTCTTTCCTAGAGGCACGTGGGGCCGTTGTTCGCCTCCAACACCGATGACTTTCACAATTCTCCTAAATCTCTTTATATTCTACTAGCATAGGCTTCGCCTACTACGGTATTTATACTTGTTTTATTTGGGACACTTCCGGCGTTCCCTCACCTCACCCTTCTTTTTTTTTTTCTCTCCTGGGGTAATCTCTAGTACCTGCTAATGACCTACTTGTCATCAACTCACTACACAAAATTACCAATTCTCCTCTTTCTAATCTAACCAATTATTATTTATTATCTTTTAACTCCTTTCTCTTTAAGCAGTGTATACCATTGTTATAATTTACCTACTTATTGTTATTCTGGTTTCCATACTTTTCAAGTTACTACCCTACACCATGGGCACCTAATTTTCTTGTTTCTAAATTCCCTAGAATTCTAGCTGAAACTAACTCACGCCCCAGGTCAGTAACTCTCTTTATAACCCTCGAGTAAACTTCTACTTCTATCCTACCCAGTAAACTTTCCAATGGCATACGCCTAATGTACTGCTACTCATAGGCCTCCTTTTGCCTCTCAGTATTCACCTTCTTATCCCCCTCTACCATATTCCATACAGTTCCCTCTCTTCGATAAATCTCTTTAAAAAAAACAACTCAACATTATAGGCCAGCATGAAATCCACTTATAGATAATCACCTGTCACCTAACGAAAACCAAGTGGGAGAGGCCCTCGTAAGCAATACTAAGTAAGCCCCTATTACTCTTCTTCCTTACTCCCCTCGCGTCCTGTCTTATAAAAACAAGGTTTGTATGAGCATCAACAACTGCCCCTAGCTATGTATTCATTCGTGGGACAATTACCCATAGCAACCTAAAGTATAGAGATCTATCTTTACTATTCACGGTTTTACTCTTGACTGCTCCTTGTGTAATTAACTTAGACCAGAAATGGAAACTGATTGGATCACTGTAATTTACTACCTCACCCTAGACTAATTACATCTATCTTCTAACCTTACTCTTTTACCTTTCATTACGGCGTCTAGTCGCCACACATTTCTTAGAACCTGGCTTAATAATAATGCCTCAAAATCTTTTCCACTTCCCAAAACAACAAAAAAAATGTTTAGATGATTATACTCAACGGGTGGTGACCAATTTATCCTCTGATCCTGAGTTGTTTCCATCCACTTTCTGATGTCCGCATCTTCCTTTATTCCAGGCTAAGCAACCGTGACCCACTCTTCTTTCCCCAGCTGGTGTTCGCTGTAGCGGTCTCTCGTACCGGCTGACGTGATGTGTTCTTCCAACTAACGACTATCTCCATATAGTCGCGTCAGTGAAATTCCCCTTCAGAATTTCTTTAGATGAAAGTCTGACAAACCATCATGTCAGGGCGCCTCTACCGCTGTCACACATTCCAATCTCGTCTCCTCGCCTCCGTTTCTTCAACCTTTCTCTCTCGTAGTCAGAGACGTAATTCTCAACCGTTTTTCAGGTTCAACTCCTCTCCCGTCGACTCGCCGTCCACGCATGCGCACTTCTCCTTTTTCTGCAATTCAAATAAATTCAGGGCAGTATCGATAATCATGAAAATGTTCAATATCGATTAGTTGCGGTCCCCCAACCCTTCCTTTGTTTTGGAATGGTTTTTCTACCGTCTAATTGGCACGCAGCTATTTGCTTCGTTACATTCTTCCCACACTCACCATAAAAAAAATGGTAACACTGTTCACATTTTTTTTTTTTTTTTTTTATTTGTTGTGTGTCTAGTTTACCCGCCTTAAAGAACATTTATCCAGGCACAAAGGGTTTCAAGTCTTTAACGTGCCACTTCCCCAACTGCTTACCAAAACGGTTCGTCAGTTCATAACTATTCTCACTAAGCTTTTTCTTTATAATATAGGGGCCGACGAACTTTGCGCTTAAGCCTGCTGCATAAGCTTGTGAGGCATCACTTATTTTAAAGTTTCTTCTTAACACAAGATCACCTGGACAAAATCTCACCTCTCTCCTCCGAAGATTATAATAATGACTTGAACTCTTATAAGCAGTTTCTAAGTTATGTCTGACCATTAGACGGACCGTTTTTAATTTATCAAATCTTTCTATCCAAAGCTTTGGAATTTCTTTCTGTATTGGTTGATTTTCTACCTTCTCAATTCTGCTGATAATTTCAGGCTCTTTCCCATAATTTAGCATATAAGGAGTGCATCCAGTGGAACTATGTTTAGCCGTATTTATAGCAAAATTAAATTCTCTCAAATACACGTCCCAAACTGTTTGATCCTTTTCAATGTAACTAGAAATCATGGTTTTCAATACTCTATTAACTCTTTCTACCGGATTTCCTTGCGGCGAATATACAGGTAAATAACAAGGAGTTATATTAAAAGCTTTAGCTATCCCACGCATTAATTTACTAGTATATTGCGGTCCATTATCCATCAGCAAATACCCCGGAATTCCCCATTTAAGGATAATCAACTCATAAAATGCTTCCGTAACTGCTCTACTGGTTGCTTTCCTTAACGCTTTACATTCTATATATTTTGTAAAGGTATCCTGAAATACTACAATGTACTTGTTTCCTCTCCTGGAACGGGGGTAAGGTCCCAACAAATCAGTAGCTACAGTCATCCAAGGTTTCTCTTTCTGGTAAAAATGCATCGGTCCTGCTTGAGCCGTTTGTAACACTTTCTGTCTTTGACATATTTCACAAGCAGTAACATACTTAGCAACATCTCTAAACATTCCCGGCCAATAATACTTGTTTGCTATTCTAAAGAAAGTTTTAGCTATCCCCATATGCCCTGCAGTAGGTGCATCATGACATTCCTGCAATACTTTAATCCTATAATCTTGCGGTATAACCAATTTCCGCCTATTCACTGTTCCCTCTAAAGTTTGTTCTAACTGATCTAGTCTTAAATGGTACAACTTCCCATCTACGACCTTCCAATCTGGCCAAAATTTAGGTTTACTCTGTACTTGTGTTTTCCGCTTAATATACCAAGCATCTTGAATATTTTCCCATTCCACTACTTCAGAGTTATTAGTCAACAAGAGGCAAAATTCTTCCTCTACCGTTTTCTCTTGAACTTTCCCTTCGTGTATTCTAGATAAAGCATCCGGAACTTTTTGTAATCTACCAGGCCTATGTATTACTTCAAAATCATACTCTTGGAGCAATAAACTCCACCTAGCTAATCGTCCGGTCGGATTCTGTAATGTATTTAACCATTTCAGAGCAAAGTGATCAGTATATACTTTAAAATGATAACCTTCCAAATAAGGACGAAACTTTTGAACTGCCCATAATATAGCTAACAATTCCTTCTCGACTATTGCCCACTTTTGTTCACCTACCGTTAAAGTTCTACTAGCATAAGCTATCACTTTTTCCTCTCCTTCCTCTCCTGTCTGAATTAAAGCTGCTCCTAGTCCTGAAAAACTAGCGTCGGTCTGTAGCACTAGGGGTTTAGTATAATCTGGACAAGTTAATATAGGACTACTAGATAATTTCGATTTTAATTCATCAAAAGATTCCTGACATTCCTTAGTCCAACGCCATTTCTGATTCTTTTTCAGAAGTGCAGTGAGGGGCTTTACAACTTCAGAAAAAAATGGAATGAATCGTCGGTACCAAGAAGCCAATCCTAAAAATGCTCGTACTTCCTTGACTTTTGTAGGGGCTGGATACTCAAGGATATACGAGATTTTATCTGAATCTACAGCAATTCCTAATGGAGTAATGATATGACCCAAATATTTTAATTCACTTCTGCAAAATTTTTATTTTTCCCTATTAATTTTCAGGTTAGCTTTTCTTAATTTCTCTAAAACTTTTTCTAACAAGGACAAATGTTCTTCAAATGTCTCGCTAATAAGTACTATATCATCCAAATAACAAAAGCATTTCTCTCCTATCTCTTCTCTTAATATAGTATCAACTAATCTTTGAAATGAGGCCGGTGCGTTATGGATTCCAAACGGCATAACTCGAAACTGATACAATCCTCTACCAGGTACGGTAAATGCTGTTTTTTCTTTACTTGCTTCATCTAATGGAACTTGCCAATACCCATTTTTCAAATCTATTGTACTGATATACCTGGCATGTCGTAATTTACTCAAAACATGTTCAATGTATGGCAAAGGATAACTATCTCTTTTAGTACAATTATTTACTTTTCTGAAATCTACACAAAACCTCCATGTTCTATCTGGTTTCTTTACCATAACTACCGGAGAAGACCAAGGTGAATTTGAAGGCTCTATAACTTTTTCCAATAACATTTTATCTATTTCCGCGTGTATAACTTTTTCCAAAATGGGTGATACTGGATAATATCTTTGTTTTATAGGTTTCGCATCGCCTGTATCAATAACATGAGAAATCAGATCGGTAAGTCTAGTACACTGATCAAATTTCTGTAACTGATTTTCCAAAAACATATTCAATCTGTCCCTTTCCTGAGGTGTAGGTAAAGTAAGAATATTATGTAGTTGATCTTCTTCTTTCAAATCTATAGCCTTAACAAATTGAAAAATTATTGTCGGTTCATCTTTGAAATACCAAGTCCCATCTTGCAAATCTACTACTAACCCAATTTGTTTTAAAACATCCATGCCCAGAATCATATCTACTGCTAAATTTGGCATAATTTTACATTTTATCTGAAAGATCCTGTCCTGCAATTTCATCTCAAAAGTTCTCTCTCCTGTTATAGAACTGTAAGTTTTATCTGCTAGTTGCACTACCCTAACTTCAGATTCTTCTACTGATAAATCTAACATTTTACACAAAAAATCACCTTTCTCTCCCACATAAGTTTTATCTGAACCTGAATCTATTAAAGCAATAAATGTAATATCCTCCAACAAAATTTCAACAAAACATCTGTCTCCATTAACTAAATCTGTAGGGTTTATATTTAACACCACACAAGCCTGATTTTTAGTTAATTGTCATAAAGAATTTGTAGGCCTAACTATTCTTTCTTGGGGCATCCTACAATCAATAGACCTATGTCCAAGCTTATTACAATTATAACATTTAATCGTAGTGCGTGGAGTAACTCTACGAGGTGCCTTACACTCGAACTGCCTATGTCCTATTTTATCACAGTTCCAACATAGCTGGTTATTTGAAAAACGCAAAGTGGTGTTTTTACCATTTTCCTCCAACTCATCCTGTCCCTCTTTATTTTCTATTGCTTTGACTATCCTAGAATTATTTACATGACTTGAATTTTGTTCTTTATCCCACGTCTTTGCAGAAAAACTAACATTGGGTTTCTTTTGTAACTCGGACGATGGAAGTTCCTGCTTTCCCTGAATTCCTAACGCTGTATGAACTGAAGGTATAACAACTTGTCTCTGAGGTTTATAAGCCGTTTCTTTGATTGTAGCTGTAACCTGCGTTGGAGGAGGAATATATCTCTCAGAATCTAACAATATTTGTTCATACTGTCTACCTACACGTATTAAATCTGTTATAGTTTGAATCTCTGCAGGTCTAATATACAATTTTACGTCAGGACCCAAATTTTTGATAACATTCTTCATCATTTGTTGAGGACTCATTGGAGTACTCAGCCTCCTCATTAACGTTTGGATAGCATTAACATAATCAAAAATCGATTCTTTAGGACCTTGCGTTCTTTGTCTAATCTCATCCAAAAGCGAGTCTTCCTCATCAATAGGCAAGTAATATTCTCTAAATTCTTTCAAAAAAGCTTCCCATGTAGGCCAATCTGTTAATCTGTTCCTGTACCAAAGTAAAGCTGAATCTTGTAAAATTTCGGGTAATACTGACAATAACTCTACACCCTGTAACTTAGAACTTTGTTTTAAATCTTCCAATCTCTCCAAAAATAAGTAAATGCTATCCCCAGGTTTGAATTTAATGTTCCATTTACGAACCAGATCCAAAGTATTTGGTTTATGTGGCTCTAACTGAATTGTAAACGATGGTACTACTGGTACAACTTCTTCTGAATCAGCTACCGCCATGGCCTTCCTACGCATTAACTTAACCCATGTATACACTACATCTCCATAGGAATCTTGTGGAACCGTTATATTATGTTCAACTAAGTCTTCTTCCAAAACTTCCTGGCTCAGAGCAAAAGCCGTAATTAACACCTGAAATGACTGAGGGTTCTTGCGGGCATAATCTAACAAGCGTTGTCTTAACTCATCCCTGGTACCTGTGGTCGGTAACTTAACTCTATCACATTCTGCCTCCAGATCCGCCTTTCTCAACTTCCTAATAGCTTGGGTTAACTCAGCTGCTCTTATTTGTGCATACGGATCAACATAAGTGGCCATATTTATATATTAACAATTCCACTGACTGAAAAAAAAAGATTAGAACACAATAGTTCAGTCGTCTGTCTTAGTCATCTATAGAAGTCCTTAATTTGTCAACAGTCATTATTCTTCTCCCAAAAATATGTTATTATTTTTTAAAATAAATTTCAAGTTATACTAACCTAACTCCCAAGTTTCTTTCACGTAATAGGCTCTAAAGTCTCTATAACCTCTATCCCTGCTAACGTCAAAATCGATAACGTTGGGCAACCACTACGGCCTCAAATTTCTCCTAAGCCACACGTATAGGACATCAAACTATCCTACTACCAAACTATCAACTATCGACCTAACGACCTATGGCTCTATCGACCTATCGACCTATGGACCTATCGACCTATCGCCCTATCGACCTATCAACCTATCAACCTATCGACCTATCAACCTATCGACCTATCGCCCCACGTTGGGCGCCAAAATATGTGATGGGCCCGGTCACAAATTAAATTATAGATACACAGGCTATGTACCTACAGGCCCCTCGGCTAGCTTTTTTTTTTTTTAACAGTGGAGATGGGAATGGATTCGGCTCTGTCCTTTTATTATTATGTAACTTAGTCCAAAAATCAGTGGCTCTCAGAACATTACAAGGATAGGGGCCAAAATATATGTACTTCACGAAAATTTACTTTGCATAACAATAACCATAATTTATTTAATATATTTTTTTTCTTTTTCAACAATAACAATCTGATTTACGATAAATTACATTTACTCTTGTTTTCTTTATCACCAATAACAATCTGATTTACAATAAATTACATTTACTCTGGGGTTTTCCCCTTTTTAACAACTACTCATCCTTAAAATCTTCAGATCATCCGATCCGAACAACATTAACCATTCAACACTTTTATTGGAAAATTTAGTATTCAGTTCCTAACTATCAGGTTAGTAGCTCAGTTTAACTGTATTAATGTGTTCCTTGTTATATAAGACAAATTCTTAATTAATTACTTTAATCTCTTTCCTTTCTTTATTTCCAGGTATCTACTAGAACGTCTCAGATTACCCTTATACTTTACTACTAACTTGCGTAATCTTTTCCATTTGCAATTCCGTATGAATAAAGATTTTTAATTCGTAATTCAGTCACTGACTTGACCTATCATACCCAATGATTCCACCTATTTCTCCTATACCAGTCCACTAGTCATTGTAGTTTATGAAGAATTGTACTCAAAGATAAATAGGAAAGACAATGTTATGAAGAAAGAAACGGAAGTTTAGGCCTATACCCACAGAGTGACTGGGGTAATAGACCACCGATACAGGGGCGGCGTCTAGATCTTGAGTTACAAACAATCTGACTCCCTCCCTGCAACCGGGAAAATATTAATGGGCCGCAAACAAAAATATAATTTTGAACAATCGATGTCAGAGGTCCCTGACACTCTTTCCTAGAGGCACGTGGGGCCGTTGTTCGCCTCCAACACCGATGACTTTCACAATTCTCCTAAATCTCTTTATATTCTACTAGCATAGGCTTCGCCTACTACGGTATTTATACTTGTTTTATTTGGGACACTTCCGGCGTTCCCTCACCTCACCCTTCTTTTTTTTTTTTCTCTCCTGGGGTAATCTCTAGTACCTGCTAATGACCTACTTGTCATCAACTCACTACACAAAATTACCAATTCTCCTCTTTCTAATCTAACCAATTATTATTTATTATCTTTTAACTCCTTTCTCTTTAAGCAGTGTATACCATTGTTCTAATTTACCTACTTATTGTTATTCTGGTTTCCATACTTTTCAAGTTACTACCCTACACCATGGGCACCTAATTTTCTTGTTTCTAAATTCCCTAGAATTCTAGCTGAAACTAACTCACGCCCCAGGTCAGTAACTCTCTTTATAACCCTCGAGTAAACTTCTACTTCTATCCTACCCAGTAAACTTTCCAATGGCATACGCCTAATGTACTGCTACTCATAGGCCTCCTTTTGCCTCTCAGTATTCACCTTCTTATCCCCCTCTACCATATTCCATACAGTTCCCTCTCTTCGATAAATCTCTTTAAAAAAACAACTCAACATTATAGGCCAGCATGAAATCCACTTATAGATAATCACCTGTCACCTAACGAAAACCAAGTGGGAGAGGCCCTCGTAAGCAATACTAAGTAAGCCCCTATTACTCTTCTTCCTTACTCCCCTCGCGTCCTGTCTTATAAAAACAAGGTTTGTATGAGCATCAACAACTGCCCCTAGCTATGTATTCATTCGTGGGACAATTACCCATAGCAACCTAAAGTATAGAGATCTATCTTTACTATTCACGGTTTTACTCTTGACTGCTCCTTGTGTAATTAACTTAGACCAGAAATGGAAACTGATTGGATCACTGTAATTTACTACCTCACCCTAGACTAATTACATCTATCTTCTAACCTTACTCTTTTACCTTTCATTACGGCGTCTAGTCGCCACACATTTCTTAGAACCTGGCTTAATAATAATGCCTCAAAATCTTTTCCACTTCCCAAAACAACAAAAAAAATGTTTAGATGATTATACTCAACGGGTGGTGACCAATTTATCCTCTGATCCTGAGTTGTTTCCATCCACTTTCTGATGTCCGCATCTTCCTTTATTCCAGGCTAAGCAACCGTGACCCACTCTTCTTTCCCCAGCTGGTGTTCGCTGTAGCGGTCTCTCGTACCGGCTGACGTGATGTGTTCTTCCAACTAACGACTATCTCCATATAGTCGCGTCAGTGAAATTCCCCTTCAGAATTTCTTTAGATGAAAGTCTGACAAACCATCATGTCAGGGCACCTCTACCGCTGTCACACATTCCAATCTCGTCTCCTCGCCTCCGTTTCTTCAACCTTTCTCTCTCGTAGTCAGAGACGTAATTCTCAACCGTTTTTCAGGTTCAACTCCTCTCCCGTCGACTCGCCGTCCACGCATGCGCACTTCTCCTTTTTCTGCAATTCAAATAAATTCAGGGCAGTATCGATAATCATGAAAATGTTCAATATCGATTAGTTGCGGTCCCCCAACCCTTCCTTTGTTTTGGAATGGTTTTTCTACCGTCTAATTGGCACGCAGCTATTTGCTTCGTTACATCTTATGCGGTATTCAGTTTAAACGATTATAATATCCAGTGACATAGCGGCGATGAATTATGGAAAATAAGCAAGTCCTACAAACTCGGCATTCGCCTTTGCGAACGAGGAAACCATGAAAAACCCAAGTCAATTTGGGCTTCCACGAGGTTTGATTTGAACTCAGGACCTCTTCCCTGTTAGCCCATAGGCCTACCACCTCGCTGTAATTGGTTTTAGTGTGTTCATTGCAACTGAGCTAAACTGATTGCATTTCACAACAATAAATATATTAGGCCTATAGTTTTCTTATTACTAGGGGCAACAAAATGTCATTCATATTTTAATTTACATGTATGTTCTGAAATTCGCATTTAAGCTGCCCTTATTTCGTTTTTATCTTGATATCTATTACATGTACAAAGAAATGTGTTAAACAAAAAATGTTCACTTTAAATTTCTCTACAACTTTACTGTGGTAGGTTTTCATGTATCACCTACTGTAATGGATATAATCTAGAAAAAATTGAAAAAGTACGAGTAAAGTACCCCTTAAGTCATTTTTGCAGAAATACGGATATAGCCATTTTATTAGGCATAGATAAGAGTTTCCAATTTTAAACTTTTATTAAAATCGTTAGAGCCATTTTTTCACAAATCAATTTTTTTTAAAAAGTTTTCATGAAAAGTCCCCTTAATATTTCAGTCATAAAACTAAATTTCTGGGCGGTTCGACAAAATTTTGAAAAAGTGCTTAATTCAAAAAATGAAGTAAATACAATGAATCGTTTACCCACTGTGCTTGTCCACAGACGGACAGACGGACAGACAGACGTCATTCCAAAAATACTTTTTTCGGTTTCTAGGCTTAATGAAACATGCTCTCCCGGTGTTATCTCGACTTCGATTTTTTGTCATGATCACAATACTTTCTCTATACTACGTATATGCGAGAAAGTAAAAGGTATTAACTCCAAAAATGAGTTATTATTGGTAATAAGTGCTCTATCCACAGGAAAAATGAACCAAACCCTACCCCTTATAGTTCCTAGGCAATGAAACTGTCACAAACGTCTAAGTCCATTACACACAGAATGTTTTCAGGGAAAAAGAATTAAGTCCACTTCATATCTTTTGCCTCTGTACCTAAATATCAAATATAAGGTACAGAATGATTTAATTCGGTAACTGACCATGTTGATTGACTGCCTGTATGGTCTTGTGGTTAGCGTCACTGACTACAGATCCGTAGGCCTGGGTTCAATCCCTGGTACCTCCTCGGTTTTTTCTGAGGTAAGGAGGAGCTACTTGATAGAGAAGTAGCGGCTCCGGTCAAGGAAACCACAATTAACGACTGTGGGTGTGGGTGCTGATCACATGCCCCCAATCCTGACATCTGCCAAAGGTAGAAGACGGAGCAGTCGGGTCCGGCCTAGTCCCTTCAGGGTTTAGTAGTTTAGATCACGTTGATTATCAAGATAGTGCAAGTGATGAGTCTGAAGATGTTCATGTAAAACCGTAATTACACACTTTAAAAAGCATTTAATTAACAATTTGGAGGTGCTATCTATATATATTTAGCACAATTTTCTGTAATGCCTATCACAGGGTTGGAATGTTTAAAACAAAACGTTTAAAACAAGTGTTTAAAACATGTTTAAAACAAGTGCTTGTGTTTTTTTAAGTTTGTTTAAAACGTTTTATTTTTATATATATTATATAATAGGCCCCATACATTAAAATGGTTGTTTTAAACAAAATGAACAATTTAAACTTTTTTTACACAAACAACATTGTTGTAAACATAAAAAACGTTTTAAAAAACATGTTTAAAACAACCAACATTGTTGTTCACATAAACGTTTTAAACAAAAAAAACATGTTTTAAACAAAAAACTTGTTTTTGTTCTTTTAAAAAAAACATGTTTTTTTTCCAACCCTGGCCTATCAGTAATAATCTATTTTTTCCATTTTTGGACTTTTCCCTGTAATCATACTATTTCATTAAATTAGACCCTTTAAAAATTAAGGAAACATAATTTTGGTGTGTGTTAAATGTGTTAAAATGTAACCAATAGATGTGTCATTTAATTACATGATTTTTCAAATACATTCAAACTTTCTTATACAGAGTGTCATTAGCGAAGGCTTTGAGTTCAGGAGTTCTGCTCCCTGCCACGGTCACGCTGCCTCAACGGCTAATTCTGGTCCCGGTCACCAGTAGGAGGAAGGCGTGGGTTTGCTTAATCAGCATTACCTATGACAATTAAAATTTACTACAAGAGGTATTAAAAATGATGTCCCTCCATTGCCCTCATAGAAATTGAAGAGCGTTTTTTTCAAAAGCCGATATCTGCATGGATGGCTCAGTGCCAGAGGTGACTAAGTGCCATCAAGAAAAGTGCTAATATTTGTGTGTATTGACCAGCAAAGATTGTATTTTATCTATGCCAAACATGACTAGCAGCCATTACTTTGTCTGTAACTGATTCAGCAAGGCTGTTTGTCATGTTTGGCTTAGATAGAATACGATCTTTGCTGGTCAATACACACAAATATTAGCACTTTTCTTTATGGCGCTTAGTCACCTCTGGCACTGAGCCATCCATGTAGATATCGGCTTTTGAAAAAACGCTCCTCAATTTGTATTTAGGCCTACATGCACGGATTCTTCTTCTGTGAATCTGATGCAAGTCTCTATGGTACCGATGTGTTTTCAGAAAAGCTAATTGTGGATCCTGTACGTAAAATGGTAATTAAGAAGAGGATTCCTGCATGCAGGCCTGATTGTAAATTACAGTAACAGTTATTCAAAAGTAGTCGAACGTTTGAAACACTTTTAGCTCACTTACGTACCTTTACTAGGATATGTTTCAAGAGGTAAGTACCCTCCCATCGTCGGCTAGCGGTCGATCGACGATGGGAGGGTACTTACCTCTTGAAACATGTCCTAGTAAAGGTACGTAAGTGAGCTAAAAGTGTTTCAAACGTTCGACTACTTTTGAATAATTAGTATAGTTTCACTGTCAAAAAAACTTCATTCCTAAACTTTGTACAGTAACAGTATTTCTATTGCACTTTCTACTTTCATGTTCTCGTGCTTTCCTTTGATTTACTAATTAAAGATATACTAGTTCTGTTCTGTTCCTCAAGTATGCAAACATGTTATGTACAGGATGGACCAAAAGTCGTGATTGGATATTTTGTATGTTAGTTTATGCAATAATAAAATGCCATAATCGACATAAAAACTTTATTTATTGAAGTAGCAAGTATTAAGGGATGGAAATATGGTAAAATAAAGTTCCCAGAGCCTGTCAGCGTCATTGTTAAACGTTCAAAGTTTCGGTATGTGCACCATCGTTTTCCGCGCACGGTTGAATGTGCCGCCATGTCCTTCTGCTTGCCCGCCTCAGCATTTCGGGAGTGATCGTTCTGAAGATACAGATGATCTCTCTCTTAAGTTGTTCAAGAGAATCCATCCGAATCATTCCATCCCAACAATTTCTTGTAAGGAGGACCAGAGCCAGCTGTCGCACAACGAAGTTCTTGGGATCTGCATTTCTGCTGATTGCTTCCTTATTGATTTCATCGGTGAACCCTCCAATGATTCACTCAGACGATTACTGACATCATCACCGCAGTATCTTTTAGGTTTTCTGCTGCGTTTTGCATCCTATACAGAGCCTTTTTAAAAACTATTCTTTTCCAGTTTCCGTAGTTTGACTTCAGTGGGAGCTGCTTTATTGAAATGAAGAAAGAAGTTATCTCTGATTTCTTCGTACGTTTCGCCAGTTTGTTCTTTTTCATGAACCCACACACTAACAATGAGACGTTCCTCAATCATTTATTTGCTTGTATCCGCCATTGCTTATAACACAAACATAACACAGCGTTGCACATCGACAACAATCGCCTAATAAACCCACGCGCAAGAAAACTCTGGCTTGTCACTAAAACATAACAATGTCCTTGCTCTATCGGAAAATCGACAAACTAATCCTACAAAACGTATATGAAGGGGGTAAATATTCCTCTCAGCCAATGAATAGTTTTTAATTAATTTTCGGTTTCGGAAAATGAGTTATTACAATATAAACATTAACCGATCGCGACTTTTGGTCCACTCTGTATATCAAACTAAGTACTGACTATTTTCATGCAGAATTCAAATCAATCTCAATACAATCTCGTTTCCATGCAATTTACAACAGCATTGACCAAGAGAATCCACACGCGAGGCCAACAGCACCGATACAGGTGGTGTTTTCCTATCCCATCCTACTTTTTAGGTTTTTCAACTTTGAGACTCAAATCGATCTGAATTTCCGTTTTAATGACAATTTCAATATGGTAAGCAATTCGGATTGAACTGAATTCTTCATGAAGATGTAGTAAATAAACAACTTTAAACATCTAATTCTCTATAAGTTATCTGATAATACTTCTATTGCATGGGGACAGTGTGGCACTCTGCTCCCTGTGATATTTTTGTTTTGTAAATACAGGAGACAGCCGAATTTGATGTTGTATTATTCTTTAGAACCCATAGATTCCTCATAAGCATCTTACATTTGCACGAAGATTCTAAATGTAAGTGAAATCATTAAAAAGTGGATACAAAACTAACCTAAAACAGCGCTGTGAAATCACGATCTCCCTGCGCTAGACGATGTTCTACTGTCGGGCTGGGAGAGGGCATTGGGTCAAGTGGATTGCTGGAAACCTAATGTGGTTTTGGTGGCTCAGTCACTAATTGAGGCTTTCTACCAGACACAAAACTTGATATCGGACCTGGATCCTCTTCTTGTTTATATTGGGGGCATAGCCCCCAAACCCCACTAGGGGCACAGGACTCCCTACGAACATCCCTCAGATTTCCTTCACCAGGAGCTTCAAGTATGATAGTTATTATAAACAGTAACGGGGAACCTAACCATATAACTGTATGCATATATGAAACTATTGCAAACAACGAATAGCCCTGTGCGGGAAGAATTGTGAGATGAAGATCGTTAGAAGAAAATGAGAGTGTTGGTAGCCAATCTATGGGTCACATAATCGGTTGGAACACCTCACTAGAAATGGAGCATTAAACCATTAAAAAAAAAATGAAAACAGTGTCTTTGGTGTCTACCCAGAAAAAAAAAATATTTATGGTAACCAAAACTTTAGTCTTCATATTTACTAAAAAAGAAAATCATTACATATTACACTATGTTCTGTAATCTACATTTTGCTTGTTTAGCATCCATCTACAAATGCACCGCTCGTTGTGGTCGCAGATGTCACTGTATGACCTGACTTCCGGGGGAAGTCGTAGTGCCCTTGTTGAGCCTCATACATTAAGTTATTTATCCGGTTTTGCACTGTATTTCTTGCATATTCAGTCTTCAGTTTCCGAAGGTTGTGAGCTACCATTTCTCCAAACACCTCATATTCATCTCGTCTTTGTACTGTATCTCTCCGGTCGAGTTCAAAAACTGATTTTAACATATGAAACAGTTCTGAAAGCTCATTGCTGCATTTTGCCTGTGGATATGTAGGTTTTCTTGTTGGTATTGTGTCACCTTCACTCTCCACAGGCACGACTTCAGCGTCTGCCTCAGATTCATCTGATGAATTATTGTTATCCTAAAACAAGAAACATCGTATTAATAACTCTATAAGGTATAGGCCATGGAGACCCGAAGGGTTCCGGGAGGTTGAGGCTCCCAGATTGAGATGTTCAGCACATGAAGGTGGTAAGGTTGTCAGCCCTACACACCGGCTGCTTTCTTTAATCCCAGGAGTACTCTTGGTACTAATTTCTGTTAGAGGCTGAGTCAACACCAGGGCCAAAGTGTCACCAGAAGGATTAGGACAAAGGAAAAATCCCACTGACCTTATCAGGAATCGAACCTGAAATTACAAGCAAAACAAAATTATATTTTATTTTTACAATGGATATATTTTATTATTCTTAATACTTTTTATTTTTTTTTTTTTTATTTTTTTTTTTTTAACGTTTCGGCACATTCCATAAGGCCTTCGTCAGGTACAGCAAGAAGAAATATTCCAACTGATAAATAAACAAACTCGAGAAGTTTCCATGGATATGAATCATGTCAAAACGCCGGATCCACCGCCTTCTTGTTTTGCTTGTAATATACATACAATGGAAAAAGGACTTCCTACTACTTTATGTTTGAACCTGAAATCTTCTGGTTTGTAGCGCAGTGCTTCAACCCATAATAATTCTGTAGCACACTTCTAATTTGTCTCCTTTTTAAGTGGATTTGTTAAAAAATACATCAGAGAAATCTTTGGTCACACTGTACGCAACAATACACAGTGAAACCTCTGTTAACCGAAAGAAAGGGGGGAGGGTGGTTTCAGATCATGGCTGGTATACTGTAGAGGTTGCCTGATTGTGCGGTAACCAATGAGAGAAGATCCAGTGTGTGACATTGTCCATATCCAAAAACCACACCATTCAAATAATATATGAGAACTCCATATACACCCTCTCTTACCACAATGTTAAAATGAATTACATATGAGGGTTGGTCAATAAGTAAAGTCTCCAACACTCTAGTCCAAGCTGGCAACGTCGGACGAGAGAGTTGGCGCCACTGCCATGTCCCGTTATCTCCCCTCTTTCAAAAGAGCCATTGCTGCAGCTGCTAAACCTTTTAGTGTATGAGGTAGAGCTGTTTGAAATGGATCTCCCAATTTCCGTCCCTGCCAAGTCATACTTAATGCATAAAAAGTTCTGCCGATTGAAATTCACAGACAGCTTTGTTAAGTTTATGGAGAGGGATGTATGGACATAAAAAATGTGCGTAAATGGGTTCGTGAGTTTAAACAGGGCAGTCAAATATTCATGATGAAGAGCGAAGCAAGAGACCAACAACAGCCGTCACAGATGAGATGGTGGCAAAAGTTGATGAATTGGTGCAACAAGATCAACGCATCACTACTCGTGAACTTTGTTTATTGCTTCCTGACAGACCATTTTGAGTGACAAATTGATGTTCCATAAGGTTTGTGTGAGGTGGGTTCACGGAGGCTGCACTTGGCGGGGACGGAAATCGGGAGATCCTTTTCAAACAGCTCTATTTCGGACACTAAAAGGTTCAACGGCTGCAGCAATGGCTCACTTGAAAGAGGGGAGATAACGGGACATGGCAGTGGTGCCAACTCTCTGACCAACGTGAGCTTGGGCTAGAGTGTTGGAGACCTTACTTATTGACCAGCCCTCGTATAATGAAATTTCATTTTGCATACAATATAAACACTCACCACATAATATATCAATAAAACCGTAAAAATTCTGCCATGCAGTTATTTAATAACTAGTTTCTCTGATCTCTCAATGAATTAAAAGAAAGCTATGACTGAGGATTTGGAACTTTTAACGCCTATTACCATGCTCGATAGCCTATTTCATTAATGATATCCTTTTTACACTTATCATTAGAGCAAGGCATTTGATGATTTTGCATCTTTTTTGTATGAAGGTTAAAAGATAGCTCGAATATATTATGAATGTGTATCATTTAATAGTTGATTAAATAAGGGCAATTTGTTTTTGCATTTTTTAATATTTATTTTGCTTTTTTTGTCATTTTTAAGAGATAAGTCATTTTTTGGAAATTTTTCGGTTATTTTTGGCATTATTAGGTCATTTTTGGCATCTTTAGGCTTTTTTTCATTATTTTAGGTCATGTTTCAGAGGAGGTAGAGAGGAGATTTTCCATGTACAAATCGTTACTTTCAGACAACAGACAATCGTTTTTATTTGAGAATCTCCGCTAAGTGTTCATAGTTAATTTTAATACAAGTTTATTGTAAAGACCATAACACTCTGTCTTGCAGCAATAAAGAATTATTTTTTCTTTCTTCATAAATGGCACACATTTGCTAGGGGCAATTTGATGGGCATGCCAGTTCAGAAATTTTTTTTTCACTAAGGGTGTCCAAGTAGTATAAAATTACTTACTGGTAGGCCTATTTATTTATTAATAAAATAAGTGTGTTTTATATATAAATTCATATACAGGGTGTTAATGAATAACACCGAAATATTTTACCTGTGTGTAGAGGGGACATAGACAAGCAACTTTTATTATGACATTTTTGCTCTATGACGTAAAATATGTATATGCTACAGGGCATTAAAGTCCTTAAAATTTGGTGCTCATAACTCAATAATTGAGCGAAATAGGGTTAAAATTTTCATTAAATTGACTTCATGCCTTCTTAGCGATCGATAAAAACCTGATTCTTAATAATTCATCAACAGCTATACCATAATTTAGAATTTACATAATCTGCAAAATTTACTGACTAATCACATGATTGCCCGCCACTGCATTATGTTTTTATTCCTAATTCCAGACCTAACAAAAATATTTCGTTTGTCTTTTTTTTCCCTCAGAGTTGTAAGATATCGATCGTCATTTTTTACAATTTTCCCGACCACTACACAATATTCACTGTTCCTTTGTTTCCCATCATTTCAAGTATTAGAAGTCAGTGGCGTGCATATCCTTGGGAGATATTATGTTTTAACAGGAAGAATTGAATCCATAGAGCAAATATCTCCTAATAAAAGTTGCTTGTCTATGTCCCCTCTATACACAGGTAAAATATTTCGGTGTTATTCATTAACACTCTGTATAACGCACAGTTATCTATTAATTTGCCTTTAGCAATTCATTACTTAGAAAACTAAATACAAATAATAATGGTAAATTTATTGGTCATTTTTTTTTTAAATTGTGTGATTTTCCCACTATTTTTGTGTCATAAGTGCATTTTTATTTTGCATTTTTTCACTATTTTATGATCATTAAATGCCTTGCCCTACTTACCATTAATATTCACAGCCTACTCTGACATATAGAACCTTTCCTGCCTACTTTAACAAAATACAACACAGCTATTGAACTCATTCCATTCTCCTAGCAAAAAATTTCAAAATAAACTGAAGTCTGAAAAAAATCAGGTTATACGCCCGGTATTCTTTATAATTCAATAAAACACAATTAAACCGTAGTTTAATTAAAACAGGAACTTATTTGACGGGCATTTGCTAGTTATTATTTTACAGTTACGTATCTGATTGTACTGTAGCTATATAGGCCTACATTTTGCTTATGTTAACTTAGATAAGATATCCAATGAATTTTTTTTTTTTACTAACTACAATCATGTAGCCTAATTGACACATAATGGTGGCAGTTTTTAAGTTCTTGCTGCTGATCAATATTAAGGATGCACATTGAATGGGAAAAGATACTAAAACTACAAAATGCCTGGCCTAGAAATATTTGCTTGCATGAAGAACAGTTATGGTTATTTATGGCCCAATTAGTTGAAGGTCCGAAACTTGAGCAAGTAGAAATGTAATTTATGGGGGGTGGTGGAAATCTTTAATGTGCAGAAATGATCTCTTCACAAAATATGTCTGTGTTATAAATTAGAACTAGGGTATATGCAAAGAGAAATAATATTTATTGCAGCCTATGGGTTTGAGATTCGAATGGACATTGTATGATTCATTATAGATTGCACAATTTCTAAAGAACCTGCTTCAATACTGTTATTATTTTGTTACTATATTATAGTTTTAAACAGGTCAGATGGAACCTCTCCCCTATGTGGAAATCTTTTAAATATTTCATACACATTCTATTAATATTGCTTCTTACTACCCGCGCGCGATTTCTTGGGTGCTGGATTTACAGGGAAGTGAGTTTCGGGGAGAAGAAAACATAGCTAGCCCGCCAGTTTTTCTGCAGTGTTGTCAATCAAAGAAATCATATTTCAGCAGAAACGCGTATATGGTAAGCGCACATCAACAGCTTGTGAGGTATATGGACAAACAATAAATTGGATGCCGAACTGGATAATTACTTCCGATGAATCATTATGGAACCAGGGTCAAGGCACGTACAAGACTAGGCAGCCAGAGGAAGCAAGCCGGTGGGCAAGACTGGGCAAAGCCTTGCTGCTGCAAGACTTAAAACTACCTTAGTAGCCTACCTTAAATAAATAAATGAATCAATAAACTTACCTGTAATTCCATCTTCATTTCTGTTCCTTTCCTGACTTGATTTTTGTCATGTAGAAAGCTCATTGCATCATAGCCAAACCACTTTGCTATAAATGCATTCCCAGAACCAGATGTTTTCGCTTTATTGTAATTTCTTCTTTCACGCTGGTACTGAGAAATTAAATTCTTTAATTTTCTTTCGATTTCACTACAAGTAGTGTTAAAAATAACTGCTATTTGTTTGTATGAATTTATTTTCCAAATTCGATTTTTATAATTAATGTCTTTTGTGTTCCATAAATTTGGATGTTCCCGGAAAACATTAATTAAATTCACAACTTCTTCCGTTGTCCAAAGTTTCCTTTCTTCAGCCATTTCGGGTCTGCTGAAATGACAAGAAGCCACTATGCGTAGAGTTTGTACACAATTGCTAAATCTATCGCTTTTTCTTCATTTAACTCAGCACTCTTACAACAAAACACAAACAGCCCCAGCAACTGGCAAGAGAACAACATGTAAAGAGATACTTTAACTCCCAAATGACACCCCTGATAGTATGATATACTACCAAGAGTTATAAGAGTTATAAGGGATTAGGTCTTTTTAAAGCAGCAAGGGAGGCATATTTACAATTCATTAATTCCTGCCAAAGTCCTATGAATTCTAATACCATCCACATAATTCACACAAGAGACTTGAACGATGAAGTTAACAGAAGCCTCGAGAAACTTAATCTGGCTTCAGACGGAAGGCCTGCCTGGCTTAAAGTTCCTTCCATACGGACGAACTCCAAAATAAGGAATTTGAAACTTGTGTTCTTTGCTCCAGAAAGGAAAGGGTGTCGTCCTTTTTAAAGAATATATGTCGTATCTACGAACCCACCATCGCCAAATACTCCCTTTCTTCTATTACAATCTTTGGCCTGATGGTGGGTACAAGAGGGACAATTCCGTCACTCTTTGTACATTTCTGCAGATTCTTTCATCTGAACAGCATTGTCATAAAAGAAGTGTCTCTGACAGCCCTGAAAGGTTCCCTCTCTATACTCAGGAATTACTTAAATTCCTAATTTGGGTAATCTTAGTTTTTTTTTTCGTAAGTTTTCTTGATATAGGCCTAAGTAGTTAATGGGAGGTTTTCTTAGTGTTTATTGTAAATGCTTGTCAACACTTCTTCGTGGTGTAAATTATATTTTTTATATTACGCTTTGTCTTAGGGCAACTCTTAACTGAGGGAAGCTGAAAGTAAATAAATAACTTTCAAATATATAAACGACTGCACTGACAAGAAACAAACTGGTTATTCTGCTTGTTTTCGTTTTGTCTGTTTGATGGAAACAGATTTAACCCTCACCCCAACAAACAGTCGCCAAGAACTCAAGTTTACAATTTGTTTAGCAAATGTTGAAGTTGCACTCGTAACGTGATAAACATGGGTTTTTGTTTTGTTTATGTTTATAAAAACATGTTCATCCATGAGGCAGTGAAGAGATGTAGCCATCAGAGAGCATAGCTATGCAGTATCTGCTTCTCATTTCCATGTAATTCAGCTTGTAGATAGAGAACATTTCCCCCGCTAGAGGCGCTAATTACGTTGTATAACAGTACTAGCATGTGCCCGCGGCTTCGCCCGCGATAATTATTTCAAAAATTAAAAATTAAGAGCATAATAGTAAAATCATTATATTTATTAACTCCTAAATCACGTGGACTACATAACACGATTAGATAGCATCGTCTGGTAAAAGCGACCTGAGATTCGAGTTTCTTGGCCCAGAAAACCTCTGTATAGTGAGATTCGTCCAAATAAAACAACGTTTGACCATATTTAGGGCTTACAACATTCAAGCGATCGCGAAAGTTTTGTTTTCAAGGTATGACAAAAATAGCCAAAGCCAACTGTAATTGATTTGACATTGAAATGTATAACTGAAAACTTATGTTTTGAAAACGCAAAAAATGCACGTTTTTTGCCAGTTTTTCACTCATAACTCACGAACGAAAACTAAAATTAAAATTCCGGCTTCGAGGTGCATTTTCCGACCCTTCAGCCCACCTATGTTTAAAATTTCAGATCTCTGCGTTCAGTAGATTTCGCTGGACATCGAGGACAATTCCTTTTAATAATATAGATAATATGAATTATAATGATACCTTCTCTAATTTGTCATACATCCATTTCATTTAATCCAAACCCACCTATACCATTGGCAACAATATGCTCTGTGAATTTGATTTGATAATTCTATGTAAAAAGGGATTAAGTATTTTCAAAAACATTTAATTTTTGGCACTTAAAATCAGAATTTTTCAAAATACTTTCTTAGTGAGCACCTACATTATGAAACGAAGGTACTGTCAAAATTCCAAGGCTCTACCTGTTATAGTTTAGGCTCTACGTTGATTCCTGTCATTCAGTCAGTCAGTCAGGACAAAGCCTCTTATATTATACTAGCTGAAAAGGCCCGGCGTCGCCCGGGCTTTGTATTTTTTAATTTGAAATTAACTTATGAAGGACTTTATGTATGTAGAACTTGAAATGAAGAAAAAGATTTATCACACTCAAACTATTCCATCAGAAAACGCTGGATATAAATTTTTATGGCTCATAGAGGATGTGGAATGCTGCATTCCGTTGCTTCTACACATCATGCTTGGGAGGGGTTGAAATAAGAAGAAACACAAATTACATAAGATTGTACTGACTTGACGGAAAATAATATTTCTCATTCTCATGTTACTATACAATCGTTTCGGAGCTGAAATAAAAGAGAAATGCAGTATCACTTTCATACTTTCCTCCCCTAGAACCCGAGACATAATATACTGCGAGTCAAAATGTTCCATCCCATGCTTAGGGCCTATGATAAACATCCCTATTTCTCAACTAATACAAAGCCTACAGGTATGGATAACTTATCAGCGGAAAGGATTATTTACAGACTTTTGATATAGCATACTCACACACTTAAGTTGTCCCTCTTATTCTACATCAAAATGTGAAGTGAGTAAATATTTCTTATGTCGAGGGTAGAGAAAGTTACGTGACTACATCACACTGTGCTTTATTTTCGTGGATTTCATTTTCAGTAATTATTTTCGCCAATATACTCGTATTACATTAAATTCCAGCATTAGGATATATACTTGCCAAGGCCCTATGTAATCATAGTAAACAATTCATTGTTGCCATGTGAACTAAACAGCATTTCTTTTTTCTTCAGTATAAAATTCTCAGAAATTATATAATTTTCAAGGGAAGGACTGATTTATTTCAATTTTAATGTTGACCGCGTAACTTCCCGGGCTTAACTGGGTATGTGTGCAAAATTTCGTACAAATTGGTGAAGAAATGTGGATTTGTATAAGGAACAAACATACATACATACCCACAAACACACATTCGACTTTATATATTAGATATCGGTGTGGGCGCCTTGAATTCCTGTTTAATAATTAAGGAATCGCGCACAATGTGCATTATCTTAACCTAAGACTTAACCTACCCAGTCCTGAACCCGGGAAAGGGATTTTTCACTACTGAAAAATCCCCGACCCGGCCGGGAATCGAACCCGGGCCGCCGGAGTGGAAGGCAGGCGCGCTACCGACTCACCCACGGCGACGGACAATGCTATTATTAAACAATATTATATTAAGAGGTTCCCCCTAATATACCACTATATTACAAGTGAAGGAGAAAGTATTTAGGAATACAATGCAAATGGTCACGTCTGTTAAGCAAATTGATTTATATGATTTTAGAATTAGGTTACTATTTTAAAACAACAATGTATAGTTAGATTAAAATTTTATATAATAGATTCCCCCGCCTCTGACGTCACCCATGCTTTCGAGTACTTTACACTAGCATCACTTCTATACTAACAACTAACACTAGTTTTCGTAGAATTTGTAATTCTTGGTGAAGTTGTACATTGTTATGGCCAAAGATAAAATTAAAACTATTTAATGCTGGTTTAAGCTAATATTGTTACTAAAGTTATACCAGTCTCTTTGCCAGGTTACCTCAAAGAAATATCTGTATATCTCCATAAATTTAAAAGGGGCTTACTAACTTTTTTTGTTGGAACACTGCTTTTTATACTAATAAAGACATTGGCCAGTTCTGCCGGAATAAATTAACGTAAGTTAACGTAATATTGTAGACAAAACATGTAATATATAATTTCGTTTGTAATCGTTTTTGACGCGTCTCATAACATGTACATGTTCAGCTGGACTAAAAAAATCTTATTAAAATTTATTTGCACCAACAACAGTTATGAGAATTCCTCAAGTAAACTGAACCATTATGTAGGGCCAGTTGTTATGATTATGATAGGCCCTATTTGTAATTTTACATTAATTGGGCCACTTTGTTATTTAATTTTAAATTAATTTATTAACAATTGTTATAAACAATAAGGTTGGCAAATATTGGGTTAGTGTTATCTATCTTCGCAAAATGGGTGTTATCCAGTACCAGTATGATACTTTATAATAATAATGATGAGAATTGCGCACGAGATTGTGTGGGGGACGGGAAAAATGTCTGTCCGTCCGTGTGTCTGTATGCACGATAACTCAAATACGCTTTATCGGATTTTCATGAAACTTGGTACACGCATTTATAACGTCCATGGGAAGAAGCCTATTGATAATGGACCAATTTGTTGACCGGTACTGGAGTAATGCCCAATTTAGTGCCTATTTTATGGTAATATATTAAAAAGAATTTATCAAGTGCAAATCAATTGACAACATATTGTTTTACAGTGTTCATATACCGCGTTGGAAGTTGCAATACAGTTACATTTGACAAATAACACTACCCATATTCCTTCACATAATTTATTATGCTTATCAAACATCAGACCTTTGTTCTTCCGTAAACCCTGCTTAATGAATCGATCTGGAGCTTAACTTGGAAATCGATTAAAAAAATAACTTATTTTCTGCATATCAAAATTGAAATTTTCACTGATTAAACAAAAGCATTCTGGCACTTTGTTAATTCACTATACCTGCTTTTATAAGTAATAGGGCTTATGTATTCATGCATCAGTTGGGGTAATAGATTTTAAACATTGTACTTTTCAAAATATTTTTGATTTTTTGGTGCAATACATTGCCTGAAGTATTTTGCTACAGATGGCAGCTCAAGGTAGACAACAGGGAACTGATTCTGTTAGGATTTAGACAACAGATGGCACTATACGCTGATTTACTTTTAATCACTCACAGAAAATTTATATTGTCACATGTCAGTAGCACAACCAGTGGTGATGCACGCTGTAGCAGTGAAGTTATTCGATGTACTGTACATGGAAATGCCCAAAGCGAAATATTCACAGCAGAAGTAGAAAGAAAGAATTGCCAGAGGAAAGGAAAGAATCTATTATAATGATCCATAAAAAGGGGTACAGGGCTGAATGTAATAACTATGGTTCGGATGTTTATGACCTAAAAAAGTGGGAAATATGACTGCAAATATGCCCTTAAAAATGACTAAATATGACCCAAAAATCCTAAATATGACCTAATAAAATAATGTATTTTCAAAAAAGAAATGTTCAAATTTAAAACGTATCACATGAATTCTACCAGATAATGATGTTTTAACAATTTTGGTGATTTACAGTTTTACTTGTAATTAACTTCTATTTTTTAAAGAATTTGTTCCTGCTTGCTCGCTTCATCAGCTCCAAATACTCATCATTTTTGTAGACCTTGTGTGTCCCTATAAAATATGAACAATGTCATTAATTTTAAAATTTAAGCTACTATTAATTTGGCATAAACATAAAATTGATTAAATAAACATAAAATTTAACTCTACCATGTAGTACATACACTGTATAATTGTGCTCTTTTACCGAATTTATGACTGAAATATGACGTTAAATTACAAATATGGCCAAAATATGACCAAGTCCACAAAAAAGCCCAAAATATGACTTTATATGCAAAATAAAAACTGTCCGATTAGGATAACAAGTGTACAGTTTGTGTTTAAATAGTGTTTGAGTGAGAATGGAAGTCAGGATAAAAATATGACATGTCATAAACATCCAAACCCTAGTAATAACTATTGAGGAATTTCTCTCTTATCAACAACATACAAAATTCTGTGCAATGTACTTCTGTCAAGATTAATCCCATATGCAGACAAAAGTTTAAAAAAGCATATGATTCTGTTAGGAGAGACAAACTGTACAAAATCCTCGTTCAGTTAGGCTGATCAAAATGTGTCTACATGAAAACTATAGCAGAGTCAGGGTAGGAAAACTTAAATCAGATAGGTTTGAAGCAAGGAGATACACTATTGACTTTACTTACTAATTTCACTTTGGAATATGCCATTAGAAAAGCTTAGGAAAACAAGGTAGGCCTAGAATGTAAATGGAAGTCACCTGATTTTGGCTTATGCTGGGCGATGACATAAAAACAATTGAGAGAAATGCAGAGTCTTTTCGATGCCTGCAGGAATGTTGGATTGGAAATTAATACAGAAAAAACTAAGTATATTGTCATGAAACGTCAAAATAATGCACTACAAAATATTAGAATGGTTGGTAAATGGTTCAAACAAGTGGAAAAATTCAAATACCTGGGAGCAATAATTGACTTCTTGTAATTCCTAGGTGGAACATAGGGCAACACGTACTCTGCTTCCATGTTTTCCTAGGTGCAGTCTTCTCTATAGCTCCAGTGGGGCTATCCAGTTCCACTTTCTTTGTTTCATTTTATTAGTTCTTTGTTTGATATTAATTCTGGCCTTCTTATATTTACAATATGCCTCAGCCATCTATTAACAAAGGTCTGTTCCCGTAATTTTCCATGTCTCACATGCATAAAGGATCTTCAATGAGATATTATTATTCCGCTATATAGGAAAGGACTAACTTAGTCTTCTTCTATTTCTGTATGTTCATGATTACAGTTTACCCTCATCTGTTTGGCTTTAGAGTAGTTTATCTTTAATCCAGTCTTCCTGGCTTCTTCTTGTAATCTCAGTGCTCTTGTCTTCAAGATGGTGGAAGCACTAAATGCTAAGGTACAAACCAGGAAATGCTGGTTGTATTATGGGGATGTTCTATTGGGAAAGAGAACTGGTACAGTAAACATAATCATATATACATAATATAATTCAAGAATGAGTCTAAACCAGTGGTTCTTAACCTTGTTAAAGGTACTGAACCCCACCAGTTTCATATGTGCGTTCACCGAACACTTCTTAATTTAAAAAAAAAAAAAATGTTGTGTGATCACCTGCAGCCAATGATGGACAAGTGGGGCGTGTCATCACGAATCATATGAGTCGGGTGTGTTTTGACTTCCACCGAACTCGCAAGACTGACTCACCGAACCCAGGTTAAGAACCACTGGTCTAAACGGTGTTAAAAGTCACACATGGCATCATCAGTTCAGATCCCGTGAGCAGCCATTTTGTTTCCACTCCATACTCCCACTAGGTTACCAGGAGGTGGTGGTACAGACATGCTGCAATACCTGATTTTCTGTGTACCAATCAGTTTTTGAATTACCTATGTTGTAGAAAATTTTAATGTGTGTTTCGACAAGAATAGATGTACACCCTTAGACAAAAAAAAGGAAGCATGAAGTTCTATTTGGCTGAGCACAAGCGTCATGTGTATCTATCTGTCATAGTTCCATGACCTTAGCATACATAGGCCTGATATTTGCATTTTTATTGCTTTTTAGTTTCATTTAATTTTTCCCTCATTGGAAGATAATTAATGTGCACAAGATTGTGAATTACCGTATTTTACGGACTATAAGACGCTCAGGACCATAAGACGCAACTTGATTTTAGGATGGAAATTTAAAGGAAAAGAAATATAGCCTAATATGATTCTAAACGAAAAATTTTAAACATAAACAAATTATAACCTTGTACAATCGAATCAGTGTAAAATATCTGTTCTAACTTAAAACTTCCGTTGTATGAAAATCTCTTCTTTACAGGTGGAATCGCGTAAATTTTAACAACTGAACCGATTTCTCATTAAAGACTGAAATACTCATACTTTCACACCCTCTAACCCTCAATTCAGCATACGTTAAGTGTAACGGGACAAGGCTATTTTAGAGGTATTTGCCTTAATATAAACCACCCTTCACAGACAACTCCTTTTGTATAAAAGAACTCAACATTCCTTTCTTTTCGCATTGTATACGTGGCTTCCAGGTACCCTCATTTTACAATTGTGACAAGTGCACTGATGTTCTGTCTGTGCAAAAATATGTAACTATCACATTGTTTACAACACCTTGCTTATAGCTATGGTATTTACCAGTATTTACATTTTTTTAGTGTACTTCGGACCATTAGACACTTTCAAGGCTCTGTTTTCAAAGTTGTTGTTGTTGTTTACTAATGCTCAGGAACTTGGATTTCCTCCATTCTCCTTCGGGCGTTCCAATAGTAATGTGTGAGCTGAGTTGGTAGATCAGCATCAATCTTCTTGATTGCCGGGCAAGTCAGTAGGTGTTCTCCATTCATTATTGAAGCTGGATTGTTGCACAGGGTACATTGTGGTGAAGGATAGATGTTGATTCTATGAAGATGTGAAGCTAAGCAGTCATGACCTGTAGTTATGCGGAAAAGAGCAACTGTTTGTCTTCTGGGTAGATCAGGAATGGCTGATTTATTCCTCAGTAAGGAATTCCATGACTTCTTGTGGCTGTCTTTTTCATTTTTCTCTTTACATATTTGATTAATCTTATATTGGGTCCAGATCTTAGCATTGTTAAAAGGTATGCTACAATATGGAGTCTGTTTAATGTTTGTTCCTTTCTTTGCAAGGAAGTCAGCAGCTTCATTTCCCATAATTTGACAGTGGGCAGGTATCCATTGAAATGCAATGTCTTTTTTGAGACTTTGAAGTATTCTTGTTGTTGTATGTATTTCTCTTACATTTTTGCTTTCTGGGTATGGTGATGCAATTGCTTGCAATGCAGTCTTTGAGTCCGTGAGGATTACCACTTTGTTAAATTAAGTTATATGGTTTAAAAGTTGCTGGAGAGCTGTGCTTATTGCTTGTACCTCTCCATCATAGTGTGTTGACAAGGGTCCGAGTGATATGTAGAATTTGAAAATGTCACTATAGATTCCTGCGCCGGCATTGCTGTGTTTGTCCAGTAACGACCCATCTGTATATATATGTACCCATTCTGGATTTGGGTAGCGTGTATGTATAGTTTCTAGAGCTAACAGTTTCAGTGTATTTAAGTTCATATCCTGTTTAGCAGGAATGTGTTCTATTAGGTTGTCTTCACATTTGATATCTGGTAGTAAGAAGGGATGAGCAGGGTGTAGAAGATTCTCTATATTATCTGAAGTATCCAATTTGTATTTTATCTTTAATTTTCTGATTTCCTGAAGGAATCCAGACTGGGTTTTCAGTTTACGGTCTTCATGCTTGTACGATCTCCAGTAATCCTCATTAGGAAGTCTCCGCAATTTCTCATAAAGGGTAATACTCTGTTTTCTATCTGTACTTGTAGAGGGATGTTGTTTGTTACTATCTGCATTGCTGTGATGGGTGTGGATCTCACTCCGCCTGTTATTAGTCTTAGGGCTTGGTTTTGAAAAAGTGGGTCTTATGGTCCGTAAAATACGGTAGTTGAATATTAAAAAAAAAAAGAATCTGCTGCCATTGCCAAAGCAGTATTGATTACCAAAATTAACAATAAGAATAATCTACTACATAAAAAACAAACTTCATAGGTTACAGCCAACTCCACCTATTAAACAGACAGTATTTAATCATGAGATTGATTGCCATAGCAACCGGGAAAAAAGAGCATTGAATGACTTGGACAAATTCACTATGTTGGGTCTTTTGGGCTAGGGAACTCGAATGTGAGGTCTTTTCTCCCCAGGCTTCACACTTTAATCGTGAGATGTATATCACAACAGAGATCTTAGCTTGTTTGTTCATAATTTGGAAAGATTTATGACTTTGTGGTTCGTTTTAATCGTTTCATTTCAAATCTGTATGTCCATATGACAGCACAAGATTCGTTCAATTCGTTTAGTTATTTATATTTGTTACAGAAAAACAATGTAATTAAGAATACAATTATGTAATTCATGGATTTTTGTAAAAACGATGTAAGTGTTAATAAATAGAATGTTATAATTATTTTTCTAGCGGTTGAAGTGATACTGCAGGCACCTGCTTGTGCTAATAATAAATAACAAAAATAAAAATTGTATAGAGAAGGACCAGTGACTCCAGTTCGTTGACATTTATATTGATGTGCAGTGCAATTGCTTCTATTTTGGTTTGGTTTGTCTCTGGGAAGTATTTCTTGATTTTGTTTAAATACAAGGGAAATTATCATTTTTGTTTATTCCTAACAGAGAAGAGAAATTATTGTTATTGTAAGTTATACCTTCCTTGCCCCTCGCTATTATTAACCCTTTCACTGCTGAGATATAGGCAAGCTGACATACCCTCCTTGCTGAGATATTTTCACTGTCACTCTGCGCTAAATCCGAAAAATAAGAAGGCAGTTTTAAAATACGCCAGAACTTCGTCATCACGTTAGAAATGTTTTTCCTTGCTCGTGAAAGCAATGACTGTGTTGAAATTGAACATACCATGGCCTTGACGTGATTCCCCGCTTGTCATATGACTCGTGAGTTCAATGGCTTCTTCAGACATCACAACATTGTGCAAGGCCTCACATTTTCGTCTACAAATTGCACCACAGAGCAGGGAAAGCAATGAAATTAAGTTCTATCTAACCCCAATAGATGGCAGGACACTATCCTTTCGTTAAAACCGTGTTAAAAAATTCCATGCCTTGTGGAATCGTCTTGTTCATAGCACCAAATTCGTGGGCGTAACAGTTCCGTCAATAGCACACGTAGGTGCCATTCTCCGCGCCATCACAGTTCCGTCATTAGCAGTGAAAGGGTTAAACCATCTGTTTCCATAATGCTGATCATCAGTACACAGGAAAAATGGGAATAAATACAATTTGGACCAAGATTTGAATACTAGACTACAATACCAGCGCCCGTGTGTGTCGTGCTCTCATAGAAGTCCGCTTTGGACTTAGTCAATCTGTTTGTCTTAGGGTGTAACATCTCCTTGAATACCAAAGTACATAAGTTAGAATTCTTTATTGAGATTGTTACAGTTCTGTCGTGGTCACCCCCCAATACTGTTTCATGCGTCCATCGTGCTCCAGAGAGTCCTGCTTAGCTCTTTCCTGAATCACTGAGAAATTGTACTCTAGATTGTAAGGCATAAGACGCTGCAAACTACCAAAGTACGCAGCATTTGGTCCCCCATTCAGTAACTGCCTTCCCAATCCAAATCGCATAGAAGACCGTTCTACAGGATTAAAGGAACGAGCACTACCAAATCGACGAGAGAGAAATGGAGCCGGAGTTGTGACAGCCGAGTCTGAAAGATGAGGACTACTTCGAGACAGAACTTTCCCCGTGTGTTTCAAAGAAGCCATCGGCTGAGTCCACATATGTTCCATTGGGAGGTTCGAGTGGGTGGGAATACCTCGTCGTGCAAAACCCCTTGATAGCGTATCAAGTTCTTTATCAAATAAGAGCTGTGTATTTTGCTCCAACATATATTCCCAGCACTTGAACTGTTCCTCGGACACATGTGTTCCAGAGCGATCAGAGCCAGTCTCATCTTCTTCAGCGTCAGCAAGATGTCCGTTGTTGTACGAATCTAACTTATTTCGAATCGCTTTCAATACACCACTGTTGCTACGTTTGCTGTCTCTGTAACTTCGCCGCTCCAAAGCTCTCCTGGTTCCGTTCTCTTGTGACTGAGCATTAGGTTTATACAACAGTTGTCGGTCATGGTCGATAATTTGATTCTTCAAATCTCTTTTCCCCATGCTATCGGTCCCTGTATGATCGCTTTGCCCGCTTGGAGAAGAACGGTCGACGTCAGGCAGATTCTCGTGTTTCCCACAACAACAACTGCACAAACACTGCTGCTTGGATCGCCTGATCGTGTGTCGGAGCTCCCTCATCATCTGGTCCACATCCGAGCTGAACAGATTCACGAAGTACACCACCATGATGCTGAGGTTTTCTTCGCTGCCGTAACTCTGAGCGATGTCTTGCAGTCTCTTCGCAGCCAGGATGGCATTGTTCATGTTCCTGATTTCCTCTGCTGCTTCTTCCATACTCATCACATCCCAAAACCTAAGAGAAAAACAACAAAACCAGAATTAATAAGAGAAGGCAACTTCACATGTTACCATATGGATCCTCTTGCTGGCATGCACCAATAACAACCACTTTGTACTGATTCTAACCTGCTGAAGAACTTAGGGCGGAATTCTGGAGCCCTCATTTCAAGCTCTTTTAACCCTCCCTATACAGCCATTCATACTCTGGAACCTTCCTTGTTTCGTTTAAAGATTAAATGTCCCTTATTCTGGAACCTCCCTGTTAGCTTAAAGGAGCAAATAAGGGAGTTTCCTTACCTTAAATACTGAAGGAAGCCGGGTCTTCACCTTTCTCCATCCTATATGGTTTTCAGACAGTTTTCTCAATTCTGTGATATTAGATGGTGGATTTATTGAGTTTATGCAACTTATATCAAATTTCAGAATATACTACAGCAACGTATGGTTAACGATAATGTTACAAAATAATTATTATAATATCTAGAAGTATTAAATAAAAATATGACTACATAGATACGACACAAACAAATTAAACTCATTATTATGGGCAAAAAAAGACGTGAATTTCAAAATAACAGTCCATGGTGTGCAGAATACCTATTAAAGAAGCTATGTAAATAACTATTTTTGGAAAAGAGTAGAGTACTGTATGTAGTTCATTATTGCCTATTTGTTAAAAAATTTAAGAATGGATATAGTAAAAAGTGATCAATGTCACGATAATTAACACTGAAGTGTGGATATAAAATACGCAAATTATAAACATAACTCTTACATATCCATATAACAAAGGAACAAAGTAGGCCTACTGTCTAATTAACCTTTCAGAGGTAAGGATTTGAACATTTATATTTTTTGAAAGGCAACTATTAGACCTACAACGGTTTAATTGCAAGTATATCTGATCTCACTACTTATTTCATTGACAAAGAGGAACACAATAGGTTTGTTCGCAAAGCAGTCAGAAACCAGGAACATATCGTTCGCGCATGCGCTCTTTCACCACAAGCGTTCGCAAAGCGAGAATCCGTGATTCTGATTTCAAACTTCTGTTCGATGAGTTCTCACGGACAGCTTTTGTAAAGGTTTGCAGTTCTAGCATGAATTGTTATCAGAGACATGCGCAGTAACCTATTTTCACGCGCCTGACTCCTCCCTCCTATAACATTGCGCCAGATTTATAAACATAGGCTCCTTATATGTATGAATAATGGAAGATGATTAAAAGTTTCCCAAAATATAGATTATATTGTCGATGTATATTGCATTTGGGTCAATCCATTAGAAATGAACCAGGCCAAGTTGCTTGACATTTTTGATTTTCCTAATTTTTTTACCAGTTATTTCCCAACTAAAGGTGAGTTCAAAACTATGGCAAAAAAAATTTTGGGCTCATACTTTTTTTTTGGCGGCCATTTAAAGTTTACTTTTCAATCATATTTCAGTCGAAAACATGTTTTGCACAAATGTATGTAACTCTGTTAATTTTATAGATAACAAGACAAAATAAACACCAAAATTATCAGAATGAAATGCTCTACATTTTTGTTTTAAGACAATATTACCTAAGAAGTGAGGGAAGTGAAGAAAAAAATTCAAAACTACAAATTTAAAATTGACTTAAAACGGGAGATTTAGTGCCGCAAAATTATTAGAAGGAAGAAAGACTCGCCCTTAATTTTTTTTTCTGGTGTAGATCTACTATAGGATTACTCGCTATAGAAGTTTAAAGCTTGAGAACTTTGCGGTTTTTTTATACAGTTTTTCAAAAATGCCCAAAACCATATTTTGGCAATATTTGAAGTAGAATATCTCAAAAGGGACTGAGTGAAAAATTATGAAATTTATACAGATAACACCTCTTTATGATATAAAGATGTGATATAAATTTGGTGACTGAGACTCAACTGGTTCCCAAGTTACAGTGCATCGAATTTGGCCAAAAATGCCATTATACGCACACGAATTTTAACGGTAATTTAATAGTAAAAATCCACATTGTAATTTTAAATGCAAAATTTTAGTGAGCCTAAGTATGTTACACAAAAGAGTTGTACATGTAGGCTACATTTCATCAGTTAGCATGACAAATTTATAATTTCCTCAAAGCTTTGAAGAGCGTTGAAATTTCGGTGCATAGTTTGCAATTTTTGGCCAACTTCGATGCACTGTAACTCTGGAACCAGTTCAGTCTCAGTCACCAAATTATTATCACATCTTTATATCGTAAGGAGGTGATATGTGTATAAATTTCATAATTTTCACTCAGGCCCTTCTGAGATATTCTACTTCAAATAATGCCAAAATAGGGTCAATCCATTAGAAATGAACCAAATTGAATAAAATTTTTTGCTCAACATTTTTTATTTTCTTAATTTTTTTACCAGTTACTCCCCAATATCAGGTGAGTTCAAAACTAGAGTAAAACATTTTTTAGGCTCATACTTTTTTCTTGGCGGCCATTTTAAGTTTTCTTTGTAACAGTTTTTCGGCCGGAAACTTGTTTTACACAAATGTATGTAACTCTGTTAATTTTATAGATAACAAGACAAAATAAACACGAAAATTATTAGAATGAAATGCTCTACATTTTTGTTTTAACACAATATTACCTAAGTAGTGAGGAAAGTGAAGAAAAAATTTCAAAACTACAAATTGAGAATTGACTTAAAACGGGAGATTTGGTGCCGCAAAATTATTAGAAGGAAGAAAGACTCGCCCTTAATTTTTTTTTCTGGTGTAGATCTACTATAGGACTACTCGCTGTAGAAGTTTCAAGGTTGAGAACTTTGCCCTTTTTTATATACAGTGTTTCAAAAATGCCCGAAATCGTATTTTGGCAATATTTGAAGTAGATTATCTCAAAAGGGACTGAGTGAAAAATTATTAAATTTATACAGATAACACCTCTTTACGATATAAAGATGTGATATAAATTTGGTGACTGAGACTCAACTGGTTCCAGAGTAACAGTGCTTTGAATTTGGCCAAAAATTGCGTTATAGGCACACGAAATTTAACGGTAATTTAATAGTAAAAATTCACTTTTTAAATTTTAAATATAAAATTTTTGTGAGCCTAAGTTTGTTACAAAAAAGAGTTGTATATGTATGCTACATTTCATCAGTTAACATGACAAATTTTTGGTTTCCTCAAAGCTTTGAAGAGTGTTGAAATTTCGGTGCATAGTTTGCAGTTATGGCCAACTTCGATGCACTATAACTCGGGAACCAGTTGAGTCTCAGTCATCAAATTTATATCACATCTTTATATCATAAAGAGGTGTTATCTATGTAAATTTCATAATTTTTCACTCAGTCCCTTTTGAGATATTCTACTTCAAATATTGCCAAAATATGGTTTTGGGCATTTTTGAAAAACTGTATAAAAAAAACGCAAAGTTCTCAAGCTTTAAACTTCAACAGCGAGTAGTCCTATAGTAGATCTACACCAGAAAAAAAAATTAAGGGCGAGTCTTTCTTCCTTCTAATAATTTTGCGGCACTAAAGCTCCAGTTTTAAGTCAATTTTCAATTTGTAGATTTGAATTTTTTTCTTCACTTTCCTCACTTCTTAGGTAATATTGTGTTAAAACAAAAATGTAGAGCATTTCATTCTGATAATTTTGGTGTTTATTTTGTCTTGTTATCTATAAAATTAACAGAGTTACGTACATTTATGCAAAACATGTTTTCGACTGAAATATGGTTAAAAAGCAAACTTAAAATGGCCGCCAAAAAAAAAGTATGAACCCAAAAAATTTTTTACCATAGTTTTGAACTCACCTTTAGTTGGGAAATAACTGGTAAAAAAATTAGGAAAATCAAAAATGTCGAGCAACAAATTTTATTAAATTTGGTTCATTTCTAATGGATTGACCCATTTATAACATGTCAAAGGGAAATATATATTTTATTTGCATATCATATCGATTAAACGCAGAAACTATCGATTCCAAATTCTTGTAACCGTTCGCAAAGTGCAAATCACGGGTAAGTTACAGACTGGACATGCGCAGTACAACAAATTCTCAAGCGGTCACGGATTTGCTTTGCGAACAAACCTATTAATAATAATAATAATAATAATAATAAAATAATAATAATAATAATAAAAATAAAAAATTATTGTAAATCAGCAGAGAAATCGGAAATAATAGGCCCAACAATGATAACAATAGTACCATTGAGAATAACTATAGTAGTAGTAGGTTAATAATAATAATAATAATAATAATAATAGTAATAATCAAGAGAACCGGTAATAGAAAGAGCAGCAATATTATAAAAATGCTAGACACATTTTTTTTATATCATAGACTTACCCAGTCTTTATGTTCTCACAGTATGCCAATAAAAAGAGTATATTCCACCTAGTGATATACAGTTTTGTTCTGAGTATAGGCCTATGCAATTTTAACACAATGCAATAACTAGGCTTATGTTACCATTCTTTAGGACTGATGTAAGAAAATGCACAAATCAACGGAAGACAATGAATTTCCGGTTTCTTTAGGAAAATATAATATTTATTCAGGCACATCGATAAAATAGAGCACAATTTGACATAAATAAAAAAATGCCACTTTGAGATGGATTTGAACCTCTAGACAGAACAAGAACAAACAGCAAGGGTGAAGTGTCCATGCCAGGTACCAGAGAATGCTATCGCGTCAGTAGCTATTTGGACATTAGGCTATATTTCACAGCCCTGCTAGTTTTCTTATATTATGTTATTGTGTTATTTCATTAATTGGAACCATAATATGCTTGAACTTCAAGTGACAAATGCGGATGTGTGTCTCGCTGCAGCCATGCACAACGGAATAACTCTAGTTACTACCAACTTACGCATATTCTCTAGAGATTCATGTTGTTATTTATTAAGAGGTCAGGAATTATTAATCTGACATGGACTGAAGCAAAATTCATTACCTTAATTGTCATAGTACCTAATTATACAACAGCATTTTATGTCCAATCGAACACATGGGAATGTTTGTGCTACAGAAGGAGGCTTTGTAAGTTGTCCTTCATTGAAGACGCTATAAGGAAGAACCGAGAATTTGATTTTGCATTTAAGGAAGGTGCCTTCTTTTTACCCTCCTTGACTAAGGAAGATTTTAGGAGGAGTTAAGGCTTGTTCCAGAATTCCGTCCCTAAAGACAAGCTGAACTAATGCTGAACCTGAAGCATTACACTGTTATGGCTTGCCTAATGAATGACACAACTATATGTAAATATGGTAATGGCAAAACAATGAATATCATCAATACTATAACATGACATGTTTTATCATTTGGGTCCAATTCCTTTCCTAAAATTATTAACAGGCAAGACTCACTACAACATTGCATTCAGTAAGTTCACATTCTGAATCCGTTCCCTGTATTGAGATCATTGTGTAAAGCGGACTCTGATCCTCTACAAACATGTATTTCTGTGAACAAAGCTTTCATTGTTGTTGTATTAGACTTAGATGTGCCTGATTTATATGTAAGTGACAATAGTGAAATATGTCCAGGTTTGGGACGTTCCTTGCTTATGAACTTGCAAAGTGAAATTACACAATACCCATGAAGTTATGTGAACACATGGGACTATCCAGACAAGTGTGAGCTTCTTGAGGGCTTAAATGCTATGCACAGCTTTATATTTAAAAAAACTGCTAGTCTAAAAGTTATGACAATTGAATAAATATGAGGTCAGTCAAATGAAAACGACAGATGGGAAAAAAGTAAATAAACTGTTTATTATTTCAAAATTAATTGCCAAAACTGTTAATACATTTATCCCACTGTGAGACAAGATGGTCAATGCCTTGATGGAAAAGTGTTTGCGGTTGCCTATGGAACCATTATTCTACCCAGATGTGCCCCTCTTTGTCCGAAGCAAATCAATCTTTTTTCATTTCTCCAAAAATATGGAGAGAGATCTACTGTATGGAGGATGTGTAACGGCTTCCCAGTGAAACTTCTACAGTGTAGTCGAAACAACCTTGGCAACATGTAGGTGAGCATTATCGTGCAACAGAATGATGCCGTCCGTCAACATTCCTGGGCGTTTGGACTCGATGGCACACTTCAATTTATGCAAAGTATCCTCCATACAGTCCAGATCTCGCTCCATGTTTTTGGAGAAATGAAGAAAGACATTCATGGCCGTCGATTTGCTTCAAACAAAGAGGTGCATGTCTGGGTAGAATAATGGTTCCGTAGGCAACCGCAAACATTTTTCCATCAAGGCATTGGCCATCTTGTCTCAAAATGGGATAAATGTATTAACAGTTATGGTGATTTAATAATTAAAATGAATATACCATTAGAAATCTGCTCAATCACCCACTAAAAGACATCACACCCAAAACAGAACTATCAGGAATCTATCAGATGGAATGTGAAAACTGCCAGCTGACCTACATTGGACAAACCAAAAGAAATATAACAACTAGAATGAAAGAACACCTTAGGAATGTGAAATTCATGCAAACGGACAAATCAGCTGTAGCACATCACTCCTGGACACAAAACCACCACATCAAAAAGGATGTTAAACTATTAAAACACGTCAAGACACGGGCAGAACTGAACACCTGGGAGAAGATTTTCATCACTAAGAACAGCAGCAATGTTATGAATTTTGAAATACCGCCGGTGGATGACGTCATCAAGCTTACAGCCAAGAGAAGTGAGGGCAGCACTGGACAAACCATAAAGACCACTAACCATGATCGCCAATTGCCAGTTGACCAGCAGCCGAAGATGGGATAAGAATCCCGAAACATGTCCTGCTCATAAACAGCGACGTAAGTGAAGCATTAAGTGTTAATATAATATTTAACTAGTTCAGTTAGTTATGGTGATTACTTACTGTTTTTCCATCTGTCTCGTTTTCATTTGAATGCCCCTCATACTTTCAATACATTTCTGCATGTGCTAAGGATGCCATGGGGATGCCACATAATAATTACTGCTTAGCTCCCGTAACTATTGAAAAGGGAAGCCATTAGCTTCTGTATTGCAATCAGTGGAACTCCTGGACATGGTTCATGGTTCATCCATGGGCAAACTATTACATGGCTGAGATATAAGCCAACAGCCAGAGCGAGTACAGAGATGCAGAACCTACTTGGGCCTACCTTTTATTGGCAATTATGAGAAACTCATCCGTATCTTCCAGCTCCACTTCCGTGACGTACGGGTCTGGAATGACTAGAGGAAACATGGCACTGCATCCTAATTGGCTGCGATTTGGTTTCTGTAAACAAAAGAGAATCACATTGACTCCCATAGAGCAGCTAGCATAAGAATATCCATCCCTTGCGTACCATAAACCAAGTTCTCTCATGTTAACACTTTTTCAGTTGTTTTCCAACTTTCGCTTCTAATTCTTTCTTAGGATGCTAGATGGTGTTTGAATATGCTAACTGGTGTATCTGTTTCTATGTTTCCACATGAATTCCATGTGTTTTCTCGGTCAGTCTCTGGTAGCATCAACTCAACTTGATGTGCTGCAACGAAATGCAGTTGTTATCAACACAAGCCATTATCTGATACACAATTGTTGGACATTTTATAAGATGATAATTCTGGGGAATATTTGATTCCCTCAGACAGTGATAGTGATTCAGTACAGGTAGGCGCAATGAAAGTGATCAGAACATGGATCCAGACTCTCCTCAAGGTCACACATTTTATGAAAATATTTATTATAATTTAGGCCTACTGCATGATTAGTGAATTCTTTATTGGAGAATGATTTCTATGCCTTTTTGTGTGACAGAGAAACAAGTGTGGAGTTGTCCTTCATATCATACAAGATAACTCGCATTAAAACTCTTCTAGCTGTCCGCCAGAACGTATGTAATAAACCTCTATTCAACTTGAATTCAGTAGACAGTGTAGCCACAGTCTTCTATAAATTTAAGATTTGATTTATTCATTTTGATGAAAAGCATTAATTTTATTAAAAATATGCTCAATGGTTTGGTGGCATACATTTAGAATTCGTGTATCAACTTGATGGATTGCAACCAATTCCAAGGAGACTATAATATGCAGTTAAAGCAAGCAAAATACGATAAGTAATAATAACAATAATAATAATAATAATAATAATAATAATAATATCAACAGTAAGAATCATAGTAATAAAAATACTATTAATCAAGAAAATAGTAGGTTTAAATGTAGATTACTATCTTTTCTTCAACAAGCCTGAAAAGGTCCATAAAAGCATTTCCACATAAAAATAGCAATAATGTGGACCAAAGTCATGTATTACCGTATTTGTCAGCGTATAAGACAAACTTTTTTCCTTTGAAAATAGGCTGAAAACCGGGTGCATCTTATATGTCGATAATCAGTTTTTTATTACACTCATTTCTGGAAATTTCCTCTATTTGGAGTTACCCCGTATATACTCGAATACTGCCCGTGGATTTTTTTTTAAATCGTGGACGAAAAACTGGGGTGCGGGTATTAACTTATTTGAATACTGGACTCCTCTCATCTGAGTTTCAATATTTTATACCATATCAGCTCAATATAACATGATGCTCTGTAGTAGCCCCACAGTATAATAATAGCAAAGCTGGAATGAAAGGAAAATGAGACAAAGAAGACGCTTCGTTATTCACATAGTCCGTCAGTCTGAAACAAAGCTTTACACGTACAGACACCAAGCAAGCAGTGCAGTATAAGCAGAACCACTAATTCGGGGAAAGTTTGACAACTTTGACCTTGGGTCGGATGTACGTCTTCATGTGTGGATTCCCGCTGAACAGCTGAATTGAGAGTGTTGTTGTTGAAAATCTTACGCTGCGCGTCTAAGACGGCGAGATTTTGGCTGGCTATTACTGCGCATGTTATTTTAGCCTACCATATGATTTTATGATAAGTAATGTAATGTTAATTATAACTGTTTAATTAAGAATAAAACTGGCAAAATAATTTTATATTTGGGCCTACAGATTTTTTCAAAATTTCCTTTCGAAAAATTTGGGTGTGGGTATTATTCGGGTATATATGGGTATGCGATTTTTTTCTTGTTTCCTTGTGGAGTGTGGGAATATTACAGTTATGCACAGTTCAGTATTACTTTATATTTAAAATACTGTAAATTCATTATAATGATCAGTAATAAAGTTTTATCCTTCAAAAATGTGTATAAAAAAGGGGGTGCATCTTATAGGCCGGTACGTCTTATACGCCGGAAAATACGGTATATTGATTTTGTTTAATTTGCATTCTCTTTTATATTTATTCATTTGACCAGGGAAATCTAAATCTATTGAATAGTCGGAGCAATTATTTATTCAGTTAACATGTGCGATGCTACAAGGAAAAGTATTATATGAAACATCCTATAAGATCCTTACATCTATTTGATCTGGAGGTTATATATTATTCTTGAATGGTACATTGTAGTAACCTCAACAATACAATTCTTAACATGTATATGTGAGAAAGTTTGTTCAATACATTTTGCACCATTTATTGCATTAACTTGAAACATACTAAAGCACATAACACACTTGTCCTACATCACAGAGGGAATTCGAATGCAAGCGAAATGTGCCAAGATGAAAACATGGAGTCATGCACTTGAGCACTGCCGACATGTTCACAAAGCTTTCAGATTCCAGGCAAGAAGTGTACATTACACAAAAGAGCCTATAATGGCATTTGTTAAGATAAGACTGGAGCAAAGCTTAAGCAAGTTCCATAAGACTGACTTTGTTCGAGCATCATTAAACATTTAAGTTTTTAAATTTTAAATTCATGAAAACGAGCAAAAATGACTAATCTCAGCAATCAGCTAATATCAGCAATTTCATAATTCTTGTCTTCTGTAATAGACGGCAGTTAAGTCGAAGCTTCTTCTGGAACCAATGGATATTTACAACACAAAATGTACTCAACCACACAAGTGTTTTAATTGAAATCTGTACTTTAAGGCAGTGGTTCCCAACCTTCTTCAGCTGGTTCCTTATCGGAATACCTCCATGGTCCATCGGTCCATGGTGGAGTAAAAAACCTTATTTGTATCGTATCTATAATTTACCATCAAATATTGCAAATATATATATAAGCTGATATATGCCTTTTGAAGATACAGATTGATTATTGATAAACAATTTCCGTTCTGATTTGAAAATGGTTGACTTTGTAGCAAAACAGTTATTTATTTAACAATAGATATTTGTTTGCAATATATGCAACAAGTGGTTTCATACTCACTAACAAGTGTTCCTAGGTGAAGATAAAAAGTACAATTATAAAAGTACACAAAGAAAACAATCAAAATACAATTTGATTTATTTTGATTTTTCTTATCTTTTTTGATGGTTTCTGATAGTATTAGAATTGAGTCGCGACCCACCTGTAACCCTTCTGCGACCCACCGATTGGAAACGCTGCTTTAAGGGATATCTTTAAGGTAATGTTTCGTCACATGCAAGTGTATTATAGTATAGTCGAACAAAAACATTTCTTCTAATTCAAAGTCAAATGTAATATCATGATATTTCCACTGATTCATAACATATATGGTTAACAGCCCAAAATACAACCAATATTTTTACTGGCACTTTGGGTTTGTAAATAATTACATACTAGTGCTGTGTACATATCAATACATTATCAGGTTACGTTAACCCTTCCAGTGTCAAGCTGTAGAGCAGCAACCTATTCTTTAAGAGTCAGATAAGAGCGGATCATGCCATCAGAATCCGCCGACATGGTTAACATATTTTTGTAACATCCTATAGTGTCAGAATGCTTTATGTAATGGTAAATGCTGTCCCTTTCTATTTTCACATTTACTCAGTTCATGTTTGAATGTGGTACAGTTCAGGGGATGATGAGAAGTTAGATAGTGATGAATTGTTATCGGACAGCGATAGCAACAGTGATGACGACGCCCCCTGGTTCTCCACCTTGTAAGCAACAGAATTGAAATGTTTGTAACATGTTCTCGGCAATGAAGACTCCATGGATTTTTAAGAGGATTTTTTTTTTTTAAATTTATTCTGCAGATTTACAATCTGTTCAAGTATGAACATTCAGTAAATGGTATAAATGACACAGTAATGATGGGAGAGCTGTAAAATACAACTCTTTAAGTCAGGTCATTGAATAACAACTCTTTAAGGTAAGTCACTGAATCGGAATGCCAAGTCTAAAATCTTATGTCGATGTAAACGGTTGATTGAGGAACTATTGTCCAATAGATTGATGGCTAAGGAATTGGGATGATTGTTTAGGCGTTGCTGGTATCGAATGCTGTACAAGGTGATTTCTTCTTTAATAGTAGGGATCCAATAAAAAGAAGTGTTTAAAAATATATTTCAAGTCAGTGGATAAAAGTTAAAATAACTACACAACGTTTCAACTCAACGTTTCAATTTGGGACCGATATGGATGTTTCAATAGTAGGGATGTCCAGGTCGTGGTGTAATGTAGCATTGGAAACATACCACGGTGCGTTAGCAAGTCGGTGAAGAGATTTGAATTCAAATCTTCTTAAGATGTCAATATGCTGGCAGTGCCCCAAAGCTGAAGTCCATATGTCCATACTGGCCTTATTATGGTCTTGTAAAGTATAACTTTATTATACAGCGATAGCTGAGATTGCTTATTTAATAACCAGTACAATTGTTGAAACTTTAGTTTGGCTTCTTTGCTTTTCATAATAATGTGATGTCTTCAGGTTAGATGTACATCTAAATGAAAACCAAGGTATTTTAAGTGCTGTACAACTGGAATTTCTTTGTTATTTATTTGTATTCTTGGGCATTCTTCTCGGCGTAAAGAAAAATAAGAGGATTCTAGTGATGAAAAGTTGATGATGTACAGGAAACTTTTACAGAATTCTCTTGTATTTTATTTCAATTTATTCTTCACAACTGCAATCTTGAATCTCATTGTATGGTGGTCTGCCACGATTTACGTACTTGGGAAGCTAATCAGTACGATTTTATGTAAATGTAGATCGTATTTTTGCCCATCCTTCCAAATTCAGTAATTTGCATCCACTTTATTTCAAACAACTGTTGCCCATGCTACCCGAAAAAAAAGTTAACTTCCAGCAATGGCCAATAATAGGACGGATTTGAATATTAGCAAAAGTTTAACACAATTTGGTTTAACAGATTTTATTCATCAGAAAACGCCCTCAAAGTAATATTCAGGATTTAATACAAATTCATAAAAGCTTCGCTAAGAGAACTTTTACTAAGAAGCACAAATTTTCTTAAAAACTTTCAATACAGATTATAAGATGCTTCAAAGTTTAATACAGTTTGGCTATTTTACACTGCTGTAAAATAAACCTTACTGAAGACTCAAAATTTTCTATAAGACCTTCCATAACCACACATTTTCCAGTTTAACACAAAGTCAAATTTTAGAAACCCAGTTTTCTAATACGATAAATATTCTTGAAAGGATGCCCAGATTATTCATCCCTAAACATTCTTTGCATAAACCAATACCTTTCGTTATATACAAAGATTAACTATCCAATCATCCACCCAGAAAATGCTTTCCACACCTAAACCATCTTTAATGCAATATTTTCCATTAACAAAGACCCTCAGCTATTTTTAAATTGCTGTCTATTTAAACTCGGTAAGATAGAAACACGATCTGAAAACTATCAAACACTCTGTACATAACTCTACTTTGAAAATCACTCTTTCTGAGCACAAAACAACAAGATCCCCTACAGCGTAAGGTATGTTGTAAACAAAGATCACGGAGCTAAACAACACATAACCCGTTACCATAAATAAAGATCACTGATCCAGATATTAACCAGTAACGGTGCTGATATATGACTTCGTTATTCCTGTTAACACATTCGCTACCGTGCACGCCATTTGGCGTGGAAGAAAAGCCAGCACTTCCCTCCCGTCCACGCCAGCTGGCGTTTAAGCGCCCGCGCCAATTTTTTGTATATTTCTTCAAGGAAATGGTGAAGGTCATAGTTTCCATTTACGGCAAAGATAGGGGGGTGAATACACTTGCTAGTTTCCATTTAAGGCAATAGATGGTGGGTGAATACACTTACTGGATTTACAGAAACCCTAAAATTATGTCGTTGACCTCATGACAACAAAAGAATTCCATGTGCTTTTGAAGACCAGTTTCGCAACGCCGGTCAGTAGCGTGAAGAATGGTTAGCATTAGGCTTAGTGGTAATTCCGTGTGCAGTGACAAAAGAGATAAATGTGATTATAGGCGTAGGCCATTATCAGGTGAAGAGATAGACGAGTTATTATTCATCAATGATTGTGGTGTTGAATTAATCCCGTCTGCTGCAGCTCCGCGGCCACTCAACAAACACAGAAGTCTTCCTGAAAGTGTGTAAAATTTTTATGCAATAATTTCATATAGTTTTCAAGAAAAACTGAAAATAGTGAGGTACTGTAAATTCATGTGTATATTTAAATGGCCATTTAAAAATCCCTGGGCTGGGGCATTTAAAGAGCTGGCAGGTAGTCAGTAGTGAATGTGTTAAATTCAGCAATGAACCTCAGAAAATTTATGAATTTTGTTTCAGGCACTTTACTCTTTAAATCCCCTTATAGGTAAACTTCATACACACAACAAATAGTTCCAAGAATCCATCTATAACTGGGTGTAATACATTTCAAATGCTAGGGATCTGAAAGCACGCGTCAACTAGTTACTACCAAATAGCTATAGAGAAACCCTGCCTTATTTCTTTCCTAAAAATAGTAGATCTTTCTTAAGAGTCTTCTGTTTAATTTAAATTTATTGAAAGCTTCAGAACTTCTTACTGGGTCTTATATGTATTTTCTATATGGCTTCAAACTTTAAAGTTACGACTTCTTACAGGATTTTATTTTTAATTCTATTCATTGAATTCTTCCATTTGCGTTTTACTACTGAGTTTTGTTTTTATTTAAATTCATTGAGAGTTTTGAAACTAGAGACCAGGAGATAATTTTCATTTATGTAGCGAAATTATAGCAACCAAGACTGGAAAAAACAGACGGACGGATCTCAAAATTTAAATTGTAACTCAAAAATATTTCCATTGGGGCGTACAATTTTCTAAACCCAAATCATGACACGGATATGCAGGAATATTACAGAAGATTAAATGTAACGAAATTTAGAGCCAAAAATACTGGATGACCGTAAGTAAGTAAGTGTTTATTACAATAATTAACTTTTTACAAATTCAAATGCAAACAATCGCATGGGTCCACATGGACCATACATGCTTACGCAAAAACACACAAAAAAAGAACAAATAATATCGATACAAAATAACACAAACCCACTAAATCTATTCCTCACCCTCCACACCCACTCTCCAATTTGTGACTTTTTCAAACCTGAGCTGTCTTGCCTTCATTAAAAACTTCCCAATGCCTTCATAAGTATCTAAAAGATTGAATTTTAAATGCTAAAAAGACCAAAAAACTGAAACAGCTCACCTAGAACACAGCAATCCATCGGCATGCTGGTATGCTTGCCCACACAAACTTTAGACTACTTCAAACATCACACTTTCGCTGACAACAACAAGTTCCAGACTCCTCAAGCACGGCAACGAAACTTTTTCTCCTGGTCACTAGAAAGGTGGCACTGATGGCGTGCAAGTACATTCAGTAAGTAAACACTAACCATTTTCTAGTTGGGCGTGTTTAAGAACTTATAAAAATAATATATGTTTCAGCTGTAACTAAATCACAAACAGACCCAACTTTACCAAAATATGCCAAATTCATGGCATAATTGTTATCTACTGGCAAACTGTATTAAGTCCACTTAGGCCTATGTAAATTTTTCAGGAGAGAAAAAAACTGTTTAAATGTAAAGTAAGGGAGGTAAATCGAAATACTAAAATTCTTAATTATTGGAAGGACTTCGTTTATCAGAATCCTATCTGAAATCACTTTCACATCTTTGACATAATATGGTTAGACGTGAACCTAGGAAATAAAGAGACATTTGACCTCAATAACTGTGAAAATTCAATCAAAATAATGTTGTGCAAGTAATAGAATGATTCACAATGTTTACATTTTGTTCATATATCAAAATTTATATACAACTATTACCAACATTTTCTGAATGGGCTACATGCTTTCTATTTTATCTTCTGGAACGACCGAAACAATTTTGGGATTTTAAAAATGATCAAAAGCTTATTAATGGAACAATAGTGATAAAATATAATGGTTGAAATATTAACGAAACATCTTAATAATGCAGAACATCTCCTTTTTCAAAGCCGTGGCATTCCTCCCTCAAATTCCAAGCTGTCAGATTCTTCCAGTTGTTTGTTGGCAGGTTGAGACAAATCCCAAAAAAGTAGGCTTATGGTGTCAAGTTTGCAAGTTGTCGTCGTCCCTCCAGTTACATCCAAACTCTTTGTTTAACAACAACAACTTTTTTTTTTCTTTTCTTGTGTAATTTTACTATGTAGAGGAATCACTTTCGTTTCTGGAATATTATGGAGACTTGTTCATGGAGTTCCTTAAACTGTTTGCATAGATCGTCAATGCGATAATTAGGTTCCATACTTATTTATTATTTTCTTCAGCATGGTAGGCTACACTTCATATCCTTGATCCCATTTAACTTTTTGAAATAATTTTGCAGTGGCTTATGGTCTCAGACAGTGGACAGAACCAACATTCTTGTACATTTCAGTGCATTGTTCGGGTGTCAGAATCTCTCTTCTCTTCCGAAACTGTTTTTCAACAATCCCGAAAGCCCAGATAGGAGTGGCCATTCACAGGGAAATATATTATTATTTATTCCAGGTCTTTTGTGATATAACAATAAAATCACTGCATAAACTACATGCATACTTCAGTGCAGCCAACAGCAAAGAGCTCAAAACTGAAACATTTCTTGGAAACTCAAACTTTCCTACAAAGTCGCACAAGTCACTAACCTCCTGCACTACGGCGTGTCCCTAACAATATAGTACAAAGTTAATGCTACCTGTCGCTTTCTTATGTACATTCCAAAGTTCACTTCATTGTTTTTTTCTTCTTCATTCTTCTCCTGCTTCCTCTGCTGTTCTCACCTACACACACTTCTTCCTCCATTTTCATAAATATCACACGCACAAAAGAACTGCACTAATATCGACAATGGTCAATACTATGAATTGGCTCCAATTGAAGTGTAAGAAACTTGACTATTGACACACAACCTTAGAATGAACTAATAATACAGTAAAACTTGTTCAAAGCGGAATCGTATGGGACCAAAAGAATTTTCCAAATTGGACAAGTTTCCGGATTACACAAAATACACTATGCTACATAAATGTTATCAATTACTGTACCATGCGCCACAAATGTTAATTTGTAATATGCAAATACTGTAATTAATTACAAACCTTAATTCCTGTACAGCAGATATTCTTCACTTTATTTTTATATGCAGTAAAATACTACACTATTATTAATAATTAATAATACTAACACAATATAATTATGCAATTACTGTAGGCTAACTGTTTTCTTGCCTCATTATCCCTAGGTTTATTTCACTTTTGTCGCCACATATGGGACATGGGTCCGGACAAAGGCAAGTTTTTAGCTCGCGCATTTACAAACCATTCCCACACTATTTCATTAATTTCTTCATTTCCAGACTTCTTTGCTTTTCTCTTCATTTGTCCGTTCCCCTTCATCCACTCCTCCCTTAACTTATCTTTGCTCTTTAAAGTTTCGTAAGTTTGCGTTTTACCGCATTTGAAACACAAAATTATTTCGCGCACAGAAAATTTGTCTCTCTCACTCGCCTCGATCGCCTTCATTTTTTCATTGAGCGTGAGCGAAACGTACTTTTTGTTCGACACGATATTACTTAAGATACAAACAGTAGAAACCAACTGAAACTGAAGCCTGGCGGAAAATAAAAATCAAAGCAGGTAGCAGATTTCTTGACTACTGGGTAAATTCCATTGTTGGCCGAAACATAAAGCCACCGCCGTGTATACTCTAACGGAACTCTTAGGGCTGTACAATATTCGCGCTAAGAAGTAACGTGTTCACACAGACGTGAATAACAAAATATATTATATTGTAATGCTGCTTTTCCGCATTATAGAATAAATTGCTACTTAAATCTTAAAATTTGCATTCCGTTTCCGCGTTAAGCACGTTCCGTTTTATACAAAATATTGACATTTAAAAATGTATTGCATGCGTCGGGACCGAAATATTTGTACGCTTTGGACAGATTTCCGGATTATACACGTGCCGCTTTGAACAAGTTTTACTGTAGTTATGGTTTGATGCAGACAAAGATTTTGACAGAATATGTTTTGTCTTGAACACTTAGTTTCATGCATTCTTTTGAAAGGGATTTAATTAAGATAGATGAAAACAGACTTCACAGGATGAGCAATAAAGCATACTCGGAACTAAACGAAATCATATAAAACTCAATTTTGTCCGTGGGTGGACTTAATATGGTTTGAAACGTACCTTTTCAAATACTGGGTGAAAAATGTAAAAATCGACGGTAGTCAATAACTACTTTCTACAGGCGATTATCTCATGAAAGGACATCACTTAATTCAAAGCATTTCATGTTCATTTTAAATACCAAATTTTTATCCTTAAACTATAAAAATAATACTTTTCTTACAAACATATAGTTTTTGATGGTATATTTTGAAGCTAATATTAAGGTATCGTATATATTAATACTATAAACAAACAATACACTATTTATAAAAAAAAACTTTCATTAATTTATCTCTTTAAGGCCCGGTTGCATAAAAGCTCCAGATATCTTCTAGACAGGTAATGGTTCTATACATTTATAGACTCGATAAACACCTTCCCATTTCCGAAAGCGAATTTGCTCAGTAAATAGCTAATGCCAGATAAATGAGTTGAGCACTTTGTCAATAGATGCTTACTGTAATATCAAATTGGCCGTGATTGAGTAGCAACCAATCGGAGCGCTTCTAGCTATGTATTCAAAATGGCTGAATTTTCTGTCTGCTTTTTTCTTGTAAGCTGCTTCTCTGGTAAAATGAATGTAAAACATGAGAGAAACTTCGGCAATTTCAACTTCTAGACTTGTGCATTATAGAAAATGTCACCCACTACAATCTGACAACGTAATGCATAAAACGTAACACATTAATTAAGTTATAGCTGATTTACCACTGAGAAAGGAATGCTGCGATTTGTTCTCATTTCTAATGATGGGCTATTTAACGCTGAAAAAGGCATGCTTGCAGTTGTTCCTTATTTAATATGATGGCCTATTTATCCATAGGTCATTGCTTTGACAGCCTGATTCTTTCCGAAACTCAATATCGTCAAAGATCTAATTCTTTCAGGGAATACTTTTGCTTTACACATCTCTAGGCCTAATTACTGCCTCAGGATGAAGATGACGAGAAATATGATGATTATGTATTAATATTCGTGCTGTAAAAAGGCAATATTTTCTTCATAAAGTGTTGCATCAGAAAATAAAATTAGTATACTTAAGCTACATTTTTTCCGAATCTGAATATCATCGTAGGCTACTTCTTGAAAGGATTGCTGTATTTTTTCCAGGGAATATTTACTTCTGTATAGACCTAGGCCTTATACGATCTGGCATTGAAGATGACCAGCAAGAAAATATGATGTGAATTAATATTCGCGATGTTTTCCTAAAAGTATTAACTTACAACAGAAAATGAAATTAATACAAATAAACGATGGAAACATTAATAGCCTAGGCCAGGGGTCGGCAACCTTTTGAGTGGGAAGAGCCAAAAATTACAATTTACAAAATTTCAAAGTTTTTAATGAGCCACAAAAATTTTTCTTGCCAACAATAAATAGTACTCGTATAAATAAAGTTTTTTGATAAAAAAACTAATCTATTTATTCATAAGAAGAAATATCTATTTATTCATATATAAGTAGTATTTTTCACAACAAATTAGATAATATATATATATATATATATGGCATTATTAGATACTTACTTATTATTTAAGTAAAAAATTAAAACAATTAAACATTTACTTACAACACTAACTTGTACTTCAATAACATACATTTGAGCAAACAAATTCAATGGGAGCATTGGCTTTGCATGGTTTTAGAAAGTTTGGAGAAATTTGGCTCATAACTTGTTGTTTTAAGTTTCAAACACGACTCTAAATTTTCATTTGTTAGTTGGCTTCTTACTTTACTTTTAATTATATTCATGAAAGAGAACGCTTGCTCACACGAATATGTCGATCCGAAGATAGTCAGCTCTCCAAAAGTCAACTTCTTCACCTCACTGTAGCAATCTGGAAGACTATTCCATGCGTCGAATATAAGTGCGTCAACTCGCGGCATTTCTTTTAAAGCTGTCCACTTTTGTTGCGTTACGTACATACATTTCTGGACCTCCAACTCTTCCAACTTGCTTTTCAACTCTGTAAATTTTTCACTCCACAAAGCTTTACTTTTTAAATCGATCAATTGTATTTCTAGAGATCCAGTATCAATTCCAAATGGCTCAATGTGGATTTCGTTACTATTTGTGTTGAGAGGATTTACTATGAATGCTAGAGTGGTTTTGTTGGTTTTGAATTGCTAAAATCTGTCAGCAAATTCATCTTTAGTTATTTTTATAACTGTGCTGAAGTAATTCGTGTCAACAGTTTCACAGGTTTTATCACGATATTGCTTTAGAAATTGAAAATGAAGTAATTTACCGCTCTGAATATCTTCTGCAAAAATAATTAATTTTTCTTCAAAACAAACCAATTCTTCTACCAAAACATAGGCTGGGTTTCCCTTTCCTTGCAGTTTTAGATTCAGTTCATTTAATTTCGCTGTGATATCCACCATTAAGTAAAATTTTTGCAACCATTTGTCGTTCTCTAATTCAGGGTGATTAATGCCTTTTTCATTTAGGAATGTATTTATTTCTTTCAAGCACAAAGCAAAACGTTTCAACACTCTACTTTTGGCAATTAGATACTTAGTTTACGAATAAAGGTGTTATGCCCAGCTATGCCGAAATCAATGAAAATTGCCAAACATATAAACAATCTAAAACTGCAAATACCTACCTACTTTGATCCTCAGAGTTCGAAAATAAGTTTATTAAATAGGTACTTACACTTATAATTATTATTTTAACGCTAATTTTTAAATAATAAAAGCTATAGAACAGATAAAGAATAAAATAGGTAATTTATTAAATATATATTTTAATAAAAACACTTTCGCGGTAATATCCAACATTAGTACTTTGTTTCTTTTTTGACAATTCTTATTGACTTCAAAAAAGTAGTTAGGTATCTTATTTGGAAAAAAATATGTATAATATGTATTTTAAAAATATAATACTTATTATGTTACCTTCCTTTACTTGGTCTTTATTATTATATATATATATATATATATATATATATATATATATATATAACTTTGAGAAGATAATTCGCTTCTAACTCTTTTACTTAAAACGACAAACTATACGTCACAGCCAAAGCACTGGTGAAGACGCCAAATTGTCTTGCGTCGAAAGCGAATTAAAACCTACATAGAAACATCTGACGACGGCGTCATTTGAGAGCTTCCGACGGACTGACAACAGTGACGACGCGTGTCACGGTGGAGGGGTGCGGTGAAAAGCGAGTACAAGTGGCTGAGAGATAGAATCGGTGCCTAATCCTCGTTAATTGATTCAGAACGATTAAATTTTTTTTTTTTTTGATAAAATAAATAATATTTGCTTATGGAACTAAAGAGCCGCAGCTTCACATCCAAAGAGCCACATGTGGCTCGCGATCCGCAGGTTGCCGACCCCTGGCCTAGGCTATAACAAATTTCATCAAACCGATAATATACAATTTTTCTAGTACAGTATTATGAATTATTTCACACACAAATTAATAACCAATGCCAGCTTCATTACTACTTTTCAGTTATATACCATAACAAGCTAGTAACATAATGTAAGATAAAATGCTAACATAATAACAAAACATACATCAACATAAATGTTTCGCATTTCCGCCATATTGCGTGTTTATCTACCGTTTCGCCAGATATCTAGTGATTTGTGGTGCGATAGTTTGTCAGGCGTTTTATTGAACGATTAGCCACCATCGAACGTTTCAGAAACGCTTACAGATTGAATAATGCCATCTAGTAGATATCTTACGTTTCGGAAACCCGGCCTAAGTATAGTTACTTATACGCATTTTTTAGTAATGCATCTTTTCCACTTGAAACCCCTTCGCACTTTACACTAGTAAAGGAACTCTTCTACTGACTTCAGGAATACAAGCACATGACTCACGCCACGCAAAGGGTAAGTTAGGTTAGGTTAGGTTAGGTTTGGTTAGAATGGTTATGATAACTGAACTTTGGATGATTTTGAATTGTACAAAAATGTAAATGTGACTGAAGTGCAAAGTTCTAATTTTGGCAAATATTATGGTCTAAAAGTAAGTTTGGTCAAAATCAACAAACAAAAACAGTTTTCAGAGTTATTACCTTTGTGGGCTGAGTCAGATTAACTAAACCTGATCTACGACTGAGAACAGCTCTCGCCTCCCCGACGCTGGCTACCCTCATCACGTACTGATGTTGGTTTGTAGGAAGGAAACCCGAGTTGGGGTTGGTTGGTTTTGTACGAACAATATGACATAACGTCCCACAGACACCATATCTCTGGCCAGTCTCTTTAAGTTCCCTGAAACAACAATAAGAATAATAATAATAATATTACACTTGCCAGTGAGCAACATAACACAGCTGATTGTCCAGCACTCTATATGACATGAAACTAACTCTTACTGGGTATAATAAGACACGCCCATTACGGGAATGAATATTGGTAGATCATATATCATGATGAAAATAATAATAAGAATGTTTATTAGCCAATGTCCGTACAGGTGAGGCATTGTCAATATACGTAATAACAGTTTTTATAAAACAAAGTCAGCCGTAAGGAATTTGTGCATGTAGAGTAAAATGGTCTCTGTATCAGCCATGCATATACAAAATCTTAAATCTATTTATAGGTAAACTACGGACATTTAAAGGCAGTTTTTGAATAAATAATTCCATTATAAAAACAAGTGTCCTGCGTCTTCTATAATATAATACTTGACAAACTCTTCTTGACATATAAGATACAATACAATACATATAAATTAAAAACTGCTATGATATTCATTTCAATAAAAAGAAATCTGATTTTTGTTTGCCATTATCCTCAGGCCTTTTTTTGGAGAAGTAAAATAGAATTTGTTTCCCTGGAATGACCCCGGAGATATATTCCATAAACAATATGGCTTTGTACAAGAGCAAAATACACAGACCTTAAAACCTTGAGTCTTAATCCTCTGGTCAATGCCTTACAAATATGTTCAAGATGGGGCTTAGAGTCCAGATAATATCCAAGTAATTCAATATTATTCCAGTGCTTGTGAGACCAAAAGAATATTTCTGAGTTTTTTAATCTATTTCTACCAAACCAGTCATTGCAGCTTTGAGGCCATCCTTTTTCACTTGTTTCATCTGATCTAGACTTTTCTCAGAAATTATTAGAGTGGCATCATCTGCATACAATAAACAGTGTTTCAACATCAACAGTGTGCACTTTTACTCATACATACTCCAGTTTATCAACATCAACAGTTTGCACTTCTACCCATACACTTTCGAGTGTATCAACATCAACAGATCACACATCTAACCATACACTTTCAAGTGTATCAACATCAACAGATCACACATCTAACCATACACTCTCCAGTGTATACTCTCTGCAATGTATCAACATCAACAGTGTGCATATCTACCTATACACTCTGCAGTGTATCAACATCAACTGTGTGCACTTTTACCCAAATACTTCATTGTATCAAGATTACCATTTCTTTGATCATCCTTGTATAAACTGGAATTCTCTTTGCCTAGTGAGTGTGGAATTGAATGCATACAAGTGAATCTGGTGATACATTGACAATAAAGTGTTATCTAATATATAGTTACTTTGATTATAGATATTCTATGGGTGAACCATTACTGACAAACTAAACATAGACTTCAATAGAAATCCTAGGGGTTATTTTTAATTTTGATTCAATTATCTTGAATATCTATTACAATCCAAAAACTATTTTTAAAATGTGTACTTTGTATATTATCCAAAAAAATACAGCAATATCCCCTATTCTATGTTGTTATCAACTTTCAACACAGTTGACTCACTAGTTGTTAGGTTTAAATGCTTGTATAACTACATGTTCTAGATTGTGAAAATTGTCAACTTTCTCATATGTATATACGTGTTAAAACCTAGCACAGAAAAAAGTAAATTATAGAGACATTTGTCTAAGTAAATCATGCATTTATATCTTCTGAAGTGGTTTCAAGACTTAAGGGTAAAACGCTATTGGAAGACCAGGTAAATGCTTAAGGACGCACGACCCTGAGGGCGCACTTGGCACTGGGGCTTTCAGGAATAAGACCTGGGTAGTTTAAATTATAGTGGTGTGAGTGAACATCAGTCGGAAGGCAACGTGCCGGCATTTGGCAGGTCCATAGGTGGTGGATAAAGGAACAATCTTTGTCAGAAGACATTTCCCTCTTAAAACAAAACTGGCAATATGCGATGTTGGGTGCTGATGTAGGGATGCCAATGATAATCCTCGTCCAGAGCGCCATTGACCCTAAATGTGGCCCTTCTTGTGGACAGCAATAGGAATGTTTCTAGTAAACAGTGGAAGCGAGTGTACATTTCCCCTCTCACACATCGTGCAGCACATTCTTCATTGTTATGGACTCCATGCTTTTGATTTGGTAGCATTGTCTTGCACACACAGTTGCAGACTCAAGTATCAGGATATATATTTCAGTTTGATATAAAACATAAGCGGTGGATACATACCTATGAGCAGACAGCATGGTGTACTTCATGTACTCGTTGGCTGTCTCTTTCACAGTCCTCTCTTCCAAGAGCATCCGCGGCACCGTTTTAGTGAGAATGTTTGGAATGTCGTTGTTGTTTCCACCGTCAAACATTCCAAACAGCCCCTCCGTGTTGCAAAATGCAGGAAGTCGGATCTGTGTGATGTAGAGTCTGGAAAGAAATTGAGATGACATCAGCTTTACTACAACTAAATGACATCAGCTAGACTGCAGACAACAGACCAATACCTGTATTTACTGACATTTAAAATGGCATCAACATTGTTCATGTTAATGTTAATATTTTTATACAAAATCTAGTTCATTTCCTATGTTCTGACGTGTGGTGCTTTGAGGATAAAAGCCATAGCCTGCCATCTATTGCAAAAGACAAGAATTTACTAACAGTTGATCCCGAATTGTCGTCAATTACAAGGTAAAGTATTCTAAAAACTCATAACTTAGACGTTTCATTAAGATAAAACATATCATATTTACTTGAATCTATTTGGACCTTTTTTTGTCCATTTGTAGCATTCAGAATTTGATGGCGGATTAAAATCCTTTCCGCAGTTCATGTACATAACAATGGACGTGGGTTAAAGTTAACATATTAGGCCTACTTGTCTTGCACAAATCCATTGCATAAAATAAATACTTAGAAACACCCTACCATTGATGAGCATTGCATTTACCCTTTATTTATCATTTTAATTTTTCAAAATTGGGGTGTGCATCAGAATCAATGTCATTACAGGCTCGCTGCACAATTTACTACTTTAGTCATTATAAGACGGCTGATAAGATGGAATATCAGGAAGCGATTAGTGAGAGGTGTTGTTATATGTGACATATCTAATCTGGAAGCAGGGGAAACAGCTACTAACCGCTTGTTCAGACTCCAGGTAAACTGAGGAGCCACTTGGATAAGCAGCAGCTCCAGTCATGCTGACCACATGCCCCCAATCCTGCCATCTGCCTATGGTACATGATGCAGCAGTCTAGTGGTAGTCCTAGTCCCTTCAGGGATGTAGCTCCATGGAGGTTTAGGTACAAATAAGTGAAAGAGATATTGCAACTCCAATCAACCATTTGAAAACTCAGATCCTAATTTTAAAAGTATTTTCTTAATTTTAAAACTACGGAAATATGGAACTACTTTTAAAAGATAAATATCATTTCTGAGGCAATTAAACTCGTAGCACTTATGTTCATTGCAGTTCGGCATTCGAATATTTCGTTCTTTCATGAAGTTCTGTAGTTGAAGAGGCAATGTGAACAGGAACAATTGAAACAGGCATTATGTAGCCACGCCTCAGGAGATTCGGACAGGCATGCTTCAGAAGGATATTTCATGCTGCAGTTCTCTATTCCCTCCCCTATAAATTGAATCCATCAAGACAAAAGAACATTTCGGTCATGACATCAGAATAACATAGGCAACACAATTTGATTGCACACAGCCACAAACATAAGATAAACAGCTAGTTTAATGTTATGGGGCAAAGACTATAAATAAGACATTTAGTATCTTAACTTGAATAACTGTAATAATATCTTTAATGTAAACGCTTTCTATCAATCCCTTGGAACAATAAACTTAAACAAAATTAGAAGATATGAAATATTTGTTGGAAAGAAGAATTCTAAATTTCTAAAAATCTCTTTTCCATGTAAAAAATGCCCTCAGGTAACCTGGAGATATTGACGTGTACTGCCAAAATTGACAGGATAGCTATAAGGCATGATAGTAAATTCCATCAATTTGTATGCAACTCATCATTAATGTTAAGTTTGCATCTTTATGTATTACACATAATGAATTGTAAATATCTGGACGCTGTTATAACATGCAATGTTTAGCTGCTGTGTACGTAAAGCTTACACTTTGTTCCTAGACCTCAATAACCAGCATTTTACAATAGTATATTGTGATACAAGTGCCGTAAGTGGTGCATACGAATCGAGGAAAGAGTTTGAGAAAACGAGGTGCTTGCGATGAGTTTTTTCAATTTCCGAGATTTGTTATGCGCTTACGGCACGCGTATTCCATGCTATTTTTGGCACGATGATTATTTATATCAATTTATTTATATTAATTGAGATATTAGCTAAAAATATTATGTACATACACTACTGAAGATGGATGTTTATTTCAGAAAGTGATTCGCATGTGTTTGTTGTTATGGGAACCAAATATATTTTCCTGGGGGGCCTTGTCCATAAAGGCTTGTGTTATGAGGAGTGTCGTAAGTAAATTCTTACTGCACGGAAATTTGTTTCATTTCCATAGCAACAAGATTGCGTGCAGGAATGTCAACTTACGATCCACGGCAACAATATTCATAAGTACCACTAATTAGTTAAGACGTGCAAAAAAGTAAACATTACTCTAAGCGGAGTTAAAGAGGTTATTATCCATAACTAGGGTGAGATACAACATCATGCGAAGTAGCATTGGAATCACCAACAAAACCTCTCAAGTCACAATGAGAAGTTCAATTTACTGAGGGGCAACAGACATAGCCACAGTGTTACAGTGTTCTTTTACTGTTTCTGTTCTTTTTAATTTTAATGAATTAAAAACTTTTTTAGCATCACAATTCCATAAAGTTTTGCTTTCAAAAGATTCACACCAAGTCCATAGCTAAAAGCGTTACTAGGAGTAGATGTGCACAACACTGAGTACATTCATCAAAATACACGAAAATTACGTTTTTCATAACAATAATTCTCTCAACCACAAAAAAGAACAGGCTATTCATGGATTTTATGCTTTACCAACCGGCCACCGGCAAACCGATGTAAAGGATGTTAATAACTGGCAGCCCTACCTCTAAGATACAGAATTAAAATACTCCGTTGTAAAATTCACACAACTTCCTCCAACACACTCACTGGCTTTATGGCCCTTCTAGGGCCAGTGCTTGCTGAACTATTGAAGCCCACAACTTCCTGTCCTGTGTCTTTCTTCTCCAACACCTAACTCCCAGTTCTCTAATATCCTTTTCTGTGCTTATGTCGTCTCTTTTTGATCAATCCGGCTTCTATTAGTTTGGCTTTCTGAACTAAAATTTTTTTCCGGGATTGGGTTGTAGGCCCTATGCCCAACCCCCAACCTGGAGGACCAGGGACTCTTCTATTGGGGTTACCATTCCTTAGTAGATTTTGTTCCGATAATGCGCCGGACTGTCGCACATTATTAGCATAGGCTGGGCTGTTGTTTGTTTTAGTAGTCATGCTATATCTACATCGTCATGACCCCAGGTGACCTACTAGTGGGGGGAATGTATCGGGTTGGATATCTCGGGGATGGTGACCAGTGATATTGAGATACTCAATCCACCCAATATCACCAGTTGGAATAGTGAGTCATCGAAGGAAACTAACCTATCATTGGGGGACAGTTCAGTATCTTTGATTTTTTCTACTAACTCTATTGATTGTTATTTGATTTTTTCTACTAACTCTATTGAAAAACTCAATAGAGTTAGTAGAAAAAATCAAAGATACTGAACTGTCCCCCAATGATAGGTTAGTTTCCTTCGATGTAGTGGCATTGTTCCCGAGTATCCCTAAGGATAAACTATTAATATACATGGAAAAATGGTTACAATCCATTGGCTTCGGTAACAACAAGATAGCAGAATATTGCACTCTAACAGCCCTATGTATAGAACAAACCTACTTCATATTCAATGGAAAGTATTACCAACAAAGTTCAGGTCTGGCAATGGGAAATCCCTTATCGCCATTCCTAGCTGATCTATATATAAGTTTTTTGGAAACTCATGTGACATCTGCCTTTCCATATATGTTCAAAATATGGCATAGGTATGTCGATGACATAGTGGCCATAGTAAACCAAAAACACATCCAAGACTAGCTAAAACTCCTCAATATTCAAGACAAATCCATAAACTTCACAATAGAAGAACAAACGAACATCTTTCTACCATTCCTGGATCTAAAAATATTAAACATGGGCACAAAAATAGAATTTGGCATTTACAGGAAACCGACACATTCAGATTGTTATATTAAGGCAAACAGCTTCAATCCAATTGGACCAACAAGCAATACTAAATAGCCTAATACACCGACTGATTAACATCCCACTCAATAAAATAGAATATGAAACAGAATACAAGAATATAATGTGTATAGCTGAAAGCAATGGATTTGACAAAAACCTAGTCATAAAGGAGGTAAGAAAATATAAAAAACAGAAATTAATCAATGAAACAACCACCCTAAAAACAGAGAAAGAAAATTTAACCTACAGAAAAATAACATATCATCCAATTGCAGACAAGAAACTAAAGAAAATATTTGGGGAATACAACATCACCTTGGCACCAGTAAATAAGTTCAGTATTAAGAATTTGATACAATCCACGCACCTGGACAAAATCCCACAGGAACAAAAATGTGGAATTTACCAGTTCAATTGCAACTTGAAATACATAGGCAAAACAAAAAGAAATCTGGGAACTAGAACAAAGGAACATCTTAGACACATTAAATATGCTCAAGGGGATAAATCGGCAGTAGCAGCACATGTTTTGGAAACTGGTCACCGAATAGGATTGGAACCAGAATTGAAAAAATGTATTCAGGGACATAGACAACTTACGGTTTGGGAGAAAATCTACATCCACAAAAATAAGAACAATCTAATGAATTTTGAGATTCCCTCGGAAAATGACCTCATCAAGAAGTTCATGAAAAGCCCACGAGAGGATGCTGATGAAGACCAACAGTCAGATGGAGTATAACTGGTGAACATGGTGGGAAGGCTCACCGAAACCTGGGTTCAGGTTAGTAATTAAAATAAGGGAAGCAGTGTATGGATCTATCTCAATATTATTTTTTTCGTAATATTAACTTCCCTGTATAAACTTTCTAAAATTCTATATAATTATTAGCACTTCAATGCCGATGTGGCTTATTACTGGGCGCATACAAACCTTTCTCGCTGGCCAGCAGTCTCCGAGAATCCAGCTTTCCACGGAGGTTCTAGGTCCCCTCCTCCTTCGTTGTAAGGCGTAGAGGGCAAACAGGTACGATTCTGACCAGATACATCCACTAAACTCATTGGACGGTGAGTTCTGCAAAAACAAATCAAAACAAGGGCAATGAAAATAACTATTTGTCTATAGATATTTAAGTTTCTCCTCATGTACACCTCGTCATTGCCTGGTCCTATGTATCAGTAACCATTCCATGTCATTCTTTATTTATAATTTTAAGCATGTGTATATACAGGATGTATCCTAAGCCGTCTTCGAGATTTATTATTGTGAATGTGTAGTTATAAGCCACCATTAAGAAACATCGTCCTTATTAGTGCAAATGAATTTGAAAAGTAGACTTTTCGTGTAATTGTCATTCTAAGTTGCTTCACGATTCTCCCATAGCTTAACACAATCCTACTTTAGTATGTTAGATGTTATTAACTCTTCCTGTTCAAAGTGTCGTGGATACAACACTACACTCGTCTCTTTCAAACACCCTGGATCATCTCATGTACAACCTGAAACTGTTCAGATGACTGATCTGACTGTACCCATTGTCTGTTATGTAAGGTTTGATTACAACTCCACCTTGTGGCAATGTCCAGTTTTGTAAACAAGGACGTCAGTGGCAGTTTAAAGTTTTTATGTATTAAATTTGTTAGATTGTCATGTTATGGTGACACTTGACAATGGCAATGGAATAATGTATAATTTTCAAGCCTATAAGTAATTTATCATTTACTTTGGATGATGACCTATTTTATTAGTCATTAATTTTATTTTTGTTTAGTTTATCAAACTTGTAATTAAATCCTTGTAACTTGTATTGTCTGTAGCATGTTTAGTTTTAATTTATAATTTATCAATTCTTGTATTGTTTGTAGTATGCATTATTTAGGATTTGTATTAGTTTTACTGGTGCAGTGGAAGAAAAGGCCTTATGTATTGAAAGAAAATTTGGAATTAACAAAATCCGATAATAAAATAAAATAAAATATTTGTGTGCACCTTATATTCTCATTTGAATCTTGCAAACGTCTTGTTATCGTATACTTTCAACTGTTTTGGTTTCTGCTATTAATTATGATACACCCTGTATATACACATGCTGAAAACATAAATAAAGAATGACATGAAATGGTAGCTGATAAATAATGTCACAACTAAAACAAACCTTAACTAAACCAAAAAAAAAGGGAAAATTATACTTGGTAAGAACATAAAAACATTTTGTATTTTGTTCCAATGACGAGGAGCTTCTTCTGGGCACAGTTGCAATCCCATACACCATTTTTTTTCCGTTTCTGCTTGTTGAACATGGGCAATATTTTTGCTATGACATGTGATGGGTTAGGGAAAGAGAGACCTTATTTTCAGGAGTTTACTGCCCTAACAAGTGTATTGTGAACTGTTTTCAGTTCGGATAGTGCTCGTGGAAATTACTCAATACATGACTGAGATATTTGAATTTAAAATACTTTCTTTAACGCACTGCTATTTATGTCGGTAAACTTCTGGATGGCCGTTTTGCAGGTGGTATCCCTGCATCTTCACTTAGAAAATATGTCTAATTGAGTGATTTTATTACACACCACTGGCTCGCTGCGTGATTATCATAGGTAATCCCACGAGAGTTGATGAGTTTATCGATAGATTTGCAACTGATGAACCTCGTCAACCAAATTGGAATTATTAAGACTATTCCATGAATAAAAATGTATCAGATTATACTTTCGTACTTTGTTGTATAAAAACAAAACTAACAGCTGCGAGATCACAGCATACTATGAATCAACCATCCATGAATTGATTCGAGTTAACAAGTTCTAACAAATGCTACCAATGGTGCATATAAGACATAGTTAACCTAATTCAGGTAAGCTAACAGCAGAACAGAATAAAACCACCGAACTGAAATTGTGTTTTTAATCAATGTACAATTATATTATTTCAATTTCCAAATAAGTTAACTTATATACCTGAATACTACCCGCCCGCAAATAATACCTGCACCCAAATTTTTCGAAAAGAAGTTTGAAACAAAATCTACAGGCCCATATATAAAATTATTTTGCCAGTTTTATTCTTAATTAAACAGTTATAATTTACGTTTCATAACATAAAATAATTAAATATGGTAGGCTAAAAGGTACTTATAAAAATAATGTGCATAGTAACAGCCCGCCGAAATCTCACCGTTTTATACGTGCAGGACAATACCTCAACAACAACAACACTCTTCATTCTGTGGAATCACACGTGATGACGTGCAACCGACCCGGTCTGACCCAAGGTCAAAATAGTCTGGAAATTCGCCGAACTTTTCTCGAATTATACTGCATGTTTGTTTGGCATCTCTATACCTTGTGCATAAGAAAGCATCTTCTTTGTTTCATTTTCCTTTCATTACAGCTTCGCTACTGTTATACTATACTGTGATGCTACTACAAAGCAATGTGATATTTTGAGGTTCAAAATTTTCGAAATTCAGATGAGAGAAGTTCAGTATTCAAATAATACCCGCACCCCAGTTTTTCGTTCGCGATTTTTTTTTTTAAATATGCGGGTAGTATTCGAGTATATACGGTACGTTGTATAAAGTAATGTGTTTTTATTGTGTTCACTGGCAGCATGTGATGTGTTAATCACGGCATGTTGATGCCTCACGTGTCTAGAAATGAGCTGATGTTTTATCAGGTAAAATGACATCCTCATATTAATAGGAAGCATTTTTAAGATAAACAAATGTGATTGGTCACCATCCGAGGAATTGCTGAGTTGGTCAATATAAAACAAGTCTGAATGGTTTATTCATGTTAAACTGGCTCTGTTAATGGTATGAGACCATAAGCCTGACCTATAAAGGGAGATACTAAGTGGTTTCAAGCTTATTATCAATTCAATTGTCACCCGTCTTTTATTATATCCAGCAGACATAATCGAGTGTACCTGTTGGTCAATTCTTCAGATGAAGAAAGAAACAAATTTTGGGTATGAAAGAATACAATTTAATGAAAATAGTGTTATTTATTCCTACAGACTGTTGCAACCCATGGGAATGTGAATGCATGCCTAAATGGGAAAACTGATTTTGATGAACCTCAGATTGTGGGGGTTTTTTGGGCTCGGGAACTTGAATTTTTTTTCCTGGGTGGTGCACCTCAAAGCTGGACTTTTAGCTTTTTAATTATCAATTGTTTTAATTGTTATGCAATCAAGGTGTAAAAGTGAATATTCAACTCAAGTAAAATTTCAACCAATACCTTTTTATAATTTATTTTTATTCTTTGCTTCTATCGTAGCTATTGTTCCGTGTGTGAACTGAAATAACTTTACTGCTTCTTTTACCTAAACACAATCGCAAAATCTAAACATCATCATCATCATGGAGTACGGACACGGCTATGCCGTTGTTAGCAGTAGCAAAGAGTTTAAAATAAAAATAATCCCTAAAGAAAAGTAGGCCTACTGCCATATATCTATGATCTTGTAAGCTTTAAGCAGTAGCCATTGCCATCTTAATGACAATGCTGTACCACTAGATCCAATGTTTTTAAAATTGCTCAGTAACAAATATTGTAACTTTATATTGTTAAAATAGGTATTGAATACATTTTTAGTACACGCTCTGTAAAGCGGCTGCTACCACGCTGTTAAGTAGCACTTATCAGCCTAGGCCGCTAAAGTTGCCATGGCAACCTCTAGCGGATGTAGTTTCAACTATGGCACCTGGATGTCTCAACAGTGTCTCCCAGTTTAAGTTCAATTTTACATGTTAAGGGTAAACCTTGTCAATTAGAATTCTTGAATTTAAGAAATAAATTTGATAATAATAACTTCTTACTAGCATGTGCCCGCAGCTTCGCCCACAATAATTATTTCAAAAATTAAAAATTAAGAGCATAATAGTTAAATCATTATATTTATTAACACCTAAATCACGTGAATTACATACCACAATCTGATAGCGTCACCTGGTAAAAGCAACCTCAGATTCAAGTTCCTTGGCCCAGAAAACCCATGTATAGTGAGTTTCGTCCAAATCAAACGTCTAACCATATTTAGGCCTATATTGAATATCCCTCTTCCGTCTATGTTGAAAATTTCATGTGTCTTCGTGCCTTGACATTAAAAACAAATGAATCGACCAGCGTGAGCTACAACATTCAAGCGATCGCGATGGTTTTACATACAAGCTACGACAAAAATAGCCAAAGCCTACTGTAATTGATTTGTCATTGAAATGTATTCCTCAAAACCAATGCTTCGAAAATGCAAAAAATGCAAGTTTTCTGCCCGTTTTTCACTCATAACTCAGGAACGAAAGCGAAATTTAAAATTCTGGCTTCGATGTGCATTTTCTGACCCTTCAGTTCACCTATGTTTAAAATTTCAGATCTCTGCGTTCAGTAGATTTTGCTGGGCATCGTGGACAGACAGAAAGACAGAAACTTCCTTTTATTAATATAGATATGACTGGGGGTGGACCGAACGGGCAAATTTTGCATTACTATGCCACTGCTTAGTCTGCTAGACCATGGGTGCTAGTTGAAAGAAATGAATTCAAACGAGCCTCTTGTACGAATGCTTCTTTTAACATGGCATAATAAGTTTTGTTGCAGAAAATATGATAAACATGACGTGTCATTTCAATTGATGTAAAAATATTTAGCTTAATTAATCAACTTTATTATCTTAACGATGTCTTTAAAAGTTTATTTAAGGAAAAGAAACAATCCACAGTAAGCGACGTTTGTAAACATGCACTACCGATACAATCGCCACTAGCTTTGCTTTCTTTACGCAGAATCATTGAAAATGAGTGTAAAACTTAGCTTGTTAGTTGTAAAATTTCAGAACTCTTACCAAAGAGTATTGTATGCACCATGTACGCAAGAACTGAGCAGACTCATCATGTATTTCAAACTCTGCTTATGCCTCGTCCGAAATACTAGATTCGTCCGAAATACTAGATTCGTCCGAAATACTAGATTCGTCCGCTAAAGCCTTGCTTTGCGTACTTGTTACACAAATAGCTATTAAAATATTTCTGTTGATGTCCGTGACTTTTGCGCTCCTGCTTGGGGTTGATACTCGTGGAGTTTCCTACACATCACATACAGAAATTCCTATACATTGTTAGTCTTACCTGTACATCTGGAATTGTCTTGGATCCACATACAACTTTGAATTGCATGAGAGGTCCAGAAACTGGAGCTGCTGAGGAACTAACGTAGCCAGATTCACTCTGTCGAGACAGTTGTGCGCCAGATCCAGCACCTGTGCACATCACAACGGTCACAATCAAAATAATATCACCAATAATGAATTATATTCTTCAAGCAGCATTTGTTAAGTAGGCCTACCTTAAGGGACGACATCTTGGCAAAGCACGGAATAGACTGAAGTCGATTGGAATGCACCCTCAGCACTCGCAGATGCTCCAGGTAGATGATGTTCTCTGGCAATGACTTGAGCTTGTTACCGGAGAGCACCAGCTCCTCCAGTTCCTTCCACACGGCCACACAACTGCGGGAGTCATAGTGTTAGTTTAACAATCATTAATTACATTATTGGTGTTACTGTTATGACTTTATCTAGGAAGAGTATGCTAATGTCCTTGAATAATAATATTTTGGTTACTTACCTTTTTTGTGCTTTTAACTAGCCTATTATAATAACAATAAAAATAAAATCAGGTCAACTGATATAACAAAGTGCCAGTATGTTTTTGTTGAATCAATTATAATTGCAATTATGATATGCAGAAAATAAGTTTTCTAATCAGATTAAAATCTACCAGCGTCAGCAGAACTACAGATTTGTGGTACCTTGACAATCGCACACTCATGTAAAAATAAAAAATAAAATAAAAAAATCCATGTCAAATCGGCTGGCTCCGGGATTTGATCCAGGGACCTTCAGAATACAAGTCCAAGGCATTACCATTTGGCCAACTCAGTCAGTTTGACGGTGTCGTTTGATAAGCATAAGTGAAGGAATAGTGTTAACTGTCAAATAATACCGGTAGTCAAAAATTAAAAAGCATGTGACCTTTAATTAGTCATTACTCTAGTACCGGTCAACCGATTAGGTCCAAAATTAATAGGATTCTTGCCATAGAAATTATAAATGCGTATACCAAGTTTCATGAAAATCCGATAAAGCATATTTGAGTTATGGGGCCTTCTGTTATATAACACCATAAAAATGCACTAAATTGGGCATTATTCCGGTACCGGCAAACCGATTTGGTCCAATATCAACAGACGTCATCCCATGGACATTATAAATATGTATACCAAGTTTCATTAAAATCTTATAAAGCGTATTTGAGTTATGGTGCTTTTAAATAAAAACACTAAATTGGGTTTGAACTGATACCGGTGAACTGATTTGGTTCTATAACAATAGGGTTCTTTCCATGGACATTATAAATGCGTGTACCAAGTTTCATGAAAATTCGATAAAGCGTATTTGAGTTATGGCGCGTACAGACACATGGACAGACATTTTTCATCCCCATAAACAATCTCATAAAGTACCATACTGGCACTTAATAACAATAGTAACAACAATAATAATAATAATAATAATGAACAGAATAATATCAGCAATAATTAATAATAATAATAATTATTATTTTCATACTTTGTTGTGAATATTCAGTCAGCCGTAAGATCACAGCATACTAGATGAATGAACAGTTCACAAATCAATTCGATGAATCGATCCAAGTTCCCAATGTGACCGATAGTGCGCATGACAAGATGGAGGGCATCATGGTAGTTGCTTACATCAAACTGCTATAAAAGCGCACGAACTGGCTTGCACCAAATCAGTGTTTTTAATAAATGGACATTTATATTATTTTAATTTCTAAACAAGTTATGTTGTAAAAAATGTGTTTTCGTGCTGCTTAATGGCAGCATGTGACGTATTAATCACTGCACGTTGATGCCTTATGTGTCCAGTGATTAGCTGATGATTTTATCAGATAATATTGCATCCTTGCAATCCGAGGAAGGATATTATAAGATACACAATTGTGATTAGTCTATATCGGAGGAATTGCAAAACATTATTGGTCAATATCAAACATGCGGCATATGAGTGAAATAGTCACTGAAAACAGTTTATGGTCAACATTTTGATTTCCCTGGTTTAAGAAGTGAACTTAAAAGAAATTAATATGGACAGCGCAAGTAGTGCTGCAGTTGAACACCCTTATCTGTGCTAAAAGGAAGAGTGTCTACGCTGTCATCACTGTCTATAGAAAAAAAAAAAATACTGGAAAAAATTTGTTGTAATGCCAAGGACTTTGTTCAGTTGAGCTGTCATTTCTAAACTATGTTATTGATGGTGGGTTTGACTGAACTGAGAAACATTGAGAAAGACAGAATATAATTCCCTAAAAACATTTAGGCCGGTAATCATAGTCAGCGACTTAAGAACCGACTTTATAAAGCTGAACTTATTTGACAAGTCGACTTATGTGTTTTTCGTATTCATAATCTTCTTTAAAGTCGTACTTTATTAAGTCTGACTTCATAAAGCTCTACTTATTCTAATTGTTAAAGTCGAACTCAATAATATGAAAAATCGCGCGTTCTCTTCTGTAACAATTGAATTAGCCAATCGTGTTTAAGATTTTTTCAGATTTTATGTAAAGCAAAGCCGTCTGAGTACGAATTTCGCTGTCATGATATAAAAATAAAGACGGCTCTGTGCATTGTAAACAAATTCAATTCATCCATGTCATATTATGCAACGTGTAAGTAAGCTGATAAATAGTTTCTTGAGAATATTCTGTGTATATTAGCTTGGACATTGTTCAGAATTAAGACTAGTACGATTATGTGTTTATTTCGTTATTAATTATTATTATCTAGGGATTGAAAATAACTTAGGAAGCTTTGGGTTGATATGAAATACCATCAGAGAGAAATAGTGATGAAAGTTAGGCGATTGATATTTCCAAAATTGTGTCTTCTTGAAATTAAGTATCTTTTTAAATTCATTGTCACTGTAGAATTTGAAAGGATTCATCATCTTTCTCAAATAACGCTTTAGGGTGCGAGTTTCTTCTAATACCTCGCCCAGATCCTTAAAATTACTATCCATGATACTGGCTCAAACTGAAATAAGTCAGGGGGACCCCTGACTTGATAAAGTACGACTTATTTCGACAAATAAGTCGTACTTTAGTGACTATGAATAGCAATAAGCTCAACTTTATGAAGTCTAACTTTATAAAGTAACTACGTCATAAGTCCGACTTGTTTATGTCAGAAACTCAACTTAAGACGAGATTAAAGTTCTACTTGGATATAAGTACGACTTATTGCGACTATGAATACCGGCCTTAGGTTCACTTGTAAGCAATGTAAATGTGATAATGAATAGGCCTACTTGAATACACTGGGTAATACATAAGCATTACTGTCGAGTGTTTCTAGGAGTCAAGCGACTAGTCAACAAGTTCGTGCTTCAATGTTTCATTAGTGTAACGTGTTTCTTGTTACTCAGATCTGTATTTTCAAGCATTTGTTGTCCATGTTTTCGAACTTTATGACATAATATTTATTGCAAATAAATGTTGGTTTACCAAACGAGGTGGCCGAGAAGGTAACGTCTTGGACTCGCATTCGGGAGGTTCCAGGTTGAAATCCCATGGCCAGCCAATTAGACATGTGTTTTTTCATGGTTTCTCCAGTCGTAAAGGCAAATGCCGAATTGGATATTTACATACCATGAATCATCCTCACCATTTCATCCTGTATCATATCCATTTAAATTAATATCAGTTGAAATTTACTCCATATAAATGCACTAAGAATAGAAACAATTGACTACCAATAGTTCCATGGTCTACCCTATTCTACAGATACAGATCCTGAATTCCTGATATGGCCTCGCAGCTAAAAGGAGTATATAAACACAGCTGGAAAAGAATTGTCTGTTTCACAAGCAGATGAACGTGCTCTGTACTGCTTCTCAAGTGAATATTTGCTTAATTTAGGCTTGGTCATTTATCACTGCATGGAAAGTTAACCCTTACAGGCACATAACTAAATCGGACACCTACATGCATAATTTTGTGGATGTATTTGGTCATTATTTCAGTTTAAACCAAGTGGAAAATGCTGGGACATATTTGTTCCTATGTACCTTCTAAAAAACTGAAAACTTTAATTTAGGTCAATGATCTCCAACAAGTTGCATTTAGGGAAATACAGACTCCAATACTTTGTACCTAAAGGCCTTATTAGTGCTATTTAATTTAGAAAATGATCCTGGTTGAATTTGGTTGTGGCTCTCACGGCCTCTTGTGAAATTCACTTGAACTGTTTCTGGTTGTTGCAAAACCACACTTCTCACAACATGAGTAGCTGCTGAATATTCTAAATCCTCATTGGTAACGCACACATATAGCCTTCAATGACAGATAGCCCTTGTTGACTAAATGGGAGAAAACAAATATACCTTAAGTTGATATGATGAAGTCTCTAAGGGGCAGATATGTTCCATGTTACACAAAGTAGGAGGGTAACGTTTTTAAAAAGCATTTCCAAGGGAGAGTGTCAGGTCCACAGCTGCTGATCGCCACTGTGTTAATATAGAAGCCATCTTGTCAATGAAACAACTAGTTATTGAATTTAATGTAAATTAAATCAAAATTTCATTTGTGATATTCAAAACTTGTCTGGAAAAGTGTTTAGTAAATATATTGTAATGTATTGACAGGGTGTCATGTTGAAACCTACCATCAAATTTTGCACGTTGTTAGGTTTTCATTATAGACGGACAGATGCAAAAAATTACGTGTTTGTATTGCGGCATAAAGACTCAACGGCGGGCACTTGTGGAGAGTGTTACTCATTATTCATATGGTTTTAAAACTAATTAATATTGTCAGACACTTAGGGATGATTTCAATGCTGACATAAGTTTTATTGTCTAGAAAAAACTCTTAGATCAGCCAATTCCATCCGGCCGAGGTATATGTCGCTTCGACTTGTAAGTGTCACTACGCTACAGACCAATGAGAACTGGACTAACACTCCACGTATTGTTTCATTCATCATAGGACACAGTAAATAAATTCAATTGAACTAATTACTTCACAAGATATACTGTATGAAAGGACGGTATTATTCATTATTATACATATATATTTTTGAAGTGAAACTTCTTTAGCCACGCTAAGAGTAAATCGAGAGCAAACCCAAACTTGAGTTACGAACAAAATCGTCACAAAATTAGTGGGGCTGTGACGAAACGGACTGCACAGAAAACAATCAACTCAATGATTAGGCTTATCCTAAATTTAAAAAATCCAAAAATCCAAAATTAAAATTATCTAAAAATTAAAAATTAAAAAAGTAATAAATGGTGCAAAAATATGTTGCACAAACTTTCTCGCATATACGTGTTAAAGGCTAGCACAGAAAAAAGTAAATTAAAGTACAATTACATTTTATTTATTACATTTTCATAAAACTAAGAAGTATCTAGAACGGAAACCATCAGAGTCAATCGTCATGTTTAATGCTTTTACCGTGAAATAATAATAATAATAATGAATGACAGTAAAACTGCATATTATTAGTACTACTAGTACTACTACGGGAAAATTCAAATATAAGTCGCACCTTGGGATAAATCGGCCCCACCCAACCCACCTACCAATGCAGTTTCTTTTATACCACGATCTAGCGAATTCTTCTCTCCTCGTATTATGAAGAAACTCGTGATTGGACGTTGGAGGTATGACGTCACACCGCTAGACGAGAGGTGACAGGCTGACAAACCTTGCGGGAGATATAATATGCCACATTTTCGAAACCTACAAACAGTGTATCGTACATTATTCGAAAATGCAAGGGCGCTTCGCTACGGCTACCGCCTCCGCTTCGCGCACTTAACTATGTGGTTAGTGTTATGCATTATTTAGCTATATGTAGAGGTGAATACAAGGCACTTGCGACAATATATAAGGATAGTGGGTGCAAGGCACTTGCAGCAATAAATAAGGACAGTTGGTCACTCTGCTTCGCTCAGAAACAAAATACATCACACAGTCCGTGCAAATGTGAATATCGAATGGGCGGAACTTAAGGGGCGACTTATAATTGAATTTCGCCACAACTACTACTACAACTACTACTTGGGTTATATTGCACGCAACTGCATGTAGGTTATATCACGTGTTTAGTATGGTTGCGTGAACCATTAGTCTATAGTAGCAACTCATTCGTGTCATCTGATTCTATTGTTTAGTGATGTCTTCTTTTGTGATATTCAGTTTAAACTATTATAATATCCAGTGACGTAGCGGCGATGAGTTATGGAAAGTAAGCATGTCCTACAAACCCGGCGTTTGCCTTTGCGAATGAGGAAACTATGAAAAGCCCAAGTCAATTTGGGCGGCCACAAGGTTTGATTTGAACTCAGGACCTCTTCCCTATACCACCTCGCTGTAATTGGTTTTAGTGTGTTCATTACGACTGAGCTAAACTGACAGCATTTCACAACAATAAGTACATTAGGAATATAGTTTTTTTGTTACTAGGGGCAACAAAATGTCATTCATATTTTAATTGACATGTATGTTCTGAAATTCGCATTTAAGCCATACTTATTTCGTTTTTATCTTGATATCTATTAAACGTATAAAGAAATGTGTTAAACAAAAAATGTTCATTTTAATTTTCTCTACAACTTTACTGTGGTAGACAGATATATAAGCATTCATGAGCCACAGATTATTGTCTCTGTTGGACACTACATGAGAATATTATAGGAGAAAAATTCCTCCGGCACTGGGACTTGAACCCAGGACCTTTGGCTATTCGCGCCACTGCTCTACCAACTGAGCTAAGCCGGAGCTCAATTCACAGCGCCAGATGGAACTTCTCTCCTACGACTGATAATATTCTCATGTAGTGTCCAACAGAGACAATAATCTGTGGCTCATGAATGCTTATATATCTGTCTTGAATGTTAACTGTACAATAACAGTGGGAGCCCGGTCACAAAAATCACTTCTTAGTGTGCCTCACAGTACTGCATATGACATAACTTGTCTGTCTGTGAGGTAGACCATTAGGGCAATCAGTCGTAGGAGAGAAGTTCCATCTGGCGCTGTGAATTGAGCTCCGGCTTAGCTCAGTTGGTAGAGCAGTGGCGCGAATAGCCAAAGGTCCTGGGTTCAAGTCCCAGTGCCGGAGGAATTTTTCTCCTATAATATTCTCATTTACTGTGGTAGGTTTTCGTGTATCGCCTACTATAATGGATATAATCTAGAAAAACTGAAAATGGATACGAGTAAAGTACCCCTTAAGTCATTTTTGCAGAAATACAGATATAGCCATTTTATTAGTCATAGATAAGAGTTTCCAATTTTAAATTTTTATTAAAATCGTTATAGCCATTTTTTCAAAAATCAAAATTTTTAAAAAAGTTTTCATGAAAAGTCCCCTTAATATTTCAGTTGTAAAACTAAATTTCTGGGCGGCTCGACAAAATTTCGAAAAAGTCCTTAATTCAAAAAATGAAGTAAATACAATGAACCGTTTACCCGCTGTGCTTGTCCACAGACAGACGGACAGACGGACAGACAGACGGACAGACAGACAGACGGACAGACGGACGGACGGACAGACAGACAGACAGACAGACAGACAGACAGACAGACAGACAGACAGACAGACAGACAGACAGACAGACAGACAGACAGACAGACAGACAGACAGACAGACAGACAGACAGACAGACAGACAGACAGACAGTCAAACCAAAAACACGTTTTTCGGTTTCTAGGCATCGTGAAACATGCTTTCCCGGTGTTAACGCGATTTCGATTTTTTGTCACGATCACAATACTTTCTCTATATATGTATATGTAAGAAAGTAAAAAAACCCAATATTAAAAAAGTCCAACAATCCAAAATTGAAAAAATCCAATAATCCAAAATTGAAAAAATAAAAACAAGTTTCACTTCTGTCGCGTGGCGTTCTATACACATTCTTTTTTTTTTTTAATTCAGCTCTTTTAAGTGCCAGAATGGTACTTTATGAGAATGTGTGGGGGACAGGAAAATGTCTGTCTGTATGCGTGATAACTCGAATACACTTTATCGGATTTTCATGATACTTGGTATACGCATTTGTAACATCCATGGGAAGAAGCCTATTGATATAGGACCAAATTGGTTTGTTGAGTACTGGAGTAATGCCCAATTTAGTGTCTATTTTATGGTAATATATTATACAGAATTTATCAAATGCAAATCAGTTCTCATAACAATACATTGTTTTACAGTGTTCACATACGGCTTTGGAAGTTGCAGTACCTTTAGCATCAACAAATAACACTACCCACACTTTCCTTCACTTATGCTTATTAAACTTTAGACCTCTGTTCATCCGTAAGCCCTACTCAATGAATCAATCTGGATCGTAACTTGGAAATCTATTACAAAAATAACATATTTTCTGCATATCATAATTGCAATTATCACTGATTAAACAAAAGCATTCTGGCACTTTGTTATATTCCTTTGAGCACTGAGTTCAGATTCTGTGTGTGTATCAATGGAACATGTTAGTGTGTCAGTAAATTACTACTGATGTGTCATGGAATGTAAATATTAATACAACATTTGCCTTTACTACTGGGGAAAACATGAAAAAACCGAAGTCCAATTGGCCAGACAGGGGTTTTGAGGCCGGAGTGAGAGTCTCGGCCACCCTGCTCGGTTACTATAATATTAGTGGTAAGGACAGGGAAGCTGCTCAATATTTTAAATTCACAATAAATTTTCTATCCACTTAAAGCTTGCATGTGGCGAGTGGAAGCGTTGCTTACCTCTCCGGCAGAACTGCAACGGAGTTATAGGCTGCATGGAGAGTGCGGAGATTGGCAAGCCTGCCCAAGACGTCGAGGGAGTTGTCAGTGAGGCAGTTGGCGGTGAGGTAGAGCTTCTCCAGCAGGTGATTGTCGTCACACCCAGATGGCAGCTCACACAACCGGTTGTTGGACAGATTCAGAACTCGCAACCTGCACACAAGAATTACACACTAGACATGGAGTCTTAATGCCTGGCTTCTGGTGTTTCAAGAAAAGGGTGGAATTGGAGTTTTCTCTTGTTTCTTGTATGAATGTTTGTTTCATGTCCTGTCAAGAGTAAGTGCGACCATTAGTGAGGCGACCATTCCAGTTTGTAGCACAGCGCCTCAACCATTAGTGAAGCATTGAAATGAATCACTTAAGAGGGGGTGGTTTAACCTAACAGACAGTTTGCACTTACTGTCAATAGCCAGGCCTCAATTACCACCATTTTACAAAAGTTTAAAAGTTAATAAACAAATAAAAGTGGTATTTTTAAACAAACTCACACAAAGTTGAGTATCATAAATTTCATTTTCTACACTCGAGATAGAATTCCACATAACGCTATGGAAAAGTTATTTTTAACTCTTTAATGTAGATTTTCCTCTTAAATAACATTTTGAATATTAAAAATAAAGATCATTATATTTTAAAATAGAACTAAGCGAAGTGGTGTGACCTCATAGGTAAAGGAACTCGCCCTTGCACACTTCACTACTGAACACGTTGACAAAGCAGTGTTCTAACCTAACGAAACTCAGTACAAGAGTAGCATGATCATATGAACATATACATAGAGGTGTACATATTCTGATTTTAGCTTGCCTGCCCCTTTGAAATTCTGCAACCAGTCACAGCTTTTAACTTGCTTGACTTGAAAGCAAGCCAGATTACAACGATGATAAGAAATACTGTCGCTATGAGTCATAAGCTCTTCATAACTTGGTGGGTTGCTCAGGACCTAAGGAAACTGCAAGGCCTGGCGGAAAGAATATGAAACTGGGTATAGCAGTGCACTGGTAAGTCGTGCAGTTACGTAGTTGAGGAACTTCAGATGTATTTAGAGAATTTTACCCTGAAGGAAGCCGAGGAGAAACTAAAATGTGGACAGTTTTAATTAATTATCAATGAACAAAAGTACTAGTCCGGCATGGGAAAAATTTTCAAACATTTTCGAGAAAACATCATAAAATCATTAATAACAATAACAAAAATCCCTTTAGGCAAGCCTACAAGCTGAGGTAGATTTCGAAGTGCTTTTGTTTTAATTTACTGTCGCTGCGTAGCACTCTTCTTCTTTAGCCTTGGCATGACAAACCCGCAATAATAACTGCAAAAAAGAGGAAAGAGAACTTTTTCAAACATTCAAATCTCGCCTTATATGAGAACTATCAAGAAACTAGTTATTGATTTGTAGAGTACTCATAACGAGCTTTTCAACGATACTCCGCAAGATGTAGTTTCGAAAATTTCGAATTTCCATCCCCATACCCCCACCCCCACTCGTACTCCCAAAACCCCCGAATTGTTGGTGTCACTGTGAACTCCATAAGGAGTACTCTAATTTATTCAATCAAAGTTTCCCTCTATACTTCATAGGGGCCGAGATATAAATGTTTTAAAATTTCAACCCCCTCCCCCGACCACCCCCTTAGGCCAATTTTGCTCATTAACGAACTTGTCTGAACTATTGGGCCTAGAAATAACATAATAAAATTTGATTCAAATATCTTGAAAATTACGGCCGCTAGCGTGTAAAGATATATATGCATATATATAAATATATATATATATACATATACATATACTGTATATACATATAAATATCACAATTTTTTTAACAGGCGGTGGTTTCGTACTTAGGGAGGCATGAAACGTAACGATATGAACGAATTTTTTGAAAGTCATTAGGTAGATTTTTCTTCGAAATCTACCTAATAATAAAAATAATAATTGTGTTAAGACGCTAAAACGATTTTTAATACTTTATCCACCTTTTATTTATCTGCATGGTGAATTTCTTCTACCAGCATGTAGAAAAGCAAGAAAGTATTACCTACACTCAGCAACTACAGTTGTTTAGCTGATAGGAATGTCGCAAGCTTATTCTGACTTGCCTAGGCTGGGTTTGACCTGACCCATCAGGCTTAAAGAAACCTGCCTGCTTCCTAGCTATGACGCTGGCAACTTGCTTGCCTGGCGTTCAAGCGGGTTTGGGCAAGCTAAAATCGAGATTTGTACACCTCTGCATATACACGCTATAGTTGTCAACTTGTGGTCTGTGGACCCTCCTTGTTCAGTGGGAATGATGAAAATGGTCTTTAAAGAATGCTTGAATCAATTTACCGTATTCTCGTTTTGTCAAAAGGTTTGATAAATCCTATGCATAATGCAGAGTACTGATACAACTTTGTTGGTAATGCAGATGTATTTGTTCACATCACTACAAAACATAAGAATCACCAACATAAAATGTAAATGAAAGAAGGAATGTGCACAATGTGCATATATTTGTTCATATAGGAATATTACTAAAAGTTATTCCTCAGGTTCGCGAGCGACCCCTGGTGATCCCGTAAGGGGATATTCTCAGCAGATTTGTTACCGGGATGCGCCAGTCCCCTACCTACTTAAACCTAAGGACACACACACACCCAGTCCTGAACCCGGGAAAGACATTTTTCACTACTGAATAATCCCCGACCCGGCCGAGAATCGAACCCGGGCGGTCCAGGTGGCTGGCAGTCATGCTACCAACTCACCCACAGCGTCCTACAGGATGAAAATAACAACAATGATACTGAATACAAACAAAAGACGGCCAAGTCTGCAAGACAAGACACGCTTGTACATGTGACCATTGGAAGGGGGAATTGTTACCTTGAGGAAACACTGAAGAAGTTTGTTGGTAGAGTTGCCAGGCTGTTGCTCTGCAGAAACAGCTCCTGCAGGGGGATGTGTCTGATGACGGCTGGTAACGCCTGCAGTTTGTTGTAGCTCAGCTGTAGCGTCTGCAGAGAACTCATCTCCCCACAGAACAGGTGATCTGGCAGCGACTTGAGTTTGTTATGGCTTGCAAACAGCGCTCGTAGCTGACAGCAGTTCACTGTCCAGTCAGGCAACGCATCTAACTCGTTGCTGAAAGAACGTTCAGTATCAGTTCATAATGCGGGGTAGTAGTAGTATTTATTTATAGTAACAAAATAATATAATACATTAGAGCTCCAGTTATCTGGATCGCTTTGAGACCATATTCAAGTGGTTTCTGCAGCAGGGAGCATTGGGAAATCCTCTTTCAGGGCCGATTATTTGCAAAAATGTGAATACTTTATTGTACCGTAGTTTCTTAAAGACCTCTTTTTCATGATTTATCCTATTACCTAGATATAACAAACTTTTACAAAAAGCAATTGATTCGCGATGGAATGGTCAAAGGAAAAAACTTTGGAACTTCTAAATGTCAAATTTAGGTGAGGCCTTCTCATCAAAGGAGTACAGAGACAAAAACAGGAAGGTTCATAAGCCAGGGGTGCCCACAGGGGGGGGGGGGTTAAGACGCAGACTGCGTCATTGAAATTTATGTGGGGGGGGGGCAAAATATTAGCGTTTTATGAATTGTCTGGGGGGGTTGAAAATTGTTGCAAAATTAGCGTTTTATATGCTAAAATTAAAAACTGCCTAGCTAACTAGTTTTTGAGTGCTAAATAGCGTAAAATGTGATTTTCATTAGTTCCATATTTAAAAATTTCCCGGGGGTGGACACCCGACTTAAGTAACAATTTCTTGTTTACATTGGTATGTCTTAGAGTATGGTAAACAAATTTCCTAATCAGTTTTTTAGTGCTAAAATAGCGTAAAATATGATTTTCATTAGTTCAGTATTTAAAAATTTTCCGGGGGTGAACCCCCCATTTAGGCAAGCCTAATGATTTCTTATTTACATTGGCATGTCTTAGAGTATGGTAAACAAATTTCCTAACTAGTTTTTCTGTGCTAAAATAGCATAAAATGTGATTTTCATTAGTTCAATATTTAAAAATTTTCTGGGGATGGACCCCCGACCCCCCGGCACTTTCGACCCTCCCCTCAATAATTTTTTGATTACGTCATTGTTGCACTTATTATATTACTAATTGTTACAAAGTGGCCCAAGAAGTTAAAGAGAAAATAAATAAATTAATTAAAATAATTGCCCCACTAGAAAACATCATATGGGTGCCCTTGCCGACAGCCAATCAGGTTGGGGGGTTGAGCAATGAAGTTGGGGAGGGGTGAGTCATGAAGTTTGGGGGGAGGTGGGCACCCCTGCATAAGCAAGCCTAGTATTACCTCTTCATCAGAATCCATCTTGAAATATCGGCACAACAAATAACATGTTACGTCTATAACACTGTAGCGGAGACAGTTGCTAATTGGCAAACCACTAGATATGGATACTTCAGCAACTTGATGATAAAAAATTAATATATTATGTTAACTGCAGCATGTTGGTGTTAAATGTCAAGCAGTGGGGACCCAGCTTTAGTGAAAAAAGGCAGACATTTGCAATAACAAGTTAATTCGCTAAAGGCCCACCCTTTAATTTTTATCAAGAAATGTGATAGTGTTGTTATTATTCATTAAACAGTGTGTTTACGCAGTTTGTTATAATGAAGAATGTGACCACCCCCAATACACTTTTCAGTGCCAGACTCGTGCTGTGTTAGATGTTAGCAAGATGCCTTCAAACAGGAATTAGCCCTTTCCTAATGATCAAACAGAACAAGTGAATTATCATGACTATTCCACTTGCCCCGTGTATGATATTGACCAAGAACGTTTAGCAATTCCTCGGATATAGACCAATCACGGCCGATTATCTTACAATATTCTTGTAGGAATCGCGAGGGTGGCATTTTATCGGGTAAAACCGTCTGCTCGTTACTGGACACGAAAGAAACAGTGTGCAATGATTAATACGTCACATGTTGCCATGAAACAGCACGAAAACAGATTATTTTATACAACATAACTTGTTTGGAAATTGAAATAATAGAAATGTACATTAATTTTAAAAAATTTATATTCGGTGCAAGCCAGTTCATGTGCTTTTATTCTGTTCTGTTGTTAGCTTATCTGAATGAAGTTAACTATGTCTTATATGCACCATTGGTAGCACTGGTCACAACAAGGACATGGTAACTCGAATCGATTCATGGATGGTTGATTCATAGTATGCTGTGATCTTGCAGCTGTTTGTTTTTATACAACAGAGCACGAAAGTAATTATTATTTGTATAATCCGTTACATTTTTATTCATGGAATAGTCTTAATAAATCCAACTCGAGTTGACGAGTTTCATCAGATAAATTCGCTCCTGCTCCACAGTCGTGAATCTATTGATAAAATTGTCAACTCTCATGGGAATACCTATGATAAACAATGATAATGTAATAGAGCGCAGATTAGCTTACTCATTCCCATTTTTATTATTAATTTTCTTTCTTAGCAGCTGTTGTGAACTATTCCTTAGATTGATGACACCAGTAAAAGCAGGTTTAGGAATGTCCTTCCCTGTTGAAAATAATGCAACAAAGAGGCCACATTCCTCTGTTATTCATAAAAGTTCAAATACAGGATTGACAAAACTACATAAAAAATATTAAGTTAGAGATCACAGAATGCTTGGCAAACACATGCACACAACTACTAACACTAAGGTCATTGCACGGACTGATGGGTTAATGTAACTTGTTACTTACTACGACACATCGAGATGCTTGAGGTTCACGGGCGCAGGACTCACGTGCAGCTTCTGTAACCCTGAAAGCAGTAAAACATTTGTTGTCATAAGCAGCATTCTTAACAACAGTTACTATTCTCTCCGTCTATGTAAAGTTTAATTAAAGGTGTCACTGGTGTTCTCTTCTCTTTCGTACAAATTAATAATCATATCAATTTCCTTCATTTTAACCACTACAAATACTATTATTCCTACTACTACTATTATCATTTACTATATTCAATAACATAAATATAACTATTTCGGCACTGTAGATGATTTTTAACAATACACAATCGTAAGTCAACATAAAACATAGAATCGGTTAAAACATTACTTACAACCTACACTTTGAAAGTCTGCAATTCTGTACCTAGGAAGCAGTAGCGGACGCAGAATTTTTTTTCGGGGGGGGATTTGAATAGGTAGAAAGACTTACATACATAATTAGTTTATAAAACTGGCCACTTAGAGTGCATATATAGCCCTTTTTCAAATTTCGGGGGGGGATCTATCCCCCCAATCCCCCCCTCTGCGTCCGCCACTGCTAGGAAGGGATTTTCCCAGATCAGTTTGTTTTAACTACAACGCAGATATAAATTTCCTTAAGATCAGATCACACTCTAATATTTCCAGCAAATGTAGAACCTGAATTCTGCTACATATGAAATTACTAAAGAGTTTTTTTATTGCTATTCCTTTCATAATTTACAATACAAAATGTTTGACCTTCAAAAGAACTTAAGAGGCCCAGAAAACTCAGAGTGTATATGTGCATTACCATCAAGTACAGATTTTCTTGTATTCCTGATAAATAACACACACAAATGGCTTATATTTCAGTTTGTTTGCAAATTTGGATGTTGGGGCTAAACAGAAACTAACTCGCCCTCAATATATTCAGTGTACAGTACGTATGTCATGCAATCCTTGTAAACAATTTACACAAAATTGTGGAAGTTGTTTTGGAGAAAATCAAGAAACAATAAAATTTTCTTCATGTAAAGCATTTGTAAAAATAAAGATAAGGTCCTTAGAATGCTTTATGTTGCATCCCCGAAGGATACACAACCCAAATCAAATCTTATATAATACACACACACACATGGGCGTAAGGTGAAATTCTATTCGGAGGGGGTTGAATATAATGTTGTCTCAGCACACATTTGAATCATTGTAGGCCTATCTATATTCTGTAGTTTCAGTATCGGCAAGTTGATTGCAGACATGGTAATTTCGTTTAACTACTCGTGCTGGCTTTTGGAGCTAAGTCCATTCCAGAAAATTTGGTTTTACGTATTGAAAGCTGATATCCATTGGACTCCTGAAATCCAACCGATAACACTACAGAAATATCCAGGTTATCAAATCGTTTATGAGAAATTCCAAAGGAAATTTTGTTTATCATCAACACGTCAGTGTTATAAGAAGTATCAAATTAAAAACCCACCAGTACTAATAAATCATTTAATAACAATAGGCCTATGCTTTCGTCTACAGTACAAGTTTGCTCAATGAGATGAAGTACAGTGATACCTCAAGATACGAGTTTAATTCGTTCCGTAACCTTGCTCGTATGTCAATTTGCTCGTATCTCAAAGCAATTTTCCCCATTGAAATTAATTGAAATGCCATTAATCCATTCCAGCCCCAAAAATGCTACCCCCAATTGTTTTTGTTACGTGTTTTTTAATAAGAAAAATGTATTTATCAATTAAAAATATTGTATAAAAACATAATAAAAGAGAATGTAAAGCAAAAAAAAAACTGGTTTTATAAAGTGTACACACATATTTGTTACACTTTCTTCGGACCCATGGTTATAAAAAGAAATGTGATAAAGTATGTAAATGCACAAAAAGCGCAAAGCCCTAGAAAAACTTAGCAAAGATGCTTCGACAGCGAGGTAAACAAGCACACTGGGGGAATACGTGGGATAATGAGCGAGACTCACGAGGCGCAGGCACAGTAAACTGTCGGCCGTGTGCAGCGTCGCAGCTGGCCATTCCTCGTATCTCAAATGTCGCTCATATTTCAAAGCAAAACTTCGCTCGCTCGACAGCTCGTATCTCAAATAACTCGTATGTTAGGGCACTCGTATCTCGAGGTACCACTGTATATGCATTATTATTAAATAAATTACGAGAGTATAGAATCATTAATGAGAAAATAAAATTTACAAGAGTTCTTTTTAGTAATGCTGTGTTATGTAAGAAAATTTAATAAAATAACCAAACCAATGTTCTTGTTTTAATTATTGAACATGATGTTATAATTCTAAAAATTTCGAATATTTCGGGAGGGGTTTCAACCCCCTCAACCCTCCCCCACCGTACGCCCATGCACACACATGATTTTCTTTGTCCTAAGCTTGACAATACACTTTTCTCAGTTGTTTCATGCACCACGCAGGTCTGGCTTATAACTACCCTTCAAGGAATTATCAAATAAAGATTGTAAACACCTCATGTAATGTAGGAGAAAGTTGTTGCCATCCACGTTCTTCACAGATACACAGACTGTTAAAAGCTTATAGAACAGCAAATTGATTATGTTCTTATGTAGAGCACCAAACAGTAGTCCAGCCGATTACTTATCATTTTGCAAAGACTTCCTGAATAAGATTATTAAGTGCCAGAATGGTACTTTCTGAGAATGTGTGGTGGATGGGAAATGCCTATCCGTCTGTATGACTGTCCGTGTGCCTGTACGTATGGTAACTCAAATACACTTTATTGGATTTTCATGAAACTTGGTATATACATTTATAACGTCAAAGGTGAAGAAGCCTATTGATTCTGGACCAAATTGGTTGACTAGTACAGTAGTAATACCCAATTAGGGGACTAATTTATGAAAATACTACACTGAATTTACCAAATGCAATTCAGTTCTCATGACAACAATATAGTTTGCAGTGTTCATATACGGCTTTGGAAGTTGGTTTGACAAATACCACTACCCAGCATGATTTTGTGGCAAGGCCTCCAATAAGTAATTTTAACTAAATAAGGTCTCCTGATTTCAGAAACGTCACTATTCTTTTGTGTCACATCTAGTTTTCATGTTTACTGTCTGAAAATGTGTCATGGCGGACACAACTTTAAGGTCTATGTAGACCTTCTTGGAGGCTGTTAGTAGCTAAATGGTAAATCGTATAAAAAAAATAAAAGATAGCAGCAGGAGTAACCAACTTTGAGAGATGTACAAAGTCGTATCTCCATTCGATGTACCTTAGATTGACTTAGATTTTTTTTTCTCAGTAAATTTTGTATATTTTCCTCACATCATGTAATTATTTACACATAGGACAAATGGAATCGTAAAATTTTTAAGGAATATTGGCACATACAACAGCCATAAGTGTGCAAAATTTGGTGTTTTTAGCTGCCCCATTAACTATGGAAAAACTGGCTGGATAGCCATGACATCATTCACACCTATGACCAGTGGTGATATTCAGCCGGTTCGCACCGGTTGTTAAATATCTTGTAGGTTCTCCGAACCAGTAGCTTCACAATGAGTGATTGCCTTTTTCCAAGATCAGATTCACCCCAATCCACAACAGTGGTAATACATATATGAATTTGCTAGAACCATAACACGGCATTTATGTTCGCTAGCGGTCGACTACCACCGTAGGTAGCGGGCGTGCGGTTAAGTTGGCCGACTCTCTTATTTGCGCACAGCCGATCGTCTCGACCAAAGACGTGTCTCGACACTCGCTCCCTTTGCTTTCGATGTTCAATATAAAACGAACTGTGGTCTTCTTTTGTTGTGTAAGGTTATGTTTTAAGGAAGCTGGGTAAGTTTAGTATGAGTATGAAAAGACAAAAATAACAAAATAGAACATTGGGCTATTTTGAATCAAGATCAAAGACCCTGAAGAGAACCGGTTGCTAAACTGTTTGAATATCACCACTGCCTACGACAGTCGAATCATCCGCTTATTAGCATTGATGAGATAGAAACTTCAAATTTGGCAAACCTAATTTAGCCTATAACCAATGGGAAAATTCCAAGTAGTTCAAATTTTTAATTTTCCCCTCCAAAATAAACTTTGAAATTTTTAAATTTTTAAACATATTTGTACAGTTTCAGAGAATATTATAGGAGAAAAATTCCTCCGACACTGGGACTTGAACCCAGGACCTTTGGCTGTTCGCGCCAATGCTCTACCAACTGAGCTAAGCCGGAGTTCAATTCACAGCGCCAGATGGAACTTCCCTCCTATGACCAATTGCCCTAATGGGCATTTGGCTGTTCGTGCCAATGAACTCCGGCTTAGCTCAGTTGGTAGAGCATTGGCGCGAACAGCCAAAGGTCCTGGGTTCAAGTCCCAGTGTCGGAGGAATTTTTCTCCTATAATATTCTCATGTAATGTCCAACAGAGACAATAATCTGTGGTTCATGAAAGCTTACATATCTATCAGTTTCAGATGTTTTGACAAAAACAAAGGAATAGGCTAGTTGTTGGTGTGAGGAATTTGTTTTGTTAATATTCTAGTTATCCCACTTATTCCTTCTCATGCTTATCAAACCATGCTTATGTGATAGCCCCATCACATTGTTCGTAATGCTAGTGTATGATTCTCCAGTTTTCCTTGCTCTTTGCATTCTTGCGCATGTGCCTTACACGTCTCTTTCGTTTGCGGGGTCGTGGGCTTACAGCGATTCCGCGCTAGTTAGTTGCTGCTGGGATTTTAATAAGTGTAGTGGTGTGTCTCTTTCATCACTGGATTTCTCCATCTGGGTCGTTGCAGTGGAGCCGTGAGTTATTCTTTGTCAAAATGCCACTAAATTAGTAACTTCTTCTCCCATATAATTAGAACCAAGGAATATTTCGCATTTTGTAACATTAATATGTATTAGTCGTGACTTTCAAGTTCAAAGATATGGCCTAGTCGCCATCTTGGTATAAAATTCGTTGGTGCTGGAAATAAGGTGTTTAATGATTCATGTTTTTTTATTAGATATTACAAGGTTTATAGGATTTATTGATGCAAATTTGGGTTTAATGTAAACTATGAGAAATTCCATGAGGGAAACGAGACTTAGGTGTTCAGAAAAAAACCTCGTTTCTTTTCTAATGGATCAAAATCATATTAAGTGTGTCTCGCTCAATCAATCTGTCAAGGTCATGGGAAATGCTAGTTCCTTGTATATTTTGGGGTAGGAATGTTTGTTCCCATTTGAATAAATTCCTGCTATTTATATGACTTTGTGTAATGTTCAGGGCCTTGTATCATAGACTATGGTACCGAATAATTTAGTATTCTCCATTCTCATGAAGTACACGTCCTCATGCATTTCTTATATCATATTCAGATTTTTACCATTGAATGGTTTTATACTAGGGATGGGTCCTCGATACTTCCGATACCTCGATACTTGCATGGTATCGGCACTGAACGATACTTCAGAAAACTCGCTCGATACTTTTTCGATACTTTTGTAACTCTGCAATTCTGCAATTAAGTGAGAATGCTAGTATTTTTTAACAAAAACTTGTAAGTGGACTGTTTAAAAAACTAATTTTAGTTTTAACGTAGAGTGTAAAAGTAATTTTAGGCTACTGATGATATTAAATTTTGTTTAATTAAATATGCAGACTTAATTTATTTATTTGGTATTACACAGTCCTCTCAAATTTTAATTTTTAATGTACCTATTTATTGAAACTGGAAATGTTGAAGGTATCGAGGAAAAAATCATGTATCGGTAAAGAGTATCAAGAAAATCTGGTATCGACCCATCCCTATTTTATACCATATTAAATTACTACAGATAAATACTGATAAATGAAGAATTTACATGACTCGTGCTAGTGTAATTTATGAACTTAACATTACAAATCAGTTTGACCTCAGTATACATCGAGAAGCTCAAATTTTTTGAAGTTATATGAAAGTGAAATAATTATGGAAGTTGTCCACTTAACGTTTATAATTGAGGGAATAATTACCATATTAAGACACAATTTGTAGCTGAAATATACTAATATACAGAGTCCGCCAGAAAAATGTATACACTCTTTGTCAGACTGTATCAGGATATTGTATCCGGATATTACCAGTATATTACCAGTATGTTGTAGTATGGTCTTTCGCTCAACAGATGTCATTACTTTCAAAACGATAGTGACAAAACAAAATGGCAGGAGCACGCTTAACGTTCGAGCAGCGAAAATGCATTCTGAAGTGGTTTATCAGGTTTGATAATGCCGTTGAAGTGCAGCGTCAGTGGAGGCGGGAGTTTGAAACAGAACCCCCAACCCGCCTAACAATTAAACGCATTATTGGCAAGTTTGAGGCACATGGAACGATTTGTGATATTCATAAAGGAAGATCAGGAAGACCGCGTACGGCTACAAGTCCTGCTTCGTCGGATCTCATGTTGGAAAAGTTTTTTACTTCTCCACAAAAGTCTGCTGCACAATGTGCGTGTGAAGTGGGGATTAGTAGTACAAGTGTACGATGAATTCTGAAAGGTGCTGATGATGAGGTCTTCTACCAACAGGACGGGGCGCCACCACACTATCACCTAGCTGTACGAGTTTTCCTGGGTGACAATCTGCCGGGACATTGGATTGGACGAAGAGGGCCATTGAGTTCCCTCCACGGTCGCCAGATTTAACTCCTATGGACTTTTACTTATGGGGAACCATGAAAGATCAAGTCTATCGACGTAAGCCACGCACGTTGGAGGAACTTCGCCAGGAGATTACAGCGGCATGTGCTGCGATCTCCATTGAAACATTGATCGACGTAGCTGCGGCGACTGCTCATCGTTCAGTGATGTGTCTGGCCGCCAACGGCCAACATTTTGAACATCTAATTTAACCACTGAACTAAGAAAGTACTACCGGTAGATGTTTGATTAGTATTTAAATTAAAAAAGAAACCTAATAAATAGTTTCGTTCCTTAAAGTGTGTATACATTTTTCTGGCGGACCCTGTAGTAATCAGATTATTGATACTGAAATGTAGTATAACAGTTCAAAAACAAGGTTAACTCTGTCAAGTTCATAAGAGCTTACTAACCTTATTGCTATAAACTGTCTGCTTCCTTGAATTATAATACGGAGTTCTTGTTCCAGAGATATATATGTTGAATGAGCTTCACTCAAGTGGGTTATTTATATTATAATGTTCATATACAATGCTAGATTTAATAATTATTGTGCTGAACTGGGTGTAAAGGTGTTGTTGAAGCATATTAGCCTTTGGTAATCTTATGCTTTATTTTTCAAGCTTCCTTTATAGTATCTGATATAAATACTCACGTCCCTTGATTTGTGCTCAAGTTCATGTTAAAATTTATTCTTGTAAATTCCCTTTTTTTAATTTATTGTTTGGGAGTAAATTCCTTCTGTTCGGAACTTTGGAATAATATAAAGACATGGTTGCCATAGACTGGTGCTAAATTATCTTCTGGTTGGTATTTGCTTATTTACCGTTTGGGAGCCTTTAATATTTTGGTCTTAATGTGTGGTTTATTTTGATTAGCTGTCATCCGTCGTCACGTGCTGTTAGTAAACAAAAGGAAGGTGTTTTCTAGGCAGAGACTGTATTCGTAAGTTCTTGGTACCTGTTGCGTTTGTTTATCAAATTCCAGTATATTTTAGGATTTGTTCGGGTTTTATACTGCAAATTCTCGTTATTTAGAGCAATTGATTTAATCATTCTTAACTGTACTCTTGTTGTTTCTCTCTGTGACTGTACTGTAAATTTTTGGGAATATAAATTTGTTATTGGACCTTCGTGTATCCTTCTCCTTGAGCTGAATCCCGTTTCTTCAGTTTCTTCAGTTTTTTGGGTTTTGGCATTCTTGCAATTTCATATTTAATCTAAGAATTGCTTTCTCGTTTTGTCTAATTAAGATTTTGAAGAGGGGATTAAATAACTAGTATTTCTAGCCCAATTTTTATTTTTTGCCTTGGTACTAAATCAGAGAATTCCCTTAAAGCACCTTTGCAAATTTTGATTAATTAACTTGTAAGTTTCTGAATAAGTGGTTACTAAATAATTGAACTGTGAGTAAGAAAATTCTCATTTCAGTATAGACTATTTGTTCGCTATTTATCCTCCATATTGTTATACTTCTCTTTATTCAAACCAAATAACTCATTTCAGTATTAAATTATTGGTGAGTGAGTGAAAACAACTAAATCGTTTAAATTATTATTCATCATCTTTGCTGTCAAACACTCTCCTGTGGTTACTGCCTAACAAAGAAACTCGAAAGCTCTCACAAAGTACATCCTTGAAAAGAGTGGAGAAACCAAATCTTTTGTTGTACATTCTACCTGAAAAATATGTATATGTATAGGGATTTTAAAACTAACCAAAGCAGAGGAAATTAATAACACTTACTGTTGTTTCCAGCGATGAGAGACGTGAGTGCTTTGCCACAGAGCGAGAGCTCCACGAGTTGGTTTCTCGAACACTGCACACACTCGAGTTTCGTGAGGGCGCTCAAGTCCAGGCACTCGATGCTGTTCTCGCTCACATCCAACTGCGTGAGGTTCTGAAACACAAAGATATTACTATTGTACTGTGGAACATGCAAAGAGGTCGCAATCCAGTGATTGTCCTCTAGTAAAGCAATTGACTGTCACTGTGACGATGTAGGTAACGATCAGGTGGCAGATGGTAATGGATCTCATTAGGTTACTAACTGTAGCAGGACTGGACTGTGGATAAATGTAGGTCTGTATGGAGCATACAGAACCTGGTCTGTAGAGTCTGGACTCACATGTAAAAGTTTCACTGATTTGCAAAACTATTACGTTCAAACAAAAAGTTTTGTTTTAATATCTCGCTTCAAAGCCCTAAAGGCAACAATTGCGGGGGCCAGCGCAACAGTGGTCTAACCCTCTGGACAAGTAAAATTACATTTTGATGCCATCACTTGGCACTGGGGTTGGAGCCAGTTCTAGTGTCACATAAATATTTATAGCATTTAACTTTAGAAATAAACCCAATCTAGATGTGATATATCTAAACCCATGCAAAGCAAGGAAAGCTGCATAAACAACATTACAATGCCAGGTGATACAAAAGGAAAATCTGATGTGAAGCTCACAAAACTTCCTCTGCCCAAATAAAAGTTAGCCTCTTATTATGTATGACATTCTCTTCATGTAAATTGCTTGTAAAAAAGAAGAGAATATCGTTACCACATCATATCACATCCCTGAAGGAAACACAACCCAAATAAAATCTGATTAATGCACTCACATAACTTTATTTGTTTTAAGCATGGCCAATACATTTTTCTCACTTCACATTCTGATATAGAACAAAAGGCCATATTGCAAAGAGCGCATATTCAAGAGTGGGTGGCTTATAACTACCATTCAAATATTTTTTTCAAATAAACGTTTTAGCACTTAGTCTAAGCACCCCATGTGTAAAATTCAAACAAAATCGTAAGAGCTGTTTTTGAGAAAATTGTGACAAATGAAATTTCCTTAATGTAAAGTCCCCTTAAAAATAACAGAAAGTCATGGCCAATCTTCGTGTCACATCCCCAGAAGTTATCTGACCCAAATACAAAATTTTGTTTTCATACGATTTTCTGTTCTGGAGCTAGGCTGTTCACATACACACAGACATGTTTGTGAAAATAGTACTTTTAGATTCAGGGACCTCAAAATGTGTTTATATTACAAAAACAACTTGGAATTTGGGGGTCGAAAACAATACTTCCTTTATCTGTAGTACGGGCAGAGGAAGTAATAACAGATGCATCTGCCTATTACAGGGGTAACTACGACACCATCCAGTGTTAGGTCAAAGGGAAACATTTTAGACAGCCATTAATATTTGTATACATAGGCCTACAGTGGACGTCCTCATATTCAAGGAATGCTCAAGGAATGCTTTTCAACCTCCAAGTATCACAATTTTTGTGACCACCATGAGAAATTTAAGATTTAGAAAGGCATAGTAAATTGTAATATTTTTTAACTTTATCAAACTGAGTCTATTTAATAATCACATACAACAATTCTTTAGCAAGGAAGTATTTTCCTTGAGTTCATTAAATAGTAGTGCAATAAGATGAAGCTTTCATTTTGTGTCTCCTGTGTTGTAAGTTGTAATCTTTATGTAATGTATACAGGTTTATAAATCTAATGTAAATAAAAAAATCTGATGTGAAAGTCACAAAACTTCCTCTACCCAAATAAAAGTTAGCAGTATTCACATATCCTTGTACAGAATCGCAAGACACAATTTTACGTTAATTGTACGATAAATACCTGGTAACTTCTTCTTTGAAAATGATGTGACTAATAAAAATGCAGACTATATAACAAACTAAACAAAAACAAGTGACTGCAGACATTTATTGAAACTTCCATCGTTAAGAATAGTTTCCGAACTCTATTGAATATTTCCCTCCAATACGTCTTTCTCACTTCATTCTTGTAAGAATAAGAGGCCGTGAAAGAGCGCAAATTCAATTGTTCACCACGCAATACAAACTTTCTACAAACAGTGGGTGAACAGTGGGTGGTTTGTAAGTACCTTCAGAGAATTTTTTCCAAAGAAAGTTTCAAATAAAAGTTTTAGCTCTCACTATAAGCTACACTTGTGCAAAATTTAAAGAAAATCGTTAGAGCCGTTTTCGAGAAAATCGTGAAAAACGAAAATTTCTTCATGTAAAGTCCCCTTAAAAATAAGAGAAACTTGTCGCCAATCTTGGGCACACATCTTCAGAAGGTACTTGACCCAAATACGAAATTTTGTTTTCATACGATTTTACGTTTCTGAGCTAGGCTGTTCACAGACAGACAAACACACAGACACACAGACATGTTTCCAAAAATAGTATTTTTGGATTCAGGGGGCCTTGAAACGTGCATATATGCTAATAACTCAACTTCGAATTTTGGGGTCGAAAACAATACTTCCTCTACCTATAGTACCTATGGTACGGGCAGAGGAAGTAAAAAGTTTATGCCAACAAAATGCAAAATCATTCATGTAATTATTTTCCTTTGCATTAATTGGAAAATCTGTTTAAAAATGTTCTGCAAAAGTCCTCTTTAGCCCCTTTTAGGCCTTTCAGTCCGATATAGCCTTTTTAGGTTCTATAAGATTCATATATTTGGAAGCAAGGGGCATGAAACGGAAAAATATGTTAAAATGTTCTAATTAGGAAGCTGGGGGAAAAATAGGTTAAAAACCTTCAAATCTGGTCCCAGTTATAAGTCAACACCCATCTAGTCATTTGCCTTTATGACAGAGGAAACCATGAAAAAACCCATGTCAGATTAATACGTTTGTTTTCTTTGTGTATTTATGGTTGAATTACTGCAACTGCTGGTAGATAGGTCTATTCCCTGTGATTTTACTAACCACATTTAAAAATTTGTAATAAGTTTTACCATTTTACAATTTTACAATGGAGTGCCAAGTGGGGTAATGTGCAACTGTTACTAGAAGTTCTACTTTTAATTCAAGCTGTCTGAAAAATAAAAAATTCTATATTTGATAGATGTACATAGAGAAAGTTGCAAAGAGCTCAAGAGGCAATCACATGTATAGATAACTAACATGTTGAGTTCTGATTCTCTCACCTGAAAGGGACTGCCGTCCATTTTTATTTTGCGAAGTTCTTTCGACGTGTTAAGACGAAGATGAAGAGGCTGTGAGTGCAGTTTAGGCAAAATATCTTTGTGTTTCTTCACCACATGTTGGTAACATATCGGCAGCTTCTTCGCACACCTCTCCCTGCGTTTCTGAATCTGTGTGCTACGATTCAAATCTTTCTTGGAACTCATTTCAAAATATTAAATGTCTTTAATCCACAATCACCCGAGTAACTCAAAACTGTCTGTCAGCCGGAGATGCACTCAAAGCTTGGTTTTTAATTTTCACTTTCATGTGTTACTTATGAGCAAAAAAGGCGGAAAACGTGATTTTTGCACTAACGGAAAAACCAGTTTTTGGTAATATATTTCAAATTGTCGCATTAATTGTAGATGGCCTTGCTCTCCTGGTGCAGCGATGTGGAAAGAAAGAGGAGTCCAAATTTTAAAGGATAAAACTACACAATAAACTTCCAATAGATATAAAATCATTAAACAAATTAAATAGATTTAGGAAAAAACTTTTAAATTCTACAGAAAGAGCATATTATTCTGTTGAAACCAACAGTAAATAGAACACAAGACTGTAATGTAAATTACTAGCAGGTGCCCGTGGCTTCGCCCACGATAATTAATTTAAAAATTAAAAATTAAGAGTATAATAACTATTAAAGCATTATATGTATTAACACTTGCACGCGAAACATTCATAAACTAAGCCATTAATAATTAATGAAACAGCTAAAATTCCGGTTTTAGAGTACATTCCACGATTAGAAAGCGCCGCCTGAAAAAACGATCTCAGATTCGATTATGCAGTTCCAAAGCTAACTGTGAACACATAATACGTATTGTTTCTCAACTGTTTGTTGACAGATGAATATGATGTGAATTTTATTTGATCAATTCAGTGTAATTTTCAGAAATTATATAATGTTTCAAGGGAAGGAATGGTTTGTTTGAATTTCTATTACCAGCGATATTTCAAGAGTTAAACCATCAATATTTTACAGCTGGTGCGCCCAGCTTCGCCCGCCATTATTAATTGACTCCAGGATTTTTAAGAAATTTACACTGGTAGTTTATTAAAAATGTTTGTGGTTCAGAGCTATGAAAATTGTAAGTAAAAATAAAATTATAATATTTGTTCATTGTGTTCATTTCACTTAGGCCTTATACAATAAAGAAACGGTTTTCCTAATACCCGATGTTTCACGAAGCGGGTGAGCAAGTGAGCACGCTATTTAGGGCCATTGAATTGTATAAGAGTAGATTATTTTACAAATTTCTTACAAACGTTACATTTAATGTAGACTTAGATGTCAGAAGCTACCCTTTCCACTACAACTGCTTTTAAGAATGAAAGTTTTGTAACTTTCATGCAATGCAACTTTGATGTGTCCAACATCAGTCTTACAAACAAAATAAACTATTGTATTCTATTGTATAACAACTTTATTGAAAGCAAGCTGCATTGCATTTATTATGGCTGGGAATGTTCAGTTACAGTTGTGTCAACTGTCAATTGTAGCATCTGTGTTCCTGTTTCCTTGAACAGGATTGTAAAAGTTTCATTGGCTTTTTTAATTATTAAAGCACTTTGTATGTCACAGGGACAATTGGTTTGTTTTAATTATTTTTCTCTTAAATACATTATTTGAAAACATCTGGCAGTTTAGTTAAGCCACAGAGACCCGCTAGCAGTTTACTGGCATCGTCAGTGTGACAATAAGGGGACAGCAGTTGCCATTATGACGTTATAGCAAACGGAAGACACAGTAGAATGGTACAATACCACCTGCACTGAACAACTGCGACCTAAGGAAAAAACAGTTTAACACGAAAAAAGGTCAAAGCACAAGTGCATAAAATTTAAAAAAAATCGTGAGAAACAAAAATAACACATACATGTCATACCACCACTTTAAGCCTAATTTCAAAAAAGGTTTTGTTTTGGAACAATTCAACAGACACACACACACACACACAGCTCAGTATAACTTGGTCTATTAACACACACTTGTCACTGCCAGTGAAGACGAACTCTAATGAACTCTAGTGTGGGAATTTCCTGTAGACTCACTCTCACCTTTCTCATCATTCAACTCTCGTGTAATTATCAACACGGATGCCACTTCCTCTCCAATCCAGTCACAACACCACAACCAAAATCATATGAAAAGAACATTCTATATTTGCATTGGGTTCCCTCTGGGGAAGATTGGCGACGACTTTCTCTTATTTTCAAGGGGACTAATGACTTTCTTTAAATTTTACACATGGGGTGCTTATACCAAGTGCTAAAACCTTTATTTGAAACATTTTTTAGAAAAAGTTATCTGAAGGGTAGTTATAAGCCACCCACTCTGAATATGCACTCTTTGCAATATAGCCTCTTGTAGCATCAGAATGTGAAGTCAGAAAGATGTATTGGCCATGCTTACAGTAAAGAAAGTTATCAGATTTTATTTTGGTTTTGCATCCTTTGAGGATGCGACGTGATACATAATAATTATACTATACTAAGAGGCTAACTTTTATTTGGGCAGAGGAAGTTTCAAAGTTTTTAAATACAGAGTGTTTCAGAAAAATGTATACACGCTTTGAACTGTTATAGAAAATTTATTTCTTGTTCTACAAGGTTAAATTTCTGAGAGAAAGTAATGTTATATTTCTTCAACAGATGGCAGCAGAATAGATTCAACAATCGTCCAAAAAACGTGCCATAATCATCCAATAATGAAAAGTACCAAACAATGCTTGCTCATTCCATATTCCCTGCCATTCGTGCATTATACGGTTTTATTACCAACAAGATAGCGCTCCGCTGCACTGTCATAAGGACGTGCGAGCATACCTGGACCGAAATTAGCCAAGGCAGTGGATAGGACGCAGGGAGCCAATCGAGTTTCCTGTATGCCCTCCAGACCTAACGCCACTGGATTTCTCCTTATGGGGCACAATAAAGGATGTGTACAAATATAAACCACGTAACTTAGACACACTTTGGAATGAGATTCAAGCGGTGTGCGCAGAAATCTTATTGGACACTTTGGTACGATGTACGGAGTCAGTGGTGACTCGTACTCAGAAATGTACTGTATTGATGCTGAAGGCTACCGTTTTGAAATCTGAACATTTGAACATTAATCACACTTTCATCAGAAAATCTTTTATTTTTCAAAAGTTTTCCATTTCCAGAAATTTAACCTTGTGGAACAGAAAATAAATTTTCTATGACACTGTATACCTTTATTACTAATAAATAAAAACCTTAGAGTTAAAGAACCGTATCTATAAAGAGATACTTTTTCAAGAGAGCCAAAAGAAAGTTTTCTTTCCTTTTGACACTGAATTCATTAGATATAAGTCATGTAGTATTTACAATATGACTACTTACAGGACATTGTACACTGAAGAAACACACGCACAAGATGGGCATTCATTCTGGTAGTACCGAATTTAGACTTTGTGGCCTTGCAGAGGAAACTGCTTGGCAACTCTCTGCAGGAGAAGAGTCCAAATTTTTGGAATTCCCAAAATCCAGCAGATGCCAACATCAGATAGGATTCTTAGTCTGATCAAAGGCACCGGACTATTTGATTGACTCCAATCCTTGATGCAAGAAGTAGGCACAATGGACCTTAAGGTCAAAGTGTCTGGGACTTTGAGACCACCTCAAATATATCATATCATATCATTCACAATACACAAATGCATTCTGTTTTAAAGATTTGAACATAAATTTGGTTTAAGATTATAGTAATGAGGCTCTTTGTCACTAACAAAAAATACCGAGCTATGAGATAAGGTTGTTTGTATCTGTTATTTAAACAGGTACATGAGGAAAGGTTTTAGGGATTAATCTAGAAACATTAGTCAGAAAAAAAAAATTTATTAACAACATTGTTGTATTTTGAATATTCTGAATAGGTGTAAAAATTTCTTTAATCAATTATTGAATGCACATGGAGATGTCCAAAGTGTAGAAAGTGAAAAATTCACAGCAGAGCCGTTGGTTGGTGAACAGAATCTAACATAAAAAAGCTATAGGTAAACTAAAAACACACAAATCTCCAGGCATTCGCCAAATTCCAGAAGAATTAATTAAGGCAGGTGGGGATAGATTAAACTCAGAGATCCATAAACTCATTCTTACTATATAGAAAAAGGAGGAATTGCCAAAGGAATGGAAAGAATCTATTATTACACCGATCCATCATACAAAATTCTGTCTAAAATACTTCTGTCAAGATTAACCCCATCGGATGAAATCATTGTAGATCACCAATGTGGATTTAGGCAAAATAGACGATCATCGATCAAATATTTTGTATTTGCCAAATCTTGGAGAAAAAGTGGAAACATAATGTCTGTTCACCAGCTATACATAGATTTAAAAAAAGCATATGATTCAATTAGGCGAGATAAATTGTACAATATCCTCATCGAGTCTGGGATACCAAAAAAGTTAGTTAGGCTGATCAACATGTGTCTAAATGAAACCCATAACAGAGTAAAAGTAGGGAAATTTATATCAGATAGGTTAGACATTAGAACCGGCTTGAAGCAAGGAGATACATTATAGCCTTTACTTTTTAACTTTGCTTTGGAATGTGTCATTAGGAATGTTCAGGAAAACAAGGTAGGTTATGCTTCTATCATGCTCATCTACTCAAAGAGTCGCACTTAATTATTAGTTTTCTATTTGATTATATTGCCTGTTCGCCAATGTGATTATCACGGTAACAGCAAATGATTCAGCAAGAGCCACGCCATCTGACAGACGGATATTCCTCATAGCATAAGTAAAAATCACCCGTCCTCTACACGGATATTCCTTCTAGCGCATCATTTCTGTACGTCTACCTGTGAAATTAGTTCTCATATGGAACAAATATGGCAGCTTTTCTTCATGGAAGACATTATAGATGAAACTGTCATGAGAACTAAACTAGATTATTTTGTAAACTAGATTATTTTCGTAAGAGAAAATAAAGATGAACCTTCATACAAGAAAACCAACAAGGATGAGATCTGCGCTCTTTGAAGTCTTCTTCAAGGGAATCTTTCAAATCATTTTGTATGTGAAATTATAAATATATTCTTTTGTTGTTTCAATTTGTGTTCGAATGTTATGTGATTCTAAAATTTATTTTCATTGAGATATTTTTTTAAAAGTAATAAAATGTCCTTTCAAAGTGTAACATGCCTACCCAATTTGTTAAACTATTGATGATTTATGAAAAATAAAAGTTATCTGTAATTTGTGTTCATCATCATGGTGTATTTCAGTAGGCTACAAGCCCAAGAAATGTAGGCATGAAACAAATTAGCTTTAACTAGAAACCATAGCCGTGGCAACATATTTTATAAATATTTTTATAAACTCTAAACTGTCTCTAATTCTAGAAATAAATGTATGATACAATACTGACTCATTTAGGTAAGAGTAATAAGTGAATTTTAGCAAAAAATGGTATATCAGTCTCATCGACCGATATTCCTCATAAAGGGGTATTAAATGATGTTCCTATCTAAGGGTTAATATGGAGGATACTTTTGCAAAACTACCTCAACCTACATTGGAACAAGGAACTGAACGACCCTTGGGAGCAATGACATTTTCTGTAAATTTCAAAAGTTTTAATATAGGCTAGACTTAGGTCTATGATAAAGCAGTGTTAAATAGAACTTAAGACTGTATTAAATGTTTATTTCAGTTTGAAGACAATTTTATCTGAGTTTGTGATGTTATTGTTTCCAATTTTCTCTTTAAATATTAGTACGCCTATTTAGGCCTACTTTATGTTTATTAGCTCTGTACTGTAAATTAATTGCATAATCATCACACGTCTACCTTTCATATCCACATTAACTTGATTTGTATGCAGTGATAAAACGTGCCATAAAGTAATAACAAAATTACATTTATATGCAAAACATATGAGTGTGCAAGTAGCACATAAATATCTCCTCTGAGTCTAATTAGGTTGAGAAAAACAAATCACAAAGTTGAGAGGTGACATTTTCGGCAAAACAGGCCCCCTATTAATTATTACAAACAAAAAAATCGATTCTTGTGCAGTTCTCTATTTATCCATAATCACAGCAAAACTATTAAAAGTCCATTTCATGAACCAAATATGGGACGGGAATTTGGAAACTTTTAAATTCTGATGAGTCCACCCAATGTTTTTCAAAAGTTGGCACCACTGTGCTAGAGAATGCTTCTCAATGTACTTAAGTTCTGCCAATACCATAGGAGGGACAACTCCGCCACACTTAACGTTAGGAAGAGAGGAAATCATTCGCTTCATGATGGCAGATGGTTGCCGAAATAAATCGAACGGATAGGATTGTGAATGACAGTGTTTGGTGGGTGTTTCCAAGTTCATTCATCAGTGCTATCTTGAGTACAGTAACATTTATTTCAAAATAAGGAAACGCCATTTTCACTAGTACCCCTACCATAGGTAATAAAGATTCGAAATCGAATACCTGTTTTGAATTCTCCTGAATTCAATAATATTCTATATCAGATGAAATAGAACGACGAGTCACAGTAAGTAAATATCCAAACGGCCCATTTGACTGGAGAAACCACAAATAAAAAATTAAAAAATAAACCGGCGACAGGACTTAAACATTGGACTTCCCTTCTGCGAGCCCAAGACGCTACCATCTAGCTCAGAAAATCAATCTTGTAAGATTAAAATAATTTAAAATCGAATAGACGGTGTAATTTAAAATAAAATTAACAACATAATTCCATGGGCTACTCTTCACGTTGGAATTTGCCAGCTACTTTCAGGACAATATGCAACAGGAACGACAGTCAGGTACTATCAATATTTTTCCAGTATGTAGAATCAAAAGTTGGAAATATTGCTTCAAAGGTTTTCACGTCTGAATTGGCAGATTCCTTTTTCAATGCGTGGAATTTAATAATGGACACCCCATCAATGTGACTGTACTGCACATGGCATGTAGACAAAGCCTGGAGAAAAAATGTAAGGAGTAAAGTTTGAGGCCAGGAAAAACAGGCAGAAGTGTACAAAATTCTAAGGACTTTAATGCAAGAGACGGATCCCGCTGCTTTTGATAATATGCTTCCTGTTGCAATATGACCCTGACACCTTGGAATTTGCCAGTCACTTTCAGGACAATTACCTCAATAACGTGAAGTCCTGGGCTTACTGTCATCGGCTGCACGCTGGACTGAATACGAACATGCACATAGAGCAAATGCGTCACACGCTCAAGTACATCTACTTGCATGGTAAGCACTTGAAATGCTTAGATAAAGCAATATTCACGTAGTTTTGTTAAAGACAAGCTTTTTGATAGGCTGATTGTGCTTAGAAAGAAAAGGTCACAAGCAAACTTAAGGATGTACGTCGTAGACATAAATCAAGCCTAGAAATAAACAAAGACCTGATTATCAAGGAAGACGATGTTTGGAAAATACCCTCTTCGTCAAAAGTGGCCGAACTATATTCTGTACGTGAAAACTTAGTTCAGTGTACCTGCAAATTGAAGTGTGATGAATGCAAAATATGCAAACACAGATATTCCTGCACATGTGGATTCCAGCATAAAGTGGAATAAGTGTAAATATATACACGCAGTATGTCAAATTGAAACGAGCCACAAACGCAGATCCTGAAGAAAGGTCTACAAGCGAATTAATAATAGACGCTGAGGATACTTGTGCTGCCATTGAAAAAAAAAAACAGAAATACTTGCACAAGTTAGTAAACAAGAAGGCCCGAAGAGTCCTGGGTCCTTATTGAAGCAAAAAGACTTAATCACTGCAAAGATACTAGAATTAATTAAAGGCATTTCGACACAAAAGGAACTTGACATTCTAAAACAACACAAGGCATACTTAAAAGCAACTTTAGCTGCTGTTCAAAATCAACAATTAGGCCTAGACAATCACAAAACCAAAGAGATGACAAAAAAGCTAAAAATTGTACAACAGAGAAGACTCTTTTAAAAAAAAAAAAAAAGACTTGCCACAGCACTTCTATTGCAAAGCCTAACACAACCGAAGCTCAGACAATTGCAATATCTTTGTTGCAAGAAAGGGAAGGAGCTTCAAACAGATTTTGAAATAATTATTTTGCCATTATTTTTATATACTGCAATGTGATTTTCTTTGGTAATACATTAGCCCTATGGCAGTTACATTTTTAATTAATTACCAGCTTGGATTCTTCTTCAAAAAATTAAATATCATTAACCAAAACAAAACAAAAAAGAGCTTATTTATAGGCGTATGATTCTATTACCACAAAAGTGAGGCATAGGGATGAGACTAGAAGGTCATTTATTTAAAGTGTATCACCGTGTACCCTACGCTATGAAAGACATTAATTTCTTCTGTGAAGAACACAGCTTCGGTGACTTAAGGAGTGGGGATGAAACCCACCAAACCCTGCCATTAACAATGTACTTTGGTAACCGCGTCAGTGTGAAGCCAATGATTCCTCTCTCCCTAACGTCAAGTCTCCACCACTGCTTCATCCCCCTTTCTGCAACACCTTGTGGGAGCGCTGGTGCAAGAGAGATGGTGAGTACAGTTTATACAATCAGAGCTGAGCACTACATGCATCGCAGGGGAAGGGAGGAGAAGTAAGTGGGGATTGCTTCTCATACACATTCCAACGCCCAGCCACGAGGTCTAGGAATTCACAATTGTAAGCTTCTTATAAATGCAATCAACAAAAACAAATTAAGGATCCACCACTCTTATACCAATAGAAGGAAAGATGACTTATAAGAGAACATAATATTATTACAGCCCCGGTAAATAGATACAGTCTTAGGAATTTGTTAAGATCCACCAACATTGAGAAAATCCCTGACAACAAAAAATCAGGTATTTATCAATTTAATTGCAAAGATTGCAGTCTGAAATACATTGGTAAAACAAAAATAAATTTGGATGTAAGGGCAAAAGAACATATCAGAAACATATAATACGCACAGATTGAAAAATCAGCTATAGCCACTCATGTGTGGGAAGAAGATCATGAAATTAATTTGGAGCCGGAACTTAAAAAGTTTGTGTACAGACATAAATAATTCACAGTTTGGGAGAAAATTTATATCTACAAAACAAAGACCAGCTGATGAATTTTGAAATACCCGCTGAAGATGATTTAATCAAGAGATTGGTTCAACAGCTGCTGTCCCAACCTCAGATGGAGTATAGCTGAGGATGAGTCTAGAGGCAGGCTCGAAACATGTTCAGGTTAGTTTTCTGTAATTAGTTAATTATGTATGTCAAATCTCCATCTAGAGTATTATTAACTATTATGTATTTTGGATAAACTGCAGTTCACAGCCGACCACCTTAGCTGTAACGAGCTCTGAAGATGCCAGACGCAATTCGTGGCGAAACGTTAGCTATTTCATCAGATAGACCACAGCCATACAGCCCGGAAATGGAAATATCAAATGCTACAGAGTTGTATATAAATAATCCTGATACCATCATGATGTTTAATCTCTTGAAATGTTCCCGACACGATTCTTGAGGTGCGAGTCCAGAAATGCACCTGATTGCTTTTTTCTGCCATTTGAAAACATTTATTGATCCTGGTGAATTTCCCCATAGAAGAATTCCATATGCTAAACAGGAATTTCACATGCAGTCTGTGGGTCAAATAACATGTCTTGTGTATAGTTATTATTGCGGGTTTGTCATGCCAAGGCTAAAGAAGAAGAGTGCTGTGTGGTGACAATAAAATAAACCAAAAGCACTTTGAAATCTATCTCAGCATGTAGGCCTGCCTAAAGGGATTTTTTTAAATTCTTCTGCCTATCTAATAGTTACTATAGGTTGAGAAAGCATTGTGTTCGACTGTTGAGGTCCTCTGAATCCAAAAATACTATTTTCTCAAACAGCCTAGTTCCAGAATGAAAAGTTGTATGAAGACAAAATTTTGTACTTGGTTCGGTACCTTCTAGGGGTGTGACATGAAGATTGGCGGTGACTTTCTCTTATTTTTAACTAGCATGTGCCCGCGGCTTCGCCCGCGATAATTATTTCAAAAATTAAAAATTAAGAGCATAATAGTTAAATCATTATATTTATTAACACCTAAATCACGTGGACTACATACCACGATTAGATAGCGTCGCCTGGTAAAAGCGACCTCAGATTCGAGTTCATTGGCCCAGAATACCCCTGTACAGTGAGTTTCGTCCAAATCGAACAATGTTTGACCATATTTAGGCCTATATTGATTATCCCTCTTCCGTGTAGGTTGAAAATTTCATATGTCTTCGGGCCTTGATATTCTAAACAAATGAATCGTCCAGGATGGACTTACAAAATCAAGCGATCGCCCGCGATAATTATTTCAAGAATTAAAAATTAAGAGCATAATAGTTAAATCATTATATTTATTAACACCTAAATCACGTGAATTACATACCACAGTTAGATAGCGTCGCCTGGTAAAAGCGATCTCAGATTTGAGTTCCTTGGCCCAGAAAATCCCTGTATAGTGAGTTTCGTCCAAATCGAACGATGTTTAACCATATTTAGGTCTATGTTGATTATCCCTCTTCCGTGTAGGTTGAAAATTTCATATGTCTACGGGCCTTGACATTCTAAACAATTGAATCGACCAGCGTGGGCTTACAACATTCAAGCGATCGCGATGCTTTTATTTCCATGGTATGACAAAAATAGCCAAAGCCAACTGCAATTGATTTGACATTGAAATGTATTACTGAAATCTGATGCTTCGACAGCGCTAAAATCACGTTTTCTGCCAGTTTTTCACTCACAACTCGCGAACGAAAGCTAAAATTAAAAATATGGCTTCGATGCGCATTCGCCCACCTTTCAGCCCATCTATGTTTAACATTTCAGATCTCTGCGTTCAGTAGATTTCGCTGGGCATCGTGGACAGACAGACAAACACGTCTTTTTATTATTTTAAGATAGCATGTGCCCGCGGCTTCGCCCAAGATAATTATTTCACAATTAAAAATGAAGAGCATAATAGTAAAATCATTATATTAACACCTAAATCATGTGGACTACATATCACGATTAGATAGCGTCACCTGGTAAAAGCGACCTCAGATTCGAGTTCCTTGGCCCAGAAAACCCCTGTATAGTGAGTTTCGTCCAAATCGAACAACGTTTGACCATATTTAGGCTAATATTGATTATCCCTATAATAATAATAATAATAATAATAATAATAATAATAATAATAAAGAAGAAAAAGTCATTGTGCTGCCTTTAATCATCTCCTCAACAGGACTTGTACCGAAGACCCTAATGAAGAGACTGAAAGACTTGAAGATCACAGAGTACGTGAGGGATTGTATGCAAAAAGCGGTCATCTTGAGTACTACATCCATTGTCCGCAGTATACTAAACATTTCTGTTTAAATTTAACGGTGTCATCTTGCTAAAAGCTGATGACATCGTTTTAATACCTGTAAAAGCAGTGGAATCTAATATATAAAATCGAAAGTGTGTATGTATGTATGTATGTTTGTTCCTTATACAAATCTACATTTCTTTACCAATTTACACGACATTTTGCACACATACCCAGTTAAGCCCGGGAAGTATAGCTGTCAACATTAAAATTGAAACAAATCAGTCCTTCCCTTGAAAATTATATAATTTCTGAGAATATTATGCAAAAAATATGAAATCCCATTTAGTTGTCAAGACAACAGTGTATTGTTTACACAGTTCACATGGGGTTCTGGACACTACATAATAATTGGACTTTAACGAATTCTGATGCTAACGTTTTGTGAAAATAATTCTTGAATAAAATCCACGAGAATAAAGCACATTGTAATGCAGTCACATAACTTTCTCTACCCTCGACACAAGAAATATTTTCTCACTTCACATTTTGATGTAGAATAAGAGGTCGTATTGCTGGGATAACTTAAGTGTGTGAGTAGGCTATGCTATATCAGAAGTAGGTAAACAATCCTTTCCGCTTATACGTTATCCATAGCTGTATGCTTTGTATTAGTTGAGAAATAAGGATGTTTATCATAGGCCCTAAGCATGGGATGGAACATTTTGAGTCCTATGCTCGCAGTATTTTATGTCCCGGGTTTTAGGGGAGGAAAGTATGAAAGTGATACTGCATTTCTCTTATTTCAGAACCGAAACGGTTGTATGGTAACATGAGAATGAGAAATAAAATTTTCCGTCAAGTCAATACAATCTTATTTAATTTATGTTTCTTCTTATTTCAAATCCTCCCAAGCATGATGTGTAGAAGCAACGGAATGCAGCTTTCGACATCCTCTATGAGCCATAAAAAGCTATATCTAGCGTTTTCTGATGGAATAGTTTGAGTGTGATAAATCTTTTTCTTCATTTCAAGTTTTACATACATAAAGTCCTCCATAAGTTAATTTCAAATTAAAAAATACAAAGCCCGGGCGATGCCGGGCCTTTTCAGCTAGTGAATAAATAATAATAATAATAATAATAATAATAATAATAATAATAATAATAATAATAATAATTATAATAATAATAATAATTCGGTGTAGGATGAAAATTTCATATTATGTTTGCGTGCCTTGGCATTAAAAACAAATGAATCGACCAGCGTGAGCTACAACATTCAAGAGATCGCGATGCTTTTATGTCGAAGGAATGACAAAAATAGCCAAAGCCTAGTGTAATTGATTTGTTTTATTGAAAACTCATGCTTCGAAAACGAAATAAATAAACGTTTTCTGCCCGTTTTTCACTAATAACTCACGAACGAAAGCGAAAATTAAAATTCCGGCTTCGAGGTGCACATTCCGACCCTTTAGTCCGCCTATGTATAAAATTTCAGATCTCTGCGTTGAGTAGATTTCGCTGGGCATCGCGGACAGACGGAGGACAGACACTTCCTTTTATTAATATAGATGCCACTTCACATGAAAAACGACACGCTATACCAAGAGCTAAGTTTTGTTCAAAACTTTTTTTTGTCTTAAAATTTTTCTGAAGGGTAGTTATAAGCCACCCACTGTTTGCAGAAACTCAGTCTTGCCTGGTGAACAATAAAACTATGCGTCAGGTTGAAACAACTGAAAATGGCCTCTTGTTCTATATCAGAATGTGAAGTGAGAAAGATGTGTTGGCCATGCTTAGATAAAAGAAAGTTACGTGAGTGCATCAATCAGATTTTATTTTTATTTGGATTGTGTATCCTTTGGGGATGCGATATAGTGTGGACATTCTGTTTATTTTTAGAACCAATTTACATGAAGAGAATGTCATACATAATATCTTTATTTATTAAAGCTTGCCAGCTGTGACCGTCAATAATGAATAAATCAATGCAGCCCGCTAGTCTTTCACCAAAAAGAAAATGGCCCATTAGTTCAAAAAGGTTGAAGACCACTGGTCTAGAGTGAGATAAGTCACATTTCATATTAGAATTCACAAATGTTTATTTTCATAAAAATTATAATACCTAATCTCGCAAAAATAATTCAACTTTTGAGTTCAGTTTATATGACATAGCCCCTTATTCATGCCATTTGTCGATTAACTGTAGATGCTAGAAACACCTTATGACAAGGATAAACAAAGAATTTCCGAGTTTCTGTGCCATTCAACAGGAAGTCACACTATCTGCTGAGCTTGGGAAGCCGGAGCACAAAGATGGCAGTCCGAAAGTTAGGCAGTTTCCCACTAGATGGCAGGGTAGTACGTTTTGAGATTTAACGTGGTTTTACCCGTTTTTCTTTCTCATGTGTCAAATAATTGTTAGTAGAAGACCAGATAACATTTATAAAAATTATACTGTATTAAATATTCAGCAGATGTCGAACATTTTGCGATAGGAAACGATTTGCACGTTTAAATGAATATGAGTTCCGTAAAGCAGACCTCAAGGCTGTTGGGGTATAACATGCTGGATAGGTTTAATCAGCTGCATTGCGGACATATTTGAACTATTGAAAAATATTTTTTGGAGTTGAACCACTGGTTATGCCATGGGTCAACACCGCTACATTAGACATCTGCACTTTGGAGTGTGATCTTTAGTCTCCATGGAGATGGTGTATGATCACTTCTATGCTAAAGGGAGACTGTGACATAATTGCGAGCTATTGTTATTGATTGAAAGTTATCTTTGTTTAATTCGTTGAAATTTTAGCGGTTCGGGTGAAGTTGAGGTTTGTGAAATATTTAATTTAAATGTCTAAGACCACTGCTTCCTGAGAATTTTTAACTGCACCTATCCATAATCATAACAATAAAAATAACAACAGGGTTTAAGCTACGATCGCATTTTTTGCAGAATGCGAAAGAGATTGTAGCCACTTTCGCAAACATGCTATGATTTTAGCAAGGCTTTTCAGAATTGGCCCAATTTGAAACGGAGAAAAGTGTTCAATTCCAAACCAGAGTGTTTTTAAACAAAATAAATTTTATAGTTCAGTTTGTTATTTGTACCATTTTATTTTTATTATTTTGAAGCTAGATAAAAAAAAATGCAGTTAAAATTAACTTTCAGCAATAAATTTGTATTTTAGCATTTCGCTAAAACCTTTTTATCCATTTTCCCTTTTTTGCTAAAGGTTTTTTTTTCTTTCTTCTAGCTTAAACCCTGAATAACAATAAAAATAAAAATAATAATAATAATAATAATAATAATAATAATAATAATAATAATAATAATAATAATAACAACAATAACAATAATAATAGCAATAATAACAATAACAATATTAATAATAATAATACAATAATAATCTTGTTCTACAGTTTTTACAATCAGAGCTGAGCACTACAAGCGTCGCAGGGGAAGGAAGGAGAAATAAGTGGGGATTGCTTCTCATGCACATTCCAACGCCCAGCCACGTGGCCTAGGAATTCACAATTGTAAGCTATTGTCCGTCAGCACCTTATGAGAGTCTCAGTGAGACTAAACTTTACACCCCCTCTAATCGTTCTCCCACATAATGAATCTGGCCCAATCTACTGCACGTCATGTTTACAGTGCTCACCTCTGATTGTACGTACTGTACTTAAGTGTTAGTGACAAGTTATATTTATAGCAGAGGATCAAAAGAAGACAAGCAATGTGTCTAGCTGTAGGATATTTTTTAATAAAATGCACAGCGTTTCTTCACTATCTTAATGTTTACAATGACATGCAACAGAACAAAAACTCAAATAACAAATTTGAGAAAATATGAGTAAGGGAATTGCAAAATTCTTAGGTTAGTATCTAAACCCTCAAATTATACTGCAATGTTCTTGTAATCATTTTGCTTTATCTGAAAATGTTCACAGATACGGACTGCTACTTTGTGGATATAGCGTGAAAGGACGCCTACAACTGCAATTAGGAACATAACATTTTTTAACATATATTGATTTACAATACATTTAAATTGTCTAAAAATTTCACCCTTTGCTTTAAATCTCGACCCTGCAAAGGCCTTCTGTTTAGGTAGTGTTGTAAGGAGGCTGTCCAGACTTCACGTTAGATCTACGAGTATTTCTGTTACTCTGCTATTAAATATCGAAACCCTAGGGAGTTCTTTTGGGCGTTGACGTTTCAATTTTTGAATGGACCCATTTTGAAAGTTTATGAGGTTATCAAAGTTGTCAAATTATTCAAAAATTCTAAAAGTAAAGACGCATCATATGATATGTCTTGCGGGCTATTGAAATATGTTACTTACATGATAGCCAAGCCATTAACGTCTCTTATTAATGCATATCTATTGAAAGTTGTTTTTCCTGATTGACTGGAAGTGGCAAAGGTTGTCCCCATTTACAAGAAGGGTCACACATCAGTATTGCAAGCGTCTAAAGTATTTGAGACTATAATGATTAGGGATCGGATTCTTAGGTTTTTACCTATTTTTTTCCTTGCTTCCAAAACAAAAAGCGCTCATACACTTTTTCGAAATATGTCCATAGGATTCACCCACATTAATTCTGTGGCACCTAAAAATACCTAAATGGGGTATAAAAACCTAATTATACCTAAACGGGATATAAACCCTAAAATATCTAATTTAGGCTACTTTTTTTGTCTTTTTTGTTTGTCAGTTGAGGAATCGATATTTTGCGGAGAGACAATTTTTGTCGGGTTGAAATTAATACCACCAGCGTTTCGTTCAACCCATTGTCGTCTAGGATGGACAGTATCAAGAGAGGAAGTGTAGAGTACCGACGTATTCCTTTTAAAATATTCGTACGAACAACCATTGCTGCCGTGTATGAACAAGGATATAGAATTCTGTGTTTTAAAGAGTTTGTTTGCCTTTAGTACTGTCTTGTTATTCACACTGAGTGGTCACACTGTTTTAAGAAGACGTGTTAATTATGTATTGAATCCTATGTAGCACATTCAAATTCATTAAACCAATTATTCTACCCGAAAACGATATTTTGGACAAAAAACCTAAAAAAAACCTATTTCACCTAATGGAAAACCTAAAACAGTGTTTTTAAAAACCTAAAAATCCGGTCCCTAATAATGATATACCAAATGAAAGCAACTTCTTATTCCCTTCACAGTTTGGTGTCTGTAATGGAATGTCCACAGCACTAGTCCAACGGGCAATGACCTCGTTGTCTTTTAGAGAAACTGAATTAAGGAAACTCATTGAACAGATATCAGATGCTAATGACACTCATAGTGAGGGACGCATTTGCTTTAATAAACTCTCAGTTAACAAGACTAAAGCCCAGAGAATTATATTCAGTCTTGATCGTGCCTATGCAGATAATGCACATGTTTGCCTCTGGGTTTTTATTACACAGAAGGCTGGCACGGAACGAACACATTGAAAAAGTTTGCACCAAACTGTCACGCGTCATATCTATGTGCCTATTTTGCATTTTTTCTCTCTTACATTGAGTATGGGAACAATAATAAAAATAAATAAAAATCAGGTGCATGGAACGCCACGCGACAGAAGTGAAACTTCTTTGGCAACGTTGAGAGTGAAATAGAGAAATACATATAATTATATCGAACGAAAGAAGGAAATCTGAATTTAAAAAAATAAGAAATTCACTTTTTTGGCATTTTAAATCAAACACGTATAAAACAGTAACACAGTTGTGACGAACTAATGCCCGAACTGTCAATGATCATAGCCACTGTGTTTGTTTACATGTACCTTTCCCCCGCGCGCTCCTGTGGCCCCACTCTTTCCATAACAACTCTATGCTTGCTATAACAGTGTAGGCTTTCACGGCCAGCTACATCATGATTGCTCAGATTTCCCGGGCTTCTAGTCCGTGGTCCAGTTGGGTTGTTTATTCCCAACGTTTCACCGAAGGCTTCGTTCGGCATCTTCAAGGGTACGTCCTTCTCTCTTGCAGGTCTGGGCAGTACTGAAATTGTCGCTGCCGTGAGCCTCCTTATATACTGCTCTGCCTTCCGTAATCTCTTTATTTGTGGCGTGGCCTGTGATTGGTGGAAAATAAACTGCGCACCTAATTGGACGGGGCTTCTTAATCTTAGTCTCTTTCAGCAGGGGGATCCAAGTTTGATGTACACGTTCCATTTCTTCTTTTTTATTGAAATTGTTATAGTGCTTGAAAATTTCAATTGCTTCCCACTGCATGCGGGCATGGTAACTAGTGGTAGTAGAGACTACTTCTGTGTCCCCATAATGAACATCGTGGCCATCCAATAAAGAGTGTTCTGCAACCGACGACTTCTGTCTGGCCCAGTCGACTGTGTCGGTTGTGTTCTTTTAATCTTGTGGCTATGCTTCGTTTTGTAGTGCCTATGTAGACCTGGCCACAACTACATGGAATTCTATAAACACCTGCCGCTGTGTGTGGGTGGCGCTTGTCCTTAGCAGATCGAAGCATGTCCTCTTGGTGGGTCTGTATACTGTCTTGACGCCATAGGTGTCCAGTAGCTTGCCAATTCGATCTGTCACTTGTTTGATGTATGGTAGAAAGGCTATAGCTGTCTCTCTCTTTTCTTTTTCCCTGGTCGCTGGCCGTCTGGGGTGGCTCGCACGCTGGATTTCCTTCCCAGAATAACCATTGGCACGAAGCGCTTTATCAAGATGTTGAAGTTCTGGTTTTAAGTTATTGGGCTGACAGATCTTGTAAGCGCGGTTGACTAGTGTCCTTATGATTCCGAATTTTTGTCTGGGGTGGTGATTTGAGGTTTTGTGGAGATAACAGTCTGTGTGAGTCGGTTTGCGATATACTGTATGGGCCAAGCGATGGTCTGCCGTCCTCGTAACTAGAACATCGAGGAAAACTATGCTATTTTCTTTCTCCGTTTTCATGCTTGCTACTTACCCCCACTAGTTTCGTGATGAGTTTGTTCGTAATGTTAGAGCATAACACAACTTTGGGTTAGCTCTCGATTTACTCCTAGCGCGCCTAAAGAAATTTCACTTCAAAAGTTATCAAAATTCAAAATAGGGCAGGGATTGGGCCACAGGAACATTAAGAATACCAACAGTTGTGAAGGGAAATGGCTCTTACACTTCCACTAAGAAGTGATGCTCATAATTATGGCACACGTACTGCTGAGAAGGTGACTTTCCCTTCTGAAATCTAGGAAAGCTCAAGAATTGTTATCCGTCAATTGGTAATTGTGTTGAAACAGTTGCAGGCCTCTGCTTAGTGATCGCCTTTGTTATTCAATCACCTCTCTTGACAATATTCATCTACAAGATAGCCTATACTTAGCTGTATGTTACTTGCATAACTCATGTTACTAGATCTATTGCAATATGTTTTGTCTCCGATATAGTAAAAAAAATATCAAAACTCCTTTGTGGGTGCTTACTGAAATTGGGATATGGTTTGGTTTAATTAATTTATCAGTAAAATGGTAGATCAATATTAGATTAGGGAATGCATTTCTTTTCATAGGCCTACTTGGTATAAACGTAATGGAGGTTGGACCCGAGATTTTCCAGGCTATGTAGTAGTGGTCCATATGCTCTGCCCACATCTACGGCTGATCATCAGCAGCGAGATCTTTGGTGAAGTTGACTGGTACACGTCCTGGTGGGGACTCATGTAATGTAAACTTAATAGTATGGGGAAATGTTTTTCAATGGGACCATTCACATTGCATCACATAAACATTAAATCTAACGTAAAATTATACATTAACTCAGAACCTTGCAAAGCTTTTATGACAAGTTTATGCAAAACATAACAAAACAACCAATCAGAGCTCTCAGTCAGTTGTTAAATAGATAGCAGTCGCAGTTAAGAGATGAGAAGCTGATTGTACTCACTCCATAGTTCCCCAGGATGATGTTTCCCTTGAGCAGATTGGCTCGCAGATTCACCCGCTTCAAAGTGTTGCTGCTCTCCTCGCCCTTGATTGGCATTTTGCTGCCCTCCACACGATTCCCTTGGAAATCCTGGAATCAAACTCCCATACTGTTACAATGCATCCTGTTTACAGTGTTATTTACAATGCAAGATTGTTATATAGAACTTAACAGGCAAGTACGGAATTAACAAGTCGAGTGCTTGCGAGCTTTGTTATTCATGTGAGCCTTAAGTTCTTATAATGGTCAAACATCGTACAAAGTTTAATGTCATTTTGGATAATAAATTATTTTAAAACAAAAATATTTTCAGTTTGCTTGGGCTTACTTGGTAATTTCATATTGTAGCAAAATTTAGGCTCTTTTGGTTGGCAACAATTTGTTTTAAAACAAAAGACTGACAAATGACATACCAGAAACAGAATTGTGACCTATTTATAGAGACATATTTTATAACTCTCTTGAAGTTAAAAATACGAAAGACGAATAATAAATTAACATTTAAAAATCCTTCTGGAGATGCAGACTAGGAATGAATGAAGAGAAAAGAATTCCATAAGTAATGTTTTGAGCGAAACTAAATATTGCGTTGACTTATGTCTGTGCTTTGTCAGAAACGTAACGGCCAGTAACCTATCCAGTTTATGGACCAATTTTTTACAATACTTATTTATTAAGTGCCAGTATGGTACTTTATGAGATTGTGGGTGGGGGATGAAAAATGTCCGTCCGTCTGTCCATGTGTCTGTACACGCCATAACTCAACAGATTTTTCATGAAACTTGGTATACGCATTTATAATGTCCATGGGAAGAACCCTATTGTTATTGAACCAAATCAGTTCACCGGTACCGGCGTCAAACCCAATTTAGTGTTTTTATTTAAAAGCACCATAACTCAAATACGCTTTATCGGATTTTCATGAAACTTGGTATACAGATTTATAATGTCCATGGGAAGAAGTCTGTTGATATTGGACCAAATTGGTTGGCCGGTACCGGAATAATGCCCAATTTAGTGCATTTTTATGGTATTATATAACAAAAGGCCCCATAACTCAAATAGGCTTTACCGGATTTTCATGAAACTTGGTATACGCATTTATAACGTCCATGGCAAGAATCCTATTAATTTTGGACCTAATCGGTTGACCGGTACCAGAGTAACGACTAATTAAAGGTCACATGTTTTTTTAATTTTTGTCTACCGGTATAATTTGACAGTTAACACTATTCCTTCACTTATGCTTATTAGACGACACCGTCAAACTGACTGAGTAGGCCGAATGGTAACGCCTTGGACTCGTATTCTGGAGGCCCCCAGATCAAATCCCGGAGCCGGCAGATTTGACATGGGTTTTTTAATTTTATTTTTTATTATTATGTGAGTGCACGATTGTCAAGGTATACAAATCTGTAGTTCTGCTGACGCTGGTCGATTTTAATCTGATTAGAAAACTTATTTTCTGCATATCATAATTCCAATTATAACTGATTCAACAAAAACATACTGGCACTTTGTTATATCAGTTTACCTTAATTTTATTTTATTTTGAATTGTAAACGATTAATAGATACACGATAATAGCAGTAGCAGGAAAAATAGTATTTGTAGTGGTTAAAATGAAGGAAATGGATAATTATTAATTACTAAAGGGAAGAGAATGACAGTGACACCTGGTGATACCAGTACCCTATAACTTGCTAACACATCTTTTTTACCATAATGGGCTCAGCTTGTAAAATGAAACTTTACATAGATGAAGTGTTCTGTTAAACAATGTTTACGATTCAAAATAACATTAAATTTAAACCCACTGAAATTAAATTTTAAAAAAATCCCCTGAATTTTGAATTTTGGCAAGGTCATACAGTACATCACACTAAAAGCACTGGAGGTGGGATGTCTTTGCCTATAATTGCTATGTTGTACTTAGAAGATGCTTTGTCAATTCCGCAGCGCCTTAGCAACGAGAAAGCTACAATACAGTGCACACGAGAACTTGTCAAGTCTACCACTTTCAAAATATTAATGCAACGACAAAAATGGGTAAAACCTTTTTTGTAGGAAATCGTATCTAGGCCTACTTTAATTTAGTAGGCTATATAGGCTACAATAATTTTCACTAGGATTGATAGTTACCGATATGAATGCAAAGAATGTAGAAACCCCACTTTTGAACAGATCCCCCCCTTGCAGTACTTTTAGTATGGTGTACTGTAGGTACCAACGAACGACCTTTCCAAATTTCAAAATTCCGCCGGATTTTTTCACTTAATCAACATTATTATGTCAAATTATCAGCATTTGTTTGTTTGAGTGATAATAAATGTAAAGACATGCATCAGGTGAAACAGACGTATGTCTGTCTGATGTAAACAGCAAATTGTACATTCACTTAGGCATATATCTTTACATTATGTGCTTTGTTGATTCCTATTGCATTATTATTAATAAAATGGTTATATTTGTTTTTCTGTAAAAATTACTTGGGGAGTACTTTATCAATGCTCTTTTTCCATTTTTCTATGCCATCTCCATTACAGTAAAAGATATAAGGGACGTTCCAAAAGTAAGTTTCGTCATTTTTTTCACATGGAATTTTATTGCCAAAAAAAAAAAATACACCATGCCATAACGAACTATTTTTCGACATAGTTGCCACTGACATTGAGACATTTGTCGTAACGTGCAATCAGTTTGAAGAAACCACTCTGGTAAAACTCTGTGCCCTACGATGCAGCCTGCTCCACTTCAGCATTGGTTTGGAAGTGACGTCCAGAGAATGTGGCTTCCAATGCAGGGAACAGGTGAAACTCCAAATGGCAAGATTGGGGCTATAGGCCAGGTGATCCAATCTCTCCCATCCTAAGCGAAAACCAAACGTGGACAAGGAATTTTCATTATCATACTCGAATAACCTCGGGCATGCCGGTCTGCTGCTACTCCTCTTCTTCGGTGCTCTACACATGCATCATTCCTCCGTCGTTGAACCAGTATGGCAATTGTTTGTTTCAACTGCTGTACCATGTTCACTTTACAAAAAAATGACGAAACTTACCAGGGCCGTCGCGTGGTTTCATGGCGCCCGGGGCAAGATTTCCTCAGGCGCCCCCCCCCCCCAAACTCAATCCCACGTGCACCCACCCGACATTTCATCTATCTGTAGGATTCAAGGATTTAAGGCCCACAGTAGAGTTCATTATTAGGGCATTATTATTAACAGTATACAAGCAAATCCAGCTGCTCAATTTTGAGCAAATATTCATTTTTGGATAACTTAGCAAATATAAAGTTATTGGTGTCAAATATTTATTTGTTCAATAAATACATACAGCGTAATATTCAAAATTCAGTTATACCTAACTCTAAAAATACGTTAGGCCTATGTACATCTAACTTATTTTTTTCAAATTTTGTTTTATTTTTGCCGTTCCACGGTGCCCCCTAGTCGCGGCGCCCGGGGCGATTGCCCCGGTCGCCCTGCCCACGCGACGGCCCTGAAACTTACTTTCAGAATGTCCCTCGTATATGAAAAGTTAGCACAGTCAAGTTGTAGAGAAATTTAAATGAACATTTTTTGTCATACATATTTGTTCACAAAATTAATATGTATGATAATGATTTGATTTCTTGAAACCTAAATCTATTAAATAGTCAGAGCCATTTTCAAAAATTTTAGACGATTGTTTCACAGACTTTTTCCGCATTTTCAACTGCTAGTCAACTGTCGGATTTCGGAACTAGCAGTTGAAAATGCGGAAAAAGTCTGCAAAACAATCGTCCTGCAGAATAGCCTACAGGTAAAAGTGAAGTCTAAAGTGTGTTAAGGTCAACCAATTTGTTTTTGAAAACATAGTATAGTGTTTCACTGTTAAAAAGTTCCACCAAGATACTGTTTATTAGTCAGAGCAATTATTTATTGAATTAATACATACGTGATGCTATAACGAGAAGATCAATAAATCTAATCTGAAGGATGTACAAGTCGGCAACGATATGAATCCATGCAGCAGGAAGAGCAACTTAACAGCCTTAAGGAGGAATCACACTGCATCCATTCTGCTGACTTGTATACTTCAACCAAACTGAATGGAGGCAGTGCGCTTTCTACTTAAAATGCCAACACAACAATGGCACTGATGTCATGGCCGTATGGTACACATATTACGAAGCTTAACTTACCAAGGACGAAAGGACTCTCATGGACAGCAGAAATCCAGGGAATTCTGAAATACTGTTGTGGCCAACTAGGAGATTCCTCAGCTTTGCCAGCCGAGCCAGTGACTTGGGAAGTTTGCACAGAGCATTGCGGTCTATTCTCAGCTCCTCCAGGCTGGAACAAGGAAACCCTAGACATTAGCTACCCCCACACACAAGCTTTATCGCTCGGGTTTTGGCAGGTGCGCACTCAAATGCTCGTGAAAACATGTGGACGTAAAGGCAATAGACAAACAAAATAAACCGTGCGGTACGTCATTCGTACAACGCTGCACTCTTTCGCTTGGAAGTGTGTGTGTATGTAAAGGCAGAAGACAAACAAACAAAACTTATACATAATGCAGTCATCTGCAAACAATCTGATAGAAGATTGGATCGATTTTGGTAAGTCATTTATAAATAATATAAAGAGTACACTTGCTTGATATACCTTAGATAGAGTTGGATTTTTTTATTCAAAGTAAATTTTGTACAGAGCCTTAGTCATGATAACATCAACTCCTCTGTTCTGAACTTTAAACAAAACCGCACGCTCTGAGCTGGCGTGTCAAAAATTTATACACTCCACACCCCGTTCTTTTGAGAGAGAATTCACACATGTTTGGCAATTACACGCACAGTCTTCCGCGCGTACTCTTTTGTTGACACTCTATCATGCGAGGAAGAACAAGCATGCATTTTGGGCTTATTTTTTCACTGCGCGTGAATGCCTGCAAGCTCTTTTCCCCGATATTGCCCGTACGCTCCCAGGAGTGTGGTAAAGAACTTGTGGGTGGGGCTTTCAATTAGCTAGTACTGTCACATTTGTCTTTTGCATTTTTTCCTTCAATGTCATTTTTATTCATCATCTGCTTTCAAGGCAATGGAGTAGCTTCCATATTTGCAGCATTTCGTAACACTTTACTGCACAGTGACAAATGCACAGAGAAAATTAACATCTACCAGCCTATCGAAAAGTATTTTAAAAACAAATAACATCTGCTGGACTTCTAGCATCGTAGCTAGCAGACTTCATCACTACACCATGAGTGATTGCTGAGCGTTGAAGTTTAGAGTCTTTTAATTCATGAGAAATATCCATTTTGGTGCAAGGGTCATTTATTACAATCATGAAATAGCCTGTTAGGTTGGGTTTGAAAAGAGCCGTTTTGGTACAAGGGTGATTGTACTTATATACAATTAAATGCGCATGGCCCAATATAACATGCAGTACAGAGGGGAAAGATTGCAGCCGGCAGCAAACAGCTTGGAGGCTGACTAGGGGAAGGTAGGGGAAGCGGGCCGTCGCCAAATACTCCTACAAACAAATGGTGCTTAGATATGGATTCTACAAGTTTTGGAGAATAATATTACATCCAATTTGACGGTTTTTTGTGTGAAAAAAATACAAAAAACCTATCCAGCAAAGTGGGAAACTGTCCCTATGACTCTTTATTCTCATTTTCCCAGAGTTTCAGGCAATTTCCACAAAAAGTCAATTTAGAAAAGTCACAACAAATCTCACGATTTGCAGTTTCCATGCACGAGTGATGGTTTTTGTTTTCCCATGAGGTTTGTTGTAGTTTGTGAATCTGTCTACCCAGAATTCCTGCTGCTATAGCGGTATGACATCACATCTCTCACTGCTTTTACCTAGATCATGGTATAAAAGAAAGCGTATCATTTGGGGTGGACAATTCTGACCAAATCATTCATAGAGACAGTAGGCTATCATCCCTTCTCTACAGAACTATCTAGGCCTATAACAAAATTCGTGTAATATTAGGGTTTTATGAAGATAAAGTTGGTTCCCCTTACATTGCGACTTTAGTAATGAAAATTTATATAATGGTTTTGGGAAAAGAGAAGAACAGGTCGCCCCTTAAGCTCCTCCCACTGAACTGACGAGAGACATCTAGGTAACAATGGTGGAACTTAGCAGCATTGAAAAATAGGGAAAAATTTAATTTTCTCCCCTTCTTTTCCTCGTTCTAATATTTAATCCTCCTCTCCTCTACCCTACCTACCTATTTGGGACCTAAGTTATTCCTACCTTACTAATTTACACACCTAACAGGATTCGAACACAGGACTGCTAGCATGATAGCCAGTCATCATAACCACTAAGCCTACGCCATCGAGTGATTGTTGCGGTATGAAGCGAGAATTCATCTATTTAAATTTAGAGAGCTACATGACATAGCGGAGATTGATAATAATGCTAAAGAGGCTCTGGTGATGATTTGGTACAAGGGTTATTTTCGTATTTGTATTTGGCACGAAAACAGCGGAGGTTACGGGAGCAGGGTAAGCGGGCTGTCACAACGCTATGGCCGGAGTGGACAGAGCTTTCTCTTTTGCCAAAGGGAAAAAACAAATATAAGGTGCACTTTTGCATGAGATATATCCTGCCCCACCCACCCTCATTGAAGCAGTTCCTTTTATACCACAATCTAGCGAATTCTTCAGGATGAATAGACTGACAACCGTTGAGAACAAGGCACTTAGGCCTACTATCGCATTTTTAATATTTGGTACAAGGGGCACTCTAGAATTTTTAGTATTTGGTACAAGGGGCACTCTAGAATTTTTAGTATTTGGTACAAGGGGCACTCTACCCAGTCGCGAGTGTCGGCGACAATATACAAGGATAGTTAGTCACCCTGCTTCGCTGAGAAACAAAATGTGAATATCGAGTGGGCGCAGCTTAAAGTGCACCGGCACCTTGCATATGGCCTTCGCCGTAGCTAGATCTAGTTTTACAGTTTTATTCTTCTCTTATAATCATGACCAAACTACATTTTATTTCTAAATTTAGGTAGATGAATTTCACCGGTACCTGTAGTTAACCTTAACCATAACCTTACCTCCAATAGAATTAAATTCCTGTGTAAATTTTCTCCACGTTTCATCTTTTTTCTTTAATTATACTCTGCCCGTCCGTCTTCTTGTTCTCTATTATGTTTTTGTATTTATGGACTAATTCTGTGAGAATATCTTTTTCAAATTCCGAATAATTGCCAGCCCTCATGCGTTTGTTTTCCTCCATGATGTCTTGTTTTGTTAATAGGGTTGAGCATCTGATCGATGGCCGATGTTTCGAAAACATCGATCGTTCTACATCGATGGAAAACAATTTATGATTTTGCTACATCGATGTTTCTCCCCAACATCGATTTTTAAAAAATATTTACAGTTTTTGCATTATTTTACTTTCTCGCATATACGTAGTATAGAGAAAGTATTGTGATCGTGACAAAATAAATGGTGCAAAAATACGTTGCACAAACTTTCTCGCATATACGTGTTAAAGGCTAGCACAGAAAAAATTAAATTAAAGAGACAATTAAATTTTACTTATTACATTTTCATAAAACCATCAAGTAGGCTATCTAGAACGGAAAGCATCAGTTTCGATCTTTATGTTCAATGCTTTTACCGTGAAATAATAATAAGAAAATAATAAGAACAATAATAATAATAATAATAATAATAATAATAATCAATGACAGTAAAACTGCATATTATTAGTACTACTACTACTACTACTACTACTACTACGGGAAAATTCAAATATAAGTCGCACCTTGGGAAAAATCGGTCCCACCCAACCTATCTTCACCGATGCAGTTTCTTTTATACCACGATCTAGCGAATTCTTCTGTCCTAGTATTATGAAGAAACTCGTGATTGGACGTTGGAGGTGTGACGTCTTACCGCTAGACGAGAGGTGGCAGGCTGACAAACCTTGCGGGAGATTTAATATGCCACATTTTCGAAACCTACAAACAGTGTATCGTACATTATTCGAAAATGCAAGGGCGCTTCGCTACGGCTGCCACCTCCGCTTCGCGCACTTAACTATGTGGTTAGTGTTATGCATTATTTAGCTATATGCAACAATATACAAGGGCAGTTGGTCACTCTGCTTCGCTCAGAAACAAAATACATCACACAGTCCGTGCAAATGTGATTATCGAATGGGGAAGCTTAAGCGGCGACTTATATTTGAATTTCGCCATCACTACTACTACTTAGGTTATTTTGCACGCTTTAACTGCATGTATGTCATACCACGTGTTTAGTATGTTTGCGTGAAACATTAGTCTATATCAGCGTTTCTTAACCTTTTTGAACCCGAGGACCTCTAAAATGAGTAAAAAACTTTACGGACCCTTAATTTTACATCCCATTTTTAATATTTGGGGTATTAAATTATAGGTCGTTATAACGAAACACGTTTTTTTTAATCCGACGGAAACACAGTTATTGAATTGGAATGAAACTATTGACAGTAAAATTATATTTTGAACAGACTTTATTATGTATTACCAATTTGATAATATAATTAGGAATTATGTTATTACTCACTTTTAATGAGACGGTTGAGCTTGTCGCTTCTTGCAGAGTTCCTGGTTTTTTGGCTCAATATTAGTCAAATTTAGTCGAAGATCAGCAGATACATTAAGTCGGTTTCTGTATTATGTTTTTAGTTAAACGAGCGATGAAAACCCCTTCTCACAAAGATAGGATGTTGAAAATAAAACTGCATGGCGCCTCTAAAAACAAATTCCGACAAATTCTTATTTTTTAGGGTTTTGAATGAAAGAGGGAACCATAGACGTCAGTGCATCAGGGGTTTGAAACTGTGGTTCGTAACTGCAAAAGTAAGGAAACTTGCAATATGACCTGTATTTTCGAAGATTTTAAAAACTTTGACATCTAGTGTCCATTTTATGTGAAAAATTTCTACTTCTTTACTTCCCACTTGCTTTATGATATTTTTTAATTAATTATGTCTGCGGACCATAGGTTTCAGAAACGCTGGTCTATAGTAACAACTCATTCGCGTCATGTTTCTATTGTTTAGTGATGTCTTATGTGATATTCAGTTCAAACGATTATAATATCCAGTGACATAGCGCCGATGAGTTATGGAAAATAAGCAAGTCCTACAAACCCGGCGTTTGCCTTTGCGAACGACGGAACCATGAAAAACCCAAGTCAATTTGGGCGGCCACGAGGTTTGATTTGAACTCAGGACCTCTTCCCTGTTAGCCCATAGGCCTACCACCTCGCTGTAATTGGTTTTAGTGTGTTCATTGCGACTGAGCTAAACTGATTGCATTTCACAACAATAAGTACATTAGGCCTATAGTTTTCTTGTTACTAGGGGCAACAAAATGTCATTCATATTTTAATTGACATTTATGTTCTGAAATTCTCATTTAAGCTGTCCTTATTTCGTTTTTATCTTGATATCTATTAAATGTACAAAGAAATGTGTTAAACAAAAAATGTATATTTAAAATTTTTCTACAACTTTACTGTGATAGGTTTTCATGTATCGCCTACTGTAATGGATATAATCTAGAAAAATTGAAAATGGATACGAGTAAAGTACCCCTTAAGTCATTTTTGCAGAAATACGGATATAGCCATTTTATTAGTCACAGATAAGAGCTTCCAATTTTAAATTTTTATTAAAATCGTTAGAGCCATTTTTTCAAAAAGCAAATTTTTAAAAAAAGTTTTCATGAAAAGTCCCCTTAATATTTCAGTTGTAAAACTAAATTTCTGGGCGGTTCGACAAAATTTCGAAAAAGTCCTTAATTCAAAAAATGAAGTAAATACAATGAACCGTTTATCCGCTGTGCTTGTCCACGGACAGACGGACAGGCGTCATTCCAAAAATATTTTTTTCTGTTTCTAGGCTTCATGAAACGTGCTCTCCCGGTGTTGTCTCGACTTCTATTTTTTGTCACGATCACAATACTTTCTCTATACTACGTATAGGCCTATGCGAGAAAGTAAAATCGAAATCGAGATAACGCCGGGAAAGCATGTTTCACGATGCCTGGAAACCGAAAAACGTGTTTTTGGTTTGACGTCTGTCCGTACGTCTGTCTGTCTGTCTGTCTGTCTGTCCGTCCGTCTGTCTGTGGACAAGCACAGTGGGTAAACGGTTCATTGTATTTACTTCATTTGTAAGAAACTAGATATGACGTCATTCTGTCGCATCTACAAGAATCTTGCAATATGAGCGTGTCTCATCTAATACGTGTGATTCAGAAGCGAATTTCACAGAGAAATCAAGAAATTAATTCGAGATAATGCAATTTAGTGCATCTCTTCCTCATCTTAAATCCCGTCATTTTCACTGTTTTGGATCCCTTATGCAAAATCTATCGTAACTCTCAGTTATTGTGTCATTTGATTCTGATGTGATATGCTATTCATTGTAGGCCTATCAAGAGTCTACCGGATTCCATCTTAAAGCATAAAATACATTTTTCCGTGGAGGTGTGAGGCTGCTAAACAATATAAACTGCTTTCCTTCGCTGATTAGAAAATAATAATAATAAAAAAAACACGAAAAAGTTTTTTCTGCGTCCCTTTAAGCTATGTTCGTTATTACCCTTGCTGTTACGATACAAGAAATTCACTAAATGAATAAACTGCAAGAACAATGATCGGTCTTCTAAATAAACCGAAATGTATTAATTGAATAATCATTTCAACGGAACTGATGTGTGGTGTGAGCTCTATGCTAACACCAAGCCTATATTTGTTAATGTGGCAGACAAGGTTTCAGTAATAGAGGCCTATAGAGCAGTACTCCCAAGGTGTGAAGTCATTCTCCTACTTCCCCTTCCTTCGTGACCTCTAAAGCGTAGCGGACTTGGAATGCTGTCGAATTACCTGACCTTTGAGAATATTTTAAAAACAAAATACTTGGACAGTGACATTTGAACCCATGACCTTCCACTTTCCGTGTAGATAGTTGGCAACGAGCGTATAATGACATTCACTAAGGGTGGCGTGCACCATCCAGGAGTAAACCAAACTAAAGTAGTAAATTTAAGACGAAGACCTGAAGTATACAAGAACCAGTACATCTGTCTCACTCTTTAAGTCATACGAGTAATGGGCTAGAGTGAGACAGACAAACCGGTTTTTGTTGCGTCATGTTCCCGTCTTAGATTTACTACTTTAGTGCTTCTCTTTTAGTAACTTACTCTTTTAGTTGGTGTTGGAGAGCTCAATTGATAGTTACTTCTTTAGTTCAAACTAAAGTAGTAAACGATTTTTACTACAGAAGTAGTCGAATTCTGCGCAGAACAGAGCAGAAACATTAGTGCAGCGCAGCAGAACACGTGCATTTCAATTGCCGGTATTATTCAAGTGCCAGATAATGAAAAGGAAAGGTTCGCTGAAACAATGAATATGAATTTGGGTTGTTCCAAATATTACCAATGACAATCTTCATGTTTTAAAATAGGTCTAATAGTAATGTTTTATTCATTACTAATTTTAATTCCTTCAATTGAATATTTTCAGTTTAGTATCCTACGTTAGGGTACTGTGATTACAATTTTTGTGCAAACTATTTCTGTATTATAATGCAAACAATTGGAATTTCCAGTTGATTTTCATAATTGATTCACTGTCAATATTATAATTATTTCTCTCATAATAATAATAAATTTCTAAAATATATTAAAATACTCTTCCACAAAAACGATAAATCAATTATTCTACAGTTGTTTATCATAAATCTCACTATAATGAATTATTAATACTTATTGACTGTTTAACAATATTAATAAGAAGTATTACACAAAATCATGAAAAAGGGGGGATAAAAAGGATAACAAAACTAATAAGGGGCATTATGTTTCTGTCCTTTTTCAAATGCACAGAACATTTACTTAAAAAATATTACCTTATAAAAATAATAATATTACAACTGAGAAATGTAATATTTAAACAAAAATGGCGGTACAATATTTCGGAAGCTATGAACTCCAATAATAATTATGTAGATGGTTGTGTGTTTAAAAATAATTTCAGTGACTACTTCTCTAGATCCTGTGCAGCTTCAACCTCCGGGCCCCTCCTTAAAATTTTCTTTCGGCACTCATGTTGGCATTGTTTTCTATATAGTTTATAATGCTTCTCACTTTCCTGTCCACAGGGTTAATTAAAATAGTTAGCAGCATACTATAGACCTGCAGCATCTTTTATAGTTTATTCCCAAACATGAAAGTCTCGTCTCACTCCTCCATTCGAGACTTGGGGAGTCTTTAAGGAATGGTTTTACAATGTGTCCCCTTCTCAATGTACGCTAATCCCAGAGTCAGTCAAATTTTCTTCCGATGTGGCCTGTTTGGACATTTTTACACCTGGGTCAGAAAAAAAGGACATATTATTCATTAACACTGCGGGTGCAACTATTGAACTTTTAGCTCTTATAATTATTATTATAATTCTGGCATTCGCAATGTTGTGCTTTAAGTTAAGCTATAGAAGTGTAATGCAATAAAATTAATTTACAATAATTACATTAAATCGTTTAACAATGAGAATCACCTATTGTTCAGTAATCTCTATGGTTAAGTAGCAGGGGGAAGTGTTTTCTGGGTAGCTCCAAGAACGGAGGCTTTCATTTATTGGAATATACTATACCTCGCCGATATCTGTATCCATAGGATTAGCTTGAAATACATCGTCGTTTTCTAACCCAAAGTTAGGGAGAACTGCAGCATCTAAAGGCCGATCCAGCTAGGAAGATATTTGAGAGCACATGCGCTCCTTGTACCGTGCAATGCAAACGTCCCTTCCACTCACTCTCCCCCTCACCTTTGGTGGACGTCTTCCTAGTTGGATCGCTCTCCGCAATGATATTTCCACATTTAACTGGTTGAAATCACATGGATGTAGTGAGAATCTGACATCGTTTCTTCCAAACGCCAAAATTTCATGTAAGGATTTATGAGCTTAATTATTTACGTTATTAAATGCCCTACTAGGTGTGGTTCGCTTAATATTTATTAAATCACCTGCCACAACTCTCATTTTTGGTATACCACCTTCTTTATCTCAATAACTTATCCTCAGTTTGAACTATGTAATCCATTTAATGTGATATGCAACTCATAACTCACGCAAATGCCACAGAACACACTTACTACACAACTTTACTCCACCCCCTGAGTAGGAGTAAATATTGGCCTTATTTACTCCACAACTTACTACGCTAGTAACGTACTCCGTGTTGGTGCTCTCCACCACTTGTGGAGTAAGTTCGTTTACTCTGGGAGTAAATAAAATATTTACTTCTTTAGTACATTGCTCTAGGTTGAAGGTCGCCGAGTTTAGTTTACTCTGGTTGGTGCACGCCGTCCTTACTAAAAGAGTACGGTTACTAAAAGAGTAGCTTACTAAAGTAGTTAGAACTAAAGAAGTAAGGTTTACTAAAAGAGTAAATGGCATGAGTTTGGTGCACGCCACCCTAAGGCCGGGCGCAAGTTGAGACGCAGTTTGGTGACGTGAGGTGACGCAGAGTGACTTCTAACCTAACTTATTACTTTTCAATACGTCAAATAACAATACTGCAAGAAAAGAAGTCAAATTTTAATTAAGGTGTCATTATTATTATTATACAAAGAATTATCAAATATTGCCAACTGACAAACAAAAAGAGATACAATGTTCAATAACTGTTCATGTGTATAATAAATAAAATTAATTTAGTATTTGACAATTGTATATAGACATACTTTAATAAAATGAATGTATATAATCCAAAATTTTTATTCACAATCGGATTCGAAACAATATATGGTGTTTATTAAGACTACTAGTATACAGGTTGAATTTCTTACCAAAACTTGAATTATCTTATACTAGTTGAATTCATACACTAAGCTGCATAATGAAGTTTATCAATAATAATGAGAAAATTATTGATCTTTTCGCGGAAATTAAAACAAGAATAATCGATTTAATTTTTAAACGAATAGATCATGCTTGAGCTGTAACAATTTAAATTACAGTAAGTAAAAAAGTTTGATTTTGTTCTTTTAGGGTCTTTTCAAGTTTATGAATCAATTTTCTTTTTAAATATGTATATTTCCTTTTGCACAATATTCAAAACGAAGGCTAAACATTTTATGAAGCAGCAATCGCACTAATTTTAGCTACGAGTCGACACTGGGAAGAATGTATTAATTTCCTACAAATTTAATTTTTTTTAATGTAATGTTGCGAATACTTACATTCAGCGATCATATATACATATAATTAATAATTATGATACGAAAATTCATCATTAAGACATAATAAATATATAATTTTTAATAAATATAATACCCTTTAATTTCTTATTTTTAATGTCACTATAACACTCAATCATTCAATTCAATTTAAATTAAGGTTACTTTTCAAATTCCGGTGAGATACTAAGTTTAACTCTGAACGGGAAAACATTAAAAGCGAAACGGAACTAATTGGTAAAATCATTTTGAGAAAATGTTTCATTTCAGAAACGATTGTTAAGGAACATGGAGCAATTTTACTGTACATAATTATAAAACATTTATGAAAGTAAGTTGAAAATAAATTTCAAGATGACTCCATTTTATTTTTAATTACAAATCTGAAACTTCCCAACTAATTAATTCTTATGGTTTATACTAGTTATAATATACATCTGTATAGAAAATATACACTTTTATGCCTGCTTATGCAACTTTTTCTTTTCGTCGAAAATCTACTGCATATAAAATGTTATCTAAAACAAATGAAGGGTACAGCGGAAAACGAAAAAGGATAAAAAATTGAACACATTGTATAGAAATTAATTCAAGAAACGCTTTTGATTGAAAAGAGCATAGCAACAAACTGATAAACAATAAATATGAAGAGTTGAAGAGGGTTTGTTTACTTTCAGAGCGGACATCAATCTTTCAAACTGCATGGAGTACGATCCTTTTTCCCCTATAATATTACCGCTTTCTGCCTAAACTAATTCCAAAATTCCAAATTCACTATTAGAAGGCATTATTATCTCAAAGTCCATAAAAACGGACACTACTATAGCTTTTCCCTTGTTCCCTTCAAATAAATCCATCTTATTTCAGTATAAAAACATTATAAACAACTTTATCACATTTCTTTCCAATGCCCTTCGCAATTTCTTCCCAAATCTGAAATTTTAATTTGACGTGTCGTACAATTTTTTCTCCCTCGACCTGCCATAATTAATTTATCCTCAATTAATTTCTTCTCAATGTCCATGGTGGACAAACAACTTTTCACGCGCAGTGAGAAGTCACTAGTGAGAAACTGTGGCACGATCACAAACGTCCGCAGCTCGTGACTCGTTGAATCTGCTTCACTTCACCCTGCGTGCGAACCTTCGTTGTTGTATTTAACTCTATGTTAAACTTACGGTGAGTAACCTCTACCTCACGTCACCAAACTGCGTCTCAACTTGCGCCCGGCCTAAGACACGAGCAGGCTTTAAAACTTAGTGCCCGATCGAATATGTTAACAGCAACCGTACCGTACAGACTTTGCTCGGCGTATGCCCTAGCTACAATATGCTAGTTCACGTGATAGTAAACAAACCGAAATACAGATATAGGAAGACCACAAAATAACTTCTCATTCTCTAAACTCACATTTCAAGCATGCAAAACGATACTTTCTCCTGTTTGTGTATAATAGTCCCTCCCAAATGTTTCAATATATGTTTGCGTTTTAGAACACTTTACTTTCGGCATGCCGAACACGTATAAACACGCACAATGACAAGGTACACTGTTGACCAATTTGAGAGGCACCGTACCACAAGCGCATTCACTTCTCAGTACTGCTATCAGCTACTGTCTTATCAGCCTACGCAATCAACCCCTACCCCTATACTCAGGTTGTTGGTAACCGGAATCTACTCCCTCTGTGTGTTCGGGCACTAAGTTTTAAAGCCTGGACACGAGTATGTTTAAGACTCAAAGGAGACAGCTGTTAGCAAATTATTGCAAAAGATGGCAGCTGATGGCGAACTTAATGCATTTCAATAACACGAACAGAATTGTTTTATTTGAAGTACAGGTTGTTTATTTTGCTACTTTTTGAGCTGCTCGGACATGTACTTGAGTAATATTACTCAGCTTGCTGTGTGTACTGTTATGTTCGCCACCCACGCGAAGGTTGGTATTTCTCCCTACCTTCCTTTCCTTTCAGGTATACCAGAGTTAACCATTATTGTGCATCTGTTTGTTATTGCTGAAAACTGGGACAGGTAATTACAACAGCAAGTCATATCACGTGCTAGTAATCTGATGTTGTTCATTTGACTCCCTGCATTTTTAGGAAGACAATAAAATAAATTGGAGTTTTCGAAGATAAATTAAAACGCGTGAATTTGTGTTTTTAAGAATAAGGCAAACGTTTTCAACAAATAGTCGAGTTTTATATTAATTTCATTTCTCACTTCATAACATTATTAACACACTGCCAAATCGTAGGCCTATAGATCAGCTTATCGTATAGTTTAGTATTACAAACCAGGTAATGGTAAATGTAATTTAGCTTTAAACATGTGTTATTTGTAACTTAGAACTTAGTAATTTAGCTGTAGTTTTATATTAATTCTACTTTTAGATAAGTATTAGACTTTGTCTATTGCTGTAATGGCCTAACGACGATTAAATTTATTTATTTATTTATTTATTTATTATTTATTGTGATACAAGTCCCGTAAGCGGTGCATATACGCGTCGAGGAAAGTGTTTTTTTTTTCAATTTCCGTTATGCGCTTACGGCACGAGTATTGCATGCTATTTTTTGCGCGATGAATATTTATATCAATTTATTTATATTAATTGGGATATTTGCTGAAAATATTATGTAGGCTATATATACACTCTTGAAGATGGACGTTATATTTCAGAAAGTGATTAGCATGTGTTTGTTGTTATGGGATCCGAATTTTGTCCTGTTAAAGTCGCCACAAACTGGGGGACCTTGGTTCCGGTCTTCCATAAAGGCTTGTATTATGATGATTTTACTTACGGCACTTGTGCTTTTTGTAATTTTTACCGCACGGAGATTTCTTTTGTTTTCATAGCAACCAGATTGCGTGCGGGAATGTCAAGTTACGATCCACGGCAACAATATTCGTAAGTACCACTAATTAGTTACGTCGTGCAAAAGTATTATAGTGCCAAGTGTTACCATAGGCAAATCTGTTGAACTCTAATTTATTTAAAAAATAACTTTTCACATCTTCCATCCCTTCAACATTTCCATGCCGTCTCTTGAGATCATGTCTACTTTCCTAAGTGACTGTAAACATGTACAAATGAATCAGTGATCAGATAAGGAAGCACGAAATCACTTTTACAATGTTGCCATCCCAAACACCATTAACCTCACGTAATGTGAATACGAATCTCATGTAAAACTAGTATAATATATTATGTACTAGCATGTGCCCGCGATAATTATTTCAAAAATTAAAAATTAAGAGCATAATAGCTAAATCATTATATTTATTAACACCTAAATCACGTGGACTACATACCACGATTAGATAGCGTCAACTGGTAGAAGCTACCTCAGATTTGAGTTCCTTACCCAGAAAACCTCTGTACAGTGAGTTTCGTATAAATCGAACAATATTTGACCATATTTAGGCCTATATTGATTATCCCTCATCCGTCTATGTTGAAAATTTCATATGTCTACGGGCCTTGACATTATAAACAAATGAATCGTCCATCGTAGACTTAGAACATTCAAGCGATCGCGATGCTTTTATTTCCAAGGTATGTCAAAAATAGCCAAAGCCAACTGTAATTGATTTGACATTGAAATGTAGGCTATTACTGAAAACTGATGCTTCGAAAACGCAAAAAATGCACGTTTTCTGCCCGTTTTTCACTCATAACTCATGAACGAAAGGGAAAATTAAAATTCCGGCATCGTGGTAGATTTTCGGACCCTTTAGTCCACCTATGTTTAAAATTTCAGATCTCTGCGTTTAGTAGATTTCGCTGGGCATCGCGGACAGACAGACAAACACTTCCTTTTATTAACATAAATAGATAAGATAAGATAACATTCTCTTCATGTAAAAATAAAGTGAATAAAATCTGATTCGGGAGGTTCCTGATATCAATCCGGTGGCCGGCCAATTTGATATGGGTTTCTTCATGGTTTCCCCAGTCGTAAAGGCAAATGCCTAATTGGATATTTACACAGCATGAATCATACTCACCATTTCATGTTGTATCATATCCATTTAAATTAATATCAGTTGAAATTTACTCCATAACAATAGACCAACAATAGTTAATTCGAAAACTACTGTATTAGACACAGATCCTGAACTCCTGATATAGCATCGAAGCTAAAAGGTGTATAAATACAACTGAATTTTTAAAAAAATCTGATAAATGCATTCACGTAACTTTATTTACTCTAAGCATGGCCAACAATACATCTTTCTCACTTCACATTCGTATAAATAAAACAAGAGGCCGTGAAAGAGCGGGTATTCAGTTGTTTCAACCTGATGCAAAGCTTTATTGTTCACCAGGCCAGACATGTTAGCTGGACATCTCATACAAACTACGTTGCTAGCAAAATTAGTAAAAGTTTATTTATCTTAAGGCTACTAAGTCACAGCCTAGGTCCTGCTTCCTTATTAACTGTTGTTTATGCTTTTGTTCACAGCCACCTATGTTACGGAATTCTGTTATGGGGCAATCATTCTACTGCTAAGAAAATATTTATTTTGCAGAAGAAAGCTGTGAGGATTATCAGCGGAGCTCCCTTAGGATCTCATTGTAAACCTTTGTTCTCTAAATTAGGGATCTTGAGTTTGCCATCAATGTATGTCTTGAACTGTCTGCTGTATATGAAAAATAATGTTTGCACTTCCACTGCTAATCTTTATACTCATAATTATTTAACTCGAAATAGAGATAACGTTTATCCGAATAAAAACAAATTCAGCATCACTCAAAGAAGTTTTGACACAGTCTCTATCAAATTGTTCAATAGTTTACCTGATGGCATTGAGAAGTCAACCCTACAAGCCTTCAAGAGGGCACTCAAGACTAAATTGGTGGCCAACCCAATCTATGACCTTGACGAATTTTTCAATATCAATTGGTAGCCCATAATGTTTAGTTTTCTGACGTTGCTATACATTCTGTGAATGTCTCCAGCATGAGAGCTCTATCTAGGCCTATCTATCTATAACTACCCTTCAGAGAATGTTTTTCAAAAAAATGTTTCAACTAAACGTTTTAGCCCTTAGTATAAGCACCCTATGTATAAAATTTAAACAAAATAGTTAGAGCCGTTTTCGAGATTGTATTGTTATATTGAAGGCTTGTAATTTACCATGCAGAAAACTGTATAATCTAGGCCTACATGATAATAGAGACATGAGAAGACGTAGGCCGGTATTCATAGTCGGCGACTTAAGAACCGACTTTATAAAGCTGAACTTATTTGACAAGTCGACTTATGTGTTTTTCGTATTCATAGTCTTCTTTAAAGTCGTACTTTATTAAGTCTGACTTCATAAAGCTCTACTTATTCCACATACTAAAGTCGAACTCAATAATATGAAAAATCACGCGTTCACTGCCGTAGCAACTGAATTAGCCAATCGTGTTTAAGATTTTTTCAGATTTTATGTAAAGCAAAGCCAACTGAGTACGTATTTCGCTATCGTGATATAAAAATACAGACGGCTCTGTACATTGTAAACAAAGAATTCAATTCATCCAGTCATATTATGCAGCGTGTAAGTAAACTAATTAATAGCTTTTTTGAGAATATTCTGCGTATATATTAGCTTGGAGATCGTTCAGAATTAATACCGGTACGCTTATGTATTTATTTCGATATTAATTATTGTTTTAGAGAGATTGAAAACAGCTTAGGAAGCTATGGGCCGATATGAAATGCCAGCAGAGAGAAATGCTGATGAAAAATAGGCGATTGATGTCGTGTATAAAATAATTCCACCTGTTGTAATGGATTAACCAACAGAGTAAGGCCACCTGGTGAAAGAAAAGGACTTGAAGATGGCTGAATAGCCGAAATATATAAGCGAACAGCAACGCATTGTTTGGAGCGTAAGGGGGCGACTTAATCTTCTCTTATGCCGAAATATATTGTCCAATATACGAAAATTATCTTATAAAATTGACAGATATAATTTTTAATTATGTTTTATAATATTGACAAATATAAATTTTAGATTTGACAAAGCTATGAGCTGATATTTTAACAAAAACATTTAAAACGAGGGAATAGGTGGAATTATTTTATACACGACATACAAATCCCTCCTAGGAGATAAATAACATGAAATTTATCAACACAAATAGGCGATTGATATTTCCAAAATTGTGTCTGCTTGAAAGGAAATCTCTTTTTAAATTCATTGTCACTGTAGAATTCGAATGGATAATCATGTTTCGCAAATAACGCTTTAGGGCGTGAGTTTCTTCTATACCTCGCCCACGTCCTAAAAATTACTATTCATGGTGTACTGGCTTAAACTGAAATAAGTCAGGGGGACCCTTGACTTGATAAAGTACGACTTATTTCGACAAATAAGTAGTAATTTAGTGACTATGAATACCAATAAGCTAGACTTTGTCAAGTCTGACTTTATAAAGTAACTACGTCATAAGTCCGACTTGTTTGTGTCAGAAAGTCATCTTAAGACGAGATTAAAGTTCGACTTGGATATAAGTACGACTTATTGCGACCATGAATACCGGCCGTAGAACGCTAATTTTGTTACTTAACTTACTGACTTCCGCTGAATTGTTAGTAACCATAGCAACTTTACACCCGCACACTAAAAAAGTTCAAGTGCATTGAGCCTAGCCATGTGTCACAAATTTCAAACTCGTAGTTGGTGGGAAGAGAGAAGCAAATTCAACACATAGCTAAGGCAAAAGTAAAACAGTTGGTCCTTATGGTGTTTTAAATAACAACCTAACTCACAGTACGTTTTTGTACACATAAGGGATGATTTTAGCCCTTCCACCCCTCATGAACCTTTCTTTTCTGGAATTTATAAGAAATGTAACAGACATCAGACACTCAGAAAACAATATTGGTGGCTGGGAAGGAACCAGCTACCATCCATAGGGCTAAGTTACTAATTTATTCAACCTCCAAATATCGTTATAAAAGGGTGTTTCCAAAGTAGCTTCACCGTTATAGTGAGTTAACATTAACATAGGAAATTCGCCGAGACCAAAATAAAAATGTTGCTATATGCGAGTTTATCGTTTTCGTTATACAGAGGTTTGACTGCACAAAATTTTGTTTTCATACGATTTTTCTTTCTGTTCACAGACACTAATATAAACTTAGCTTACCCAAGTCCACTTCACTTCACCACATCACTTCACTGTCTGTCTGTCCAGACACGCACCAATGTACTGGCCTGACGTAACTACGGGCAGGGGCCCGTGAAGCGAACAAAAAGAGAAACAGCGGAAGCGATAATTAGCGTTAGAACAGGTTGAGACTTTCACAGGAACACAAGTGTTAAGCTGATAAGAAGATGATTCGAGGTCATAGTGCACAGTCCAGCTTTAGCCCGCTGGAAGGGAGGGTTCTTTCACAACCATTGAAACCCAGTAGTGGATATCCATGGATCATCCGCTATTTCATCCTGTATCGTACATAATCAATGGCAACAGACGATTCCTAAGAAAGCTAAAGGAATATTATCTATTTTACGGAACCCGAAGGTTCATTGCCGCACTTACCTGAGCCCGCCATTCAACCCTATTCTGTGTTAACTCCAACCAATCATCCTTCGCAAATCCTACTTCTCTTAAATATATTCTAGTAATGTCCTCCCAACTACATCTAGGTGTTCCACATGGTCTTTTCCCTTCGGATCTCCCAGTCAATAATTTTGAGATATGTCTTTCCTCCCCCGTGCGCGCAACATGTCCAGCCCATTTCATCCTCCGTGATTTAATTACCCTTACTATATCCGGTGAAGAGTACAGGTCAAGAAGCTCGTCGTTATGCAGTTTTCATCTCTCTTAGGCTCAAATATTTTCCTAAGCCCCCTGTTTTCGAACACTCTCAGATTACGTTCTTTCCGAAGAGTAAGCGACCATGTCTTCCATCCTTATAATACAACCGGCCGGATAATTTTTATTTTTAGATTTCTCAACAGAAGACCAGAAGATAAGAGTTTCTGAACTGCATAACTTTGCCTTAATAGGCCTATTTATTTGTGTCTGTAATTATTGCTCCCGACCATTATTTTGACCATAGATTAATTTTTTTCTGTATTAATTTCCAATCCAACATTCTTGCAGGCATCGAAAACGCTTTCTGCATTTCTCTCGATTGTGTTTACGTCATCGCACAACAGGCAAACGTCATCTGCATAAGCTAAAATCGGGTGACTGCCATTTAATTTCAGGCCTGCCTTGTTTTCCTGAACTTTCCTAATGGCATATTCCAAAGAGAAATTAAAAAATCCCTTTAGGCAGGCCTACAGGCGGAGGTAGATTTCGAAGTGCTTTTGGTTTAATTTATTGTCGCTGCATAGCACTCTTCTTCTTTAGCCTTGGCATGGTTAACCTGCAGTAATAAGAACTGAATTCGGTAAAGAGGAAGAGCCTACAATCATTTGTTTTGACAACAAGAATCGGATATAATATTCTGGGAGGCCGTGCGCAAGATCAGCAATGAATAAAATTAGCAAAGCCGCTAAACAAGACAAAATTATGATATTATAATAATTCTTTTAAGTGTTATTATTTTCAAACATTAAAATCTCGCGTAATATGAGAGCTATCAAGAAACTATTTATTGATTTGTAGAGTACTCATCAAGAGCTTTTCAACGATACCCCACAAGACGTGGTTTCAAAAGTTTCGAATTTTCATCCCCCACCCCCACCTCCACCCCCACCCTCACTCGAACCCCCGAATCGTTGGTGTCACTGTGAACTCCATAGGGAGTACTCTAATTTATTCAAACAAAGTTTCCCTCTATACTTCATAGGGGCCGAGATATACATTTTTAAAAATTTCAACCCCCTCCCCCGACCACCCCCTTGGGCCAATTTTGCCCATTAACGAACTTGTCCGAACTATTGGGCCTAGAAATAACATAATAAAATTTGGTTCAAATATCTTCAAAATTACGGCCGCTATCGTGTAAAGATATATATATAAATATATATATATATATAAATATCACAAATTTTTTTTTTGAACGGACGGTGGTTTCGTACTTAGGGGAGCATGAAACGTAAAGATATGAAAGAATTTTTCGAAAATCATAAAGTGGTATCCATTGCAATAGGTAGATTTTTCTTCGAAAATCTACCTAAAATTAAAGGCGGTAGTGCATCTCCTTGGTGCATTGTCGCCGGCCTACTAGGATCAATTAGATAAATAATGCCAAAACCTTTAGAAAACATGTTAAGGTTATTTTAAGTGATATCTGCCCATATAGCAGTGACGGGTAATTATGTATGATCTTATTTTGTGAGACGAATCTTATAGCCTTGTTTGTGTTCTACAAGATTATTTTCTAAATAAATAAAATCAGGTAAATTGATGTAACAAAGTGCCAGAATGCTTTTGTTGAATCAATTATAATTGCAATTGTGATATGCAGAAAATAAGTTTTTTTTTACCAGATTAAAATCGTCCAGCATCAGCAGAACTACAGATTTGTGATATCTTGACAATTGCGCACTCACATAGGAATAAAAAATAGTGTGCGTGGAACGCCACGCGACAGAAGTAAAACTTGTTTTTATTTTTTTATTTTTTCAATTTTTGATTATTGGATTTTTTTCAATTTTGCATTATTGGACTTTTTAATATTGGGTTTTTTTACTTTTTAATTTTGGATTTTGGACTTTTTAATTTTGGATATTTGAATTTTTAATTTTGGGTTTTTTAATTTTTCGATCTTTAAATTGTTTATTTTTTATTTTTTATTTTTGGATTTTTAAATGTTTTATTTTATTTATTAAATTTTAGATTTTTGGATGTTATAATTTATAATTTTTTTTTTTTAATTTTGGGTTTTTTTAATTTTGGGTTTTTTTAATTTTGGATTTTTAATTTTTTAATTTTGGATTTTTTAAATTTTGGATTTTTATTTTTTTATTTTTGGATTTTTAATTTTGGCAATGTTGAGAGTGAAATAGAGGAATACATATAATTATATCGAACGGAAGAAGGAAATTATTTGAATAAAATAAGAAATTAACTTTTTTCGTATGAAAATAATATTTTTTTGAACTATTCAATTTTCTGTATCATCACCATCAACCAAGAAGGATACAATAGGTTTATGGTAGCTGAAGTAAGATATAAAAACCCTTGAATGTAGTCGATCGAGAAATCGTGAGAAGACAGCATCGATCGTGTTGTCCATTCTGTTGCGTTATTATTCATCGTGAAATTCAGTTTTTGTTTTAAGAATTCAATAAGTGACTTCGCGTCTTTTTATGAGATTTATAGTTTGCATAAGGCAAAATAGATTTTAATATAGGTTCATACGTATCAGTTCTATCATGCACTTCATTTAAAATCGTATGCGTTTTCTGCTACGACTTTGTTGATTATAGTGCTGTTCAACTTTTTTCAAAACGTACACAGTCAAACGAAAAGAAAGATGCAGTGTAATTCTCGAGAAGGCAGTGGTTTTAACACACTTTACCAATGTCGGATAATTTATTTAAATTTCGGATAAGCTTAATCATTGAGATGAATCATTGAGTTTATTGTTTTAATTTTTGGATGTTTTAAGTTTTAATTTTGTTTTTTTAAATTTTGGAAATTTGTATTTTTTAATTTTGGATTTGCGCGGCAATGAACCTCCGGGTTCCATAAAATAGATAATATACCTTTAGATTGCTTAGGAATTGTCTATTGCCATTCAGGAATTAAGGTCTGAAAAATTTCCTTTGATTTCGCGAGTTGAGGTAAAATTCGCGTTTAATCGCCTTAGTAAAGATTAGGCCTATTAATTATGGGACCAATACTAATGACTTTTTATTATACAAGGTGTCTATAGCGAAATGCCCGAATTTTTAGGCCTTTCAAATAATTATTTATCAGGTCAGACTTTTCCATTAGGTGCAATAAGAGTTGACATTTGTTAGTCCATACGAAAATCATCTGTTGCAGGCAACGGGCAAGTCAGGCCTAAAAAATGCGTCAGGCCAACAATTTCTGGCATTTCGGTGTAGCCACTAGACAGGGGCTCACATCAAACTTAATAACATTCCCCTATCTTTATTTGTGTTCTATTTGGATCAATATAAAATTAGAGCATTTGGGTGTCTGTAAGCCTTGCCCAGGACATAGCTGGCAGAGAACAATTTGTCCTGGAATCGAACTCGAGACGTTCCTCTAGACCCCAATGACCTCACTGAAGAGTTAAAGCATTTAAATGGCACTGAACTCTCATAGCATTTGGGCAGGTAGGAATAAGCTGTTGCTACTGTGAAGCATCCCAATACATCAACATCAATATAATTCCAAACACAATGATTCTTATTTATTAGGCTAAATTATATAGTAATCTCTATCTAGTCCTGACTGACAGCCTAAACTATAATAGGTAGATACTTGGAAATTTGACATTACCTTGGTTTCATAATGTGAGAGCACAGTAAGAAAGGAATTTTAAAAAATGTTGTCATAAATCGAATGTTTTCGAGGAGACGAAATAACTTCCATAAAAAAACACACGAGCAATTCAATTGTTGCGGGAAACGTTTGAAGACAATATTCAACTGTGAAATTAATTCAAGATGGCCTTGTTCTGTTGCTATCTTGATTCACTTGTTCAAGATTCGCAGAGATCTGATTTACCCAGAAGGGGATCATGAAAGCATGCATAAATGGGAAAACATTGAATGATTTGGACGAAACTCACTATGCGGGATATTTTGGGCCAGGGAACTCGATTCTCAGGTATTTTTTCCCCTCGGACAGTGCACTTAGTTCGTGAAATGCACCTCGAAGCTGGTTTTTATTTATTTTTTTAAATTATCAATCGTTATAATAAAATTGTTTATGCATGGTTTAGATAAGGTTAATGAATCTATGGTTCATTTTATTCGTTTCATTTAGAATGTGTATGCCCACATTGTGGCATAAAATTTATTTTGTTCATTTAATTATTTATATTTTTAACCTTAAACAATATAATTATGAATTAAATTATGTCAGGGTTAATAAAATCAGGTAAACTGATGTAACAAAGTGCCAGAATGCTTTTGCTTAACCAGTGATAATTGCAATTATGATGTGCAGAAAATAAGTTATTTTTGTAATAGATCTCAGAGTTAAGCTCCAGATCGATTCATTAAGCAGGGCTTACGGAAGAACAAAGGTCTAGTTTTTTTAATCAGGTTAAAATCGTCCAGCATCAGCAGAACTATACAGATTTATGATATCTTGAAAGTCGCACTCTCACATAAAATTACAAAAAAAAAGTCAAATTGGCCGGTTTCGGGATCTGAACCAGGGACTTGCAGAATACGAGTCCAAGACGTTACGATCTCGGCCACCTCGCTCAGTTTAACGGTCTAGTTCGATAAGCCTATATTATGTAAAGGAATAGTGTTATTTCTCAAAGCTAAATGTATTGCAATTTCCAAAGTCGTATATAAACACTGTAAAATAATATGTTGTCATGAGAACTGATTTCCATTTCATAAATTCTTTCAAATACATATATTACCATAAAACAGGCACTAAATTGAGAATTACTCCGGCACCGGTCAATCGATTTGGTGAATAGGCTTCTTCCCATGGGCGTTATAAACGTGTATACCAAGTTGTACGAAAATCCGATAAAGCGAATTTGAGTAATTGCGCGTACAGACACATGCACGGACGAACGGACAGACGCACAGACATTTTCCCGTCCCCCACACAATCTCATAAAGTACCATAATTGCATTTAATATGTATAACGTTTTAATTATAGCTCTGTTAAATAAATGATTTCAACAAAACAGTTGAGTAAATAATCGCGGACACCTGCTAGTCTATAATAATAACAATTAATTTACTTTGCACATCAGGTGCTTATACGAAGAGATAAAATTTTTATTTGAAACATTTTTTCGAAAAAAATTATTTGAAGGGTAGTTATAAGCCACCCACTCTGAATATGCACTCTTTGCAATATGGCCTCTTGTTATATGTTAGAATGTGAAGTGAGAAAAATGTATTGCCCATACTTAAAGTAAAGAAAGTTACGCGAGTGCATTAATCAGATTTTATGTGGGTTGTGTATCCTTCGGGGATGCGATGTGATAAGGTAAAGACATTTCCTTCATTTTTACAAACGATTTACATGAAGAGAATGCCATACACAATAAAATATAATCTACTCTTATACAATTCAACGGCCCTAAATAGCATGCTTGCTCGCTCGCCCGCTTCGTGAGACATCGGGTATACTCGGCGATGTTCGTCTCTCGCAGTCTAAACCTTCATGACGACTACAAAATTAGGAAGGAAAACCGTTTCTTTATTATATAAGGCCTAAGTGAAATGAATACAATGAACAAATATTCTAATTTTATTTTTACTTACAATTTTCATAGCTCTGAACCACAAACATTTTTAATAATCTACCAGTGTAATTTTCTTAAAAATCCTGGAGTCAATGAATAATGGCGGGCGAAGCCGGGGTCAGTAAAATATTGATGATTTAACTCTTGAAATATCGCTGGTAATAATAATCCAAACAAACCATTCCTTCCCTTGAAACATTATATAATTTCTGAAAATTACACTGAATTGATAAAATAAAGTTCACATCATATTCATGTCAATAAACAGTTGAGAAACAATACGTATTGTGTGTTCACAGGTTCTTTGGAACTGCATAATCGATTCTGATATAGTTTTCCCAGGGGGTGCTTTCATGTCGTGGAATGTACTCTGAAGCCAGAATTTTAGCTGTTTCATTAATTATTAATGGTTTAGTTTAAGAATGATTCGCGTTCAAGTGTTAATAAGTATAATGCTTTAATAGTTATTATACTCTTAATTTTTAATTTTTTAATTAATTATCGTGGGCGAAGCTACGGGCACCTCCTAGTATTATACTAAGAGGCTAACTTTTATTTGGGCAGAGGAAGTTTTGCGAGTTTCACTTCAGATTTTTCTTTTTATATAGGAGACCTCAAAACCTGAATTTATGTTAAAACTTAATTTGGAATTTGGGGGTGGAACACAATACTTCCCCTATGTTAGGGTCAGAGGAAGTAATTAGCACAGGTCAGCTGACTTCTCTCTTCATGAATTGTATTTCAAACGCTACATTTTCTAATCAGTGATGGCTATATGACTTGTCCCCAGAGAGGCCTGTAGAGAGATAGAGCAGCTATTGAAGTGAGTGTATTTGTTAGAACAAACTGGTCTTAGTGCCATCTCCACTACAATCTATCATTCACCTTTTTAAATTTCACTTTTCTGAAGGATAAAAGTTACAAAATAGTTACTTACGATACAAGTGGTAAAAGAGGGATTATACTTTGCGAGTAGGAGTTTTTGCAAAACAAGTTGTAAGGGCGTAAGCAATTCTATGGACGATATAAAATATTTTTCCATGTGTATCATCCATGTGTGTCATATTTTTTAGACACACCCATTAATATGTGAAATAATAACAAATATTAGATACTGTACTAGTTTCAACAAGGCGTTTATAATCAGTGGCCATGCTCATGTACCTATTGATGTTAAACTTTTTCTATTGTTGATGCATTTATGGCGTGTGTTGATTTCAACCTATATTCAATTTTTAGTGAATATGATACAGGATGAAGTAGCGGTTATAAATCATGGTAAGTAAATATCCAATATGAGGGGGAATTTAATGGGTGTGTTTTCTTTATGTTGTCTTGGCATATTCCCCGTGATTTCTCCGATCATCGTGAAAAATTTTAAAAGGCGCTCCAGTAATGTCTCTGTATATTTTTATTTTGTAATTTGAAGCATCAGAGGCAGGCAAGTCCGTTTATAATGGGGCAGGACGACAAACAACTCCATCTTATTTGCTTTTATTGCCGTATTTTACGGACTATAAGACGCTTCGGACCTTAAGACGCACCTTGATTTTAGGTTGGAAATTTAAAGAAAAATAAATTTAATGTGATTCTAAACGTAAAATTTTACTTCATTGCATTCTACAATGGAATCGGTGTAAATGGAATCACTTCTAACTTAAAACCTGCGTTGTACGAAAATCTCTTCTGTACAGGTGCCATTGCGTAAATTGAAATACTTTTACACCCTCAATTCAGCATACGGTAAGTGTAACGGGACAAGGCATTTTATAGGCCTTTGCCTTAATTTAAAACACCCGACGGAGACAACTCCTTTTGTATAAAAGAACTCAACATTCCTTTCTTTTCGCATTGTATACCTGGTTTCCAGCTATTCTAATTTTACAATTGTGACAAGTGCACTGATGTACAGTCTGTGTTAAAATTTATAACTTTCTTACCGCTTACTACATTTTGTTTATAACTATGGTATTCCGGCAATATTTACCATAATTTTAATTTTTTAGTGTACTTCGGACCACTAGACGCACCAAACTTTCAAGGTTCTGTTATCAAGGTAAAAAAGTGCGCCTTTCGGTTAGTGATGAGCGAGACCAGTCTTGGTCTTGCAGTCTTGGTCTTGGTCTTGCAGAAAATGCAAGACCAAGACCAAGACCAAGACCTCATCTGCGTTAGCAAGACCAAGACCAAGACCGAGTGTGCAAGACCAAGACCAAGACCGAGACCAAGTCTGCAAGACTCGGGCAAGACCAAGACCGAACTGCAAGACTCTTGCAGTCTTGCTATATTGAAAATGTTTTAAATGCTCGATTGTGTACGCAGCAAGCCAGCAACCACTACTGAAAGGTGCCGTTACCGTTACCGGTAGAGGTGGGAAAATAAGCTGTTTCTAGATAAAGGTTGTAGCCGAAACTGTTACGCGCACATAACAGTTTTATGAAACGGTTGCAAAAGACCGGTTTCACTTGCATTTTTGTTGGAACTGTTTCGGCTAGGCTGGCAAGGACGAGAGGGGGAGCAGCCGAGACTAAAGACTTGGGGCCCCGGCCCGGCCGACCAGGTTTTATTTTTTACTTTCTAATTTACTCTAAAATTAAATGTTTTATAAGTCAACAAACAGCTTAAGCTATGTTTTATGTGTTTATTTTTTATCTGCATTGTCCTGTCGCATAACGGTGACACGGAATTAATCAGGTAATCTGAAACGGATTATTCTTGGAGAAAATTTTTTTTTTTTTTTAAAGTAGAAGCAGAAATCCTTTTGGACTCAACAGTAGGCCTCACTAACGTTCGGCATTTAAAATAATAATTTTCAAATGATTAATTTTGATACATAGAATACATATAAAATTGGTATATATCTCTGCAAATTTATACCCGGGATTCCTAGGAAATTCATGACCTCTTATAGCATTGACGTTTTTGGAGATATCTTTGCTAGACAACTGAATTATAATAGTATTATTGATACTTTTGCAAAGTAAAAAGCTAGGAAAGATATTTTTAAGACGGTGGATTGTTAAAACATTAATTTCATAATTACTTTGTAGTATAGCCTATTAGATGTCTCAGTAACAATAACATTTTTCCTTTTGAATACTTTATTAGCTCAACCTTTGTCTGATATCGGCATAAGATAGACTGTGCCATAATATAATAAAAAATCAGGTAAACTGATACAAAAAAGTGCCAGATGTAGTTAATTGGTCTTTTTTTTCAGAAACTATGTAGTTTTAGACCGAACTCTTGAGAAAGTTCGTTAAACACATGTGAAGGAATAAGTGGGATAACAACAGAACGAATGCCTCACATCTAAAGCAAGATGTGATATAATAAATTTACAAACATCTGACTGCATCGTGGTGAAGGCCCTCAGTGATTAGCTAAGCGGCTTTGTAGTATAGTGATGATTTGCCATTTAATAAGCATGTGGCCGTTAATTAGTCGTTACTCCGGTACCGGTCAAGCGATTTGGTACAAAATTAATAGGCTTCTTTCTATGGACGTTATAAATATGTATATCAAATTTCATGAAAATCCGATAAAGCGTATTTGAGTTATCGCGCAAACAGGCACACGGACAGACACGGACGGACAGTCATTTTCTCGTCCCCCACATGATCTCAGAAAGTACCATTCTGGTACTTAATAAGAGTTCTTATGTCATTGTGTCAAGTTTTATTGTCAATCGTATATGTTTATCTTATCTTCAGTTTATGTTGTTCAAAACAAGCAAATTTTTCATAGTGATTAAACATAGTTGGGTACCGATATATAATTTAAATGTTGTTATTTATAGTTGAAAAGTAAGACACTAGTTGTACAGTGATTAGTTTTTATGATTATTGATAGCATTTTGCCAAAACACGTATTATTACCTCTGTGTGCACAACTGAAAAGCTTTTAAACTTACATGGTTTTATTTTTTGTAAAATATGACTAACTTTTTAGTGATTAACAAAAATATCATATGTCTTCAAGTAATAGGATACTTACATACCATTACATACATTATATAATAATTATGTAATATTTTTATACAATCTTTTTGCTGCATACTTTGGGTTTCAGTGGTGAAATTAATATTTGACGGGGCCCGGGAAATTTTTTACTGAGGTCCTTTGCTTTCTCTACACGGCCCTGCAGAGAACTTGTTTTAAACTACTTCTTGGGGTAGGAACAATACATTCCTCCCTCATAGTAAGAAATAGCACAGAGGAAAATTGTCTCCAAGGACAATTGTAAATCACATACCTTCATTTGAAAGATATGCTACGCCGACCCTTGAGAAATTTATGACATGGTGTAATGCCGACACTAAAGTCTGTTTGTTATAAGTTGGCACGGACCAGAAAATTGAGACAGAAGATGTTTGGCAGAAGTCAGTAATTGAACAGAAAGAGATAGAAACATACTATTATGAAAGGTTACTCACTCCACGAATTTGTATAATCAGGACTTAACATGAACACCATTTACAGTAAGAAGCCGCCACGTCTCTTTCCTAAACGACAATATGACTGCTTAAACACATCTGGCGATTACTTAAACCTCGAAATTCTGGTTTTCCCCCATTTTTTCTATACACCCTACTCCACCCAGTGGGATAGTGGAGTGAGTAACTAACTTTTGGCTACCTGCTGAATAGTGGCAGGGTAGTTTTATGACTTCAGTGCCAACATAACCCACACAGCCCATAGTCCTTTGCGGTCTTTCTAATTACCTTAACTTGGAAAAACTGTTAAAATGTTTTCTCACATTGATACAAGCATAATAATGAATCTTCTTGATTAGTACTTTAAATGAAATTACTTAGTAAAAAAGTTAAAGACATTGAAATTCTTAACCAATACCTAAATTAATGTTTACATGTAACAGAAAAAGAACAAGTCACTATAAGGAAATAAAATGCAAAGTAAAAATCCAACACGTTTTAAATGCATTCGGTACTGTTAATACCTTTTTAAGTTTTACCCAAAAAATATATATTACGTTTCAAATGACATCGTACTTAATTTTTTGGACATAACTTGTTATTGTTAATATTTATATATAAGAAATTTCAGACACCGGTCGACGGATAGTTTTAATGCTTGTATAAAATCAACTGCTCCACCTATTCCCAATTAAACATTTTTTAAATTCTAAAATATGCATATCAATGGCAATAAAACAGCAAAATTTGATAGGTATAGACCAACAATTTTTTATGAATTTAAAATAGACAAGAGGCGAGGCAATAGACAGGAGGCAAGGACGTGGGTCCGGACCGCACCCCCTCCCCACCCAAATATGAGATTTTTAAAGTATTAGTTAAAAAAATATTTTTTGTATTACTTAGGAAGAGAAGATGTCAGTAATTTCTGGTTCATCAGTTTAGGACCACCAGGAAACTGATTTCTAAATATGTACTTGACCGGGACATTAAATGGGCCTTGCTGTGTGGGTGGCTTAATCCTACTATACTGTAGTCTGAACTCTTCAAATTTTAAAATAAGAACGGGACACAAACCATTTTAATGGTATATCCATTTACAGTCATTTTATAAAATGTAAAGTAACGCCACACAGACCTTGTTTTGTTACGGTTACTCGTTTTTGTTTCATGTTGAAACACTACGTTACAACAATCAACAACACAACGAAACGATAGCTGTTTCTACTTTCTAAGGAATGAAAACGTGTAACTCGTCTGTGCGACTGCTTGCAAGTTGAAAGGAAGGTATTTTGCTAATCACTTGCAGGGGTTGCAGCCAGTAGAAACGCAACAGCGAAAATAAATAGACTTCTTCCTATGGATGTTGTAAGTGCGTATACCAAGTTTCATGAAAATCCAATAAAGCGCATTTGAGTTATCGCGAGTACAGACACATGGACAGACAGACAGACGGACAGACATTTTCCCGTCCCCCACACAAATTTCATAAAGTACCATTCTGTCACTTAATAACTAATGGCTAAAGATGAAATAGCTTTCAGTTGTTTTGTTACTGTTTTCACGGTTCAAGCAACTAAAAGCAATTAGCTTTCGTTACTTTCGCAAGCAATAACACACATGTAATCGGTGTAACTGTAAATCACGTAAACGCCATCAATCACAGTAAGATGCATAAAAGAAAAATGCAAGACTCTTGCAACAAGACCAAGACCGAGTATGCAAGACCGAGACCAAGACCAAGACCGAGTATGCAAGACCAAGACCAAGACCAAGACCAGGGTTACCGATGCGAGACCAAGACCAAGACTGAGTGTGCGAGACCAAGACCAAGACCAAGACCGCCTTAGTCTTGGTCTTGGTCTTGCATTTGCTCATCACTACTTTCGGTCCGTATAATACGGTATTTCTGACATGAACAAGACGGAAATTTCGTATTTAATGGGAATACTGGATTTGGTTCCCTGTGTGTTAGCCAATCACTAGCTCCTCTAGTAACATACAGTTTGTTGTAAATTAGTAACATGCAATTATACAAATTGGTATATAGTGACTTTTTAAAATATGGTGAGATTATTTCAGTTGGAGTGCATTATTTATTTGTTTCAAAGGGACATGAGCCATGCTGCAATGGTTGAGGGGTAGTCCTTCACCATATGTAGCAATAATGGGCCATTCAGATAGAAACTTAACCGTAAACGTAATAACGTAAACTTAAACGCAAACTTTAGCACGGCATTGAGCATTCGCAATGAAAACTTAAACGTATATAACAACCAATCACAAACGAGAACTTGAACAGCTGATAAAATGGCTGCAGCAGACGAAAATACTTTCATGTTTCTATTAAACATATGTAGGCCATTAAAAATTGAAATCATACAAGCGTATGCAAGCACATAAAAATTAACAGAATATTATATGGGCTGTATTTAATCCTGTAGTTCATTTCTTGGGGAACTAATTTTCATATATTTTCCTTCAATGCCGCATCTTTATATGAATCGGTTATTTATGAAAGGGCTCTTGTCACGAAAAGTAAAATGTTGGGGAATTAAAAAAAACTGTTTATTTTCCAACTATTAATAAATACGAAAGATTTTTTTATTCTATTTATTTTGATTCTACTAACCACTAATAATAACGATGACTAAAAACAATTATGTTGTTTATGTTGCCTGATAGGGCTTATCAAAGTTGTCTGACAAGAGTCCTTTCATAAACAAAGGACTGACAAGCGCCCATTCATAGAGACAAAAGTAAAAACAAACAATGCAATGAATGAGACTTTACGAAGGCTACTTATTTTACATTAAACATTGTGTACACAAATGATATTGGCTATAACAGATACATGAAAATGGGTTTTTAACAAACTCACAATTTACAGTAAAGTCTCATATCATTACATTTCACAGTTCTTTTTCAACTGTAGGACACTGAATCACCTCGTCATAAAGGAAACCATGTTCCTCTGGGACGAACTGAACAAGCTTCTTTATAGCATCCATTTTCATTTTAGGAATAGGTATTTTTTCTGCGTATGCTTTGTGTATGGGTAGAGAAATGCACGATTGTGTCGGGATAGTTAGTTTGAATGTGTTGTAGAGGAGTCCACTAATAAAAGCTGATACTGTTACTTTTCCTTTACTTGATTGCTGGAACGAGAATTCATGGTAGTTAGAAATAGTAAAATATTATCTTTTTCCCTTCTTTTCAGATTTGGTTTCTTCGGAAACAGTACCTTTTTTTTATAGAACTGAGGCCACCATTTTTTGAAAATCCAAAATATTTCCTGTTTCTATTAAATCAACAGTAAACTTTCCCTGTACTGAAGACATTAATATCATTTCACATACGTCTTTTATTGTGTAATATCGGTAACATTTCCTTCATTTTCTTTTGACAAGGCCAAAGACTCTGTCACAGGCCAGATAAGAGTGGCCCCTTATGGGCAGTCTGTACACAATCTTTTTGAATCGTCCACTGTCTGTAAGAGAAAGTAGGAACCTAATCAACAATACCAATAACAATGAGAAGTGAACAGAGACAGCTGGTTACCAGACCACTGCTACTAACCATGCTTTATTTAAGAAAGGGCTCTTGTCATTGACATGAGCCGTTTCATACCTAAACACAGACTTGCAATGGCTGTATCTTGCAAAGTATTGGTGCGACAAGAGATCTTTCATAATTAAATGATGCGTGGATGTTGGCACAATCCATTTTCATGATAAACTCGTTTTTCAAAAAAACATGACATGAGCCCTTTCATAAATAACCGATTCATATAATGGATGTCATTAATCATAACGAGGAGTTTCTCATTCATAGAATACTTCTTGGCTTCTTCCACTTCCGTCTCCTGTTCTGTTCTCTGATTGGTTGTATCGTTATTTTTCGCATAAACGTAACGCAGAAGCTTGGTGTTTGCAAGCTTCTACGTTACGTTTAATTTTACGTTTAAGTTTCACGTTTACGTGATGCATTGTGAATGGTCACATTGAAAAACATGGCCCCAAACTTCTATGTTTACGTTACGTTTACGGTTAATTTTCTATCTGAATGGCCCATAATGCCTTCATGTCAAATTGTGTTGTGTCCTACCTCACGAGCCTGGAGATATCCTGAGGCAGATCCGTGATGGAGTTGTCTGAGAGATCCAGATGAGAGAGATCGCTGAGCTCCAGCAAATCTCGGGGAAACTCCCGCAAACAGTTCCCGTTGAGATGCAGAGATCTGAGCTGCGGGAGGTGGGACAGCACTTTGAGGTCGCTTCCGTTCAGTCTGTTGCGGCCGAGGTTCAGCTCCTGAACGTGTGTGAACGAAGAGAACGACTCTGGAAGGCGATCCAGAGCTCCTGCGCTCAAATCCAAGCGAGGACACGAGGGTTCCAAACCAGTGGCCTGCAAACAGTATCAAGTTAGGTGTCACTTCCACACATGCTCATGGACCTGAAATCGTGTTTTCTTTTTAAATTCTTGTCTGAGTGTTGAAATAATTTGCTCGCATGCCCCCTTTCTGAGATAAAGGGGCTCTGAGAAAAATCACCAACCTTTTTCACCAAACTTGGTCTATCATCTGCTATGAAAGTGAATGAAATAATTGAAAAATCGGTCTAAAGCAACGTTTCTCAACCTTTTTGAACCCGAGGACCTCTAAGATGTGTAAGAAATCTTACGGACCCCTAATTTTACATCCCATTTTTAAAAGATGGCCTATATTCTTAATATTTGAGGTATTAATTATAGGTCATTATAACGAAATATGTAAAAAAATACTTCTTTACTTTCCACTTGCTTTATGATATTTTTTAATTATATCTGTGGAACATCTGCACCATCTTCGAGGACCACCAGTGGTCCGCGGACCATAGGTTGAGAAACGCTGGTCTAAAGACACCTCGATAAGGGAGTGGGCAGGTGTTTGTGCTACAGACCTCACTTCCTGATAGCTTGATGGTGAAGAAGCTGAGTGGAAGTCAATTGTTCCCTACATTTCCAACTTCAAGGGCGTTGATAGCTGAACTGGTAGATATCTTGTACTACCACCGCCGAAGAGTGCAGTAAGATTTTAGACAGCTGAGCTCCTAAGTGTGTTTCTTCTAGTTTGAGCGGCCTCCACGATCGTAGTGAATTTTTCTACTTGTACAATTAAATTAAATTATAACCCATAGTTTTAGGTAATTTAATCAATTTGTGAAATTCAAATGTGAACCTAAAACAGCATTATTGTGAAACTTAAACATTCAGGTGGCTACAAAGCTCCAGTCTTCGTATCAGCCACTCCATCGACCTGATCAGACCCAGGAAATCTATGTGGAAACTTACGCTTGCTGTCTAGAGAAATATTTATTTTTAGTTAAAAAATCACAGTTAATATTCTACACAGATTCCTGTTTGTTGCCAAGCCCCTTCAATCCCAGCAAGTTATACACTACGTGCCTCAAAGTATCGCAGTATGGTGCAATGTTAAAATTATCCAAGGCTTAACAAATATATTTAACTTTACGGTAAATTATAAAATTAAAATATAATTTCAAAAAATTCATGAATACCTTATAAATACAATTTTCTGTCAATATTCTTTTTACTTATTTTATAAATCTTTATATATATATATATATATAAGAGGCTTTGTCCTGACTGACTGACTGAATGACAGAGAATCAACGTACAGTCTAAACTATAACAGGTAGACTTGGAATTTTGACAGTACCTTCGTTTCATAATGTAGGTGCTCACTAAGAAAGGATTTTCAAAAATTTTGATTTTAAATTGCAAAAATCAAATATTTCTGAGAATACTTAATCCCTTTTTACACAGAATTATCCAATCCAAATCACATTTGACGTTAAAACATATTGTTGCCAGTGGGCCTCAGATGGGTTTGGAAAAAAAAGGAAAGTAGAATAAATTTGACAATTGAGAGAACTATCAACGTCCACGAAAATAATGCAGTCACATAACTTCCTCTAGCCTGGAAATAGAGAAAACAATACGAGGTAAGGTAGGCATAATATGTTTTGGGAAGAGATGTATGAAAGTGATATTGTATTTCTGTTTGATTTCATTCCCAAAACGGTTTTATGGTAACATGAGAGTGAGAAACAAAATTTTCAGCCACGATAATACAATTTTAGGTAGATTTCGAAGAAAAATCTACCTATGGCAATCGATACCATGTCATGATTTTCGAAAAATTCTTTCATATCTTTACGTTTCATGCTTCCCTAAGTACGAAACCACCGCCTGTTAAAAATTTATTCAATATATATATATATATCTTTACACGCTAGCGGCCATAATTTTGAAGATATTTGAACCAAATTTTATTATGTTATTTCTAGGCCCAATAGCTCGGACAAGTTCGTTAATTAGCAAAATTGGCCCAAGGGGGTGGTCGGGGGTTGAAATTTTAAAACATTTATATCTCGGCCCCTATGAAGTATAGAGGGAAACTTTGTTTGAATAAATTAGAGTACTCCCTATGGAGTTCACAGTGACACCAACAATTCAGGGGTTTTTGGGGGTACGAGTGGGGGTGGGGGTGGGGGTGAGGGGATGGAAATTCGAAATTTTTTAAACTACGTCTTGTGGGGTATCGTTGAAAAGCTCTTGATGAGTACTCTACAAATCAATAACTAGTTTCTCGATAGCTCTCATATAAGGCGAGATTTGAACGTTTGAAAAGTGATATTTCCTTTTTTTGCTGTTATTATTGCGGGTTTGTCGTGCCAAGGCTAAAGAAGAAGAGTGCTACGCAGCGACAGTAAATTAACCAGAAGCACTTAGAAATCTACCTCAGCATGTAGGCTTGCCTAAAGGGATTTTTATGTTGCCGGAATTTCTGTTTCTTCTTATTTGAATCCCTACCAGGCTTGCTTTGTAGGCCTACTGTACAAGCGATGGGATGCAAAATTCTACATCCTCTATGTGTCATAAAAGCTATATCAAGCATTTTCTTAGGGAATAGTTTGAGTGTGATAAGTCGTTCTTCCTACTTCAAATTATAAATACCTATATAAGAACCTAGAATTTAAAAATCTAAAGTCCTTCTTAAGCTAATTTCCAATTACAAAATTTAAAAAAACCCGGGCGACGCCGGGCCTTTTAAGCTAGTCTAATATAGAGCAGTTGTTTTAAAGACAGAGGAAGAGCAACGTGTAACTTAATCGACATAATATAGTAAAACATTTTTGTGTTCTACTATAGTTACATCTATTTATTTATTTATTGAATATCCACATTCAATAAATAAATAAATAGATGTAACTATAGTAGAACACAAAAATGTTTTACTATATTACGTCGATTAAGTTACACGTTGCTCTTCCTCTGAACTAAACAAGGCTTATTCCTAGTTTGATAGCTATATGAAGAAAACATATCATTAAAGATGTTAATATTTTCTTTTATATAAAGCAAGCATTGAAAGATGAAAGTTGCAGTAAATGATATGATAGCTAATCTCCAATTACTAACGGCTAGAGAGATTAGGCATATGAATCCACAGAAGACTGGTGACCCCAGAGTAAGGTGTGTGATAACTTTGAGAAAGAGATCCTCCCAACCCAAGTTATTATCTATTAGAATCCCAGGAAACTCGCAGAGTTCTTCTCTGTCATTACTACAATTTTTGCATCTCACCCTGCTCCTCTTTCCACTCGCCACTCGCCTGGCCGCTTCCCCGCCTGGCTGCTTCCCGCGTGCCGCATACCTTCATGCCTGTAGCCGTTGCTCAACGCCGGTAATGCATAATTGCAATTGATATGTCACCTAATATTTCACAATAAAGAAAGCCCCTTGCCCCTCCACATAATATTCCACAATTATAAAAACGACCCTTCTAACAAAATAGGCTATTTCACAATACAAAAGATACCCTTGTACCATACATAATATTTCATAATTATAAAAAACGCCGTATTATAACATAAAATGTGGCTTAATTGATGCAGTAAAATTCCCTTGTACCAACACTACTTATAAAAACCGATTCTTGCGTTAAAACTTATGAAATCCCCCTAACATAACTCTAATATACGAAAGCTTCCTTCAGTGCTCAACTTTCACTCGTAGCGTAGTGGTCAAGACTCCTAGCTATAAGGTTCGAATCCCGGTCGATCCAAAATTTACTATTAGTATGAGGTCTCAAATAGGTAGGTAGGGTGAACAGGAGGTGAGAAGAAGAGAATAAAGAAGAAACAAATTCTTTTTTCTAATTCATCAGTTCATTAAGAGATGGCGCTACCGTCGCTTCTAGTAGTTCAAATGCCGCCGCTAGGGGAGGGAATGAGAGTAGGAGTGGGGGACTCGGGTGAGTCGCAATATACCAATTTCCCTAATTGCCAAATCTCTAGTCTTATCTCTATTTATGCAAACAAGGTTAGCAGAACACCAATCTTGAACAATGTCCGATGTAGATTTTACAGTCTACTCTAATACATCATTAAATTCTAAAACATGGGCCGCGAGCTCACGGTGAGGGAGATTCGTCGTATCATCTCAGTCCACATCCCGTTCATATACACAACACGAAGTCACAATCTGCATCAGTGGCGTAGCAATGTCATTTGAACATTTACAGTATTATTTTGGTAAAGAAAATGCAATTGGTAATATTTAGTGATATCAGTATAACAATTCTTCTCCATACTAAAACATACCTTTAGATTGGAGGGAATCCTCACTGCGTCTTGGTACGATTAGTCGTAGATCTTTGTCACCTTCTGTTTTCCAGTAGTGTTCGCCAAACGTAAAGTTAAAACTTAATGGTAATCACTAGACTTCGGATTTTTAGGTCGCTAAAAATGCTGTTTTAAGTACCTAAAATAGGCTCTAAAAATCGTAAAATAGTCTCTTACAAAATCGTTAAGTTGCCAATTTTCTTATATATTTTAATTGAAATGCAGAATTTTATATTTATTGAAGTCACCATTAATCAATAATCATGATAAAACACAGGTATAGGCCTATGGTACACAGAATTATATAGACCTATTACTAGGGCCTGTATTAATACCATAACAGTGAAAACCTAACCCCTGCGGCCAGAAGCTACGCATATCATACTAGCATATTCAACCCCTTGTATCCCTCAGCGATTCAGAGAACTGTGTGTGTTTTTTTTTTTTTTTTTTTTTTTTTACTGGATGTGGGAGTCGGGAGAAAAACACTACATTTTCTTGGGAAGACGAAACATTCCTTACTATTTAACCACGTCACAAATGTGTCATGTACTGCACATTCCGAGCTAAAAAAAATTAGTACGAACTGAAAATAAATGCTAGAATTTATGTAAAACTTATAATAAAAACTTATTTTGAATTTTAGAGGAAAAACAAGCAAAAGGCAATATTAGGCTCTAACGTAAAAATAGGCTGTTTTAGGCCCTATAAAAGTATCACTTTTAGGCATAGTCACTTATGAAACATGCATATACAAGTTTTCGTCCATATATCACTTAGCCTAAGGATTAAAATAGGTTTTTACCTAAAATCCGAAGTCTAGTAATCACTTATGTTGCATCGTGATAAGGTTGTTTGTGGGGACGGGAAAATGTCTGTCCGTCTTACCGCCCGTCCGCCCGTGTGTGTGTCTGTGCGCGCGATAACTCAAATACGCTTAATCGGATTTTAATGAAACTTGATTTTCTCATTTATATTGTTCATGGGAAGAACCCTATTGATATTGGATCACTGATTAAAAAAGCATACTGTCACTTTGTAATATCAATTTACCTGATTTTATTTTAATTTGATTCGTCTTGGAAAATAACTGTTTAATGGAATTGACCGCCTTTACAATGCATATAGGCTAACATATTTCATATATTTCACAATTTGTTACTTTCAAGTCCTTTATAATCACGCATGTTTCATTTACAAAAATCTTTCAATCCTCCATCAAAATCGTTCACATTTCCTATCATTGCAGGTGGTCAATCAGTGGGTACTAAAACTAATTTACCACATGACAGTTCAATTTTTTTTTAAGTGAAACTTCTTTAGCCGCGGTAGGGGTAAATTGAGAGCTTGTGTGACGGAACGGACTGCACACAAAACAATCAACTCAATCCAAAATTTTAAAAAATCCGAAAATTCAAAATTTAAAAGCTAAAAATCTAAAATTAAAAAAATGAAGATCCAAAATTTAAAAATGCAAACAATTAAAAATTAAAAGATCCAAAATTTAAAAAATTAAAAATTCCAGTAATTAAAAAATTCAAAGATCCAAAATTAAAAAGTACAAAAATCCAAAATTAAAAAATTAAAAATCCAAAATTAAAAAATCCAAATATCCAAAATTAAAATAAATCAAAATTAAAAAATTCAAAAATCCAAAATTAAGAAATCGAAAATTAAAAATAAAAAAATAAAAATTCAAAGATCTGAAATTTAAAAAAAATTCAAAATTTAAAAATTGAAAATTCCAAAATTAAAAGAATTAAAAGATCAAACATTAAAGAATCCAAAATCCAACATTAAAATGTCCCAAAACCCAATATTAAAAAGTCCAACAATCCAAAATTGAAAAATCCAATAATCCAAAATTGAAAAATCAAAAAATTAAAACAAGTTTTACTTCTGTCGCGTGGCGTTCCACGCCCAGTTTTTCTGTAACATGGAAAACTGCCTCAAATAAATCAACGCCACGTGTGTGTTCTTTAAGTGGTACCGTGTCTAGAAACTCTTCTGTCACATTCATGTGTTCATCAGGGCCTCCGAAAACATAGCTAATTGAGCAGTGTCTTCATTGTTTATACTCTCATCCAGTACTAAGAATTACCACTTCATATTTTGTACTTAATTTATTAATTGTAACATCCAGAAATAGTAAATTTCAACAGTAAGAAAATATCAATAAGTATATCAAAAACCTTATTTCATAGATATAATTTGCTTCACTCTGTAATTAGCAGATATTTAAGAACTTAACGGGCTCAGGCGAATAACAAAACTATCTAGCATTCGTTTTTTAAACTTTGTTCTTGCCAGTTAAGTTCTTTTTATAAAAATATTACATCGTAAGTGATTATTAACTGCTTTTCTGACCATGTTACAATGCAGAATATTTAATACACATAGTGTAACACAAATTTAATTCAATTATTCATCAATTTAGACATCCAAGTTTGATAAAACACACAAATTTGATGAAAACCCATGCACTGAGGCCCAACTGTGCATGGTAGCCTTATTTGGCCTGGAAGCTGTCTTTATTCTCCTCTCGTTTACGGGTTGTTCAAATGTGAAGGTCCCATGTTTCAGAGTTACAGGCTTGAAGATATCCTTCAAAGTAAGGGGCTATGCTACATTTTGAGTTTATATATAACAGCAAATTACTGTAATTCCAAGCAAAAAATCGAGTCGATGGAATTATGCATGGAGTACCTCAAGGATCCATTCTAGGCCCTATTGTTTTTATCTTCTTTATAAATGATTTAGCATATAACTTGTCATCACCCCTCGTTAGTAGTTACTTATTTGCTGACGATCTTAATATTTGTTTCATTTTAGAACAGGGTTTGCCTGAAGCATTCCCCTCCATTACCCTTTCTACCGCCGTCTATAACTCAACCCGCTTAGCGCACCTCTAGGGAGCGTGGAAGCAGTCAGTGGTGTACGTTACCCGCTAAGTATTATTTCCATTAAGATTGGGAATTACATTTTGTTTATTCAACAAGATGAAAATTCGTTTTGTTTGATATGTTGTGCAACAATTCACTTTATTTTGCATTTCAACATCAGATGACACTTCAATACAAACCATGGAAAAAGTATCGTTTCGGGTTTTGTTTTCTTATAAGCTGTGTGTAATAAATTACTAAATGAACTTATGCATTAATGTTTAGCTGTGACAAATGATTTGTTACTAAGGAATGCAACGATCAGCATAACACAAGTCACTTGCATTAACACCAGAATTTATCTATTGTAGGGGACGAGAGGAAGCAGTTGGAAAGCCTAAAATGGCAAAACACAGAATCGAACAAAATAATAAAAATCCCTTTAAGCAGGCCTACCGGCTGAGGTAAATTTCGTAGTGCTTTTTGTTTAATTTATGTCGCTGCACAGCACTCTTCTTCTTTAGCCTTGGCGTGACAAACCCAAAATGATAATTGCAAAAAAGAGGAAAGAGCACTTTTTCAAACATTCAAATCTCGCCTTATATGACATCTATCGAGAAACTAGTAATTGCTTTGTAGAGTACTCGTCAAGAGCTTTTCAACGATACCCCACAAGACGAGGTTTCCAAAATTTTGAATTTCCATCCCGCCACTCCCAAAACCCCCGAATCGTTGGTGTCACTGTGGAACTCCATAGGGATTACTCTAATTTATTCAAACAAAGTTTCCCGCTATACTTCATAGGAGCCGAGATATAATTTTTGTCAAAATTTGAACCCCTCCCCCGACCCCCCCTTGGGCCAATTTTGCTCATTAACGAACTAGTCCGAACTATTGGTCCTAAAAATAACATAATAAAATTTGGTTCAAATATATTCAAAATTACGGCCGCTATCGTGTAAAGATATGTATATAAATATTTTTAAAAATTGAAGGGGCGTTGGTTTCGTACTTAGGGAGGCATGAAACGTAAAGATATGAAAGAATTTTTTGAAAGTCTTGAAATCTACCTATAACGCCACAGGAAAACAATTGGTGTGTGTCAGCTACCACATTTCTAAATATATTGCGGACAAATGAAACCACAATGGGAAGAATGTTAAAGACTGTTTACTTTTAGCTGCAAAGTATTTTGGTTTTGTTTCTTCTTGTATTGTAGCTATGTGGATCAGATAAGTGTACGTTACGGTATTTGTGAAAGTATTTTACAAGTGTGAGCTTATAAGTCTGTTCTACAGTCATAGCATTAAATACAGGAATTGACAATTCTGTTGGATACTCTGAAGGTTATTATTCTCTTCTATATTAGGTACAGCTCCCCAGCCAATGATACCTCATCGGATGACAGATAGTACCGGTATTATCCGTAAGACTTCAGTCGGTACATAATGTTTTTCATAGTCTGGTACAGAAATATGTTGTGTGTTTGCCGAATTTCAGATGACGATTAATAATAATACCAAGGTGTTTCCTTCATAGCTCGACAGGTACATGAGTACCAGCAGTTGTTAAGGAGAATGGAACACTGTTTATGCATTTGGAACAAGTTGCATAATCATATCAGTTAAATATTTAAATTATTTTGTTTTTTGATTCATTAAATAAATTGCCATTAATAAATAAAATCAGGTAAACTGATGTAACAAAGTGCCAGTATGCTTTTGTTTAATCAGATATAATTGGAATTATGATATGCAGAAAATAAGTTTTTTTTTTTTTAATTGATTTCCGAGGTAAGGCCCAGATTCATTACGTTACCATGTCAGGTACCTAGCTCAATTTAACGATCTACTTTCATAAGCGTATGTGAAGGAATAATGTTATTTGTCAAAGCTAACTGTATTGCAATTTCCAAAGCCATATATATGAATACTGTGAAAAAATATGTTGTCGTGATAACTAATTTGTATTTGATAAATGCTTTCTAATATATTACCATAAAATAGGCACTAAACTAGGCTTTACTCCGGTACCGGTCAACCGATTTTGTCCAATATGAATAGGGTTCTTCCCATGGACGTTATAAATAGGTGTACCAAGTTTCATAATGATCCGATAAAGCGTATTTGAGTTATGGCGCGTACAGACACACGGACAGACGGACAGACATTTACCTTTAACCACACAATCTCATAAAGTACCATTGTGGCAATTAATAATGCTTAAAAGGTAGTGGAATATGTGTGTGATAAAGTACCATTCCGACACTGGCTGTGCCACATACACCAGAACTGTTGTATAGTTCAAGGCCAACGGATGGAAGCATCAGAGTCGGACACCGGCACCAATCTAACAATACTTTTGCTGGTAAATGATAAAATTAATGGACCAGACTATACAAGTATCTTATTGATATCCATTACGATACAAATTTACATTACAACACAGGTGTGGTGTACTGAACAAGCTTCGAGCTTTGAGCAGCAAATAAAACTGTGTAATAAACGATGTCGTGCACATCGGCATAGTATTTATCTTGTAATATTATCGTGCTCATCGCCACACGACCCGTTGGGACTAGAGGTGGACATAGAGACTCAAACCTACAGCCTCCTTCACCATGGCTCCAAGGCAGCAAGCACCTCTTAGCTACCGCGGCTTAGGAAACCGGCCGTTGATATGTCATGTTAGATTAGGTTAGGTTAGGTTAGGTTAAGTTAGGTTGGTCAGGTTAATTCAAAGTCTCATTCAATCGCAGGCAGATACTTTATGAGTGATTTCTAAACAATACAATTATAATATTAATGTACACAGTATGTATCTATAATAATAAAAGGAAGTGTTTTTCTTTCTGACTACCTAGCAGTTACTGTGAACTCCATTGCATTCAATACGATAATGTAATTCCAACTTTGTCTCTATGTCCACCCCTACGAAGGGTGTGTGGCGATGAGCACGATGATATTGCAAGATAAAAATAATATGCCGATGTGCACGCAACTGTAATAAACAACTTGTACTTAAAATTAAATCAAATCTATTCGTGTTAATTTTAATATTATACTAAAGTGAGTTCATTTCGTTTTCTAAAGAACAATCTTCGACTTGACAAGAACTACGAGAACTTTCTAACAGGTGATTGTGCATGGTCAGCAGATTTCCTTTTTATGAAACTTAAACATTTAATTCTGGTTGAACCCAAACAGTTGTCTATAACTGTAGTCAAGACTCGAGTATCTCAATAAATGTTGTTAAAGACTCGTAGCGTAATGTACTGTCGATTTGTGTTTTGAACAGGTACAAGTCACATTTTCATACTTTTACTTCCTATGCCTGTACCATAGGTACTATAGGTAGAGCAAGTAATGTTTTGGACCCCCAAATTCCAACTTGAATTTTTAACATAAATACACGTTTTAACGTTCCCTGAATCCTAAAACACTAGGAAACATATCTGTGTGTGTGTGTGAACAGCCAAGCTCCAGAACGGAAAATCGTATGAAAACAAAATTTTGTATTTGTGTCAGTTACCTTCTGAGGATGTGACACGAAGATTAGCGACAACCTTCTCTTAATTTTAAAGGGACTTTACATGAAGAAATTTTCGTTTTTCGCGATTTTCTCGAAAACGGCTCCAACGATTTTGTTTAAATTTTATACATGGGTTGCTTATACTAGGAGTTAAAACGTTTTTTAAATATTTTTAGCAAAAATTATCTGAAGGGTTGTTATAAGTCACCCACTTGCTCTTTGCAATATGGTTTCTTGTTCTATATCAAAATATGAAGTGAGAAAAATGTATTGGCCGAGCTTAAAGTAAATAAAGTTATATGAGCGCACTAATGACATTTTATTTCAGTTGTGTATCCTTCGAGGATGCGATGTGATGTGGTAACATTCCCTTCATTTTCACAACCAATTTCCATGAAGAGAATGTGATAACTTTTATTTGGGCAGAGGAAGTTATGTGAGTGCTATCCATAGAGCCTGTCAGAAGAGACAGCACATCTATAGCCAAATGATTAAAAACGCCAGAAGAGATTTCCATTTTCAGGGTAATATTTTCTGTTGTTCGCATCTCAATGTGCAAGTACACCCATGTGGTGATCATGATGATGATAATATCCCTCGTAAGCTCCACGTCCTGTGTTACCGCATTTGCACAGTTGAAATCTATATTAATAAAAGGAAGTGTCTGTCTTCAATCTGTCTGTCTGTCTGTCTGTCCGCGATGCCCAGCGAAATCTACTGAACGCAGAAAACTGAAATTTTAAACATAGGTGGACTGAAGGGTTGGAAAATGCACCTCGAAGCAGGAATTTTAATGTTTGCTTTCGTTCGTGAGTTATGAGTGAAAAACGGGCAGAAAACGCGTATTTTTTGCGTTTTCGAAGCATCAGTTTTCAGTAATATATTTCAATGTCAAATCAATTACAGTAGGCTTTGGCTATTTTTGTCATACCTTGGACATCGCGATCGCTTGAATGTTGTAGCTCACGCTGGTCGATTAATTTGTTTATAATGTCAAGGCTCGCAGACATATGAAATTTTCAACCTACACCGAAGAGGATTATTATTACTATTATTATTATTATTATTATTATTATTATTATTATTATTATTATTATTATTATTATTATTATTATTATTAGAGGGATAATTAATATTGGCCTAAATATGGTCAAACGTTCGATTTGGACGAAACTCACTATACAGAGGTTTTCTGGGCCAAGGAACTCGAATCTGAGGTCGCTTTTACCAGGTGACGCTATCTAATCGTGGTATGTAATTTAAGTGATTTAGGTGTTAATAAATACCTGTGTAATGATTTAACTATTATGCTCTTAATTTTTTATCTTTAATTTTTGAAATAATTATCGCGGGCGAAGCCGCGGGCACATGCTAGTACTAAATATAACACAAACCGTTGTTACATAAATTATTACAATATCAATCGATGTAATATTCTCGCTCTTCCGTTTATACGCCCCACGATGGCCGCGACCTATGAAATACATTTTTTCTCCAGAGAAGGATATGGATTAGTGATCAGCCCAATGCTGGGGCCACCTCCGAGACACACACTCATTCCGAACAAGGCAAGTATGGGATGAAGATGGTAATGACGGCCAGATCACAGCGTTTTATGTTATTTTGAATTATAGATTTTAAAAGGAAAAATATTTCAGTTCACATGTGCTTAGAATAGCAATAAAAAGCTTTTTAGTCTTTTCTTAATTTATTTTGGTTGGCAACAATTTATTTGAAACAAATCACTGTTTGAACAGTTGAAAATTGCAGATACATTTGTGTAAAAGATCGACCTATTTGTGTGGAAATGTAGAAAGTGTTTTAGACAGTGGGATGGGTGAACAAGTAAGTCTGTCTCATTCTAGCACTTTACTCAAATCTAGTTGTTTACTTTAGGGCGAACAAAACGCAACAAGGAACTATTATCGACAAATGAAGGTCGTAAGTAATGCTTTGGGCGAAACTACACCTTTTCAACCTCAATTTCGGAAAAGTAATTTCAGTTTCGGAAAAAGTAATTTCAATTTCGGAAATACGAGGGCTATTTTTTAAAACCTTCGATGGGGCATAAAATGAAAACCACAGTGAAAATCAAAACTGTTTTATTTGGAACATTTAGGTACACCTTCTAGCTACTTCTCTACGTAATCTTGCTCCGATTGAGTAATTTGTCGTAGCGTGGTACCAACTTTACTATACCCTCTTTCCGCCAGCGTCACGGCATTTTGAAGAGTTTTGAAATTCTTCAATCGGAGCGCGACTAGGTAGAGAAGTAGCTAGAAAATGTACCTAAATGTTCCAAATAAAACAGTTTTGATTTTCACTGTGGTTTTCATTTTATGGCCCATCGCAGGTTTAAAAAAATAGCCCTCGTATTTCCGAAATTGAATCTACTTTTTCCGAAATTGAAATTACTTTTTCCGAAATTGAAATTACTTTTTCCGAAATTGAAATTACTTTTTCTGAAACTGAAATTACTTTTTCTGAAATTGAAATTACTTTTTCGAAATTAAAGTTGAAAAGGTGTAAATATTGTGTTGGCTTACATTTGTGATTCGTCAAACTGCCGATTTATAGTTTATGGACCAAACTTTTATTGTCGAAATATTTATTTAATGTTATTTTTAATTGTAAATGATCAATAGATACACGATAATAGCAGTAGTAGGAATAATAGTATCTGTAGTGGTTAAAATTAAGGAAATGGATGATTATCAATTTGTACGACAGTGACATCTGGTGATATCCTGTATAATCTGTATAACGTACTAGCACTTTTTCTTTACCTTAATAGACTCAGGCTGTAAGATGAAACTTTACACAGACGGGAAGAGATCTGTGACGAGTACACAAAAACACTTTACACAGATTTTCACACTAACAGTTACTATCGTACTGTGATGTGTTTATTACGATGACAGGGAATATTATCATTGACATCATAGCTATATTAATATCTACTGTTATTAATATCTCATTTATTATTAATATGCTTCACCATACATATAAATAATTATACATTATTCCATGGGCGTCGGCATGGGGGGCAAGGGGGGCAAGGGGGGGCAACTGCCTCCCTCTGGATTGCCTTATGGATTCATTTATTTGTAGTACTCTTTGTCAACCTACAGTTGTAGCATGGAGAATAAAAAAAAATATAATTACTTTATAATGAGTTTAGCAAGTATTAACTAATTATAACTATAATATGTATTTATAATAATATCTCACCAAGGTCATTGCACAAAAGAGCATATTCTGTTAACTTAAAAAACTTTGTAGCCTCGTCGAATTCAGCTTGGGTTCAAAATAACGATCCGGTTAACTAAGTGAATATTAATGTGTTTAGCCTATTCATTTGAAATTGAGGTCCGAAATTGATTTTGCCCCCCCTTAATAAAATTCCTGGCGACGCTGCTGCATTATTCCACATCTCATACCCAATAACTGTGTTCAATGATTAAATGTTTTTATCAAAGAAGCTACAGTGTGAATATGTTAAGTCCTTGTGAATTTACATAAAAACAAGTGCACGTAGCTGCGGTAAAATGAAAGTGATAAAAAAGTTATGATGACAGAAAATAATATGCTTAGGAAAATATTTGGGCCTAAGAGAGATGAAAATGGGGACTGGAGAAAATTGCATAACGAAGAGCTTCATGACTTGTACTTTTCACCGGATATAGTAAGGGTAATTAAATGGCGAAGGATGAAATGGGCTGGACATGTTGCACAAATGGAGGAGGAAAGACATATCTCTAAAGTATTGTCTAGTAGACCCAAAGGGGAAAGACCACGCGGAAGACCTAGACGTAGGTGGGAGGACAATCTTAGAATGGATTTAGAGGAAGTAGAATTTTGTAGGGATGTTTGGATGGAGTTGGCATAGAATAGGGTTGAATGGCGGGCTCAGGTAAGCGCGGCAATGAACCTTCGGGTTCCATAAAATAGATAATATTCCTTTAGCTTGCAGAGGAATAGTCTATTGCCATTGAATAATTAAGTAAGTAAGTAAGTATGATGACAGACACTTTCAACTTGGTTGAATTTCTTTGCACTGGATTGTCCACTGATTCATGAGCTAAGTAATCAGTGAAGTTCAACATCAGTTAAAGTGAACATAATATAAACAGAAGCATTCATCAAGAGTTACAGCAAGTGGTTATAATTATCAGCTCTGGTCTTAGTATTGACTAGTTTGTTGCCCGTGCTTCGTACGGTTTTTAGCCTAAACCTGGGAAAGACCAAGCGGAAGTAACAGTACTTTGTTTGAGAATGTATTTAACTCCATGCGAACCTAACGTTACAACGTCTAATACCAATCTCTACTCCCGTGCTTGATCCTTCACATTTTCTAACACAGACGACATTGCTCTGGCTTTTGAACAAATCTAATATAATATTTGAGCTAGTGTTTCCATTAGTCCATATTCAATTGTGAAATTAATTGAAGGTGGCCTTCCTTGGTTGCCATGGCAAACTGTTTCTAACACAGGTGGACGAAAAGGGGATCATGAATGTAGGCATAAATTGGAAAACATTGAACGATTTAGACGAAACTCACTATGCGGGATTTTTTGGGCTAGGAAACTCGTATCTGAAGTCGTGAACTTTAATCGTGAAATGCCGTGAAGCCGGTTTTTTAGTTTTTTAATTATCAATTGTTTTAATTGTTTATGCATGATTTGGATAAGGTTCATGAATCTGTGGTTCGTTTTAATCGTTTAATTTCGGATCTGTGCGTCCAGATGGCAGCACAAGATTCTATTGATCTGATTAATTATTTGTATTTACTACATAACACATTACAAATACTGTTAAAATTACATCGTTCATTCAATTTATGCGAAAGGCGTTTAGTTAATAAATTTGTTTTAATTATTAAGTGCCAGTGATTGTGTGGGGGACGAAAAAATGTCTGTCCGTCTGTCCGTCTGTCCGTCCGTGCGTCTGTACGCACCATAACTCAAATACGCTTTTTCGGATTTTCATGAAACTTGGAAAACACATTTATAATGTCCATGGGAAGAACCCTATTGATATTAAACCAAATCGCTCCACCGGTACCGGAGTAATGCCCAATTTAGTGCCTATTTTAATAGATAGAAAGGCGCCATAACTCAAGATTGTCTTGTTAAATTAATTGTAGTTATTGTAAATCATTTATGTATTTTTTTCTCTTCTTTATCCTCACACATTCGTTCATTTATTGTATTGTATTTTTATACTGTACAACATGTATTGGCGAAACTACGCCAACTGTAATTGGGATTTATTCCTGTAGTTGGCAGAATAAAATAAATACGCTATATCGCATTTCCATGAAACTAGGTACACGCATTTATGACGTCCATGAGAAGTTGCCTATTGAATTTGAACCTAATATGTTGACCGGTACCGGAGTAAAACCCAATTTAGTTTCTATTTTAAAGGCGCAATAACTCAAATACTCTTTATCGGATTTTTATGAAACTTCGTATACGCATTTATAATGTCCATGGGAAGACATCTATTGATACTCGACCAATTCGGTTGGCCAGTACCGGAATAATGCCCAATTTTGTGTCTTTTATGTTAATATATGAGAAGTCGCGATAACTGCAATATGCTTTATTGGAATTTCCTGAAACTTTGTACACCCATTTATAATGTACATGGGAAGACGTCTATTGATATTGGATAAAATCGGTTGACCTGTTTCGGAGTAATGCTCAATTTAGTGCCTTTTTATGGTAATATACGAATTCCAAAGGATTTATAAAAAAAAATGCGAATCAGTTATCTTGACAACATAGCCTATTGTTTTACTGTGATTTTATAAGGCTTTAGAAATTAAAATACAGTTAGCTATGGCCAAAAACACTATTGCTTTACATGCGCTTATCCAACTAGACCATTAAACTGACCCAGGTGGCCGAGATGATAACGTCTTGGCCTCACATTCTGGAGTTCCATGGTTCAAGTCCCGAAACCGGCCAATTTGACTTTCTTGTATTTTTATGTGAGTGTGCGATTGTCAAGATATCACAAATCTGTACAGTTCGGCTGATGCTGGAAGATTTTAATCTGATTAAAAAAAAACTAGACCTTTGTTCTTCCGTAAGCCCTGCTTAATGAATAAATCTGGAGCTTAACTTGGAAACCAATTTAAAAAACATATTCTGCATATCAAAATTGCAGTCATAACTGATTAAACAAAAACATACTGGCACTTTGTTACATCAGTTTACCTGATTTTATTTTTAAGTAAAACATGTAGCAGTTGTGCATAAACAAACTTCTCAAACTCCGGAAGAATGCCAGCGTACAGTTACTTCCTGTGGCAAGACCAGCCATTCTTACAATAGTATGCATCCAACATGGCGAAAATCTTGACTTTCATGAAACGTGGATGTTTCTGTTCAGTTTTTATTACAACATTCACGTGTGGCGTAGGGGGTGGGTTGTTTCCCCTCAAACGGCCGGCCCTAGTTATGCCCTTGAGGCCCCATTATCGCCTTGTTCGGCGTCTGTTTGTGTTGTCCCGGAGGTGGCAACGGCATTGGGCTGATCTCTCATCCGGGGAGGCCCTTCATGTCTTTATGTGTCAATAAATGTCTGTGATCCAAAGGGGGTTCTTTTAGGAACTAAACATCACTACAACAAAAAGTGTCGTTTCACGTGATTTGTCTTATGTCAGGTCTAGCAGATTAACTAACCTAACCTACCTTAATTAAATAAAAACGGTTTTAACCTAACTTAACAACCCTAGTCCGAAGATCCAAAAAAAACTCAGAACACTTTCTAATACTTTCGTAACACTTCCGAACACTTTTCAGTCATTTTCGAATACTGCATTCCTGTAGAAAGTAAACATTTTTAGTTTAAACGCAGTTTTCGTCATAAACGCCCCCATTTCGCAGAAACTCTCAATTAGGACAGTGCTGTGGAACTAAAACCAGACAATTCTCTTAAAACGCAAAAGTCTTTTTTAAAAACACGAACTCCTTCAGAACAGCTTCGCCATTAGCGACCGTGTCCCTCCGAGCCGCGAAAAACAAAAGAGGAACGACTGGCTTAGTGGTAAAATTTCCCATCGCAAAAGAGATTCAATATGGCACATGCTAAACTCCGCGCTATTCACTAGGCCTATATTGCTGCTAAACTAATATAATTGTACCTATCCTTCCACGCCTTTCATAAGACATTGTTACACTAAGTAGTTGAATTCTTTAGTTTGTAATAATTTCTTAAGGTAACTCCAACTAATACTGGTTTTATTCGTCACCCTGTATTGTCGTTTATCTTCAATCGGCATTGGTAAAATTGGAATTGTTACCTCCAGAGAATCCTGCTCGAGGTTTTCCTCCGCGGTGTCGTCCTCTTCGGCCATAATGGCTGCACACAACAGGGACTGCACCATGTTCACATCACTACAGCAACTGAAAAGCTCAGATGTCTGATGTCACACGAGACACGCCCGTTACGCTCCGGGCTTCACCGCCCACCCGGCAAATATGTCTCACTTCCTATTTGTCAATAACCCCGTCCATGTAAACACTGCCCTTGAACTTGGCAATGTTAAGCCCTTTCAGGCAATTCATATCTCACTATTACTTCCTCTGCCCGTATCATAGGTACTTTAATGAAGTCCTATTTAAGGAATCGTCAACAGATTGTTTCTAGTGGAAAAGTAAAATCCAGGAAACTGAAGTCAAAATCGGAGTACCTCAAGGGTCAGTTCTTGGACCATTCTTGTTTTGTATTGTGATAAATGACCTCCCTGTACACTTAGGAACCCACAATAGTCATAAATGTTAGCGATGAACTAAATAACCTTGAAATAATGATAGTAATGGCGGAAGTACCTTAATGAGAATAAAACACAACAGCTACATTTCAAATTAAGAGACATGAATAATGAAGTACTCATGATCAAGTTTCTAGGAGTCTTTAACGTGGGAACAGCATGCAATGTACATCAGTGGCAGGTTATCTAGGGTGAGTTATTTCCTGAAAAGCCTCAGGAATTGTGTTCATCTTACTTTGCATTCTTCCAAAGTATAGTTCAATATGGCTTAATACTAAGGGGTAACTCAAAACATATTAGTAGTACGTTGTTGCAAAAAATGGCTATCAAAGTCATAACTGGTTCTTCTTATAGAGAACACTGCAAACCATTGTCTTCTCAATATAAAATACTAACCTTAGTTAATTTGTACATTTATTCAGTTTTAGTGTATAGCCTACAAAAAACAATGAGCTACAATGCAGAAAAAGTACTCACTCTCATAATACCAGGTCCAATACCCATATCTATATACAACACCATAGGCTATTAAAATATCTAAATAGTTATCAAATTGGGCAGAAACTATTTAATAAATTACCAATAAATTATCAAAATTTACCCGTAAACATCTTTAAGATAAGAGTACATGACTGGATGCCAGGAATCCATCTATCCATCTATATTAATAAAAGGAAGTGTCTGTCTCTCCGCGATGCCCAGCGAAATCTACTGAACGCAGAAAACTGAAATTTTAATCATAGGTGGACTGAAGGGTCGGAAAATGCACCTCAAAGCCGGAATTTTAATTTTCGCTTTCGTTTGTGAGTTATGAGTGAAAAACGGGCAGAAAACGTCTATTTTTTGCGTTGTCGAAGCATCGGTTTTCAGGTAATGCATTTCAATGTCAAATCAATTACAGTTGCCTTTGACTATTTTTGTCATAAAACCCATGCAGGTTGATTCATTTGTTTATAATGTCAAGGCACGCAGATATCAGAAATTTTCAACATAGAGGGAAGAGGGATAATCAATGTAGGCATAAATATGGTAAAAAGAAATTCGATTTGGACGAAACTCACTATACAGGGGTTTTCTGGGCCAAGGAACTCGAATCTGCGGTCGCTTTTACCAGGGGACTCTACTTAATCGTGGAATGCACTCCACGTGATTTAGGTGTTAATAAATATAATGATTTAACTATTATGGTCTTACATTTTAATTTTTAATTTTTGAAATAATTATCGCGGGCGAAGCCGCGGGCACATGCTAGTTTTATAATATAGACTAATTTTTCAATAGTAATATATCGTAACAATACAATTGTCTTATTTCGATGTGTCACTAATCGGACTGGTCCATAATCTATTGTATCGTGTCTTGACAATCCACTAACTTGGTCTATGGACAGGTTATGCAATATTTGTAAAATCGGAAGATTTTAGGGCGTAGTACTTAGCTTACTGTAACTTCGTATAATTTAAGTTTACTGTTACCTGACTTTGTCTATTGCTAATTTGTATTGGTTTAATGATAATAAAATTTTATTATTACCAACATTATTATTATTGTTATTATTATTAATTATTATTAATAATAATATTAGGTACTGTGTTTGACCCCAAATTCGAAGTTGACTTTTTAACATAAAAAAGTGGAAAATATGACTGCATATATGACCTTAAAAATGATTAAATGTCTCCAAAAAATCCTAAATATGACCCCATAAAGTTACGTATTTTTAAAAAGTAAATAATCCAATTTAAAACGTTTGTTTACACTGAATTATTACATCACATTAATTCAATCAATCACTTTTTAACAATTTTACAGGCGATTTACAGTTTTACTTGTAAAGAACTTCTAATTTGTTAATGTTTCCAGATGCCACTGCAAATGTGTTAAAAACATGTCTATTGGAAGTTGTAATTGTGCTACTACTTGTTATTGTCCCTTCACATTTCAGTTACAATAAAACCTAAATATTTGTGATTCTTTTCCGAAAAAGAATTAAAACCAATAATTTAGTCCACATGTCACATAATTGTGCTCTTTTACTGTATTTATAACTGAAATATGACGTTAAATTACAAATATGGCTAAAATATGACCAAGACTATAAAAATGACCAAAATATCAATAATTTTATCACTCCTTCATATGCTAGATGTGCATATTTTTCTTTTTTTCAGTCAGTATTCAGGTATGGAATTTTATTTTGGGGTAATTGCAGTAGAGTTTCTGATATTTTAATATTGCAGAAGAAAGCTATCCGTATTTTATCACATGCTGGCGTTTTAGATCATTGTAGGCCTCTGTTTATTAAATTAGAAATTTTAACTGTAATTAACTTATACATATTTGATGTTTTAGTATACACTTTGAATCGTTTAGAAAACTACAATTTGGTTTCTTATACTCACGGACATACGACACGTCATAATGATAATATTATGATACCTTATTGCAGGTTAAATAGTACACTCAATAGTTATAAAGTTATTGGCATGAAAATATATAATAAAATCCCGAAGAGGTACTATGACTTGCCAGTTGAGAGACTAAAACATAGATTTTATCTCTGGTTACTATGCAATCCATTTTATACACTTGACGAATTCTTTAATAAGCCTGATTCTGATATTTTACTTTAATGTGTGTCTATGTGTGAGTATGTCTATGCATTAATAAAATATTGACGAAGCCGATTGTAATCATGCTTAAAGGCCAATAAATATTGTATTGTATTGTATGCAATATAAAAATGTCCGATTGGGATAAAAAATGTGGAATTCATGTTTAAATTGTGTTTGCGGCGAGAATGGAGGTCAGGATAAAAATATGACTTGTCATAAACATCCGAACCTTAGTTATAGTTATGTAGTAGTGGGTCGCGAAAAAAATGTCTAGGTGAAGGTGGGTCCCAGGGCAAAAAAGTTTTGGAACCGCTGGTCTAGAAAATAAGAATAAAAATGTATAAGAATTGATCCTACCAGTTGTATTATATGGGTGTGAGACATGGTCGCTTACATAATCTGACAGTGTTCGAAAACAGGGTAGCCTACTTAGCAAAATATTTTGAGATGAAAATGGGGCTGGAGAAAATTGCATAACGACGAGCTTCATAACCTGTACTCTTCACTGGATAGAGTAGGGGTAATTAAATCACGGAGGATGAAATGGGCTGGACATGTTGCATGCATGGGGGAGGAAAGACATATCTCAAAAGTAATGACTGGGAGACCCGAAGGGTAAAAACCCTTGGATGACCTAGACGGGAAAAGGTAATCTGCGCCACTTCTACCTTTTCCACTAAACTACACGATGTAAATTGCGCCACCGACATTTAAATGGCGTCACCGTCTTACTAACGCACTAACATTTTTCTTCCCACTTCTCCAGACTTAGGACAGGCTATGAATTATTGCATAGGTGTGTTTAAACTGTTAGGCTTAGAAGCTTTGTCGTTTTAAACAAAATGTTAAAAACACTACCCTAATTTCTTTTACATGAGCACTTTGTTCTCATATGAAGCCTTCTTAATAAAATCAAAACGGGATATTTAATTGTTTATATGGTCGTAGGACTACAGTCGTTCACCCATTAAATAACCTAATGTCATAATCAGTAAAATTCAATATAATCCAGGCAATCTAACAATATAAACAGATATAAGATTTGATATAAGATTTGAACAGAGGCACATCAATATTTCACAGCCAACTGGTAAACAGAATGTTACGTTATGCAAATCCTTGTTTACCATTTATTTAATACTAGCGTGTGCCCGCGGCTACGCACGCGATAATTATTTCAAAAATTAAAAATTAAGAGCATAATAGTTAAATCATTATATTTATTAACACCTATATCACGTGGACTACATACCACGATTAGATAGCGTCGCCTGGTAAAAGCGACCTCAGATTCGAGTTCCCTGGCCCAGAAAACCCCTGCATAGTGAGTTTCGTCCAAGTCGAACAATGTTTGACCATATTTAGGCCTATATTGAATATCCCTCTTCCGTGTAGGTTGAAAATTTCATACGTCTGTGGGACTTGATATTCTAAACAAATGAATCGTCAAGGATGGACCTACAAAATCAAGCGATCGCCCGCGATAACTATTTCAGAAATTAAAAATTAAGAGCAAGAGCATAATAGTTATATTTATTTACACCTAAATCACGTGAATTACATACCGCGATTAGATAGCGTCGCCTGGTAAAAGCGACCTCAGATTCGAGGTACTTGGCCCAGAAAACCCCTGTAGGCTATAGTGAGTTTCGTCCAAATCGAACAACGTTTGACCCCATTTAGGCGTCGCGTGGTAAAAGCGACCTCAGATTCGAGGTACTTGGCCCAGAAAACCTCTGTATAGTGAGTTTCGTCCAAATCGAACAACGTTTGACCATATTTAGGCCTATATTGATTATCCCTCTTATAATAATAATAATAATAAATTCAGGTAAACTGATATAACAAAGTGCCAGTATGTTTTGTTTAATCAGTTATGATTGCAGTTATGATATGCAGAATATAAAAAAAAGGGTTTCGGGATTTGAGCCATGGAACTCCAGAATGTGACGCCAAGACGTTACCATCTCAGCCACCTGGGTCAGTTATGGGATAAGCGCATTTAAAGCAATAGTGTTGTCATAGCTAACTGTATTTTAATTGCCAAAGCCTTAGAAATCACAGTAAAACAAAAGGTTATGTTGTCAAGATAACTGATTTTCATTTTTTAAATAAATTCTTTCGAATATGTATATTACCATAAAATAGTCACTAAATTGAGCATAACTCCGAAACAGGTCAACCGATTTTATCCAGTATCAATAGACGTCTTCCCATGGACATTATAAATGTGTATACCAAGTTTCATAAAAATCCGGTAAAGTGTATTTGAGTTACCGCGTCTTTAAAATAGACACTAAATTGGGTTTTACTACGGTACCGGTCTACCGATTTGGTCCAATATCAGTAGACTTCTTCCCATGTACATTATAAATGGGTATACACAGTTTCAAGAAAATCCAATAAAGCATATTTTAGTTATCGCGACTTCTTATATATTAACATGAAATGCACTAAATTGGGCATTATTCTGGTACTGGCCAACCGATTTGGTCGAATATCAATAGACGTCTTTCCATGGATATTATAAATGCGTGTACGAAGTTTCATAAAAATCCGAAAAAGCGTATTCGAATTATTGCGCCTTTAAAAGATACACTAAATTGGGTTTTACTCCGGTACCGGTCAACAGATTAGGTTCAAATTCAATAGGGCACTTTTCATGGGCGTCATAAATGGGTATACCAAGTTTCGTGGCAATCGGATACAGCGTATTTGAGCTATGGCGCCTTTCTAATATAATCTATTAAAATAGGCACTAAATTGGGCATTACTCCGGTACCGGTGAACCCATTTGGTTCAATATCAATAGGGTTCTTCCCATGGACATTATAAATGTGTATACCAAGTTTCATAAAAATCCGGTAAAGTGTATTTGAGTTACCGCGTCTTTAAAATAGACACTAAATTGGGTTTTACTACGGTACCGGTCTACCGATTTGGTCCAATATCAGTAGACTTCTTCCCATGTACATTATAAATGGGTATACACAGTTTCAAGAAAATCCAATAAAGCATATTTTAGTTATCGCGACTTCTTATATATTAACATAAAATGCACTAAATTGGGCATTATTCTGGTACTGGCCAACCGATTTGGTCGAATATCAATAGACGTCTTTCCATGGATATTATAAATGCGTGTACGAAGTTTCATAAAGATCCGAAAAAGCGTATTCGAATTATTGCGCCTTTAAAAGATACACTAAATTGGGTTTTACTCCGGTACCGGTCAACAGATTAGGTTCAAATTCAATAGGGCACTTTTCATGGGCGTCATAAATGGGTATACCAAGTTTCGTGGCAATCGGATACAGCGTATTTGAGCTATGGCGCCTTTCTAATATAATCTATTAAAATAGGCACTAAATTGGGCATTACTCCGGTACCGGTGAACCCATTTGGTTCAATATCAATAGGGTTCTTCCCATGGACATTATAAATGTGTATACCAAGTTTCATAAAAATCCGGTAAAGTGTATTTGAGTTACCGCGTCTTTAAAATAGACACTAAATTGGGTTTTACTACGGTACCGGTCTACCGATTTGGTCCAATATCAGTAGACTTCTTCCCATGTACATTATAAATGGGTATACACAGTTTCAAGAAAATCCAATAAAGCATATTTTAGTTATCGCGACTTCTTATATATTAACATAAAATGCACTAAATTGGGCATTATTCTGGTACTGGCCAACCGATTTGGTCGAATATCAATAGACGTCTTTCCATGGATATTATAAATGCGTGTACGAAGTTTCATAAAAATCCGAAAAAGCGTATTCGAATTATTGCGCCTTTAAAAGATACACTAAATTGGGTTTTACTCCGGTACCGGTCAACAGATTAGGTTCAAATTCAATAGGGCACTTTTCATGGGCGTCATAAATGGGTATACCAAGTTTCGTGGCAATCGGATACAGCGTATTTGAGCTATGGCGCCTTTCTAATATAATCTATTAAAATAGGCACTAAATTGGGCATTACTCCGGTACCGGTGAACCCATTTGGTTCAATATCAATAGGGTTCTTCCCATGGACATTATAAATGTGTTTTCAAAGTTTCATGAAAATCCAAAAAAGCATATTTGAGTTATGGTGCGTACAGACACACGGACAGACAGACAGACAGACGGACAGACAGACGGACAGACATTTTTTCGTCCACCACACAATCTCATAAAGTACCATACTGGCACTTAATAATAATCCTCTTCGGTGTTGGTTGAAATTTTCATATATCTGCGTGCCTTGACATGATAAACAAATGAGTCGACCAGCGTGAGCTACAACATTCAAGCGATCGTAATGGTTTTATGACAAAAATAGCCAAAGCCTACTGTAATTGATTTGACATTGAAATGTATAACTGAAAATTGATGCTTCGAAAACGCTAAAATACACGTTTTCTGCCCGTTTTTCACTCATAACTCAATAACGAAAGCAAAAACTAAAAATGTAATATGCCGAAAACCTTCCCGGGAATGTACTCAACAACTTCCCAAAGTTTCATGGCGATCGGATGAATGGTGTAGTAATGCATAAAGGACACACACACAGACACACAGACACACATACATTCATTTTTATATATATACATTCACAGTAATTATTTCATTTTTGTTTTAGTAATCTCCCATCACCTCATGTGCAAAAAATTGTTACTGAATAGATACGAACATTCACATATTAGGTCAAACTTATGTTTGCCTATAACTACTGCCGTAACCTTCATAATTATCTCCGTGGCGCAGTTTACATATCTCATTTTTATTCTTTTTCAAATTTGGTGTCAACCGTGGCGCAGATTACATACACCCGCCTAGGCATAGGTGGGAGGACAATATTAGGACAGGTTTAAGGGAAGTAGGATTTGCGAGGGATGGTTGGATGGAATCAGCACAGAATAGGGTTGAATGGCGGGTTCAGGTAAGCGCGGCTATGAACCTTCGGGTTCCATTCCTTTAGCTTGCTTAGGAGTTGTCTATTGCCATATAGTAAGCAAGTAATAATAATATTTTGTTACATAACACACTTGGCTGGAATTGATCGCAGGGTCACTGGGTTAGTATTCAATCAACGCGCTGATCTGTGGACAGCAGCGTGACGAAGTAAGCAGGAGTCAGCGGTTTGCTGTATTATAACTGTAGTTGAGTGTTTTTAATGCACTTCTACAGTTGTTGCCAGCGTTTTTCTCTGCTCATTACGTATTCACGTTAGCTGGAGTTAATTTAGGTAACTGCGTGTTGAACTTGTTCCAGCAATCATTTCCAATATAACTCAATTAATCGCTCGTATTTCATAAGAACTCGTTTTCTGCATTAACAGACTGGAGTTCAAGTATGATCCAAGTTCAGAAAATGATCTGAGTCGTATTGTATAACGCTGATCTAAGATCAACTAATCGAAGTTCAATTATGATCCTAGTTCATACCTGAACGCTTGGCAACATCTCAGAAACAGCTGAGTATCGCGAGGCGAGAGCATTGTTACTCTGTTATCCTTAGTATTCAGACTGTGTGTTGTGAGAAAGGAAGGAAAAATATGACCGAAATTAAGCAGAAAAATGATCGTTCCCTTAATTTATATAAGGAGGCAAGGATCTCCTGATTGAAAATGTTTTGGTAAAATATAAAGATTTTTGTCCATTTTTTACAGAATGTTTGTCACTCTTAAAAACCAGGTATTCTACTGAAATTTTCCCTTTCAATATTAAACTTAAGAGCCCACTGTAGTTTTTACCTGATGACTGCCTTATTCCAATGTAAAATCTCAGCTCTGAAAGAATTAATAGGTCACATAAAAAGAGAGGGAAGAAAGCGTTTGCTCTAACCAGCGTTTCTCAATCTGACCATTGGTGGTCCAAGAAGATTGTGCAGATGGTCATCACAGATAATTAAAAAATATCATAAAGCAAGTGGAAAGTATAAAAGTAAAATTTTTTCACATATTTCGTTACAATTACCTCTAATTAATACCCCAAATATTAAGAATATAGGCCTTCTTTTAAAAATGGGATGTAAAATTAGGGGTCCTTAAATTTTTTTAGACATTTTAGAAGTCCTCGGGTTCAAAAAGGTTGAGAAACGCTGGTCTAGACAAAGGAAACACACGACGAAATTCATCATTTTTATCACCACGAGATATGTGAAAATTGGAATGAGTTGATAATAATAACGTAAGCAATTTATAGAGGTTGTGTTTTAGAGTTATGTTACACTGCATTATAAGGAGCCTAACATAGCCCATTTAGTATATACGCACAACTACGGTTAGCTAGGAATGTATGAAGTTGTCTTTTGTGTATTTTCTTTATATTTATCGTAACCACACAGGTAGGCCTAATATTATCTTTATAATGAGCTAATCTTGTTTCTCAAATAAGAAAACAGCCCCTTGAACTGTGATCAACGAGTTTGATCGGAGAAATTTCTCCAGTCAAAATTGATCCTAGTTCAGTGCGAATTGATCTCAGATTAACGTTCATACGACAAAAATTTCCGAGTTCAGCGTGAACTATGATCAGATTAGTCTTTGATCGAGATCAAAGTGTTCATACAATCGGCCCTACGTTATATTCAAAGTCATGCAAATCTATACGATAAGCTCCACTAGAATATGTCCAACACGCTTAAATGGGAAAACATAGAATACTTTCTACGGAACTCACTATGCGGTGATTTTTTTACAGTATTAAGAAAAAATTGACATTTTCTTGTGTTGTCGTTTCACGCAGGCAATCATGCAATCTGCATCTTCCTTCCGGGAACACTCAGCAGCTTCCGACACTCGGTTGTATCTGCATATTATTGACTGCACTGGACTGTTCATTACACTTGTAACCTAGCAACCAAATGCGTTACAGCATGGCCATGGATGCTGAAATGTGTTTCACAATAGGCCTACAGCATGTTTTATACTATACTAGCTTGTGCCCGCGGCTTCGCCCGCGATAATTATTTTAGAAATTAAAAATTAAGAGCATAATAGTTAAATCATTATATTTATTAGCATCTAAATCACGTGAATTACATACCACGATTAGATAGCGTCGCCTCGTAAAAGCGACCTCAGATTCGAGGTCCTTGGCCTAGAAAACCCCTGTATAGTGAGTTTCGTCCAAATCGAACAACGTTTTACCATATTTAGGCCTATATTGAATATCCCTCTTCCGTCTATGTTGAAAATTTCATGTGTCTTCGTGCCTTGACATTAAAAACAAATGAATCGACCAGCGTGAGCTACAACATTCAAGCGATCGCGATGGTTTTATGTACAAGGTATGACAAAAATAGCCAAAGCCTACTGTAATTTATTTGACATTGAAACGTATTACTGAAAACTGATGCTTCGAAAACGCAAAAAATACACGTATTCTGCCTGTTTTTCACTCATAACTCACGAACGAAAGCAAAAATTAAAATTCCGGCTTCAAGGTGCATTACCCGACCCTTCAGTCCACCTATGTTTAAAATTTCAGTTTCTGCGTTCAGTAGATTTCGCTGGGCATCGCGGACAGACGGACAGACAGACAGACAGACGGAGGAAGACAGACACTTCCTTTTATTAATATAGATATACAGAGTGTTGTTCATTATATTCCCTGCATTGAGAAAGGACATAGACGAAGCAACTTTTAGTAGGAGATGTATCTTCTATGCATGCTACAGAGCATTAAAGTCATTGCAATTTGGTGCTCATAAGTCAATAATGAAGCGAAATAGGGTTAACATTTTCATTAAATTGACTTCATGCCTTCTTTATGATGGCTAAAAACCTGATTCTTTATCAATCATCAACAGCTGTATCACAATTTAGAGTTGTCATAATCTGCAAAATTTACAGATTAATCACTTGACTGGCCGCCACTGCATGAGTTTTTTTTTATTTCTTATTCATAACTCCAGTGTTAACAACGAAGTTCAATTTGTGTTCTTTTAGTGTTGCATGATATGGACCGTCATTTTTTGACAGTTGACCATACACAATATCCACTTTTCCTTTAAGAATATTATAGAAGAAAAATTCCTCCGACACTGGGACTTGAACCCAGGACCTTTGGCTATTCGCGCCACTGCTCTACCAACTGAGCTAAGCCTGAGTTCAATTCACAGCGCCAGATGGAACCTCTCTCCTAGGAATGATTGCCCTAATGGTCTACCTCATGCAATGTCCAACAGAGACTATAATCTTGAATGCTTATATATCTATCACTTTTCCTTTGTTTAACATTACTTCAAATGTTAGAAGTCAGTGGCGGGCGAACGCTTGGGAGATTTTATGCTGTAATAGTGCATAAATCTCCCGATAAATTTGCTTGTCTATACCCCAACTACATGCAGGGAAATTATTGCGGTGTTGTTCATTAACTCCTTCCGAAATTAAAATTATTTTTTCCCGACATTGAAAATACTTTTTGTGAATACTGTATAAATTAACCCTTTTCGGAATTAAAGTTTATTGAAAAAACTCTTGAGAGATCTACTACATGTTATCCCAGCTGAACTTGTCTGATATATTCACCGTTTTCATTTTCTCGGTTTTGTATTATTTCATTCTCTCCCTTTCTAGTCTGCTGGAATGAGTTTTACACGGCTATTCAACTCATACGCCGCGTGTTTGACACTGACCAATAACGTTTAGAAATTCCTCGGATATAGACCAATCACTATCGTTTGTCTTGCAATTTTCTTGTAGGAATCGCGAGGATGACATTTTATCGGGTAAAATGGTCTGGTCTTTACTGGAGATGCAAGTATCAGTGTGCAGTGATTAATAGTCAGATGCTGCCACTAAGCGGCACGAAAATAAACTATTTTCTACAACATAACTTGTTTGGAAATTGAAATAATAGAAACGTACATTGATTAAGAACACAATTTCGATTCCGTGTCAAGCCAGTTCGTGTGCTTTAATTCTGTTCTGCTGTTAGCTTACCTGAATTAAGTTAACCATGTCTTATAAGCACCATTAGTAGCACTGGTTACAACATGGTAACTCGAATCGATTCATGGATGGTTGATTCACAGTATGCCGTGATCTCACAGCTGTTAGTTTTGTTTTTATACAACAAAGCACGAAAGTAATCTATATATATAAAAATGAATGTATGTGTTTGTGTGTGTGTCTGTCCTTTATGCATTACTACACCATTCATCCGATCGCCATGAAACTTTGGGAAGTTGTTGAGTGCATTCCCGGGAAGGTTTCTGTCATACTCCATTTTTAATTTTAGCCTTCGTTCGCGAGTTATGAGTGAAAAACGGCAAGAAAACGTGCATTTTTTGCATTTTCGAAGCATCAGTTTTCAGTAATACCATTCAATGTCAAATCAATTACAGTAGGCTTTGGCTATTTTTGTCATTCCTTGGACGTAAAACTATCGCGATCTCTTGAATGTTGTAGCTCACGCTTATCGATTCATTTGTTTATAATGTCAAGGCACGCAGACATATGAAATTTTCTACCTACACCGAAGAGGAGGATTATTATTATTATTATTATTATTATAAAAGGGATAATCAATATAGTCCTCAATATGGTCAAACGTTGTTCGATTTGGACGAAACTCACTATACAGGGATTTTCTGGGCCAAGGAACTCGAATCTGAGGTCGCTTTTACCAGGCGACGCTATCTAATCGTGACATGTAGTCCACGTGATGTAGGTGTTAATAAATATAATGATTTAACTATTGTGCTCTTAATTTAAATTGTTAAAATAATTATCGCGTGCGAAGCCGCGGGCACACGCTAGTTATTTATATAATCCATTACATTTGATTCATGGAATAGTCTTAATAAATCCAACTCGAGTTGACGAGTTGCATCAGATAAATTCTATCGAGGGATAACCTATGATAAATACAATAAACACTCATCAAGCTTACTACAGTCAATTCACATTTCTACCATCACATTATTAAATACTAGCAGAGCCCCGCGGCTTCGCCCACGATAATTCATAGGAAGATTAAAATATAGAGCAAAATAATTAAAACATTATATTTATTAACACTTGGACGCGAAACATTCACAGGCCTAAACTAACCGATTAATAATTAATTAAACATCTAAAAATCCTTATTTGAAGTGAATTACACAATTAGAAAGCACCGCCTCGAGTTCCCTGGCTCAGAAAACCCCTGCACAGTGAGTTTCGTTCAAATCAAACAATGCTTGCCCATTTAGGCCTATTTTCATTATTCCTCATTCATAAAGGGAGAAAATTCAGATTTCTGCGTGCCTTGATATTATTAACAAATGAATCGACCAGCGTGGGCTTACAACATTCAAGCGATCGCGATGCTTTTATTTCCAAGGTATGACGAAAATAGCCAAAGCCACTTGCAATTGATTTGAAATGGAAATGTATTACTGAAAACTGCTGCTTCGAAAGAGCAAAAAATGCAAGGTTTTCAGCCCTTTTTCGCTCCTATCTCACGAACAAAAGCGAAAATGAAAATTCCGGCTTTGAGGTGCACTCGCACACCCTCTAGTCCATCTATGCTTAAAATTTCAGATCTCTGCGTTCAGTAGATTTTGCAATATCTACTGAACTCAGAGAGTGTTACAGAGAGCTCTGGTTATTGTTATGACATGAAATGATCCCACTTCGTCAATACATCTTCATTATTTACAGGAATATTAGAGTAAAATCTACACAAGTTACTGATATTCGGCCGTTATGTAGAACTTTACAGGCAAGCACGAAGTTAACAAAACGTGAGCCTTTAACTTCTTACAATGATCGAACATTGAACAACGTTTTATGTTATTTTGAATCGTAAATTTTAAAAGGAAAATAATTTAAATTAGCTTGTGCTTGGAATAGTAACAAAAAACCTTTTTGTTAGTTCGTATGTTGAGGAATTCAGACTTTTTGGTCGACAATTTGTTTTAAAACAAATGATATATGAAAACAAGAACATAGCTTCTTTATTGGTGAAAATACTATAGAAATTGATTTATAATATGTCTTTTCAAGTTATACAATATGTGAAAAAAGAACTAATATGGATAAATCCTTCGCTAGGTTCGGAAATAGTTGCAGCCTTTGAATGAATGGGGCAAGTAATGCTTTGAGCTAGCTGTTAATTGTTTACTATAGCAGTGAAACTTTGCATAGACGGAGAGATTCAAAATAACACAAATGTAATAACATTAGTGAAACTAAAGTATTGTGTTATATTAAGAGAAGGCTAACCTGACTGGAATACTATTGTACAGTTTAGTGTTCGGTTCAGGCTATAGTAGATTCTTGCAAGGTGATGTGACCAGAGACATTAGAGCTATGGAATCTACAGAGTGTTCGGAAATTCATATCATAAACTTCTAGGGCTAGTAGAGGGGACTTAGTAAACAATATTTCGAATAGGAACCCATGTGTCCGATTTGCCAGTGTTGTTTTGCAACCGGAGAGGCAGTACATGACGTCAGAAATGAGGTGTGACGTAAGGTACAGAAGTAAATGACGTGTGTCTCATTAATGACGAAAGTCAAATTTTTTTGGTAAAAATACCAAAGTAACAAAAAAACTTTCATTGATCACAATAACACTTGTGTCCACAGCGGAAAAAACAAAATTGTTTCTGTATTCTGCATTGGATGTGTCCCATACAGAGGCTCGATGTGACGACCACCAATATCGTTGCACACATTGTACCGACGAATTATAATCCGGTGCACTCGTTCCATGAGATCTGGTGTCCCGTTAATCTCTTGTGGAGCGACCATCACTCTTATCAGGAGTCTCGTACACCATACTGTTCATACGACCCCAGAAGAAGTAGTCCAGTGGCGTTAAGTCCGGCGATCATGGGGGCCATGCAATTGGACCACCCGGCCTATCCATCTTTGTCCGAATCTTCGGTTCAGATGTCCCCGGACGTCGCGTGGAAAGTGCTGAAACCACAGTTCCTAACGGACATGCAATGGCACGTGAATGGGGCTCCAGGCATGATATCACGTCACGTGCCATCAGGTGATCCTCTGACGTCATGTACTGCCTCTCTGGTTACAAAATAATACTGGCAAATCCGACACATTGTAATGGTATGAAATATTGTCTAGCAAGTCCCCTCTACTAGCCCTAAAAGTTTGTAATATGAATTTTTGAACACCCGGTATACCCTAGCACAGTATTCATATCTACTTAAGTATACAGTAGTATCATATGAAATAAACTTGAATCCGTACGTATTTTTAAATATAAAATTCTGCCCTTGGCCTAAATAGACTATTCTTTGGCAATTATAATGCACAATCCACCCAACTCTATTCCTGTTTAATATACCAAACACTAATATGCACTATAATGTTTTATGTGGCACCAAACTTGTTTTCCTTACTATTATTGCCGATTTTCGCGAAGAAAATGTTTTTCGCAATTTGATGTAAAATTTATACACAAACGGAAATTGACACTGTTAACTGCGCTGGATGAGAACAAATCAGCGGTTCCATCTCCGATTACTACTCTGACTTTTCTGAGGTAGAGAGGTTTGGAACGGGGTGCACTCAGCCTCGTGAGAAGCTGCTTGATAAAGAAGTAGCGGGTACGGACACGAAAGTGGGAGTCGGCATGCTGACCACGTGCCCCCAATCTGCCTATGGTAAATGACGCAGCGGTCGAATTGAAAATTTGTTTCTGGAACTAAGCAAGCAAGGAACCTGTGAGTGGGTGAAATCATTTGCAAATATCGTAATCTCAGAATATTGAGTTGCTTGCACTCTCCCTATCATCAATATCATCAGAAACAAGCTACTCAAGCCCGCCGTTGTTTCTTTATGCGACAATACGAACAAGTGTACCAACAGTAGCCTAAACATGATAAATATACATCTATATTATGTCCCAAACATTTTCATTGGCTCCAGGGTTGCCATACGTACGACTATAGTCGTACACATACGACCATTTCATAGATTTGTACGACGTACGACGCAACCATGAGTCGTATGCCTATTTGTACGACTATTTTTAACATAGCGTTTTACATTTATTTAATCAATCCTCTGAGGAATTTTGAATTTTGATATATTTTACAGCTCTTTGTTTTCTCATGGTTTTTGTTTTAAACATGTTGCTAATAATAACAACACTGTTGCAGTTGTTGTTTATTTAATTTTATTGTATTTTACCAGATTTAGTACATCGGAAGATAATGAAACACGCCTAATCATTTACAAATAAATTATTAAAAACAATTACATTATATTTGTAAGGTGTATAGTACGGACTATTAATTATTATTATTATTATTATTATCATCATTATCATTATCATTATTATTATTATTATTATTATTATTATTATTATTATTATTATTAACGCAATACGTTCATTACACTGAAAAATCACAAAGTATACGACAGTTTTAACTAGCATACGACTATTTTCGAATATTGGTACGACTATTCTACGTTTCTGATCTGGCAACCCTGATTGGCTCTCGTGGACAGCCAGGCAGCGGCCAAGCTGCCACAAAGTGGCCATTATGTACACGTCGGCCGCATTGAGTTTAAATAAATAATTTGGCTGTAATATTAAAATGAAAAGTTTTATTCCAAAGTCGAACAGTACGTTTGAAATCGATATCTCGATCCGCAGCACCATAGGCGATTCATAACAATGAAACAAGAAATAAACGCTAGCGATTGCGCTGAACTTGGAAGCTAAAATGAAGTTAAATCTACACTAAACATTAATGTGAGTAGCCTATCTTTCCTTACTTATTTATATGCCAGCGTTAATGTATTCCCTGACGGCCGTCCTCAAGCTCTAACCAGGAACTCCTTCACAATAAGATAGTGAGGCGTTCTCCGCCCCTCCGAATTGAGGAAAACAAAGGAGGAACGATTGTTTCAGTGGTAAATTCCCCACCGCAGGAAGAGATTCAATATGACATATACCAGAACACTGCTACTAAGCTAACATGACCTGTCACTGACCTAAAATTTACCAGTCACTATTTACCTTATTGCAGAATGTTTTAACCCTTTCGTAAAACATCATTACACTAAGAAGTCCAATGCCGGGCCCAGCCCTAACTCCTTAGCATTACAATTTTAAGTTTGACTCAACGAAACAACATTAAAACTGTGTCCCTAGGTGCAAGGATTATAAGTAGGGTAAGGTGGTACATTTCCGAACACTTCACAAATATTCTTATTTTATGAACACAATAAACGTAAGACAAGTTCAACTCTATTGTATTCACAAAGTTGGCAATGTAGTTGACCCTTCACAAAAATATGGAAGTCAAACAGCTGTAAAATTGGTCATGGCAATCAATCTTTCATTTCCAGAATATCGTTTGAAAATGTACCACAGTAGGTACAATTCTAAACACCAGTGGGTACTGTTTCGAACAGTGGCATTTTCAACGAACGAATTGCTTTCTTCCAAATGTTATATTTTATTATTATTATTTATCAATTATATGAGCGTAATAATGAACTGTCACGTTTTGAATAGGCAGATGATAGGTTTGGGGCATGTGGTCAGCATGCCGAATCCTACGACAGTTATTGATGGCTTACTGAGCCGGAGCCGCTACTTCTTTATGAATTAGCTCTTCGGTTGGTGTCAGGAGGCTGAATGCACCCCGTTCCAAATCGCCCTACCTCAGAAAAATCCGAGGAGGTACCGAGGATCGAACACAGACTTGCGGGTCCGTAGTCAGCAACCACTAGATCATGCAGGTGGGTCTGTCATAACATCAAGAGCAATAATAAAAATACTTAACTCCAGAACGATTTCTGTATGCTATTCTGTATTGCATAAATTGCTGAGATGTAATAACAATCCAGAGGAAGTGTAGTTCATAAATCTTTGTCGTATGAATGCCATCCTTTTATATTTGACTAGCGCAGCTAATAATAATAAACATGCAGAATGCTGTGAAGGCAAAACAGCTTTTCCATGCAAGACTTAATCGAGCGATCGCGGGTTAAAGTACTGTTCGAAATTGTACCTAAGATGTCTTCGTATTTGTACCTTGAGCTAGTTTTTGTAAATCATACACAGTTGCAAATTCCGCTCACGAATGACCCTTGTTGTGCCAATGATTTACGTATGAAAGACCACGCTATTGGTTGGTATGAGTTAAAAATTGGTCCTCAAAAATATATTCCAGTAACACAACGTGGGATTATAAGCAATTTTATAACGTGCCATTTTCCAAGCATGGAGTTCTTACCTTCGATTGGAAAATAATAATTTATGGCCAAATGAGACAACTTAAAACATCATTCTCTCGGATACAGGTCAACGAAACAATCAGTATGGACGCTCTATAATTAAAAACAGGTTGACTAACATATGAAACTCGAAAGTGGATAAAAATCTTAGTCCGTTCATAACTGTACCATGTTCGAAAATGTACCACCTTACCCTAGGTCCGAAACTGTTCATATATAAGAATACTACCTTAAAATACGTAATTCATGATAAAACGTACAACTGACGGCCATCTTACCTGGGTACACAGGTTGGCCAATACGACAAACCTCACGGGAGATATAGCGTAATATGGCACATTTTCGAAACGCGTGAATTCAGTATGTCCTACTAAACTAATATCACTGTTCATAACCCAACAAACTTAACCTAACCGCCACTCAAGTAGAATATACCTTCCATTACTTACCTTAATGCAAGATGGACAGTTGGTCATCCTGCTTCACTCAGAACCATAATATGGCTGTCGTGTTTCAAGCGTAATAAAAACGAAGTGATTGAAATGGTTAAAAATAAGATAAAGTTCTAAAAACGACTAATTTCACCCCTTAATCAATTATTTGAACAAAATTAAGTGTATTTAACGATGTTTCCACTTCCAGGAAATGCTAAGGAGATAGTGTTCTAACCTCCAATGCCTTTGTTTGTAATCATTTTCTAAGGTAATTGTTACTGACACTGATAGACCATGGGCTACCAATATGAAACCCTCCCCCCCCCCCCGTGGGAATTTCCGACACATATATTTTTTGGTTGGTATTGTCATCTAGTTTAAGATTTTAGTTGTTTGCCCCTTACCTACCAATTACAGCATTTAGCCGGAAACCCTGGAAAACCCCGGAAATCCGGAGAAAATGAATATGTTTTAATTTTTCAATGTTCTTTGCTCCTAATATTCCCAGGGAATTTCTGACACACACATTTTTGTTGGTATTGGCATCTAGTTTAATGTTTCAGTTGTTTGCCCCTTACAAATTACAACATATCCCCGGAAAACACGGAAAACCACGTATGTACGGAGAAAGGGACTTCGTTTTATTTTTTTTAATCTTAGTTCTTTGCATCTAATATTCAAAGGGAATTTCTGAATAATATGTTTTTTTTATTGTCATTACCATCTAGATTAAGGTTTCAGTTGTTTGCCCCTTATCAATTACAGCATATCCCCGAAAAACACCGAAAACCACGGAAATCCGGAGAAAGGGACTTTGTTTTATTTTTTTTAAATCTTTGTTCTTTGCTCCTAGTATTCAAAGGGAATTGGTGAATCATATGTTTTTGTGTTGGTATTCCCATATAGATTAAGGTTCCAGTTGTTTGCCCCTTACCAATTACAGCATATCCCCGGAAACCCCGGAAAACCACGTATATACGGAGAAAATGACTATGTATTATTTTTTAAATCTTTGTTCTTTGCTGCTAAAATTCAAAGGGAATTTCTGATTCGTATGTTTTTTGTTGGTATTGCCATCTAGATTAAGGTTTCAGTTGTTTGCCCCTTATGAATTATAGCATATCTCCAGAAAACTCCGAAAACCACGGAAATCCGGAGGAATTGACTTTTTAAAAATCTCTTTAAAATCTTTGTTCTTTGCTCCTAATATTCCCAGGGAATTTCTGACTCATATGTTTTTTGTTCGTATTGCCATCTAGTTTAAGGTTTAAGTTGTTTTCCCCTTATCAATTACAGCATATCCACGTAAACCCTGAAAACCACGAAAATCCGCAGAAAATGAGATGGTTAAAATTTTTGAAAATCTTTGCTCTTTGATACTAATATTCCCAGGGAATTTCTGAATCACCTAATTTTTGTTGCTATAGCCATATAGTTTAAGGTTTCAGTTGTTTTCCCCTTACCAATTACAGCACGACAAAGAATACTGGAAAAAATCCTGATGCTGAAGGGATGAAGGCGATTGAAAACCTAGGAGAACACACTTCATAGGCCTATTCTAATTTGACATCTGTGAATGATAATTAATTTATCGTACCAAACCTTCCACAGTCACTACCAAACTTTCTTGACTGAAGTTAGAGAAGGGACATTGGGTAAAACAACACAATTTTGGAATGGTAATATGGACAAAGTGTCATTGATTTTGAGATTTCAGCGAGCAACTAAAGAAAACAACTACGACTTACACTTGGTATGTTTAGAAGATATGATTCCCCTTTTCTTTGCATGTGACCATCACAATTATGGCAGATATCTCGTAGTCCATATACTCACCCTTTTGAACCTGCAAGGGACACACTTGAAGCAGAAGAATTACTTCGCAATAACGGTTTCAGTGACCGTAGATCACAAGTTCCGAGTTCTAGAAATTCTGTGGATTTCCGTGCTTTTCCGGGTTTTACGGGGATATGCTGTAATTGATAATGGGCAAACAGCTGAAACCTTAATCTAGATTACAATGCCAACAAAGAAAATGTGTAAGTCAGAAGTTCCTTGGGAATATTAGGATCAAAGAACAAAGGTTTTAAAAAAATTAAAACGAACTTATTTTCTTCCGAATTTCTTGGTATTCGGAGTTTTCCGGGGATATGCTGTAATTGATAAGGGGCAAACAACTGAAAACTGAAACTAGATGGCAATACCAACAAAAAAATTTATGTGTCGGAAATTCCCACGGGGGGGGGGGGATGGGGGGTATATAGTAGCCTACGCTCTATGTCAGGGGAAGACAGAAGCTTGCTCTGTGACGTCACTGCCTACTGCTCTACTGCTCGCGTTATATCTCTGCGAGGAGCATGTGAAATGTAGGTATCAGTGAACAGGGGGGAAGAGAGGGGCTTTAGTATTGCGGGCAGCGGGAATTTAGGGGGTTAGAACTTACGTAATACGTGTTTCCGAGTTAATGAAACATCAACCGATTTTTTTGATAGTTTATCGGTTAATTACAGCGCAGCAGTTTAACATATTATAAATAATTCTATTTTTATATTCTGTGAGAACAATTGCCTTTCCACAAAATCTATGCTCTTTGACAAAAATAGACAATAGGCTACTATCATTTGAATTAACATAATTCACTACAGTAAAAATGATAAAAAAAAATGAACTGAATTAATTACCATACAAGCTCGTCTGCACCTTAGATGATACAAGATTACAGTAACAATATTCTGACTTTCCTGTCTCTTTTTCTTTAACAAGTGTATCAATGTTGGGACGTAATGTTTGAGCAATATTTAATCGAAGACTTCATTTAGGTTGTGATTTAACAATGTACTTCTTGATTTGAGCTTTGCACATTTCATTAGTGAAAAAAATTGTTCGGCCACATATGTCGATCCAAAATTACATAATATTCGTGCGGCAAGTCTCGGAAATCTGGTTTCAGAGAAATTTCTGTAAAAGTTACCCAAGACCACTTTACGTTCGTATTTGTCCTTTAACAGATCGTCGCATTGTAAGTTTAGCAGTTCCAATTGATACCGACAAGGAACGTCTTTGACATTAACTGAATATGGGGTAGCAAAAAGTTTAAACATTGGAGAAAGGTTTTCCACATCCTGAAACCTCGATTCGAACTGAAGAAGAATGTTTTGCAGAACTAACACATGTTCTGCAGAGGGAACACTATCAGGATCGCGTACTTGCAATAACTTTGAAAAATGCTCCGTATTTGCAACCAGAAGTTGTTCTACCCACAGAGCTAAAGTGAATAGGTCATCTAGTACCTAGCTCTAGCGTACTCTAAACACCCCTACTACCGTGCGCTCTTGCTGACGTCACACACAAGGGATCCGCATGCTCTTGCTCCACAAACGTCATCACAAGACGTAGTTGACTTCCCCTGCCAGGGGAAGACAGAAGCTTGCTCTGTGACGTCACTGCCTACTGCTCTACTGCTCGCGTTATATCTCTGCGAGGAGCATGTGAAATGTAGGTATCAGTGAACAGGGGGGAAGAGAGGGGCTTTAGTATTGCGGGCAGCGGGAATTTAGGGGGTTAGAACTTACGTAATACGTGTTTCCGAGTTAATGAAACATCAACCGATTTTTTTGATAGTTTATCGGTTAATTACAGCGCAGCAGTTTAACATATTATAAATAATTCTATTTTTATATTCTGTGAGAACAATTGCCTTTCCACAAAATCTATGCTCTTTGACAAAAATAGACAATAGGCTACTATCATTTGAATTAACATAATTCACTACAGTAAAAATGATAAAAAAAAATGAACTGAATTAATTACCATACAAGCTCGTCTGCACCTTAGATGATACAAGATTACAGTAACAATATTCTGACTTTCCTGTCTCTTTTTCTTTAACAAGTGTATCAATGTTGGGACGTAATGTTTGAGCAATATTTAATCGAAGACTTCATTTAGGTTGTGATTTAACAATGTACTTCTTGATTTGAGCTTTGCACATTTCATTAGTGAAAAAAATTGTTCGGCCACATATGTCGATCCAAAATTACATAATATTCGTGCGGCAAGTCTCGGAAATCTGGTTTCAGAGAAATTTCTGTAAAAGTTACCCAAGACCACTTTACGTTCGTATTTGTCCTTTAACAGATCGTCGCATTGTAAGTTTAGCAGTTCCAATTGATACCGACAAGGAACGTCTTTGACATTAACTGAATATGGGGTAGCAAAAAGTTTAAACATTGGAGAAAGGTTTTCCACATCCTGAAACCTCGATTCGAACTGAAGAAGAATGTTTTGCAGAACTAACACATGTTCTGCAGAGGGAACACTATCAGGATCGCGTACTTGCAATAACTTTGAAAAATGCTCCGTATTTGCAACCAGAAGTTGTTCTACCCACAGAGCTAAAGTGAATAGGTCATCTAGTACCTAGCTCTAGCGTACTCTAAACACCCCTACTACCGTGCGCTCTTGCTGACGTCACACACAAGGGATCCGCATGCTCTTGCTCCACAAACGTCATCACAAGACGTAGTTGACTTCCCCTGCTCTATGACTATATTAGTCATCTTATCACTCCGCCGTGCACCGGTGCTGCCATCTGTAGTCATGTTTGGAACCACTCGGTACGGTGGTCACCTAAATCTAATGTTTATGGATCGGCATATGTGTTCATGTTATTTTGAATCGTAAACATTTTTTTACAGAACTCTCTCAGTCTACGTAGGCCAACAGTTTAATTTTACAGGCTAGCACGTTATAGAGATTATACAGAGTACCACCAGATGTCACTGTCGTTCTCTTCCCTTTCGTACAAATTAATAAAATCAGGTAAACTGATGTAATACAGTGCCAGTATGTTTTTGTTTAATCAGTTATGGTTGCAGTTATGATAAGCAGAATACCCAATTCTTAAGTTTTCCATACCTCTTTACTTGGCTCCCCGATTTACATTTCTATCCTCCTACCATAATCATGGTACACGCTCGCAGCACAACTCTCTGTTATCAATTCCTAGTCATCATACAACCTCATACTCTCATTCATTCACCATAGCCACAGCCCGTTCTTGGAATTCCTTGTCACAAGATATTAGGGGTAGTCGGAGTGTACACTCATTCAAATCTGCGCTTATTAAACAATTATTGCCCACTGAACAGAACTAGCTCTTTGTAGTCACTCCATCTTTCACTGTATATAACATTACTTAGTCTCCTTATAACGTATCTACAGCTAGACTTAAATTTCCATTATAACACAATTTTACATATTCCTTGTTTTACTTGTAACATTATTACTATTTTCTTTGATGACACTTACGCTCTCTATGAAGCCTATGCTTTTTATGAAACCTATGCTTTTTACTTATTTAATTTATTATTATGATTAGCCTTAACCTTAGTCTTAGTATTAGTCATAAGTCTCTTATTCACTAATTTGCTATTTATGTAAACCTACATTGTATATATTTTCTGAAACCTGGTTGAGTGGAAGAGAAGGCCTTATGGCCTTATGGCCTTAACTCTGCCAGGCAAAATAAATCATTTACTACTACTACTACTACTACTACCCAAAAAAAAGTCAAACTGGCCGGTTTCGGGATTTGAACCATAGAACTCCAGAATGTGAGGCCAATACGTTACCATCTTAGCCACCTGGGTCAGTTTAACCGTTTAACGGTCTAGTTGTATAAGCGCATATAAAGTAATAGTGTTATTTGTCATAGCTAACTGTATTTTAATTGCCAAAGCCTTATAAGATCACAATAAAACAATAGGCTATGTTGTCATGATAACTGATGTGCATTTCATAAATTCTTTCGAATACGTATACTACCATTAAATAGGCACTAAATTGAGCATTACTCCGAAACAAGTCAACCGATTTTACCCAATATCACTAGATGTCTTCCCATGGACATTATAAATGTGTATACCAAGTTTCACAAAATTCCTGTAAAGCGTATTTGAGTTACCGCGTCTTTAAAATAGACACTAAATTGGGTTTTACTCCGGTACCGGTCTACCGATTTGGTCTAATATCAGTAGACGTCTCCCCATGTACATTATAAATGGGTATACAAAGTTTCAGGAAAATCCAATAAAGCATATTTGAGTTATGGCGCGTACAGACGGACAGACATTTTTTCGTCCCCACACACAATCTCATAAAGTACCATCCTGGTACTCAATGAATAAGTATTGCAGTTACGCCTCTGACAAAGCACAGACGTAAGTTTCGCTCAAAACATTACTTATGGAATTCTTTTCTCTTCATTCATTCATAGTCTGCATCTCCTTATCACAGCGGAGGATTTTTAAATATTAATTTATGATTTGTCTTTCGTATTTTTAACTTCAAGAGAGATATAAAATAAATAGACCATGTTTCTGTTTCTGGTACCGTTATATAATTTGTCAGTCATTTGTTTTAAAACAGATTGTTGACAACCAAAAGAACCTGAATTCTGCTACATACGAAATTAACAAAAAAAATTTTGATTGCTATTCTAAGGACAAGTGAATTGAAATTGTTTTCTTCTTGAATTTACGATGCAAAATAACATAAAACGTTGTAAAATGTTCGACCGTTTAGGAACTAAAGAGGCTCCTTGCTAGCACTCGTTTTGTTAACTTCGTGCTCGCCTCTTAAGTTCTACAAGACAGTCTTTGATCGTAAATAATTACTATTAGGCATTTGTTATGTGATTATAAACGTCTGTGTAATGGTGAACTAAATTCCAGTTTTTCTGACTTTTTGTGAAAAAGAGGGAAGCTGAGTATCAGAAAATAATCTGTGGCCACTCTGAGATGTTGACTTTCACTTGTTGCTACAGCGGATGTATGGGCCGTGATCAGCAGGAACAGGGGTCATGCCTCATAGTTACGATGTACAAGGCCGGCGGAAGCAACCCCTTGGCTCCAGTGGCGGCTTCATCAGTGGAGGCATTATCTGCTACCCAATAAATTATACAATAATTTATGTCATAAAATCAGTTATTATTATTATTAAAGGTGTTGTATCGATCCTGGAATTAGATCTGTCTTCTTCCGCCTCAAGGTTAGGCTATAAAGCCCGTTCCGACATCTTGTGTTTGGTCGTCCTCTTGAACGCCATCCTTCTGGTTTGTATTGCATTGCTCATTTTTTCTAGCCTATATGTTGAAACCATTGCCATTTGTCATTATGTATCTTCTCCTCTAACTTATATATTTTTAACTCTTCTCGAATTTGTATATTAGGTATGTGATCTTTTAATGTGTAGCCTGCTATTCTTCTGAGGAATTGCATCTCAGCTGTTTCTAACCTCCTTCTTGAAGATCTATTAAGGACCCAGTTTTTACTTCCACATAAAAGTAGAGGTACTGCAAGCACTTTATAAAATTTATTTGTTTCTTAATGTTCTTTGAATAGTTCCACACATTTGTTGGAACTTATTCAGATCTGTTATTTTCAAAATATTAGAGAATAATCTAATGGCGACTGAGACAATGTGATACTGTCTACTCATGGTATAGATTCAGAGATGAGCTATCGATTGATTATCGACTACCGAATGCCTTTAATCGATTATCAATTAATTAATCTCATTTTATTCAGGCTCACACACTATTCAGAAGTTCAAGACTAATATATTTTTATCATAGGTAATCCCACGAGAGGTGACGAGTTTATCGACAGATTCGCGACTGCTCAGCTACGCTTTTTCGGATTTTCATGAAACTTGGAAAACACATTTATAATGTCCATGGGAAGAACCCTATTGATATTGAACCAAATCGGTTCACCGGTACCGGAGTAATGCCCAATTTAGTGCCTATTTTAATAGATTATGGCGCCTTTCTATTAGAAAGGCGCCATCACTCAAATACGCTGTATCGGATTTCCATGAAACTTGGTATACCCATTTATGACGTCCATGAGAAGTGCCCTATTGAATTTGAACCTAATCTGTTGACCGGTACCGGAGTAAAACCCAATTTAGTGTCTACATTAAAGGCGTAATAACTCAAATACGCTTTATCGGATATTTATGAAACTTCGTATACGCATTTATAATGTCCATGGGAAGACGTCTATTCATAATGAATAAAATCGGTTGACCTGTTTCGGAGTAATGCTCAATTTAGTGCCTATTTTATGGTAATATGCGTATTCGAAAGAATTTATAAAAAAAATGAAAATCAGTTATCTTGACAACATAGCCTATTGTTTTACTGTGATCTTATAAGGCCTTGGAAATTAAAATACAGGTAGCTATGACAAAAAACATATTGATTTACATGCGCTTATCCAAGTAGACCGTTAAAATGACCCAGGTGGCCGAGATGGTAGACCTTTCTTCTTCCGTAAGCCCTGCTTAATGAATAAATTTGGAGCTTAACTTGGAAATCAATTAAAAAAATATATATATTCTGCATATCATAATTGCAGTCTTAACTGATTAAACAAAAACATACTGGCACTTTGTTACATCAGTTTACCTGATTTTATTATACATACAATTATTGACAACTTTTATCACCAGAAGTGACAAGTTGAAACATAAACACTTATGCCATCTTTATATGCAAAAGTTTTCAATCCCTCGTAGTTCTTCTTTCTTGTCCGTGTCTGCACACAGTTACATTATGTGTTATATTATACACAACTTGCAGGCAAACACGAGGTTGTGTCATTATAACAGTCGAACATCGCACGACTTTTACGTCATTTTGAATCGTAAATATTATTTTATAAGTAAAATAACTTGCATATACGTGTTAAAGGCTAACACATAGAAAAGTAAATTACAAAGACAATTAAATTTTATTTATTACATTTTCATAAAACTAACAAGTATCTAGAAAAGAAAGCATCAGGATTGATCTTTATGTTCAATACTTCTACCGCGAAATAATAATAATAATAATAATAATAATAATAATAATAATAATAATAATAATAATAATAATAATATAATAATAATAATAACTTGGGGTTTGCATGATTTCCTCAATCACCAAGGCAAATACATTGAGATATATCCGAATAGAAGCAAATGCTGCACGAATGAATTATTACAAGAGTCTACTGGTAAATTCGGGTGGCCACGAGGTTTGATTTGAACTCAGGACCTCTTCCCTATTAACCTATATCACCTCGCTCTAATTGATTTTGGTGTGTTCATTACGACTGAGCTAAATAGAATGCATTTCACAACAATAATTGGATTAAAGTTTCATGGGCAACAAAAGAATATTCATATTTTATTCAAACTGTGTTCTGAAATTCGCATTTAAGTCATGTTATTTCGATTTTATCTCGATACCTATTAATTTTATGAAGAAATGTATTTAACAAAAAATGTTCTTTTTAATTTTCTCTACAACTTGACTGTGCTAAGTTTCCATGTATCGCCCAATGTAATGGAGATGATCTAGAAAAATTGAAAAAGGATACGAGTAAAGTAACCCCTAAGTCATTTTTAAGAGAAACGGATATAGCCATTTCATTAGTCATATATAACAATTTCCAATTTTAAATTATTTTAAAATGTTTTCATGAAAAGTGCCCTTAAAATTTCAGTGATAAATATCAAATTCTGGGAGGTTCGACAAAATTTCGAAAAAGTCCTTAATTCAAAAAATGAAGTAAATACAATGAACCGTTTACCCGCTGTGCTTGTCCACAGACAGACGGACAGACGTCATTCCAAAAATACTTTTTTTTCGGGTTTTAGGCATCGGGAAACATGTATTTCCGCTGTTATCTCGATTTCGATTTTTTGTCACGATCACATTACTTTCTCTATACTACGTATATGCGAGAAAGTGAAAATGCTAATTTCATCATAGAGATCCTTGATTATGCATGTTTACATAATTATTTCCTCGGAAAATAAAATTAGGAGACAAATTTTGTTATACAATATTCTATTGTGACTTTATGAGTGATTCTTTTTTACTTCCTCTGCCAGTACCATAGGTACTATGATCTAAAACTTTTATTTGAAACATTTTTTCAAACAAATTCTCTGAAGGGTAGTTATAAGCCATCCACTGTGTATAGGCCTACACGCTCTTTGCAATACGGCCTCTTGTAACGGAAAATCGTACGAAAACAAAATTTTGTATTTGGGTTAGGTATCTTCTGATACGAAGAATGGCGACAACCTTCTGTTATATTTAAGGGGACTTTATATGAAGAAAAAAAAAATATTTTTTTGCGATTTTCTCAAAAACGGCTCCAACGATTTCCTTCAAATTACGTACGTGGAGTGCTTATACCAAGAGTTAAAACTTTTATTTGAACTTTTTTTTTTTAATTCTCTGAAGGGTGGCTGTAAGTCATCCACTGTTTGTAGAAACTCTGTCTTGCCTGGTGAACGCGGGCATTCACGGCCTCTTATTCTATAATAATAAGCATGTGAAGTGAGAAAGATGTATTGTTGGCCTTGCTTACGTTAAAGCAGGGGAAGTCAACTACGTCTGGTGATGACGTTTGTGGAGCAAGAGCATGCGGATCCCTTGTGTGTGACGTCAGCAAGAGCGCACGGTAGTAGGGGTGTTTAGAATACGCTAGAGCTAGGTACTAGAGGACCTATTCACTTTAGCTCTGTTGGTAGAACAACTTCTGGTTGGAAATACGGAGCATTTTTCAAAGTTAATGCAAGTATGCGATCCTGATAGTGTTCTCTCTGCAGAACATGTGTTAGTTCTGCAAAACATTCTTCTTCAGTTCGAATCGAGGTTTCAGGATGTGGAAAACCTTTCTCCAATGTTTAAACTTTTTGCTACCCCATATTCAGTTAATGTCAAAGACGTTCCTTGCCGGTATCAGTTGGAACTGCTAAACTTACAATGCGACGATCTGTTAAAGGACAAATACGAACGTAAAGTGGTCTTGGGTAACTTTTACAGAAATTTCTCTGAAACCAGATTCCCGAAACTTGCCGCACGAATATTATGTAATTTTGGATCGACATATGTGGCCGAACAATTTTTTTCACTAATGAAATGTGCAAAGCTCAAATCAAGAAGTACATTGTCAAATCACAACCTAAATGTAGTCTTCGATTAAATATTGCTCAAACATTACGTCCCAACATTGATAAACTTGTTCAAGAAAAAAGAGACAGGAAAGTCAGAAAATTGTTACTGTAATCTTGTATCATCCAAGGTGCAGACGAGCTTGTATGGTAATTAATTCAGTTCATTTTTTAAAATCATTTTTACTGTAGTGAATTATGTTAATTCAAATGATAGTAGCCTATTGTCTATTTTTGTCAAAGAACATAGATTTTGTGGAAAGGCAATTGTTCTCACAGAATAGAAAAATAGAATTATTTATAATATGTTAAACTGCTGTGCTGTAATTAACCGATAAACTATCAAAAAAATCGATTGATGTTTCATTAACTCGGAAACACGTATTACGTAAGTTCTAACCCCCTAAATTCCCGCTGCCCGCAATACCAATGCCCCTCTCTTCCCCCCTGTTCACTGATGCCTACATTTCACATGCTCCTCGCAGAGATTTTACGCGTGCAGTCAGAGCAGGAAGCAGTGACGTCACAGAGCAAGCTTCTGTCTTCCCCTGCGTTAAAGCAATATCTGAGGGGAATGTTCGTTAAATTTAGGAAATTAATCTTAACGGCGGAAAGTTCAATAACCATTTGCAGTCACTTGTTTTTTCTTCGTGTTTCTTTGTTTGTCCATAGCCTGGGTTTTTAGTCGCATCATTCAAAGGTATTTATAGCATAATTAGCGTAAAATTGTGTCTTGCGATTCTGTACAAGGATATGTGAATACTGCTAACTTTTATTTGGGCAGAGGAAGTTATGTGACTTTCACATCAGATTCTTTAGTTTTACTTCTTAGCATAAGCAATCCATGTGCAAAATTAAAGAAAATCGTTAATCGCGAGAAACGAAAATTTCTTAATGTAAAGTCCCCTTAAATATAAGAGAAGGTTGTCGTCAATCTTGGGAACACATCTTCAGAAGGTACCTGACCCAAATACGAAATTTTGTTTTCATAAGATTTTCCGTTTTGGAGCTAGGCTGTTCACAGACACACAGACAGACAGACACACATACTCGTTTCCAAAAATAGTATAACTATATACAAATTATACACAGTCATGATTCCTTCTTGTAAAAAAAGTGCCCTGAATGGTAAATTAGGGCCTGATTTAGCTGACAGCCTTTTTCTGTAGTAACAGTGTGATCTATTTCCATACAACAATATGCCATATCTAAAAACACTTCAAAAAAAGCAAAATATGATTGTCTAATATAAGGTTTAGGTCCTTTAATAGCAAGACTTCTTGAAAGATAGAACATTCTACAATATGGTGTCCATTATAATGTTTACTTTTTTACATGTTTTAAGAGGGAACGAAAAACTTAAGAAGTTTCTCAGCTTTATATTTGCATTATTAACTACTAGCTGGTACACACGGCTTCACCCGCAATTATTGATTCAAAAACTAGATTTTTAAAATAATTTACTTAACAAAATAATTAAAACAATATATTTATTAACAATTTCATCGTTTTCACATACACTGGAGGAATTACGTGATTATATTTTTAACTCAGAGAGCGGAGTAAGGTGCTGTTTAAACTCAATAATTCGACATTACATATATTTGTCTGTACATTTGTTCATAGAAGAATGAGATCACTATTTTTGACCAAGTACCACAAAGTGGCCACGACTTTAAAGAAGTTCCGCAAATACCTGCTAGAGATCGCTTGCTGCTTGTACAAATAGTTTCGATCGCCCCTTCCAGGCCGTGCGATTGCAATCGCAAACCTATCGAATATCGATCGAGATGAGTCCGCCATCTTTAAAAAACCTACAGTGTGCATCTGTTTCAGACGGGAATGATAAACATTGTAAATAACGTATAGTGTAGTCATTTCTTTTTAATAAAGTGCGGGATGTTACCAGGATTTCAATATTATTAAGAGGGTGTATATACTCAACAGTAAGCAAAGACAATGGGCAACATGTTATCATGGTTGGACAAAGTGGACTGTCCCAGAAATCAGAAGCAGAGGACGGAAATTGCTGAGCTGCAGGTGAGTTGTACAGTGAAAATATGCGTCACTAAAAGAATGAATTGTAGGCGAATCTTGAGACACGTAGGTTACCAACAATCTAGCCTAGTCTCATTGTACCTGAAGCAATATCAGGCCCGGATCTCGGACCTCAAAACCTAGCAGTGCCGAGGGGGGGGGGAGCAAATGGTCAGAAAAACTATAGGAATAATATAAAGAGGTATTTATGACACAAGGGCTATGCGAAGTATTGACAGTATCAGGCAATTCATATTAATGTTTAAAATACTGATGCTTTAAAAATATTATTCTTGTCTATTGCAAGGTCTAGGTTAGAATACTGCAGTGTTGTGTGGAACTCAATCTTTTAGAACCAATCCAAAAACTATTTTTAATATGTGTATTATTTAGAAATTTCTGATATTATCCAACAAGATACAGCAATATTCCCTATTCTATGTTATTATCTATTTTCATTAGTTGCTAGGCAAAAGTTAATGGTTTTACGTTTTTGTATAATTTAATCCAAGCTGGTGAACTGTGCAAGTTAATATCAAAATTACATCTCCTCCCGTAAACTGTAGACGTTATAGAAAATTTCAAATTATTACAAGAATTCTCCCCTTTTAAGACTATGCATTGAGTATAATAATCTATGTAATAAATTTGATATAGATCTGTTTCAATCCAGAACTGTCTTTCATAGAAATATTTTCAAAATTCATAGCATGCAGTTGTAAATCAATGGAATTATTGTGCTTTTATTTGTTAACTTTTTCATTTGTAATTATTGTAATTGAGTGTGTGTTGTTTTAATTGATTTTTTATTATTTCTTTTGTTGTTCTTGATGTTGTTTTCTTTATTTGATCGTCGATAGAGTCTACTGTATAATATTTTAGTTTAGTAGACTTTAAATAAATAAATAAACTTATTTGTCATAAAGAACAGTAAAACTAGCTATTGACAAAGTCGTACATAAATGCAATACATTTTCAAATACATAGAAAAACAATAAAAAAACTATGAGATTTTTAAAAAATTCCAATATGGCATCAAAGCATTTGTCGACTAGTAGGCCTACTCTTTTGATTACAGTTTTAAATTTATAATTCGTCAGAGATAGTTCAAGGTAATTTGTTACAAAATCTAATACCGGCAAAAAATGGAGATTTCTCACATTTACTATGCTTGAGTTTTTCAATAGAGTATAGTAATAATGGAAATGTTTGTTCTAACCAACTTTAATTAGCTTTGCTTTGTTAGAATTAATATTTTATAAATGTGTATACAGGGAACAGTCAGAATTTCAAGAATAGCTTCGGCTACAGGCTAAAATTAATAAATGCACCAAATTTCAAGTTTGTAGCTGATGTGGAAGTGGGTAAACATTAATGTCAGTGAGTGAGTGAGATAGCCATGTGTCTTTATATTATACAGTGCGTCCGAGAATATTCTCCGCAGCGGCTAATTGTTGGAGAGGCAGCTAGCTGCAGTAGTTAAGTTGGTACTCACCACAGTCGATCATAGCAGGTGCTGGAAGTGCACCCATTGATAAAGGGACAATGGTCTGCATTGTCCTTCATCAGCAGAACTAAACAGATTTGTGGTATCTTGACAATCGCACACTTACACAAAAAAAAGTCAAATCGGCCGGCTACGGGATTTGAACCAGGAACCTCCAAAATGCGAGTCCAAGACGTTACTATTTAGACCACCTCGCTCAGCTTAACAGAATATTATGTGAAATAATAGTGTTATTTGTCATAGCTAACTGTATTGCTAACTGTATTGTTTTTATAAAAGCTCGTGTTGCCAACATAACTGCTGCAGCTAATCCTCTCTCCAGCAAATACCAACTGCGGAGAATGTTCTCGGGCGCAGTGTAGTAATGTGCCTTGTTTTTGCATCTGCTTAAAAGCATTAATTTATTTACTTTTATTGATATTACAAGTTTTTCTTTTCTGTAAAATTAGCATCCCCTTAAAGCATTATCTGTTTTTAAAATACTTATGAAACAAACGTTTTAATCGATTTCCGAGTTAAGCTCCAGATCGAATCATTAAGCAGGACTTACGGAAGAACAAAGGTCTAGTTTAAAAAAAAATTAGAACATTGTCCTTCATCAGCAGAACTAAACAGATTTGTGGTATCTTGAGAATCGCACACTCACACAAAAAAAAAAAAAAAAAAATCAAATCGGCCGGCTACGGGATTTGAACCAGGAGCCTCCAAAATGCGAGTCCAAGACGTTACTATTTAGACCACCTCGCTCAGCTTAATATATAAGAATATTATGTGAAAAAATAGTGTTATTTGCCATAGCTATCTGTATTGCAATTTCCAAAGCCGTATATGAATACTGTAAAACAATATGTTGTCATGAGAACTGATTTGCATTTGATAAATTCTTTCTAATATATTACCATAAAATAGGCACTAAATTGGGCATTACTCCTGTACCGGTCAACCGATTTTGTCCAATATCAATAGGCTTCTTCCCATGGACGTTATAAATTCGTATACCAAGTTTCATGAAACTCCGATAAAACGTATTTGAGTTATCGCGCGTCAAGGCACACGGACGGACAGACGGACGGACAGACAGACAGACGCATTTCCCCGTCCCCCACACAATCCTATAAATTACCATACTGGCACTTAATAATTTCAGTTCGCTTGTGCTTGGAACAATAAAAAAAACTTTTTGGTAATTTCTTATGTAGAGGAATTCAGGTTGGCAACAATTTCACACTTTATCTTGAGCTAAACACTCCATAATGCTGAGAACAGTCCATATGAAGAAGGCTTCGCTCGAAAAAATTAAGATTGCCATATCCAAAAAGTTCCCGTTGCGGCATTCTTGAACTATTCTTTTATTTGTTTACAACATATTATTCTGAAAACAGAACTAAATCCAAGGACTTCAGAAGAAAGGTGTTGTGCAAATGGTCGATATAAGTGACAACGAAATTAAAAATGAACATTCTTTAAACCAAGAAGTGTCGGACATCAGCGAATAAACAATAAACCAAATAAATGAAATGCAAAGAAAAGCATTTTAATATATTTTAAGCTGAATCTGTCGGAGAAAAGAACAAGTCAGTTTTTATTATTTTTCTATAAAGTTGTATTGATTACCAAAAAAAAAAACTCTCGTGAAAGATGTTTGGATATACAGTATTGTATTAATTCAGGCATGTGAAAGAGCGTATTCAAGTACATGTATAACTCGATCGGTAAGACCTGAGCCACACAAACGGCTGCGCAGTAGCTACGATGACGTAATCTGGACCTGCCTGACCTTCATAGCACGTGATGTTCGCTGCCAGTTCATACTGTACGGACCGTGTAAAAACATCTTAGTTAGCCTGACAGCATTCAATAGTGAAGCATGATACGTTAATGAGAGCAATGGAAGGCGAATGCAGTTATTTTAGCAAAAAGGTTGGCGGTAGTAAAGTGATTCACAGTCAGAGTTGGGAAAAAGTGTGGAATGTATATAGGTAATTCAAACAGGTGCACCAAGATGACCCTAAATATGCAATTCAGAAGCGTGTTTCGGATGTTACAGGAATTTCATTCAGTAGCATTAAGGGAATTGTAAAAGGAGATGAGAGATGTGTTCAAGATGGAACGAAATTTAGTACTCCACACAAAAAAAGTGAAAACAGAGTTAGATGATTTTGATAAGTGTGTAATTAGAAGGACGGTGAATGAATTTCACAAAACAAATGAAGAAAAGCCAATTTCTAAAATAATACTACTACCTGTCCTAAAGAACAAAAATAATTTTTTTGGAGGCAAATGGGCTTTAAGGGAAGTGTTGAAAGATTTACATTTCAGGTGGAGGAAAACAATAAATAACCGGATGATATTAATTGAGAAAATGGACACCCGTGATTTCCGTCTGAAGTATTTACGACGTCTTACGGGCTGTTATGAACCGCATAGTTTGGAATGAATAGTACATGCATTCTCTTCTGCCCTTACTCCATTGCTACCGGCGGACGATAAGCTATCTGCGCGTGTTTGGTTCAGGTCCTAGCGACCCATTTATAGAATGCTACGACTTTTAAACCAATTTCTATATTCTGTAGACTAGGAGAGAGATTATCTGAAGAAATATATTAATTAATTCATTTCTCCAGCGATATATTCTACTATAGCATCTGTATAAATAAAAAGTCTTTAGTTTGGTAGGGAGAGTTGAAATTGCTACGAACTATAGTTAGTTCCATTGTGTACCAGCATAAAACTACATACATTATATTTCTAGTAGTTGGCAACCCTTCAGAAATGACGTCATTTTCAACTCACCGCCTTCTGCAACAGTCAGTCTCTTCTACTGCATGCAATATCAGCTCCCCTCACCCCCGCATTTTTTTCAGCTCAAGATGAAGTGTTAGCATAATTTGTGCTTTGTCACAAACATTTAAAGTGCTGGTATCTACATTATGGACCCAATTTTTATTGCTGAAATAGTTATTTATGTTATTTTGAATGATAATAGTAGTAGTAAGAATAATAGTATAGTATTTGTTATGGTAAAATGAAGGAAATGGATAATTATTACGAAAGGGAAGAGAACGGGAGAAGGTGGTTTATCAACTGGAAGCGGTTCGAATCCCCGTCTCATGATTTCGTAGTTATGGGCGGTAAAACACCTAACACAGGCGTATTTCATTATTGGGAGAGGAAATGCTAATAACGCTATTTCGTTTATAGCAAGAACAGGCGATTTTTTGCAGAGTTCAGATGATGACGTCACATGGTACAGAACACCAGGGCCGTAGCAAGGTCCTTCTGCGCCCTTGATACTGGGGTGATCTGAACAATTTTTTTTTTTTTTTTTTTTTTTTTAATTTCTGTAAAATTGTTTATTATTTTATTATAAAAACACTGTTATTATCAGAGATAACCTAAACCTCATTTAGAAAATGAACTAAGTGTTGTACTTTCAAGGTACTAAAACCTTGTTTTCAGACGATTAAACTATTTAAAAAATAATTCAATCATAAAATCTAGTATCAAAAGTAAATTACATAATACATAACATAGGTAAAGTATTTTTTCGAATAGTTGAACCATTTTCATCTCAATAATAACGTACTTTTTAAATTTTTATTGTCGTTATATCTTTCCATACTGTTCATGATTTATGTTTTACTCTGTCAATAAGAAACGTGTTACTTAAAGAACGTTGCATGACTGCTTTTTGTTTGTAGACAATCGGCATAATACTACAGATAGTTCACGTGCAATAATTTTTAATAACCTGAAAGATTTCTTCCATTAACGTGGAATTTTTATTGCTTGATAAATTGCACCAGTCTAAAAAATGCAGGATTTTTCATGGTTAATTTGCGCCCTCTTTGTACCTGCGCCCTTGGCGGGGGCCCACCTCGCCACCGCCTAGCTACGGCCCTGCAGAACACACACAGCTAAACTATTATCACCGATGAAATAACACTCATAATAACAATAATATAGTATATTGCGATACAAGTGCCGTAAGCGGTGCATACGGATCGAGGAAAGTTTGAAAAAACGAGGCGCTTGCATCGAGTTTTTTTCAATTTCCGTGATCCGCTTACGGCACGAGTATTGCATGCTATTTTTTGCACGATGATTATTTATATTAATTGAGATATTAGCTGAAAATGTTATGTATATACATTATTGAAGATAGATGCTTATTTCAGAAAGTGATTGGTATGTGTTGGTTGTTATGGGGACTGAATATTTGTCCTGTTAAAATCGCCACAAACTAGGGGGCCTTGGTTCCGGTCTTCCATAAATGATTTTACATACGGCACTTGTGCTTTTTGTCATTTTTACCGCACGGAGATTTCTTTTGTTTTCATAGCAACCAGATTGCGTGCGGGAATGTCAAGTTACGATCCACGGCAACAATATTCGTAAGTACCACTAATTAGTTACGTCGTGCAAAAAAAAGTAATAAGAAAACCTAACCTACGGCTACCTATCACTAACCTACGGCTACCTATCGCTAACCTAGGGTTACCTTCACTCTGGCTGAGTTAACAGGTAGCATTCTCACATATCAGCCCCAGATTTACCATGCAGACCACTTTTTATACAAGAAGGAATCATGACTGTGTATAATTTGTTTATACTTGAAGCTTTGTTGTTTTTAAAAAAGAATCTTAATAATTTTTATCCAAGGAATGACATTCATACATATGGCACAAGACATAGCAACCACATTCATATACCTTTTACTAGATTGTCTAAAACCAAATCCACACATGTCTTTATAGCAATATCCGTTTTTAATAAACTTCCTGACAATGCAAAATTGCTTAATTTTAGACAGTTCAAGTTCAAAATCCAGACCTGACTGAAAAATAATCCATTTTATAATCTTGACGAATGTATTGATTTTAATTATGCTGATATTAATGTGTAGCCATTGAATTGTGTGTAGTATGTAAGTATTTTAGTATTGTATAATGAATTATATACACTTCTAATGACATAGCCTATTGTATTTTATACTCAAAGGCGATAATAAATTGAATTGAATTGAATCGAATATTATAGCTCATGCTGTCCTGTTCTTCAAAACCTATATAATTCATATATAAGCAGCTTTCTCTTGTAGGAATGTTCTAAACATAAGGAAATTCGTTAACAAGTTCACACAAAATTAATGTAAATTTTCGCTATGAAGTGATGCGTCTTCTCGGCTACAACAATCATTGAGTCACGTGACCCAGAAACAGGGCTGCAAACTTGAAGGCGATCACTGTTGCTAACCCAACTTTCTTACCTGAGTGAGCCAGTCTCTCCACAAGTCCCTCTCCCAGGTCTCGGCGAAGCCCAGGAACACGTGTCGTGTCGTCTCTTGCAGCCGCGGAGTCACCCTGAGCACGTGGCGACCTCCTCGTGGGGCCCTGGCTCTCACTTCGCCGCCCGCTAGATCCACTACTTCAGGAACACTGCTCGATGCCCCTGCAATGCACACCATTCCCATGAATAGGTATTGAATAAATAATAAGCCAAATAACGAGATGAAAGCAGGAAACGCGTTGGTTTACTCCCGAATTCAATTACCTGCGTCTACATTGCCCAAAATTTCTATTAGAAATGCCAAATTTTCGGACCTAAGTTTGTTGCAAATAACTCGCTAAGTAACCTTCCTCTTAGAAAGTCCAATATCAACAACCCCACATGTTCACACGAGATTGTCATAGGAAATCCCAAAAGAATTTACGAGTTTATCGATACATTTAGCGAATTTATCTGATGAAACTCCTTGCGACCCGAGGAAGCAAATTACAAGATAAATGACGTGATTGGTCTATATCCGAGGAATTGCTAAACGTTATTGGTCAATATCAAACACGCGGCGTCTTCATAAAACAGTTAAAATCACACGCCTAGCGAGGAACTGTGACCAACATAGCAAAATGTTCGCAATTCGATATGCTGCCTCTAAAGTAATATCACTGTTCCTAACCTAACATAATCTGTCACTAACTCGTATAAGTCACCGCATCGTACTGCTCGTACGAGCAAAGTTGGTCATCCTGGTTCGATTGAAAACAAACAGGCCTACATCGTGTCGGCCTTGTGAACAGCCATACCACGACGATACGGGAAGTTGTTATCGGACTTCGCCCCAAGGTTAACTAAAATTTTCGATAAATGTACTAAGACCCGATTAATTTCATATTTAGAAAAAAGAAGACATTGCTATCGGAAAATCACCATCTCGAAATATATAGAAACAAACATAGGCTAAGATAATTGACGAAAACGGCATTGAATGTAACCCCCTGTTTGAAATGGTTAGAGAACGCACCCCCCCCCAGTAAATATACAGGCCCAAAGGTTAATCTGTCAAGTAATGTAGTTACTCATAACACGAACTGAAGATAGCACAGCTTGTGCTGAAATGCTTCTTCCAGCCACAAGATATTAGCGGTTATATAGAGACCCAATCAGGAACAATAACTACAATTAAATTTCATTGTATTAAGTGACGACATGGCCTACTGTGTGTCAAGTTAAATAATAACAGATACTATTCCATACATAACATTTCACAGTGTACAGACAGTCACTAATACACTTGTTCTGTTTTTATTACTGGAACTGTTGTATGATTATAGACATAGACCTATCACAGAGAAAAGTGAAAGTTGTGATTTTGTTGAGAATTTTACGAGTACATAACTTATTGAATGTATAGCATTACACAATACAAGAACCAAGATGTCACAATTATTTCTTCTTCTTTTTCGTAGTTTTACCTCTCCCTTGTAGGGACCTTTATGCGGCCAGCACCGCCCGGGCCTTACCGGGCCGCGACCTGTTGGGAGAGGAATGAACTATGGATCACAACACAGACATACATACTTTTTTGACCAGACAAGGACATGGAGGGCCTCCCCGGATGAGTGGTCAGCCCAATGCCGGGGCCACCTCCGAGACAACACGAACACATAGGACGATATACACCATTCACACACACACACTCACTCAGAACAAGGCGAGGATGGGGATGAAGATGATAATGACGGCCAGATGATATCCGGGGACCACATTTGTCTCACAGGTGAGGGAAAACCCCGGAAAAAACCTCACCTAGGTAACTTGTCCCGACCAGGAATCGAACCCGGGCCCGCTGCGTGAGAGGATTGGACGAATCCCCTGAGCCACAGCGGTGGACTGTCACAATTACAAAACTATAAAAAGAAAAATTTGTTGTTTCTCATATAAACCATGCCTACATTTATTAACACAACTTTAAGTGATATGAAGGAAAAGGTGGACAGTTATTGTAAATTTGCTATATATTTAGTTTAGTATTTTAAATTATGGGACAGTTTTCCAGAATGTTCCAAGACTTCGTAGCTCTTACCAGCACCTATACAGTCTCATTGAACCCGACGCAAACCTTGGGACGACTTACATTAGTGAAGAAACTGAAGCGTACAAAAACAAAAGCAGAATGAAATAATACAGTACATGTGCAGTCACACTTCACTTATGACTTCAACCTGACCTAAACAGTGGAAACAAACTCGTCCCCCGAAACTCCTAAACACTACAGGCCTATCAGCATTCTTTCCAAACGGACTCACTGACGACTTTTTCCTCTAACTCCTACGAAGGGACATAGGACCTCCCATTGGAGGTTTCAGTACATAAGATCGATATATAAGGTTTCATGAACCACAGATTACTGTCTCTGTTGGACATTACATGAGAATATTATAAGTTAGGAGCAGGCTTTAAAACTTAGTGCCCGATCAAATATGTTAACAGCAACTGTACTGTACAGACTTTGCTCGGCGTATGCGCTAGCTACTATATACTAGTTCACGTGATAGTAAACAAACCGGATTACATGTATAGGAAGACCACAAAATAACTTCTCATTCTCTAAACTCACATTACAAGCATGCAAAACGATACGTTCTCCTGTTTGTGTGTAATAGTCCCTCCCAAATGTTTCAATATATGTTTGCGTTTTAGAATACTTTACTTTCGGTATTCCGAACACGTATTATACATTTATAAACACGCATGATGACAAGGAACACTGTTGACCAATTTGAGAGGCACCGTACTACCAGCGCATTGACTTCTCAGTACTACTATCAATGACTGTCTTATCAGCCTACGCAATCACTCTCCACCCCCTATAATCAGGTTGTTGGTAACCGGAATCATCTCCCTCTGTGGGTTCGGGCACTAAGTTTTAAAGCCTGGTTAGGAGAATAATTCCTCTGATACTGGGACTTGAACCCAGGACCTTTGGCTATTCGCGCCAATGCTCTACCAACTAAGGTAAGCCAGAGTTCACTTCACAGCGCCAGATGGAACCTCTCTACTATGACTGATTGCCCTAATGGTCACAAAAATCACCAATTAGTGTGCCTCACAGTACTGCATATGACATAACTTGTCTGTCTGTGAGGTAGACCATTAGGACAATCAGTCATAGGAGAGAGGTTCCATCTGGCGCTGTGAATTGAACTCCGGCTTAGCTCAGTTGGTAGAGCATTTGCGCGAATAGCCAGAGGTCCTGGGTTCAAGTCCCAGTGTCGGAGAAATTTTTCTCCTATAATATTCTTCAGTACATAAATTAATTTTGTTACGCTTATTTTCCGAGGCGACAAGAAGCAGGAGGTAAGCCGTTGCCTCTGAGAACTCAGGTATTACTCGGACGTGAAAGGGCCGACAAATTTTGTTTACAACTAACCTGGATAGAGAAAGAGGTTGGAGTGGAGAAGTGCGACGTTCCTCTTCTTCCACTGGGGAAACACGAGGCCCTTGAGGACCTGGACAGCCCCACACTTGACGAAGCCCTCCAGTTCTGCATGAGGCACTGCGGGTCCTGTGTGGAATCGAAGCAAGTGCCTCAAGTCGGGGTCGATACCGAGCCTCGCTCTCCTGGCAGCCGTCGTGTAGCCCAGCTGTTCCAAGAAAGTGTCCTGCAGCTCGAGTGGGCGATCTTCAGGCGACAGGCGTCGACTCTGAGCTCCCCCATACTGTAACAATGTTAACACCAGTTCTATCATAAAGAGTAGGATTTGGTATTCTTTATTGTTTGGCTTAGTACATTATGAAACGAGCCTACAATGATATTTATTAAGACAAAAGCGTGTTTACGAAACGATCGAAGCGAATTTCATACGAATGTCATTATAGACTGTTTTCTGTTCAACCACAATTAAATGCTCAAGTTTCAAAACTTTAGATTCATCAACAACGCAATCAGCTGTTTTAAGTTCTCATCTTTTGCGATAGACGGCAGCTAAGTCAAAGCTTCTCTTGGTCGTTTTAACCTGAAACCCAAGGACTTTAAAATTAAAATTAACGCTAACAGAATTTATTTTATTTTTAACTAGCATGTGCCCGCGGCTTCGCCCGCGATAATTATTTCAAAAATGTAAAATTAAGATCATAATAGTTAAATCATTATATTTATTAACACTTAAATCGCGTGGACTACATACCACGATTAGATAGCGTCGCCTGGTAAAAGCAACATCAGATTCGAGTTCCTCGGCCCAGAAAACCTCTCTACAGTGAGCTTCGTCCAAATCGAACAACGTTTGACCATATTTAGGCCTATATTGATTATCCCACTTAATAATAATAATGATATCGCATGGTCCACAGTACCTGATCAAACGTATTTTAATGAATTACATCGATACCTGTGATCACAACAAAATTTTCTCAAGCGTGGAAATTATCCTATACTGAATTTCGTATCCTATCGCTTGTACACAGTAAGCCGGGTAGGGGTTCAAATAAGAAGAAATATAAATTTCGGTAACATAAAATTCTATTGTCTTTGCGGAATATTTTATTTCTCACTCTCATGTTACCATAAAACCGTTTTGGGGATGAAATTAAACAGAAATGCAATATCACTTTCATACTTCTCTTCCCAAAACATATTACCTTACCTCGTATTGTTTTCTCTATGTCCAGGGTAAAGAAAGTTATGTGACTGCATTATTTTCGTGGATATTGATAGTTCTCTCATTTGTTTCTCTCATTTGTCAAATTTATTCTACTTTCATTTTTTTTCCAAACCTATTTGAGACCCACTGGCAACAATATGTTGTCATGTGAACTGTGATTTGGATTGGATAATTCTGTGTAAAAAGGGATTAAGTATTTTCAAAAACATTTTATTTTTGGCATTTAAGATCGAAATTTTTCAAAATCCTTTCTTAGTGAGCACGTACATTATGAAACGAAGGTACTGTCTAAATTCCAAGTGTCTACCTATTATAGTTTAGGCTGTACGTTGATTCTCTGTCAGTCATTCAGTCAGGACGAAGCCTCTTATATATAGAGAGATATAGGTTGTTTATTACGCAGTTTCATTTGCTGCTGTTCCATGTTCGATATTATTCGTTACTACACAAAAACGTCTCTTGTTTATCCAGTTTTCGTCTGCTTGTAACGGTACGATTCTCCCTTTGAGATGTGTCAAGTCACTACCATTCAAACTAACACAACGTGTTTATATAAGCACACATATTAATATTAAGTATGGGTCACATTGTTTATGAACCAGTTTAGTGATTACGTCACTGTTTTGCATCACAACTCTGGGCAAAATGCAAGTTCTCAGATCTCAAGTTTTGAAATTATTTTTGGTTCTGAATCACAATTCAGTTTCGAGCTTGTATAAGATTGAACTAATAGAATAGGCCATAACCTTCCTCGTCATTTCCCATGATTCCTTATTCCTTATACTACCGGTATGCTAGACCGTCGGTACATAAGTTTCATTTCTAATTATGAGCAGGCTTTAAAACTTAGTGCCCGAACCCACAGAGGGAGATGATTCCGGTTACCAACAACCTGAGTATAGGGGGTGGGGATGATTGCGTAGGCTGATAAGACAGTCAATGATAGTAGTACTGAGAAGTGAATGCGCTGGTAGTACGGTGCCTCTCAAATTGGTCAACAGTGTTCCTTGTCATCATGCGTGTTTATAAATGTATAATACGTGTTCGGAATACCGAAAGTAAAGTGTTCTAAAACGCAAACATATATTGAAACATTTGGGAGGGACTATTTCACACAAACAGGAGAACGTATCGTTTTGCATGCTTGTAATGTGAGTTTAGAGAATGAGAAGTTATTTTGTGGTCTTCCTATACCTGTATTACGGTTTGTTTACTATCACGTGAACTAGCATATGGTAGCTAGGGCATACGCCGAGCAAAGTCTGCACAGTACAGTTGCTGTTAACATATTCGATCGGGCACTAAGTTTTAAAGCCTGGACTTATGAGACAAAATGTTGACAATATAAATTGTCACATGACAATATATGACAACTTCTCGAAATAATGTAACTATCACGACTGTATTTATTAGTGCATTTTGTTGTATTGACTTGAATCAGGGATTAATTTTATTACTTCATTTTCAATTAATTTCTTTTATTACTTTGAAATTTAAAATTATAAACTTGAACTTTGGAATACAGTAGATATAATAGCAAAAACATTGACTCGTCATTATATTTTGAAACAAATGTTTTCTTTAAATTCGTGAAAGCTTTACTTTATTATTATTATTATTAAGTGCCAGTATGGTACTTTATGAGATTGTGTGGTGGACGAAAAAATGTCTGTCCGTCTGTCTGTCCGTGTGTCTGTACGCACCATAACTCAAATACGCTTTTTCGGATTTTCATGAAACTTGGAAAACACATTTATAATGTCCATGGGAAGAACCCTATTGATATTGAACCAAATCGGTTCACCGGTACCGGAGTAATGCCCAATTTAGTGCCTATTTTAATAGATTATGGCGCCTTTCTAATAGAAAGGCGCCATCACTCAAATACGCTGTATCGGATTTCCATGAAACTTGGTATACCCATTTATGACGTCCATGAGAAGTGCCCCATTGAATTTGAACCTAATCTGTTGACCGGTACCGGAGTAAAACCCAATTAAGTGTCTACTTTAAAGGCGCAATAACTCAAATACGCTTTATCGGATATTTATGAAACTTCGTATACGCATTTATAATGTCCGTGGGAAGACGTTTGTTGACATTTGACCAAATCGGTTGGCCAGTACCGGAATAATGCCCAATTTAGTGTTTTTATGTTAATATATAAGAAGTCGCGATAACTCAAATATGCTTTAATGGATTTTCCTGAAATTTTGTATACCCATTTATAATGCACGTGGAAAGACGTTTACTGATATTGGACCAAATCGATAGACCGGTACCGGAGTAAAACCCAATTTAGTGTATATTTTAAAGACGCGGTAACTCAAATACGCTTTACCAGATTTTTATGAAACTTGGTATACACATTTATAATGTCCATGGGAAGACGTCTATTCATAATGGATAAAATCGGTTGACCTGTTTCGGAGTAATGCTCAATTTAGTGCCTATTTTATGGTAATATACGTATTCGAAAGAATTTATTTAAAAAATGAAAATCAGTTATCTTGACAACATAGCCTATTGTTTTACTGTGATCTTATAAGGCCTTGGAAGTTAAAATACAGGTAGCTATGACAAAAAACATATTGATTTACATGCGCTTATCCAACTAGACCGTTAAAATGACCCAGGTGGCCGAGATGGTAGACCTTTCTTCTTCCGTAAGCCCTGCTTAATGAATAAATCTGGAGCTTAACTTGGAAATCAATTTAAAAAAAAAAACATATTCTGCATATCATAATTGCAGTCATAACTGATTAAACAAAAACATACTGGCACTTTGTTACATCAGTTTACCTGATTTTATTATTATTATTATTTTATTTTTTATTTCTATTATATTTTATTATATTTTTTATTTTTGCTATTTGACATAAATTGGTTTGAGGTAATAAATGTTTTAATGTAAGTTTGTGGTCTTATTTATTGAATGACCATTTCTATGGGTTTCATTTTGCTCATTGGTAGACTAAAGATAGATGATGATGGACTGTGCATGCTGGGTTAGAATTTCTAGTAAATACCCTTATTTGTTTTTACATTACTTATAAATGTTGGAGTGGTTTAAGACGCATTTCATTCTCCGTATTCCTCCATGTTTCAAGGAGGTAGTTATATTTTAAATATGTTTCATATTTCACTATTTCACTAGCATCTGCATTTCAAAGTTAGATTCGTGAATTACTGAGTACAGAGACAATAGTAACAGCTTTAAAATCCTAATTATAAAGGCCTACTAGAAAATTAGGAAGCGCAGGCCTACTTCTTGCCGATTAAAATGTACCACTGATTCAAGAACCTTGCCCAAAACATGCATAAACATTACAATTTAAAAACTGAAAGCCGGGTTTCAAGATGCATTTCACAATTATATTGCATCGCCCGGGAAAATACGATCTCAGATTCGAGTTCCCTGGCCCATAATAACCATGCATAGTGAGTTTCGTCCGAATCATTCAATGTTTTCCCATTTAGGAGTGCTTTCATGATCCTTTTCTGTCCACCTATGTAAAAAAGAAATCAGAGTCGTAAACGACCGAGCCAAGCCACCTCCAATTAATTCAGAATAAAATTGAAAACTCTGTTGTTAATAGATGGCGTTTTGCCAGCTTATTACCTGATATCTCAATTGCGTAATCGGAAAACTTTGAAATTTTAATTATGTAACTTTAATGAACTTGAAACTGTGTCGTAATTTTTAATTAAACGAAAATCTTCAGTTTCGTCAATTCTAGTGACATGTCAACCGATTTTTAATCTTGTTAGGCTACTTATTATAGGAGGCAAGTTTTCCGTAATGTAGTGTAAACTAAAAAAAGTATAAACTCCGTGGCGCTACATCCCCGAAGGGACAAAGCCTACCACCCGACCGCTGCGTCATCTACCATAGACAGATGGCAGGTTTGGGAGGCATGTGATCAGCATGCCGACACCCACGGCCTTTAATGGTGGTTTTCTCTATCAAGTAGCTCCTTAACTTGAATCACGAGGCTAAGTGCACCCCTACCAGACCTCCCTACCTCAGAAAAATCAGAGGAGGTACCGGGGATCGAACCCGGGCCGACGGATCTGTAGTCAGCAATGCTAACTACAAGACCACGCTTGCGGCCGTAATATAGTGTAGCCTTTTTTTAGTTACCTGCTAAAACTGCGGAAACCACGGCCTCCTATTACACCATTGCATTTACAATGGAGTGTGGCAATGGCAATGCATTTAGCCAGCCCGAGCAAGACGTTTCATGTACGTTTTGCTTTTTCACATACACATGTATCATGGAGATACAGTACAAGTCCATTATCGGATTATTTTGTTGCCGTATTTAAGTGATTTTTGCATCATTGAGCATTGGGAAATCCTCTTTCAGGGCCGATTATTTGGGAAAAAGCCAAACTTTCAGCCGACGAAATGGACAGTTTGTCAGCAAAACAACTGACTCCTACCGATTGTTCAAGATGTTGCACTTTATTGTTAGTACACTAAAAAGCTATTGTACATTTTTTTTATTTTTAAACAAGATATGACCTTTATTATCAGGATTGGGCCTGGATTCAATTAATCCGGATAATTGAGTTCTACCACATGACGTAACAGCAGATTTGTTGTTCCGTGCCTTGTGTGGGGTGAAGCCCTGCAGCCTGCAAATGAGAACTTACTAGCAGCTGATCGCAGAGATAAATGTTTAATCAAAACCTAAGACATTTAATTGGTGGAAGAAAACTTGTCTAAAGGTGATTAAGACAGGAGTACGGAAATTATGAGGCTCCTTGCATAACGTTAACCAGACGGACAGAGGATGGGTTCAAGTCAAACTTCATTATGTCTTTATTTTGTCATTAAAATGTTGGAAATGATGAAAATTGTTGGAAAAGTAATCCAAAGGAGGTTAGAATCGATGTTCCAAACCTAAGAAGAACAGCGTGGCTTTACAGCAGGTAGATCTTGTACAGACTACATATTCACATTACGACAAATTTTAGAGAAATGTACAGAGAAAGGAGAAAATATTGGACTAGTTTTCATAGATTTGGAGAAAGCGTACGATACCGTTCCCAGAAAATTACTATGGAGGGCATTACACATGGCAAACATAGATGTTTCCTTAATTCAATTTTTACAGGAAATATATAGAAATAATAATTGCCAGATCAAAGTTGGAAATACATTATCACCACAATTTAGAACAAGTAAAGGACTACTACAGGGTTGTCCTATGTCACCAATACTATTCAAAATTTATATAGATATTAGTCTGAGGCAGTGGTCTCGGAAATGCAACAGAATGGGACTAGAAATAGCAGATGGAAAATATATACATCACTTACTTTTCGCAGATGACCAAGTGGTTATTGCACAAGATGGAGAAGATGCCAACTACATGTGTAACCAACTATTGAAGGAATACAAAAAATGGGGTTTGAAGATCAATTATAAAAAAACAGAATACTTAACCAATGATACAGATGAATTGTACATCGAAGGGGAAAGAATAAAAAAGGTTAACAACTTCTGCTATTTAGGCACAATCTTAGAAAAAGGGGGAACATCAGACATGGATATCAATCAAAAGACAAATAATGGGAGGAAAGTAATTGGAATGTTGAACTCAGTCTTATGGAGCAGGAACATCATTTGTAGCACAAAGAGAATAATATTTAAGTCAATATTGCAAAGTATAGTGTTATATGGAGCAGAGATTTGGACAATGAACAGAAAACATATGAACAAACTGAATGTATTAGAAATGGATGTTTGGAGAAGATCAGCCAGAGTCTCACGAAGAGACAAAGTAAGGAATCTATATTAATAAAAGGAAGTGTCTGTCCTCCGTCTGTCTGTCTGTCCTCCGTCTGTCTGTCCGCGATGCCCAGCGAAATCTACTCAACGCAGAGATCTGAAATTTTATACATAGGCGGACTAAAGGGTCGGAATGTGCACCTCGAAGCCGGAATTTTAATTTTCGCTTTAGTTCGTGAGTTATGAGTGAAAAACGGGCAGAAAACGTGTGTTTATTCCGTTTTCGAAGCATGAGTTTTCAGTAATGCAAATCAATTACACTAGGCTTTGGCTATTTTTGTCAAACCTTCGACATAAAAGCATCGCGATCTCTTGAATGTTGTAGCTCATGCTGGTCGATTCATTTGTTTTTAATGTCAAGGCACGCAAACATAATGTGAAATTTTCAACCTACACCGAAAAGGATTATTATTATTATTATAGGGATAATCAATATTAGCTTAAATATGGTCAAACGTTGTTCGATTTGGACGAAACTCACTATACAGGGGTTTTCCGGGCCTAGGAATTCGAATCTGAGGTCGCTTTTACCAGGTGACGCTATCTAATCGTGATATGTAGTCCACATGATTTAGGTGTTAATATAATCATTAACTATTATGCTCTTAATTTTTAATTTTTGAAATAATTATCGCGGGCGAAGCCGCGGTGCTCATGCTATCTTAAAATAATAAAAGGACGTGTTTGTCTGTCTGTCCACGATGCCCAGCGAAATCTACTGAACGCAGAGATCTGAAATTTTAAACATAGATGGGCTGAAAGGTGGGCGAATGCGCATCGAAGCCGGATTTTTAATTTTAGTTTTCGTTCGCGAGTTGTGAGTGAAAAACTGGCAGAAAACGTGATTTTAGCGCTGTCGAAGCATCAGATTTCAGTAATACATTTCAATGTCAAATCAATTGCAGTTGGCTTTGGCTATTTTTGTCATACTGTGGTAATAAAACCATCGCGATCGCTAGAATGTTGTAAGCCTACGCTGGTCGATTCATTTGTTTAGAATGTCAAGGCCCGTAGACATATTAAATTTTCAACCTACACGGAAGAGGGGTAATCAACATAGACCTAAATATGGTTAAACATCGTTCGATTTGGACGAAACTCACTATACAGGGATTTTCTGGGCCAAGGAACTCGAATCTGAGATCGCTTTTACCAGGCGACGCTATCTAATCGTGACATGTAGTCCACGTGATTTAGGTGTTAATAAATATAATGATTTAACTATTATGCTCTTAATTTTTAATTCTTGAAATAATTATCGCGGGCGATCGCTTGATTTTGTAAGTCCATCCTGGACGATTCATTTATTTAGAATATCAAGGCCCGAAGACATGAAATTTTCAACCTACACGGAAGAGGTATAATCAATATAGGCCTAAATATGGTCAAACATTGTTCGATTTGGACGAAACTGACTGTACAGGGGTATTCTGGGCCAAGGAACTCGAATCTGAAGTCGCTTTTACCAGGGGACGCTACCTAATCGTGGACTGCACTCCACGTGATTTAGGTGTTAACAATTATAATGATTTAACTATGCTCTTAATTTTTAGTTTTTAATTTTTGAAATAATTATCGCGGGGGAAGCCGCGGGCACATGCTGTTTGTCTGTCTGTCCACGATGCCCATCGAAATCTACTGAACGCACAGATCTGAAATTTTAAAGATAGATAGACTGAAAGGTGGGCGAATGCACCTCGAAGCCGAATTTTTAATTTTAGCTTTCGTTCGCGAGTTATGAGTGAAAAACTGGCAGAAAACGTGATTCGCGCTGTCGAAGCATCAGATTTCAGTAATACATTTCAATGTCAAATCAATTGCAGTTGTCTTTGGCTATTTTCGTCATACCGTGGAAATAAAAGCATCGCGATCGCTTGATTGTTGTAAGCCCACGCTGGTCGATTCATTTGTTTAGAATGTTAAGGCCCGTAGACATATTAAATTTTCAACCAACACGGAAGAGGGATAATCAATATAGGCCTAAATACTGTATGGTCAAACATTGTTTGATTTGAACGAAACTATAAAAGGGTTTTCTGGGCCAAGCAACTCGAATCTGAGGTCGCTTTTACCAGGCGACGCTATCTAATCGTGGTATGTAGTCCACGTGATTTAGGTGTTAATAATTATAATGATTTAACTATTATGCTCTTAATTTTTAATTTTTGAAATAATTATCGCGGGCGAAGCCGCGGGCACATGCTAGTGCAGAAATACGAAGAAGGATGGAAGTGGAAGAAGACATTAACAATACTATTGAGCAGAAGAGACTACAGTGGTATGGTCACGTACGAAGGATGGAAGAAGGAAGGATACCAAAATATATACTTAAATTGGAAGGAGAAGAAGAAGAGGGCGTCCTTCGACTACATGGATCAACAATGTACAGATATCAATGGGAAGAGTTGGTGCAGTGGAAGAAGATACACAGGACAGAGAAAATTGGAGACAGATTATTAACAAATGATGACAAGCTCAGAAAAGTGTATTGATTGTGTTGAAATGTGATATGTGGATACTTTGTTTTAATTTGTTTCTATTGTTTGGTTGGAGGACAGCCTCTGTATTGAGGGAAAACTCAGAATGTATGTATTTAAAATGTTTCCACCAAAAACACGAGCAAAAGATAATATAACGTGTTAATCAGGATGGACCACCCATATTCAAGATTGATGACGACATTTACTACCAACTTTAAGTGAAGAAAATTTTATTTTTCGTGATTTTCTCGATAACAGCTCGAGTATACGAGTTGCTGAAGACTTTGTTTCGTAACATTTTTCTGAAGGGTATTTATAAGCATCATTGAAACACCTGAATAGAGAAAGTAATGTGAGTGCTTAGAGTTCACAATTTAACATACAACAAGGAAATACTAGGATCCTTTCCCATCCCCGACGTCAGCTGTCTACTGTCATGGCAACGAAGCAGCTGTAACATTATTGTATTTATCCATACTCGTAAATTAGTACATTCTGCTTGTAAAATGCAATGCGCTCATCTAGCATTCTTTAACTTAAGCAAGGCCAATACATTTTTCTCACTTAACATTCTGATATAAAACAAGAGGCTGTATTCAGTTGTTTCAACCTATGGAAAGCTTTACTGTTCACCAGGCAAGACTTGAAGTTCTAGAAACAGTTGGTGACTTATAACTACCCTTCCTTAATATAAGGATTAATGAACAAAGTATTAACAAATAGCTGGAACCTTTTTCGAGAAAACTGAGAAACTTCAAAGTGGCATTTTGTTACACACGCAGACATACTGATCAAGTACTGAGGGGACATGACATAAGTACAATCCAACTGTAAAAAACTTAAATAACTATCAATACTACTTTTTCAATGTGTCGGATTTGCCGGTGTTGTTTTGCAACCGGATAGGCAGTACATGACGTGCCCGTGCATCTCCAACCAACATGGTTGAGTACACAACTGCAGAATACACGGACATGATTTTGGTGTATCAAGAGCGGTATCCACAACGCACGACTCCATCGCATACCCTTTTTGCCAGAACTGCAAAACAACACATTGTAATGGCTCTAGCACGAAAACGGTACGTTTAATATGAATTTCCGAATACCCTGTAAAACTCACTTCACACTGGCATCATTTTTGCATAAATTCCACGAATTAAATATTCTTACTTTATTTATATTGCTATTCGTACTAGGCTTATTCTTTTTAAGTAGATTTCGAAGAAAAATCTACCTGTTGCAATGGATACCATGTCATGATTTTCAAAAAATTCTTTCATATCTTTACGTTTCATGCTCCCCTAAGTACGAAACCACCGCCCGTTCAAAAAAAAATGTTGTGATATATATATTTATATATATATATCTTTACACGATAGCGGCGTAATTTTGAAGATATTTGAACCAAATTTTAATATGTTATTTCTAGGCCCAATAGTTCGGACAAGTTCGTTAATGAGCAAAATTGGCCCAAGGGGGTGGTCGGGGGAGGGGGTTGAAATTTTTAAAAATGTATATCTCGGCCCCTATGAAGTATAGAGGGAAACTTTGTTTGAATAAATTAGAGTCCTCCCTATGGAGTTCACAGTGACACCAACGATTCGGGGGTTCGAGTGAGGGTGGGGGTGGGGGATGAGAATTCGAAACTTTTGAAACCACGTCTTGTGGGGTATCGTTGAAAAGCTCTTGATGAGTACTCTACAAATCAATAAATAGTTTCTTGATAGCTCTCATATGACGCGAGATTTTAATGTTTGAAAATAATAACACTTAAAAGAATTATTATAATATCATAATTTTGTCTTGTTTAGCGGCTTTGCTAATTTTATTCATTGCTGATCTTGCGCACGGCCTCCCAGAATATTATATCCTATTCTTGTTGTCAAAACAAATGATTGTAGGCTCTTCTTCTTTACCGAATTCAGTTCTTATTACTGCGGGTTTGCCATGCCAAGGCTAAAAAAGAAGAGTGCTGCGCAGCGATAATAAATTAAACCAAAAGCACTTTGAAATCTACCTCAGCTTGTAGGCCTGCCTAAAGGGATTTTTTTAATATCTGGTGCGAAACTCTCATAACTTCCTCTGCCCAAATAAATGTTAGCCTCCTAGTATAATACCGTATAATATATATGGCATTTTCTTCATGTAAATTGGTTGTAAAAATAGATAATATCGTTACCACATCGCATCGCATCCCCGAAGGATACACAACCCAAATAAAATCTGATTAATATATTCTGATAACTTTCGTTATTTTAAGCATGGCCAATACATTTTTCTCACTTCACACTCTGATATAGAACAAGAGGCCATATTGCAAAGAGCGCGTATTCAGAGTGAGTGGCTTATAACTACCCTTCAGATAAAAAAAAAGCTTTAAAAAAAATTTTAGCTCTTGGTTTTAGCACCCCATGTTTAAAATTTAAGCAAAATCATAAGAGCTGTTTTCGAGAAAATCGCGACAAACTAACATTTCTTCATGTAAAGTCCCCTTACAAACAAGGAAAATTGATGCAAATCTTCGGATCACATCTTCAGAAGGTACCTAATCAAAATACAAAATGTTGATTTCATACGATTTTCCATTGTGGATCTAGGCTGTTCACACACATACACAGATATGTTTCTGAAAATAGTATTTGTGGATTCAGGGAACCTCAAAACGTGTATTTATGATAAAAACTCAACTTGGAATTTGGGGTGGAACACAAAACTCTATCTGTAGTAGGCCTATATATGGTACAGGCTGATATAGCAAACATAATTCTAGTCGAGACACTTCTTACAAACGTTCATTAAAAACCTAGTAAAATATTTTTGGTACACACTCTCTAAAACAGCTGCTTGTCGGACTGATAACACGCCGAAAAATTGCATTTTAACAACCAAGGCCGCTAAAATTGCATAATACTGCATTTAAAACGCAATGTTATCGGTCTAGGACGCTAAAGTCGTCATGGCAATCTATAAACAAAACCCAGATGGCATTGGCCAGTCACACCAACTTTAACATGGATTTAAATATATATCTCTATATATATAAGAGGCTTTGTCCTGATGACTGACTGACTGAATGATTGACTGACTGACTGACTGACTGACTGACAGGAATCAACGTAGAGCCTAAACTATAACAGGTAGAGACTTGGAATTTTGACAGTACCTTCGTTTCATAATGTAAGTGCTCATTAAGAAAGGATTTTGAATTTTTTTAATTTTAAATGCCAAAAATCAAATGTTTTTCAAAATACTTAATCCATTTTTACACAGAATTATCCAATCCAAATAACATTTGACATTAAAACATATTGTTGCCAGCGGGTCTCAGATGGGCTTGGAAAAAAATGAAAGTAGAATAAATTTTACAATTGAGAGAACTATCAATATCCACGAAAATAATGCAGTCACATAACTTTCTTTACCCTGGGCATAGAGAAAACAATACGAGGTAAGGTAATATGTTTTGGGAAGAGATGTATGAAGGTGATGTTGTATTTCTGTTTAATTTCATTCCGAAAACGGTTTTATGGTAACATGAGAGTGAGAAACAAAATTTTCAGCCACGATAATACAATTTGATGTTACCGGAATTTATGTTTCTTCTTATTTGAACCCCTACCAAGCTTGCTGTGTACTGTACAAGCGATGGGATGCAAAATTCTACATATAGCCATAAAAGCTATATCAAACATTTTCTTAGGGAATAGTTTGAGTGTGATAAGTCATCTTCCTACTTCAAATTATAAATACCTATATTAGGACCTAGAATTTAAAAATCTAAAGTCCTTCATAAGTTAATTTCCAATTACAAAATAAAAAACCCGGGCGACGCCGGGCCTTTTAAGCTAGTTTGGTCATAAAACAATAAATTTAAACCAACATGTTTCTTTATGATAATCAGAAACTTTATCAGGATTTCTCGCAAAACAGGGTAGCCTATTTCATCACATAACAAATATAAGCTAGCAATTTTTCACATCTTGGTTCACAAGATGCTTACCATGGATGCACCAGCATTTAATTGCAACATATCCCTTCTCATAGTCAACTGCTGGCAGCACCTCCAATTCAATGTTTATGGATTGGATTGAAATTTCCTCGGGATTATCACTCATATTTTCAGAGGCTTTTCATAAATATTAGTTCCTATGCATTATTGTTTACAAATAAGCGAATCAGATATTGGTACGGATCATTGTTATTGTGTGATTCAGACGGCTGTGAGAATATGACGTTAACAAATGACTGACAATACCTTTTATTATAATTAATATTATAGGGTATTTTTATTACTTCCTCAGGTCGTACCACAGGTACTATAGGTAGAAAAAGCATTGTTTTCGTCCCCCACATTCGAAGTTGAGTATTTTACATAAATACACGTTCCAAATATACTATTTTCGGAAACATGTCTGTGTGTATGTCTGTGTGTCTGTGAACAGACTAGCTTCAAAACGGAAAATCCTATGAAAAAAATTGTATTTGTGTCAGGTACCTTCTGAAGATGTGCATCAATTTCCCTTATTTCTAAGGAGACTGTACATGAAGAAATGTTAGTTTTTCGCGATTTTCTCGAAAACGGCTCTAACGATTTTCTTTAAATTTTGTACATGAATTGCTTATACCAAGAGCTAAAACTTTTATTTGAAACTTAAAAAGGAAAAAAAAAATCTCTGAAGGGTGGTTGTAAACTACCCATTGTTTGTAGATACTCTGTCTTGCCTGGTGAACAACTCAATAAGCGGACATTCACGGCCTCTTATTCTATATAAGTATGTGAAGTGAGAAAGATGTATTGTTGGCCATGCTTACAGTGAAGAAATATCTGAGGGGAATATTCGATAAATTGCGGAAATTATTCTTAACAGAGGAAAGTTCAATAATCGTTTGAGGTTTTTTTCCAAGTGAAACTCCTTTAGAGGCGGTAGGGGTAAATCGGGAACTTGTGTAACGCTCAAAAATCGCCACGAAATTAATGTAACGCTGAAAACCGTCACGAAATTAGTTTCGGAGCGGACTGCAAAGAATACAATCAACTCAATGATTAGGAGTAATCAAAGGAAATTTTTCAGGCCTAGTATGAGGACCTGCAAATGGGAATAGTAGTAGTAGTTGTAGTAGTAATAATAATAATAATAATAATAATAATAATAATAATAATAATAATAATAATAATAATAATAATAATAATAATAATAATAATAATAACAACAATAACAACACTTAATTGCTCAATGGCAATAGACAATACAATTCCTAAGCATTCTAAAGGTATATTATCTATTTTATGGAACCCTGAGGTTCATTACCGCGCTTAAAAATCCAAACAATAAAAAAACTCAAAGATCCAAAATTTAAAGAGTCTAAAAATCTAAAAAATAAAGAATTCAAAAAATCAAAATTTAAAAAATCCAAAATTAAAAAATTAAAAAATCCAAAATTTAAAAATCCAAAAATCCAAAATTTAACAACAAAAATAAAAATTCAAAAATCCAAAATCCAAAATTGAAAAATCTAAAAATCCAAAATTAAAAAAATCAATAATCTAAAATTAAAAATACAAAAAATAAAAATTTCAAAGATCCAAAATTTAAAAAATCCAAAATAAAAGAATCAAACATTCCGAAATTCAAAAATTCAAAGATCCAAAATTTAAAATATCCGAAAATTCAAAATTTATAAAATAAAAAATCCAAAATTAAAAAATCCATATTTCCAAAATTTAAAAAACAAAATTAAAAATTAAAAAATTTAATAAGTTATAAAATCCAAAATTTAAAAATCAAAATCCAGTATTTAAAAAATAAATAAAAAATTGAAAGATCGAAAATTGAAAAAATCCAAAATTAAAAATTCAAAGATCCAAAATTAAAAATCCAAAACAAAATTTAAAAGTCCAAAAACCCAATATTATAAATTCCAATAATGCAAAATTTTAAAAATCCAATAATCAAACATTGAAAAAAAAAATTAAAACAAGTTTCACTTCTGTGGCGTGGCGATCCACGCACACTTTTTTTAGTTTGTCTATAGCCTGCGTTTTTAATCGCATCATTCAAAGAAAAGGCTATAAAGTATTATAGCATAATTAGCGTAGAATTGTGTCTTTCATTTCTATACAAGGATAACATGTGAATACTGGCAATTTTACCGCTAAACATTTTTTTTTTAATTTCAGGCTCGATACTTAGGCCTATTATATATAACAAGATGTTAAATTTTATTTGGGCAGAGGAAGTTATGTAACTTTCACATCAGATTTTTCATTTCATATAACGTAGATAGTATCACTAAAATAAATTGTATCCACCACGTACGCAAAAACTTGACCCGACTCGTCCAGTATTTCTATACTATAGCCTACTACATTCTTCCGGTAAAGCGTTATTTTGCGTACTTGATACATAAATAGCTGTTACAATCCTGTGTGATTCACTCAGGAACACAGATGCTACAATATGTTAACACTGTTGTGGTATCTATGCATGTCATATATGGAAGAGTCTTGAAAGAAGCAATTCAAACTGCACAATAAACAACTTCTATTTAAAATGAAATATAATTTTAATATCATACTAAATTGACTTCATTTCCTGTGTTTTAATATGCGTGTATTTGAGAAGCCTTGAGTTTCTTGCACGCCGTCACCTGCCATCTACCGCGAAGAACGAGAACTTACTGAAATAAGCCGAGTGAATTAGAAAAACTCGAAACTTAGACATTTAAACAAAAACAGTCTTGTGCAACTTGTCTCTGATGAAAACATGAAAACATCAACAAATGATCCAGCTCTTTCCTAGAATTGGCAAAATCCTATTGTAGGGTACCCCATTTTAAAACCGAGATTCTCTTCATAAGAAGGGTTCCCAGACGTCCCGTAAAATACGGGAACGTCCCTTTTTTCGCTAATGCGTCTCGTTGTCCCCAAAGGAGTCTTCGGGACGCAGTTTTGTCCCGTATTTTAATTTTTTAATTGTACGTTTTATTTTTTATCCTCCAAAGACAATTCAAAAAAAAAATTGGACGGCAGTACTGGTTAACAGTTGCTAGCTTCACTGCGATTTGCGGGACCATTCGGGATACTTAGCATGAGTATGGTCATGCTTGGTCGTGTCTGTTTGCTCTGTTGTATTTAGGAAAACCCCGTTGAAATTTTATCTTTGTAACTGAATCCTGTTGCACCCAGTGGCGTACGGAAGGAGGGGGGGGGGTCCAGAGGGTCCGGACCTCCCCCGAAATCAAAACCTAAAATTATATTTAAGTTGTTTAAGCTCTAATTTGTCAAATGTTTAATTGTAAATGTAGGCCTATTATTTCCATTGTTCCATGTGTTATTTAACTTTTCTTATAAATAGTAATAAGTATTATAACTTAGGTAACAATTCCTTGTTTAAGTTGTCATGTCTTAGAGTATAGTAAACAAATTTGCTAACTAGTTTTTCAGTGCTAAAATAGCATAAAATGTGATTTTCATTAGTTGAATATTTAAACATTTTCCCGGGGGGGTGGAGCCCTCCAAACCCCCCTGCACTTTCGACCCTCCCCAAAATTATTTTCTGGCTACACCACTGGTTGCACCAGAGACTTAATTAGAAAATTTCAAAACGGAAATGTGAATATACTGATAAGTTAACATGTCATTTTCTATTTTTGAAAGATAAAAACGGAAAGTTGAATATTCAGAAAAGCAAACTGTGTGTATAAAAAGTAAAAGCAATGTTTATTGTAAAATTGTTTTTCATTGAAGATTGTGTGGCATTCCAATTTCCTTGAAATGCTGCTTCAAATGGTTGAATGAAATTCGTTACTTAAAGAAGTATGATTCATGAGTGTGATTTGTAATAAAATTATTAAAGGTGAGCCTATTATTTATCTTTTGTTGTTGTTTGTTTTAAGTTTGAAATAAACTAGGGCAAACTCACATGTGGTACCCAATGCCTTGGGATTGTACTGTTCATTTGTTTTTTTTAGTAGTAGGCTACTTACGAATGTTGTTGCCGTGGATCGTAAGTTGACATTCCCGCACGCAATCTTGTTGCTATGTGCGGTAAGAGTTTCCGTGCGGTAAGAATTTACTTACGGCTTATTATAATACAAGCCTTTATGGACAAGGCCCCCAGGACAAATATTTGGTTCCCATAACAACAAACACATATGCGAATCACTTTCTGAAATAAACATCTATCTTCAAGAATGTATATACATAATATTTTTAGGTAATGTCACAATTAATATAATTAAATTGATATAAATAATCATCGTGCAAAAAATAGCATGCAATACTCGTGCCGTAAGCGCATGACGGATCTCGGAAAACTGAAAAAACTCGGCGCGAACGCTTCGTTTTTTCAAACTCTTTCCTCGATCCGTATGCATCGCTTACGGCACTTGTTTCGCAATATACTATTTGAACACAGATCTAACTGTCCCGTATTATTTTCTCAAATTTCTGGGAACCCTATTCATAAGACACCTAATATCAGACGTAGCTTGTTATAGATAGTTCTGTGGAGAGGAGATGTCAAACATTTTCTTTTATATCACGATGATTGGCCGTTACCTGCATCCAGAGGGTGACATCTTCGGTGAGCTGGAGGTCCCTGCAGATGTCGGCCACGCGGGTGCTTTGCTGCAGGTGCACGAGGGTGCCACGCCCCTCGCCGGCGTAGACGCGCACCCAGCCCTTCCTCTGTTTCTCACTTCCACTGTTTTTACGGTCTATCACTTCCACTTTTACCATCGCTAGCTACACTTTCATCTTTCACTTGTTTGTTTACAACTCTCACAGAATTCAGGTCGACAGTTGTAGTTTCCTATTTGTTTCTATGCATGATGAAATTCAAAATCAGATTCGTCGCCGGGTTAAGAAAAACACCAAAATAACAAACCCACTAGGAGGAATAATACATAACTACACAGGGAACTCAAAACGTGTATATATATATATATAAAATGATTTTTGTTTTTTTACGGTTTTCAGCCCAGTTTTCACAGCCACCGCCGAAATGTCTTCTTACTCTTTGAAAAGACTAAAGACACTTTGCGTTCAGATAAAACTTAATCACATTTCACCGGTTATTACAACAGAATAAGACCGTGAATTAATTTCCTGTGCTCGTTAGGTTAGAACTTATCTGATAACGCAATCACAGTACTGTGCATTTCGTTTTCTTTCAAATGAATTACGCACACTATCTTGGTACACCTGCATCACACACGAAGCAAAAGCGACTGAACACTTGGGTGCATCTGCCCGGAACACCTCCTCCACCTGCCCGCGCCGGATGTTGAGAGAGACAACGCTTCTGCCTCCACGGATGAATAATTCAAGGCTCAGACAAGCCCTGAATACTTATTCCAAAACATTCCATCGCTAAGTTCTTCATAATCACGTTTACGCAGACATTATGTGAAATTTCACTGACAGTTTAATCTCGTTTACTTCTGTCGCAATTCTATACATTGATATTTACTATACTGGCGCATATTTGCTGAGCAAATCAAAACTACAGGAAAAAATCTTATGTCAAATTCACATAACTTCCTCTCTTCAAATAAAAGTTAGCCTCTTAAATACATTTATTAGGCTACGTATGACATTCTCTTCATGTAAATTGGTTGTGAAAGTAAAGAGAATATCGTTGCCACATCACATCGCATCCCAGAAGGATATATAGCCCAAATAAAACCTGTTTAATGCACTCTCGTAACTTTACTTACTTTAAGCATAGGCAATACATTTTTCTCGCTTCACATTCTGATTTAGAACAAGAGACCATCTTGCAAATAGCTAGTATTCAGAGTGGGTGGCTTATAACTACCCTTCAGATGTATATTTCGAAATAAAAGTTTTAGCTCTTAGTATAAGCACCCCATGTGTAAATTTTAAGCAAAATCGTAAGCAAAATCACAACAAACGAAATTTTCTTAATGTAAAGTCGCCTGAAAAACAAAAGAAAGTCGTCGCCAATCTTAGAGTCACATCCGCAGAGGGTACCTGACTCTCAAATATAAAATTTTGTTTTCATACAATTTTCCGTTCTGGTGCCAGATTGTTCATAGACGCACAATCATGGTATCGAAAATAGTATTTTTGGATTCAGGGAACCTCAAAACGTGTATTTATGTTGATTTTTTTTACGACTTTCAGCCCAGTTTTCATAGCCATCGCCGAAATGTCTTTTTACGGTATCAAAAAACTTTGCGTTCAGACAAAACTTATTTGCATTGTTTTTCTAAGTAGGTCTATAATAAGGATAAGTCACATAATAGAAACTAGATAATGCTTTTGGTATCACAGGAAGGACATTGATGGGCAAGGCAAGAGTATGAAAGAAAAAAGTCCGAGTGGAACGAACGAAGGAATAAATTATGAAAGATTGCTTAAAACACCAAGGGTCAGTAAACCAGAGGGAAATGTAACTTACAGAGAGCTTTGGTATATCGACATAAGAAAAATTACTTACGTATGCAATTAATAAGTACATATTTTCACAAAAGCTGATAAAATAAAATCAGGTAAACTGATGTAACAAAGTGACAGTAGATTTTTGTTAATCAGTTATGAAATGCAGAATACAAAAAGAAAAGTCAAATTGGTCGGTTTCGGGATTTGAACAATGGAACTCCAGAATGTGAGGCCAAGACGTTACCATCTCAGCCACCTGGGTCAGTTTAACGGTCTAGTTGGATAAGCGCAAGTAAAGCAATAGTGTTATTTGTCATAGCTAACTGTATTTTAATTGTCAAAGCCTTATAAGATCACAGTAAAACAATTGACTATGTTGTCATGATAACTGATTTGCATTTCATAAATTCTTTCGAATACGTATATTACCATAAAATAGGCACTAAATTGAGCATTACTCCGAAACAGGCTAACCGATTTTATCCAATATCAATAGACGTCTTCCCATGAACATTACAAATGCGTATACGAAGTTTCATAAAAATCCGATAAAGCGTATTTGAGTTATCACGCCTTTAAAATAGACACTAAATTGGGTTTTACTCCGGTACCGGTCAACAAATTAGGTTCAAATTCAATAGGGTACTTTTCATGGGCGTCATAAATGCGTATACCAAGTTTCACGGAAATCCGATACAGCGTATTTGAGCTATGGCGCCTTTCTAATATAATCTATTAAAGTAGGCACTAAATTGGACATTACTCCGGTACCGGTGAACCGATTTGGTTCAATATCAATAGTGTTTTTCCCATGGACATTATAAATGAGTTTTCCAAGTTTAATGAAAATCCGAAAAAAGCGTATTTGAGTTATGGTGCGTAAAGGCACACGGACGGACGGATAGACAGACAGACAGACGGACCGACTTTTTTCGTGTCCCACACAATCTCATAAAGTACCATACTGGCACTTAATAACACTGCTATAAACAATTACCGGAAGTAGTATTATCTGTCAGGTTTTGTGGCAACTTCGCAAAATGTGCGCGATTCCTTAATTATTAAATTTTACAATAGTCCTTCCCCAGGAATTACAAATAATTTAATACTATGTCTGCATTTAAAGGAACAACCAGATCAACACTGATACCAAAACCTTCTTTACGATCTGATTTCTCTTTAATAACAGAATACTTTATTTTTACTAATGTTGACATGAACTTCTATTTTAGTGTAGATTTCACCCAGGCATTATAAGATGTACTGACACATGGAGATCATTTCAAATCATAACAATAACCATAGCCTTCTGTAGTACTAAAGGTTAACCCCCTCGAGATCCAATCAAAATGCTCCGGGGCACCGAACATCGGATAATATAAAATAGGTGTTACTAAATAAAGAGGGTCTTGGCTATACTTAACTTCAATCGTGTATTTGCGGACAGACTTCCACGGCTAACGCATTCGTATTCATTGAAAGCGAACTTGGCAACATAAAGACAGCCGGTCTACCTTATAATCACATCTTCACTATCTGTAGTGTTTCTCGACTCCCCAACAATCTATTCCTAACTTCAGGTGGAGTTATGGGTAATCAATATGGAACGTCAATACAATAAGCTACAGAACACAGAACTAGATGAGAATTTGTGTATTACTCACGATAACGAACTAGGCCGTAATCACCACAAGAGAAGCAGTCCGGCTAATCCAATCGCATCGAGTGAAAAATGAAGACACAATAATAACAATCCGTATATTTTTACCACTGTCACTACTGAATACTTCACATAAAGTATAAATAGAACACAGTTTTACACATTTCCGCCATTTCCATGGGCTAATCGAAACAAGATTAGTTAAATCGATCTATATAGACTCGATAGCCAATAGCTATTGCCTTATACTTGATCCAAGATGTGTACGGAGCAGAAGTAAACAACTGAATGTGAAAGTACAAAGCACAGTTCACAAGGGTTAGTTTTGAGATTGATTAGTTGATTACATACAAGTCAAGTCAATTTGTGTCAAGTCTAAGTCTTGTGATTTAGTGGATAGTATTGCTAGATACACCCCAATATGTTGATTTCTTATAGTTAGGGAGATCAGAGTCATCACTAACAGAATGTTTTTACAGTTGGTATTTCATTATTGAAATAAATGTATGCACCTTTCTTCTGATAGCACATTAAATCCAGTCTGTCTCCGATTTTGGTTTAATGTTAACCTGTGACTTCAGACCTCCTGTAGATCTGTATTCTTTACGGACTTTGAAAACCGTAAGTTACTTGAATCTACTCCCAGTTACTTCAGGGTTTGCTTTATGTTTTGTATACGGCATATACAATCTGTTTCTTCTCACCGCTGGACAATAAACATCTGAGGAGAAAAGGTGAATATTTTTGGAACTTTGTGAAACTTCTGAGAAGAAGAGGAAGATGGAGCTATTTTAGTATTGGTGAGAATATTTTTGTACTATTGGTATTATTATGATCTGAAGAAAAGGAAGAAGATATTTTACTATTGGTATTACTATGGTGTCTAGTAGATGAATTACTTGCCAGGCTCAATGAAAGTGGAGTAGGGCAAATTCGCTGATACAGTTTCGGGCCTTATACAAGGTGCCCTTGAAACTGTTGAAAGATGGTGTCGTGAGGTAGAATTGTCGGCTAACCCTGATAAAACTAACCTCATTGTGTTCACGAGGAAGCGACGGCTTTATGGTCTACATGAACCTACCTTCTTCGGGAAGAAGCTGATTCGATCTACGTCGGTCAAGTATCTGGGAGTCATTCTGGATTCTAGGCTGACTTGGAAAGAGCACATTGAAAACAAGGTGACTAAGGCCTGCAATACTTTGTGGGCCTGTCGGAGGGCCTTTGGTGTGAGGTGGGGACTTAAACCACGTGTGGTTTATTGGCTCTATGTCTCCATCATTAGGCCTTCCATCACCTATGCTTCGGTTGTGTGGTGGCCATGTGTTAAGACACAGGCCACCAAGAACAAATTAAATAAAATCCAACGCTTAGCGTGTTTGGGGATTACTGGAGCTCTGCGCACCACTCCGCTCAGTGCCCTGGAGGCGCTGCTTGGCTTACCTCCTTTGGATCTGGTTATTCAGGGAGAGGCCGGAGTGACTGCTCATCGTCTCTGGAGTTTGGGCTGTTGGTCTTTTAAAAATCCAGTTAAAGGACACAGAGAAATACTTAGCAGACTTCAGAAGTCGCAGCCTATCCTTGCGATGGGCTGTGACAATATGAAGCCAAGTTATAACTTTGACTCTATATATAGGGTCAGTATTCCGCCCAGAGAGGAATGGACTCGTGGCCCACGGGCTCCGGAGTCTGTCAAGGGACTTGTCTGGTATAAGGATGGCTCCAAGACGGACGAAGGGACCGGGGCTGGCATCTATGGGCCCAAGACGAGGCTGTCGTACTCTTTGGGAGGTTATACTACAGTATTCCAGGCTGAAATATTTGCTATTTTGGCCTGTGCTTATCATATTTTAGGGATGCCTTGGCTGCAAGGTCGGATTAGTATCTGTTCTGACAGCCAGGCTGCCCTGAAGGCACTATGTGCCAGTACAACAAGGTCTAGGTTGGCCAAAAAACCTTGGAAATTCTCTGCTCCCGCCGACCAGTACAGCTTTGCTGGGTTCCTGGGCATGCTGGAATCAGAGGAAATGAACTAGCGGATAAGCTAGCAAGGGAGGGCTCGGCCAATGTCTTTATTGGACCGGAACCTGTCCTTGGTATTACTCCAAGAAGGGCCAGACGTGAGGTCTTAGACTGGATGTCTCATCAGCATGGCACTTTCTGGAGTAATCTCACTACTGCTAGGCAGGCTCGAGCTATGATCGAGGGACCTAGCAAGAAGAACAGCAAGATTCTGTTAACCCTTAACCGGGTACAACTTAGAGGTGTAGTTGGCCTGTTGACAGGACACAACACCCTAAAGAGACACCTACATGTGATGAAGCTTAATGCGGATCCAACATGTAGGAAGTGTGGTAGAGAAGATGAGTCCTCTCTACACATATTGTGCGAGTGCGAAGCACTTGCTACAATCAGACACTTTCTCCTGGGCTCGGATAAACTGAGACCAGATGACATAAGGAGAACTAACCCCCAAGATCTATCCTGTCCTTCTTGAAGGCAACAGGACTTGAATGAATTCTCCAGTAAGAGGGGCACAATGGGCCCAATTATGTGGCCTACGTGCACGGGACCGAAAGGGCCCCACCCATTCATTTTCATTCATTCATGGTGTCTAGTAGTGCATACCTGAATGATGCGACTAAAAGCGCAGGCTATATAACAAACTAAAAATTAAGTTACTGCAGACGTTTATTGAACTTTCCGCAGTTAAGAATAATTTCCCTCAGATACTAATTTTTCTCTATGCATGGCCAACAATACATCTTTCTCACTTCACATTCTTATATAAAATAAGAGGCCGTGAAAGATCGCGTATTTAGTTGTTCACCACGCAAGACAAACCTTCTACAGACAGTGGGTGAACAGTGGTTGGCTTGTAACTACCCTTCAGAGATTTTTTTTTTTCGAAAAGGTTTCAAATAAAAGTTTTAGCTCTCATCATAAGCAACTCATGTGCAAAATTTAAAGAAAATCGTTATAGCAGTTTTCGAGAAAATCGCAAACAACGAAAATTTCTTCATGTAAAGTCCCCTTAAAAATAAGAGAAACTTGTCGCCAATCTTCGGCTCACATCTTAAGAAGGTGCCTGACCCAAATACGAAATTTTGTTTTCATAAGATTTTCCGTTTTGGAGCTAGCCTGTTCACAGACGTCCACACAGACAGACACATAGGCAAACAGACGTGTTTACAAAAGTACTATTTTTGGATTAAGAGGCCTCAAAACTTGTATTTATGTCGAAAACGCAACTTCGAATTTGGGGGTCGAAAACAATACCTCCCTTAACTATGGTACGGGCAGAAGAAGTAAAAATGATTGCAGATTAACGAAGCACAGATTACCTGTTTTTTGGAAAGAGTCAGGATAAAACTATACAATAAATTTCCAATAGATATAGGCTAAAATCAATAAACGAATTAAATAGATTGAGGAAAAAAACTTATAAACTCCGTGGCGCTACTCCCTGGAGGGACTTGGCCTACTACCCGACAGCTGCATCATCTACCATAGGTAGATGGCAGGATTGGGGCATGTGGTCAGCATGCCGACACCCACGGCCGTTAATGGTGGATTCCATGACCGGAGCCGCTACTTCTCTATCAAGTAGCTCCTCAATTTGAATCACGAGGTTGAGTGCACCCCTACCAGACCTCCCTAGCTCAGAAAAATCCGAGGAGGTCCGGGGATCGAACCCGGCGACGCTAACCACGCCGGCGGTCAAATTTTCGTATAGAAAGAGCAGATTATTCTATTGACGATTCCTTAACGAACAGCAAATAGAGCACAAGACTGTAATGTGAATTATTATTATTTTGAATACGAACACTACATTCAATAAAAATTATATCTTATATTTCACTGTCAGATGTACTGTAAGCTATTCTATTCACTACAACTGCTTTTTAAAATGAAAGTTGTGTAATATCTACTCTTATACAATTCAACGGCCCTAAATAGCGTGCTCGCTCGCCCGCTTCGTGAGACATCGGGTATACTCGGCGATGTTCGTCTCTTGCAGTCTAAACTTTCATGACGACTACAAAATTAGGAAAACCGTTTCTTTATTATATAAGGCCTAAGTGAAATGAACACAATGAACAAATATTCTAATTTTATTTTTACTTACAATTTTCATAGCTCTGAACCACAACATTTTAATAATCTACCAGTGTAATTTTCTTAAAAATCCTGGAGTCAATGAATAATTGCGGGCGAAACCAAAGGCAACAGCTGTAAAATATTGATGGTTTTATCTCTTGAAATATTGATAATAATAATCCAAACAAACCATTCCTTCCCTTCAAACATTATATAATTTCTGAAAATTACACTGAATTGATCAAATAAAATTCACATCATATTCATGTCAATAAACAGCTGAGAAACAATACGTATTATGTGTTCACAGGTTCTTTGGAACTGCATAATCGATTCTGATATAGTTTTCCCAGGGGGCGATTTCTAATCGTAGAATGTACTCTGAAGCCGGAATTTTAGCTGTTTCATTAATATTATTAATGGATTAGTTTATGAATGATTCGCGTGCAAGTGTTAATAAATATAATGCTTTAATAATCATTATACTCTTAATTTTTAATTTTTAAATGAATTATCGTGGGCGAAGCCACGGGCACCTCCTAGTACTGTACAAATTAATCAACAGGTTTCCTAATTCGTACCAAATACATACTTCTAAATTTTAAATTGTAGGCCTTGGAGATATGTATCTATTTAAAATATAATACTACCAGATGAAAGTGTATAACATGTAGATTATTGTACAATATATTTTGTGTCAATTAAATACATAATAAAGGCGTGGGGTAACAAAATGTAAAATGGGCCCAACATAGGCAACCTTCTCCTACAAGAGCCTGCTGGTGAATTTGGGTGGCCACGAGTCTTGATTTGAACCCAGGACCTCTTCCCTATCACCCTCTACCACCTCGCTCTAATTGATTTTGGTGCATTCATTAGACTCTGGTATACTGACTACATTTCACAACAATAATTAGATTATAGTATTGTTGTTATTATGGGCAACAGAAGAATATCATTCATATTTTAATCAACATGTTTGTTCTGAAATTCGCATTTAAGTAATGTTATTTCGTTTTTATCTTGAAACCTATTAATTTTATAAAGAAATGTATTTAACAAAAAATGTTCCTTTTAATTTATTCTACAACTTATACTTTAGTAGGTTTTCATGTATCGCCCAATGTAATGGAGATTGTTGGAGAAAGCTAAGGGTTCTACTAGCATTATTTTACATGTCTAGTAACAGTGCATATTCAAATGTTCCGCTCAGTGCATTTTTCCCTCTCAGCGCATTGATATGAGTATAAGCCCGCTTATTTCTGTGAATCCCCGTTGCAGAGGCAGGTGCAGCCTTAGCATCAGCGTGACATCATAGCGTCCTGCCAAGAGTTAGTTAGCAGCGAGCCTTCAAGCACGAAAGACGTGCTGGAGCGCCGTCCAGAATTACCGCCAATTTCATACAATAGAACAGAGGTTTTCTATTAAGTATCGAATAAAGACATAATACTTCCATTTACAAGTATTATCGCGTGATAGTAATTAATCTACACTAGTTACAGTAGATTCAGTGTTATCGGCTTCTTAGATCAGTCTAAAAGTTCGTGTATCAGTGCGGCAACGTTGCGCAACCAAGCGTTCGCAATAGCTCGTCTATAAAGTTCATAATATTCAATCTTTCAGTGTGAAAGCATATTCAGAGCAATTTAGTGATCATTACGAGTAAATTGAGATATAAGTTACATAGCTGGCACAATTAGAGAGAAATTCTCGCCACGTGTATGAAAGTTCCCGCCAACGCACATTCCTTTGTTCAGTGCAAGTGCAACTATCTTATATTCACTCCATTTTGTTATTCAAGTGTTTCTATTCATTTCCAAGTGATTATTAACCTATATCGTGTGAGATCAGATTGTATTTTTTCGCGACAAGTGAAATCGCTTTTCATTTGCTCCTCTCGGTCCGGATATATGCCGTTTTTGCACAAACATTTTGATCCTACCGGTGCCGGATGTAATTTGGATAAACCTAGAACTATCTCACACATGTACGGTTTCGCTTCTCGAATACTCCCAAGCGCGAGCTATTCAGTGTTCGTATCTTCCGCGTCGGATCGGAGATTCCAGCAACATTGATTCTTGGCCTTGGTATCTTCTGATTGGCAGTGATCCAGAAACTCCAATTAGCAAGCACAAGATTCCAGTACTACAAACATTGGCTCCTTACGGGCAGAATCATATTGCATACTTGTATTCGCAAATACCGTTTCTCGAGTTCGTCTCATTCATCTGTGCTTCCGAGTCGGTCGGTTCGTGAGTTCCAGCAACCCTGAACTTCGCATCGAGGACAGCATCATAGCAGCAGTGATTCGACTCATCGTGGGATTCCGGTCACCAGTGAACTTCAAGAAAGCAGTGAACAGCTGACTCACATGTATCATCGTGCAGCGGTGGTAGCATCTCATCTTTAAACTACAAGTAATTTCTCATCTCACCATGGAAAGTGACTTGAAGGAATTAACGAAAAAACGTGCTTTTCTTAAAAGAAAACTTACGTACATTCAGAAGTACAGTGACAATATTACTGAAGAAGTTGATATATTTCGATTAAAAGTTGAATATGACACTCTTAACGAAGTGTGGCAAAATTATGAAGTGGTACAAACTCAAATTGAAGCTATTATCGAAGCTGAAAGTGAACTTGACATGCACGCACAGTATGACGAAGAGATGAATAACAAGTACAAGGTGCTAAAGGCTAAGCTTAGTGAATTGTTATTTCTACACGACCAACCAGTGCGTAGTGTAGGATCTCATCACAGCCAACGATCTAATCACAGTGGTAACTCTCATCACACATGTCAGTCTTCTAATTCACAATGCAACAATAGAAATATACAATTGCCAAGAATTCAAATTCCTGTATTCACTGGAGATGTGACTAACTTTAAACACTATCACGACACTTTCAGTAGTTTAGTGGTGAACAATGATTCCTTGGATCCCATCCAGAAATACCATTATTTGCTGAGTTCTGTGAAGGGACAAGCCCACGCGCTCCTTCAGAATCTTCCAGTCACGAATGAGAATTTTCCAATAGCATGGAATTTATTGTGTGCAAGATATGATAATACTCGAGTTATTGCCACAGCTCACATCAAAAATCTACTTTCATTACCAATAATGAAAGATGAAAATGTTACAGACTTGCGAAACTTACTAAATCAGTTTCAAAGCAATCTTAACGCCATCGAAGCTCTCAATCTTGAAATCCCATTACACGAAGTCATGTTTATTCAATTAATATTGGATCATCTTGGTGAGACTACACGTAAAGAATGGGAAAGTAAAATTGACTCAAAAAAGTTCACACCGCTTCAAGAGTTGATGAACTTCCTAGAAGCCAAGGCTCATTCTTTAGAAGTGCTATCCAATTCCAACAACGTGTCCAGCCCATCACCTGCAAGAAAGGTTGAGCTGCGATCTCCAAAATACACTGTCCGAGAACCGCGACAGTCGTACGAAGGTACAAGCAGATTATCGTGTGCCTATTGTCAACGCAATCACAAGCTGTATCATTGTGATGAATTCCGGCAAATTCCAGTCAATGAGCGATGGAATTTCGTCAAGTCACAGCACATGTGTGTCAATTGTTTCTCAACGAATCATACGGTACAACAGTGCAATTTAGAATCTTTCTGTGGTTGTCAACAATCAGTCCACAGTCAACTTCTGCATCGTGACATGAATACGGTTTCGCTTCAAGATGATGAAAACTTAACGACAGACGAAGAAACAGTGATGCATTCTTTCGTTGTCACGAGCAAACCTAAACATCAGCAAACTTGTTCTCTGTGTAAACGAAACCACTCGTTACATAAGTGCAAAAATTTCCGCAAATTCACAGTGCAACAACGATGGAGTTGTGCACGATCAAACCAATTGTGCTTTAATTGCTTTTCCACAGAGCACAAGGTACAAGAGTGTGAATTGCCTTCTTACTGTAAATGTGACTTAAAACATAGCAAGCTACTGCATTTTACAGCTAAGCAAGAAAAATCAACAGCATACGCCCTCACATGCTTTAACATCAGTCGAAGTCAACAGAGCACTTCACTACAGAGCAATTCTGAACAAATTAGAATTCAAAACAATACAAACAAAGCCTCTCATCATATGCAGAGCAAACGCTTAGAGACAAACCGATCCAGTGCAGCGGTCAAACCAGTTCGCAATAGCTTCGCTTCCTTCAAAACCAGGAACGAACATTTGCACCCATCTATTCATAATAAATCTTTCAGCAGTCAAGGGAGATTTAAAACAAGTGATAGTGTAAATACAAGAGATAAATCAGATCCGTTCTACCGAGCTTTGCAGTTTAAAAGCAACACTCAACAGTGTATGTCTTCAGAGCGAAACAACACTCCGCAATGTCTGCATTCATCGATAAACAACACTCAGTGTCTGTCTTCAGAGCGAAACAACACTCCGCAGTGTCTGTTCTCATCTAGAAACAATACAAAGCAGTGTATCTCATCTTCCAAATAGTGAAAAGCTATTTACTTGCATCATCTGCATATGTCCAGTTTAGAGCTAACATGTTAGCAAGAAATCTACATGTAGCCAAACCGTTACACTGTGAGATATGTAAGAAAGCAACTTTTCAGCACTGTTTGTGTTAAAATCTTACTTAATGTTTATCCAATTGTCTTTCTACATTATGGCAAGATACCATGTTAGTAATATAAGATCATCAGCTGTGCCCTGAATGATATAAAGAAATCATCAAGCATTTCTTCAACAAGTTTCTACAGATTGTGTTTCAACAAGCCACCTGATCTACACTACAAGTTCCTGAATCAGCTGGTGTGCACAAGTCGAAGTCTTCACTTATGGATGCTACAACAACAGTTTGGATTCCAGCCAGTATTCACTTAGACCTTCACAACCTTGCGTGTGTTGCTAGTCTAATTAGTGTAGAGTCAGTGCTTACGTGTATATACAAGTGTATCCTTTTTATTATAGCTTTCTCCTTAGTTATTTTTCTTAAAGTTAATACTTTAACGGGGGGAGTCTATGTTGGAGAAAGCTAAGGGTTCTACTAGCATTATTTTACATGTCTAGTAACAGTGCATATTCAAATGTTCCGCTCAGTGCATTTTTCCCTCTCAGCGCATTGATATGAGTATAAGCCCGCTTATTTCTGTGAATCCCCGTTGCAGAGGCAGGTGCAGCCTTAGCATCAGCGTGACATCATAGCGTCCTGCCAAGAGTTAGTTAGCAGCGAGCCTTCAAGCACGAAAGACGTGCTGGAGCGCCGTCCAGAATTACCGCCAATTTCATACAATAGAACAGAGGTTTTCTATTAAGTATCGAATAAAGACATAATACTTCCATTTACAAGTATTATCGCGTGATAGTAATTAATCTACACTAGTTACAGTAGATTCAGTGTTATCGGCTTCTTAGATCAGTCTAAAAGTTCGTGTATCAGTGCGGCAACGTTGCGCAACCAAGCGTTCGCAATAGCTCGTCTATAAAGTTCATAATATTCAATCTTTCAGTGTGAAAGCATATTCAGAGCAATTTAGTGATCATTACGAGTAAATTGAGATATAAGTTACATAGCTGGCACAATTAGAGAGAAATTCTCGCCACGTGTATGAAAGTTCCCGCCAACGCACATTCCTTTGTTCAGTGCAAGTGCAACTATCTTATATTCACTCCATTTTGTTATTCAAGTGTTATTATTCGTTTTACAAGTGTTTATTACCTATTTGTGTTGAGAATAAATGTTTCCTAGTATATTACATGATAAAGGTTTCGCTCCAAGATTACATCCAGAGATCCCTGACACCAGCACCTGAGATCTATAAGTTCCACTCGCTCTACCCTGGTTCGTCTGTACCAATAAACAGGCTGGTCCTCCTAGCTACTAGATTATTCTATTATTCCTAACCATCCTTGTGCTCCTATCGCAACGGGACACATCGTACCCAAGGTTTGCTCCTCACGGAACGGATATTTCCGTACAACCCAAACAGAGATAATCTAGAAAAAATGAAAATGGATCCTAAGTAATTTTTGCAGAAATACGGATATAGCCATTTTATTAGTCATAGATAAGAGTTTCCAATTTTTATTAAAATCGTTTGAGCCAATTTTTCAAAAATCAAAATTTTTCAAAAAAATTTCGTGAAAAGTCCCCTTAACATTTCAGTTATAAAACTCAAATTCTGTGCGGTTCGGGAACAATTCCGGAAAAGTCCTTTACTTATGATAATATCGTGGTTTTCCGGACAGCTTCTCTATCATCCAGGCTCAATTAAAATACAGTGTATGAAATCTTTCTCAAATCCCTCTTGGAACATCTCAGTTCCATAAGGACAACAATCGCGGGAATAGTGGACCGATAGGCAAAGTTAGCACGCTACAAACGTCATAATTACAGTTGACTCCACCCCAAGATCTGACTCGTTGTTTAAAAGTCAGCGTAGGCCCTTATTGCCCTTGTGGTCACAGAGGGACAATGGACCACATGTCTTTTTGGGTGTAATATCCACCTCCGATATAAAAAAAAAACTAGCTTAAAAAACCCGGCGTCGTCCGGGTTTTTTATTTTGTAATTGGAAATGAACTTATGAAGGACTTTCGATTTTTAAATTCTAGGTCCTTATATAGGTATTCATAATCTGAAATAGGAAGAACGACTTATCAACAGGCTTTAAAACTTAGTGCCCGATCGAATATGTTAACAGCAACCGTACTGTACAGACTTTGCTCGGCGTATGCCCTAGCTACCATATGCTAGTTCACGTGATAGTAAACCAGGTATGGGCAACCTTTGGAAAGATGTGGGCTAAACTTTACGATATTTATGAAGTCGCGGGCCGTAGATAATAGGTAGTTGTGAAAAAATAATCATGATACGGTTTTTTATATTTATAAAGTATAATGTTAAAGATACATGAATGAGAACAATATCGAACTGATTAGACATTTACTTACAATCAGCAGAAATTAATGAGAAGCTTGAGCTTGAACTTGAGAAACAAGATAATCAACGTTGGCATCAATCCCACTAATAGGCTACACAAGCGTAGAGTGTTTTCAAAATTTTCATCTGTAAGTCTGGTTCGATACTTTGATTTAGGCCCATTGTAGCATTTTTCTAGCGCTGACCGGAAGGAACACCCTCGTATTTCAGGCTTTTGTTCCCCCCTCTCACTCTCTTGTTGGCGAGAACAGAAAATATTTACTTTTTCGAGCGCGATTTTAAAATGTTCCGCGGGCCGGATCTAAAGTCGGGGTGGGCCACATTCGGCCCGCGGGCCGGGCGTTGCCCATATATGTAGTAAACAAACCGCAATACAGATATAGGAAGACCACAAACTAACTTCTCATTATCTAAACTCACATTACAATCATGTAAAACGATACTTTCTCCTGTTTGTGTATAATAGTCCCTCCCAAATGTTTCAATATATGTTTGCGTTTTAGAACACTTTACTTTCGGCATGCCGAACATGTATTATAAATTTAAACACGCACAATGACAAGGTACACTCTTGACCAATTTGAGATGCACCGTATTACGAGCGAATTGACTTCTCGGTACTATCAATGCCTACGCAATCACCCTCCACCCCCTATACTCAGGTCGTTGGTAACCGGAATCAACTCCCTCTGTGGGTTCGGGCACTAAGTTTTAAAGCCTGCTTATCACACTCAAACTATTCCCTAAGAAAATGCTTGATAGGGCCTATAGTTTTTTTATGGCTCATAGAGGATGTAGAATTTTGCATCCCATCGCTTGTACAGTGCACAGCAAGCCTGGTAGAGAAATTCCTGTAAGATAAAATTGTAAAATCGAGGCGGAAAATTTTATTTTCCACTCTCATGTTACCATAAAACTGTTTTGGGGATGAAATTAAACAGAAAGCAATATCACTTTCATACTTCTCTCTCCAAAAACCTGCGATATAATAATATACCACATTATCATACCTCGTATTGTTTTCTATATGTCCAGGGTAGAGAAAGTTAAGTAACTGCATTATTTTCGTGGATTACATTCTTTAATATTTATTTATAACATGAATATTATATTTATACCTTCTCTTATTTGTCAAACTTGAATTTCTTTTTTATTTTCCAAACCCACCTGTTAGCATTAGCAACAATATGTTGTGTGATTCTGATTTTATAATTCTGTGTAAAAAGGGATTAAGTATTCTCAAAAAATTTTATTTTTAGCATTTAAAATCAAAATTGTGTAAATTCCTTTCTTAGTGAGCACCTACATTATGAAACGAAGGTACTGTCAAAATTCCAAGTCTCTAACTGTTATAGTTTAGGCTCTACGTTGATTCCTGTCAGTCAGTCAGTCAGTCAGGACAAAGCCTTTTATATAAAGAGAGAAGAGATGCTTATTACTGACATATACCAATATTTAAAAATGTCTCATCCACTCTATGCCTACTGCCAAAACCTTGTTCGGTAAATCAGAAAAACATGACCTAGCTAGCAACAAGTTACTACGAACCCAGTACCCCTTCCTTTGATCTACTTTCGAGCAGAAGTGAGGCAAGAGCGTCGATAAATCAACACGAAGCAACAACAACACATTCTGATATAGAACAAGAGGCCGTATTCAGAGTGGTTGGCTTATAACTACCCTTCAGAGAATCTTTGCGGAACATTTTCAAATACAAGTTTTAGCTCTTACTATAAGCATCCTATGTACAAAATTAAACAAAATCATAAAAGTCATTTTCGCCGAAAAATTGCATTTTAGGAACCAAGGCCGCTAAAATTGCATAAAAGTGCATTCATAAATGGATTTTTATCGGCCTTGTCACTGCCTTCTAAATCTTACAAGCCATGCTGCTTGAAATCTGGCAACACAGGAGGTAGTCCTATCTGTGGTGGTCTGTGGGAAGCATTTGAATACGTTTATATTGCAGATAATTTTCTTCATCACAAATACTGACTTTATTTAGGCCAAATCAGTAGGCCTATATTACATAGCCTATACTTGTGATGTGCATAATAACGTAACGTGCGGTGACTCCACATATCTGAAGGAATTCGTAGTTTTCAGTGTCTCCTCATTATACGTTATGATGTCGCGTTTTTTCTTATTTTATTGGTAATAACCTCACTTATCCTGTTAGGCCTACGAGCTCTGTTATTTGACCTACAACAGAGTCATATTTTATTAAGCTACTACACTTCTCTGGGTCATTTTGTACCACCACTGAACTAGTTTTCTCAGGTAGGCTATAATATAACCTAGAACACTGATATCTATCTTCTTGTCACATGCACTTTGTGGAAGACTGTGCCCATGACTGTCACTGAAAAAAAAATACCTTTGCCTGATTCCTTGGAAGCACTCGGCTTTCCGTTATTTGCTGTCTAAAAATCATCCATTCGTTAAATTATCCTTGGCTCCAGTGGTGAACTGTGTTGATTCGCCAGGTTAAGGTTTGAATCCCGTTCATTGGCTTCACCAAACTGTAGGAAAACGCTGAATCGATTTTCTAGTAGTAATATTGGGAGAATAGGAGATTGCATATACTACGATTTGGCGTCTACCAGATTGAGATGAATTAGGCCTACTGTGAGCAGCTTGATATTTTGATAAAAGTTCATACCAGTAAAAGAGACTATATTTCTCTTCAATTCTTCTTTAATACCAGCCAATTATTCCTGAAGGACACTAATATCATACCGTACCTCTTTCTTGTATTCGTTTGTAGATGGTAATAGGTGATGAACATGAAAATATTCTATGAAAAACTATTCTCTGGTGTACTCAATTAGAGGTGACGGTGTATATAAATATCTCATTTTGTACACGGTTTTTACCTTCTCTATGCTCTCCAGTTGCTCTTCAGGTGTGTCCAGATGTTCTCTAAACCATATGCGATGATGACCGGGATTACTTTAAGCTGAAATATGCTTAATTTGCGATGATTCTGATGGAGTTCATTGCTTTATTTACGGCATGTTGATAGCCGATAGGACTACCGATGCGATGTTTCCAGATTTAACAACATGGCTTGTAAGAAATAAAGAAGGCAGTGGCCTTGTCCTTTAAAGTCGTCATGGCAATCTATAAACAAAACCCAGATGGCATTGACCAGTCACTCTAACTTTATCATGGATTTAAGCCAAAACGTGGGGAAAAATAGTTTTATGCTGCACCCTAGGCTCCTCTCTAATGAGGCCCGCCTGGGAAGGTGGGGTTTAGGGTTTCGTCACAGAAGAAATTCAAAATGTGAGACATAATAAACCTCGTGCTATTCAGTACATTGCTCCTTAACTAACATAAACGTTCCTAACCTAACAAAACGGCGGAGCTTGGCTGGGGTGCAGCATAAATCTACCTTTTGCCGATTCGGGACTCATCCAGTATTTCAGCCTCGCCGCTGTACTAGATTCGTTCGCTAAAACGTTATTTTGCGTACTTGAAACATAAATAGCTATTAGTATCGAAGCTTACATTTTCATATTTTAAAAAACGTTCCATATTCATGAGAATGGTTCTAATTTCAATAAGGGGAGAGTACAGCTTGTTAAAAATACGTAGCATTTGTAAGATCTCTCGTTGCAGTAATTATTTAAATGCTGTGATGCAGCAACTACTGAAACCTGCCTGTATCGATGTGTTTGATAATAGCCCAGGGTTAGTTGTGACTTGTTGATGACATAATGGGATCAGTTCTACATGCCTACTTGCCACATAACCTCCTTAACTCCAACACCCGGCATGGACATGGACCTCTACTGTAGTTATCTGTTGATTTCACTCACCTAGAGTCGATCCAAGCTCTTCTTCCAGTCCTGTAGTCTTCTAATTTTGCTACAGTAGAGTCTATACACACACGGGCTAACACAGTCACAAACACGCACACGAAACTTAACATCAGACTTTAGCTATATCAAACAGGGCTGCCAGCCTCACAGCAAGGGTCAAAAGTGGAACTATTTTAATGAGATTGTTATATTTTGTAAAGAGGTTACATCCGTGCTTGATTGCGGCTTCAAGGAATTACTTTGAGGGAATATGAAGCTTCTGCTGGTGCACGGCTCCTTCTAATCAGAGGGGGGAGGGGGTGTGACGTCACTAGGCCAGTCCTGTGTTTACGTTACATTAGTTAAAATGCAAGAGTGATCCATGTACATTAAAGCTGCCGGCTGTGTCACATGAATCCACTAGTATAGATCGCGCACGAAATCTGTGCCGATTGCCTAAGTCATTGCATTACGTTTTCGTGGGGACTGAAGCGTCGATTGGCCTGCTACCTATCTCTCTCGCACAATAGCATGTCTCTCTCTAGAGAGTAACGACCTCATCGGCACAGATTTCGTGCGAGATCTTTAGATGTACTACAGTGAGTCTCAAGCTAGAGTTGGCCAACGACGCGGGTTTCTGCGTCGCGGTGGGCACAGCTCAAACTCCCGAGCGATCGGGTGAAATATCTACGCTAATAAAGCCACGATCGGTGTAATGATTCAGGTTCTCATATTTACAGTTGGAATTACAGTGAAAATAACCTGGTACCTAATCACAAAAGATATTCTCCTCTTGCATCCACACAATACTGGCACCTTTTTAGGAAATTTTCTTTCACGCACATAAGTTCAGCTTCCGAGATAGAGTTAATTTCTCTTGTGATATTGTCTTTAAGTTCTTCTAACAGTATGTGACTATTATTTATGGGGAAACTTGAAAAATAAAGTGTATAAGTCAATTTCCCATTCATTAGAAGAACTTAAAGACAATATCACAAGAGAAATTAACTCTGTCTCTTATGCGCGTGAAAGAAAATTTCCTGAAAAGATGCCAGTGTTGTGTGGATGCAAGAGGAGAACATTTCCAACATCTCTTGTGATGAGTTACGTGGTTATTTTCGTTGTAATTTCAACTGTAAATGTGAGAACCTGAATCATTACACCGAACGCGGCATTATTAGCGTAGATATTTCACCCGATGGCCCGGAAGTTGGAGCTGTGTCAGCCGCGACCCAGAAATCTGTGTCATTGGCCAACTTTTGCGTGGGACTCACTGTAGATCGGCAAGACGTACGCTTGCAAATTTTCTAAGTATACAATAAGGGGCGTTAAAGAGTCAAGAACAGGAATTACACAATATTCCTAGGAAGGACTGGATTCCCTCAGCCTGAATGCATCCAACATGAGGTTTCATATAAACTGATTCCAAAGATGAGCCCAAAGATGTATGATAGCCCAAAATTAAAATCAGGTTCTTTGCCAAGTATTTTCGAGGGACTTCCTGCGTATATAAAACTAAACTCCGTGGCGCTACATCCCTGAAGGGACAATGCCTACCACCCGACTACTGCGTCATCTACCACAGGCAGGTACGTCATATATATGAATCTACAATTAATTTTTATTTAGACTTATCATGTTATAAGTCCCTTCATGCACTTTGTAGTGAACCAGCATGTAATGCATATACTACCCGCGCGCGATTTCTTGAGCGCTCGGCTCCCTAATCCTCATTCGGTAGGTTTCGTTCAACTTCGTAGGTTAAGCTGACAACATTGAAACACGAAGTACGCTATACACCCTGACATCTAGTGACTTCAATACTAAGCTTTCATTCTGTCTCAGGATTCTTATTTATTTATTGACATTATCTTTTCTGACGCATCGAGTTATGGGGAAAAATACAATCTTTCGAACTGCTGATTTCACAAACACTTCATCGTACATCCAACACTTTCCTCACCTCTTTAAGAATTCCGTATGTGCTAATTTCTGACGATCCCGTGAACTCTGATGTCAATTTCATGGACTGAAAGTTGAGCGAACTTTTCACAATTTGTATTGAATACGTTTAAAATTAGGCCTATAGTTTTCTCCACTTTTAGATGCCTTACCTCTCTTACGTTTTAAAACACGAAATGGTGAAGAATGTTCTGCTAAGACTCTTCTTTATGCTTAAAATTAGTCATCCAGTGTAAACAAATTGAGCCTATATTATGCATAATATTCTTATTTGATGACTTATTTGATAACCAAAGGCTTATGACGTGTAATTAATTGTTACGCAATACCGTCACCACGTTATATTATTGGAATGCATTAAAATCGTTGTATATTAAAGTCACTACATAAAATACCATACGCGCGATTCTGCTGAAACGTTATTTCTTTGGTTGACAACACTGCAGAAAGACTGGCGGAATAGCTATGTTTTGTTCCCCCCGACCCTCACTTCCCCGTAAATCCAGCGCTCAAGAAGTGGCGCGCGGGTAGTAACTTTACTGTCTTGTTTATTTACAATAGCGTTTTATGTTAACCTGGCGTTTTGTAAGTTACAGGGCTTGTAAAGGGTGGGGAAAATAACCCTTATTTTTTAAATTCAAAGGCAAGCCTAAAATATAGGGGGAGGAAGGGCAATGGCGCTCAGTGGGTTACTTCGTCAAGTATGGAGAGGTAATGCAATTGGATTATGCTGACACTTAGCAGATACTCTGAAATGCACTTAGTAGAGAGTTGGAGTGGCTTGTGTTGATGTATGAAAGTGTATGAGCAATAAAGTGAATCCGAGTCATCTATATTAATAAAAGGAAGTGTCTGTCCTCCGTCTGTCCGCGATGCCCAGCGAAATCTACTCAACGCAGAGATCTGGAATTTTATACATAGGCGGACTAAAGGGTCGGAATGTGCACCTCGAAGCCGGAATTTTAATTTTCGCTTTCGTTCGTGAGTTATGAGTGAAAAACGGGCAGAAAACGTGTATTTATTGCGTTTTCGAAGCATGAGTTTTCAGTAATACAAATCAATTACACTAGGCTTTGGCTATTTTTGTCATACCTTCGACATAAAAGCATCGCGATCTCTTGAATGTTGTAGCTCACGCTGGTCGATTCATTTGTTTTTAATGTCAAGGCACGCAAACATAATATGAAATTTTCAACCTACACCGAAGAGGATTATTATTATTATTATTATTATTATTATTATTATTATATTATTATTATTATTATTATTATTATTATTATTATTATTATAGGGATAATCAATATTAGCCTAAATATGGTCAAACGTTGTTCGATTTGGACGAAACTCACTTTACAGGGGTTTTCTGGGCCAAGGAACTCGAATCTGAGGTCGCTTTTACCAGGTGACGCTATCTAATCGTGATATGTAGTCCACATGATTTAGGTGTTAATATAATGATTTAACTATTATGCTCTTAATTTTTAATTTTTTAAATAATTATCGCGGGCGCATGCTATCTTAAAATAATAAAAGGACGTGTTTGTCTGTCTGTCCACGATGCCCAGCGAAATCTACTGAACGCAGAGATCTGAAATTTTAAACATAGATGGGCTGAAAGGTGGGCGAATGCGCATCGAAGCCGGATTTTTAATTTTAGCTTTCGTTCGCGAGTTGTGAGTGAAAAACTGGCAGAAAACGTGATTTTAGCGCTGTCGAAGCATCAGATTTCAGTAATACATTTCAATGTAAAATCAATTGCAATACCGTGGTAATAAAAGCATCGCGATCGCTAGAATGTTGTAAGCCCACGCTGGTCGATTCATTTGTTTAGAATGTCAAGGCCCGTAGACATATGAAATTTTCAACCTACACGGAAGAGGGATAATCAATATAGGCCTAAATATGGTCAAACATTGTTCGATTTGGACGAAACTCACTGTACAGGGGTATTCTTGGCCAAGGAACTCGAATCTGAGGTCGCTTTTACCAGGCGACGCTATCTAATCGTGGCATGTAGTCCACGTGATTTAGGTGTTAATAAATATAATAATTCAACTATTATGCTCTTAATTTTTAATTTTTGAAATAATTATCGCGGGCGAAGCCGCGGACACATGCTAGTCTGTTATAAGAAGCTGTTAATTTCCATTTCAAGTTTTGAGTTACTATTACTAGCGGTACGTGTTTGTCTGTGTTATGATATTAGTAGCTGTTTGTTTTTCTAAGATGCCTGCATATTCGTTTTACGTTTCAACCATACCAGGTATGCCAGATGCATTTTTGTAATTCTATCAAAGATGGCCACGTCGGGCGATTGCGCTCAAAGTGAGCGGCATTGTCCTTCCTCCGAGCGTCATTGCCCTGCATAACATTAAATGTTAACTCTTTCATTTTAGTTTTTTCTAGCTCGTAGGGCTTATTATTCAATTTAATTCTATATAATTAACAGTAACAGTATTTAGTAAACAGTATAATATAGACATTTGTTGTCGGCCTGCGTGGAGCAGTTGGTAAGTTACTGACTTTCTGTTCCAAAATTCCGGGGTTCACTCTCGGTCCAGGTTGATGGCAATTATGTGTGGGTAAATACGACATTTTCATGAGTATAAATTTATGGTAATGTAAAACATTCCTGTGGGAGGGAATTTAGCACACTGGCGACGCTTACACCCGGCCTTTCAGAAATTGCGCCCATACCGGGACTTTCTAATGCAAATGAAACAAAAACATTTAGAGGCAAAAAAAGGAAAGCAAGGGCTGAAATATTGACGGCTACGCCTATGAACAAAAAACTTGAAGATTGTGAGCACTCCAAAACTAGTAAGCGTCTGATGGCAATGGAAAGGGATGCTAAGAAAGCTGAGAAATCGAAAAAGAAAATTTCCAAGAACGTCCTTACTATTTGATAGTTCATCAGATGAAACTATTAATTTAAATGATCTGTGCGATGTTCCAAATAATCTGATATTGTAATGAATTATCAGGAGAACGATAAAGGAGACCTATTTTCAGTGTGTGGTGAGTTTGGGGCTTGGGCATGATAACGAACTATGTTTTCGTTGTGTAAGATGTGCCCAAATGGATACACGAGCAATGTAGTGCAACAGACACCACGAAAGACTACATGTGTGGTGACTGTTTGAGAAAAAAGTAGGATAACTTAGTCGAGCGAAATTGCCCTACAGCTGCGGGCGATGCCGCTCAGTGTAGTGTTATCAATTTTGATTTTTTTTCATCGTAATTTCAAAAACATAGATCTCATTGTATTACCTATAAGAAATCAGATGATTATTCATGTAGAATCAAATTATTTTGTATCACAATCTTAAAAACTAATTCATCTATAATCATTTTTTGTTAGGTGAGCGCCATTGCCCTACCTTCCCCATCCCTCAGTCAGGAAAGTTTATTTTCATTTGTTCTGTTTTGTTTGGTTATATTTTTATTAGCCTGTAAATTCCGAGATGACCGAAAGTTGCTTAAGTTAGGAATGTAAACAAACCTGACCTTGAAAAACTCTCCAAACCCAAACTGAAAGACCTTATTTTCTTTAAGCAAGCAATATTTGACTTTCTCAAGACTTTTCAAGAGTTCAGTGTTTGGAAATAGTTGCAAATTTGTACAATGTATTTTAAGCTTAAACTGACTGAATTTTGATGATTATGATATGTGATGAAATAGCGAAGATGAGTCACGGCAAGTCGGCCCTTGTGACTGAGGAGACTATAAATTCTTTTTAAAAAACCTTGGACCTCCCCAATGCGAGTCCAAGACGCTACCGTCTCGGCCATTTAGCTCAAAAAACAGTTCAACTTGAGAATAAGGTGACCGCCGTCAGAACCGGGCCGTACCGAGTGGGACCAAGTCTAGAATGTCGCCAATATTACGAATATGATTACGTGCCGATTGAATTCGGCAGATAAACGACTGTTGTAGTGATGTTTTACAAAAGATGTGGAAGGGTAAGAAAAGCTTCTGCATTAAGAATTCTAGGTCCATGACAGGTTATGTTACCTTAGAATCATTTGTATTAGTTTAGGAGTAATATAATGAATAGCGCGGGGTTTATTATTTCTCACATTGAATGTTTAATGCGACGGGAAATTTTACCCTTGCACCGATCGTTTCTCTTTCGTTCCCCGCGGCTCGGAGGGGCACGGTCGCTAATGGCAGAGCATGGCTGGCTACGCTATTCTGAAGGAGTTCCCAAAAAACTAATTTTGTAAGGTTAAAATAACTTAAAATCAAATCGACAAGTTTTCATTTTAGCATTCTATACCAAATAACAACAATAATACACTCACACTTAAAATGTTGCATTTTAACATTTAAAACAATGTCCTGTATACCTACACGTGGAGATTTAAATGCACCACGGTTTACAACATGTTACAGTACAGTGGTTTAATATTATTTATAAAACTAGGGTGCAGAGCTAATGTCATGGTACAGATAATGAACATAACACTCAAAATTGCTACTTTAAAGCAAATCACTTTCATCATTTTGTTTGGAACAAATTACTCCAGATTTAAAAGTTGTGGAAATTTATGATTTTCTTCTATATGAAACTGGAAAAATCTTGAAGGGTATGTGTACCCCCAGAAAAAAAAAACTGGATTTAGTCAATAATGCAGTTCAAATTATTGTTAACTTTTGTTTTGTTGAAGATAAATTAAATATCTATACTTATATTTAAAGGAAATTTAATTTTCTAAAACTATTTTCCTGACGACTTTGCTGTAAAACAAAAGGCTGAGAAGTTAGAGAGACAAATGTAGCGAAAAACGTGAGGTAAAAATTCGTTTTGGAAAATTAGTGATATCCAACAGCCTATATCTCGAAAACAATTATAGATACGACAAAAAAGTATATGAACAAACTTGTAGGGAATTATGTCAGCTTTAATATGGTACATAAAAAGTTTTTTCCTACGACAGACCGTTTTCAAGTTATAAGCGAAAAACCAAAAAATGGGCCCTTTACACCCCCCATGAAGCGTAAGGGGTAGGGGTGGGGACTTTTAGTATGTTTACCTTCTAACTACCCCCAGCACGTTCCTGAAGAAAAAAATTCTCCTCCTTTCTATGTCCTCTACAACCCCTTTTATGGTATTCATTGACTGGACTATTGACTTTGGACAATTTATAAAATAAAATACTTCCATCTGTTGTAAATCCATCTTTCCAGAACTTGCTTAATAATTGACGTTAAAAACATGCTTTTGGTTGGTTTCGCTTTCGTGATCTTACTGCATTGAACTAGTCGTATCAGAACGATGTTTCTATACTGAAGCTAAACTCCTCCACACCAAGAAATAGCTAACGGTGCCAAGACTGTCCACTAGCAGTTCCGAGTTTGGCTCCTAAAAATGGAATTCCTTTGTTTATAACTACAGACTCAGTAGTACACATTTACAATGGCTGCAAAATTCATAAAGTAGAACAAAAAGTCCTAAAAATGACGAATAACATGAAATAACGACTTTCCAAGTCAAATCTGGGAAAAATGCAACATAAAAATCCATGATTCTGTTTAGTTACAACTTACAATGTATGATACGTTTATAGAGTAGGATTACTCCCACAACGTCTCTGGCCTTGAAGACTAACCCAGCCAGCGAGCTTCTCGTTACGTCTCGTTACCAAGATGCGCGGATTCGCTGCGCGTAAGATCAGTGAGCTTTTGCTGGGCAGAGAGTAAAGATCATGCTGCATGTTGCCAGTGGTAGAAAATACTGTAATAGTTGAGTGGAGGGATACTGCCGCAGCGAGACAGAGACAGACAACACGTGGAGTGGGATAGCCAATCAGGGTGCAGCTACCTCCCCTAGGCAGGAACTGTACGAATGGTGAGACTCGCTCCTAAGGTATATATGTAAAACCCCAGAGACTTTGTGGAGATAATCCTACTCTACCACATCTGCCCCTAATGACGACACTTGTGTTCTCTGGATATGATTGGGAGGAAGTTTACAGTTGCTCTTATTTTAACCCTTGGGTGAAAATTGGAGAAGGGACGAAATTATAAAACATCTGGTTACATAGAAATTAATTTCAAATCCATCACATCAAGCCAAGCTGACTGAACTAATAATTCACATAGTTGATGGGACATTTCACTAACTATAGATGTGTATAGTAAACTATTTGAGTTTCTGTATGAATATTATAGAAAACCATTGATATAGTAACTATACATTGAGAAAATTGCCCAGAACATAGACTAATTTATTTACCAGTTGCCTGATATGATTTTAGAAGTAACATAGGTCTGTAATGATAACATTGATAACAATGTGGAAGCCTAGTTTGCATCGCACACAGTCCCTCTAATCACGGTAGCCTATTTCATATCAACTTAGGCTAATTCACACAAATGAAAAGGTAGAAACAAATTGGTACCATTTAAAAATATTTTAACCGTTATCTTTCCTCAGAGCGCTCAGTGTATATAACTTGTTCCCTGTCAGTTGCCTATGTAATTTAATATGTATATACACAGTGTTTCATTTCCCTTATGTGCAATGTATAAATTCAAACCTTACATGGGATTAAAGAGTTTTCATACTATCTCTATACATATAAAAGGCTTTGTCCTGACTGACTGAATGACTGACTACTGACTGACTGACTGACTGACTGACTGACTGACTGACAGGAATCAACGTAGAGCCTAAACTATAACAGGTAGAGACTTGGAATTTTAACAGTACCTTCGTTTCATAATGTAGGTGCTCACTAAGAAAGGATTTTGCAAAAATTTTGATTTTAAATGCCAAAAATTAAATGTTTTTCAGAATACTTAATCCCTTTTTACACAGAATTATAAAACCCCAATCACAGATCATATTGTTGCTAATGGTATCAGATGGCTTTGGAAAAAAAAAAAAAAAAAAAAAAAAAAAAAGACATGCAAGTTTGACAAATAAGAGAAGGTATCAATTTATAATTCATGTTATAAGTATGGTAATATGGTATATTATTATATCGCAGGTTTTTGGAGAGAGAAGTGTGAAAGTGATATTGCTTTCTGTTTAATTTCATCTCCAAAACAGTTTTATGGTAACATGAGAGGGAGAAATAAAATTTCCCGCCTCAATATTACAATTTTATGTTACAGGAATTTCTGTTTTTTCTTATATGAACCCCTACCAGGCTTGCTGTGTACAAGCGATGGGATGCAGAATTCTAGATCCTCTATGAGCCATAAAGACTATATCAAACGTTTTCTGAGGGAATAGTTTGAGTGTAATAAGTCGTTCTTCCTATTTCAGATTATAAATACCTATATAAGGACCTAGAATTTAAAAATCGAAAGTCCTTGATAAGTTCATTTCCAATTACAAAATAAAAAACCCGGGCGACGCCGGGTCTTTTAAGCTAGTACCTTATAGATGTTCAATGTGAGCACCATTCATCACATGGCACACATTTAGCCGATAGTATAATTTCTTCCAAATGTTTGTCAGCATATCTGCAGTGACGGACTCAAAAGCAGCAACAATCCTTCTTCTCAAGTCTGGCAGGTCGATGGGTCCTTCACATGCTCCCACAGAAAGAAATCACATGGTGTGAGATCAGGAGATCGTGGAGGTCATCAGGAGTAAACCATGTCACTTGGATCGGCACGTCCTATCCATCGTTGGGGATAACATCCTTTAATGAATCTCGAATATTATGAAGAAAACATTACCTTTTCCTTCAGCTAAATGAGTTGGAATTTCAAGAATTCATTTGGCAACAGAGAAATGGATCCTAATTTAATTTTCTTTTTGAATGAATTGTGATTCCACCTAAGTGGGAATGGTAATTCACAAAACAATCATTAATGGAACTACACGAGGAACCCCTACATGATCAAAGAATACAAGTGAGGTGCGCTATTAACAGCGAGAGAACAATAGGCCCCATTTTTCCAGGAAACAATTAACAGTGAGAAGTATGTGCAAAATATTTTGTGGGCTTTTTTCAACCAATTATCTGAGAAGGAACAGGACTCTGCACATACGAATAACTTCTCCTTACAGGAAATTCATGACATGTTTCAAGATAGAGTTATCACTAACAGCATATGACCCCTTCGTTCCCTAATTTAACCCCCTGTGATTTTTATCTCTGGAGGGCATTAAAAGAGAAAGTTTATAAAACAAATCCACACACTTCAGAGTTCCAACATCTCCTCACTTGCTAAACGTGAGTAATGTAAACGTTTGTGTGTTAGAAATAATTTACGTGGCAGTCCTCAGATGTCACTGCTAACACAGCCACGAAACTAGTCACCCACTACAAGACAGAACATTTACAAATATAGATTCCAATGCCATCTGAAAAATCAAAGATCACCGTATTAGTAAATTTACGATATTTTGCAAATCACTATTCCCTGGTGTTTTAGCAATACTGCCAAGCTGCCTTGGAGAAGTGGCGGGTTTGAGTCCTGCCTAGGGCACAGGTGTTTGTGTATGACAGTAAACAGAAAAACAGAAATAAGATAACCAGAATAAAAAAAGAAAACATATTAAGACAGGCTGGCTCAAACTGAAATAGTATAGAACGGTACCAAACCATTTATCTACCATATTTGCCCTTCGCATTTAGGGTTGCCCAGATGATTTCATTTGACAAATTACCAAAACCTATTGTTAGAAAAAAAAGTCATATTTAGGTTTACATTTCAACTGCCATTGAAAGGAAGCATTTCTTTAATCTTTGTCCAAAATGTATGTAAATTTCCTCACACTTGTAAAAGCCAGAATATTAACTGACATTTCAGCTTTGGTGGGACCACATATATCTCAGATTATTTCTTACTACATAGTAGGAACACCAACATGTTTCGCTTGCTGCAACTTGTTTAAGTTTGCGTTGTCTTGAAATGAACTTGACTGCAGAGAGTCACTTCCACTTATTATTAACTTAACTTGAAAATTCCGTTCTAATGAAACCCACTCTAGGTATATATTCATCTCATGTCCACAACAGCACACAGAAGCAAAGCTGGTTATGCGAGGCAGCAGGGCGCTACTGGTATAAGTGCATTCAAATTATTCAAAACACATATAGTTTACTGTTTTCAAAAATCTTGTGATTCAATAAACGTAAGAAGTTACCTTACAACCCACACTTTAGTGTAACTCCTCCAATAAATCATTAACTTATCCTCTTTTTGTTTACATTATTTTGCAATTCCTGTAAGGTAACACTGCAGATATTATTAACAACAGCGCTTGTCGTAGCAGCAGACAACAAGTCACAGACTGAGCACGTCATGCTCACTATTCAAGTACTGTGTCTTTCACAGGATAATCCCACGCCTGATTTGTTTGGTGTTTTTGTACATGAGCTACATGCATTTACAGCTGTGAAATAAAACAGCACAGAGAGGACAAGATGTTTAATGTTCTCTGAACAGTGTTGCAAGCACTTCTTTTGGCGTGTGAGGTTTGCAATTATTCACAATATTTTACTACGTTGAGCTATTATAGAAAACACCTTTGACAATTAATGTAGGTTATATTATAAACAATAGAGTATAAATTTAAATTGCTTGGGATTCGCAGACGACTTAGCGTTACTAGCTAATAACATTCATGAAGCCAGAAATCAAATAACTAGCCTACAAAATATATCACAAAAAATAGGACTTCAGATATCATTTGAAAAAAACCGAGATAATGGTAACAGACCCACTTGTAATCCATCACATAACAATAAATAACAAGAAAATAAAATTAGTAGAGCAATTTAAATACCTAGGAGAAATTATAACACATAACTTGGACAAGAAACCTGCATGGCAAGCGAGGACTAATAAAATGATAAAAGCTCAAAAATTAACATGGTCTACATACAATAAAAAATGTCTATCGATCCAAACAAAATTAAAACATTACAAGACGATGGTTCAACCAAAGGTGACATATGGAAGCGAAACTCTTCTTCAAATCACCCAGAAAAATAGAATAGACAAAATCCTGAAAGTAGAGAGAAAAATAGCTAAAACATGCATAAATAAAAGATACAAAAAAGATGGACAGTGGCGGATAATACCAAATGAAATGGTGTACAGAGAACTAGAACCTATCACAAGGACTATACGGAAGAAAAGGATCTCTTTTTGGTCACATTATGAGGACACCAGAAACTCGACTGACAAGAAAAATTATAGAGAAACTCTGGAATATGAAGCAACAAGTAGGATGGATTACAGAAATTAGAGAGGATATGACAGAATTAGAAATAACTTTGGATGACTTGAAAAACAAAACAGGAAATTCAAGGAAACTTAAAAATATTAAAATAAGATTTAAGCCAAAAATAGACAGACGCCAGACAATAAAGAGGGTATTTACAGATGAAGAGCGACAGAGAAGATCGGAACGCATGAAAAACTACTGGGCAAATCGGAAAGGAAGACCGAGAAATGATTGACTGAAGTGGTCCAATGAGGCCGTAAAAGCAGAAGAAGAAGAAGAAGAAGAAGAAGAAACAATAGAGGACTTCCTTATCATTGTCAGCTATGTCCAACTGCCACACTTCAATCTTTTACCTGATTACACTCTTGTGGTTTCAGACAGATTCAGGAAACAGAAAAACATTAGAGCAATCGCTACACTGAGCCCTATAAATGAAAAAAACCTGTTTTGAAAAGATGACATATCACCCTTGTGCAAATCATAAATTCAACAAGATATTCAAAGAACATAACATAAAGTTGGCACCTCAAAATAAATTAAAACTTAAGACATTACTAACATCTCAATTGAAAGACAAAATTCCTCCATGACAAAAATCAGGCATTTACAAAATACCGAGTAATTATTGTGACAATGTATTTATGGGCAAAGCAAAAAGGAGCCTCAATATGAGATGGAAAGAGGATTTCAGAAATATTAGATAGGGGGAAATTGAAAAGTCCACAGTAGCAGTACATGTACGGAATTCTGATTACGATGTGGCAAAGGAAGCGGCTCTACTTAAAAAACTGCATCATCCAATTCAGTTGACTGTATGGGAGAAGATCTACATACAGAAACATAGAAATAACCTTCAGAATTTTAACATCCCAAGGGAGAACGAGTTAGGCCTTATTGGGAAACAGCATCTCCAAGTGGTACAAGACGGAAGTTTGGCAGTTGAACATAGCTGACGATAATAGGGAAGTCCTAATCAAAAGCACTTACAATAATAATGAAGTAGTGGGTGGGTATTATGATAAAAACAGGCTCAGTGTGTGGTAAGAAGGCAGCATTGTTGTGCTGGAAAGTTTATCTTTCTCTTAAACTTGTCATTTTTGGTCCTGATTTCCACCATATAACATATAAGTAGTCAATTTAAAATAAAATTGCCTTCAATGGATCATGTGTTTTTCAAACCTTCACGACGTTTTGACCCTTTGCTCCAGTCATTTGAGGAAGGCCCGGAGGAGCGGGTCGAAACATTGTGAAGGCAATTTTATTTTAATTTGACTACATATTATTTTTCTCTTTCTAATGTGATCTTAGAACATTTTGACTAGCTAATGTTCTGCCGTGTAAATATGTCATCATGTGAAGAGATTTTTACTCGGAAACATCCAGTATTGCTCTTCCACTTCGTACAGTTAAAGTGAGAGTGAGGAATTCTGAATATTTCTTATAAAAAGATTAAAATTGTTATAGACTGGGAATATATTAGACTACTTTGCATTGAAATACATTTTAAAATATAAAAGATGAAACACAGAAATAAACTTCATGGCAGTTTTTGTTTCCATTCACTACACCATAAAGTGTTTTTACCATAAACTATAGATGTTTAGAAGAGAAGCCATGTTTTCAACTGGAAGCGTACTAACCACTCAAGTGATGAAGTTACCTTTTAACATTTCATTCATTTTCAATTATTGCTGTTACATTTTGAAATATATTATTATAGAATGAGATGCGAGGCCAAATTCATTCAAGGGAATCCCAGAAGTCCATTCGAGCCTGGAACTTGTCTGGCTCTGTTGACAGTTTGAGTGGCAGGATTCCATCCAAGTTCTTTGCAGAAGAACTTGATTCGTGTCCAAAAACAAAATACGTAACATGGCCCGGATAAGAACCAGCAGGCGGCCATGTCACATTCTGAGGCACGTCTTGACCAGGTGGTGTAGGATTCCTGTAACAACACGATGAAGGCAATGTTCATTATAATCAAAAACTACTGGACCGATGACATGTGGTATTTTAGAAAATTACCTAAGTTTAAAACTATTGAAATCCTCGATGTGACCATAGAAACAAAGTTAGGGGCCTAATTTCTGAAAATATGATAATGAATGTATCAAATGCAATTCAGTTCTCATGACAACAATATTGTTTGCAGTGTTCACATGGGACCCTGGAATTTGCAATACACTGGTCTTTGACAAATAAATTTAAAAATTTATTTTAGCTATATATTTAACAAAAGGTTCCAACAAGCCAACGGCTCACATAAACCCACGAGTGGTCACCTTTTGAGCATTCTTCTCACACAAAAGTTCATACCTTTTTTACAAAGATTTGGTGGATGGGATGGGCTCATCCCTCTGTCTACCTGACTTTTGAAATGCCTTCTTCCATCTGATGTAAATATTCGTATTCACTATTTGTATTTCATTGTATATCCACTGTTGTCGGAACGTGCACTATGGTGTGAGAATTTCTCTCATCACGCGACCAGTGACGTTAGTTTTCCTATGATGTTTTGAGTGAGAAATATTCTGAATGTACACAACTGAACCAAAATGCAGGTAAGTTTTACATTAAAATTAAGTCAATTCAGACCAGATCTAGATCTTATTTTCATTTTTATCAGGCCATAGTTACGTAATTTTATTATTATTGTTATTGTTATTATTATCTAGAGGAAATGCTGATATAGTTACAGTTTTATATTTATATCATATGAGGGCACACGGTGATGCAGACTACTGTATATCCAGACCTGCAATGGGTCAGCTTGTTATTATGGGGCCTATGATATAACCAAATATTGAGTTTGTTAGTGTGAAAACCGAAGAACTAAAAAGGATTGCAAAATTTGCAGGAAACCTATTTGTCCTATATGCAAGAGTGACACATAAATTGACATGCAGGCCTACGCTGTGAAAGCAAAATTCCATTTTCTAATATCTTAATCTAATATTTATAATCGAAAGTGTGTATGTATGTATGTTTATTCCCTATACAAATCTACATTTCTTTACCAATTTACACGACATTTTGCACACATACACAGTTAAGCCCGGGAAGTATAGCGGTCAACATTAAAATTGAAACAAATCAGTCCTTCCTTTGAAAATTATATAATTTCTGAGAATATTATACTGAAAAAAATGAAATGCTGTTCAGTTGTCATGACAACAGTGTATTGTTTACTTTGATAACATTGGGCTTTGGCAACTATATAGCCTAATGCTGGACTTTAACGAATTGTGATTCCATTGATGTAATATATTGGCGAAAATAATTACTGAAAATGAAATCCACGAAAATAAAGTACAGTGTGATGCAGTCACATAACTTTCTCTACCCTCGACACAAGAAATATTTTCTCACTTCACATTTTGATGTAGAATAAGAGGTCGTATTGAGAAATAGGGATGTTTATCATAGCCCCTAAGCATGGGATGGAACATTTTGAGTCCTATGCTCACAGTATATTATGTCCCGGGTTTTAGGGGAGGAAAGTATGAAAGTGATACAACATTTCTCTTTTATTTCAGCCCTGAAACGGTTGTATGGTAACATGAGAATGATAAATAAAATTTTCCGTCAAGTCAATACAATCTTATGTAATTTATGTTTCTTCTTATTTCAACCCCTCCCAGGCATGATGTGTAGAAGCAACGGAATGCAACATTCTACATCCTGTATGAGCCATAGAAAGCTATATCTAGCGTTTTCTGAGGGAATAGTTGGAGTGTGATAAATCTTTTTCTTTATTTCAAGTTCTACAAACATATTATATAAGGACCTAGAGTTTCAAAATTGAAAGTCCTCCATAAGTTAATTTCAAATTAAAAAATACAAAGCCCAGGCGATGCCGTGCCTTTTCAGCTAGTTCTTTGTATATTTATTTTTGACAGCTGTGTTTCTCGTAATGTTTATCCTTAGTTATTGTGACGAGTAACTCAGGTTTTGTGACATGCTCACACAATAGTGAAAGAGATTTCCAAGTACAAGATAAAGCAGTACAGTTGGCAACTTAAACCGGTGGTATAGGAATTCTTTATGTACGAAAGGCATTGTATTTCATGTAAAACTGAAAGTCGATTCTTAAGGAACACAAAGAATAGCTCCTCAAAATTGTTAATTGAACCATTGAAGAGTTACGGCAAAATGTTCTGGAAATATCCGAGTGTGAGAGAATATCTCACACGTAAGCAATGGCGTTGCATTCACGTAGGCAACCACTCACGGGTTAAGGGACATCCACGTAAATAAATGTAATGTATGATGCATCACATAACTTTCTCTACCCTTGGCATGGACAATATCATTTTCTCACCTCACATTTTGATGTAGAGTGAGAGGTCAGCCTGAGTTTGTGCTATATCAGAAATCTGTAAAAAATTCTGTCCACTGATACGTTATTCATAGCTGTAGGCTTTGTATTAGTTGATGTTTATCATAGGCTCTAAGCATGTAAAAGGAGACAAAATAAGATGAAACATTATGTGTGCAGTAAATTATTGTGTCCTGCATTTTTGGGCAAAAAAGCGATATTGATTTACTTTTGATTTTAGCATCCAAACGGTTGTATGCCAACATGAACGTGGGAAATAAAATATCTCGTAAAGACAATAAAATGTTATGTTACCAGAATTTCTATTCCTTCCTATTTCAACCCCTATGAGGCATGGTGTGTGAAAGCAATGGGTTGCAAAATTCTAAGTCCTGTATGAGCAATAAAAGCCATATCTAGCATTTTCTGAGCAAACAGTTTGAGTGTGATAAGTCGTTCTTCTATGCTTCTACCTCTTGATATCTATATATAAGGACTAACAGCTTGAATATCAAAAGTCCTCCATAGATTTAATTTTGAATTACACAGAAAATACAAAACCAAGGTGACGCCGGGCCTTTTTAAGCTAGTAGTATATAAGTGAGGGAAGAATTGACAAAAACGAGAAAAATTTTGTTTCATTTGAATTTCTGAGTTTGACTTATACATTTTACACACATGTATCACATAGGGGAGAGCGTGGAGGGATGGGACGTTTTTACTTTATTAATTTTTTTAAATTTTTTGGTTTAATGTAGGCAAAAACTGATTGGATTTCTGAAAACTGCTTGGCTTCAGAATATAAATATGTTATACTGAAGATTAAAAATTTTATTTACCTTGCAGATATATAACATTTTTATAACATTATCAAATGTCCCATCCCTCCTACCTGGGTAGGTGGCATGGGACACTGTTCAAGGAGGTATTGGACAGAGCTTTTTGAGCCTTAATGTCCATGTAAATAACATTGGAAATCTTCATAAAGTTTAAAAACACCCTTTTTCAAAGCATTTAAAAAGAACATAACAACATGAGAGTTATAAAAGGTGACTCAGACCAATAAGTCTCTCATAAAAAATTTTAAGCAAGCAAGTTCAACTTCTAAATACAGCATGTCTTTAAATCAACCCATATCATTACAAAATAGAAGAAAAACACCTTAAAATACAGGGTGACCGATGGGAACCGGACGTTTTTTAAATGAACAGTACTCCCTTGTTTTTGTACCAAGAAGCTATTTTATTACACAATAATATTCGGAATTACATGCCATTTGAAATGCATCTTATGAATGGAAGATAATGTCAGACAGGCGGTGTCCACTTGCTTGAATGCAGGATTCAATCCTTTGCAGAAAAGCCGTGTGTGAGTGGTCCAACATCTCGCGATTAATTGCTGCCACTTCCTGCCTGATTGCCTCCTTTAGATCGGCCAAGATGCGTGGTCTATGAGAATAGACACGTGATTTCAGAAATCCCCACCCCCCAAAAAAAAAGTCACAAGTGCTTAAATCAGGGGACCTGGGAGGCCACGGGATATCGCCGAAACATGAAATAACCGTTCCAGGAAACATGCAACGAACCAAATCCATTGAAGCACGTTCAGTATGCGGGGTGGCACCATCTTGCTGAGAGAAGAAGAAGGGGGGAAAAAACACACACACACATTTTCGTTGTTGTGTAGACGACGTCTTGACTTGAATCCTGCATTCAAGCAAGTGGACACCACCTGTCTGACATTATCTTCCATTCATAAGATGCATTTCAAATGGCATGTAATTCCGAATATTATTGTGTAATAAAATAGCTTCTTGATACAAAAACAAGCGAGTACTATTCATGTAAAAAAACGTCTGGTTCCCGTCGGTCACTCTTTATATTTTCAATTTTGCAGGAAATATGGGAGGCTACATTTCCCATTAAAATGGTGTCCCATCCTTCCTGCATTGTAGTTATCACATGATTTAGCTTCTAACACCCAAACTATAAGACATATGCCTTACTTTCAATTGTTTTACATTACTGAAAAGTCAGATGTTTTCATAATTTACAAAATATTTATGGTAATTTTCCAATTTTAAAAATTACAAGGCTATTTAGAAATTCTGAAAATGTATAATTTATTGACAAAAATGAAGAAAGTTTGTTTTCTCTTAAAGTTACAGCATAACATCCACCATACTATCTAATACAGCAGACTATTGCTGTTGCAAACTTCTGAGACCAATTTGGTAAGAATTTCAAATGTGGTTTTTGTATTATATTGAATGTCTCATCCCTCCACATTCTCCCCTAATATTTTTTGGATGATGGAATTTAAATAAATAAATTTATTAATTAATTTTATGTAATACTGATTTTAGTTAAAGATTGATTTGTTTGTTTTGGGATTATATTTAATGGGATTTTGTTGCTATGATAGGTTATATACATATATACTGTATTATGTCATGTAATTTTCTGCCGATTTTGATGTTAAATAATTTACGGTAGAAATGATTGTAGATGCGGCAAAGATTGTTTTGATGTGATGGAATGTATTGATAGGGAACGTCAATTTATGTTTTCTTATGGTACCGTATATGTTAATGAAGAGCTACAAGCATAACAATAAATTATATTCAAGGCTGCTGACACCTGCTGGCTGCTAGATGAACTAATTTCATTGTTGTATCATCTAGGCAGTGCTCTACAACATGACACATATGTTGCAATGTAAGTTACATTTCCGACTGTGTTTTCATTTCTGTTTCCCTTTCTGTATTTGTTTATGTGTTTCATTCTGTTTTGTGTTTCTGGTTCTGTTTCTGTTTGTTGTTTATGTCATTATTATTATTATTATTATTATTATAATACTTACCCATGTTTCACAAAGTTGGTCCACAAAGTAACAAACGCATCTAGCACTTGCAGGTCCGGATGTCCTTCTTCCCACTTATTGGTCGACAAGCCAGAGGATAAAATATATTCCAGTTCGTCTATGTGAAGTACGCCTGAAATGATTCTACAATAGTTATACACTCTTCCTTTAAAATGTTGTTATGTTTGTTATGTTGTATCTGTGTGAACATGAAGCACATCGGCAATCTTTTAATGAACACATTTTGTTTACCTCACTTTTCTTTAATTGTGTGAATGAAATTAATTTGTACACTAACTGCATATACAGGTGTGGCATTTATTGTTTCCAATTTTCAAAACCGTGCAACAAAGAAATAACCTACATTGAACATTTTTAAATGTCTTAAGTCTTGGATTTGCAATTCTGGTCTTACTTTTTGAATATGATGTCCTTGAGATGCCCTCCATTAACTTCAACACATTGCTGCAATCTCCCTCGTACACTGGCCATTACTGATGTGTGGTGTCTTGCGTAACATTTGCAATTTCATGCAAATCCATGCATAATACACGAGCGGCCACTTCACAGTCTTAAGGCCGTGGTGTGGTGTGCCATTGCAGCGCAGGGTATTATTGGTTCTTATTTCTTTAAGAGCGATAATGGTGCTTTGTGACTGTCAGCTCTGAGCATTACAATCACATGCTGCAAACTTTCTTCCACGTCTTTCAATGGACATGCTACATGCTGCTTTCCCCGGCCGAATTCTTTCCAGGTTTGGTGATGTCCAGTGGCCCTCCAAATCTCCCGAACTTACTGCACCAGATTTTGTTTTTTCTGTGGGGCTATCTGAAGTCTAAAGTTTTCGCTCATGCCCTCCCTGACATTAACAGTCTTAAAAATGCAATTCAGCAGGAAATTGCAAATGTTACGCAAGACACCACATATCGTGTAATGGCCGGTGTATGAGGGAGATTGCAGCATTGTGTTGAAGTTAATGGAGGACATCTCAAGGACATCATAATCAAAAAGTAAGACCAGAATTGCAAATCCAAGACTATAAGACATTTAAAAATGTTCAATGTATCTTATTTCTTTGTTAAATAAATGCGTTACATGGTTTTGAAAATGACGGATCCTGTATAAAGACACAAGTAGGAAACAGTTGGAATGTCACTCACATCTGCATCTCATTGGCTTTGTCTCTTTATGTAGAAATCTAACAAGGTTAAACAAGATTTCTCTATTTTTTAAATGTCTTCTTTTCTGTTGCATTTGTTGACAATGTGTGAGTTGGTTAAGGGTGGAGCTGATTTGTGCATGATCATGCTAAATATATAAATCACACGAAGTTCTTGGATCACAGCTGCTTACAATAAAGATTGACATAAACCTTTTTAAGTGGCCTACAATTAAACAGAAATACAGGAATATTGAACGGTTCGCTATCGTTGCCTCTTACTAGTTTCTTTATGTTTGCATTGATTATTTGTAAGGAAAATATGGAGAGGGAAGTCAAGAGCTCCTAAAGAAACTAATAGTTCTGAAAAGTGCAGACAAAGAGTAACTTCCACATTTGAACTCCAGTGATTTATAATATTACCATATTTTAATTGCAATAATTTCAATGTTTCATTTGTAAATAACAATATGTTGGAATAATGCATTGTTCAGTAAAGTGTCCCTGAACATCTCGATATGGCTCGGTTACAAGGAAATATCAGACATTGAACAAACACATCGTTGTTAACCTTGGTCAAAATGACCTGCTACAGACCTTTCAGACAAAACATGTACAATTTGCTTAACATTTGTGCAAAATTATGTAGCCTACATTTAAAAGTAAGAATATAATTTGCTAAAAGTTGTGGAAATCACCCAATGTATAAGAGCATTAAGAATACAATATGCGAGGTTGACCATAGGAGAGATTCCACATGTAATCAGAATGTAATATACTGACCCAGGTCACGCTGCATCTCTCCGTATCTCGCTTTGGTGAAGAGACTGTATTTCCCTCTGTAGGCGAAGTTATACAAGTAAACGCTATCATGCCCCACTTCCAAGTGTAGCTCAACGGACTTCTGTATGTTATGTATCATGAACCTGTCGCTGGCCGCCTGAAGCAAAACACACAACAAAACACAGATCACTGAGTGTGTTGTACTTTCACATCCTCTTAAAGCTGTTCTCAAATCACACCAATATCCAAATGTACCTCATTCTTATTTTTATTTTACTTCAAATGGTATTCTACTAATGCAAAACATATTATAACATTTTTTATAAGTAATTGCCAGCTTGTTCTAAGATAGTTGTATTATAGTTAATAAATTCCTAAGATCCCATCACCTATTAACTAATTTACATACCAAAATGGATTTAAACAAGTCAAATTCACAATCACACCAGCTGTAAACTTTAGATAGCAATGACAATGGAAGCTATTCTGCAGGTTCTCTCTAAGGCCGGTATTCAAATTTTCCATGAAAGCAACATTCAGCATATAGTTTCATCTGTTGCCTAATTCCTGATACCATCACTCACTTGCCCTGCCGCCTCTAGCTAAATATTTCAGACAATGTATTTAGTGTATCTATAATGGGAAGCCAGAAGGAAAATGACGTTAATGTCAAATCTTGCCATTGATAAATAAATAAATGAACGTATTGTAAATACATTATACCGTGTGTTTCATGCACGAGTTGACCAATCATGCTGGTTTCTGCATCACGGCGGCTACAGCTCTAACTCCCAAGCGTTTGGGTGAAATATCTACGCAAATAATACCACTAACAGTGTAACAGTATGTGACTATTATTTATGGGGGAATTCAAAAAAAAAAAGTGTATAGGTCAAACTCCCATACATTACAAGAACTTAAAGGCAATATCACAAGAGAAATTAACTCTATCTCGGAAGCTGAACTTATGCGCATAAAAGAAAATTTCCTGGAAAGGTGCCAGTGTTGTGTGGATGCAAGTGGAGGACATTTCCAACATCTCTTGTGATGAGGTACATGGTTATTTTCATTGTAATTTTAACTGTAATTGTGTGAACCTGAATCATTACACCATTAGTGGCTTTATTTGGATAGATATTTCACCTGATCACTCGAGAGTTAGAGCAGGGGCTGCCATGACACAGAAACCTTCATGATTGGCCAACTCGTACATTAAACGCACATATCTCAGCTGTGTTGTGATGACTTTGCTGGCCACCCCAGGGTTGAACTTCAAAAAATTACGTGCTGTGCTCTCGTTTCAGAAGAAATTTAATTCAAATTAATTCAACTCCATCAGTTTGTACAGTCAGCAGTGAAAAGTTTAATAATATTAATGTACACGCAAAAAAAAAAAGTGTTCATGGAACGCCACGCGACAGAAGTAAAACTTGTTTTGATTTTCGGATTTCTTCAATTTTGGATTGTTGGACTTTTTAATATTGGGTTTTTGGACTCTTTTAATTTTGGCTTTTGGATGTTTAAATTTTCGATCTTTTAATTTTTTTAAATTTTAGATCTTTGAATTTTTATTTTTTAGATTACTTAATTTTCGATTTTTTTAAATTGGATTTTTTATTTTTAAATTACGGATTTTGGATTTTTTATTTTTGGATTTTTATTTTTTAAATTTTAGATTTTTTAATTTTTAATTTTTTGATTTTTTAAGTTTTGGATATTTGGATTTTTTAATTATGGATATTTTACTTTCTTAAATTTTGGATTTTTGGACTTTTTAATTTTAGATCTATGAATTTTTTAATTTTGGAATTTTGGTTTTTGTAATTTTGGATCTTTTAATTCTTTTTATTTTTTGGATTTTTTAATTTTCAATTTTTTAATTTTGGACTTTAGATTGTTTAAATTTTGTATTTTCGATTTTTTTAATTTTTAATTTTGGGATTTTTTTTAAATTTTGGATAAGCCTAATGATTGAGTTGATTGTTTCTGTGCAGTCCGTTCAGTCACCCTCACTAATTTCGTGACGATTTTGAGCGTTACACAAGCTCTCGATTTACCCCTACCGCACTTCAAAAAAACACACACATTAAAATAAACTTCATTGGAAGACTAGAGATATCTAGGTGCCACAGTTGGAACTAGATGAAAGTAGAGTTTGGTGAAGTGCTACTTTTTGGTATGTTAACAGTTCGATAAGCACCATTTTAGAGTGTGAACTAAAAACCTATTTTACAGCATCTTTATTGAAACACAGAAGTCTACAGTGACATCTTTACAAACACATGTACCACAACTGTACCTACAGTCTTGGCTTCAAGACTTTATTTATGCTCCTAAACCCGTGTAAAATGTTTTGTTTAAATCTCATGGAACAGGTAATCTCATGAGAGAATCAAGTGCAAATTTATTTGATGAAACTCGTATTGTCAAGTGGGATTCATTTAAATTACTTCCATGAATAAAATGTATCAAAAAAACTTTCTTACTTGTATGGTTTAAAAACAAAGTCATTGTGTCAGATTCAAACCATGCCATCTTCAAAGAATCAAATGAGATGGGAATGGGAAATAATCAAGACAAGCTAAAATCAGAACACAATGAAGCACACGAACTGGCTTGTATTTAAAAGCAGTGCACATTTCAATTGTCATTATTAACACGAGACATCCGAGGCATTGCTAAGGTACTTACATTGATCAGCGCCTGAACATTTTCAGGTGTAACCGTGTGATTCTGTCCAAGGTAAAAGTTTGCTATCTTGTTCAATGTTTCGTCAGGATTTTGGAAATCTTCAGTCAAGAGAAAGACTTTCTTTCCTACTACTTCAAAGTTTGCATTCAAAACATCCAAACCATTCTGAGTCCCAATGTAAACTGTGAGAAAATAAAATCAATGGTAAATGAACAGTCACGAAAATAATAATGACAATAATAATAAAAAATAATATCACCAATAATAATAATAATAAGAAGAAAAACAATAATAATAATAATAACAATATGAAAAACAATAATAATAATAATAATAACAAAACAACAATAAAAATAATAATAAGAAGAAAAACAATAATAATAATAATAATAATAATAATAATAATAATAATAATAATATTGGCCTGAACATAAAACAATTTTTTCCCCTCAAAATGTGTTTATAAAAACTATACTCGTCTTATATGCGCAGCATTACACTTTCAACTACTCTCCATTAATGAATGCAGCTGTGCAGCGGGAATCCCCACAGAATGATGTGCATTCGACCCAAGGTCAAAGTCATGCGGAAATTCACCAAACTTTACCAAATTTTATTTGTCCCAAATTCATGCTTCTGCTTGTACTGCACCCGTTACTTCTCTATTCTCTGCGCGTAAACCTTTGTTTGACCACCAGTCATGGCAGGCCACAGGGAAAAGAAAGCATCTTCATTGTCTCAATGCGTAAATAAAGGCGAGAGAAGAAGTTACGAGATGAACTTCAAAATTCTGTTTTGTGTGAAGCAAAATGTACTGATAAGCTATTTTATTTATTTTTTCCTAACTATCCTTAAGAAATTCACAGTTGTCTTATATGCAAGGTCCTCTTATGTTCAGGCCAATATGGTACTAACAGAAACTAAATGTTTACAATGCCAGAATCATGTCAAAATCATTTATTATTATTATGTTTCTGAAAGAAAATATAACAGTATTTGCTTTTACAAATGTTAAAATGGTTACATAGAAACTTATTCTAAGTTTAACCCATGCGTTTGAATAACTACAAAGAGGCATGTTAAATGCGAGTGATGCATGAATACATGTAACAACTGAACAATTACTACCAATATGAGAAATATCTCCTAAGTGACAAGCATGGAAATAAGTAATATCTTCTATGATCAGACAAAATTTAAAACTTTGAACCGAAAAATAAATTCTTAGGAAAATTTAACCTGCTGTTTTATTATAAAACAATTTCATGGCATTTTCCAAGGCACTAGAAATAATTTAATAGATTTGAAAACAGTTTTACATTTCCCAGTTTTAGCAAATATCAAACAGGCAACATTAAGAATTTATAAGAATTATTTTTACTTACATATAAGAAAAAGCGCCCCTTCATCTCGGTTAGCACCAATTAGGAATGGTACTTTGTTGAAATCCTGGGAGCGAATCACATTTTCAGGAGAGTCCAACAGGAAAGGTTCTGGATTATTAGCGCTTTTAACTTCAGCTGTTGGCCGCCACGGGATATCGTACTGTTACAAATAAACACAACTTGTATTAAACACTCGCTCTCTTCGTTGTACGTGTGTCGCAAAGCCACACATCCAGTGGGCTATAATGGCAACATCTGTTTGTCCTGCACACGGTACTTCCCAGACGTAAATGGTGTGTTCCTCACTATCATTCAGATCTCTGCTACTTGCTGTGTCGGAGGTGGGTACAGCGACATATTTTTGGTTTGTAAATTGGGGTTGTGTGTAAATATTTTATAGGGCTTTATTGTAATTCATAGATACTGATAATCTGGATTTTCAAATAAATACAGTATATATGTATAGTTATCATGAGATATGGGGCATGAGTCATGACAAGTATTTCCTTTTTGAAAATCTGGAAACATTTTAAAATGTTGAAATAACAAATGAAAGGGCAGGGTATGGAACGTATGTATGAGGCACGTCCACAAAGTAACTTTCCCTGGGGCAGTTTGCATTAAAAAAAATTTCATGGATACATATATTCCAAAAGATTCACCAAGAGTTCAGCTATTTTTCAACATACAGTCGAATTTGGTTAATTTGACGTTGGATAATTCGAAACATTGTATAATTCGAATAAATACTCATTCCTCTTGAAATTCCTATATAAATATATGTTAAAAAATTTCAATGAACTCTAATTTTTTAAGCTTAATTTGGAAAAATCGAAGCCAAAATTTGTCTCATGTTAAAGTTGTAAGGATTCCAAGAGTTCATTGCTTCCAGGAATTCCACAAGAATTCTCTGTTTCGCTGAAGAACCCTAGTCGTAGGTACCATACTAAAGTGTATTTTTAACCACCGTTATCTTCCTCCTGGTGAATAGATGTTCAATGGAATGCGAAGTTCACCCCTTCCGCTACAGTCTTGGAGGGATTCAACACTTCTGTGAAAATTTTAGTGTTCATTCTATCCTCAAAGTGTGACTGTGTTTGAAAATGTCAAAGCGTGGAGCATACACCAGTTCCTTTATTAAATTTAGGGTTACAGTTTTACTGTGGAAAAAAATGGTTTCATTTAACATCATAACAACAGGATGGCAGTCATTAAGGTAAGATTTCTTATACAATTATTATTTATTGCAATGAGTTTATTTTTAACATTTTTACGGCATTTTCGTTTAAAAAGTCACAGTTGGGTAATTCGAAATTTGGATAATTCGATTTTTTTCTAATTCCCCTTGGGGTTCGAATTACTAAGAGTCCACTGTATTTGCCACCAGAATTGAAATATTTGTCATACCATAGGACCAACTTATGAATACTTGTGTGGTACAAGTCTGTTGCCTGTGATTTGAACCATTGTGTGACAAACATCTCCTCCTCTCTGTCATTCTCTGTCATTTCTTGAGGTGCAGGAAGGAAAAGATGGAAATCACTAGGAGCGAGGTCCGGGCTTTAGGGTGAAAGTTTAAACACCACCCAGCTGAACTTCTGCAGGAGACTTGCTAGGAGGTGTTTAAACATCCACCGTACAGCCCGGACTTTGCTCCCAGTGATCTCCAACTTTGTCTACACCTCAAGAAATGACAAACAATGACAGAGAGGCGAAGGTGGTTGTCACACAGTGGTTCAAATCACAGGTGGCAGACTTCTACGACACAGGTATTCAACAGTATGATAAATGTTTCAATTCCAGTGGTGAATATGTTGAAAAATAGCTGAACACTGGCTGTGTCTATTGTAATAACTATTTATTTGATATTGTGATTTGTTTTCGTAAACGGACCCAGGGAAAGTTACTTCATGGACGCGCCTCATGTAATGCAGATTATGTGTACTAGTGAAGGAAACAGACACGCACAAACATCCATACACGACTGCATCGTGCCACTCTAATGTGAAGCATGAAAGCACACACACCATGATCCCTTAAAGTTTTGTATGGATGGTCATTATTCCCAAAAGCTTCCATCAGGTCCTTGTAATATTCTCTGGCATTTCTCCCTCAGTTAGTGACTATTTTGATGTAAGAATGCTGTTCACATCTTGTCATATCGGCTGACTCACAACTAAATTATCGCCTCTATTGGCATGGTGAGAGCTGCTGGCTAACTTATGAATTGGTTCAGTTAATTCTTGTAATAATACTTCAAAATTAATTTAAATTTTACTGAATATTAAATATCATATATTAAAGTCTAAAGAAACACAAGTGTAGGTAGAATGTTACAATTGTATAGTGTCGAGTTATCTTGCAAAAGAAAAGTCACGGTCAGTGGCTCAATTCTAACAAGCAGATAATTTCCTTTCACCACGGCTACAACATGCTATTGTACACAGCCCTTGTGCAGGATTGTGCAATGGTGCTAACTTTTCAAAACAATGGGTGAGCTCAAAAACTGTTATTTTTAATTTTGGGGTTTAGGAACCTAATAAAATAAATAAACTAGTTGGAAAATGCGAGTTACCAAACTTTCTTAATTCATTAAGTGGAGGGAAAGGAAATAGACATTAAATCCATGTCTGGGATATTAATTCAAGTAAGAATCAGTTTGAAAAATTTTATGTCATAACCGGGATTTGAACACGGATCTTCGGCTTAACGCGCCGATGCTCTACCATTGAGCAAATTCCTCAACTGATTCAGAAGACAAGGCATGATGTCGTACTGGCATGTTGTCATGGTAGCTCAATGGTAGAGCATCGGCGCGTTAAGCCGAAGATCCGTGTTCAAATCCCGGTTATGACATAAAATTTTTCAAACTGATTCTTACTTTCTTAATTCATGCTTTCCAATGTGTTCTCAAGCATCAAATCTAACTTTTCCACATTTTCCTTGTATCTTTGGAACAGGAAGACTAGAAGTTAATGAACAGACGAATATCGTGATTGAAGATTGAAACTAATGCATATCAACAGTGAATTAACAACGAAACACAATTTTTTGTAATAGAATAAATAGAAAATTATGGGGCTAGTAAACAGTAAATTATTGGGTGGGGTTGGCACCACTGTGTATTGTAGTGAGATTGAGTTCCCATGTGCGAATACAATTGTGGAGAGAATACTAGCTCACTCTGTAGAAGCTAACAGTTCTCTTCTCAGTTAGCACAGGTAGATTAAACTTAATTACCAGTTTCTGTACAGGATCCACAATTAACTTTTCTGAAACACATCGGTACCATGGAGACTTGCATCGGATTCACAGAAGAAGAATCCGTGTATGTAGGCCTAAATACAAATTTCTACAAGGGTAATGGAGGGAGTTGTATAGCCTATCATTATTGTTATCGTCATCATCATCATTATTCTTCTTATTATTGTTATCATCATCAACATCATCATCATCATTATTATTATTATTATTATTATTAATCTCTGCATTTGAAAAAGATGTCTCTACTCATTTTGAGCATTTAAAAGGAATTGCATGTTGTAAATGTCTTCATTTACTTAAAAATGGACAAAATGTAGTGATAAGGTGTTTAACACTGGAGGAATGTTCCAGACGCACATAAATAAACAGGTTAGGTTAGGTTAGCAACACTCACTGTCAACATGGTTGTTGATTGGTACACCATACCATGTGGAGGGGGGTCCTATTCACTAATCCCACATCACCTTAGCAACGAGAAAACTATAACAAAGTGCCTATGAGAACTTGTCAAGTCTATAGCTTTCAAAATACTAATGCAACGACAAAAATAGGAAATATTATCTATTTTAATTTTGTATATGTAACAATTTTCGCTAGGACAAAACCCACCCCATCTTACAGTAGCCTACTTTCAGTACCAACGAACAACCATGCCAAATTTCAAAACTCCGGGATTTTCTTGATACCTACCACACAAAGCCAAGACGACACACTGCTCTCAGGGCACTGAAAAACAAGCAACGACAATTGAACTTAGTGTGACCGTCCTTTTATGTTTTACATTCTTTTTATTAAAATAATAAATGTTAAGAGTGGGATCAAATAATAAATGTAAACTTGTGACAGGCGAGAACGAAGTTAAGTTCTTATAACGGTGAAACATCATACCTTGTAATATGTTATATAATATGTCTTTTGGTTGGCAACAATTTGTTTGAAATAAATCTTGTTTGAAACAGTTGAATGTCACAGAAACAATTGTGTAAAAGATTGACCTATTTGTAAAGAAATGTGCATCTCTCTTGATGCTATACAAAAGTCAAATAACTAATATTGACAAGTCCTTCGCTGTGACAAGGAATTGCATGAAGGGAAACGATGGTCGTAGTAATGTTTTGAGATAATCTAAATATTGTGTTGGTTTACCTTTGTGTTTTGTGAAAAACATTTAAAGTGACGGTATCTAGTTTATGGGCCAGACTTTGATTGCCGAAATAGTTATTTACGTTATTTTGATTAATACGAGTAGATACATGATAATAGTAGTAGGAATAATAGTATTTGTAGTGGTTAAAATGAAGGAAATGGATAATTATTAATTCATGCAAAAGAAAAGAGAATGACACTGACATCTAAAGATACCCTCAATAATTGTTATAACACGGTAGCATTTTTTCCTTTATCATTAATGGACTCAAACCATAAAATCGAACCTTACATTAGTGTTCCCAGAATTATGAGAAAAAATACGAGCCGCTTAAATCATATAACTTATGTATCGACCAGAAATTATGTTCTTGAAAGCACATGTGACAAGATGGGAACACCATTGTCAGTGCCGGACACAGAGGGGGGATAGGGGGGTTATATCCCCCCGAAATTTGAAAAAGGCTATAGGCCTATATGTACTCTAAGTGGTCAGTTTTATAAACTAATTATATATGTAAGTTAATTAATTTTTTTTAGTATTCTTTCTACCTATTCAAATCCCCCCCCGAAAAAAATTTCTGCGTCCGCCACTGACCATTGTGTATTCTCTCAAAGAGCGTGTGGGGAAGGTTAGTGTCATCTCTATTTGAGAAACTACTAAAATTATTAGGTTAGGAAAAGTACAGATCACTGTAAACAAGGAAGACGAGACATGGCCCATTACTCACATCAGTTGCTTGCCCCATCAGAGTATCCGCATCAAGATATCGAAGACAGTTGACCAACTCCTCTGTGTTGTCAGTGGGACAGCCTGCGAGCTCAGCCGTCTGCACTGCTTTGGCGAGTGGATTTGTCTCATACGCCATGGACATAAGAGCTGATCCGCTGTCGGCAATGCCTGCATGAAACAGCCCCTTGCTGAGCGGTGACAGCACGTGGTAGTGCACAGAGAACGCTCCTGCGCTCTCCCCCATTATTGTTACTCGATCAGGATCTCCACCAAAACGGTCAATGTTCTGTCGAATCCAGCGCAATGATGCAGTCTGATCTTTGAGAGCATAATTCCCAGGAGACGCATCATCGCCGGTGCTTAGAAACCCTACAAGCAATCGTCACACATATGTAGCAAGGCATGTGTGGTGCATATAACGGTTTTTAGTAAAAGTTCTCTAAATTCATTACTAATGAGCTCCTGCAAATAAAAAACTCACTTGTGCCACTAATGCTTTCAAATAAACTGACTTGCTATGAATGTGTTACTTTTTCATAAAAATAGTTTAAATATAGAATAAATAAAATTATGATTAAATAAACTAAACTATAAAACTACACATAACCTTATAATGCCTTGCTGCAACGCATAGCTAGTAATCTATACGAGATCAAGGTTTACTATGCTTATTGATTACACTGGAAGACATTATAGAGACATCTAGTAAGCACAGTTGGAACTAGTTGAAAGAATGGATCCTTTAGGAGTATAGAGGGCTGTGGATTTGGTTGGCAGAAGCGCTCCATTGAAACTGTTAGCAAATAATAACAAAACAGTTTACACTTTATTTATTTGTTATAATTGAATGTTCAGTATTTTATTTGCATATTTTAAGTGTTATATGTTTATAATAATTCAATTAAATGGCTGAAGAACAGTCAAATATTGATTATTTCAACACCCCATCTGATGAAGTAGATTCCAACAATGAAAACAAGGGAATTGATTCAGAATTTATATTATACAAGTATCAGACCAATATACAGATTCTTCTGAGTCAATAACAGACTTATTTAAAGACATAACGTCACTGTAGGTTGTTTTGAAATGGCATGTCAGCAGTCCAGGAAGCATCCGCTTTAGAAAACATGTACAAAAACAGTATTTTTCAAGGACTAAAATAATAATTCAAAGATAATAAAACACTCAGCAGAACTCTTATACAATTCAACGGCCCTAAATAGCGTGCTCATTCCCTCGCTCACTTCGTGAGACATCGGGCATACTCAGCGATGTTCGTCTCTCTCAGACTAAACTTTCATGAAAAGTACAAAATTAGGAAAACCGTTTCTTTATTATATAAGGCCTAAGTGAAATGAACACAATGAACAAATATTCTAATTTTATTTTTACTTACAATTTTCATAGCTCTGAACCACAAACATTTTTAATAAGCTGCCAGTTCAAATTTCTTAAAAATCCTCGAGTCAATTAATAATGGCAGGTGAAGCCACGGGCACCAGCTATAATATCATTGATAATTTAATCAAAGAAGTATCACGTACAATAAAAATCCAAACAAACCATTCCATCCCTTGAAAAATTATATAATTTCTGAAAATTACACTGAATTTATCAAATAAAATTCACATCATATTCATCTATCAATAAACAGTTGAGAAACAATACGTATTATGTGTTCATAGGTTCCTTTGGAAATGCACAATCGAATCTGAGATCGTTTTCCCAGGGGGCGCTTTCTAATCGTGGAATGTACTCTGAAGTCGGAATTTTAGCTGTTTCATTAATGCTTTAATAATCATTATACTCTTAATTTTAATTTTTGAATTAATCATCGTGGGCAAAGCCGCAGGCACCTGCATACAGTGAATATAAGAAACAAGTCCACTCCTGGTATTGCAATGCAGCAAAACAATCATTGAAATGAAGTAGTGTGATTTCAAAGAAAATAACTAAGTTATGAGCTCAGTTGTTATCTTGCTTGCCAAGTTATTTTATTAAATTGTTGTATAATTTTTCTTACAATGTCGCATAACTGCACATGAAATGTCTAATGTTCTCAATATAATGCAGAAGGTCTTTTCGATGCCTGCAGGAATATTGGATTAGTAATTCATGCAGAAAAACTAAATATACGGTCTTGAAACCTCAAAACAATGCACTACGAAGTATTAGAATAGCCGGTAAATTGTTCAAGCAAGTGGAGAAATTCAAATATCTGGGAGCAATAATAATTACAGATACAAATAATATTAAGGCAGAATTTAAGTGTAGACCCAAATCAGGAAATGCCTGCTCTTATGCAGTTCAGAAACTTTTATGTTCTCGTCTTCTGTCCAGAAATCTAAAAATAAAAATTTATAAGACACTTATCCTGCCAGATGTGAGACATGGTCGTTTACTCTTTGCGAAGAACAGAATCTGAGAGTGTTCGAAAACAGAGTGCTTAGGAAAATATCTGAGCCTAAGAGAGAAGAAAATGGGGGCTGGAGAAGACTGCATAATGACAAGCTTCATATCCTGTACTCGTCACCGTATATAGTAAGGGTAATTAAATCACAGAGGATGAAATGGGCTGGACATGGGGGAAGAAAGACATATTGACTGGGAAACCTGAAGGGAAAAGACCACTTGGAAGACCTAGATATAGGTGAGAAAACAATATTAGGATAGATTTAAGGGAAGTGGGATTTTCGAGGGATGGTTGGATGGAGTTAGCACAGAATAGGGTTGAATGGCGGGCTCAGGTAAGCACGGCAATGAACCTTCAGGTTCCATAAAATAGATAATATTCCTTTAGCTTGCCATTGAGTACAGTTTTGAACACCGCAGTATAAATGCACAAATAATGACCTCACGAGGGGTCTTGTTTGCGATACAGATAATAACACTTACCTAAAATACCCAAACGATAGTTGACAGTGACCACAACGATTCCCTTGTCGACAACATAATGAGGACCGTAGCTGGCAGGGCTGCCACTGCCCAGAATGTATGCGCCTCCATGGAAGAACACGAGCACAGGAAGACGCTCATTTGACTGCGATGTCTGTAATCACAAGAGGACTTGTATTAACACACTGACAACAGGCCCCGAAGTGAGTTGCTTCTATAGTTAACTTCTATAGTTTAAGTCGTATGTTTCAAAATATGGTCATTTATCATAGAATAGAAAGTTGCTAGATGTTCTTGGGTCCTTTCCTCTCATTTTATTATTTTACTGTGTAGTTTTTGTTTAACACAGTTGGGAAATATAGCTATGTAGACTGTTGACTTTCTTTCTGCAGTTTTGCCTCGGTCTTTGAGATTATTGGTATGGTTGAGACAACAAAAAAGTATTTATCATAGGCTCTTGTGTGATGATGGAATTATGGATTCACTGTATGCCAATGATAATTCAGATGTTCGTAGCGACAGTGATTTAGAATTGAATGATAAGAAGAGAATATTTTCCGTTCTGGAACCAAACCTGGGCCTATGGCATAAAGTGTATCAAGATAATTATTATAAGAGTGTTCCTATAGCAGAACATTTGCTTCAGAGTAAAACAATGGTTTGTGGGACATTTAGAAACGGCAGAGGACTTGAATGCAGGGGAAGCATATTTTGCAGAAAGGATGATGTTCTCCAGACTTGGAAAAATAAAAGAGAAGTTAGAATGGTGAGGTGACTATCAAGAGACAAGAAAACAGATGGGGATATAGTAAACAAGCCCTCTTGTATCCTTGAATATAAAATAGCGTATTGTGATATAAGTGCCATAAGCAGTGCATACGGATCGAAAAAAGAGTTTTTCAATTTCCGAAATCTGTTATTCACTTATGGCACGAGTATTGCATGCTACTTTTTGCACGATGATTATTTATATCAATTTAATTATATTAATTGAGATAGTAGCTGAAAATATTATGTATATACATTACTGAAGATAGATGTTTATTTCAGAAAGTGATTTGCATGTGTTGGTTGTTATGGGAACTGAATATTCCTCCTGCTAAAGTCGCCACAAACTAAGTGGCCTTGGTTCCAGTCTACCATAAAGGCTTGTATTATGATGATTTTACTTACGGCAATTGTGCTTTTTGTAATTTTTACCGCACGGAGATTTCTTTTGTTTTCATAGCAACCAGATTGCATGCGGGAATGTCAAGTTACGATCCACAGCAACAATATTCGTAAGTACCACTAATTAGTTACGTCGTGCAAGAAATATATGAAGGGTGTCGTCAGAGCAAACCAGTATTTGTCTTCTTAGAAAAACCATGAAATGGAGCAAAAAAATTGTACTGTGGTTGTTAAACTGTGCCCACTTTAATGCGTTTAGGGTATATACATTTCAGAACCCTGACACCAAAAACTTGTACAAAAATTCCTTCTAGAAACTGCAAGCAATGAAGTCGCAAGAGAATGCACAGAAGAGGAAAAAGAAAACTGCCCACCCCAGAGCACCACACAAAGACCCACCAGGCAGACTTTCAGGGGATTTGAAGAAGCACAAGTTACAAGCAAGTGACAGAAAAGAAAAAGTATCCTTCAAAACCTAGCTAGGTGAATCCTGCTAAATATTAATACAAGTAAGAATCAGCTTGAAAAATTTTATGTCATAACCGGGATTTGAACACGGATCTCCAGCTTAACGCGCTGATGCTCTACCATTGAGCAACTGATTCAGTTGAGTACCTACAAATGTAGGACACCATTGGATGTGTGTTCTCAACGGAGAAACCTCCCGTGGTCTGCCTTGTTTCTGAATCAGTTGAGGAATTTGATGTTGTACTGGCATGTTGTCATGGTAGCTCAATGGTAGAGCATCAGCGCGTTAAGCTGGAGATCCGTGTTCAAATCCCGGTTATGACATAAAATTTTTCAAGCTGATTCTTACTTGTATTAATATCCCAGACATGGATTTAATGTCTATTTCCTTTCCCTCCACTTAACCTGCTAAATATGCTCTTTTTGCACTGTCGCACTTCACAAAGGAGAATGTTTTGGGCGATACCACACATTGAAACACTACTAGCAGATGTGGTGTATACACTAATAAAGTTTTATTCTGGCATATTTTGTTTATTTTGAGAAATATACAGCCATTTCAACTAAGTGGTAGGGTGGTACTGTACCCAACAGAGACAAAGTCCAGGCGACACATGATGGCCAGCCGCTCAGCTGTTTGACAGCAATGTGCTAATTGTAACTCGCTTGTTCTTGTGGAACCAAGTACAGAGTAAAGACTTCTATAATGATTTTCATGGATATTTATCTACAGAAGCTGGTGCACTCTAATCTCCACATCTCGTCAGATTGTTCAGATGAAAATTACAATTATACCATGCGATACCTACAGGCACAACTGTCGCATGGAATACAGCCATAGCTCACCATTTATTTAACAATTAAAACATTGTATTTATTAACACTGCCGTCAGCTTTATATGAGAGATACAAGACATCGGTGATCTCTCCGTCCTACAACTTGAAGTCGTTAACCTTCCATTCCTCTTCAGTGGGAACTGGGATCAGAAGTCTTTTCATAATACAGCTCAAATATCACTTTAATGAATATTTCAGTTAAATGAAAAATTGAATTCCTCTTTTATTTATATCTCCATACTTCGATTGTACAAGTAACATCAGTAAAGTGAATATCTCAGTAGGCCTACAGCAAAAATAAGAAATTCCCCATAATGAATATATGACCGATTATCGAATTTTAAAACACATTTTTGACTCACAACAATAAATTACAGAGAGGTTTATTCATCCCTGACAATACAACGTTTTGACTCAGCTTTGTTTAATTTATTGTTCTTTAACCCTTACACAGTAACATCACCTTTACGAGGAGATGGATATACAATTCAGTTATTACCGGTACTCTTACTGAAATGAATCGATATTGTATTATACATTTATTTCTAAAATTAGAGACAGTTTAGAGTTCAAAATATTTATAAAATATGTCGCCATGGCTATAAAGTCTAGTTAAAGCTAATCTGTTTCAGGCCTTATCTTGGAAAATAATCTAGATGTTTTTAGGGAAATTACAAAACTGATAAAAATCCTCTTGACAGTTCCCATGACTACATCAGAGGCAGATCATTAAAAAGAATAACAACTTTTCTAAGAAGTGCTATGAATTCGGAAAGATTAAATGCGCTTGCAGTGCTTTCAATGGAGAGAGTCGTCATCCAGAGATGAAGGAGAAAATTATAATAATAATAATAATAGTTTATTTAACCTGGAGAAAGTTAAGACCGTAAGGTCTTTTCTTCCACTTCACCAGGGACAAAAAGTACATTAGTTGTTACATTATAGCATAATAAATAACACAAAATACGTTAAATGACATTACATAACACATTAAATTATTTAGAATACCCGGTACATTAAATGACACACAAATGATATGAAAGAAATTAAGTGGTACAAAAATAATTTAGTTACACAATAGTATTAAATGATAGAAACTTAATTAACAAGATACACTAAAAAAAGATACACTATTAGGTACTATGTATATGTGCTGTTAACTGCGATTTGAAGGTTGACAGTGACCGGCAGTCCTTGATGTGAGATGGTATTGAATTCCACATTCGGATGACTGAAGTAGTAAACGATGATGAGTAAAGAGATGTATGATGTTTAGGTATTGTGAGAATATGATCTTGCTTGGACCGGGTGTTTATGTTATGATGAGATGAAACAGTTTGAAAGTGTAATGACAGATAGTGAGGACAGGAAGTGTGAAGAATTCAATACAGGAGGCAGAGAGAGTGCAGTTTTCTTCTGTCGTCCAGTTGAAACCATGCTAATGCTTCAAATGCTGGTGTAATGTGATTGGATTTACGAATACCACAAATGTAGCAAACGCAAGCATTATGAACACGTTTGTAGTCTCTGTCCTAGTTTGGAGCTCAGGTCGCTTAATAGAATATCACAGTAATTGAAATGAGGCATTATGAGTGTTGATACAAGTGTTTTCTTTAATGAAGAAGGTAGAAAGTTTTTTAATTGTTGGAGAGCGTGAAATATAGAGTATATTTTTTTGCAAATTTCTTTTATATGGATGTTCCAATTTAAGTTAATGTCAAAATGAAAGCCAAGATTTTTTACATGCAGACTAAATGGGACAATGCTCTCGTTTAATTTGACGGGTGTTAAATTTTCCTCATTGACATTTTTCAACAAATTACGATGCCCCATTAAGATCGCCTAAGATTTTCCTGCATTAATTGTAAGTTTAGAATGTCTTGCCCAGTTAGTTATTGTTTCAAGATCGTTATTAATTTCATTTATAGCCATGTTAATGCTGTCAGGTCGTGTATGTTTATACAGCTGTAAGTCGTCAGCTTGATCTATTCGTGCAAATTGAAACAAGAACGGATTACATTTTTAAATGAATAGATCAAGCTTGAACTGTAAGAATTTAGGTTAAAAGTTAGTAAAATTGTTTCATTTTGTTCTTTTGGATTGTATCAAGTTTCTTCATACCTTTTCTTCCTATACATGTTTGTTTCCTTTTACATCCCCACTAATTTTAGCTACGAGCCGCCACTGCTCCTTCAACTGCCTCTTTGGCTTCATGATGGATTTCAGGTTCTGAAATGTATGAACAGCTGTCATGGCTAGAATACTCATGTACATATGAACCATTAGAGGGTATGTCTATTTCAGAATCGTCTGACGGAGGAACCAAAGCCGTGTTCACTATCTTCTTGGTGCAATCAGAAATGGTAAACGGTATTCTCTCCATTGTAGAAATCTAAATTTGACAAAATAAAATCCTTGATAAATCAAAAATTAAAACCTAAGCAAACTAATTTCACAGATAGATGTACAGAAACCATGTATTAGGAGGAAAATCCGTCTGTTAGGCAGCGTAACTTGGTGTTACCGTGATAATCACATGAGCAAACAGGCAATAGTAAATGAGCATGACAGAAGCATAACCTGCGCTCTGGTAGCAAAAGACAGTAACCATATCCATCTGTGAGGCGTTAATGTGGTTTAACCAAGACAGAATTTCAGCGTGCAGAGCAACTGTTGCCAGCAGTTACAAGTATGTTGTGTTCAGCCGAGAAAGAATTCAGGCTTAAACACTTGGAGAAAACCGGGATTTTGCCACACAGAATATCATCCCTCAACCATGTGCTGCTATGCTCTGGGAAACTGAAGAGAGGAAGTTAAATTCTGTATAGTTCAAATAATTTTTTCTTTTTTTAATTCAGCTGTATTTATACTCCTTTGAAGCCATATCAGGAGCTCAGGATCTGTGTCTCTTCAGTAGGGTAGGCCATGAAACTATTGATTGTCAATTATTTCTACTATTAGTGTATTTAATGGAGTAAATTTCAACTGATAATAATTTAAATGGATATGATACAGGATGAAATGATGAGAATGATTCATGGTATGTAAATATCCAATTTGGCATTTGCCTTTACAACTGGGGAAACCATGAAAAAACCCATGTCAAATTGACTGGCCCAGGGAATTGAACCTGGTACCTCCCGAATGCGAGTCCAAGATGTTACCATCTCGGCCACCTCATTTGGTGTCAAAGAATTTTTATATTAGCAATAACTATTCTGTTAGGAAGCTAGGATTGTAATAACCATTCATTTCATTTACGTCTGTGTGTTTATTATAACACAGTTCCGAAATAAACATTACTATTTCCGAAATTAAGGTTGGAAAGGTGTAGTTGATGGATAGCTCACACCTCACAAAGAAAAGCGAAAATTTAAAATCTGCCTGTGAGGTACATGGGCGTCGGCAGGGGAATGCATTTGTCTCTGTCAACCTGCAGTTGTCACAGGGAGAGTAAAAAATTTAAATATTTTAAAATTAGCTTAGCAACCATTATTATAACTGTATTTTAATAAATATTAATAATCCATCACCAATTAAAAAACTTGTCAACAATGAAAACCACTCCTTAAATTTTGTAGTTTAGTTATGACCAGTTAGGATAGGTGGCAATGGTGTGATATACATTTGGAAGTATAACATTGCCGTCAGTGTTCAGCTTTCAAAAAGCAACAATGAAAATTTTTAACTTTGAAAACATTTGACTAATCAGATTGATATTGTTAATGATTTATGTATAGCGTAGAGCTTTAACACTGGTACTCACTACTAAATTGCGGTATTTTGTTACCTGTTGGAGCGCTTTCAACCGCATGGAGCGGCCATCTTCAGCAATTTAGTAGTGAGTACCAGTGTTAAAGCTCTACGCTATACATAAATCATTAAGATTATCGCTACAGAATGGACAAAACTCAAGAATTGATATTGTTGTTAAGTGTTCAGTTTTTGTTCACTGTAACGAATGACATCATTGCAATAATTAAGGATTAGCGATGACAGAACAGACATCAGACATTGAGCATCGTGGTGTTCAAGATTCATAGTACCAGCACGTGAGCAAATGAAAGAGATTTAAAAATACCGGGAAAAACTATGTTCTTCCCTGACTTACCACTTCCCAGCAAGATTTCTTTGATTTGTTGGATTTTAGAGTCCATGTCTTAAAAGAATGACCGCCAGCGTGGTCTTGTGGTTAGCGTCACTGACTAAAGATCCATCAGCCTGGGTTTGATCCCCGGCACTTCCTCGGATTTTTCTAAGGTAGGGAAGTCTGGAACGGGGTGCACTCAGTCTCGTGATTCAAACTGAGGAGCTACTTGATAGAGAAGTAGCAACTTCGGTCATGGAAACCACCGTTAACGGCCGTGGGTGTTGGCATGCTAACCACATGCCCCCCAATCCTGCCATCTACCTATGGTAGATCATGCAGTGGTCAGGTGGTTGGCCTTGTCCCTTCAGGGATGTGGTGCCATGGAGTTTAGTCCTTAAAAGAACATTTTTTAAATGTGCAGTGGTAATGCTAAATACACTTCAGCAAATTATCCAAAATACGCTAATCTCGTCACTGCATTAGCACTTGTCGCTTCCAGTATAGCTAATGAGGAAAATCAACATCCGAAAGCAGCCCTGTATTTTCATTGCAGTGCACACAATTTAGTAGTAAATTATCTTAACAGAGTTCCAGAAATAAGAAATTGCATCGGAACTGTGAAAGAAATAATTAAACTTTTCTGAGGAAATCTGATTTTAAGAAAATTGATTCCAAATGTACCTTTACAAATCTATAAATAATCTTCCCAACTGGAGTTTGTGGCTAACATTCTTCAATGAGAAAAATTCCTCTGACACTGAGACTCGAACCCAGGATCATTGACTATCCGTGCCGCCACTCTACCAACTAAGTTAGCCAGAGTTCGCTTCACAGTGCCAGATGGAACCTCTCTCGTATGATTGATTGCCCTTAATGGTCTACCCCACTGACAGACAAGTTATGTCATATGCAGTACTGTGAGGATTCCACTGTTATTTCATAGAAGTATATATGCGTATGACATACCTTGTCAAACACTTCCATTAGATATATTCACGGTGCAAATTTACTTGTATTGTGATGTAATATTGTATTAGGAAATACAACAAACTCTTCATTTCTAGGTTAATGTTAAAGCTGCATACCTGTGGTGCGAATACGTTCAGGTACAGACAGTCTTCGTGGCCGTAGTAAACAAAGAGCACAGTCTGCAGGCACATGTGGCCATCTTCCGTAGCGTTCCTCACCCCGGTCCATCCTGATGCTGGCTGCGGAGCCTGGAACCAAGATCATACAACAGTGAGTTCTCTGTCCTCTGCTGCCACCTGTAGTTAAATATTTTGGGCTATGTATTGGACCATCGATTGAAATGCTCATTAAATCACACATGGGGTATCCCAGGGTATTATCTTTGTTAAATGTTTGTTTTATTGATTCATTAAGCATGTTCCAATTATTTTTTAAGTAAAACTTCTTTAGCGGCGGTACAGGGTAAATCGAGAACTTGTGTCATGCTAAAACCGTCACGAAATTAGTGTCACACTCAAAACCGTCACGAAATTAGTAGGGTGTTTCGGAGTGGACTGCACAGAAAACAATCAACTCAATGATTAGGAGTAATCAAAGGAAATTTTTCAGACCTAGTTTGAGGACCTGCAAATCGTAGTAGTAGTATTAGTAGTAATAATCTATATATATTAATAAAAGGAAGTGTCTGTCCTCCGTCTGTCTGTCTTCCGTCTGTCTGTCCGCGATGCCCAGCGAAATCTACTCAACGCAGAGATCTGAAATTTTATACATAGGCGGACTAAAGGGTCGGAATGTGCACCTCGAAGCCGGAATTTTAATTTTCGCTTTAGTTCGTGAGTTATGAGTGAAAAACGGGCAGAAAACGTGTATTTTTTGCGATTTCGAAGCAAAACAGTTTCAGTAATATATTTCAATGTTAAATCAATTACAGCTGGCTTTGGCTATTTTTGTCATCATACCTCATAGCCTACCTTGGAAATAAAAGCATCGCGATCGCTTGATTTTGTAAGTCCATCGTGGACGATTCATTTGTTTAGAGTGTCAAGGCCCGCAGATATATGAAATTTTCAACCTACACGTAAGAAGGATATCAACATAGGCTTAATTATGGTCAAACATTGTTCGATTTGAACGAAACTCACTATACAGGGGTTTCCTGAGCCAAGGAACTGGAACCTGAGGTAGCTTTTTCTACCAGGGGACGCTACCTAATCGTGGAATACACTCCACGTGATTTAGGTGTTAATAAATATAATGATTTAACTATTATGCACTTAAGTTTTGAAATAATTATCGCGGGGGAAGCCGCGGGCACATGTTATCTTATAATAATAAAAGGACGTGTTTGTCTGTCTGTCCGCGATGCCCAGCGAAATCTACTGAACGCAGAGATCTGAAATTTTAAACATAGATGGACTGAAAGGTGGGAGAATGCACCTCGAAGCCAGATTTTTAATTTTAGCTTTCGTTCGCGAGTTATGAGTGAAAAAACTGGCAGAAAACGTGATTTTAGCGCTGTCGAAGCATCATATTTCAGTAATACATTTCAATGTCAAATCAATTGCATTTGGCTTTGGCTATTTTTGTCATACCGTGGAAATAAAAGCATCGCGATCGCTTGAATGTTGTAAGCCCACGCTGGTGCATTTGTTTAGAATGTCAAGGCCCGTAGACATACGAAATCTTCAACCTACACGGAAGAGGGATAATCAACATAGACCTAAATATGATTAAACATTATTCGATTTGGACGTAACTCACTATACAGGGATTTTCTGGGTCAAGGAACTCGAATCTGAGATCGCTTTTGCCAGGCGACGCTATCTAATCGTGGTAAGTAGTCCACGTGGTTTAGGTGTTAATAAATATAATGTTTTAACTATTATGCTCTTAATTTTTTATTTTTGAAATAATTATCGCGGGCGAAGCCGCGGGCACATGCTAGTCTATATTAATAAAAGGAAGTGTCTGTCCTCCGTCTGTCTGTCTTCCGTCTGTCTGTCTTCCGTCTGTCTGTCCGCGATGCCCAGCGAAATCTACTCAACGCAGAGATCTGAAATTTTATACATAGGCGGACTGAAGGGTCGGAATGTGCACCTCGAAGCCGGAATTTTAATTTTCGCTTTAGTTCGTGAGTTATGAGAGAAAAACGGGCAGAAAACGTGTATTTATTTCGTTTTCGAAGCATGAGTTTTCAGTAATACAAATCAATTACACTAGGCTTTGGCTATTTTTGTCAAACCTTCGCCATAAAAGCATCGCGATCTCTTGAATGTTGTAGCCCACGCTGGTCGATTCATTTGTTTAAAATGTTAAGGCCCGTAGACAAATGAAATTTTCAACCTACACGGAAGAGGGATAATCAACATAGACCTAAATATGGTTAAACATCGTTCGATTTGGACGAAACTCACTATACAGGGATTTTCTGGGCCAAGGAATTCGAATCTGAGTTCGCTTTTACCAGTCGACGCTATCTAATCGTGGTATGTAATTCACGTGATTTAGGTGTTCATAAATATAATGATTTAACTATTATGCTCTTAATTTTTAAAATAATTATCGCGGGCGAAGCCGCGGGCACATGCTAGTAATCTATATTAATAAAAGGAAGTGTCTGTCCTCCGTCTGTCTGTCTGTCTTCCGTCTGTCCGCGATGCCCAGCGAAATCTACTGAACGCAGAGATCTGAAATTTTATACATAGGCGGACTAAAGGGTCGGAATGTGCACCTCGAAGCCGGAATTTTAATTTTCGCTTTAGTTCGTGAGTTATGAATGAAAAACGGGCAGAAAACGTGTATTTATTCCGTTTTCGAAGCATGAGTTTTCAGTAATACAAATCAATTACACTAGGAACATATACAGGAACCCGAGCAGCAATATTAAAATATTACATGAGAAACTAGATGCCATGCTAGATCTCCTTCACAGAAGTAAAAAAGAAGTCATAATTGTAGGGGATCTGAATGTAAACTTCTTAGGCCAAGGAAAAGAAAAGGATGATATAACTGTTCTAATGAATCCTTATGGGTTACAGCCAGTTGTAAAAGAACCAACGAGAGTAGCAAAAGATTCTACAAGTGCAATTGATCAAGTAGTATTAAATTCTCTAGTCTGGGAGTACAAAGTAGTAGTTTTTGATTCTGCACTATCAGATCATTATTGCCAGTTGCTATACCTATTAAATATCAATATTAGTGAACATAAGAAAAAGCAAACTAAGAAAATTTATAAACACGTAAAAGCAGTAAACAAGGAAACTATTAGTTATTTAAATTACCTTTTGTCCAAGGAAACATGGAATAATATATACAAGGAAAATTCAATAAATGAAGCTTGTAAAGAATTTTTATTAACATTTAATCACTATGCTGACATCGCCTTCACGGAAAAAAAAATAAATGTGAACAAACTACCCAAAAATCAATGGATTACCCAAGGAATAAGAATATCCAGCGAACGCTTAAAATTCCTTAATCAGTATGCTAAGAAAAACAAAGCTTCTGTTGCATCTCTTGAGTACATACATAAATACAAAACTACTTATAACCGAGTAATCCGGGCGGCCAAAAAAATGCACAATAATAATAAAATCACGGACTCAGTATGTAAATCTAAAGCAATTTGGGACATAATTAAAACAACTCGAAACTCATCTCATAAGACACAAGATAATATAAGTCTCAAAAATCAGAAAGAACAAATAACAGACCCTCTAAAAGTAGCAACGTGTTTTAACCAGTATTTCATTCAAATTGCAAGTGACCTGATAAAAATAAGCTCCAATAATAACAATAACATCAATTACGCAGCACCTTGTACACTCACCCATAATAATAAAACCATGTATCTATCACCCACAGATGAAAATGAAATAGAGTCCGTCATTAGAAACCTAAAAAACAAGAAGTCCAGAGATCTTGATGGATATTCTAACCATCTTATAAAACAGTGTAGCCATCATTTACGGAATCCACTGTGCTATCTAGTAAATCTATCATTTAGCTCTGGAACCTTTCCAGATATATTTAAAACGTCCAAAATTAAACCACTATTCAAAAAAGGATCAAAGGAAGATATCAACAATTATAGACCAATTTCAATTCTTTCCGTTTTCTCCAAAATACTTGAAAAAATTATGTACAAAAGACTGATATCTTTTTGTAACAAATTCAATATTCTAACAGAATGTCAATATGGCTTCCGCAAAGGTCGCTCTACTGCCTCTGCATTGAGAAACTTTCTTCAACATGTATACAGAACATTAGACAGTAAAGAAATAGGCCTAGGTATATTCTTAGATCTCTCTAAGGCATTTGATCTTGTTGATCACGACATTCTTCTGGCTAAACTAAATTCATATGGCATTAGAGGACTTTGTCTGGACTGGCTTCGATCCTATCTGGTAAACAGATTTCAGTTTGTACAAATAGATTATGTAGACGAGGAAAGCAAGGAGATTAAATCAAAATCCTCAACTAAAGAACTAATGCTTCAAGGAGATCCGCAAGGTTCGATTCTTGGACCGCTGTTGTTTTTATTTTACATAAATGACTTAGGAGAAAGTCTTAGTCCAACAGAAAACAATATAAAACTTACTCTTTTTGCAGATGATACGAGCATATTTATAACAGGCAAAAACACAGTAGATCTTACAAATTGTATCAGCAACAATTTTAATGCAAACATTTTAACATGGTTTCAAAACAATAAATTAAAGGTAAATGAAGACAAAACAGTGGCCTTAGGTTTCCACCATAAATTAAATAACACCATACAATTTCCGAGCTTATATATAGGCAATAAACCATTATGCTATGCATCATCGACCAAATTCTTAGGTATATGGCTAGATGAACATTTAAAGTGGGACATACATATCAAACAGTTATCATTAAAATTGAGTTCAGTCTGCTTCTTTATAAAATCAATGAAAGAATTGGTAGACATTCACGTGTTAAGAATCGTATACTTTGCATATTTTCATTCATTAATGTCATATGGTATTTTAAGTTGGGGCAGTGCAAGAGATATTTTAAAAATTTTCAGACTACAAAAAAGAGCAATTAGGGCAATTGTCAAGATACCACCTTCAGTCAGCTGTAAACCATATTTCAAAACCCTGGAAATCTTACCATTTCCCTGCGTATACATATATGAAGTGCTTTCGCATATAAAATTGTCACATTCCCAATTCAAAACAAATTCGCAGAAACACTCCTATGATACAAGGAACAAAACAGATTTATGTATCTTAAGCCATAATACCTCCCTGTTTGAACAAAGTTTTGAACACAATGGAATTCATCTTTACAATAAACTCCCCAATGGCATCAAAGCAATGCACTCGGTCAAGAAATTTAAAGCAGCTGTCAAAAATTATTTAATGGATGGGTGCTACTATTCCATAGAAGAATATCTAATCCACAACTCACAGCACAGTGCATCTTTTGCTACTCCCTGAATTAAGTAGTGCATAAGTATAGTACTTTATAAGTTGTTTCTTATGTTAAGATTATCTGTATTATAAGTTCATTATTTCTTCTTAGGTTAAGATTGACGTATCCTACATCAATGTACTTTGATATAACGGATGAATAAAGTATTATTATTATTATTATTATTATTATTATAGGCTTTGGCTATTTTTGTCAAACCATCGACATAAAAGCATCGCGATCTGTTGAATGTTGTAGCTCACGCTGGTCGATTCATTTGTTTTTAATGTCATGGCACGAAAACATAATATGAAATTTTCAACCGACACCTTAGAGGATTATTATTATTATTATTATTATTATTATTATTATTATTATTATAAGGATAATCAATATTAGCCTAAATATGGTCTAACGTTGCTCGATTTGGACGAAACTCACTATACAGGGGTTTTCCGGGCCAAGGAACTCGAATCTGAGGTCGCTTTTACCAGGTGACGCTATCTAATCGTGATATGTAGTCCACATGATATAGGTGTTAATATAATGATTTAACTATTAGCCTATGCTCTTAATTTTTAATTTTTGAAATAATTATCGCGGGCGAAGCCGCGGGCACATGCTATCTTAAAATAATAAAATGACGTGTTTGTCTGTCTGTCCACGATGCCCAGCGAAATCTACTGAACGCAGAGATCTGAAATTTTAAACATAGATGGGCTGAAAGGTGGGCGAATGCGCATCGAAGCCGGATTTTTAATTTTAGCTTTCGTTCGCGAGTTGTGAGTGAAAAACTGGCAGAAAACGTGATTTTAGCGCTGTCGAAGCATCAGATTTTAGTAATACATTTCAATGTCAAATCAATTGCAGTTGGCTTTGGCTATTTTTAACATACCGTGGTAATAAAAGCATCGCGATCGCTAGAATGTTGTAAGCCCACGCTGGTCGATTCATTTGTTTAGAATGTCAAGGCCCGTAGACATATTAAATTTTCAACCTACACGGAAGAGGGGTAATCAGCATAGACCTAAATATGGTTAAACATCGTTCGATTTGGACGAAACTCACTATACAGGGATTTTCTGGGCCAAGGAACTCGAATCTGAGATCGCTTTTACCAGGCGACGCTATCTAATCGTGACATGTAGTTTACGTGATTTAGGTGTTAATAAATATAATGATTTAACTATTATGCTCTTAATTTTTAATTCTTGAAATAATTATCGCGGGCGATCGCTTGATTTTGTAAGTCCATCCTGGACGATTCATTTATTTAGAATATCAAGGCCCGAAGACATGAAATTTTCAACCTACACTGAAGAGGGATAATCAATATAGGCCTAAATATGGTCAAACATTGTTCGATTTGGACGAAACTGACTGTACAGGGGTATTCTGGGCCAAGGAACGCGAATCTGAGGTCGCTTTTACCAGGGGACGCTACCTAATCGTGGAATGCACTCCACGTGATTTAGGTGTTAATAATTATAATGATTTAACTATGCTCTTAATTTTTAGTTTTTAATTTTTGAAATAATTATCGCGGGGGAAGCCGCGGGCACATGCGGGCACATGCTGTTTGTCTGTCTGTCCACGATGCCCATCGAAATCTACTGAACGCAGAGATCTGAAATTTTAAAGATAGATGGACTGAAAGGTGGGCGAATGCACCTCGAAGCCGAATTTTTAATTTTAGCTTTCGTTCGCGAGTTATGAGTGAAAAACTGGCAGAAAATGTGATTCGCGATGTGAAAGCATCAGATTTCAGTAATACATTTCAATGCCAAATCAATTGCAGTTGTCTTTGGCTATTTTTGTCATACCGTGGAAATAAAAGCATCGCGATCGCTTGAATGTTGTAAGCCCACGCTGGTCGATTCATTTGTTTAGAATGTTAAGGCCCGTAGACATATTAAATTTTCAACCAACACGGAAGAGGGGTAATCGACATAGACCTAAATATGGTTAAACATCGTTCGATTTGGACGGAACTCACTATACAGGGATTTTTTGGGCCAAGGAACTCGAATCTGAGGTCGCTTTTACCAGGCGACGCTATCTAATCGTGGTATGTAGTCCACGTGATTTAGGTGTTAATAATTATAATGATTTAACTATTATGCTCTTAGTTTTTAATTTTTGAAGTAATTATCGCGGGCGAAGCCGCGGGCACATGCTAGTAATAATAATAATAATAATAATAATACTTACTTGCTCAAAGGCAATAGACAATTCTTAATCAATCTAAAGTTATATTACCTATTTTATGGAACCCGGAGGTTCATTACCGCGCTTAAAAAATCCAAAGAATAAGAAAAAATCAAAGATCCAAAATTTATAAAACAAAATTAAAAATTAAAAAATGCAAAACTTAATAAATAATAAAATCCAAAATTAAAAAATCCAAAAATAAAAAATTCTAAGATTGGAAATTTTAAAAATCCAAAATTAATAATTCAAAGATCCAAAATTTAAAAAACAAAATTAAAAATTAAAAAATGCAAAACTTAATAAATAATAAAATCCAAAATTAAAAAATCCAAAAATAAAAAATTCTAAGATCGAAAATTTAAAATATCCAAAATTAATAATTCAAAGATCCAAAATTAAAAAAAAAATTAAAATTAAGAAAGTCCAAAAACCCAATATCAAAAAGCCCAATAATGCAAAATTGCAAATCCAATAATCAAAAATTGAAAAGAAAAGGAAAAAACTAAAACTAGTTTTACTTCTGTCGCGTGGTGTTCCACGCACACTTTTTTCCTATAACAGGGACAATTGCTTTAGATCTGTAGTTAGAGGGATTTATTTTGTCACCATTTTTATAGACCCGTGCCCTATTTCACAAAACTCTACAGGTGTTACACATACGACAATTATGTCAAGATGTCATCAGACTTGTGTATTTCATGAATATTACAAATTCTCCTTACATGACAGGCAACTTAATGTAAATTGTCAGACTAAAAGGAACTAAACTAAACTAAACTAAACTAAACTAAACTCTGTGGTGCTACATCTATGAGGGAACTAGGCCTAACACCTGACCACTCCATCATCTATCATATTGGATTGGGAGGCATATGGTTAGCATGCTGACACCCACGGCCGTTAATAGACTAAAAAAAAAAAAGCTTTTCATTATAGAAGCAACAGGGAATGTTTCATATGTAGGCCTAGTGAGTGGGTTATGTAAATGAGCAGGCCTACATAACTTGGCAAATTGTGTTTGTGAACATTAGACCTCTGTAAACATAATGGCAGTGATACTAGTTTGTCACGATTTTCTCAAAAATAGCTCTTACGATTTTGTTTGAATTTTACACAAGAGCTAAAACTTTTATTTCAAATATTTTTTCAAAAAAATTATCTGATGGGTAGTTATAAGCCACCCACTCTGAATACGTGCTCTTTGCAATACGGTTTCTTGTTCTATATCAGAATGTGAAGTGAGACAAATGTATTGGCCATGCTTAAAGAAAAGAAAGTTACAAGAATATATTGATCTGATTTTATTTGGGTTATGTATCCTTCAGGGATGCGATGTGATTAGGCCTACTTAATAGAATACAAAACTTTTGAAAATGTATAAATTATGGACTATGCAACACTTCCATTAAAAAAAAAAAAAAAAAAAAAACTGATGTGAACTCACATAAGTTCCTCAGCTCAAATAAAAGTTAGCCCCTTAGTATAATATAATTATTTTGTACGACATTCTCTTCATTTTTATGACCAATTTATGTGAAGAATGTCATACATAATAATTATATGAATTGCATTCACAGGTTATGTCATTTTTAGGTCTCATACTATCACTTTACAGTTTGTTCTGTCTAAAGTTCAAAGTTCTCTTGTCCTCTGATAATGATATTTTATTGAGTTTACATTTTATGTCACTAGAGTGTGTTGAATGCTATATCCTTATTGTTTCTTTCCTTCCTTTGTTGATGCCTGTATTAATATTTGAGTCAACACATATTCCACTAAACCTTTGTGTACAAACCATGGGAAATCCTGAATTGTTTATCAATCTTTGTAAACAAATAACTTAATTAATTGACTCACCGATTACACTGACATCTGCTCTTATGACCACTAATCAGACTGGTCTATAATCCCGACACTTTGCTATTTTATTGTGTCTTGACAATGCACTAACTTGGTCTATTCACAGGTTATGCAATACTTGTACAATGTACAATGTTTGTGTAGTACTTTGGAAGTTTAGTGTTGCCTGACTTTGCTGATTTGTGTTGGTTTAGTGACAATAAAATAGTATTACTATTTTCATTATTATTATTATTATTCTCCGTTTCACCCAACTTTGGGGTAAGTTGAATCAATCACTTCTTAATGTTTTGTGTTTTAATTTTAGCCCAGTATTGCTTCATTCTTTCTGATCTTGCTTTTTTCTCGTCTTCACTGATCTGAATCATTCGTTTGGTTTTGATTTTGACTTGGAACCTCCGTTTCTTGACTTTGGTTATTTTTTTTGCAGTTTTATCTATGAGCAATTTTTCTGTGATTTTGAGTTCTTTTAAGTCCTTCTCCGTTTCCTTAAACCAATTTGGTTTGGTCTTTTTGTTGCGAAAATATTCAAAGATTTTTTTGGTCAGTCTATTTGGGTCCATTCTGAGGATGTGTCCATAAAAATCAATTCTTCTTTTCCTCATTGAGTCCGAGAGTTTTTCAGTCTTTTGGTAGAGTGTTTCGTTTCTGATATTGGTTAGTTTGTTGTTATGGAACTTAGGGCCTAGGATTTTCCTTAAACCTTGCGTCATTATTATTATTATTATGTATAAACAAAGTTACACTTGTCAATACCAAGATGAGAAACTACAGACTGAATTACTCAGCTTCTGGAATAGCTCCACTCTAATCACATACTATGTGTTCACTTTGCCGGAGTGTGCATTCAGTTGTAACGGCTTCATGCAGGACAAAGGCTCGGTGTGCATTAAGTGTAACAGAATATTTAAGGGAGTGGTGTAAATTAAAAATAAATCATATACTGTATTTACGTTTTCAAAATTCACTGACAGGCACTGTAACATTTGTTGTACTTTTAAGATTAAACATTATTTAGATTGGATGTTTATACATTGTTGTTGGTGAGGATGAATTATTATTTTTATTGGACCATTAGCTATAGATACAGCATATCTGCTTTCTTCATATCTTCACTTTATCACCAAACAAAACAAACAAAAAAACATCGCAATAGGGCGATTCCAATCTGATTATATGCAGTAGCTTGTCATACATATTGCAAGGTGTTTCATTGTTGTATTGCGTCATTTCCTTCCAAACTGAATGGAAGTGATTCTGTCAGTAAGTTTAGTTGAAATTAATGCCTCTCAGCCCCGAAGATGTTGCCAAAGCTGTTGCTCTAATTGATGATGGACGCAGCCTCCGTTATGCTGCTGCATTCACCACGGTGCAAGAGGCAACATGGGGAATTAAGTTTGAAATGTGTCATTAAATTGCAGTAATTTTATTTCAAACACTAGGCCTATTACATAATTTTTATTTAAACTTAATTTTTTTAAATTTCTTTAAGTGATCGGTTTTTATGCCTGTCAGTGTATTATGAATGTCCACACAATGGGAGAAAGAGGTATAAAATATTATGAAAGCCCCCCCCCCATGGGATACAAGCAATTTCTCGTTCCTCCACAGTCTACCACACTGGCATTGAGCTACATAGGACGTTCACTTCAACATTGTAGATGTAAGCCATTTTGATTTCTTCCTATCTTACCTTATTTAATATGCAAATTTCAGTGTAAGTCAACTTGATGCGATTTTTAAGTAATTATGTTATTAATAAATTCAGTATTAATGCATGAGAAAAGAGAAAAAGAACCCAGCGCGCACTCTTATAGGTGGTTTTCCCATTCTACAGTTTTACTAACTGTTCATATTCCATGAGCCTCGCTCTGTAGAAATGTCAAGCGATGTTGTGGTTTTAGGACAGCGTCACACTCTGAGGGACTCCATGAAAAGGACTCCACATAGGAAATAGGCAGGAACGACTTAATTAAGAGTCATGTTAAATTTAGGTAGTTGCATTAATAGTTCTGACGTGGACGAGGATTTTTCGAAATTGTGTTTATGGTGACGTACACAAACCTGACATAAAGAACCAATCGTTCTTTGTTTACAGTTTACTGTACGGTACCTTTACAGCAAATAAGATGTGTACTACACAACTCAAAATTTAACATTATATTTATTAACATTTACATGCAAATCATTCATAAACAATTAACACGATTAATAATTAAAAATCTAAAAATCCAGCTTCAAGGTGTATTTCATGATTAGAAAGCGCTGCACAAGAAAAAACTTCAAATTCCAGTTCCCTGGCCACCCCCCCCCCAAAAAAATAAAGAAAAGCATGAGTTTTGTCAAAATCTATCAATTTTTTCCCATTTAGGCCTACATTTATTATTCCACTGTCATCCATGTAGAACAAATCAAATCTTTGAATATCGTTACGCTATAAATAAATCCAAGCAATCAACAAATTGATGCGTTATGTTGAAAAAATAATCTATTTCAGCAATGTTGTTCTTTTCCGGTTTTTACAACAGCAGAGCAAGGCAACTTGCAATTCAGTTTACAATTAAAATATTTTAGGCAAAACTGGTACTTGGACAGCATAAAAAATCATGTGTTCTGCAATGTTTTCTCTCATAACTCGCAAATGAAAGCAAAAATTAAAAATCCATCTTTGAGGTGCTCTACCAGTTGAGCTACTATGGCAACATGCCAGAACAAGATTAAATTGGACAACCAACTCACATATCCTGGCTTCACTGTTTTGGTATGTGCCATTTCCATCTGCTTGCCTCAGCCTTGGAACGGTTATACAGTGTCTGTAGGCCTACCTTGAAGCGATTCTCTCCAACTGGTGGCGCCGCATACGGGATGCCTCTGTAAGCACAGAAATCTTTCCCTTCAAGCGATGTCATGACAGAACCAGCCAATGCGCCCTGCTCTGTTTCCACCCGGCAGTCAGCGTCGACTTGCTTCAGTGCAAGAATCATGTGACAGAGAAGGAACCACAACAGCGGCATCATGGCCAACCTGAAACATTCACGATCACAATGCTTATGTGAACTGAAGTAGCATAGCCTGCGAGTTGCAACACCTGGATGCAGACTGCGTATCACATATCTGTAGTGGTGTACAGTGGAGTGTTGGTATGGGCCCACTCAGCTTAGTGGTTAACCCTCCACTTAATATTTGCCTTATTACTCTCACTCCTACTCTCCTGAACCTGAAACCGACCAATGTTCCTACGGTAATTTTTCAGTGCCAGATTTTTTATATAAAACCAATACGAGTCAGACTCATCCAGCGCCTGGCCCGGACATCCGTTGTGATACACACCTTCCAGTGACTCAAATGAACAGTGGCGGACGCAGAGGGGGGGATAGGGGGGTTACATCCCCCCCCGAAATTTGAAAAAAGGCTATATATGTACTCTAAGTGGCCACTTTTGTAAACTAATTAAATATGTAAGTTGAAAGTCAAATCCCCCCCCGAAAAAAATTTCTGCGTCCGCCACTGCAAATGAAGTATTCCCCATTTCACCGTTCATCTAGAGCGATGTCATTTGCTGATGGACTTGAATTCAAACCAGTAAGAGATTGGCACACCCAGGGCTGGTGTGGAGTTGCAATGCCAACTTTAAATGAAGAAAAGCACTAGAATAAGCCAAAAGTATAGGAAAGTTTCAGTATACTTGTAACTGAAATGTGTGTGTCGAGTTGTCTTGGTGCCAATTATTGGCATGAGTGTAGTCATTGGCATGCCACATCTCTTTGTCCAAGGGGAGGGGGAGGGGCTGGTCTTTCAACATAAGCTCCAAAATTTGATTGATTTATTTTACTATGTATGTGACGAGTAAACTGAATAAAAAGTTGTCTATTAAACATTATTTGTTTAAATGATTTAACTAAAAAACCAGTTAGAAACAACCTCATCGGAAGTACTGTAGGCCCACAGTAATATTACGAGCAAGAGAAGAGGAATGAGCTCAACATCAACAATGCACCGGTGTAGTGCGGAATTCTATTTTATACGCAAAGGAAAGTACCAGAAATTTAGAAGAAAAAATACAAAGGAATAGCGAGCAATATCCGGTGCTTATTAATGTAAGTATTCTTACTTCTTCTGCTTCGTACCTGAAATAGAGTTAGGCCTACCATCGTAAAATTAAAAAAAAAACCCACACACAAAATGCAATTATGCAAAAAACTAAAAAGAGGAAGGTTAGGGGGCAGGAGATTGGGCATTTGTCTGGTTCAATTCTGAAATAGATACATTGACTGAAGGAATTCCATACTATATTTGATCCAAGATGTGTAGGGCGGAGCGAAAGTAAACAACAAACTTACCTTGACGAACTGTCCTGACCTGTCTGTCATTTTATTAGTTAATAGCACCAGCGCATACTTCACAATAGTGCGACGAGCTCAGTGAGATGTTTACTTCCATGAGTTGTTTGCTTTCGTATTTATATAACAGGCTTGCATGTTTTGCAACATATATCTAGCAAACAAGATTTCATTTGTTTCTATCGTTGCCTTGGGAAATTTGTTGATTCTGAAGAAAAGCAAGTGGCATAAGTTACCAAATACATGACGTATTTTATAGCATAATCAATTAATTCGTTGTACTTTTCATTTACATAATGTGATGAAGTACACCACATATTTGTAAATAAAAGTATTAATTTGTATCATAGAAGAAAATTGTGAGCCAGAGCCTTCAGAACTTATGTCGCCAAAAAAGAAGAATTCGAGGAAAAAGTTTGTCCAGCGGCAAGAAGATACAGATTTTGAATATATACAAAACACTGGGAATCGAACACAGGACCGTTCGCACTTAATCTAAAAAATAAAAGATCAATTGACTTTGCTGTATGTAATCAACTGAACATTCTCAAAAACGAACTCTTGAGAACTGTGCTATGTAGCTGAAAATGCACTCTCACCAAGCAATTCCTGTGGAGGAGGTACTGTAGCGCTTGGAAAGTGGTTTGGAATAAGTTTCTGAAATCTCCCGACTTTAACTATGGAATGGCTGTGAATTGAATAAATAATACACGCAGATTATTATTGAACTCAATTTATTTGAATTACTGTTTTATACAGTGATATTTCTGGTTCAATTATATCATAAAATCTAGTGGTACTAGGCCTATCTCCATTTTCCTCAGAAAAGGCATCCCTTGCCCTTAACACCATAAACATAAAGAGAGGATGCTACGAGTTAAGTAAGGGCAGGGAAAGAGACTAACATCTACTCCTGTGCTGTGGCGTACCAAGGGGGGGGGGGGGGCGAATGGGGGGCACCAAAATTGAAAAACATCTTTTTTTAGTTTAAGAAATAATAAGTTTCTTTTCAGGCAGAGTATACGGTTTTATTGGTCAAATTTTCTTTATTACTTTGATAAATTCTGCAGTAATATTATTTAGAAATGAAATAAATGTTTCGTTTTAAACTATTTGTAGACAATACTAAATAGGCTGTGGGCGCCGAGCACACAGGAAAACTTTACGGTGTAATTTAGCAATTTATCAATTGAAAGTGATGTGGCTGCTACTATAGACTTTACAACTCTACTATAAGCAAGTTTGCATCCATCAAGGCTAGAAAGGAACATTTTTTAATTTTTGTTATGACTGGAACTTCTTTTCTCTTTATTTATCTTTTCCAAACAAACTAACCTTATAATACTTAATTTTATTTCATTCATATTTTTCCCTTTATAATGTGTTAAATTAACATACTCCTTTATTAAAAATAAATAATTGTGAACATTAAACGGTGTTAAACTCATTGAACCTTGAACCTTTGAGTGTTAGGGGGCGACTACCATCTAGTTAGCCCCGGGTGCCAAGAAGATTTGGTACGCCACTTATATTTAAAAGTTATAACTCAGATATTAGCTATTTAATATTGAAAACTATAAAGATTCTCGGAGCTCAAACACAGAACGTCATCACAGTCTCACGTCACTAGCGTCAACTGTCCAGTGTGAGTGAGCAGATGTATGTTGAGATCACTTTTTCTGGCAAATTTCCTTGTACAGATATCACAAGTAAATAGTTTCTGTCCAGTGTGAGTGAGCTGATGTGCTTTGAGATGACCCTTGTGAGTAAATTTCTTTGTACAGATATTACAAGTAAATAGTTTCTCTCCAGTGTGAGTGAGCAGATGTTTGTTGAGATCACTTTTTCTGGCAAATTTCCTTGTACAGGTATCACAAGTAAATAGTTTCTGTCCAGTGTGAGTGAGCTGATGTGATTTGAGCTGGCCCTTTTGAGTAAATTTCCCTGTACAGATATCACAAGAAAATGACTTCTGTCCAGTGTGAGTGAGCAGATGTATGTTGAGATCACTTTTTCTGGCAAATTTCCTTGTACAGATATCACAAGTAAATAGTTTCTGTCCAGTGTGAGTCAGCTGATGTGATTTGAGATGGCCCTTTTGAGTAAATTTCCTTGTACAGATATCACAAGAAAATGACTTCTGTCCAGTGTGAGTGAGTAGATGTGATTTGAGATGACCTTTGTGAGTAAATTTCTTTGAACAGATATCACAAGAAAAGGGTTTCTGTCCAGTGTGAGTGAGCTGATGCAACTTGAGACCCCCACTTTGGGTAAATTTCTTTGCACAGACTTCACATGTAAATGGTTTCTGTCCAGTGTGGGTAAGCATATGTCTTTTGAGATCCCACCTTCGTGCAAACTTGTTTGTACATATACCACACGAGAAATGTTTGTCTCGAGTTTGAGTATGGTGTTCACTGTTTCCAGCAGAGGATGTGCTTGTACATACAGCAGGTGACTGTGATTGCATTAGCTGATCCTCCTCTTCATTACTGCTTTCAGAAATTCCTGAAACTTGCTCTATCTTGTGAATGTTGCCGTATCCTGTGGAATCTTCGAGATCTGCTTTCTCATGTTTAATGTTTTGTGTAATCTGTGTTTGCATTGTGTCGAATGTTATATCCACAGGTTCGCACTTGGGCGTCTCTTCCTTAATTTCAATCTTTATATCCTCTGACTTTAGTGAAGGTTCCATTCTGGGCAAACACACAAGAGCTGTTTTCTAAAACTTGTTCATTTAGTGAAATCAGATAAACCTTTCTTTATCAGTCTCACCACTATTATGCATTATGTTAAAGACAATGGGGTAATCTTCAACATGAGGCAATCGAGTTAGGCCACAATTTCCAGGAGGCCGTGACAACTTTGGTGGTTATGCATCGAGCAGCCGTGGTTGGCGCCAATTTTACTTTCTCGCATTTCCGTAGTTTAGAGAAAGTATTGTGATCGTGACAAAAAATCGAACTAAAGAAGAAAAGAGACCGCCGGCGTGGTCTTGTGGTTAGCGTCACTGGCTACAGATCCGTCGGCCCGGGTTCGATTCCCCATACCTCCTCAGATTTTTCTGAGGTAGGGAGGCAGGGCCGTCGCTTGGCTTGTTAGCGCCCCCCCCCCCCAACTCAATCCCACGTGCACTCACCCGACATTCCACTTATCTGTAAGGATTTAAGGCCCACAGTAGAGTTCATTATTAGGCTATTATTATTAACAGTATACAAGCAAATCCAGTTGCTCAATTTTGAGCAAATATTTATTTTGGGATAACTTAGCAAGTGTAAAGTTATTGGTGTCAAATATTTATTTGTTCAATCAATACATACAACGTAGTATTCAAAATTCAGTTATACCTAACTTTAAAAAATACGTTATGTACATCTAACTTATATTTTCCGGTGCAGCACTTTTATGCAAAACTACGTTGCATTTACGCAAATGGGCATGGTTACAGTACCGCAAAAGTTAACATATCATTAGCGCAAATGAGCATTAAGGCTTGCCTTACACTAGAAGTGTGGCGTCCATTGCATTCTCCATAACACTCATTTTCTTCATAGCTGTTGTGGCTGGTAACGACGTCCCAAAATTCTGGTGTACTGTAGTAACGATATTGTACCAGCTGAATGGCTTTTCCAGAGATCCATGTTGTATGCGTGTTTCTGTATAATATGTTTCCTAACTTTTCTCTTCTGCAAAGAAGTGATAGAGAAGTATATTTCGCTCTGGAATTCCGTAAGCAGTGTAGTCAGCACATGAACAGATGGATGTGATCAGTGAAGGAAGTGAGAAAAATCCAGAGGCGGTATGCCATCCCGAAATTTTTCCCTGACATACCTCAATTTAAAAATGCACATTGCCTCCGTTACAAGATGATAATTATGGGATATCCACTTGGTGGTGTTTTTAATTAACTTCCTTCATGGGTACCAACCCTGCTTTATAGATGATTGCAAAGTAGGAGCTCAACTCAAGACTAGAACGTCATGTACTCTCGATTGACAGACCTTTATTTATTTCACATCACGGAAACTATCAATAACAGCAGGGAGTGTCGGCATGCTGACCACATGCCCCCATCCTGCCATCTATGGTAGATGAGCAGTGCTCTGGTGATAGGCCAGGGATGTAGAGCCATTGAGTTTAGTTTATTTACTTCAATAAAGATATTTTAAAATTATTTAAAGACCTATTTAAACAATATAAAAGTCACAACATTTTGTTACCGAGAAATATTTTTATAACACAGAATCTAGTGGTGTAGTCATTAAGTTGGCAACGAAGACCATCAATCCTTTATTGCCAGAGAACATTATATAAATGCCATGACAACGTCAAATTAATATAAAATAATATGCAATATAAAATAATACACAAGAACAATATAAATTTGCAGTACAAGAACCATTCCTAGAAACACAAAATTACCATGGTTAATATATCACAAGTTATAGTGACAATGGCTACCGATGAAAGCGTATGAATTGGTGAATAATCATGAAAAGTAATTATTACATTATGACTCAAAGGAACGTTAACAATTTGTATTAAATAGCCATTGATTTTCGGTGACGGCATGCTATTTTACCATTGAAACCAGTGCCGGTATACCATTGAAATTTTAAAACCAGTGACGGTATTCCATACCGGCGCATACCGCCTCACTTCCCTCACTGGATGTGATTCATGAAATTGTTTTTTAAAATGTCTATGGAAAGACTCAGCCCCATTTGTCGTTCGGGGATCGCTTGATGAACAACTAGTCCATAACACCGGTGGAAATTTATACTGTTCAGCAGTAGGCCTACTGCCACACTACCGCCTTATAGGCCGTGTTCGTAATACTGTTCATCAGTGCTGCCAGTCCAGTAGACCTACCACATTGGGTGTGTTCATAAATTCAGAAATTAAAAGTTAGAGCTTAGAGCCATGTATTTAAAAAATATTGCTGCAAAGTAGAATGTCTAAATTTATGTAGTCGCTGTGTGATTAATATGTCACATTCATTTGCGGCAATGTAACAGTATACCACGGGTAGTTTTGCGCAAATGGCATGCACTCATTTTTCCAAATTTTGTTGTTTTATTTTTGCCGTTGCCACGGCGCCCCGCCCACGCGACGGCCCTGTAGGGAGGTCTGGAACGGGGTGCACTCAGCCCCGTGGTACTTGATAGAGAAGTAGCGGCTCGGGTCATGGAAACCACCAATAACGGTCATGGATGCCTGTGGTAGATGACGCAGCGGTCGGGGTGGTAGGCCTTGTCCCTTCAGGGATGTAGTGCCATGAAGTTTAGTTCTTAAAAGAACACATTTTGAATGTGCAGTGGTAAATCTAAATAAACTTCAGCAAATTATAAGAATGAAATAAAAATGTGAAATTGGAAACTTTGACTATCTCCATTACAGTAGGCGATACATGAAAACCTACCACAGTCAAGTTATAGAGAAAATTAATATGAACTTTCTTTATTAAACACATTTCTTTATACAATTAATAGATATCGAGGTAAAAAACGAAATAAGTTCGGCTTAAATGCGAATTTCAGAACATACATGTCAATTAAAATATGAATGACATTTTGTTGCCCCTAGTAACAAGAAAACTATAATCTACTTATTGTTGTGAAATGCAGTCAGTTTAGCTCAGTCATAATGAACACACCAAAATAAATTACAGCGAGCTGATATGGGCTAAAGGTAAGAGGTCCTGGGTTCAAATCAAACCTTGTGGCCACAAAAATTGACTTGGGTTTTTCATGGTTTCCTGATTCACAGATGCAAACGCCGGATCTGTGGGACTTGTTTATTTTCCATAATTCATCGCCACTATGTCACCGTATATTATAATTGTTTAAACTGAATATCACAAAAGAAGACATCTAAATTCCTATATAATAATCATAATAATAATTTATTTCTGTCCAATACAGTGTAGAATACACAAGTGGACTAAGTCAGTCCCTACTAAAATGTATAAAAGGAAAAACATAAAAAATCATCACGTTCCCATATATACAATTATTCATTCGTCGACATGCAAGTGAAACAATGTCATACCCTTACTTCCTTAGTTTAAAACAGATACATAAATAAAAGATGATATCTTCATTTCCTCACACCCAATACATTTAACCATTTTGCAGTTTAATTTACTACTCACATATTCACACACTTGATATCATAGTGAATTTCCTTAATGGTTGTCCTCCAAAAATTCCTCTATGTTATAATACGCTTTCTGTGTTGGGTATTTCATTAGTGTGTTTTTGAATTTTAATTTATTTTGTACCAATGATTTAATAGATTTAGGTAACTTATTAAAAAACTTAGTATTAATAGTAATTAATATAAAGCCACATGGCTGATTCACTCACAGACATTAATGTTTGCCCACTTCCAGATGAGCTAGAAACCTAAAATATACTACACGTAGGCTATAGCTTTTAGGTTGTAAACCACACAAAAAATTACAAAATGTTTATTTTTTAATTTTTAGCCCTTAAAAACCCAAAAAAGGGTTCAGCTCGGCTCACTGACATTAATGTTTGCCCACTTCCAGATGAGCTAGATACTTGAAATTTGGTACACATATAGCTTTTGGCTGTAAACCGCAGGAAAATTCCAAAAAGTAATTTTTTTTAAATTTCTAGCCCTAAAAACCCCCGAAAAAGGGCCCGGTTTCCATGGTAACGGTATTATCAAACAGTGTTCACGTATGGCTCTGAAAGTTTAGAAACAATTATTTCCGTAAACCTAACGGGGTGGTCGAGATAGTAACATCGTGGACTCGCATTCTGAAGCCCCAGGTTCATAATAATTAAATCCAATTAACATATTTTTGTCCAGAACTAACAAAATTTTCTTCTATCTGTTAAAGAAATTTCATAATTTATATTCTTTAATTGAGGGGCTCAGTGGAAAAATGACCCATCCCAACTCCAGGCGTGTGACCTTGTCCTCCCGCCTCTGCACCCACACAGTTGCTTCGCTATGGCTGATACGGGAGGGAGTTCTAGTGCGATATGTGGTGATTCAAAGCCTAAAAAAAGAAAAAGAAACGAAAACCAAGAGAAAACTTTTACGAAATAGTGGCAAAGAGTATGTCACGGCCTCTGGAAAAGTTATTCCCAGCAAAAGCTTGGATAACCTAAAGAACTGCTGTCAGACAGCATAAGAATAAGAATAAGAATCTTTATTGTCATAAACATATAAATACATGCATAGACAGTCGTCATGGTTATAGCCTACTAATATCCTTTATAACATTGCAAGTATTCAACATAATATATATTCTATTCTTAATTAAAACACCTACAATGTATTAACTGTTGATTTAAGTCACATGAATTACAAATAAATTCCCAGTTAATACTAAAAAAATCATTAACGTTATACAAACATTCTTTAATCAATATACGCTTGATTTTACATTTAAAATTGGTGTGTGACAAAGATTTGATTTTGGTAGGTACTGTATTGTACAACTTAGTTGATACATAAAACCAGTTTTTTTGTGAACTACTAAATTGGTATTGTTGTATCCTTATAGAGTTTTTATTTCTAGTGTCATGTAAGTGAATATCTGCATTGGTTTGAAAATGTTCAATATGACCATGGACAAAACAGAGTAAATGTAATACATAAAGGGAATATAAAGTTAATACACCTAAATCAGTAAATAATGGTTTACAAGTGAGTCGATGTGGGGCATTGCAGAGAATTCTAATTGCCCCTTTTTGTAAAATAACTATTTTTTTACAATAGCTACTTGAACCCCAAAGGGTAATACCATAAGACAATACACTTTTTATTTGAGAAAAATAAACAGTGAGCAGTATATTTTTGTCAACTGTACCACTTAGTCTTCTTAACACATAAAGTCCCTTTGCCATTTTCTTAATAATAAAATCAATATGGAAATTCCATGATAAGTTTGAATCCAAACAAATTCCTAGAAATGTTAGAGTATTATTATGATTTATTGGATTTGAGTTACTTCTGCTATAACTAAAAGATATATCACAAAATTTATTTGTATTGAGGGACAAATTATTAGCAGCACACCAGTCTTGTAATAAAATTAAACTAGAATCTAACTTGTCTAGTATTCCTTCTTTAGTTTTACAGCTTACTTTAAGACCTAAATCGTCTACAAACAGCAATCCATTTGTTCCTGCGCTATCAATATTTACAGGGAAGTCATTGATATATATGTTATATATTGTGCATACGGAACACTGTTGCAAGAAGCAAAAGAAAACATATTTTTCGATTTCTATTCCTTATCAGAATATAATATGCAAAATTCATACCTGTTTGGACTAGTTGAGGGCTATAATTGCAGAAAGGCGTACAAAAAAGATAGATTGAACCCTGATTTTACACAAAGAAGTAGAACATTCAAATATTTCATTAGAGATCCAGAAAGTGGTCACAAACTTCAGATATGTGCATTCTGCACAGTTCACGGGATAACCAGTAGGCGTTTGAGAACACTCAGGGGTGAGTAAAATAGTTCCAATTTTAATATTTTCAATAGGCCTGATATATTATTTGTTAATTTATTTTCGATATGTCGCTAATAAAAATTCATTTCTTCCAGGCGATGAAAATGCAAAGGATCCCAGTAGTATGGTTTTGCCGATGACGTCACTGGTGGAGCATTGGTGGAGCAGCTGACCACTGTCCACTACCACTGACCACTGTCCACTACTACTGACCATTGACCACTGACCACTGACCAATGACCACTGACCAATGACCACTGACCACTGACCACTGCCCTTTGGCCCCCTGGGTGCTAGCATGCTTATTGATCATAGCTCTTTTGACGATCTGGATGCTAGCGCCCTTTGCTCCACCTGTGTAGAACAACGGCCTAAGTGTTCGACTCGTTATTGGGAATATCGGTAAATATTTGCGAGTTTGTAATATTTGCATGGTTCCAGACGTGATGCAGCTGCGCGTACTAGAATAGCCCGGCTCACCGCGCGGGAGGTCACGCACGCTCCGTCAAGTCATCACATGTTGCGAGCTTGCAGACATCCAGATGTTATCCGCACACGTGCAACCTCGCATGGCATCTCTGCGTGCCAGAATAACACAGTTCGCCGCGCGTTGGTCTTGCATACATGTTGTACTCTAGCGTATGTCAATGTTGCAGCACATGTGATATAATATTATTGCGTTGTCCGGCAGATGTTGTCTGGCAGCCACGCGTCTGAAAATAACCCAGCCTAGCGCAGCAGTGGCCCCCCGCTTGTATACCGACGCCATACCTACGCGTGGTGACCGTTATAGGCGTTGTCCCTAGCGTGAGCCGATATAAATACATAACCCGCGGCCGATTTGAGTCATTTTTCAAGTGCGAGGAGTGCGCTTCAGCATTTAAACATCAACGCAATCTGAACCGGCATATTAACCAACACCATGTTAAATCGGAGTATAAGTGCGACACCTGCGGAGCATTATTCACACGCAGAGATATATTAACAAGACATATCCGTGAAAAACATTCCGGCGTGACCTTTACTTGCGACATCTGCTTTGTCACCTTTAAAGCATCGCGAGTTCTAAGCGAACACCGGGAGAAATTTCATCACCCAGCTACGAGGGACGCAGCCAGGCGCGAGGGATTGTACCACCAGGCAGCTCACCTCTATTTCCCTGCTGTAGCCGGGACTTCAGGAATCGGAGCAGAGACTTCAAGGATTCCTGCGCGCAGTGATGGAGCCCGATTAGAGGTACGTTTTTTAATTTCATTATCACATATATCATATTTTTATTTATTAATATTATTATTATTTGTTTTTTCAAAAATGTAAAATATATATGGTGATGTAACATACGTTCTCATTTTATATTTATAGATCGGAGCGGGGAATGGCACACCCGCATTGAGCGCCTCCAGGCATGGACCTGCCGAAGCCGGGGCCTCATCGGGGATCGAAGCCGGTACCTCCAGGATTCCTGAACCTGTCCGATTAGAGGTACGTTTAATACATTGTTCGTTTTTAAAAACATTTTTGTCATTACACATTTCATCGTAAACGTGTGTAACACATGTTCGTATTTTATTTTTATAGGTCGGAGCGGGGAGTGGCAACGCGAGACATGACGCAGGCAGCGAGTCTTCACAACATCAAAGTGAGTTTTTCATGCTCGAGTCTGCTTTCAAGTCTCGAATAGCCACTTACGCCGTAACAGATATACCCTCAGGAGACATGGAGACGATTCTTACATCATTCCATCAAACAATTGTTCACATTCTAACTTCGGCTTTGTTAAAATTTACCTCCTTAAAATTTAATATTTTTGTAGAGTCAGATTTTGAAAATTTAGATGGTCAGTCGGCATTGTATAATTTTAAAACCAGAAACCAAATTTTGTACAGAACATCTAACATCCATGAAGCCGTATCCAACCACATCGCGAAATTGTTAAAGGAGCAAGAGGAGCATAGTACGCGTGGCTCTGGATGGTGCTACAAAAAATTGATTAAAATAGAAGTGCGCATCAATGAACATGTCCCATTTGCGGGGCGTGGTCATATGATTCTGCCTGCAGAATTCCGACACCTACACTCCCTCATCAACATTCAGAACGATGATGATTTTTGTTTTAAATATTGCGTTTTGTCTAAATTTATAGATTCGGGCAAGGATTTGTGGACAAGTTACCTCAACAAACCCGAATTGGGTGAGAAGTACGATTGGAGCTGTGTAAAATTCCCCGTTTCATTACACGATATCGACAAGTTTTCTAAAAGGAATAATATTTCTATTAATGTTTTCGGCCTAGAGGAAAAACGTGATGGGAAGAATATTTCGCACTACGTGTTTCCTATTAAAATTGTGGAAAATCAACTCGCGGACCATAGAGACCTTTTGTATGTTTGCAATGAGCAAAATTCTCATTATATAGTCATTTCCGATTTCGACGCTTTCATAAGACCGTTCATAACATCTCACGGACATCAAATCAGAGTGTGCAAACGATGTTTTACGCATTTCGAATCGTACGAGGGTAAATCTGCAGTTGAGAGATTGGCTAAACATCTAGTGTTATGCAATTCTTTCACTCCTGTCAGATGCGAGATTCCAAAGAACCCCGAAGTTTGCTTTAATAAGCACGAATATTCGCAGAAGATTAGATTTGTTATCTATGCTGATTTCGAATGCCTATTGGAGCCGATTTCGGGGTGCTTAAACGATCCCGCAAAATCTTGGTCCACACCTTATCAGAAACATACTCCGTTTAGTTTTTCTTATTTTATCAAAGATGCGGAGGGTACGTTTTCACAGTTACGGTTGTTTAGAGGGAAAGACTGCAGCGGGGAGTTTATGCGATCGCTTGTAGCCGAAGTAAAAGTCATCGATCGAGTGTTACATAGCATAAACAAACCTATGATCCCTCTAACGCCGGATGAAAACAAACTGTATATGAACAGCACCATCTGCCACATTTGTAAGCATGGTAATTTCACCGAAGTGAACTATAAAGTCAGGGACCACTGTCATGTCAGCGGGCGATTCAGAGGGGCCGCTCACAGGAATTGTAATCTAAATTACAGAAATCAGACATTCGTCCCTGTCGTGTTGCATAACCTCTCCAATTACGATGCTCATTTCATTGTAAAAGAACTTGGTTTTGATGAAAATAGGATCAATGTCATTTGCAATACTCAGGAGAAGTATGTATCGTTTTCTAAATTTATTCCCTCCCCATATTTGAAGCGGGGAGGTATGGAGTTGCGGTTTATAGATTCTTTCCGATTCATGGCCAGTAGCTTGGAGAAGCTAGCGGACAATCTACCCAAGCAGAAATTTATAGAAACCAGAAATTCGTTTGGCGACAAAACCGATTTGGTATGTCGAAAGGGGGTCTTCCCCTACGACTATGTGTCGTCCTACGAAGTTCTTGATGAGGCAAAATTACCGCCTAAAGAGGCGTTTTACAACAAACTCAGCAATGCGGGTGTCTCAGATCGAGACTACTCTCATGCTGTTAATGTCTGGAATTCATTTTCGGTCAAGTCTTTAGGGGAATATTCAGACTTATATTTGAAATCTGATGTCTTGATCTTAACAGACGTTTTCGAGAATTTTAGGCAAATGTGCCATGATACATATGGGTTAGATTGTCTCTACTATTCGACTGCTCCCGGATTCGCTTATGCATCCATGTTAAAGTTCACAGAGGTAAAATTACAGCTATTGACCGATATGGACATGATTCAGTTGTTTGAACGCGGGATAAGAGGTGGTATTTGTCAGTGTGTAACGAGACACGCTGTGGCAAATATCCCTTGTTCCACCGACTACGATGCCTCAAAGTCGAGCTCTCACCTTTACTACGTCGACGCCAATAACCTTTATGGTTACGCCATGTCTCAAGCGCTGCCTACTGGTAATTTCCGTTGGCTTGAGAAAGATGAGATAGCGTCCTTTGACGTCATGTCCATACCGAGCAATTCTAAATTGGGATATGTCCTTGAGGTAGACATTGAGTATCCAGATCACCTCCACGACGCTCATACTGATCTGCCCTTTTGTGCAGAAATGAAGTGTCCTCCGGGTAGTAAAAACAAAAAGCTTTTGACGACTCTTGAAACTAAACAAAATTATGTCATTCACTATTCTGTGCTTATACAAGCATTACAACACGGACTGAGGTTATCCAAGATCCATAGAATTATTGAATTTCACCAAAGCTGCTGGTTGAAACCTTACATTGACTTTAATACGGCCAAGCGTAGGGCTGCAGCCAACAACTTTGAAAAAGACTTTTTTAAACTGATGAATAACGCCGTTTTTGGCAAGACAATGGAAAATGTGCGGAAAAGGATGAACTTTAGGCTTGTTTCAGATCAAAATTTAATGAGAAAGCTTGTGGCTAAGTCGAACTTTTTAGATAGAACCATATTCAGCGAGAATTTGGTAGGTGTCCATCTTGCTAAAACTAGCTTGGTGTTTGACAAAGCAATCTATGTCGGTATGTCTATATTAGAAATTTCGAAAACAAGGATGTACGACTTTCATTATGATACCATGCGAAAGTATTTCGAAAACAAAATTAAGCTCACATATATGGATACTGATAGCTTCATATACAAGATCGAGACGGATGACCTCTTCCGTGACATGATGCATTTCCGAGATGAGCTGGATACTAGCGTCTACCCACCCGAACATCCCTTGTATTCCCCCAAAAACAAGGCGGTGGTCGGTAAATTCAAGGATGAAGGTGCTGGTCATACTATAACTGAGTTTGTAGGCCTGCGAGCAAAGATGTACGCTATAAAATTTAATCATATGACCATAAAGAAATTGAAAGGCATTAGGAAAAATGTTATTGACAAAGATGTCAACTTTGAAGATTATGTTGGCTGTCTTCAGAGCGGACAATCAACATTCTCGGTAAATAGATCCATCAGATCGTTTAAACATAACGTGTTCTCGATTGCTATGAACAAAGTCACTTTATCTAGCAACGATGACAAGCGTTACATTTTACCCAACGGCGTAGATACTCTTGCTCACGGGCATTACAAAATCAGGGATGCTGATGTTGATGAGGGACCCCCAGCTAAAAGATGTAAAGTGTAAAAATGTATATAGTGTCAGAGTCTTGTATGTAGATAAAAATTTATTATGCTATGTATCCTGTGTGTCTTGTGTATGTAAATAAAAATGTATTATGCTATGTATCCTATGTATTATGCTTTGTGTCTTGTGTATCCTGTGTATTATGCTTTGTGTCTTGTGTATCCTGTGTATTATGCTATGTGTCTTGTGTATAATGCTATGTGTCATGTGTATGTAAATAAAATTGAATCATGCTGTGTGTTGTGAGGGCTTTGTCAAAGGCAAAGGAATTGAAATAAAAACACATGACTATACTTGAGTCTTTAATGAAGTAAAAAATACAAGTGTTCCTTCCTCATCCTGTATCACGCATCTGCAATGTTATGTTTATGAATCCATGAATTCTTGGACGCTGGAAAACCCATCCATTTCACCAAAATCATATCTCCTTTACGACGTAACACCTTTTCAATTAAATAAGTGTCTGGAAACTTTGTTTTCTGGAGTTCTTCAGCATAAAAAGCACCTTCTATGTTGCTGCCTTCCAAATCCTGTAGCAGATAAGTAGGTGGAGATGTGGCTTGGATTCCATGCACCTTGAAAATCTCCGTAGTCCACGATGGTAAGTATCCTTTTTTAAACATTTTCCTATGTTTTGAAACTCTTACAAAGTCGCCTTTAGCAAACTTTGGCTTCGCATATGACTCCTTGTACCGATACACAGTTTTCAGCAGGATATCGTCCTTGACTTGGTTAGGCTTCATCTTAATGGTGGTGTGAAACCTATCGTTGTATTTCCTAATGAGTTCTTGCAGCATGTCGATCCACTTATAACTCCCCCTGGCAGAAAATTCACGGTACATGGTTGTTTTAAGAGTTCTTATGAAACGTTCAGCAATGCAAGCCTTAACGTTGGAGTATGTAGAATAATGGTTGATGCCGTATTTCAGCATTAAGGCTTTAAAATTAGCGTTATAATACTCCTTCCCCATGTCGGTCTGAAGGTTTGTAGGCGGTGTTTTAACAGATTGAAGTATGTCATTCATGGCTGCGGTAACAGTTTTTCCAGTTTTGTTCTTCAATGCCCTTGCGTACGCAAACTTGGAATACGCATTTATACAGACTAAAATGTACTTAAAGCCTCTATTTTCCTTATGATACGGGATCATTTCAATCAGATCGCTTTGCCACAAATCATTTAAACCTTTCATTGTCACGTGACGCCTTGGATAATTTATTCGAGCAGGTTTATGAAGCTCGTAAGCAATTTCGCGTTTGCTCATTGTATCACACCACTTTCTCTTAACTCTGTTATAATCTCCAATATTTCGTTGTTATGCGAGTGATTCCCAGCCTCAGATGATGCTACCAACAAACGCAGTCTATGAACCAGTTCATTCGGGTCGTCCCAGTATTTATAGTCTATTTTGCGATTCGTATGCAAGTCCTTCCACAGGCCTTTTCCCCTGACTGGTTTTTTAGTCTTGAGATCACCGTCTACCTCGACCTCCTCATCCTCAGGAAATAACCGCCTAATAACGTTTTTAAATTTCTGGCTGTTTGAGACTCGTATCTCTTCGTTATCATCATAGCCGACTTTATGAGCGCTAGACCTCTCCAATATTTCCTTATAGGTCTCCAAGTCGTTATTGCTGTACAACTTAGGGTCGGGTATGCTTTTGGTAAGCAACTCCATTAATCCGCGGCGGGAATGGTATTTCTTATTGCCTACATATATGGTATCGTTTCTTATCGACAGAGGGAGTGCCCCGATCGAGAAAGTTTGTCTGTCTGGATGCCATTTTATACCGTATATGGTGTCCACGTTTCTAGGCCTCAATTGAACTAGTTTCTGAATATAACCCCCAGACACACGACCATATACGCTTTCCAACATAGACTTGTAGTGTTTTACAGGGGTCTGCTCCATATAGGGTTCAGGCTCGTATTCCTTTTCATCTTGCTTTGATTTGTCTTTACTCAGAGTGACGAGCTGTTCCAAAGGTTGCGTTATAGGTTGTACAATGTCTGAAAACTCATGTTTCGACTGAAGATCGGCTTTTCTTAATGATAAATATTTTGTTCGTATAGAATTGGTATGTTTTTCAATTTCCTCCTTAATTCTCCTCTGGTCATCACTCATTGACGGATTCATTTCGAGTGTTGTCTATTTTTGTGATTTCACGCGTTTTATAGGCGTATTCGATCGTGATGGGGACCTCACGCGAAAAAGTGCCCGTCTTAAACAATAACATATCGCCTCTCGAGACATGGATAGGCTGATTAATGGCAACAGCTGCTCCATTTAACGTTGTACTCAGATCGTCTGAATCGCCCATGTCAACAACCGTGATTCTTCCATCATAAATTAATTTTAGACGAGTGCCACTGTAGAGTTGAAAAAAACTGGATTGCCACATGTTCTGCATAGCCCCAGCTGTTCTTTGCATGAGGTATTTTAAAGCAGTAACATCGTCTCTGAGCTGCGACTGATGATGGATGAGCAGGTTTATCATATCTTTAAAATTATTCAGCACTTGGGTCGTGGTTTTAAACAATTCAAAGTTTCTAGAATCAATATTACCATCACTTTTGTGAAAATCTTTCTGCGCCAGAACCTTGTCCACGTACTCCTTCGTCGCGGCATTGTGGTTCTCTGTGGGATGGCCAACGTAGCGTATTCGTTTACCTTTGACCGAGTAATTGCCTACTGCGTCTCGAGGCAGTGCTATTTTATCGATGTATCGCGCAATTAACGGCGATCCAAATCTGTCAACGCCCATAGCCCCTCTGCATGCGCGTATGAGTCCTCTATCATCCATTGTGAGTATCCACTATACTTTGCACGTCTTTATATAACAACGTACTCGTCCATTCCCCTCCGATACCTCCCTCGGTCTACAGAGTCCTCTTTGCAGATCGTTAGGAATCCATACTTTTCCGAAGACCAACATTCGCGACACATTTGCAGGAATTTATCGAACGTCATGTCGGCATTTACGTAGTCGTCGTAAAGATGCCTTAGATTTAACGCGTCCTGCTTAAATACAATCAGCAAGTTACAATTGTCTCTTATAAGATGCTTAGGTATCCTCGCATACGACTGGGCTAGATAAAACATGTCTAGCGAGTTATGTCTTCCCATGCTAAAATAATTCCTTATGGGGCTTTGAGGTTCAGTCATAATGTCATCGAATATCACCACAGAATTTTCTCGTACTTGGTGAGGCTCTGGCATACCATCCCCACAGTTATCAAACTTGTAATAACCGATTTCTGGAACTCTGGCTAAAATTTCTTCAAGCATTTTATATTTAGGCTGAAACAGCGATCTTGAAAAAATGTAGACATTTGAAAACTTTACGCCGTTGGGGTGTAGAAGAATATTTATTAACACGTTTGTTTTTCCCGAGTTGCTAGGTCCGCAGATAATACATCGTATGCTGTCGGGTAGTAAAATGCTATGTTTGCGTTCATGGATCGAAGCCGTCTGCTCTATGGGACGAACCTCTAAGGATACGTTTTGCTTCTCAAACTTCATGGTGTGAATAACAGGGCAAAGTGTAATAGCAGCCGCTTTTATACCTATAAAAGGCAAGCCCGTGCAGACGTTGAGGTCAGTATGGCTCCGCGAATAGAACGAGGTAAACGTCGCCGTGGAGAAGGAGTGATCAATACGCTCATTAATAAACTGCCTGTGGAACTGCACATACCAAAGTACAGATTTTGCGGACCTGGCACCAAACTAGAGAAACGTTTAAAGAGAGGCGATACAGGAATCAATCCTTTGGACGAAGCTTGTAAGTTACACGATATAAGCTACGCACAGAGCTCGGATATAAACGATCGACATAAGGCAGACTTGAAATTGGCACAACAGGCCTCTAACCGTGTTAAGGCTTCCGACGCAAGCCTTGGGGAGCGTGCAGCAGCTTACGCCGTTTCTAAAATTATGAAGGGGAAGGTTAAAATGGGAGCTGGACTGGATAAAATTCAGAAACTGAAGGCGGCATACAGAAAAGTGGCAGCAAAGAAGAAAAGCAAGAAAAAGAAGAGAGTTTTGAAGTCGCCTAAAAAAATTGGTGGCATATTGCCGATATTACCCATTTTGGCTGGATTGTCTGCGCTCGGGGCTTTAGGTGGGGCAGGAGCACAGATTGCTAAAGCTGTTAATTCAGCAAAAAACGACAAGAAGCAGCTTGGAGAACATGTACGCCATAACCGCATGCTGGAAAGCATTGCCTTGGGAAAGAAGGATGGGATCGACGAGCTCATACGTCAGCACAGAGATGGCAAGGGACTAGTTTTAAAACCTTATCCATCTGGTAGTGGAATCCGTCTTAAAAAAAAGCCCTAACTAACTACGACTTGGAGCGATATGCGAAAAAGCTATGTATTCCACATTTCAGAGGAGTGTACATGAGAAACGAGCTACCTACCAAGCCTCATAAACAGGAACGAATCATTGTCAATCTCGATGATGCCTCAGGGCCTGGGACGCATTGGGTAGCGTTGAAAAAGTGTGGTAGCCGTTCATTTTATTTCGACAGCTATGGTGACTTGCCTCCTCCTGCAGAAATTGTAAATTATACTGGCCCGCATTCTAAACTATATTACAACTTTACACGTTATCAGAAATATAACACCGAGATTTGTGGTCACCTCTGTCTAGCATTTTTACTATAAAAGCCTTCACCTCAGACATACAAGTGTTAAAACGATGCCTACGTTCACTCTAAGCGGATCCACGTCCGAAATAACCAACACGTATTATCCCCCTATCGAGCTGGAAGATGGGGCAGACTACGAGATTGCGATGCTGAGACTCGACGCTTACAACTCTATTCCAAACGTTACAGAGAGTAACAATTCGTTGGCGGTTACCTCAGGGAATCATAAACATGCCATCACCATCCCTAAAGGGACGTACGAGGTTAGCGATATTTCAGAATATGTCGCGCTCATGATAAAAAAATTAACAAATTCCACTCTTGATCCTGATTCGGTTTTTAGAGTCAGTGTGAACCCCAATACTCTGCTCACGACAATATATTGCTCTCTCGACGTTTCTTTTGATGTTCCAAACTCCGTGGGCCCTTTACTCGGATTTGCAACAACGGATGAAATACCGAAAATGAAAGCTATCGTTTCCACAAAGCAGCCAGACATAAATAACATCAATACTATAAGACTTCAATGCAACATCGCGTCGGGATCATTCTTAAACGGACGTCCGACACACACCATATACGAATTTTTTCCTACTGTGCCGCCAGGATATAAAATCTCCGAGGTGCCTGCAAACCTGATATTTCTACCGTTAATCAACATACAAAAAATAACGGACATTACCATATCTCTCGTGGATCAGGACGATAGACTTATCGATTTTAGAGGAGAGCGAGTGTCTGTGAGACTAGCCATTAGGAAGAATGGGTCTTAACTTTAATAAATCCTCACCAGCCGAACCAGCATATAAGACGGTGCGTCGTGCTCGACCCGGTAATCATCAGCGTACCGTCGGCAAGTTAACATCTGCTAACAAGAAGTATCTGGAATCTCTAGGCTTTTTAGTACTACAACATGCACGTTCTAAGCGTAAGGGATAAGGTACTATTTGAAGACGCCATAGAAAATTCACAGTATCATGGATTCAAACCTTACAACACTTCGGCCCTCGGCGAAAGCGATGAAATACGAATTCCCATTCAAGCAGAAAACTTGTATGCATTACTCAGCCAGAGTTTCGTTTCGATAAGTGGTACTGTGACATCCGACAAAGATGCCGAGTACACTGGAAAAGTTGTAAATAACGGCTTTATGCATTTATTCGATGAAATAAAACTCAATATTCATGGAGAAACTGTGGATCGTACTAGAAATCCTGGTATTACGAGCTTGATGAAAGGTATCTGCTCCTATACGAGATTAGATTGCGATAGACTGGAGAACTCAGGATGGGTACACCCCAGTAATGAGAGCGTTGGAGAAATTGTAAAAGCTGGAAAGTTCAATGTTTGCATACCGCTGAACCATTTTCTCGGTGTGGCTGAAGATTTTAAGAAAATTCTGTTAAACTGCAAACTCGAACTCGTCATGATGAGAGCTAAAAACACTATACATGTCACCATGGGAGCCGTTAGTAAAATTAAACTCACAGATATAGAATGGTTTGTTCCTATGCTTAAAGTATCAGACATTGAACGCTTGAAACTGTTAAACGCGTTGGAAAGCGATCGATCCCTGCCCATATATTTCAGAAGCTGGCAGTTGTACGAACATCCGTCTTTACCACAAGCAACCAACGTTTCATGGAATGTGACAACTTCTCCTCAGCTGCAAAAGCCTAGAATGGTTATCGTGGCATTTCAGACTGATAGAAGCAAAGCCGAAGCAAACGGTTCAAGATTTGATTTAGGTGACGTACAGGACGTATCCGTATATTTGAATGATAAAAAGTATCCCTACCATTCTTTCCGTGTAGACAGCACCAATGGTGCGTATGGATTACTGTATGAGATGTATGCCAGATTTCAAGATTCTTACTATGAGCGTTCCCCTTCACCACTGCTTAAAAGGAGCGATTTTATAAAACAGGCGCCATTCTTTGTGGTGGACTGCACCAAGCAGAACGAGGATCTGAAGTCTGGAGCCTGCACTACGAGAGTTGAAATTTCTGCTACAAACAACATCTCAGCAAACACAAAGGCCTACTGTTTAATCCTGCACGATCGCTGCGTAGAGTATACTGCTCTGACCAACATCATCACCAATGTCGTGTGAGAAATTCACCATATTGGATGTCCAGGGCTATCAGTCAACTTGCAATGAATTCGTGGCTAAAGAGGTGGCTGTATTATCGCATGATGGCAGAATGGGACATTTCGTGCTGCGACCGCCGAAAGACGTATACCCAGATGTAAAATGTCAGCGGTTTGTGGAATCGTGTCTGCATGGGATACCATGGCTGAGTGGATACTTACCTTACGACGAGTTGAAACCTGTTCTTGATAGTGTATTACAGTGTGAAGACGGACTTTATTCTAAAGGACTAGAAAAGGCGAGATTTTTTGAAAAACTACTGCAGAGGTCTGTTATAAACATGGAAGATCTTGGTGTACCGAAGCTGGGCAAATTAAGAGACTGTGAAACAAAATGTCTTTTTCATAATGACTCTAATATGAACTGTGCCCTACACAATGTAATGGTGCTTAGACTCTGGATGCAAGCACGGTATAATTTTAAAGAGTTTTGTAATCATGAGTTGAAATAAATGCATTCATAAAATTGTCTGTTTTTTATTTACACAATCCTTCCAAAGGTGAACGGCTTCCTGTAAAAAATAGATAGAACATGCTTTTGGTCTATGACATGTGTTGGAATTATGGGAGTAAGGGTTTTGGTTAAGGTTATGACCCGAACTTTTTCATTCATAAAATGGAAGAGCTCGGTTTGAAATGATTTTTTACACAAGTTTTGCTTTATATCACACATTTATTCTATATAATTACAAATTTAAACAATTGCCGAAGTTTTTCTTGGTTGCGTGTTCTGGGAGGTTGCATCCATCGCCCTGGTTGCAGTGAAGATCGTGGAAAAATGCTGCCTTTGTCTGAAACACATAAAAACAAAACATTATAAGCATAGTGTTACGAAATTATAATTCAATGGGTAGGGGTGGTGATAATAATACTTACAGCTTGCTGCAGCTTCTCGAAAAGGTGGCAATCCGGCTTACACTTGATGCTCCACAATGAGTAGTGACCATCCTCGGGCCTCCTGCACCGGTGGAAATGGGTGGCACCATCGCAGACTTGTTTATGGAAGATGTTGTCGTGGTAGCATAAGTCCCCAGCAATATCTTGAAGCGTGTTGCCGCAGGGTAGGATCGGTGACGAGTCAACATGTTCTTGGTTGAATCCATATATGTCGGTACATCGGATGGGAAACTCCACCTTCCCCACGTCGTGCCCATATGAATTGTATAGAGTCAGTTCTACTGACTCCGATGGCTGCTCTTCTACCGCAGGTTCCATGTCTGGGATATCTGCAAACGAAGAGTCCGGGATCTCCTCCCACAGTTGACGTACTAGTTCTTGAGAAGACATACTGATGATGAGCTTCGCATGTATCATGCTTTATATATGATTTGAAGAGACCACACACGTGGCTTGTGCCATATACACTTTCACATTGCATTGGTTCAGCTGTTACATATGCCTCCCACGTACACTATCACGCTGCATTGGTCCATCTGTTACACACATCACCATGTCTATGTAGTCAATTCATACACATATCACACTGAGACAAATCCGAAAACGTAATAGCGGGAACCACGTGAATTCGGCTCCCTAGCATAGTACATCAATGAAAGTTTCTCCTCGTTAATCTGCTGAAGCTGATGTTCACTCAACTTCCCAAACCTTCGTGGTAGGAAAACGCTGCACCCAATCTTTAAATCTATGACGACTCTTCTCCCACGCCTTGTATACATGGAACGAGCTTCCTTTATCGGATACACAACTCCAATTTTCAGCTCGCTCAACGATTTGTTCCATCTCACTTCTGGGATGTATACAGTTCTATATCGCTTAAGAGTGGATATTATAGTCGACTCTGTTGGTTCTGGTGATGGCGACTCTTCTACCGCAGGTTCCATGTCTGGGATATCTGCAAACGAAGAGTCCTGGAGTTGGCGTACTAGTTCTTGAGAAGACATACTGTTGTTGAGCTCTGCATGTATCATGCCTTATATATGATTTGAAGAGGCCACACGCGTGGCTTGTGCCATATACACTATCACATTGCAATGGTCCAGCTGTTACATTTGCCTCCCACGTACACTATCACATCGCATTGGTCCATCTGTTACACATCACCATGTCTATGTAGTCAATTAATACACTTCACACTGCATTTGGTCCATATGCCTCCAACGTACACTTCGCATTGGTCCATCTGTCACACATCACCATGTCTATGTAGTCAATTCACACAAATTTCACATTATGGTAGTAGTAGCCGCCTGGATTAATTTCTCTGCCGTAATATACGATAGAGAGGTTAACTTCGTTCAACTGCTGTATCTGGTCTTCTGTAAGTTTACCAAATCTAGTTGGCAAGAATACTGAGCAGCCGTTATGAAGGTCCAAAACAACGCGGCGCCCGTACTTGGTATAGGTGGATCGTGCCTGCTTTATATGGTGCGGTGCCCCGATTTCCAACTCGTGTAGCATTTTCATGTGCGATATATTAAAGTCCATATTTGAATATCTCTCCAGCGTTGCTACTATAGGAGGGATCTTGGTCTTATCCATCGGAGTTTGGTCCGCCGCCTGGTTAGGAGTTTGGTCCGCAGCCTGGTTTGGAGATTGACACGCAGCCTGGTTCGGTATCTCGGTCACCTGCATGGAGTTTATCAGCTCCTGTAGGGCAGCATCCAGTTCAACTGCTTGCTTTGGCGTCTGCTTACGTGGGCGCTTCGTAGTTGTTGACATCATCCTGGCTAGCTGTACACTGAGGACGAAACATTCGTCTCGCAGCTATTAAAGCCCTCCGCTAACCAATCCCAGAACGTCTTATTTCCACCAATCAAATTTCGTCTTATTTTAACCAATCACATGCGCAATAAACAGTAAATACTAATGCAATAAAAAACAACGCCAAGTTTTTATTATTTCGCCTTTGTTCGCCGTGACCACACACGTCTTCAACGATGTCACCATGACCGCACACGTCTTCACCAGTTCCGCATACATCCATTCCCTCGCCACCTTTATTTAAAAATGCACAATTGGGGGACCATCTTTTATGTTCATTTGCTGGAACATCCGTTTTTTCCCATTTTCCTATTTGCGTATGACAGTATGCGCACTCTGCTATATCGCTGTAACCAGTGTAATAAAATCCGGTTTCAACCATTTTATCAACATCGATAAACGATAGTGGCCATCTTGCGAATGATTTTTTGCGATCGTCTTCTCGCATCATGTTATACATTCTATATGGCCTCTTCATAGCGTACGATGACCTCTCCACCGACGTCGGCTAACCTATGACGTAAAAAAGCGATAGCGTGGGTTTATATCGGTCTTGAACATGAGACGACTTGTCGGCATGCGTGCAAGACCCCACGCGCCGTGAGCCGGGCTATTCTAGTACGCGCAGCTGCATCACGTCTGGAACCCGCAAGCCGCAATATTACAAACTCGCAAATATTTACCGATATTCCCAATAACGAGTCGAACACTTAGGCCGTTGTTCTACACAGGTGGAGCAAAGGGCGCTAGCATCCAGATCGTCAAAAGAGCTATGATCAATAAGCATGCTAGCACCCAGGGGGCCAAAGGGCAGTGGTCAGTGGTCAGTGGTCATTGGTCAGTGGTCAGTGGTCATTGGTCAGTGGTCAGTGGTCAATGGTCAGTAGTAGTGGACAGTGGTCAGTGGTAGTGGACAGTGGTCAGCTGCTCCACCAATGCTCCACCAGTGACGTCATCGGCAAAACCATACTACTGATCCCTCATCTGACAAAACTAAGAATACACCTCCTAAAGACAAACGTGGGTTACACGAAAACAGACGCCATACAATATCTCATGAGAAGAAAGATTTTGTGAAGCAGACGATTGACGCGTTTCCAAGGTACACGTCTCATTATAGTCGTAGATCAAATCCTCATAAATCGTACATAACAGATGTACACTCTATATCAGAAATGTACAAAATTTATATTGGGAAGTGTAAGAATAATAATACAGAACCAGTTAAGGAACATGTTTTCAGGGACATAATACAGAATACAATATTGGGTTTAAGTTGCCCTCTACTGACACGTGTAAAGTGTGTGATGACGCACAGCAAATAGATCCAAAACCACGTGAGTATGAACTTCATCTTCGAAAAGCTGAAGCTGCTTACGAGTCTTTAAGGAGAGACAAAGCTGGATGCAGAACCTCAGACAGTGATACTCTTGTGATCACCATGGACTTACAGCAGGCACTTCCAACTCCTCACCTTGAAACGGAATGTGTGTTCTATCAGCGACAGCTCTGGACATACAACTTCGGCATTCACGTGTGCAACAATGATAATGCAATAATGTGTGTTTGGCCTGAATCTGTTGCTTCAAGGGGGGCTGATGAAATAGCTATTCCTCTGATTGAAGACAGAGCAGGTAAAAGAAAACTCATAGTTTATAGTGACTCATGTGTTGGACAAAATAAAAATTTCACAATAATGGGAGTATGGATGTACATGATTGACTGTGGGTGGTTTGAGGAAATTGAACATATATTTCTTGTGCCAGGCCATACTTTTCTTCCCTGCGATGCAGACTTTGGTATTATTGAGAAGGTTAAAAGGAAAACTCAGGTGGTTTACACACCTGGACAATGGGCTGAGCTGATAGGGAAAAGCCAGGTGAAAAAACCATTCAAGGTTATCGAAATGAAGACCGAAGATTTCAAAGATCTAGGGAACCTAAACAAAATGTTCATTAAACGAAATGTAACTGTAGAAAAACATAAAGTGGATATGAGAAAAGCATCTCAGTTTCGATTTACGAAGGGTAATCATGTCGTGCGTGTGAAATTAGGCTTTAGTGAAGTTGCAGCAGAGAAAGTGGTAAGCCTACAAAAAAAAGTTAAGGGAAAATGCCCTGTCTTGAGTAATGTGATATTGCCGGTAAAATATCCTAACTTCAGGAAAATAAAAAAATCAAAATATGATGACATTATGTCTCTAATGAAATTTGTTCCTCCTGTGTATCAGGAATTTTATAGTGGCCTAAAATCGGATGATCACGAAAACTGTAATGTTGATGTTGAAGACATAGATTAATGTACACACTAGTAATATTCTGGAATAAGTAACTTGTCTTTTGAGTGTATAATTTAATCATACTTTTGTTTTGTTATTAACACACTTATATTCCTAAAATTAGGCTAATTATAATATGCATATGGTTCATCATTTGCAGGAAGAATGTTTATTATAGGTTCGAGATGTAGGTCTACATTAAATTTCACTAAAGTGTGACTCATAAGTTACATTTTTGGCAATATCAAATTTAATAAAATCCCATTATCTCCAAACTTACTCCAGTTGGGATGGGTCATTATTCCACTGAGCCCCTCAATTATAACTCGTAGATGAAGTCTCGTATTCTTTACAACATATTATAACCAATTTTACTTGTGCTTTCTATGATTTCCCTGGTCGTAAAGGCAAATGCCAAATTGAATATTTACATACCATGAATATTAGTCGCTATTTTATCTTGTATCATGTCCATTTAAATTAATATCAGTTGAAATTTACTCCATAAAAAGTGCCATAAATGTATGTACACTGCCAGTTGATCTAGAAAACTTAGACTTGGCAAACTGATACCTTTTAGCTTACAACCGATGGGAAAATTCCAAAAAAACCCAAGTCTTCCCACATTTATTTTGTCAGGTTTATTGTGGCAAAAAAAGGTAACAGCCAATACAGCAGACTAAATATACGCATGCTATCTCCTTTGATCTTTTAAACAACCTTTCCAGAGAACCTAAGCGGGGGTTTGGGGGCACAGGCCCCAATGAGCGAAGCGAGTTATTAAGCTATAAGCTTAGTTCATTTTCTTGTTTACAGTATTCGTAAATATTGAACGATCTCATATCAATAGGTTTGTTCGAAAAGCAAATCCGTGACTGCTTGAAATTTTGTTGTACTGAACATGTCCAGTCTGTAATTTATCTGTGATTTGCACTTTGCGAATGGTTAGAAGAATTTGGAATTGATAGTTTCTGCATTTAATCGATAGAATATGTATTTCCCTTTAACATGTTATACATGCAATATACATCGCTTAATAGCTTTGTTCGCAAAGCAGTCAGAAACCAGGAACACATCGTTCGCACATGCGCTCTTTCTCGCAGAGCGAGAATTCGTGATTCTGATTTCAAACTTCTGTTCGATGAGTTCTCACAGACAGTTTCTGTACTATAAGAAAAGTTTGCAGGCTCTACCATGAATTGTTATCAGAGACATGCGCAGCAACTTATTTTCACGCGCCTGGACTCCTCCCTCCAATAACCTTGTGCTTGATTTATAAGAATAGGCTACTTATATGTATGAATAAAGGAAGATAATTAAAAGTTTCCCAAAATATAATTTATATTGCCGATCATATTGCACGTATAACATGTTTAAGGGACTATTTGTATATCATATCGATTAAATGCAGAAATTATCGATTCCAAATTCTTGTAACCGTTCACAAAGTGCATCTATATATACCGTGAAAAACACTTCCCCAGTATACACACTGTACGTTCCACTACTAGGTTAATGAAACGACATTGACATGAGCCAGCTTCGAACTGGGGAACAGAAAGCCAGAGCCTAACCACAGTTATGATCGATTCACAAAGTAATTAAAAGAAAACTGATTCTGTAGCAAATGCAGACGTATTGGCAATACAACCAGTGCAAATTCCTACCTTTAGTGGATGTATCCTGGCTGGCTAGCGGTGTCACATGTTTCTTGTAGTGTATAGGCCTACTACATATTTTTTTTCTCTTAGCTCATTTATTGCTTTTTGAAGTAGGGATCTTTTAAAATTTGCACCTATGGGGATTCAATCTCGAGACCGCTAGTGTTATAGCCTATCGATTTAACCACTACGCCATTAGTGATCGTTGCAACAAAAATCGAGAATTCTTCTAGCCTATTTACTACAGAGATGTGTAATACATGATAAATAGTAAGAAGGATATACATCTCGTATTTTGAATATTTGATGTGAATATATGATAACGTTATTTTCAGAGAACAAATAAAGGGCCCTAATATTAATAGAAGTAAAAACACCATTCGAATTCTTCAACATATCAAGATGGCGAATAACCGTTGTATCTTCATCATCTACGTGATGACCTACGAAGTACGCCGGAAATTGCCGAAGACTGGCAGGAAGAGGTGGAGAAGTAAATTTTTAGCATGTAACGCGCACAAAGAGCTCGAATAATTAATGAATTAACACTGTTTTATTTTATAGGAAATGAAAATTTAACGCTTATAATGTTATTTCAACACTTTTTAATTTTAACATAAATGCGATTATATTTCAACGAAATGTATTGCTGGGCCAACAATCCTGTTGGTTGGTAACGCAAACGGAGGCGTAGCCAACGAAATGTATTGTTGGGGCAACAGCCCTATTGGTTGGAAACGCCAACAGTAGGACAAGCGCGCGAGCCAGCCAAAAAATCCGTTTGCAAAACAGAGGGAATTACAACCAACCTTTTCCCAACATATCCCTTCCATGCCAACCAAATCCCTCCGTTAGGCCAACGAAGTGTGCTACTAGGGATTCTAACGGACCACTAGTCCCCTTTGTGAAAAGGGAGACGATTAACTTAAACAAGTGTCCAGACAATCGAACAAAACCTGTGCAGGCTGTTTCTAACCTTGGGGATCCAGCGTCGGTTCACGAGGACTTCGAGCATATGCTGCAATGCAGTAGGCTCGAGGAAATCGGGAATTTGACTACGGCCCTGAGATTCGTGACACGATTGAAACACGCGAGGGGTAGCTCGGTGACCTTTCCGATTCCGGAAGCGGTTGATCGGCTACAACTCAAGTCAGTAAACCTACCCACGGATCCAGATAGGCTTCAGCAGTTAATTTTAAGCGCCTTCGAGAGAAGGGGTGAAACTGTATCTTTCGAGGATATATACCGGGACTTCGTAAAGGTGCACGGTCGCACCACGATAGATCCCAAGGAAATATTCCCGAGATGTATAGTTCATACTCATCATCCATAAATAGGTAGTCACACTGTGAGGATTGCACAGCTGAATGCTATGCTATGCGGCCGTGCTCACGGAAGTGAGGAAGGTTGCAGAAGAGCTGCGTTTGGATGTGCTTTGCTTGCAAGAGCCTTACAGCATCGCAGACAAAATTCCTAGAATGCCTGCAACTTCCAGAGTTGCATGCTATGGAATTAAACCAATGGCAGCTTCAGTAATTTTCAACAACAAAATACAAGTCGTAAAAATTTCCAGATTTTCGGACACCCACTGTATTGTATTGGAAATTAATTTTCAGAATATTTCTTTCATTTTAGCAAATCTTTACTTTCAATACAGTGAAGGAATTGAGCAATATATAAAAAAATTAGATTACATTTGTACAGTATATAGGAGAAAGCCCATAATTATTGTTGCAGATTGTAATGCAAAATCGCCTTGGTGGCACAGCAAACGTAGAGATGAAAAAGGAGAACTTTTAGAAGAATTAATAATGGCAAAAGGATTAAATGTAGTAAATAAACCTGGACATCCCCCTACCTTCGCTAATAGAGCAGGTGGGGATGAAAACATAGATATAACTTTAGCAAGCGACTCAGCAGTGCAGCTCTTAAGGAATTGGAGGGTCACTGAAAACTTAACCACCAGTGATCATAACTTAATAATGTTTGACATTCAAAAAGTTGAGGTCTTGGCTAATGTGCAAATGTGCACAACAAGACCCTTCAACCTGAAGCAAGCAAGCTGGGACGTTTTGAGAAATTCATTTAGACTTCCTCCTCCTGTGCGACCAGGCGATGATGTAGATGAAGCTGCCAGACGTATTACAAAGAACATAATTGAAGCGATGACGAAGGCGATACCCAAACACAAGCAATCAAGGGATAAATATTGACCCTTGTCCGATGCACTCACACGCTTACGCGCGGGGGTGCGGAAGGGAAAGAAGATATATAAAAAATCCATGATATTCGAGGACAGAAATCGGAAGCTGGAAAACTACCGAAATCTAAAGTCTCAGTATCATAACAAAATTAAAGAACTTAGAGTTAAAAGCTGGACCGGATATGTCGAAGATATATTAAAAACTGATCCGTGGGGGATGCCTTATAAGATCATGTCGGAAAAAATCAGGACACCTGCCATGATTGCCACCTTAAATAAGGGAGATGGAACCATGACTGAGGATTGGGTAACCTCCATGCAACTACTGCTTGATCGTTTGCTCCCAGATGATGATGGCTCAGGGGAAACCCAGCATCATATACAGCTCAGAGAGGAATTAACAAACATATATAGAACCGAAACTGTTGTCTTCCCCTTCTCAAAGGAGGAGGTGGAGGTGGCAATTCGGAAGATGAGAAAGAAGAAGGTCCCTGGTGAGGACTTTATTCAGGCAGAGATACTTCAGTATTTGGCAGACATTGTCTCCCCATGGCTAAGGGATCTCTATAATGAATGCCTAGTTCAAGGTCGAGTACCCAGTTGTTGGAAGGTGGCCAAAGTCATAATCCTGTCCAAAGGGAAAGATAAGGACGAGAAAGAAGTAAAATCGTACAGACCAATCCGCCTTCTTAACAACTTGGGGAAAATCCAAGAGTGGCTTCTGAATAGCAGAATCCATGAACTTAGACTCATGAAGGGGGTTAATGAATGCCAGTATGGCTTCAGGAAAGGACGATCTACTGATGATAGCATCAATGAAGTAATGGAGAGAATTCGGACCTCAGAACGTAAATACGTAATGGCCATCTTTATAGACATTGCTGGTGCCTTTGATAACTTGTGGTGCCCTATCTCTTCAAGCAATTGCGAAACCTCGAATGCCCCGCCCCACTTTACAGCTCTCTCAGGGATTACTGTGAAAATTGGAGAATGTATACAGAAGGAACAAATACCAAACTACAAAAAAGGATTACAAAAGGCTGTCCTCAGGGCTCGGTCTTAGGACCGACGTTCTGGGACATTGGCATGAAACCTCTTCTGGACCTGTTTCGGGAGAGGGGGGACGTCTGTGTAGCTTACGCAGACAATCTTCTCATCCTAGCTCAGGGCGACAGTAGGAGGGAACTTGAAGAACAGGCAAACTCTGCATTGAGGGCTGTGGATGAGTGGTGCAGTGAGGCAAAACTGCGTATTGCGGCAAATAAAACCACATACGTTGTTTTGAAAGGCAAATTGAAGAAGCGTCCCACCATAAGACTGAATGACAACGTAATCTCAAGATCGAAGTCGGCAAAGTACCTTGGAGTATACATGGATGAAAACTGCAGATTCAAACCCCATGTGGAGATGGTGCGTCTTAAGGGTGAGAAGATAATGATGAAACTCGCCAATATTGGAATGAGGAAGTTCAAAGTTAATCTGCAAACAATTAAGACGTACCATAGTGCTATCTTAGCCGCCATTGTTGGGTATGGGGCTGCAGTTTGGGCTCATAAAGTCAATGAAGTGTATGTTAAAAGAGATCCCAAAGGTTCTGATAAGGTTCACCGGTGCATTTAGAACAACTCCAACTCTCGCTCTGCTTGTGGCCACTGGTATATGGCCTCTCGACCTCCTTGTCAGGTGGAAGGGAGCCATGTACTGGAGGAAGAAGGAAAGAATGGATAAAATTGAGAGTATTGTGGGTCTCCGAACTCTGGATAAAACCAGAATTAGGAGACACCTCATACACGAGTGGCAGGAGGAATGGACTGCGGCAGAAGCGGGAGCTAGGACCAGAGAATACTTCCCGAACATCCAGGAGAGACTGCGACATGTGACACCGAGCAAAGGTATGATACACTTCATCACGGGCCATGGTCCGTATGGAGTGTACCTGCACAAAATTAAGAGAAGACAGACAGATGAATGCGGAACTTGCGAGGGAGTCACAGAGTCAGCAGAGCACGTCTTGTTCGAGTGTACCGGTGCCTCTGAAGAAGTGAAAGAACTTAGAACAACTGTACAGGGTTTCCAGATTGCAGACTTGTTGAGGCGAAAAGACAAATACTCTTTACTTGAGACTCTGACAGACGTTGTCTCCAAGGAGGCAGCAGAGACGTTCAGGGTTGACAGAGTGGACAGAATAAACAGACATAGACAAGACGAAGACGAAAACAATGAAACTCTTACTCCCTCCAGGAGATCCAGTCGCCTACAGAGTGCTCAGAACCCTGTGGAGATTAGGGAGCCGGAAACTCAACCACATGTGGAAGAGCAACCGGAACCTGAAGCCATAAACAGGAGGAGGGAACTCTGGGAATCCACAGCAAGATGAGAAGAGTGGGGGCGGCGAGAAGACTTCGGGAGAGTAAAGAGGAAGACTATAGACAATATTTCCAAGTGAAAGTGTAAAATGTGTAGTACAGTACACAGTACAGTACAGTACAGTAGGAGTAGAAATTTTCATTTTCATTTAACTAGAGTAGAAGCTGGAGCACACCGATGAACAAACATTGAAATGTAAATTTAAATGAACACCGGTGAGCTTCAGCTGTAGTGTTAGTAAAATAGCTCTAGAAGCAGTAGTTTTATCTTTTATTTCATTTATAGTGTAGTTAAGTTCTGACTACTGGTCTCCAGTAGAAGGAACAAGTAGAGTAGGTTTTATTATTATTATTATTATTTTTCTTCTCTCTCATTTTTATTTTCATTTTATTATTTTTTCTTTCTTAATAAAAGGACATATAGAAAAATAGTTCAAAGTATAGAAAAATTTGTCCTTAATATATAATAATTGTAAAATGAACATTTGTATAAAGGCAATTAATAAAAGCCATGCGAGTAAGTCCTGCTTTTATTAAAGATGCCAGGATGAAAGAAATAAAGGACGACTATTATTAGGCCTATATATAGTTGTTCACATTTATCAGACTTTTCCTTGGCTCCCATATAGAAGCTGTCCCCATCCTCGCATCTAATCGTGACATCTAAAACCCATACTTTATTTTCCACTTTAAAAACTAAATCGGGTCTCAGAAATACACCCGCTGAAATGGGGAAATTATGTTCCTTGTACAATTGAGAATTAGGTATTAAAGCCATCTTCCCGAACACTCAGACACAATCCGGTCGTGGCGCCTCAAACGAGAATGACCGAGAATGTGCCTGAGGGTTTCTGCAGATAGGTCAACCTCGGGTTTATAGTGGTGTTCAAGGACCCTGCAAAGGGCTGTATTGGTGCGAAGTTTAATAGCTTCAATGAGTAACCTTGTCGTATAAAAACTCATTTCCAATTCTATTATCATAGAAAGAAGGGACTGATTTTCCTTGCCAAATACACAAGGCCCACTGTAGCCTATCGTTCTCTTTGAGAACAATTTTCTTCCCCTCAATGTCCTTAATCGAGCAGGGTCAGGTCAGACCGAGTCTTTCAGCATGCTTATGTCTTATGTCGAAAGTCTTCAGAGGCTATTACTGTTTGAACGATGGGGTCATGGTAATAAAATTAAAAGACATATCATGGTAGAACTTTTAATTATATAGAATTCAGATGCATCATACATCTGCTATTGTTGGAACCAGACATAACTTGTAGCAACCAGAGGTACTGTAGCGCTTGGAAAGTGGCTGTATTAGGTTTCTGAAATGTCCCGACTTTAACTATGGAATGGCTGTGAATTGAATAAATAATACACGCAGATTATTATTGAACTCAATTTATTTGAATTACTGTTTTATACAGTGATATTTCTGGTTCAATTATATCATAAAATCTAGTGGTAGGTAGGCCTATCTCCATTTTCCTCAGAAAAGGCATCCCTTGCCCTTAACACCATAAACATAAAGAGAGGATGCTACGAGTTAAGTAAGGGCAGGGAAAGAGACTAACATCTACTCCTGTGCCGTGGCGTACCAAGGGGGGGGGGCGAATGGGGGGCACCAAAATTGAAAAACATCTTTTTTTAGTTTAAGAAATAATAAGTTTCTTTTCAGGCAGAGTATACGGTTTTATTGGTCAAATTTTCTTTATTACTTTGATAAATTCTGCAGTAATATTATTTAGAAATGAAATAAATGTTTCGTTTTAAACTATTTGTAGACAATACTAAATAGGCTGTGGGCGCCGAGCACACAGGAAAACTTTACGGTGTAATTTAGCAATTTATCAATTGAAAGTGATGTGGCTGCTACTATAGACTTTACAACTCTACTATAAGCAAGTTTGCATCCATCAAGGCTAGAAAGGAACGTTTTTTTAATTTTTGTTATGACTGGAACTTCTTTTCTCTTTATTTATTTTTTCCAAACAAACTAACCTTATAATACTTAATTTTATTTCATTCATATTTTTCCCTTTATAATGTGTTAAATTAACATAGGGCCTACTCCTTTATTAAAAATAAATAATTGTGAACATTAAACAGTGTTAAACTCATTGAACCTTGAACCTTCGAGTGTTAGGGGGCGACTACCATCTAGTTAGCCCCGGGTGCCAAGTAGCTTTGGTACGCCACTGCTCCTATGAGCTCTATAAATAAAGCTACACTTGCCAATATCAGGATGTATACAAACTCAATGAGAACTCCAGGATGAAATACTCTGCTTCTTGAACAAGAAAAATGAATTTCAAACTTTCTGCACACTAACCATGGGTCTTCCTATTTTCTCACTTGTTGTTCTATGTGGCCACTTTGCCGGTGTGTGCATTCAATTGTAACAGCTTCATGAAAAACACAGGTTCTGTGTAGATTAAGGTAGATTCTTCCTCTCATGAGTAAGCAGATGTCTTCTGAGATTCCCCCTTTGGCTAAAGCTTCGTTCACACATATCACAAGAAAATGTCTTCTGTCCAGTATGAGTGAGCTGATGTGATTTGAGATGGCCCTTTTGAGTAAATTTCTTTGTACAGATATTACAAGTAAATAGTTTCTCTCCAGTGTGAGTGAGCTGATGTGATTTGAGATGACTCTTTTGAGTAAATTTCCTTGTACAGATATCACAAGAAAATGACTTCTGTCCAGTGTGAGTGAGCAGATGTAGGTTGAGAACACTTTTTCTGGCAAATTTCCTTGTACAGATATCACAAGTAAATAGTTTCTCTCCAGTGTGAGTCAGCAGATGTTTGTTGAGATCACTTTTTCTGGCAAATTTCCTTGTACACATATCACAAGTAAATAGTTTCTGTCCAGTGTGAGTGAGCTGATGTGATTTGAGATAACCATTGTGAGTAAATTTCTTTGTACAGATATTACAAGTAAATAGTTTCTCTCCAGTGTGAGTGAGCAGATGTTTGTTGAGATCACTTTTTCTGGCAAATTTCTTTGTACAGGTATCACAAGTAAATAGTCTCTGTCCAGTGTGAGTGAGCAGATGTAGGTTGAGAATACTTTTTCTGGCAAATTTCCTTGTACAGATATCACAATAAAATGACTTCTGTCCAGTGTGAGTGAGCAGATGTAGGTTGAGAACACTTTTTCTGGCAAATTTCCTTGTACAGATATCACAAGTAAATAGTTTCTCTCCAGTGTGAGTGAGCAGATGTTTGTTGAGATCACTTTTTCTGGCAAATTTCCTTGTACAGGTATCACAAGTAAATAGTTTCTGTCCAGTGTGAGTGAGCTGATGTGATTTGAGATGGCCCTTTTGAGTAAATTTCCTTGTACAGATATCACAAGAAAATGACTTCTGTCCAGTGTGAGTGAGTAGATGTGATTTGAGATGACCTTTGTGAGTAAATTTCTTTGAACAGATATCACAAGAAAAGGGTTTCTGTCCAGTGTGAGTGAGCTGATGCAACTTGAGACCCCCACGTTGGGTAAATTTCTTTGCACAGAATTCACATGTAAATGGTTTCTGTCCAGTGTGGGTAAGCATATGTCTTTTGAGAACCCACCTTCGTGCAAACTTGTTTGTACATATACCACACGAGAAATGTTTGTCTCGAGTTTGAGTATGGTGTTCACTGTTTCCAGCAGAGGATGTGCTTGTACATACAGCAGGTGACTGTGATTGCATTAGCTGATCCTCCTCTTCATTACTGCTTTCAGAAATTCCTGAAACTTGCTCTATCTTGTGAATGTTGCCGTATCCTGTGGAATCTTCGAGATCTGCTTTCTCATGTTTAATGTTTTGTGTAATCTGTGTTTGCATTGTGTCGAATGTTATATCCACAGGTTCACACTTGGGCGTCTCTTCCTTAATTTCAATCTTTATATCCTCTGACTTTAGTGAAGGTTCCATTCTGGGCAAACACACAAGAGCTGTTTTCTAAAACTTGTTCATTTAGTGAAATCAGATAAACCTTTCTTTATCAGTCTCACCACTATTATGCATTATGTTAAAGACAATGGGGTAATCTTCAACATGAGGCAATCGAGTTAGGCCACAATTTCCAGGAGGCCGTGACAACTTTGGTGGTTATGCATCGAGCAGCCGTGGTTGGCGCCAATTTTACTTTCTCGCATTTCCGTAGTTTAGAGAAAGTATTGTGATCGTGACAAAAAATCGAACTAAAGAAGAAAAGAGACCGCCGGCGTGGTCTTGTGGTTAGCGTCACTGGCTACAGATCCGTCGGCCCGGGTTCGATTCCCCATACCTCCTCAGATTTTTCTGAGGTAGGGAGGCAGGGCCGTCGCTTGGCTTGTTGGCGCCCCCCCCCCAACTCAATCCCACGTGCACTCACCCGACATTCCACTTATCTGTAAGGATTTAAGGCCCACAGTAGAGTTCATTATTAGGCTATTATTATTAACAGTATACAAGCAAATCCAGTTGCTCAATTTTGAGCAAATATTTATTTTGGGATAACTTAGCAAGTATAAAGTTATTGGTGTCAAATATTTATTTGTTCAATCAATACATACAACGTAATATTCAAAATTCAGTTATACCTAACTTTAAAAAATACGTTATGTACATCTAACTTATATTTTCCGGTGCAGCACTTTTATGCAAAACTACGTTGCATTTACTCAAATGGGCATGGTTACAATACCGCAAAAGTTAACATATCATTAGCGCAAATGAGCATTAAGGATTACCTTACACTAGAAGTGTGTGTTCACTGCTTTTTCCAAAGGATTCGTCACAGCACTCATTTTCTTCAGAGCTGCTGTGGCTGGTAACGATGTCCCAAAGTTTTGGTGTACTGTAGTAACGATATTTTACCAGCTGAATGGCTTTTCCAGAGATCCATGTTGTATGCGTGTTTCTGTATGATATGTTTCCTAACTTTCCTCTTCTGCAAAGAAGTGATAGAGAAGTATATTTCGCTCTGGAATTCCGTAAGCAGTGTAGTCAGCACATGAACAGATGGATGTGATCAGTGAAGGAAGTGAGAAAAATCCAGAGGCGGCATGCCATCCCGAAATTTTTCCCTGACATACCTCAATTTAAAAAAGCACATTGCCTCCGTTACAAGATGATAATTATGGGATATCCACTTGGTGGTGTTTTTAATTAACTTCCTTCATGGGTACCAACCCTGCTTTATAGATGATTGGAAAGTAGGAGCTCAACTCAAGACTAGAACGTCATGTACTGTCGATTGACACACCTTTTATTATTTCACATCACGGAAACTATCAATAACAGCAGGGGGTGGCGGCATGCTGACCACATCCCTAGTAGCACAGATCGTTGGGCCAATGTTGGGAAATGATCGCCATGTTTCGTTGGCAAACGGTTAGGAATGTCCGTTGGGGTTCCGTTGGCAAAGTGCATTTTACCCAACCAATTGCCAACTGTAGCCAACCAATATCCAACAAAATCCCAACAGTTGGGAATGTTCGTTGATGATCTGTTGGGCCATCATTGTAATGCCAACAGAATGCCAACTGTTGCCATCCGAATTCCATCCATAAGCCAACCAAAATCCAACGATTTCCCTACATTCCTCCATTGGGTTCTGCTTTTTGCCTTGGTTTCATGTTTATTTTGTCAAAATTAGGTAGTTGATAAAATATTTACCCCAGCAACTGCAATTTAAGAATGACTTATAAATCCATGCAAATCTTTCGCACTTCACCCCTTTTGATAATAGTCCAAGAAAACCAAGTATTTAGCTAACTAATAAATTCACTCATACAGATTCACAAAACACAGTATACAGTTCATATGTTGCTCTTAATTCAACCGTATACTGTATTTTGTGAATGTATAAGAATGAATTTATTAGTTAGCTAAATGCCTAGTTTTCCTGGGCACCTATCAAAAGGGGCGAAGTGCAAAAGATTTGCATGGACTTGCTAATCATTCTTAAATTGCAGTTGCCGAGGAAAATATTTTATCAACTACCTAATTATGATAAAATAAACATGAAACCAAGACAAAAAGCAGAACCTAATGGAGGAATATAGGGAAATCATTGGATTTGGATGGCTTATTGATGGTTATACAGTGCTCTCACTGTACGACTTGGCCGGCAATCGCACGGGCCGCTCCGTCACAGATAAACCGCATGCGGGGCCAGGCGCATGACATATCACGGTACTCCCGGCGAATCGTATATATTTCCGTAATTGTAATCACAATAAAATATGAAAATATAAAATAAAAATACAAACTTGCCTTATCACAGGAGATGTTGGAAATGCCGTCCTTCTGCATCATTACATCTACGGCACCTTTTGAGGAAATTGCTATTCACACGCAGTAGTTCTATGGTATAATTATGTCGTGGCATTTTTAAAACACTTCAAGCAAAACTAAAAACTACTTTAACCATAAAAAAACACAAACACTGCTGTAATAATTATTCACGTGTGAACGCAATCAGATCACATGCTAGACTTCAGCGGTGAGACAACGAGGCATCACTTGGGCGCTTGATGCATGAGTCACGGATAGTCGGCCCGTGCGATTGCCGGCCAAGTCGTACAGTGAAAGCACTGTAATACTAATGGTCGAGAACTTCATCCCATGAGGGGTTAAGGCCTACTACCCATGTTGCATCTTCTTCCTCCATTCTTCTACATTGGCAGATGGTGGTCTTCATGACTGAAGCCGCTATTTCTTTATTAAGTGGCTCCTCATCTTCATGAGGCTATGTGCACCCTGGTCCAGAATTCTATATCTCAGAAAAATGGTGATACATGGTATAACATAAGGAAAGAATCTTGGCTATAGGCTAAATAAAATTCAGAGAAATGAATAATGAATAGTTTATTGTTATTGCTGCTTTACAAGTTATGGATAAGTCAGATATATATATTATGAACTACATAACATATATTAATAAACTTCATTTTTATGTAATGTGAGAATAGTTGATTTATGTAAGTTGATCTTTCCACCTTATGCCCTCAATATAGTCTAGGAAATCCAAGAATGTTACCATTAACGTTTACAATATTATATGGTGTTAATCTTTATATTCTCATATAAGTAACAATGTGCAATCTTTTAGCCTACTGTGATTAGTTAATTTGTTATACAGCTGTCTTGTGACCAGTTATAGCATCACCATTATTAGGCCTATACGTTAGAAATATAATCAACTCTATCAAGTAACTTCCATTCTATTTGCCTGTATAATTTAAAAACATAGTTCATAACAGGGTTAAAAGGCGTATTTACATTATGTTTGAAAAACAGTCTAATCTGATTAGCTTAACCTGTAAGAGCTTTATTTCTAAAATGCTGTTCCATCTATTCCTATGCACTTAGATTAGCTTATTCATTATCAAATAATATTTAAAAGACTTCAATATAGGCTTAAAAAAGCTTTAAAAATTTGTGTAAAATCTCTTCAAAATTCATAATAATTCTATTTATTATATTCTTAATTTACATTCAATTACAATTTTGATTGTAAGATGCAGTTTGTAACATAATCTGAGTGTGTTCGAAAACAGGCTGCTTAGGAAAATATTTGGGCCTATGAGAGAGATGAAAATGGGGACTGGAGGAAACTGCATAACGACGAGCTTCATAATCTGTACTCGCCACCAGATATAGTAAGGGAAATTAAATCACAGGGAATGAAATGGGCTAAACATGTTGTGCGTATGGGGGGGAAAGACATCTAAAAAATGCTGAGTGGGAGACCCACTTGGAAGACTTAGACGTAGGTGGAAAGAAAATATTAGGATGTAGATTTAAGGGAAATAGGATTTGTGGGGGATAGTAGGATGGAATTAGTACAGAATTGGGTTGAATGCCAGGTGCAAGGGTATTTTATTTTTATTGTGAAATATTAGGTGACATGCCAATCGCAATTACGCATTACCGGCGTTGAGCAGCGGCTACAGTCATGACGGCATGACCTGCGGGGAAGCGTGGCAGGTGGCATGCGGGAAGCAGCCAGGCGAGTGGAAAGGGGAACGCGTGGGGCACAAAGTTCCATTATTCCCATTTTATTCCATAATCTAGTAATATTTTACTTTTACAGACTGATGTTAAGATCATTTCATTTTAAATTGAATTCTACAAACTGTAGCCTATTGGGGTTATAACCAAAATTGTGACTGAATGTAGGCCTAAATTAAGAATAGAACAGATAGAAGAAATCTGAAGAGATTTTACATGATTTGGTAAAGATGTTTTAAATTACCGGCAAGGATATACTTTCCGACTCACCCTGCTCCCCTTTCCACCGGCAAGTGCACATATAGGCCATTAGGGATTGATGAAACAATTTGATAGAAAAGGATTCTAGCAATCAAGTTAAGCTAATCAGATTTAGACTGTTATTCAAACCTAATGTAAATGCATTTTTTAACCCTGTCATGAACTATCTTTTTAAATTATAGAGGTTGAGTTGATTATATAACTAACGTAGGCTTACAGCTCTATCCACAATGTGCAGTTGGCAGTCTGTAGTTGATAGTCAAAGTAAAGTGTGGTGAGTAATGTACGCCATTCACAAAGTACAGTTGCAGTCAGCAGTCGAGAAATTCATCTTCGACTACCGACTGCAAGTTACATATTACGAGATTGAAAATTATTTACTATACCAATGCCAGCCTAAGAAGGGGACCTCATCAAAACAAATAGCACGTGTACTGCCAGCCGGCGGAGCTGTGCATCGGCCGCGGATTACAGCATATAGTTCCATGTCAAATTACAAAAATCTATTTTGTTTTATATTAAAAAGTGCTTTTTATTTTTTTTAAAGTAAAGAATTTTCTATTATCAAATTTTAGTTCACACTACATTTAGAAACATATAGTAAATAATAAAAACATAATGAATTGAGATGTGCGCATGCGCCATTGAGTTATAATTCAGTTGATCAGTCTTCTCTTGCTGCATATAGCTATCGCTCGCTTGTTTTCATAAATCAATGCACTGAAAACAGCGGAGAAAAAAGGAAACGGATTATTGTGGATATGCACCAAATGCCGCCATTTTTGGGAAACGTATGGCATAAACACAACCCCACAAGAACTGAAAGACACAAGGGAAATCATCACGGAAAACACAACAGCATGCAACGACCTGAAATCACAAATAGAGGAAATGGGAAATACACTAATGCAAAAACTGGGCCTAATTCTTGAAGCACAACTACAACAAACCGACATCATTATGGCAAATAAAGGAACATATGAAAGGGAAAACAAAACTGACAACAGGCAAACTGTAATACAGGAAATAAGATATACAAACAGAAACAGAAATGGGCATACCCAGGGTGGGTCCGAAAGTACAGCAACACAAGATGAAACTAACTCCAATACGGACGAGCATGGGGAAACCGAGCAAGGAGATCACGAAAACGAAACATGGACAGAAGTAAGTCATAGAAGAAACAGACAACAGAGACCGGACCGAAAGAGCAACAACGATATAATAGGAACCAAGGAAGAAGAGGAAGAATTTCAAGCTGGAGCAAGAACAGCATGGCTCTTTGTGGGAAGATCGAAAAGGACGACCACGACAGAAATAGTGAAAAACTACCTCCGGAAGAATGGCATAAACGGGGACGTTGAATGCGAGGAGATACAGACGAAGGGAAACCTGAAAGCCTTCAAAGTTGGTATAAGCTTTGATGAACTACAAACAACAGAAACGCCAGACTTCTGGCCAAAAGGAGTCCTTGTAAGACGTTTCCGATTTCGGAGACAACGCTACGAAGGAGCCTCCCTTGAATTCTAAAGAGAAACCACCAAAACGCCATGCACTCGACGCTCTCCTATGGAATATTGAAGGGCTCAGGAGTGCGATGGCCACAGCACCAACGGACATACTACATGGAAAGGACATGGCAATACTAACAGAAACATTCTTAGTAGACGAGTGGCAACACCCAGAATTCTACGCTGTACACTTACTAGCAACAAAAGGAGACAAAGGAAGACCAGCCGGAGGGGTATCCATACTACTCAAACCATGGATGACCCCCATCCTAAACACCACAAAACACGAAAATGCATTAATGGTAGAAACAAAACAGATGACAATAATAGCAGCCTATTTCCAGCCTCTCGCCAAACCAGTCGACATAATAGATGAACTTAGCCAACTACTTCAACAGACAGGCACAACAGATAAGCCAATACTCATCGCTGGAGACTTCAACTGCAGATTGGACACTCCAAACTACAAAACGAAGCTAGTTATCAGTAATCTAGAGGAGGAGGGCTTTACACTACTAAATGACAGTCAGACACCCACATATATATGCCACAATGGAAAGAGCACTATCGACATAGCGTTGGTTAGAGGATCAGTAGAAGGACGCATAACTCCCATGTGGTCAGACAATTCCACCCCTCTAAGAAAGCACGTTCCAATGAAGATATCCATGCTCACGCAAGAGCAGTACGAACGAAAACAACCCCATCAAATGTCGAGGAAAATTCGTAAGGACATAATAAGAGAAAAAATAGAAGATCTAAAACAGATTGAGGAAGCAATCTCAAATGGGAAGCTCGAAGATGCAACAGAGGCACTAGAAAACCTCCTCAAATCAGCAACAGAACAGATAAACACAAACACGAAAAGAGCACAAATGTGGTTTGATAAAGAGTGCTACCTCAAACGTCAATCCGTCATAGAAACGCTACACCAACTACGGAAAAACCTTGGGGACACCGCACAACTAGAGAAATATGCAGCTGAAAGAAAAACTTACAAGAAAATGATAAGAGACAAGAAAAAACTGTACTGGGAAAGAGAAGGAGAAAAAGAAGTAGAACTAGCCGAAAAAACCCCTACATCGCCATCAGACCAAGAAAGGTAATCCAGACACAATACATAAACATGCAAGAATGGGAAAAGCACTTTGAAAACTTATTAAACAAGAGTAATGAACAAGAACCAAAGGAAAACCTACAAGAACTACTAGCTCCTATGGATGAAGCAGAATGGACCCTCTTAACAACAGAAGACATAGCAGAAACAATAAAAACTATGAAAAACAAAAAAGCAGCAGGGCCGGATAAATTATACAATGAATATATAAAGGAAACGGCAGAAGAACTCACCAACACTTGGACTAAACTCCTCAACAAATGCATAGAAACGAGCAACATCCCGAAACAGTGGAGGCACTCGACAATAAAAGTCCTATACAAGGGAAAGGGAGATCCAAAGGACACAAATAAATACAGAGGTATAGCCCTAGAAAATGTTCCCTTCAAAATGCTAACAAAAATAATAACTAACAAAATAAAAGGAGATATAGATAAAGCTTTACCTGAAACACAGTTCGGCTTCAGAAGCAACAGATCAGCGTTGACTGCTGTAGAACTCCTCCTGAAGGACGTAAACGAAGCGGCAAAGAAGAAAAAGAAACTATATGCAGTCTTTATAGATTTTACTAAAGCCTTCGACTTCATAGACAGGAAACTAATCATCAAAAAACTAGAAGACACAATGGGGAAAGACAATACTTGGACAAGACTCATAAAAGCAATACTGAGATATAACACAGTACAAATATCAGACAATTTGTCGCTATCAAGGCACATACTACAGACAAACGGTGTTCTCCAAGGAGACCCGCTGAGCCCGGTACTCTTCATACTAGCCACTGAAGGAATACTCAGAATAGCAGAGGAGACAGAGGAGGTGTCATGCTATGCTTACGCAGACGACATAGCAGTAACGTCAACCAACCTACAGAAACTGCAAGAAACAATAGACGCAATGGTAAAATGGTGCAAAGAAAATGACCTCCACATCAACGTGGAAAAAACGGAAATGATGATCTTCAGAAACGGAGGCAAAGCCCCTGCCGGCGCCAGAATCCAAATAGATGATAAATATATCAAAATTACACCCGAATTCAGATATCTGGGAATCACACTGCAACCAAGTGGCAGATGTTTCTCAAAACATGTAACGGAAAGAGCTACACAGGCAGTTATAGCAATAAATACCATCAAACACCTACAAGAACTCAAACTGGAAACAGCAATGAAATTGTTCAAAACCAAAATTCAGCCAATCCTGACCTACGGAATCGAAACCATATGGGAACACCTCACAGAAGGAAACTTAGCTACTATGGAAAGAGTGAAAGCCCTATATATCAAAAGAACCATCGGAGTAGCTAAGACCACAAGATCAAGGCTGGTATATCTCCTGGCAAGAGAACCATACCTAATAGAAGACTTAAGACATCAACACCTGCTACCATCCACCAAGGCATACGAAAACTTAAGGAAAACAATGACAACAAAAAGAGCACAAATATGGCCGGAATTCTTCTCTACCGGGGCAATGATTGACCGAACATGGACCTCCTCAAACTTCAAGATGCGACATGTCTTCACCAGACTGGCCGTACATGGCTTCCATCATTTATTGTGCACCAACAAGGCATTCCACGAGCCACAAACGCTGTGCAAGTGTGAACTCTGTGGCCAGTTTTGTGACAGATATCACATTGAATTATGTAAAAAAAGAATCAACTCAATAAGTGACTACGCAAAACTCAAGCGTTAAACAATCTGAAATGCACGTTTGTGCGCGATACAGTTTCATTCATAAATCTATTGTAGTATAGTTGAGGATAATAATCATGAATAATCAGAATGTATTTGTGAAACATCCTAAAGGAAAAATATTGAAAAGCGGCGAGAAAACTATAGTTTTGAATGTGTTTGTGAAGTTTTGTGAAAAGTATCCGGATTTAGCCATTAAAGATCTTGTTAATTTAACGTCCGAATTTACTGGTGTTTCCGCGAAAACTGTCAACTCTATTCGTACGGAAAAACACAGAACTGGAAAAGTGTCAACACCCTCAAAGGCAAGAAAACGCGAGAAAACTGTGCTTGAAACGAAGTGTGATGACTTTGTAAGAAATGCTGTGCGTCGTAAAGTGCATCAGTTTTTCTTGGACAATGAACCGCCAACTATTGGGAAGGTGCTAGCGGTTGTTAATAGTGATACAGACTTACCTGACTTTAAAAGATCAAGTTTTAGTATTCTATTGAAGGAGATTGGTTTCGAGTACGTGAAGAGGAACAGGAAGAACTTGATTACTGACCGCGAGGACATATTGCTTTGGAGAAGAGACTATCTTAGGGAAATACGCAATGTAAGACAGCAAGGTCGTAAAGTGTACTATCTCGATGAAACGTGGGTCAACGAAGGTCATACTACTTCGAAAGTGTGGATAGACAAAACTGTAGAGTCAAAAAAGCAAGCATTTCTGTCAGGTCTCAGTACCGGACTGCAGGATCCATCAGGGAAAGGCAAAAGATTAATTTTGTTACACATTGGAAGTGATGATGGGTTTCTGGAGGGGGGTTGTCTGCTGTTCGAATCCAAGAAAACCACTGACTATCATGAGGAGATGACAGTTGAAGTTTTCCAGGAATGGTTTCAACGAATTTTAACCAAGCTTCAACCCAATAGCGTGTTAGTTATGGACAATGCGCCATATCACAGTGTTAAATCTGATCGTGTCCCTACTAAATCGTGGCTTAAGGCTGACATTTTCGAGTGGATGGACGCTAAGAATTTGCCATATGAAAGAAACATGGTTAAAGATGAACTTATTCGGGAAATTAAGAAATCGAACATTAACAAGCAATATGACAAGTATGTTGTTGATAAAATGGCAGAAAGGTCGGGTCATACAGTGTTAAGACTCCCTCCCTATCATTGTGTTCTAAATCCCATCTAGCTTGTGTGGAGCCAGGTGAAGGGATATGTTGCTCGTAATAATAGGTCTTTCAAACTCAAAGATGTCAAGGTCTTGGTAGAGAGGGCAATTACAGAAATAACAGCTGATAAATGGCGACAGTGCATTGAACATGTAATAAAGGAGGAGGAAAAATTCTGGAAATCAGATAGTATGTGCGATGCTATTGCCCTAGTAGCACACTTCGTTGGCCCAATCGAGAGATTTGGTTGGCATGGTAGGGATATGTTGGGAAAAGGTTCGTTGTAATTTCCTCCTTTGGGCCCATTCATTTTTTGGTTGGCGTTACCTACCGCCCTACCGTTGGGCTTATGATTGTGGGCCAACCTTGGAATATGATCGCATTTATCTTCTCACCAGTCTTCGGCAATTTCCGGGCGTGTTCGTAGGTCTCGGCACAGGCCGTCAACGGTCAACGGTCATTCCTCATTCGCCATCTTGATATGTACAGAAGTTAACTGTTTTGATTCTCATTCATATTTCATACATAATATTAGGTAAGCCCTTTGATTGTTCTCTGAATATATAACGTTATCATTTTTACACAATACTGTATTATGAGTGTTGCATGAAATACAGCCTCTAAAAATAAATAGGCCTATCATTTATAGGCTATTCGAAATTTACATTATAATTGAAGAGGTACCTGTTTTTGTTTCAGATGATTTACTGAAATCAAGGCAGAAGGAAATCAAAGCAGAGAAGGAGCATAAGCAACTAAATTGGAACAGTTCGCAAGCTCAATTGGGATTTTCAAGATTTCAAACCTGCATATATGGAGCATGCAGTTATGTGTCAGAATCAAGTATTTCGATTTATTATACCGTGCATGTTACCGTAGGCCTTAGTATTTCATGTAAACGCATGTTATATAAATTTATGTAAGTCTTTCCACGTTATGCCCTCATTATATAGTCTAAGAAATCCAGGGAATGTTGCCAGTAAGTTGAGCCAACATTGAGGTTAGGGAAACATTTTACAGTACAAATAATGGGAAGGAATCGATTTATAGCGCACAATATCTAGGCTATAATAAACACATCTTGCATTTCATAGTAACCTAATCTATTTCTTTGCACTAGTAAATAATTTTCAATCTCGTAATATGTAACTTGCAGTCGGTAGTCGAAGATGAATTTCTCGACTGCTGACTGCAACTGTACTTTGTGAATGGCGTACATTACTCACCATACTTTACTTTGACTATCAACTACAGACTGCCAACTGCACATTGTGGATAGAGCTGTAAGCCTACGTTAGTTATATAATCAACTCAACCTCTATAATTTAAAAACATAGTTCATGACAGGGTTAAAAAATGCATTTACATTATGTTTGAATAACAGTCAAATCTGATTAGCTTAACTTGATTGCTAGAATCCTTTTCCATCAAATTGTTTCATCTATCCCTAATGGCCTATATGTGCACTTAATAGATTAGGTAATTTAAAACATCTTTACCAAATCATGTAAAATCTCTTCAGATTTCTTCTATCTGTTCTATTCTTAATTTAGGCCTACATTCAGTCACAATTTTGGTTATAACCCCAATAGGCTACAGTTTGTAGAATTCAATTTAAAATGAAATGATCTTAACATCAGTCTGTAAAAGTAAAATATTACTAGATTATGGAATAAAATGGGAATAATGGAACTTTGTGCCCCACGCGTTCCCCTTTCCACTCGCCTGGCTGCTTCCCGCATGCCACCTGCCACGCTTCCCCGCAGGTCATGCCGTCATGACTGTAGCCGCTGCTCAACGCCGGTAATGCGTAATTGCGATTGGCATGTCACCTAATATTTCACAATAAAAATAAAATACCCTTGCACCTGGCATTCAACCCAATTCTGTACTAATTCCATCCTACTATCCCCCACAAATCCTATTTCCCTTAAATCTACATCCTAATATTTTCTTTCCACCTACGTCTAAGTCTTCCAAGTGGGTCTCCCACTCAGCATTTTTTAGATGTCTTTCCCCCCCATACGCACAACATGTTTAGCCCATTTCATTCCCTGTGATTTAATTTCCCTTACTATATCTGGTGGCGAGTACAGATTATGAAGCTCGTCGTTATGCAGTTTCCTCCAGTCCCCATTTTCATCTCTCTCATAGGCCCAAATATTTTCCTAAGCAGCCTGTTTTCGAACACACTCAGATTATGTTACAAACTGCATCTTACAATCAAAATTGTAATTGAATGTAAATTAAGAATATAATAAATAGAATTATTATGAATTTTGAAGAGATTTTACACAAATTTTTAAAGCTTTTTTAAGCCTATATTGAAGTCTTTTAAATATTATTTGATAATGAATAAGCTAATCTAAGTGCATAGGAATAGATGGAACAGCATTTTAGAAATAAAGCTCTTACAGGTTAAGCTAATCAGATTAGACTGTTTTTCAAACATAATGTAAATACGCCTTTTAACCCTGTTATGAACTATGTTTTTAAATTATACAGGCAAATAGAATGGAAGTTACTTGATAGAGTTGATTATATTTCTAACGTATAGGCCTAATAATGGTGATGCTATAACTGGTCACAAGACAGCTGTATAACAAATTAACTAATCACAGTAGGCTAAAAGATTGCACATTGTTACTTATATGAGAATATAAAGATTAACACCATATAATATTGTAAACGTTAATGGTAACATTCTTGGATTTCCTAGACTATATTGAGGGCATAAGGTGGAAAGATCAACTTACATAAATCAACTATTCTCACATTACATAAAAATGAAGTTTATTAATATATGTTATGTAGTTCATAATATATATATCTGACTTATCCATAACTTGTAAAGCAGCAATAACAATAAACTATTCATTATTCATTTCTCTGAATTTTATTTAGCCTATAGCCAAGATTCTTTCCTTATGTTATACCATGTATCACCATTTTTCTGAGATATAGAATTCTGGACCAGGGTGCACATAGCCTCATGAAGACGAGGAGCCACTTGATAAAGAAATAGCGGCTTCAGTCATGAAGACCACCATCTGCCAATGTAGAAGAATGGAGGAAGAAGATGCAACATGGGTAGTAGGCCTTAACCCCTCATGGGATGAAGTTCTCGACCATTAGTATTACAGTGCTTTCACTGTACGACTTGGCCGGCAATCGCACGGGCCGACTATCCGTGACTCATGCATCAAGCGCCCAAGTGATGCCTCGTCTCACCGCTGAAGTCTAGCTTGTGATCTGATTGCGTTCACACGTGAATAATTATTACAGCAGTGTTTGTGTTTTTTTATGGTTAAAGTAGTTTTTAGTTTTGCTTGAAGTGTTTTAAAAATGCCACGACATAATTATACATTAGAACTACTGCGTGTGAATAGCAATTTCCTCAAAAGGTGCCGTAGATGTAATGATGCAGAAGGACGGCATTTCCAACATCTCCTGTGATAAGGCAAGTTTGTATTTTTATTTTATATTTTCATATTTTATTGTGATTACAATTACGGAAATATATACGATTCGCCGGGAGTACCGTGATATGTCATGCGCCTGGCCCCGCATGCGGTTTATCTGTGACGGAGCGGCCCGTGCGATTGCCGGCCAAGTCGTACAGTGAAAGCAATGTATAACCATCAATAAGCCATCCAAATCCAATGATTTCCCTATATTCCTCCATTAGGTTCTGCTTTTTGTCTTGGTTTCATGTTTATTTTATCATAATTAGGTAGTTGATAAAATATTTTCCTCAGCAACTGCAATTTAAGAATGATTAGCAAGTCCATGCAAATCTTTCGCACTTCGCCCCTTTTGATAGGTGCCCAGGAAAACTAGGCATTTAGCTAACTAATAAATTCATTCTTATACATTCACAAAATACAGTATACGGTTGAATTAAGAGCAACATATGAACTGTATACTGTGTTTTGTGAATCTGTATGAGTGAATTTATTAGTTAGCTAAATACTTGGTTTTCTTGGACTATTATCAAAAGGGGTGAAGTGCGAAAGATTTGCATGGATTTATAAGTCATTCTTAAATTGCAGTTGCTGGGGTAAATATTTTATCAACTACCTAATTTTGACAAAATAAACATGAAACCAAGGCAAAAAGCAGAACCCAATGGAGGAATGTAGGGAAATCGTTGGATTTTGGTTGGCTTATGGATGGAATTATGTTGGAATTCGGATGGCAACAGTTGGCATTCTGTTGGCATTACAATGATGGCCCAACAGATCGCCAACGAACATTCCCAACTGTTGGGATTTTGTTGGATATTGGTTGGCTACAGTTGGCAATTGGTTGGGTAAAATGCACTTTGCCAACGGAACCCCGACGGACATTCCTAACCGTTAGCCAACGAAACATGGCGATCATTTCCCAACATTGGCCCAACGATCTGTGCTACTAGGGTGTTGACCGCTTTGAAATTAATCCTGCCGACAGTAGCAGCACCGAAGACGAGGTGGAGGAGCGGGAGGAGGTGGAAATGGACGGGATTGAACCACTTTCATGATCTCAATAATAAGGTAGGCCTAACTTTTAATTTCCATTGCCGTTCTATATTTCTACACTGTTTATATTTCTACTTTAGTAGTTAAAGTTATGTTGTTCTATTTTCCAATGCACAGAATTATTTTTCCAAATTTATAATTAAACGTTTGTAAGCATTAAGCCGCTCGGATAGTTCATAACACAAGCACGTGTTGTCAGATACAAATAGTGCGCTCGCTCCGCCCATAGCGTAGTAATACAATCTCAGTCCAGTACTTCGCGCGCTTTTGTTTGTTTACATCAGGTTCCCTTCTTAGGCTGGCGTTGGTATAGTGCAAAGAAATAGATTAGGTTACTATGAAATGCAAGATGTGTTTATTATAGCCTAGATATTGTGCGCTATAAATCGATTCCTTCCCATTATTTGTACTGTAAAATGTTTCCCTAACCTCAATGTTGGCTCAACTTACTGGCAACATTCCCTGGATTTCTTAGACTATATAATGAGGGCATAACGTGGAAAGACTTACATAAATTTATATAACATGCGTTTACATGAAATACTAAGGCCTACGGTAACATGCACGGTATAATAAATCGAAATACTTGATTCTGACACATAACTGCATGCTCCATATATGCAGGTTTGAAATCTTGAAAATCCCAATTGAGCTTGCGAACTGTTCCAATTTAGTTGCTTATGCTCCTTCTCTGCTTTGATTTCCTTCTGCCTTGATTTCAGTAAATCATCTGAAACAAATACAGGTACCTCTTCAATTATAATGTAAATTTCGAATAGCCTATAAATGATAGGCCTATTTATTTTTAGAGGCTGTATTTCATGCAACACTCATAATACAGTATTGTGTAAAAATGATAACGTTACATATTCAGAGAACAATCAAAGGGCTTACCTAATATTATGTATGAAATATGAATGAGAATCAAAACAGTTAACTTCTGTACATATCAAGATGGCGAATGAGGAATGACCGTTGACCGTTACGGCCTGTGCCGAGACCTACGAACACGCCCGGAAATTGCCGAAGACTGGTGAGAAGATAAATGCGATCATATTCCAACGTTGGCCCACAATCATAAGCCCAACGGTAGGGCGGTAGGTAACGCCAACCAAAAAATGAATGGGCCCAAAGGAGGAAATTACAACGAACCTTTTCCCAACATATCCCTACCATGCCAACCAAATCTCTCCATTGGGCCAACGAAGTGTGCTACTAGGGATGCCCCCATCCTGCCATCTATGGTAGATGAGCAGTGCTCTGGTGATAGGCCAGGGATGTAGAGCCATTGAGTTTAGTTTATTTACTTCAATAAAGATATTTTAAAATTATTTAAAGACCTATTTAAACAATATAAAAGTCACATTTTGTTACCGAGAAATATTTTTATTACACAGAATCTAGTGGTGTAGTCATTAAGATGGCAACAAACACCATCACAAGTTATCGTGACAATGGCTACCGATGAAAGCGTATGAATTGGTGAATAATCATGAAAAGTAATTATTACATTATGACTCAAAGGAACGTTAACAATTTGTAATAAATAGCCATTGATTTTCGGTGACGGCATGCTATTTTACCATTGAAACCAGTGCCGGTATGCCATTGAAATTTTAAAACCAGTGACGGTATTCCATACCGGCGCATACCGCCTCACTTGATGTGATTCATGAAATTGTTTTTTAAAATGTCTATGGAAAGACTCAGTCCCATTTGTCGTTCGGGGATCGCTTGATGAACAACTAGTCCATAACACCGGTGGAAATTTATACTGTTCAGCAGTAGGCCTACTGCCACACTACCGCCTTATAGGCCGTGTTCGTAATACTGTTCATCAGTGCTGCCACACCAGTAGACCTACCACATTGGGTGTGTTCATAAATTCAGAAATTAAAAGTTAGAGCTTAGAGCCATGTATTTAAAAAATATTGCTGCAAAGTAGAATGTCTAAATTTATGTAGTCGCTGTGTGATTAATATGTCACATTCATTTGCGGTAATGTAACAGTATACCACGGGTAGTTTTGCGCAAATGGCATGCACCCATTTTTTCCAAATTTTGTTTTATTTTTGCCGTTGCCACGGCGCCCCGCCCACGCGACGGCCCTGTAGGGAGGTCTGGAACGGGGTGCACTCAGCCTCGTGGTACTTGATAGAGAAGTAGCGGCTCGGGTCATGGAAACCACCAATAACGGTCATGGGTGCCTGTGGTAGATGCCGCAGCGGTCGGGGTGGTAGGCCTTGTCCCTTCAGGGATGTAGTGCCATGAAGTTTAGTTCTTAAAAGAACACATTTTGAATGTGCAGCGGTAAGTCTAAATAAACTTCAGCAAATTATAAAAAATACGCTAATCTCGTCACTGCATTAGCACTTGTAGCTTCCAGTATAGCTAATGAGAAAAACCAACTTCCGAAAGAATGAAATATTAAATGAACTTGTCTTTAAAAATTTGATTTTTAAAACTTATTTTTTAATTATCTAACGATTTTAATAAAAATGTGAAATTGGAAATTCTTATCTATGACTAATAAAACTTCTAGATTATCTCCATTACAGTAGGCGATACATAAAAACCTATGACAGTCAAGTTGTAGAGAAAATTAAAATGAACTTTCTTTGTTAAAAACATTTCTTTATACAATTAATAGGTTTCAAGATAAAAGCGAAATAAGTACAACTTAAATGCAAATTTCAGAACATACATGTTAATTAAAAAATCAATGACATTTCGTTGTCCATAGTAACAAGAAAACTATAATCTACTAATTGCTGTGAAATGCAGTCAGTTTAGCTCAGTCATAATGAACACACCGAAATAAATTACAGCGAGGTGATATGGGCTAATATGGAAGAGGTCCTGGGTTCAAATCAAACCTCGTGGCCACAAAAATTGACTTGGGTGTTTCATGGTTTCCAGGACTTGTTTATTTTCCATAATTCATCGCCACTATGTGACCGTATATCATAATTGTTTAAACTGAATATAAAAAAGAAGACATCGTAAATTATGAAGATATAAGCTTAGTTCATTTCCTTGTTTACAGTATTCGTAAATATCAGACGATCTCATATCAATAGGTTTGTTTGCAAAGCAAATCCGTGACTGCTTGAGAATTTGTTGTACTGCGCATGTCCAGTCTGTAATTTATCTGTGATTTGCACTCTGCGAACGGTTAGAAGCATCTAGAATCGGTAGTTTCTGCGTTTAATCGATAGAATATGTATTTCCCTTTAACATGTAATATATGCAATATACATCGCCTAATAGGTTTGTTCGCAAAGCAGTCAGAAACCAGGAACACATCGTTCGCGCATGCGCTCTTTCTCCACACGCGTTCGCAAAGCCAGAATCCGTTATTCTGATTTCAATCTTCTGTTCGCTTAGTTCTCACGGGCAGTTTCTGTACTATAAGAAAAGTTTGCAGGCTCTAGCATGAACTGTTATCAGAGACATGCTCAGTAACCTATTTTCACGTGCCTGACTCCTCCCTCCAATAATCTTGCGCCAGATTTATAAGCATAGACTACTTATATGTATGAATAATGGAAGATAATTAAAAGTTTCCCAAAATATAGTTTATATTGCCGATCATATTGTATGTATATCATGTCTAAGGGACTATTTGTATACCATATCGATTAAATGCAGAAACTATCGATTCCAAATTCTTGTAACCATTCGCAAAGTGCAAATCACGGTGCAAATCTATATATACCGTGAAAACACTTCCCCAGTATACACAAAGTACGTTCCACTACTAGGTTAATGAAACGACATTGACATGAGCCGGCTTCGAACTGGGGAACAGAAAGCCAGAGCCTAACCACAGTTATGATCGGTTCGCAAAGTAATTAAAAGAAAACTGATTCTGTAGCAAATGCAGACGTAATGGCAATGCAATCAAAGCCGTTAGCTGCCCCTTCCAGTGCAAATTCCTACCTTTAGTGGATGTATCCTGGCTGGTTAGCGGTGTCACATGTTTCTTGTAGTGTATACTACATCTTTCTTAGCTCATTTATTGCTTTTTGAAGTAGGGATCTTTTGTGGCTTCAAATTCATTCAAGTAAGAAATCAGGCATTTATGAAATTGACTGTAATACATGCGAAAAAGTATACATTGCCAAAACAAAAAGAAACTTAAATATAAGGTACAAGGAACATATGAGAAACATTAAATATCAACAAATAGAAAAATCTGCAGTGGCTCATCATTTCTGGTCTACAGGTCATAATTTCAATAGTGAGGCTAAATTACTTGAAAGTGTTCAACAACCACTAGATTTAGCGGTGTGGGAAAAAGTATACATACAGAAAAATAGAGACAGACTTTTGAATTTTGACATCCCAAAGGACAATGACCTCATTTCTAAATTTCTACTACATGGAGGACATCTGGTGGATGAAGAAGGAAACACGACAGTTGAGAACAGCTGATGATGGTGAGAAGTCTCTCATCGAAACGATTGTCCTTTTGGTAAGTTTTTACTTACAAAAAATGAGTGAAGACGAATATTTTTATTGATTATATACACTGTTTTGATGTTTCTGGTTCAAAGTTATCACATAAAATCCTTAGAAAAGGCATCGCTTGTCCACTACACCATAAACATAAAGAGAGGATGTTACGATTTAACGTGAGAGAAAGAGACTAATATCTACTCTTACGACCTGTATAAATAAAGTTACACTTGTCAGTATCTAGATGTATAATGTATTTCAAAGCAAAGAACTTCTCTGTGAGGAATGTGAGGAATGCGAGGAATGCGACCATTACGTTACGAGTCAGAATCATGCTATTATTAAAATTACAGTAGCCCTACACTACACTAGCTGTTATGAAAACATTCTCCTTACCCCTTTTTATTTATGCCAGACATTACTAACTTGTGGGCTGAAACACATGCATATTCTAATCAAAGGAACATCACGTAACTAGACACACTTTAAATAAGTAACAAAATATTAAAATAAAACTACAAGTAAGGAATGATAAGCAATTGAAGTACCTGCCAGATATTTTTTTACTATGTTAATAGAGAATCTCGAAATGTGCAGTGACAACAATCACGCGCTAACAGCAAATAAGCAATTGTCTAGTCACCTGTGATGGCAGCCCTCACCTCCTCCTCTTGCCCCTCTAATTAGCAGTTCTCTGACAATACCAACTAAATGAGAAACTAGAGGCTGAAATACTCTACTTCTTGAACAAGAAAAATGTACTTCAAATGTTCTCCACACTATTCTCTCATTCGTTGTTCTGTGTGGCCACTTTGCCAGTGTGTGCATTCAGTTATGACAGCTTCATGCAAAACAAAGGGTCTGTGTAGATTAAGGTAGGTTCTCATGAGTAAGCAGATGTCTTTTGAGACTCCATTTTTGGCTAAATTTCTGTGCACACACTTCACAAGAAAATGGTTTCTCTCCAGTGTGAATGAGCAGATGTCTTTTGAGCCTCCATATTCGGCTAAAACTTTGTACACACATATCACAAGAAAATGGTTTGTGTCCAGTGTGAATGAGCTGATGTGATTTGAAATGATCCTTGTCAGTAAATTCCTTTGTACAGATATCACAATGAAATGGTTTCTGTCGAGTGTGTGTCAGCTGATGTGATTTGAGATGGTCTCTTCGGACAAATTTCTTTGTACAGATATCACAAGAAAATGGTTTGTGTCCAGTGTGAATGAGCAGGTGTGATTCGAGATGCTTTCTTAGGGAAAATTTCTTTGTACAGATATCACAAGAAAATGGTTTGTGTTCAGTGTGAGTGAGCAGATGTAATTTGACATGCTGCTTTAGGGTAAATTTCTGTGCACAGACATCGCAAGAGAATGGTTTCTGCCCCGTGTGAGTGGCCATATGTCTATTAAGATACTCTCTTACTTTAAATTTCTGTGCACAGACATCACAAGAAAATGGTTTATGTCCGGTGTGAGTGAGTAGATGTGATTTGAGATGCCCTCTTTCTCTAAATTTCTGTGCACAGACATCACAAGAAAAAGGTTTCTCTCCAGTGTGAGTGAGAAGATGTCTGTTGAGATCCCTTCTTCGTTTAAACTTATTAGTACATATATCACAAGAAAATGGTTTGTGCCCAGTGTGGGTAAGCATATGTCCTTTGAGATCCCCTCTTCGTGCAAACTTCTTTGTACATATATCACACGAGAAATGTTTGTCTCGAGTTTGAGTACGGTGTTCACTGTTTCCATCAGATGATGTGCTTGGACATACAGCAGGTGACTGTGATTGCATTAGCGGATCCTCTTCTTCATTGTTCCTTTCAGAAATTCCTGAAACTTGTTCTATCTTCTGCATGGTACCGTATTCTGTGAAATCGTTGAAGTCTGTAAACTCATATATACTTTGCGTTGACTGCATTGTGTCGAATGTTATATCAACAGGTTCCCACTTTGGCGTCTCTTCCTTAATTTCAATCTTGACATCCTCTGACTTCAGTGAAGGTTCCATTCTCGGTGAACACAGAGGAACTATTTTTCAAAACTTGTTCATTTAGTGAACTGAAATGAACCTTTCTTTCTATGTCTCACCACTATTATGCATTATGCTAATGGGATTGACTTCAATAAGGACTATAATTATTAAAGAACTTAACTTATTTGTAGCCTAGTATACAGTTGCACATTTCCTACAGTCTGGCGACAATTTCCAGCAGGCCGTGACAACTTTGGTGGTTATGCATCGAGCAGCCGTGGTTGGCACCAATTTTACTTTTTCGCATTTCCGTAGTTTAGGAAAAGTATTGTGATCATGACAAACAAATCGAAATCGAGATAACACCGGGAAAGCATGTTTTACGATGCCTAGAAACAGAAAAAAGTATTTTTGGAATGACGTCTGTCCATGGACAAGCACAGCGGGTAAACGGTTCATTGTATTTAGTTCATTTTTTGAAAGTTTTATAACTGAAATATTAAATGAACTTTTCCTAAATTTTTTTTAAAACATTAATTTAAAAAAAAATATCTCTAACGATTTTAATAAAAATGTGAAATTGGAAACTCTTATCTATGACTAGGGCTCGAACTTTTAGGTAAATAAGTTACATATTTTTTTGTTGTTGTTGCTATTACCTACAAAATACTGAGTTGCATATCACATAAAAATAAATATTTTCGACATTTCTTATTTGAATAAATATTTTTGGTAACTTAATTTTTGTTTACATATTTTACCACATATCACGTTTAGAAATGAATATTTTGACTGTTTTTGTAAAATTGTGCCATATTTTGAGTAGGCTATGTTGCATTGTTATGTTGAGTCAGACAATAAATCAGGGCTGATTTGGCCTTTATTAGTGGAAATTTCTGTTTCCTCTCACACTGCATTACTAAGTTGGAAACAACAAAACAATTCTTGACAGAATCAATAAAAGAAACCAAACACATTGAAAACAAACTTAACAAAATCAGTGGTTCAAAAGCAAACGAAATTAAAGAAAAATTCCTGTCATGCCTAAATAAGAATGAAAGGTTACAAGTGTTGACAAAGATTTCAGATATTTTAATGGGTAACAGTGTAGAGAACTTGGAGCAGATGGTACATCTGATGTCAGTGATAGGCCTACTGCGTTTTACAAATATGCAAGATTAACATCCTGCAATGTTGAACGTACATTTTCAACATACAAGTCTCTGTTCCGTAAAAATCGTCACAGCTTTAAGATGCACAACTTAAGATCTACTTTTGTCGTTCACTGCAACAGTTCTACACTTGCTGACTAGAATGACTATTGGTTAAATAAATAAAATATTTTTATATTTTTTTAACATATTTTCGACTTTTTAACCACATAAAAAATAAATATGTTCGTTTTTATAAGCACCTAAAAGTCCGAGCCCTATCTATGACTAATAAAATGACTATATCCGTTTCTCTATAAAAATGACTTTGGGTGTACTTTACTCCATTTTAAATTTTTGTAGATTATCTCCATTTCAGTAGGTGACACATAAAAACCTACCACTGTAAAGTTGTATAGAAAATTAAGATGGGCTTTCTTTGTTAAACACATTTCTTTATACATTTAATAGGTTTCAAGATAAAAACGAAATAAGTACGACTTAAATGCGAATTTCAGAACATACATGTTAATTAAAAAATCAATGACATTTCGTTGCCCCTAGTAACAAGAAAACTATAGGCCTAATCAACTTATTGTCGTGAAATGCAGTCAGTTTAGCTCAGTCATAATGAACACACCGAAATAAATTACAGCGAGGTGATATGGGCTAAAGGTAAGAGGTCCTGGGTTCAAATAAAACCTCGTGGCCACAAAAATTTACTTGGGTTTTTCATGGTTTTCTGGTTCGCAGATGCAAACGCCGGGTTTGTAGGATTTGCTTATTTTCCATAATTCATCGCCACTGTATATTATAATTGTTTAAACTGAATATCACAAAAGAAGACATCGTAAATCATTAAGCTATAAGCTTAGTTCATTTTCTTGATTATAGTATTCGTAAATACCGAACGATCTCATATCAAAGGTTTGTTCGCAAAGGAAATACGTGACTGCTTGAGAATTCGTTGTACTGCGCATGTCCAGTCTGTAACTTGTCCGTGATTTGCACTCTGCGAACGGTTAGAAGAATTTGGACTCGATAGTTTCTGCGTTTAATCGATAGAATATGTATTTCCCTTTAACATGTAAAACATGCGATATTCATCGCCAATACAAACTATATTTAGGGAAACTTCTAATTATCTTCCATTATTCATACATATAAGTAGCCTATGCTTATAAATCAGCGCAAGGTTATTAGAGGGAGGAGTCAGGCGCGTGAAAATAGGTTACTGCGCATGTCACTGATAACAATTTATGCTAGAGGCTGCAAACTTTTCTTATAGTACAGAAACTGTCCGTGAGAACTCAGCGAACAGAAGATTGACACTCAAAATAACGAATTCTCGCTTTGCTAACGCGTGTGGAGAAAGAGCGCATGCGCGAACGATGCGTTCATGGTTTCTGACTGCTTTACGAACAAACCTATCGATTTCGCCTGTTTCTAATCGCTCCCACAGTGCAAAATCACGGATAACTTAATAAACTGAACATAGTTCATTCCACTACTTCGAACTGGGGAACAGAAAGCCAGAGCCTAACCACAGTTATGATCGGTTCGCAAATTAATTAAAAGAAAACTGATTCTGTAGCAAATGCAGACGTAATGGCAATACAACCAAAGCCATTAGCTGCCCCTTCCAGTGAAGCAAGTGAGAAAATTCCAGCTAACCCAAAATGTTTTCCTAACATACCTCAATTTAAAAAAGCACATACCCTCCTTTACAAGATAATAATTATGTGATTATTGTTTTATGTGATTGATGTTTTTAACAAAATCCCTTCATGAGTAACCAACCCTGCCTTATAGATGATTGCCAAGTAGGAGCACAACACAAGACTAGAACATCATGTACTGTCGATTGACAGACCTTTATTTATTTCACATCACGGAAACCATCAATAACAGCAGTGGGTGTCAGCATGCTGACCACATGCCCCAATCCTGCCATCATTGGTAGAGGAGCAGCGGTCGGGTGGTAGGCCAGGGATGTAGAGCCATATTTTATTTACTTCAATAAGGTACTTTAAAAGTATTTAAGCCCTATTTAAGCAATATAAAAATCACATTATTTTGTTACCGAGAAATATTTTTAAAACATAGAATCTAGTGGTGTAGTCATTAAGATGGCAACAGACATTGTATCTGGAAACCACATTCTGGCTGACGCGAGTGAGTTCTTCCACTGTAATGCCCCTAATTTCATTCGTAATGTTTTCTTTCAGCTCCTCCAATGTGTGAGGATTTGTTCGATAAACCTTATCTTTAAGAATGTGGTTTCCAGATACAATGCCTGTATAACACAGGAAGGCCGACACTTCCAACATATGTTATAAGGTAAGACATGTAATACTTTATATAACTTAGCCTACACTTTAAGCAGGGAAGCCGCGCGCACGCCGCCCACGGCTAATGCGGACTCCGTAGCGGAGAGTGAAAACACCGGTCGCCCCGTCTCAACTTATAATAAAGACCCTGTAGTTTATAACTGAATGCACTTTATTTTTGTGTTGCAGATTGAATAATATTTGGTAATGTTGAAGAAGCTAAATCTCTTATGTGATTACTTTAATAATTTAACAAATTTGCGTATTACCATTTCATTAATAACTGATAACCGGTCGATTCCTTACTTCTTACATAGTGTATGTCACAGATTTCATTCTTTAAAAGTTCTATCCAGTTTTACAAAGTTATTTTAATCTCCTGAAAAGTTGCAATGTTTCACAGGAGATATTGCTTTTACTTAGGTTGCGACTAACTGTGAGTACCATCTCAAAATGACAAGCCAACCAAGCACTGGAAATAATGTTCCATTCATTCTTGTCTAGTGTTCTATGGTTTTGTTGAGTCAGTAAACTATTTCAGTCAGACCGGCTACATTGTGAGTCAATGCCCTCAAAAAGATCCACGTAAAACTCGTGTAGTTATATAATTTCAGAAGGGAAGGGTTGGTTTGTTTTAATTTTATTGTTGCCTATGTTACTTTCCTGGTTGAAGTGTATATGTGTGCAACATGTAGATTTGTATATAGGACATACACACACACACACACATATTAGCTCCAGCCATCAGGTTCAGCAGGTTATATCACCACCCAAAACAAAATGAACTGAATCGTAAGGAAGGAGGTAACCACTCCACACATTAAAGTCACCCGTCACAATTATCTGCTTTTAAAAGAAGTGCTGAAGGATTAAACACTTATTTGCCAGTGACAAGCATAATACTTACAACTGCACTCTGAACCCCATCAAGAGTCTCTGCCTTCCATTCGTATTTGTGGTTGTAATAAGGATGTTAAATGTGATAAACATGTTTCTACTCTGGATTAGTCAACGGCCTGGAAATGCTATTTATTCAAACAAATTCCAGTTACAGATCGAGAAAATGCGATTGGAGTTCAGCTCCAACATTGTTCAACTGCTTCCTATTTTCACTTTTTTCATTATTTGGTATTATAAATCCTGTAAACCTAGAGGCGAGACTGGCTACGACACTGCATGTGATGAGACAGAGTTATGTAGACCTATTCAAAATAAATTATGTATTTAGCCTGGTAGAGACAAGACCACAATTCCCATTACCAGGATTTCAGAAACTACAATTACAATACAAAAAATTCAAGGAAAATACAATAAGAAGAAAATAGCTCTTAAAATCCAAAGTTAAGGTAAGAAATTACAATGATCATTATTACAGTTACAATTAAAAAAAAAACTATAAAATAATAAGAATGAAATGTAGCACTTGTGACTTTTTTAGATTATTTACAATTTAGATTTGCTAAATGATTTGCCATGTAGAAAAACTCTTTCAGAGAGTTTACTGTCGAAACTTTACGAAAAAGCTGTGAATGAGATCAGAAGTGCGTCCTACATTTCTTTTGACAACGGATGGGTGGACGTCATTGAAAAATGAAAACTATGTAGCAGTAACTGCTCATTTTATCAACAAAGACTTTTGGTTGAAGTCGTATGTGTTGTCCTCATTTAAATTCACTGGACAACATAGCTCTGAAGAGAACTGTACAGGAGTGGGGTATTCACCTCCGACAATGCAGTCACCATGATCAAGGCAGTCCAGTTGTGCAATTGGTGGCATGTGCCTTGTTTTGCACATGGTCTAAATTTGGTTGTGCAGAGTAGATTTCAATTTATTGAAGATACACGAACGGGTTGAATACTTCAAACGAAGCCCACAAGTCTTGGATAAGCTCCAAAAAATACAGAAAGAAATGGATTATCCTGTTTTGACAGCTAAACAGGTGGAACTCGACGTTTAAAATGTTCAAGCGATTGTTACAAATGAAAGAGCCCCTACAAAATGTTACTGCCATTATGAACCAGGAAAGCTCACACATGAGGACTGGGACACAGGCTCTTGAGAGTTTTTACGAAGTAACAAAAAACATCAATAGTGAAAAACACGTAACACTCTGAAAGATTATTCTTCTCAGTAGAGGACTATTTTCACATTGCCAGCGATTGAAGGACACCAATGGCGGCAATGAAACAGTGTTGGCGCTAGTGTCAAAGTTGGGACGTGAGGTAGAGCAGCGCCTGATAAGGAAATATGGAGAGCTGAAATATGTATGGGAGGCTACCACCGATTTTGCCAAGATCATCAGAAGTTCAAAGAAACGATCATAAGCAAATGTTCTGTTACCTGAAGTCAGAAGACTTCGATCCGGCTGTAGGAAGTCTGATCCAACCAAAGGTAAACAATCCTCACGCAGCAAGCATTGTTGAGGTTGACAATTTTTTTAACTTTCCACTGGTACAGCGAATGGGAGACGCTCTGTTGTGGTGGAAGGAACATAAAGATATTTTCCCCGTATTATCTACTGTTGCGAGGAGACGGCTCTGTATTATGGCTACTTCGGTGAACACATTTGTGCCTTGTGAACACATTTTCTCCAAGCAAGGACAAATTACATCAGAAAGGCGAACCCAGCTATCTTTGAAGTAAGTTTCCAAAATTATATTTCTGTACTTCAACATGAAGTAAGCTAGAACTGATCTGGACTGTAAGTAAGTTTTTATGTTTGATCATGAACGTTGATGTAGGTGTGTGAGTGCGTTTGGGGTGAGAGAACCAACATTCTATAGGTTTACGAAGTATCTACCATAAATTTAATAAAAGTTCCACTTATTTTGGTACGTATGTTTTAAATATGTCAAATAGGTTTAGCTACTTTTATTTACTCCCAACTGCTACTCTTACAATAATAATAATAATAATAAATACCAACGTAGCAAGAACGTAATAAACGTACAATACAATCAGTAATCTTGTAAACCAAATGCATTGGGTAGTGTTTTCCACAGCCCGGCAATCTGGGTCACGGCGGTGAAGCCTAGCCTTGCGCTATGCCGCCATCTTGCCTCACCAGAAACTATCACGAGAACTTAGATTAAAGTCTATTTTCACAATTTTCTATTGGAAATGTTGTATCCACTAGTGAACACACTGAAACCACATTGAAAAAGCACGTCCCCTTGCTATTTTTCTCAAGTATTGGTTCCTATTACTTGCAAAAAATTAGGTTTTTGAGGTGAAACTTCTTTAGCCGCGGTAGGATTAAATCGAGAGCTTGTGTTAAAGACAAAATCGTCACAAAATTAGTGTTATGCTCAAAATCGTCACGAAATTAGTTTGGTGTGACGGAATGGACTGCACGGAAAACAATCAACTCAATAATTACCCACTCAGCACACATACGTAAAATATATGTAAAAATTACGTTATCCCTAGATCTAAGTAATGTACATCACACATATTGGTTAAATATAGTCTACGTATAATATACGCTCAAATGTCCCACTTTTTTATGTATATTTTACGTCAATTCATGTCAATCTTGACATCTAATATATATCAATTATACACACAATCGCATACATACTATTGATGTACAATATCTATACGTAAAAAATATGTAAAGATGATCTATCAAACATATATTTTATATATAATTTATGTAGCCTATATAGGACCTTTGGTTCATAAATGTACACTGCTTACATACATTTTATGTATACTATCAATACATGAGATATCACCCTAGTAGCACAGATCGTTGGGCCAATGTTGGGAAATGGTTGCCATGTTCCGTTGGTCAACGGTTAGGAATGTCCGTCGGGGTTCCGTTGGCAACGACCGTTTTACCCAACCAATTGCCAACTGTAGCCAACCAATATACAACAAAATCCCAACAGTTGGGAATGTTCGTTGGCGATCTGTTGGGCCATCATTGTAATGCCAACAGAATGCCAACTGTTGCCATCCGAATTCCAACATAATTTCATCCATAAGCCAACCAAAATCCGATTTCCCTACATTCCTCCATTGGGTTCTGCTTTTTGCCTTGGTTTCATGTTTATTTTGTCACAATTAGGTAGTTGATAAAATATTTACCCCAGCAACTGCAATTTAAGAACGACTTATAAATCCATGCAAATCTTTCGCACTTCACCCCTTTTGATAATAGTCCAAGAAAACCAAGTATTTAGCTAACTAATAAATTCACTCATACAGATTCACAAAACACAGTATACAGTTCATATGTTGCTCTTAATTCAACCGTATACTGTATTTTGTGAATGTATACAACTGTATAAGAATGAATGATCACATGCATAATTATTAGTTAGCTAAATGCCTAGTTTTCCTGGGCACCTATCAAAAGGGGCGAAGAGCAAACGATTTGCATGGACTTGCTAATCATTCTTAAATTGCAGTTGCTGAGGAAAATATTTTATCAACTACCTAATTATGATAAAATAAACATGAAACTAAGACAAAAAGCAGAACCTAATGGAGGAATATAGGGAAATCATTGGATTTGGATGGCTTCTTGATGGCCTACTACCCATGTTGCATCTTCTTCCTTCATTCTTCTACATTGGCAGATGGTTGTTTTCATGACTGAAACCACTATTTCTTTATCAAGTGGCTCCTCGTCTTCATGAGGCTATGTGCACCCAGCTCCAGAATTCTATACCTCAGAAAAATGGTGATACATGATATAACATAAGGAAAGAATCTTGGCTATAGGCTAAATAAAATTCAGAGAAATGAATAATGATTAGTTTATTGTTATTGCTGCTTTACAAGCTATGGATAAGTCAGATATATATATATATTATGAACTACATAACATGTATTAATAAACTTCATTTTTATGCAATGTGAGAATAGTTGATTTATGTAAGTTGATCTTTCCACCTTATGCTCTCAATATAGTCTAGGAAATCCAAGAATGTTACCATTAACGTTTACAATATTATATGGTGTTAATCTTTATATTCTCATATAAGTAACAATGTGCAATCTTTTAGCCTACTGTGATTACTTAATTTGTTATCTAGCTGTCTTGTGCCCAGTTATAGCATCACCATTATTAGGCTTATACGTTAGAAATATAATCAACTCTATCAAGTAACTTCCATTCTATTTGCCTGTATAATTTAAAAACATAGTTCATAACAGGGTTAAAAGGCGTAGATTTAGATGTAGATGTAGATATCTCGTCCTGTAGATCCTGTGTTGAGCGGGGCTCAAGGATATAGAACACGTCAGATAAAAAAATACGTGCATGTTATAACAATAATATAGGTCTACAGAAACTGCAAGCTGCCAAATTTATCCAAGCTGGAAATATTCCTACAAATTGTAGAAGGTGTGAGTTATTAAAAATTCCTTGACAGCTGTTTTGAAAGGTTTGCTCTTTCTTTGAATACATAATAATTTAATGTTGTTTGGAAGCTTGTTATATATCTGTACTGCAGAATAATAAGCAGCCTTCTGAAAGAGTTTTAACGAGTTATTTGGTCTGTGTAGATCATTCATGTTTCTGGTGGTACGTCCATGTACACTAAAATTAGTTTGAAATTTATCAATATTATTCACTACATAACACATAATAGAGTATATATACTCCCCTGCAAGAGTGAGGACTTTTAATTTTTCAAATAGCGGTTTACAAGATTCCCTTTTTTTCTTTCCACATATTATTCTTATTGCCCGCTTTTGTAATCTAAATATTTTCTCCCTATGGGTAGAGTTGCCCCAGAAAATGATCCCGTACCTCATTACCGAGTGAAAATATGCAAAATATACCATAAGTAATGCATCCTGTTTTAATATATTATTCAAAATTCTTAAAGCAAAGCACGCTGAACTCAGTTTTGGACTTATCATTTCTGTGTGTGTCTTCCAGTCAAGATTTTGGTCAATTTGCAGTCCTAAAAATTTAACATTCCTAATTTCTTGTATGATTTGTGTCCCATAATTAATTTCAAGATTTGAGATACATCTGTTTTTTGTCCTAAATTGTATAAAATGGGTCTTATCAATATTAGGTGTCATTTTATTAGCTAGAAACCATGTGTTTAACTCGTGAAAAGCCTTTGCAGCTATTCTTGATAAATGTTCTTGTGACGTTAGTGTTACAAGTACACTAGTATCATCTGCGAAGAGCAATATCTTTGATTCGCCACTTAAGTTATAGGGCAAGTCATTAATGAGTATTTACATTATGTTTGAAAAACAGTCTAATCTGATTAGCTTAACCTGTAAAAGCTTTATTTCTAAAATGCTGTTCCATCTATTCCTATAGACCTATGCACTTAATAGATTAGCTTACTCATTGTCAAATAATATTTAAAAGAATTCATTATAGGCTTAAAAAAGCTTTAACAATTTGTGTAAAATCTCTTCAAAAAATTCATAATAATTCTATCTAATTATATTCTTAATTTACATTCAATTACAATTTTGATTGTAAGATACAGTTTGTAACATAATCTGAGTGTGTTCAAAAACAGGGTGCTTAGGAAAATATTTGGGCCTATGGGAGAGATGAAAATGGGGACTGGAGGAAACTGCATAACGACAAGCTTCATAATCTGTACTCGCCACCAGATATAGTAAGGGAAATTAAATCACAGGGAATGAAATGGGCTAAACATGTTGTGCGTATGGGGGGAGGAAAGACATCTAAAAAATGCTGAGTGGGAGACCCAAAGGGAAATGACCACTTGGAAGACTTAGACGTAGGTGAAAGGAAAATATTAGGATAGATTTAAGGGAAGTAGGATTTGTGGGGGATAGTAGGATGGAATTAGTACAGAATTGGGTTGAATGCCAGGTGCAAGGGTATTTTATTTTTATTGTGAAATATTAGGTGACATACCAATCGCAATTACGCATTAGCGGCGTTGAGCAGCGGCTACAGGCATGATGGCATGACCTGCGGGGAAGCGGGGCAGGCGGCCAGGCGAGTGGAAAGGGGAACTCGTGGGGCGCAAAGTTCCATTATTCCCATTTTATTCCATGATCTAGTAACTTAATATTTTACTTTTACAAAGACTGATGTTAGGATTATTAGCGAAATTGATTAGGCCTACACACAACATTTTAAAGTTCATTTTAAATTTAATTCTACAAACTGTAGCCTATTAGGGTTATAACCAAAATTGTGACTGAATGTAGGCCTAAATTAAGAATAGAACAGATAGAATTCTTTAGAAATTTGAAGAGATTTTACATGATTTGGTAAAGATGTTTTAAATAACCTAATCTATTAAGTGCACATATAGGCCTATAGGGATAGATGAAACAATTTGATGGAAAAGGATTCTAGCAATTAAGTTAAAGGAAAAGTAAACTAAAAATTCAGTATCATTTTCTTCATACGGATTGAAAGAAAATGTTTTTAAGAAATGATATTCACTGTTAGAAATGTTTTACACCTTCACATTTAATCACAAAACGAATATATTTATTGTAAAGCGATGGGCGCGTGACGTCACGCTTGACGAAGGCTTGGCTCAGTCTCGCCCGGTGAAAGACATTTCACAGTATTCTGTCTACTGTTACAGTTTTTTAGTGAGTATCTGTTCAAACAATGGTTTATTGTTGTGTTGTGGGGTGTACAAACTCATCGTCGAAGAGTGATAGCACACTTAAAATATCTTTCCATCGATTTCCCAACAGAGATAAGTCACCCGAACGTAAATAAGCAATGGCTGATAAAAATAAAAAGAGAAAAATTTGTTCCTACTAAATACAGTACGGTTTGTTCACAACATTTTGAAGAAAATGATACCGAGCTTTCGGTACAGTTACGAAAACAGTTATCTGGAGAAACCCCGCAATCTGTTTAAAAAAGAAGTGCTGTGCCATCACTTCTTTTGCGTGGGAAATCTGAAACACCGCCAATGAAGTAAAGAAAATCGTCGTACTCGAGGAAGAAGGAAATGAGAGAGTTGTTGCAAGATTTGAACAGTAATCCTTCAGTATCGGGGAATGGACAAATCATGAATGTGGATTCTAGTATTTATGACGAAAATTCAGTATCTAACAGCGTAGGCGTTCAGTGTGAACTAGGAAATGAAACTTATGTCAATGTTTGCACAGATTCATTGAATGTTTCTTCTAGAAATTGTGATTTAGATAGCTCTTTTAGCATTTCAGAAATTTCTACTACCGCAAAAGATGATTCTGAATCTGAAAGTGACTCTGTTCGTATCTTGAAAAATATTTTGTTTTTGAACTGTATTAGCTCTAAGTATTAACTGATAACGCCTGGCAACTAGTGTATCTTTATTTATAATAACGCTATCGAATGAGCAATGTCGTGTTATACAGTCTACAACCCCCTTCTGTTCACAAATTACTTCACAGTCCCAACAACACACACTTTCGTGGCCCGTTTTCATATGTATACACAGCCCACATTTACACCATTCCGTATTTTCTTTTCTTCCTTGCAATTCTTTAAATAATTCTTTGTCATTTTCTTTTCGTGTGATATTAATTTGTGAATACCGAGATTTGTCCTTAGAAGGTAACATTGCAGGCATCTCTATCAACAACAAACACAAATGAGACTTGGTGGTGTATTAGAAACACACGCACGAGCATTGCAGCAGCTGTTGTCCTGCCAGCGAGTTAGTCAGGCGTGACGTCACAGCAGCTTTTTACTTCACCCGTACAAGGCGTAATATTGGGCACCTGAAGTTCACGAGATCACCATTCGTTTCGTAATTCAAAGCTCCGTGCGATGAGATTAAAATAAGAAAATGGTATTTTTTTAGTTTACCCTTCCTTTAAGCTAATCAGATTTAGACGGTTATTCAAACATAATGTAAATGCATTTTTTAACCCTGTCATGAACTATGTTTTTAAATTATACAGGCAAATAGGGAAAAACCAAATATCGGGTGCCAAATAGGCTCCTCCCATACTCGCTATCGGGACCCGCCCGGGAAGGAGGGGTTTAGGGTGGGGACTAACTAAATGAAACAGTGGGAGACATCTAGTAGGTAATGGTGGAATTAGTAGTAGCGGCGCAGAGACATCTGGCGGAAATAGCAGAAACACAAGAAAATTATTTTTTTTTATTTTCTCCTTTTATCTCTTTTCTTCTCTTCTCCTCCTCCTCCTCCCTATTACCTCCTTTCTCTCCTTCACCCTACCTACCTGTTTGGGACCTATTCCTATCCTACTAATTTTCGCACCTACGGGGATTCGATCCGGGGACCGCGAGCGTTCTAGTCCATCGCCTTGACCACTACACCACGAGGCTCGTTGCAATAAAAATCGAGAAAACTTCTAGCCTTTGTACTACAGAGACGTGTAATACATGACGAGTAATAAGAATGATAATGTTCTGTGTAAATATAATTTGTAAATACTTAGGTGGGTATATTTGGTACAAGGGGCATCTCGTATTTTGAATATTTGGTACAAGGGGCACTGTCGCATCGTGGGAATCGTATTCACGGTCGGGAGTACGTTCGGGAACGGTCGGAAGAAGATCGGGGCGAGAGGTCGCCGGCCGACAGCTGCTGTCGCCATGGCAACGGAATGCGGGATGGGCGGAGCCTATTTAGCACCAGATACTTGGTTTATGCCGGCAAATAGAATGCAAGTTACTTGGTAGAGTTGATTATATAACTAACATAGGCCTAAAGCTCTATCCACAATGTGCAGTTGGCAGTCTGTAGTTGGTAGTCAAAGTAAAACGTGTGGTGAGTAATGTACGCCATTCACAAAGTACAGTTGTAGTCAGCAGTCGAGAAATTCATCTTAGACTACCGACTACAAGTTACATATTACGAGATTGAAAATTATTTACTAGTGCAAAGAAATAGATTAGGTAACTATGAAAAGCAAGATGTGTTTGTTATAGCCGCATTATAGCCTACATATTGTGCACTATAAATCGATTCCTTCCCATTATTTGTACTGTAAAATATTTCCCTAACCTCAATGTTGGCTCAAATTACTGGCAACATTCCCTGGATTTCTTAGACTATATAATGAGGGCATAACATGGAAAGACTTGCATAAATTTATATAACATGCGTTTACATGAATTACTAAGGCCTACGGTAACATGCACGGTATAATAAATCGAAATACTTGATTCTGACACAATCTTGAAAATCCCAATTGATCTTGGAACTGTTCCAATTTAGTTGGAATTTCATTGCTTATGCTCCTCCTATGCTTTGATTTCCTTCTGCCTTGATTTCAGTAAATCATCTGAAACAAATAAAGGTACCTCTTCAATTATAATGTAAATTTAGAACAGCCTATAAATGATAGGCCTATTTATTTTTTAGAGGCTGTATTTCATGCAACACTCATAATACAGTATTGTGTAAAAATGATAACGTTATATATTCAGAGATCAACCAAAGGGCTTACCTAATATTATGTAAAAGAATGAGAATCAAACATCGGCTTCTTCCTTAATACAATCAAGATGGCGATTGACGGTTATGCGATGTTTGCGTGTTTCGTCCAGATACCGATGACCTACGAGCTATGCCGGAAATTTCCGAAAAACTTAAGCAGGATAAGAAGCTCCCCCGGAAATTTTTAAAAAATTAAGACGCAAAATAACGAGTTTTAAGCTTACGGGGGTCCTCCCCCGGAAAATTTTAAAAATCAAGACGCAAAATAACGAATTTTAAGCTTCCCAAGCTTTATACTTGTTAAGTAATTTATGGGCAGACTTAAAAAAATTATACAATTTTCCTTTTTAATCAATCAATGGGGGGGGGGCACCCCCCCCTCGGTACGCCTATGCTTCCGACCACCTACGCAGCCGCAAGCTTACCAAAGAAAGTCAGAAAAATAGTCCTACTGAATTTACGGATGTAATAATTTTAAACCATTTTTTATTAATTTCTGATTAGCGTGAGTAAATTGTATTAAATTAACCAAATCTTTTTACTAGAGTAAAACACAATAAACCGGTGTTTACAATGACAAATTCTTGACGTATAATTTACGTATAATTACGAATTTTTTTTTACGTTATTTTGATATTAGCCAATGAACAGTATATTCGATTTTGTTTTATAATTACTTATGTAACAGTACTTAATTTTGATGTATAATGAATATAAAGTAGGATTAAATTACAATTTTTATACATGTATATATTGGATATAAAATATACGTATAATTTATGTTTTGAATTTGACCAAACCCTAAGATATATATGTAGCTCTAAAACGTACGTATATTATACATATCGTGCTGCGTGGGTAAGCTTATCCAAAATTTTAAAAATCGAAAATGCCAAAATTTAAAAAATCAAAAAATTTAAATCCAACATTTTAAGCCTAAAAATCCGAAATTAAAAAATAAAAAAAAATTAAAATAAAAAATTCAAAAATTCAAAGATCCAAAATTTAGAAAATCCAAATTTTAAAAAATAATCCACAGAAAAAAATCCAAGTATCCAAAATTTAAAAAATAAAAAATCTAAAATTTAAAAAAAATCAACAAATAAAAAATCCAAAAATTTAAGAAAATAAAAAATTCAGAGATCCAAAATAAAAAATCCAAAATTTAAAAAATTTCAGAATTAAAAAAATAGTCAGCATAGTAAGCCAGCAAGAGAAGAACATCAATACTATTAATAAACTACAGTATTGCTCAATTACAACACTCATAGTGAAATGACAGGCAATAAATGAAATAAGGACATTATTTTATTAAGACTATATTTAGATAACTTCCATTCCATTGATCAAAATAATCAGTATATGGGTCATTCTTCAAATACGGGAAAATTTGGAGTGTCTAAAATCAAAATTTTTTAGTTTGTTTTTAAAATCTCAAAAAGATTACTAAAATACTTCAGGGGTTTCTTGATAATAATAAGACACCAGCAGAGCATAAATGTTTATATATTTTTTAATTCTTTTTTAAAGCCATGTGAATGACATCCGTGTACATGTGGATGGCAGAATGCCACATTAATGACTAACTTTGGCAACAATCTGCTTTTCTTTATGTGATTTCATATTTTTCTCAGTTTACTTCACAAAATTTGCAAATTTGTGTGCATACTCCGGAATCAATGTAATTTTAACTAGACTGTGTTTTTATGGCAGAAATTCATTAAATCAGTTTTAAGATTTTAATTACAGTTCACAGACACCACAAACACAATAGTACCCTACATTTATCATCTACATGACTTGAGAGACAGTGTATGAACTAGTTAACAATATTAGGTTATGGTTATATACAACCATATAATACATTCCTAGAAACTAAAGCATGTATATTGCATGAAATGGCTAACAATAATAATGAAAGGCCTACTTACAAATGTATTGAAACGTGTTCCTTTCCTTGTTTCTTTCTGTCGTAGTATGAAAAATTACACCCGAATACCACACAGGTATTCACCATTTTAGAAAAAAGTATTTATACTCCTCAGTCCAATTACATTATTAGCTAAAATGCTAAAATTCACATCGCTGTAACGCTCTTGTGGCTTGTACTCGATCAGCTCCTACAGTGTAGTAATATGGCGGTCCGTGCATCAACGTGGCTTCACTGCCGCCAATAGTACAGCATACACCATTGCCGATCTATCTCTATATATCTGTGGTGTTTTCTGTTAAATGAAATAACTCTCATTCTTCAATATATTGTGCATACCGTATACGCCATCTTGTAGTTAATATGTAAGCACATTACCCACAAATGCACTTCAATAACGTTTTTCAGTTTTATTTGTGAATGTATAATGTACAGTTGTATTATATTCCCTTATTAATGTGTGTAAATTTGCAACTGGCCAGCATCAAGGTCTAGTAGGTTCCAGGTTCCATTCCCTACACAGCCCTGGGGAATAGATCGATTTTCCTGGTGTTAGGGCTCTCCTAATTCTTCCCTTTCACTCATCTGATTAAGGGGAAATGGAATTGATTTTTGGACGAAAATTGTGATTTTCTTTTTATTGTTGTATTTTGTTCTCCGGACTTTCCTCTTTAAAATGCTGTATTATACATAATTGTACTTTATTTTATCCATGATAAGAACCAGACTACGGCGCAGGGATGTTTTGACTTTGAAGCTCGTTTCCCGTAAGTCTACATTTTCTCAGCTTCTACTTAACCTACAAACTTTAAATTTTCAGGATTTGTTTATTCAGGTGTCTTATTAGAATTTAGAATTAGAAAAAGCCACTGAATCCTTTTCAGGCAAGGGCCTCCTACTCTCGGTAGGGCTAGCTCAGTTTGTACACACGGGGTGAGCTATTTCCTGTGTGCATGCTCGGATTTGAGCTTTTACTTTAACTGTTAGTTACTGTGTGTAGCTTGTGTTCCATTTTGAGTCTAGAATGAGTGTCCTGTACTTTTTCCCTAATTCACTTCACTTTACTTTCAGTTTCTAAATTTATTCTAAATCTAAAACTGTGATTTTCCACTCCCTCCTATCCCTTGCTACTCGTGACCATTGAGGTCCTATCACTTCTATGAAGTCCTGAGCCCATCTCCTTCTCGGTCTCCCTCTTCTTGGGTCCCAGATCGTGGTGGCATAGGCCCATCTGTCTGCAGGTAGTCTGGCCACATGTCCTCCCCACCTCCATTTGAGCTCTCTTGCCTGTTTATGTGCCTCTTCGATACCACTTCTTAGCCTCAGTTCTTCGTTTCTTACTTTGTCTACTAGTTTAATGTCTAAGATTTTTCTCTCCATTCTGCGCTGGCATCTTTGTATCTCCAGTTCTTGTTGTTTAGTGTCTTATATACACTGAAAAAAACACTTTTTGAATTGATTAATTTATGGACTATTTACAGGTCATAAGGCACTTAAGAACGACGATAAAAATTATAATTCAGTACATTTATGAAAAGTAATATTTTCTTTACTGATCCAGATTATGTATCTAGAAACTTTAAAAAGTGCCTAACTTTAATAGTTTTTGAGAAAGGTAGATTGAATTTAATATTGTAAAGATAAGCTATTCCGTTTACACTAAGTTGAAGTAGGCTGGTCTAATAGCCTCAAGTCGGGAATCGTTTGTTCATCTCATTTCATATTATTGTATTATTCTTAATGTTCTGCATCAAAAAGTCCTAATATCACATGCGTGGTTAACAAATTAATGTTGAATCTCTAAATAAAAAATTAAAAAAAAAACGAAAAAATTCTTTGAGGATTAATACCAGCAGATTATGATTTCTCCGGTTGTGTACTGACACGTAGTCCTGAAATAATTTTACCCCACAGGAGTTATTTTCACATATCTTGTAAATTTATAGACATGGGCTTGTCACTTTTACAAAAAACAAATGCGAAAATAGAAAATACAAGTAAGAATGTTCAAGAAGTAAGTGAAAGATTTTTACAGGTGTAATTAGAAATGAATACAAGTATGTTGCGTAAATAACATTACACCATGAAATGTTTTACAGAATTATATTGATGGTCAGAATTGTATTGATCGTGAGTAGGCCTATTGAAATAATCTTATTAGTTATGTGCATGTGAAATTAATTAATGTGTGCTGGTTGAAAAGTTTTAATGTACTGTCCAAAGATGATCATTAGCTCAATATTACAAAATGAATTATTGAAAGATAAATGTGTATTGCAACATCTACAAATGATTCATATTGGATTTATTAAGTTAAACTATATACATTTTAGGCCCGGTTGCATGAAAGCTCCAGATATCTTCTAGACAGCTAATCGTTCTATACATTTATAGACTCGATAAACACCTTCCCATTTCCGAAAGCGAATTTGCTCAAGAAATAGCTAATGTCAGATAAATGAGTTGAGCACTTTGTCAATAGATGGAGACACGGTGCTTACTCTAATATCAAGTTGGCCGTGATTGAGCAGCAACCAATCGGAGCGCTTCTTGCTATTCTATTCAAAATGGCTGAATTATCTTTCTGCTTTTTCTTGTCTGCTGTTTCTCTGCTAAAATGAATGTAAAACGTGAGATGTTGTTTCAGGTATCAAGGGACTGACCAAAGGATTCACCAAGGAGGACCGGGTGGTGATTATTGGAGGAGCCGGGAACAGCTTAGACAGAGATCCGAGCTATTCAGTTGCAGCAGATCTTGATAGTATTTCTGAAGGTAGCATGCATACTAATATAAATTTTGTTGAATTATTCCACAGGTACGACAAGCCCTCGCTTCGATCAAAGGTAAAAGCTGTAAATGATAAGTTGTGGAAATTCTCTAGTGATCATATTAACTTCAATGTTGTTTCTGTTAGCAGCTTAAGAAGGGAAGAGTATACCAGGCATGGACTTCATCTCAACCTTCGAGGAAAGAAGACACTGGCAGCACTGGTTGCAGAGGAGCTGAAGTGTAATGTACTAGATTGTAACAGGCCTATTCCTGTCATAGATGGTGGCTCGACTCGTTTTTTAGGGGAAATCTAAGTGAAAGAATCCAACAGCTTAGGCCTATATGCATATCTAAAGTCAATAATAGTAATACACTAAGGCCTATAGCTAGAAATAATAAATCATTTGCAGTATTTCATCAAAACATAAGGGGGCTTGAAAATAAAATTGAAGATTTAACTTAGCCATTCAGGATACAATTAATTCTAAAAAACAGGAAATTCAAGTTATTTGTCTAACGGAACACCACTGTGCAGAAACAGATCTGGAACAATTAAAAATTGATAACTTTTCACTATGTTCAAAATTTTGTAGACATTCCATAAAATGTGGAGGTGTGAGTATATTTATCAAAAGAAACTTACATTTCAGTGATATAGACACGAGTTCTTTCTGTAAAGAACAGGATTTTGAATGTTGTTCAGCCAGATTGGATTTTGACATTTGTAATGATACAATTGTAATACTAACCATTTACAGGGCACCATCAGGTAATTTCAATTATTTTGTAAATCAGTTAGAAAGGGTTCTTAATTCACTGTATAGTACTAATGTAAATATTATACTGTGTGGGGACTTTAATGTAGATTTCTCAATTGATAGTGAGAAGAAGATCAGACTGATATCTTTATTGGGTAGCTATAATCTAGATTTCATAGTAAACTTTCCAACGAGAATTCAAAACGACTCCCAAACAACAATAGATAATATATTCATAGATATAGAAAAACATTTTAATTTTAAAGTATTTCCAATATTAAATGGATTATCAGATCATGATGCACAAATGTTAGTGCTGAACAATATTAAAGTAAATTCGAACAGTAAACATGCTCATAGTAATATGACTAGAGTAATGAATGACGATTCAATTTTAAATTTCAAACAAGATCTTGCGAATGAAAACTGGGAATCTATGTTATCCTATGACAAAGTAGATAGTAAATTAAGTGAATTCCTAAACATAGTGTCACGACATTTTGAGGCAAATTTTCCAAAAAAGAAAACTGCTAGTTTACCTAATTCAAGGAATAACACATGGTTAACTGCTGGTATTAAAATATCATGTGCAAACAAAAGAGAGCTCTACCTAAAATATAGAACCAGTAACAACCAAACTCATAAGGAATACTATAAAAAGTATTGCAACATACTGAAGAAAGTAATCAAAGAAGCAAAAAGTAGGCATTTTTCACAAGTAATTGATAAATCAAATAATAAAGTTAAGACTGTATGGAATATAATAAAAAACGAAACAGGGAGAACAAAGGGAAACAATGATTGTACATCATTAATATACCAAGACATAAAACTAGATAATTTATCAGACATTACAAATGCTTTTAATAGTCACTTTATAAATATTGCAGAGAAGTGTATTCCTATAAATAATATTAACATTAAGGCAGTAGACCTACTAACAAAATCTACAAATTGGAACCATAGATTTCAATTGAACCTGACTTCTCACAAAGAAATTGAAAATATAATCAAGTCTCTCAAAAGTAAAAGCTCGTCTGGATGGGATGAGATAAGTGGTAGGTTATTAAAAAGTTGCTCATCGGAACTCAGTAAACCTCTTAGTCACATATGCAATTGTTCATTAGAAAATTGAATATTTCCAGAAAGACTGAAGCATGCTATTGTTAAGCCCCTCTTTAAAAAAGGTAACAAAAATCTACCATCAAATTATAGACCTATATCGCTCTTAACCTCATTTTCAAAAGTTTTTGAAAAAGTCATGTACAAACGCATAATACACTATCTTAATTTGAATGACATTCTTACTTCATCTCAGTTTGGATTTAGAAGTGGCATGTCCACTGAGAATGCTACATTTCAACTTACTACAGAAATACTGGAAGCGTTAGATAAAAAGAAATATGCTCTGGGAATTTTCTGCGACTTAGCTAAAGCGTTTGACTGTATAAATCATGAAATCTTACTTCAAAAATTGGATCATTATGGGTTCGATAATTTAACACTTAAGTGGTTCAAATCATATCTTTCTGATAGAACTCAAAAGGTAATAATAAATGGAAATGAATCTAACTTAGGGGTTGTTATGAATGGGGTACCTCAGGGATCAATACTAGGACCTTTGCTCTTTTTAATTTTCATTAATGACTTGCCCTATAACTTAAGTGACGAATCAAAGGTATTGCTCTTCGCAGACGATACTAGTGTACTTGTAACACTAACGTCACAAGAACATTTATCAAGAATAGCTATAAAGGCTTTTCACGAGTTAAACACATGGTTTCTAGCTAATAAAATGACACTTAATATTGATAAGACCCATTTTATACAATTTAGAACAAAAAACAGATGTATCTCAAATCTTGAAATTAATTATGGAACACAAATCATACAAGAAATTAGCAATGTAAAATTTTTAGGACTGCAAATTGACCAAAATCTTGACTGGAAGACACACATAGAAATGATAGGTCCAAAACTGAGTTCAGCGTGCTTTGCTTTAAGAATTTTGAATAATATATTAAAACAGGATGCATTACTTATGGTATATTTTGCATATTTTCACTCGGTAATGAGGCACGGGATCATATTCTGGGGCAACTCTTCCCATAGGGAGAAAATATTTAGATTACAAAAGCGGGCAAAGAATAATATGTGGAAAGAAAAAAAGGGAATCTTGTAAACCGCTATTTGAAAAATTAAAAGTCCTCACTCTTACAGGGGAGTATATATACTCTGTTATGTGTTATGTAGTGAGTAATATTGATAAATTTCAAACTAATTTTAGTGTACACGGACGTACTACCAGAAACATGAATGATCTACACAGACCAAATAACTCGTTAAAACTCTTTCAGAAGGGTGCTTATTATTCTGCAGTACAGATATATAACAAGCTTCCAAACAACATTAAGTTATTATGTATTCAAAGAAAGAGCAAACCTTTCAAAACAGCTGTCAAGGAATTTTTAATAACTCAGACCTTCTAAAATTTGGAGGAATATTTCCAGCTTGGATAAATTTGGCAGCTTGCAGTTTCTGTAGACCTATATTATTGTTGTATTAATTAAGTGGAAGGAAAGGAAATAGACATTAAATCCATGTCTGGGATATTAATACAAGTAAGAATCAGCTTGAAAATTTTATGTCATAACCGGGATTTGAACACGGATCTTCGGCTTAACGCGCCGATGCTCTACCATTGAGCTACCATGACAACATGCCAGTCTGACATCAAATTCCTCAACTGATTCAGAAGACAAGGCAAACCACGGGAGGTTTCTCTCCATCGAGAACACACATCCAAATGGCGTCCTACCCTTGTAGGTACTTTGGAGCCTAGTTATTATTTATATACTATTAATTAAGTGGAAGGAAAGGAAATAGACATTAAATCCATGTCTGGGATATTAATACAAGTAAGAATCAGCTTGAAAAAATTTATGTCATAACCGGGATTTGAACACGGATCTTCGGCTTAACGCGCCGATGCTCTACCATTGAGCTACCATGACAACATGCCAGTCTGACATCAAATTCCTCAACTGATTCAGCCGAAGATCCGTGTTCAAATCCCGGTTATGACATAAAATTTTTCAAGCTGATTCTTACTTGTATTGTTGTATTGTTGTATGCATGTATTTTTTTATCTGACGTGTTCTATATCCTTGAGCCCCGCTCAACACAGGATCTACAGGACGAGATATCTACATCTACATCTACATCAAATAACTGTGAACATTAAACAGTGTTAAACTCATTGAACCTTGAACCTTTGAGTGTTTGGGGGCGACTACCATCTAGTTTGCCCCGGGTGCTAAATAGCCTGGGTACGCCACTGCTCCTATGAGCTCTATAAATAAAGTTACATTTGTCAATATCAACTCAATGAGAAACTACAGGCTGAATTACTCTACTTCTTGGTCAAGAAAAATGTATTTCAAACTTTCTCCATACTAACCATGGGCCTTCCTATTTTCTCACTTGTTGTTCTGTGTGGCCAAATTGCCAGTGTGTGCATTCAGTTGAAACAGTTTCATGCAAAACAAAGGGTCAGTGTAGATTAAGGTAGGTTCTTCCTCTCATGAGCAAGCAGATGTCTTCTCAAATTCCCCCTTTGGCTAAAGCTTCGTTCACACATATCACAAGAAAATGTCTTGTCCAGTATGAGTGAGCTGATGTGATTTGAGATTCCCTCTTTTTCTAAATTTCTTTGCACAGATATCACAAGAAAATGTCTTCTGTCCAGTATGAGTGAGCTGATGTGCTTTGAGATTCCCTCTTTTTCTAAATTTCTTTGTACAGATATCACAAGAAAATGGTTTGTGTCCAGTGTGAGTGAGCAGATGTGATTTGAGATTCCCCATTTGGGTAAATTTATGTTCACAGACATCACACGTATATGGTTTCTGTCCAGTGTGAGTGAGCAGATGTGTTTTGAGAGTCCCTCTATTTCTAAATTTCTGTGCACAGATATCACAAGAAAATGGTTTGTGTCCACTGTGAATGAGCAGATGTGATTTGAGATGCTCCTTTAGGGTAAATTTCTGTTCACAGACATCACACGTATATGGTTTCTGTCCAGTGTGAGTGAGCAGATGTGATTTGAGAGTCCCTCCTTTTCTAAATTTCTGTGCACAGATATCACAAGAAAATGGTTTCTCTCCAGTGTGAGTGAGTCGATGTGATTTGAGATTCCATTTTCGGCTAAATTTCTTTGTACACATATCACATGAGAAGTGCTTGTCTCGAGTTTGAGTACGGTGTTCACTGTTTCCAGCAGAGAATGTGCTTGTACATACAGCAGGTGAGTGTGATTGCATTAGCTGATCCTCTTCTTCATTATTCCATTCAAAAATTCTATCTTGTGAATGATATATGTGAACTTGTTCTATCTTGTGAATGGTGCCGTTGTATCCTGTGAAATCATTGAAGTCTGTAAACTCATATATACTTTGCGTTGACTGCATTGTGTCGAATGCTGTATCAACAGGTTCACACTTTGGCGTCTCTTCCTTAATTTCAATCTTGACATCCTCTGACTTCAATGAAGGTTCCATTCTCGGTGAACACAGAGGAACTATTTTTCAAAACTTGTTCATTTAGTGAACTGAAATAAACCTTTCTTTCTAAGTCTCACCGCTATTATGCATTATGTTAATGGACAATAATTAAAGAACTTAACTTATTTGTAGGATAGTATACAGTTGCACATTTCCTATAGAGATGGGGAATATTTCTTGTAACTGTTACTTTGTAACTGTTACATGTATGTAACGGTAACGACCTGTTACAAAAAAACAAAAGTAACGGTTACCAAAGCTCCTCCTAGGATATCTTATTTTCGCCTCAACCCAGTGGCGTAGGAAGGGGGGTGCGGGCCGCTCCGGGTGCCATCACCCGAGGGGGTGACAAAATAAAAATATATCTTTGTAAGTAAAAAATCGCTCAAGGGAATTTAAAGAAAATAATAATATTATTTAAAACAATTAAATGAGCTTAACAACTATCTACAAGTCATCATGCGTATTGAAACTTCTTTTAGTTTTAAATGCAGTCAACAAAGGTAATAAAACGCGGCTGAACTGGCCGCTGTGTTGATACGAACAATAATATTATGGTTAGGGAAGGGTGTTTATTTCTGCCGATGCTTGTCACTGCAGTTTTATTAATTTAAATGATACTTCAACAATCGGTGAGATTTTATATCACTCAAGCCGCAACCAATTCTACCCGCTGCGGCAGTCATGACTTTGACGAAAATAAACTTCGAATGTCAGTTGACTCCGAAGTCTCCTTCAATCTAGATTTTGGACTGGCATGTGCGCATATTTAAGAATAGATTATTAATAATACAGTTCCGTAAAATAGTTACATTACTTGTTTATGAAATTTATTAGGATCAACCTATTAAAAATATCTGATGTATAGTTCACATAACTTCCTCTGCCCAAATAAAAGCCTCTCCTTAAAAATAAGAGAAAGTCGTCGCCAATCTTTGTGTTACATCCCCAAAAGGTACCTAACCCAAATAAAAAAATTTGTTTTCGTACGATTTTCCGTTGCAAGAGGCCGTATTGCAAAGAGCGCGTATTCAGAGTGGGTCACTTATAAACCCTTCAGAGAATTATTTCGAAAAAGTGTTTCAAATAAAACTTTAAGCTCTTAGTATAAGAAACCCACGGGCAAAATTTAAAGAAAAACGTTTAGAGACGTTTTCGAAAAAAAACTTTCTTTATGTAAAAATAAGGAAAACTCTTCTCCAATCTTCGGTTCACATTTTGAAAGGTACCTGACATAAATACAAAATTTTGTCCTTTTCAACTTTCCAAAATTCGAGATTTCGCTTGGAAAACAAAATATAAAAATATAAAAAATCATTCCAAAAATAAAACTTTATGCACAATTTCGGGAGTGTCTTTTGGCCTAGAAATGTGTGAAACAAAAGATGTTCGCTTTACTAATGGTAACACCCACAATTCGTGAATCTGCCGCTCACGAAAACAATGTATATCTGTCTGTCTATACCGTACTTTAGATTAATAATAATAATAACAAAAGAATAATATTAATAATAAATAATAATAGCATTTATTGTCGTTTAACAGTACAATGTACAGCAAAATGTGCTTGATATTTATGTCTCCTTAATCCTACAAAAATTGGCTGAATTAGGTTAACTATGTCGCACTGGTTACAACATGGCAACATGGTAACTCAAATCGCTTTATGGATTTTTGATTCATAGTATGCCATAATTTTGGAGCTTAGTTTTGTTTTTATATAACAAAGTAATTATTACTAATTTTGTATAATCCGTTGTGTTTACGAGCTACATCAGATAAATTCGTTGCAGCTGCATCTATCGATAAACTTTTAAACTCTCGTGGAATTACCTATGACTATCCAAAAAATAACACTTGGAACTGTTCCATCTTTTCATAATTTAAATTGGTGGGGGGGGGGAGGGTGACAAGAAATTTTCCGCATCCGGTACCACCTAAGCTTGCTACGCCACTGCCTCAACCAATGGCAGAACCAGAAAATACTGAAAGGAGGGACCGACACAGACGAAAGTTTGCTATTATTTGGGGTGTGGGGTATGGAATATCCCAAAAATGGGGGTCGGAGGTCCTCCCCGGGGATTTTGATTAAAAAACGAGGGAAAAACAGGTCGTCCCTTTAGCTCCTCCCACTCGTGACATCTACAAGTGAACATAGGCGCTGACTTGGGTACTTTCTGCCCCCCCAAGACTTAAGATTTTATCATGTAAGGCATATGTATAGCTACTGAAAATCCAGCTCTTGGCCCCCCCCCAGAAATATTTTCAAGTCGGCGCTTCTGCATGTGAATGGTGGAACTACTAGCAGTGTTAAAAATTCTGACCCCCCCTTTTCTCCACTTCTTTTCCCCTTTCTTCTACTCAATCCGAGGTACGCCGTAGCGTATTGGTTGAGGCGCTGCGCTTCAAACCGGAAGGTCGCGGGTTCGATTCCCGATGAGGTCGTTGAGATTTTTCAATTGGCCTAATCATTCTGGTGGCACTATGGCCCTGGGGTCGACTCAGCCTCTAACAGAAATGAGCAATCCTAGGGGTAAAGGCGGCCGGTGCTGTCAGCCACCACCTTCATGTGCCGAGTGTCCAAAATCTGGGAGTCTCAACCTCCTCGAACCCTCTGGGCCTCCATGGCCTGTATAGGGATCACTTTACTTTACTATTCAATCCCTTTTCTCCTTTACCCCACCTATCTATTCCTATCCTTTAAATGTTCAACCTAAGGAGATTCGAACACGGGACCGCTAGCATATTACCCACTACGCCATCGAATAATCATTACAATAAAAAGCTAAAATTCAACTACTTAAGTTTAGAGATCTGCATGAAATGCGGAGAATTGCATTTGTGTGAAGTGAAATAAAATCCCTTTAGGCAGGCCTACAGGCTGAGGTAGATTTCGAAGTGCTTTTGGTTTAATTTATTGTCACTGCGCAGTTCTCTTCTTCTTTAGCCTTGGCATGATAAACCCGCAATAATAACTGCAAAAAAGAGGAAAGACCACTTTTTCAAACATTCAAATCTCGCCTTATATGAGAGCTATCGAGAAACTAGTTATTGATTTGCAGCATAGGCGTAACCAGGCCGACCATATGGGGGGGGTTATAAAATCCGCGTCCTCCCCCGGAAAATTTTAAAAATTAAGACGCAAAATAACGAGTTTTAAGCTTCCGGGGGTCCACCCCCGAAAATTTTTAAAAATTAAGACTCAAAATAACGAGTTTTAAGCTTCCCACGCTTTATACTTGTATTAAGTAATTTATGGGCAGACTTTAAAAAATCATACTATTTTCCTTTTTTTAATCAATGGGGGGGGGGGTTCAAACCCCCAAAACCCCCCCCTCGGTACGCCTATGATTTGCAGAGTACTCATCAAGAGCTTTTCAACGATACCCCACAAGACGTGGTTTCGAATTTCCATCCCCCACCCCTACTCGTACCCCCAAATCCCCCGAATCGTTAGTGTCACTGAGAACTCCATAGGGAGTACTCTAATTTATTCCAACAAAGTATCTCTATACTTCACAGGGGCCGAGATATATTTATATTTTTTTTTAATTTCAACCCCCTCCCACGACCCCCCCTTGGGCCAATATTGCTCATTAACTATTGGGCCTAGAAATAACATAATAAAATTTGGTTCAAATATCTTCAAAATTACGGCCGCTAGCGTGTAAAGATATATAAATATTTATAGGAATTCTGTATGGTTTCTCCAAATTTCTCAGCAGCTCTCCTTTTCTCAGGATTTTTTTAATACTTTTATTTCTTTTATTGTTATTTTATTTTTTATATATTTTTTATTTTTTGTATTATTTTTTAATTTATATTTTTTATTATTTTTATTTATTATTATTATTAGTATTATTATTATTAGTAGTAGTAGTAGTAGTAGTAGTAGTAGTAGTTGTGTTGAGAAATTTGTGGGTGTCGAGCGAATGTAACTGGTCTGGAACAGAGTAACATATCGAGAATTACACCAGTTACATTATTTTCACCTGCTCCAGTAACTCTGACCTGTTACTATTACTCTCACTGCTCCAGTTACTCGAACTGTTACTGTTACTCTCACTGCTCCAGTAACGCGATCTGTTACTGGTACTCTCATCTGCTCCAGCTACCTGACCTGTTACTGTTATCTCTCCTGTTCCAGCTACCCTGACCTGTTACTAATACTTTCACCTGTTACTGTTACTTCCACCTGTTACTGTTACTTCCACCTGTTACTGTTACTTCCACCTGTTACAGTTAATTCTAATATTTCTGTTACAAGTGTTTTATCCGTGACTTTCGTCTCGTTCCGTTACATCTGTTATTTCCAATATTTGAAAAACAAATTAATTTTAAAAAATAAAAAATAACAAAAAATATTTTTATTAAATAAAAAATTACAAAATATAAATAATAAAAAATAATTTAAAAAATGTAATTATAATGTTTGCCCACTTCAAGATGAGCTAGAAACTTTAAATTTGGTACACACATAGCTTTTAGGATCTAAACCACAGGAAAATTCCAAAAAAGTAATTTTTAAAATTTTTAGTCCTAAAACCTCCGAAAAAGGGCTCGCTCACTGAAATCAATGTTTGCCCACTTCCAGAAGAGCTAGAAACTAGAAATTTGGTACACATATAGCTTTTAGGCTGTAAACCACAGGAAAATTCCAAAAAAGTATTTTTTTTACTTTTAGCCCTAAAACCCCCCGAAAAAGGGCTCGCTCACTGACATTAATGTTTTATTACTTCGAGATGAGCTAGAAACTTGAAATTTGGTACACCTATAGCTATTAGGCTGTAAACCACAGGAAAATTCCAAAATGTATTTTTTTTATTTTTATATCTAAGAACTCTCGAAAAAGGGCTCGCTCACTGACATTAATGTTTTTTCACTTAGAGATGAGCTAGAAACTAGAAATTTGGTACACACATAGCTTTTAGGCTCTAACCCACAGGAAAATTCCAAAATGTAATTTTTAAAATGTTTAGTCCTAAAACCTCCGAAAAAGGGCTCGCTCACTGAAATCAATGTTTGCCCACTTCCAGAATTGCTAGACACTAGAAATTTGGCACACATATAGCTTTTAGGCTGTAAACCACAGGAAGATTCTAAAAAGTATTTTTTTTTTTTACTTTTAGCCCTAAAACCCTCCGAATAGGGCTCGCTCACTGACATTAATGTTTCCCCACTTCCACATGAGCTAGAAACTTTAAATTTGGTACACATATAGATTTTAGGCTGTAAACCACAGGAAAATTCCAAAAAGATTTTTTTTATTATTAGCCCTAAAACCCCCCGAAAAAGGGCTCGCTCACTGACATTAATGTTTCCCCACTTCCAGATGAGCTAGAAACTTTAAATTTGGTTCACACATAGCTTTTAGGCTCTAAACCACAGGAAAATTTCAAAAAGTAATTTTTAAAATTCATAGTCCTAAAAACCTCCGAAAAAGGACTCGCTCACTGAAATTAATGTTTGCCCACTTCCAGAAGAGCTAGACACTAGAAATTTGGTACACATATAGCTTTTAGGCTGTAAACCACAGGAAAATTCCAAAAAGTAATTTTTTTACTTTTAGACCTAAAACCCGCCGAAAAAGGGCTCACTCACTGACATTAATGTTTTGTCACTTCGAGATGAGCTAGAAACTAGAAATTTGGTACACATATAGCTATTAGGCTGTAAACCACAGGAAAATGCCAAAATGTTTTTTTTTAATCTCTAAGAACTCCGGAAAATGGGCTCACTCACTGAAATTAATGTTTGCCCACTTTCAAAAGAACTAGAAACTAGAAATTTGGTACACATATAGCTTTTAGGCTGTAAACCACAGGAAAATTCCCAAAAGTATTTTTTTTTACTTTTAGCCCTAAAACCCCTCGAATAGGGCTGGCTCACTGACATTATGTTTCCCCACTTCCAGATGAGCTAGAAACTTGAAATTTGGTACATATATAACTTTTAGGTTGTAAACCACAGGAAAATTCCAAAAAGTATTTTTTTTTACTTTTAGCCCTAAAACCCCCCGAAAAAGTGCTAGCTCACTGACATTAATGTTTTTTCACTTCGAGATGAGCTAGAAACTTGAAATTTGGTACACATATAGCTATTAGGCTGTAAACCACAGGAAAATTCCAAAATGTATTTTTTAAATTTTTATCTCTAAGTACTCCCGAAAAATGGGCTCGCTCACTGACATTAATTTTTGCCCACTTCCAGAAGAGCTAGAAACTTGAAATTTGGTACACATATAACTTTTAGGCTGTAAACCATAGGAAAATTCCAAAAAAGTATTCTTTAATTTTTAGCCCTATAACCCCCGAAAAAGGGCTCGCTAACTGACATTAATGTTTGCCCACTTCCAGATGAGCTAGAAAATTTAAATTTGGTACACATATAGCTTTTAGGCTGTAAACCACAGGAAAATTCCAAAAAGTAGATTTTTTTATTTTTAGCACTGAAACCCCTGAAAAGAGGGCTCGCTTACTGACATTAATGTTTGCCCACTCTCAGATGAGCTAGAAACTAGAAATTTGGTACACATATCTTTTAGGCTGTAATCTACAGGAAAATTTAAAAACGTGTATTTTCATGTCGATAATCGATGTTTTTTACATCGATGGAAAACAACTGATGTTTTTGCTACATTGATGTTTCTCCCCTACATCGATGTTTTTGTAACAAAAAGAAGATTAATAGGCTACCTTGGTTCTACAATATAATTTTATTTACAGGGGCTTAATTTCCCAAAACATTGATTTTTTACATCGATTGTTTTCATGGAAATACTTCTGTTTATTTATGAAATTTGCCTAATTTTCTGATACCATGGTATTTTTTAAATTATACATAGATTTTTTTTCTAAATACATCGATGATTTAAGATCGATATTATCATGATATCGATGGTTATCTCCGATTTTAACCTCGATATTTTAACTATCGATTCTCTTTCCTAATTGAAAGGTTAATTTTACAACGGTTATTTGATTTCGGGGGTTCCTCCCTTGAGCCCCAGCCTTGGCTACGTCCCTAACGGGGGGGGGGGGAAATAAAAGGGTATTCCCCTACAAGTGGGAAGTGATCTGGCCATTAACTACGTAATATAAAAAAAAGTAACAGGTAACGGTTATAAATAACAGTTACTTTCGTGTAACTGGAACAGTAGCGTAACTGTTCCAAAAAAGTAACTGGTTCCCATCTCTAATTTCCTACAGTTAGGCGACAATTTCCAGCAGGCCGTGACAACTTTGGTGGTTATGCATCGAGCAGCCGTGGTTGGCGCCAATTTTACTTTTTCGCATTTCCGTAGTTTAGAAAAAGTATTGTGATCATGGCAAACAAATCGAAATCGTGATAACACCGGGAAAGCATGTTTCACGATGCCTAGAAACAGAAAAAATGTGTTTTTGGAATGACGTCTGTCCGTCTGTCTGTCTGTCCGTTTTCTGTCCGTCTGTCTGTGGACAAGCACAGCGGGTAAACGGTTCATTGTATTTAGTTCATTTTTTGAAAGTTTTATAACTGAAAGATTAAATGAACTTTTCCTAAAACTTTTTTAAAACATTAATTTTTTTTTAAATTATCTCTAATGATTTTAATAAAAATGTGAAATTGGAAACTCTTATCTGTAACTAATGAAATTACTATATCCGTTTCTCTATAAAAATGACTTTGGGGTACTTTACTCTTATCCATTTTAAATTATTGTAGATTATCTCCATTACAGTAGGTGACACATAAAAACCTGCCACTGTAAAGTTGTAGAGAAAATTAAGATGGGCTTTCTTTGTTAAACACATTTCTTTATACATTTAATAGGTTTCAAGATAAAAGCGAAATAAGTAAGACTTAAATGCGAATTTCAGAACATACATGTTAATTAAAAAATCAATGACATTTCGTTGCCCCTAGTAACAAGAAAACTATAGGCCTAATCAACTTATTGTCGTGAAATGCAGTCAGTTTAGCTCAGTCATAATGAACACACCGAAATAAATTACAGCGAGGTGATATGGGCTAAAGGTAAGAGGTCCTGGGTTCAAATAAAACCTCGTGGCCACAAAAATTTACTTGGGTTTTTCATGGTTTTCTGGTTCGCAGATGCAAACGCCGGGTTTGTAGGATTTGCTTATTTTCCATAATTCATCGCCACTGTATATTATAATTGTTTAAACTGAATATCACAAAAGAAGACATCGTAAATCATTAAGCTATAAGCTTAGTTCATTTTCTTGATTATAGTATTCGTAAATACCGAACGATCTCATATCAAAGGTTTGTTCGCAAAGGAAATACGTGACTGCTTGAGAATTCGTTGTACTGCGCATGTCCAGTCTGTAACTTGTCCGTGATTTGCACTCTGCGAACGGTTAGAAGAATTTGGACTCGATAGTTTCTGCGTTTAATCGATAGAATATGTATTTCCCTTTAACATGTAAAACATGCGATATTCATCGGCAATACAAACTATATTTAGGGAAACTTTTAATTATTTTCCATTATTCATACATATAAATAGCCTATGCTTATAAATCAGCGCAAGGTTATTAGAGGGAGGAGTCAGGCGCGTGAAAATAGGTTACTGCGCATGTCACTGATAACAATTCATGCTAGAGCCTGCAAACTTTTCTTATAGTACAGAAACTGTCCGTGAGAACTCAGCGAACAGAAGATTGACACTCAAAATAACGAGTTCTCGCTTTGCTAACGCGTGTGGAGAAAGAGCGCATGCGCGAACGATGCGTTCATGGTTTCTGACTGCTTTACGAACAAACCTATCGATTTCGCAATGTTTCTAATCGCTCCCACAGTGCAAAATCACGGATAACTTAATAAACTGGACATAGTTCATTCCACTACTTCGAACTGGGGAACAGAAAGCCAGAGCCTAACCACAGTTATGATCGGTTCGCAAAGTAATTAAAAGAAAACAGATTCTGTATCAAATGCAGACGTAATGGCAATACAATCAAAGCCGTTAGCTGCCCCTTCCAGTGCAAATTCCTTCCTACCTTTATTGGATGTATCCTAGCTGGCTAGCGGTGTCACATGTTTCTTGTAGTGTCTATTTATGCACACGACACTAACTTGTTAACACTAATAACACACTTATTAACACTAATAACACACTTATTAAACACATATTAATACTAGATCACGACACTAAGTGGCCAGCACAAGCACTTTGCAATGAGCAGGAAGAAACTGACAGAAGACGATCGCTGCTACGTCATGAGGGAGGGGAAACATTTAACTAAATTTCCCTCTTCACGCACTGAAATACCACAAATAATAATAAAATAATTTCCTGTGCTGTGACATTTACCCCTTAATTCGTTCACTGTATAGGTTGTTTCGAAAGAGAGTAGATCTCAGCTAGAGTAGAATTACATGTTTTAGTTTCTTTTTAACTCGGAAATATCTCGCGGTGCTTCAAACTCTGCGGTCCCGGAAAGACTTAACTTACTTATCCTCATTTTCCCAAAAGATTCCATAGCGTTTATCTTATTCTTATGTTACCTACCTAACTGTTTATATTATTTATTTCTTATATTGCCAATTGAAACACTTTTAAAATCTTACATATGTAGCAGTGGCGACTCCTGGTTTTTTAATTGTGTAGGATGGTGTGGAGAGAGTGAATTAACCCATTCACTGCTATTGACGTACATATGCGTCGCCGTAAAAAATACATAACGGCTGAGATGTAAATTTAATACAATAATGCTTTATCCTAAAATATGAAAATATTTAACCACGTATGAAAACTGTCGTTTACGGAAATGAGCTATTGCGCTATAATTTTCATAGTTGATATCAAACTTGATATTACTCCAGGAATACTTATATTCAGTGGCGGACGCAGAGGGGGGTTAGGGGGGTTATATCCCCCCCCCCCCGAAATTTGAAAAAAGGCTATATATAGAGTCTAAGTGGCCAGTTTTTTAAACAAAGTATTCTTTCTACCTATTCAAATCCCCCCCGAAAAAAAATTCTGCGTCCGCCACTGCTTATATTGAAATATAAACAGCACTGTAAAGTTTAATAATAGCTACGCCTATGATATACACCAAGAAATGAAATACATAAATATTAATAAAAATATGATCACTCCCCTCTTAGAAAACAAGCTAAGGAAGGAGGAAGGACTGTACTGTAAGACGTCCTCAACTTCTTCCATATGAAACTGGCTTATCACAACACTTCCCTTCCCCGCCTCCCCCTTCACATGCCGCAGAGATCTAACAACGGCATGGACTGCGTAACACAACACTGAGGACATCCTCGCAAATACCAACCTGCTCAAAACAGAACCGCTAACTTCCTTCCCGAGTGCTCTACAATAACGCTGTTTTGTCATTTTATTGTTTTAATTTTGACAATGAATGCTAGTAAACATTTATGTAGATGAATTATGAAGTGTAGGATGATCCTCACATCCTATATGGAATAATCGCCACTGAATTATGTAGTTTCTTTGAAAGCTCATTAAAAAGATTAACAGAAAATAAAGTAAAAGCAGTTAAAAGATGGCACAACGGATTAAAACATAAACCGAAATTAACATTTCAAACTTCATTTCAATATTCCAATTTGCTGTTAATTAAGTCCACTGATTTCTTTGTGAAAATTGAAATCCCTGACAGAATATATTGAAACATGAAGCAGAATAGATATATAAGCATTCATGAACCACAGATATTGTCTCTGTTGGGCATTACATGAGAATATTATAGGAGAAAAATTCCTCCGACACTGGGACTCGAACCCAGGACCTTTGGCTATTCGCGCCAATGCTCTACCAACTGAGCTAAGGCGGAATTCAATTCACAGCGCCAGATGGAACCTCTCTCCTATGACTGATTGCCCTAATGGTCCACCTCACAGACAGACAAGTTATGTCATATGGAGTACAGTCAGGCACAAAGGTCCTGGGTTCGAGTCGAGTGTCGGAGGAATTTTCTCCTATAATATTCTCGTGAAGCAGAATGTTTTAAGCTTGCTTTACAGATTCACATATTTCACTCAGATCAATGACAAGTATTTAAAAACATGAGAATATTATAGGAGAAAAATTCCTTTCACACTGGGATTTGAACCTAGGACCTTTGCCTATCTGTGCCACTGCTCTACCAACTGAGGTAAGTCAGAGTTCACTTCTCAGTACCAGATGGAACCTCTCTCCTATGACTGATTACCTCAATGACAGACAAGTTATGTCATATGCAGTACTGTGAGGCACACCTATTAGTGATTTTTTGTGTAGTAACATGATGGATTCATGAACCACAGATTATTGTATCGTAAGACGGGACAATTCAGAGGGTCTGTCTGTAGATTATTTACAATCAGTTAGATATCCAATCAGTTCCACAACGCTGCTCCTTTAACAATAGGCCTACTCAAATGTAGCGTGTAACATCAAAGTAAATTATAATAAAGATATTATTTATCTGTCACATTAAAATAATTAATACGTATATATGTAGAAAGCTGATTGTTATTAACGCCGCTTTTATATATTGTTAATACACATGGCAATGTTACTGTTACATTTTGAAAATATTTAATATAACTTATTGTGAATAAATTGTTATAGAAAATGTCCACGCCTTATTAATATGAATGTTTGGCAGCTTGGCACTTGGATTATAACGTTAGTATTCAGTAGCTGCAACGTAAAAACAACGAAAGTTGTAGTAACGAGTCTGACAGGAAGGTGGCAAACATAACCAGAGCATGCTATCTATATCAGGGGACGTAGACTCTTACTGTCTGTGTCACCACAGTATAAGTATTAATACAATAAAGAAACTGTGTTAAAAGCCCTATGACAACATGTTGGCTGGACGACACTAGCGCTCCATGCGGAGATCAAGTAAAACTACATTCTCATCATATCAAATGACTTGGGAAAATACATAAACACATCGCAAAATATGTTATGTTAAAAGAGAAAAATACAGAATATTTTCATTTAATTCAAATCTAATTTTAAATTTAAGAAATAATAAAACAGATACTGTATTATATTCTAGTTAAGAAGAGGTAAACAGTACCTAAATAGGCTACTGTTAAGGACTGTATCTAGGTCTAGTACTTTTCCTTTAAAATTATTGCCCTTTAATATAATTTATAATTCAAATTATGATATTAAATAGCCTACGTATTAATTACATAAATTATATTATAGGTCTGTGACGTTGTTCATCCTGCACATCATTGTTGACAGTGTATTTTGATTCTTTGCCTTATATGGCAATATACGACTTCAATTTATTGTAGGTCTATGTAGCGTCAATTACTGCAGGATGGACTTCATTAAACAAAACAACAAATTCTGGAGCATTTGGAATTGAAGACACCGTCGGTACAGCAGTTTTAATTAACGAGTTTTTATAGGAATTCATAAACTGTCTGTTTTCGGCGTGTGTCAAGCATAGACGGTAATTTTCACTCAAATATTTTACACATTTTGTTACTAGGTTTTCTTGTCGACCATTAATGATATATTTTATACACCAGAAATCGTTACAACAGAATAAAATATAAAAATATTACATTAAAGTAAGTTGAAACATAACCACACCAGAATCACGAGTAAGCCAGTAGGCCTACAATAAATATTACTTATTTTCGTTCTTACCTTTCTGGATGTTTCAAAAAAGTGAAGAAATGCAATTCAGGATTTTGTCTTTTATTATTACTGAAATTCACAGCAGAATAATAAGGTCCTTTCGAATATCGTGTGTTCTAATAAATACAACACTACTATTTATTTACATGCTTCCCGGAGTAGTTTCTGTAGTCTTACTTTATGGCCGCTACGATCGCTAGTAAATGCCCGTGCATGCTCGTCTGGCAGAAAAACGGACTTAGTTTCTGTACTGTATTAATACTTATACTGTGGTGTCACTGTTATCTTGTACTGTTGGTCTAGGCAAGCAAAATAAAAAAGCAACCACTGAAGACATGAACACGGCCTACGTAATCTCTAATTTCTGTGTTTGCAAATAATTTACATCACAATACATAATTTCAATATATTAATGAATGAGAAAAACAATACTGGATGCGAGTTACACATTTCAATGTCACTTTGATGCAATGTATAACTACAAACATATCGTACATTTATTACTTACGATTTCAAGTCTTGTTGAGGCAAATAATATTATCAGAATGACTCCAGAAACATTATTATATCAAAGTCATCAATCATCGCTTATCATATCAGATATTAATTGATAAGATTACTTGTTAAAAAGACAAACAATATTCTTGACGAATAAGCTGGTGCTTAGGGTCAAACTGAAAACTGATAAATCCAGTTAAAGTGCAAACTGAAGAAGCCTAGGGCTGTCAGTAGGCACTCGTTTGTCTGCCCGTTATAACAGCAAATATTACTGACTTACGCACTAGATGAGTGTGGCTTGTTTTTCTCAGGTTTTAGGCTTGAACTTTAAACTCTTGGCCTCTGAGCTGTGAAGTCGTTAATGACGTCTTCAAAAGAAAGTCCGCAGGTGATGGCGAGAAGAGCCACGTAATTCAGGGTATCCTCATTCAGTCGCTCATTGGAGACTACAGATGATTCTTAATACGTTTCAGCGCTCAGACTGTAAAGGCATGACAGCGATTGGAAATGTTAGATGGTCAATAGGCAACATCCAGTGTCGTTGCATCATCAGGAAGAAGGCAATGTTATTGTTTTAGGTTTCAGTCCAAGCCCTGAAATAAACAATTTGGGAAAACCGAACTTTGCGCCCCATGCGAGTCCCTCACTCCAACTCTCTAACTCCCTCCCCTAGCGGCGGCATTTGAACTACTAGTAGCAATGGTGGCACCATCTCTTAATAAACTGATGAAACAGAAAAAAAAAATTATTTCTTCTTTATTCTCTTCTTCTCTTCCTTTCCCGTCTCCTTCCTCTCACCTCCTCTTCACCCTACCTACCTATTTGAGACCTATTCCTAATAGTAAATTTTGGATCGACCGGGATTCGAACCCGGGACCCCTAGCATTATAGCTACGAGTCTTGACCACTACGCTACGAGTGAATGTTGAGCACTGAAGGAAGCTTTCGTATATTAGAGTTACGTTAGGGGGATTTCATGAGTTTTAACACAAGAATCGGTTTTTATAAGTAGTGTTGGTACAAGGGAATTTTCCTGCATCAATTAAGCCACATTTTATGTTATAATACGGCGTTTTTTATAATTATGAAATATTATGTATGATACAAGGGTAATTTTTGTATTTTGAAATAGCCTATTTTGTTGGAAGGGTCGTTTTTATAATTGTGGAATATTATGTGGAGGTGCAAGGGGCTTTCTTTATTGTGAAATATTAGGTGACATATCAAATGCAATTATGCATTACCGGCATTGAGCAATGGCTACAGGCATGAAAGTATGCATTGGGGAAGCGGAGCAGGCGGCATGCAGGAAGAAGCTGAGAGGGGTGGAAGCTGTCAGGCAAGTGGAAAGGGGAGGAGCATGGGGCACAAAGTTCTATTATGCCAACAATTTAGTGTAAATGTCAAAATTAAAATTTTACAAGTCAAACAAACAATGTTACATTTTCCAAAATTCTTGTGCCATCCATTCCTGAAATCTTATTAATACCATTTCTGTGCTAATATTTCGTCTTTGTCGTGTCAGTAATCAGTAGGGCAAGGCATTTAATGACCATAAAATAGTGAAAAAATGCAAAATAAAAAATGCCTTTATGACCTAAAAATAGTGAAAAAATGACCCAAAATTAAAAAAAAATGCCCAATAAATTTACCATTGTTACTTATAATTAGTTTTTTAAGTAATGAATTACAAAAATTAATTTATGACAGTGCGTTATAAATGAATTTACAATATAAAACACACTTATTTCATTATTAAAAAAGTAAGTAAATCTATACTACTTGGGCACCCTTGTGAAAAAAAAAATCTTTCTGAACTGGCATGCCCATCAAATTGCCCCTAGTAAATATGTGCCATTTAAAAAGAAGAAAATCTCTATTGCTACAAGAGAAACTGCTGTGGTGTTTATCCTACAATAAACCTGAATTAAAATGAACTATGAACACTTGGCGGAGATTCTCAAATAAAAACGATTGTCTATTGTCTGAAAGTGAGCATGGAAAAGCTCCTCTCTACCCCCACTGAAACATGACCTAAAATGCCGAAAAATACCTAAAATTGCCGAAAATGACCTAAAAATGCAGAAAATGACCTTAAAATTGCTAAAAAATGACCTATCTCTGCAAAAAGACGAAATATGCAAAATAAAGCAACAAAATGCAAAAACAAATTGCTCTTATTTAATCAATTATTTCATGATACACATTTATATATATTCGAGCTATCTTTTCACCTTCATATAAAAAGATGCAAAATCATCAAATGCCTTGCCCTAGTAATCAGCCAGTCAGAACTCTTACCAAAAAACCAAAGCTGTCATTGGTTAGAAATTTGGGTATAAATACGCAGATGGACATGAGCGTGGTATGTGATGATGCAGCTAATTATTGCTTCGGAGTTTGTATCGTTACATGAAAAAGTTGTTTATTTTCCAAATTTGCCACCTTGAAATTTTCATGGGTAGAGAATCACCAAACTAAAATAAATGTGAAAGTTGGAATTGGACAGTTTGCATGGAACTAAATTAATTATTTTAATTAACCAAATCATGAGGATATGGAGGGTAGCTGTGAATATCTCTATATATATAAAAGGCTTTGTCCTGACTGACAGGAATCAACGTAGAGCCTAAACTATAACAGGTAGAGAATTGGAATTTTGACAGAACCTTCGTTTCATAATGTAGGTGCTCACTAAGAAAGGATTTTGAAAAATTCTGATCCTAAATGCCAAAAATTAAAAGTTTTTGAAAATACTTAACCCCTTTTTACACAGAATTATCGAATCCGAATCACATTTGACATTAAAACATATTGTTGCCAGTGGGTTTCAGATGGGTTTGGAATTAAATTAAATGGATGTTTGACAATTACAGTTGGCTTTGTCTATTTTTGTCATACCTTGGAAATTAAACTTTTGCGATCGCTTGAATGTTGTAAGCCCTAATATGGTCAAACATTGTTTTATTTGGACGAAACTCACTATACAGGGGTTTTCTGGACCAAGGACCTCGAATCTGAGGTCGCTTTTACCAGGCGATGCTATCTAATCGTGGTATGTAGTCCACGTGATTTAGGTGTTAATAAATATAATGATTTAACTATTATGCTCTTAATTTTTAATTTTTGAAATAATTATCGCGGGCGAAGTCGCGGGCACATGCTAGTATTCAATAAGCAGTCACAGATAGACGACATGGGTTTGGCGTGAGGTTAATAACCTCTCACAGTAAAAAAATAGTGTTAAGAAATGCTTGTCTTATTTATGGATTCTACAGTGTAAAATTTTCCAGAGGTAAAAATAGTCCCTTGTTCGGATCTCTGGGTAGGGACTACACTGCGGGAGTTTAAAAATTGTTAGGAGCTTCTATAGGCCTATTTCTATGGGAAAGGCAATGACATAGTGCCACCAGAAGGATTAGCCCAATTGAAAAACTCCAACTACCTCATCGGGATCGAACCCACGACCTTCCGGCTTGTAGTGCAGTGAGTTTCAGCTTACCATATGAAATTGTACTAGGAGATTTAAAAGCAAAAGTAGGAATGAAAGCCTCCACTCGTAGAGCAATGACAATGGTAAAAATTTAATCGTAAAGAGTACAAATTTCCCACATCATTATAGCCATATATACACATGGACCTTGCCAGATGGAATGACTCATAATCAAATCGACCATGTGCTTAGGCTATATATAGATGCAAGGAGGTAATCTAATGTAATTGATGCTTGAACTCTTAGAGGCATTGACTGCAATTCGGATCATCATCTGCTAGTTGCGGTTGTTTGGTAGAAACTGTCATTTAATAAGGGAACTAGGCAAAATATTGATATAGAGAGATTCGATCTGAAAAAGCTAGATGAAGATCAAATTATGAATGCTTACCAAGTCGAGATTTCAAACAGATTTGCAGTTCTAGAAAACGCCGCAGAACAAGAAGCTAGGGATGATATGAATGTCGATAAAACCTGGGAAAGCATTAAAGATAATATTAAACTATCCGCAAAAGAAAAATTAGGTCCACTAGAACTGAAACCAAATAAACCGTGGTTCGATGATGGGTGAATGAAATTAATAAATGAAAGAAAGCAGGTGAAACTACAATGGTTGCAAAATCCAAACGAAGCTACCATTGGAAACCTCAAAAATGCTAAACGAGAAACCTCTCGAACCACTAGAACAAAGAAAAGAAACTATCTCAAAGACAAAGTACATGAATTACAGGTAAATAGTAAAGACAAAAATGTTAGGGATCTCTACAAGGGAAAAAATGAGTTCAAGAAAGATTTTCAACCTAGAACAAACATAATTCAGGACAATGATGGCACCTCCATGGTGTTACAGATTATTTTCACCACCGGCGTGGTCTTGTGGTTAGCGTCGCTGACTACAGATCCCTCGGCCCGGGTTCGATCCCCCATAGCTCCTCAGATTTTTCTGAGGTAGGGAGGTCTGGAACGGGGTGCACTCAGCCTCGTGATTCAAATTGAGGAGCTACTTGATAGAGAAGTAGTGGCTCTAGTCATGAAAACCACCATTAATGGTCGTAGGTGTCGGCATGCAGACCACATGCCCCCCAATCCTGCCATCTGCCTGTGGTAGATGACGCAGCGGTCGGGCAGTAGGCCAAGTCCCTCCAGGAATGTAGCGCCACGGAATTTAGTTTAGATGGCACAATACCTGCAACTTCGAACAAAATTTTGAATAGGTGGAAAATTTTCTTTAATCAATTATTGAATGTACAAGGAGATGTCCAAAGTGTAGAAAGTCAAATATTCACAGCAGAGCCATTGGTTGCTGAACAGACTCTAACAGAAAAGAACCCTATAAAGAAAATAAAGAGTGAGGTTAACAGGGTAGTCAATAGCAGTATAACCATCAGCCAGAATACAATGGATAAGTTAGTAAACGTGAAATCGGATTTACCAACATGTTTCGGACAGCCTAAAACGCATAAAGAAGGGATACCTTTACGACCTATCGTACCTATGTATCAACATCCAGCGTTTGGTTTGGCTAAATTGTTGGTAGAGAGAATGACTGTCATAAAGAAAAGAACGAGATGGGCGATTGGAAACTCCTATGAAGCGAAAGCCGAATGTGAAGAAAATCACTCCATGTTCAGCTTGGACGTCATATCATTATATCCGAGTGCCCCGAGAGAATTAGCGGGGGATTACCTGTTCCGGTGGCTAACTGAACATGGGACTGATGGCATAGTGGCTAATGAATACGTAAGGTGGTACAAGGTCTGTACTAATTACAATGTGTTCCAGTTTAACGATAAGATTTACCAACAAGTTGAAGGACTGGCGATGGGAAACCCCGTATCTGGCTTTGTGGCGGATGTGTTTGTGTATTTCCTGGAGAAACAAATCCTACCGAAACGAATGGAGGACATTGTGGTGTATATGAGGTACGTCGATGACATTTTGGTGATAGCCAAGAAAGATATTTCAAGAGAATTACTGGATGAGTTTAACGAACAACATGTTAGGGTAAAATTGACCGTGGAGCAATCTGTGAATAACCAAATAAATTACTTGGATTTAAAAATAAAGTTACAACAACCTGGCGTTAAATTGGGAGTGTTCAGAAAACAAAACGAAGGGGACTTGTACATTCATAACGAGTCGGCACACCACCGGATAATTAAAAATAACATTTGGCAAAATTTCGCCCAAAGGGCTTTTAGGTTGTGTAATAACACAGAAGATTTGGAAATCGAAAGGAAAGAAGTACTAAGACTAGCCAAGGTGAATGGTTTTGAGGAAAGAAGAATTAATGAAATTTGGAGTAAAGCAAGTAAACAAATACATGATGTGAAAAAAGGGGAAAAGAACAAAAACAACAGTGATGCAAAATATGCAAGTCTTTTGTACGTCCCTAAAACTAGCAAAAGGTTAGCAAAGGTATTTCGTAAGCACGGGATCACTCCAGCTTACAGAAGTAGAAAAACAATAGGGGAAAACTTTTCTCAGTACAAACGAATTGGAAAAACAGAGGACGATGTTATGGAGATGCCCGGGGTATACTCTGTTTCTTGTAGTGACTGTAAGGCTTTGTATTTTGGGGAAACTGGAAGAAGTTTCAGGGTTAGGTTAAAAGAACACGAAAGGGACATAAAGCACAGCAAACCCGCAACAGGTTTAAGTGAACACATGATACAACACAACCATCACATTGGAGAAGTCAGTATTGTGAAAAAGGTTAGGAGAAAAGTGTGTGAGGCGTGGAATATTGTGGGAAATAGGGTTGCAAGTTTGAATAGATACGACGGGGATTTGGGGGATGAGTGGCTGGATTTAGTTAAGAAAATGAGAAAAGAAGAAAAAACAACAGTTGCATTTCCAGCATTACCAGGAAACGTGTTGGCAGGCATGGATTTCAGCATTCCGCCTGAATGGATCGATAAACATTCGAGATGCACGATTTTCATGATCGATAGTGACAAGACGGCGGAACGAGTGGAGTCTTCTTCATCCAGAGAGTCAGTCGTTGAGTGGAGCGCACCTGATGAAGGCTCGGTGGAAGAGCTGAAACGTTGTGCTTAATTTTTAAGGTATTTTATTCACTAAGTAAATTTTCTTTTATCATTTTTTAAATAGACTCTAACAGAAGTAGAAACAGCTATAGGTAAACTAAAAAATCACAAATCTCCAGACATTCACCAAATTCCAGAAGAATTAATTGAGGCAGGTGGGGATAGATTAAACTCAGAGATCCATAAACTCATTCTTGTGGTTTGGAGAAAGGAAGAATTGCCAAAGAAATGGAAAGAATCTATTATTACACCGATCCATTAGAAGGGAGATAGGGCCGAATGTAATAAGTATTGAGGAATTTCTCTCTTATCAACATCATACAAAATTCTGTCTAAAATACTTCTGTCAAGATTAACCCCATCGGATGAAATCATTGTAGATCACCAATGTGGTTTTAGGCGAAATAGATCAACCATCGGACAAATATTTTGTATTCCCCAAATTTTGGAGAAAAATTGGGATCATAATAAGTCTGTTCACCAGCTATACACAGATTAAAAAAAGCATATGATTCAGTTAGGTGAGAAAAATAGTAGAATATCCTCATTGAGTTTGGGATACAAAAGAAGTTAGTTAGGCTGATCAAAACGTGTCTAAACGAAACCTATAGCAGAGTCAGGGTAGGGAAATTTATATCAGATAGGTTTGCCATTAAAAGCAGTTTGAAGCAAGGAGAAACACTATCGCACTTACTTATTAAATTCACTTTGGAATAAGTCATTAGAAAAGTTCAGGAAAACAAGGCAGGATTGGAATTGAATGGCAGTCACCTGATTTTAGTTTATGCAGATGACGTTTACTTGTTGGGCAATGACGAAAACACAATCCAGAGATTCGATTCCTGCAGAAATGTTGGATTAGAAATTAATACAGAAAAAAGTAAGTATATGGTCATGAAGCGTCAAAATAATGTACTACAAAATATTAGAATAGCCGGTAAATCGTTCGAACAAGTAGAGAAATTCAAATATCTGGGAGCAATAATTACAGACACAAATAATATTAAAGTAGAAGTTAAGTGGCCACTAAAATCAGGAAATGCTTGTTTTTATGCAGTTCAGAAACTCCTTCTAGTCTTCTATCCAGAAATCTAAAAATAAAAATTTATTAGGCAATTATCCTGCTGGTTGTATTATATGGATGTGAGACATGGTCGCTTACTCTTCGGGAAGAACATAATCTGAGTGTTCGAAAACAGGGGGCTTATTTGGGCCTAAGAGACAAGATTCATCACTATACTCATCACTGAATATAGTCAGGGTATTTAAATCACCAAGGATGAAGTGGGCTGGACATGTTGCACACATGGGGTAGGAAAGACATATCTCAAAAACACAGCCTCAAGGGAGGAGACCACTTGGAAGACCTAGACTCATGTAGGAGGACAATATTAGGATAGATTTAAGGGAAGTAGGATTTGCGAGGGATCTTTGGACGGAGTTAGCACAATAGGGTTCAATGGCGGGCTCAGGTAAGCACGGCAATGAACCTTCAGGTTCCACAAAATAGATAATATTCCTATAGCTTGCTGAGGCAACGTCTATTGCCATTGAGTGAGTAATTAACTAGATCACAGTTTCAGTAAGGATTTTTAAGTTTGTAATTTTCTTGACAAAGGAGCGGTGCTTCACATTAAAAGTACCGTATATACTCGAATACTACCCGCATATGTTTTTAAAAAATCGCGAAATAAAATCTGGGGTGCGGGTATTATTTGAATACTGGACGCCTCTTATCTGAATTTTGACAGTTGTGTACCATATCGGCTCATTATAGCACGATGCTTTGTAGTAGCATCACAGTAGGCTTATAGTATAACAGTAACAAAGCTGTAATGAAAGGAAAATGAAACAAAGAAGATGCTTTCTTATGCACATGGTCCGCATAGAGACGCCAAACAAGCAGTGCAGTCACGGCGCACATGCAGTACAATAATTCGGGAAAAAGTTCGGTAGAGTTTGGCGAATTTCCAGACTACTTTGACCTTGGGTCGAACCGAGTCGGACGCACGTCATCGCGGGTGATTCCCGCAGAATGAAGAGTGTTGTTGTTGTTGAGGTATTACGCTGCACGTATAAGACTGCGAGATTTCGGCGGGCTGTTACCATGCACGTTATTTTTATAAGTGCCTTTCAGCCTACCATATTTAATTATTTTATGATATGAAACGTTAATTATAACTGTTTAATGAAGAATAAGACTGGCAAAATAACTTTATATATGGGCCTGTAGATTTTTTTTTTCAAACTTCTTTTTGAAAAATTTGGGTGCAGGTATTATTCGGAGGCGGGTAGTATTCGGGTACATACAGTAATTAGTTTGTGATGTAACAATAAACTTAAACAGCTCAGTTATTTTGAGTAACTGATTTGATCAAACCTTGGGAACTACTGCCATGAGATGTGTGAGACTTATAGTGGCTTATTGCTAACCCAAACACCATTCATCCAAAATTAACGATAATCCGATCAACATCTTTTTTATTAAAGAATGAAGGAAATTGCAATTACTAAAGGAACTAAACCTGCTGAATGATGCGATGCACTGTGTGAGAGCGTCTTCTCGATCACGTTCAAGAGCATTTTACCAAATTGCCAGGATAATCCAAATTTTGTGGAATGCGAACACCACATTTCCTTCTCTTATCCAGGAATGGGATATGGCTTAGGTTACGCAAGTTATCCAGTCGTCCTCAATGTCTATATATTACATGAATATACATGGAGACAAGGTTCAATAACATAATATACGGTAAGAATAAATATAAAAAATATCTTGGTAACTTTGTAAAAAATAAAATCTGTCATTGAGGGTTAGTTACCCATGGTGTTCTTCTCTTGCAGAATCTGATAGTAACACGCCTGCAACAAACACAATGTCAAGTTAATGCTTCATAGTTCATATTTCTGTAAGACGTGGGTGGATCAGGAACTAAGCTACTACTTAATGACCAGGGCCCGGATTCTGATGACCTAAAATTGTTTGAAAAATGACCTATAAAATGACCCTAAATTTTAAAGAAAATGACTTAAAAATTATAAAAAATGACCTAAAAACTGACATTTTATTTATAAAAAATATTATTGTTCACACAAAGTTATAGACTAGTTTGTGCATAATTGTAAAAACTGTAATGTTGTGAATGTTCTTTTCTCACGGAAATTTATACTGGCACTGAGGCACTGGTGAGTCAAAATTCGGCACATCCTTTTGTGGTCTGCCGGATTATATTGTTGTTTATTGAGGGTAAACAGTAGTTTGCACTCTCAAATCCAAGCAGGTGCCAAGTCAATCTAATAACAATAGTAATATAATACAAAATTTTGGTCTTTCTTTGATTCTCATTTCTGACTGAGACATGACAACACTTAACGCCGAATTTTTCCTTCTTGCATTAAACAAACAACACTTCAAAGACAGCACCGCTAGCGACAAAAAAAGTTAATACACTCAATGTAAATACATGAAAACGACTAAATAAAGAAGCAAATGACATGAAAATGACAAAATAATTATCTAAAAATGAAATAAATGCCCTAAAAATATAAAATTGCATAAAATGGCAAAATAATGACCTAATAAAAATGCATTTCTATAATCTGGAGGCCATGATTAGGAATTATCCACAAGTTGGCAATGTCTATGCAGCATCAATAAAAACATGACATATCTTTAGAATCCGAGCCCTGTTAATGACTTTAAGGGAGTTATAGTGTTTTTCAGTTTTTCAGAAAACATTCCCACTTCTATTTTGCCGATTAACGAAGTCGATTGAGTTTTTTCATCGCTATATAACATGTGCGTCCACAAAAAAGCGATATATATAAAGTTTGAGGTAACAAATGCAACAGATACCTTGAGAGTCGTAAACATGATGCCGAGTTCTCCGTTCTGCAAGTAAGATTCCATGAAATCTTCAATAAAATGTATCTCGGAACCGAGCTGCAAGATGCGGGATCTCACTACCACAAAATGAAACACAGGGAACAAGTCGTCCATCGTCCACAGATAGGAAGTGCCGAGAATCTCCTGCACAGCCTGAAACAGAACAGACAACGCACAACGCTACACTCATGAGAAACAATATATACTCAAAACTAGAAAACACAAAATTCAAACAATCTGTATCACCATGATTGCTCAGATTTCCCAGGCTTGTGGGCCGTGGTCCAGTTGGGTTGTTTATTCCCGACGTTTCACCGAAGGCTTTGTTCGGCATCTTCAAGGGCATCTACAGCTCTGGGCTGTACAGAAGGACCTACCCTTAAAGATGCCGAACGAAGCCTTTGGTGAAACGTCGGGAATAAACAACCCAACTGGACCACGGCCTACAAGCCCGGGAAATCTGAGCAATCATGATGTAGTTGGCTGTGAAAGCCTACACTGTTAAATCTGTATCACATTTTGTGATGTTTTGATTGGCTGTCAAGAACAGCCAGTCAGTGGTTGAGCTGAATGAACCCAGGGAATTAAAGAATTGAGTTTAGAGTCCTTTGAAAATCTATACTAAAGTGTTTTTAACTGTGCTGGTGTTTGATTCAACTATACCTTTTCAACTTCAAGTTGAGACTAAACAATTTCAAATTGAGACTAAACAATATCAAGTTGAGACTAAACAAACTCAAATTGAGACTAAACAATTTCAAATTGAGACTAAACAATTTCAAGTTGAGAATAATGAATTTTAAGTAAATAATAAACTAAATTCAAGTTAGGACCACTTTATTGGATCTGAACTTACATAATAATGAAGTTGACTTATCATACTGTTTACATTTAAAAATGTTGCAGTAAGGAGAAAAGTTAACAAACAAGTTTATTATCTCTTACATAGGCATATCGTTCAAGTTTAGGGCATCAGGAACGAATCTAAGTATGTGAGCTAGATATCTTGCACAACTGTTAATATTTATGGTACCTAAGGCTTCTGCCATAATGTTTTCTAGCCGACGAAGACGATACTCAGTTTGAGATAAATTATGGGAATGTTCTGTGATTGATAATCCAAGAGCTGCCGCACATACTCACATCGTTTTGCTTTAGTTTCCTCGCTATTGGTTCTTTCTGGCTCTCTGCGAATATCTTTCAACGTGAACATCAAACCATCCAAATGTTGCCGTAAACATTCGGTAGAGACACTAACATGATGGTCCTCTTCAAATTTTCTTTTAAGTTCTTTCAATGTCATTCTTGGATTGGCATTGGCCAGACCTCTCCAATCGCCATTATTGTTGTACACTGCACAAATTTGCTTTTTGATACTTTCAGATTCCCTTTTCTTCATATAAGGCATGATAACGGAGCGGAATTTAATATGATACAATTCAAGCATGTTCCTGTTTTAAATCACTGTTATCAAGCAAAACAATTGCCAGTTTCCTTTTGGATCAGTTAGCATTGTTGTTCTGGTTCTATTGCTTGTTGACAGATGTCACTATGATACTGAATAGTATGAGAACAAAAATGTAATAGCTTGAATGTGATCATTTTCAACTTGAAATTGTTTAGTCTCAATTTGAAATTGTTTAGTCTCAACTTGAAGTTGAAAAGGTATAGAAGTGTAAGATATATGTAATGTAAATAGCAGGTCTAATGTAATTTCTGATGGATATAACATACCTGTCAGTGCATTATGTGAAATCTTCCCATATTTTAAGCATTTATGTCAGTGTAGGGTATGTAGGCTAAATGAATTTAATTCCTTATAGATAGGGACATGCATAATTCGCAGTTGCGGTAATGTGATTTTATTTGCAAATTTTAACGTTTTCCCATGAAAAATGCGTACTTTTACATTTTAAAATTTAAAACCACGATTTTTACACTTTGATGCATTCACGATTACCCTTGGGTGGCTTATCCATGCACACAAATTTTAATTTCCACGCACTTATCTTGAGTTTCCGGCACTTTATTTTGTCAGATTTCTCCTTTCAGGCACTTAATTTCGTCATATGCACAATATCGCGAGAAAGTATCGGAAATTCAAAATCTCGCACCTAGTTAATTCCAACATTTATTCATGCATGTCATGGTCTCAATTAACACAGATAATAATCGGGAGTTCACTGTAGTTTTAAATAATCCTCCTAGAACAGACTTCAAAGAAAGAAATTTGGCTACAACGGTTATTTTTTTCACTTGAAAGATAATTAACCTAATACTTGCTTGAGTGCTTCATTTCTAGCATTTTACTTTTGATTTTTGTGCATGTAGCCTAGTGTATCGATATTGTGCCCAGGTTTGTACAGTCTTTATTTTATTTTTTAGGTAGATTTCGAAGAAAAATCTACCTATTGCAATGGATACCATGTCATGATTTTCGAAAAATTCCTTCATATCTTTACGTTTCATGCTCCCCTGAGTACGAAACCACCGCCCGTTAAAAAAAAAAAATTTGTGATATTTATATATATATCTTTACACGCTAGCGGCCGTAATTTTGAAGATATTTGAACCAAATTTTAATATGTTATTTCTAGGCCCAATAGTTCGGACAAGTTCGTTAATGAGCAAAATTGGCCCAAGGGGGTGGTCAGGGGAGGGGGTTGAAATTTTAAAACATTTTTATCTCGGCCCCTATGAAGTATAGAGGGAAACTTTGTTTGAATAAATTAGAGTACTCCCTATGGAGTTCACAGTGACACCAACGATTCGGGAGTTTTGGGGGTACGAGTGGGGGTGGGGGTGGGGGGATGGAAATTCGAAATTTTTGAAACCACGTCTTGTGGGGTATCATTGAAAAGCTCTTGATGAGTACTCTACAAATCAATAACTAGTTTCTCGATAGCTCTCATTTAAGGCGAGATTTGAATGTTTGAAAAAGTGCTCTTTCCTCTTTTTTGTAATTATTATTGCGGGTTTGTCAAGCCAAGGCTAAAGAAGAAGAGTGCTACGCAGCGACAGTAAATTACACCAAAAACACTTTGAAATCTTTCTCAGCCTGTAGGCTTGCCTAAAGGGATTTTTTTATGTATTATATTGTGTACATGACTGATAAAAACGTTTGTTGATATGGGTAAACATTCAATTGCTGTAAGATTAATTGACTTCTTTGTATTTACGTGTATGTATATTAACCCTTAACTATGCTGGTGTTTTCAGGTTGCGCTGATATGCTGGTGGGGTCTTATATACCCCAAATAAAAAATAATAATAAAACGGTAAAATAAAACAAATATTATTTATAAACCATAATGTTATGAAAAAATACAGAATTGCTAATGGTTAAAGAAGGTTGTTAACAATTTTCACATCCAAAATGGGCAAATAGGCTAGAAACAGAAATAACACCCATTTTCACACCAATTTTTAGTTTTTCTGTCTCTCTGTAGACAAATACAACATGCTCGTGGGGTCCAAATGGTTAAAAACTGTGATATTTCACTTTTGAGCACCAATAATGCAACGATCAAATAACAATATATACTAGGGTTCTTTTCACACTGGGTCACTTGTGACGGTCAACGGCGAAGAAGCATTGGTTTAAATGGGAGTATTCACACTGGGTCACTGCGGTGACACAAACACAAGTGACGCTGCAGTGTCTACTGCAAACACTTGTGACGGTCACCGGTGACCGAAACTGGCGATGAAGCATTGGTTTAAATGGGAGCATTCACACTGGTTCACTTGTGACGGTCACCGCTCAATCTCCGCATTTATGATTGCCAACAATGCAAGTTGTATATACATAATTCAGTAGTAGTATAATTGAGCTCAGCGAAACTAGTTATCGAGCTGTGAGTTTAAATTTGATTAATACTGAAGATTTTATAAGTGAGGTGGAATGTCGACCTGCCATTTGGGATGTCAAAAGTGATTACAAATTGTTTTATCATATATTTACTATTGGCAATACGAGCGGTGACGGTCACAAGTGACCCAGTGTGAAAAGAGCCTAAGATTACAAAAAGCCTCAAAGACATCTCATGTTTAACTCGTGAAATATTACAAAACAAAAGAGTGGAGGGGTTTCACATACAGTTTCACAGTTAAGGGTTAATAAGAATATACAAGGTCTGTTAGATAAGTATTCGACCTTATTTTTTTTCTCGGAAACCTGATGGATTTGAATCAAGCCCGCTTGCATGAGCCGACCTTGAACCTTCGTGCACATGTGTGAATTTTTTCCCGCCTGTAGATAGCGTCTGTTGCTGGCAAGCAGCATTTGAGTGAGGTAGTGTATAGTGCTCTCGTCGTTGCAAGGAAAATAACGGAATGACTGGAGCAGCGCTATTTGTCTGAAACTGGGCAACAGTCAGGTGGAAACCATTCGGAAAATTCAGACGGCTTTCGGCGATGATGCTATGGTCATCACACAGATTAAGGAGTGGTACAACCGGTTTAAAGACGGCCGAACATCGGTGGTGAGCGAGCCACGCTCCGGTCGCCCATCATGCCGAAATGACCAGGTTATTGCCAAAGTGAACGCTGTGGTGATGCGGGACTGTCGTGTGAGTATCCGAGAAATTGCGGAAGAGGTGGGCATCATCACTTTTTCGGCCCATTTAACTATGACCGAAGATTTGGCCAAGAAGAGAGTGGCGGCGAAATTCAATGCCGATGCTGCTGACGGCGGAGCAAAAGCAACTTCGTGTTGAAGTCTCACATGACATGCTTGAGTCCACAAACAGTGACCCCCGACTTTATGAACACCTTAATGAGTGGTGACGAGTCCTGGTGTACGGGTACGACCCGGAAACCAAATTCCAGTCGTCACAATCGTTATTTTCCTTGCAACGACGAGAGCACTATACACTACCTCACTCAAATGCTGCTTGCCAGCAACAGACGCTATCTACAGGCGGGAAAAAATTCACACATCCGCACGAAGGTTCAAGGTTGGCTCATGCAAGAGGGCTTGATTCAAATCCGTCAGGTTTCCGAGAAAAAAAAATAAGGTCGAATACTTATCTAACAGACCTTGTATGCTAAAATAGGTTAATAAGTGGCTGATCTTCGAAATCATTCTTTAACTCAATGATTAGTAAAATTGTATTAAAGATAACACCGCTTTTGATCAAATAATAAACACACCTTCTGCATGTCCCTACTTATAGATTGTCCAGGGTTAACAAAAAACATACTTTTGTGTTAAGAAATAAAAAAAATATAAATTTCCCGCGTAATAGTCATATTTTGTTTCTAACAAAAAATCATTTTAATAACATCTGAAGTCATCAGATTGGATGGGCAGAATATTTTTGTATTCAAGTTTTTAAACAACAATGCATGGAAGCAGTCAACATGATTGGTTCTTATTAACACACCAAATAACATTCAACAATTGTCGATTAATACCACAGTACTCTTTAGGCCATCTACAATAGACACAATGGATAAGAACCGACCAAAATATTCAAATTGTACAAGTTATGAAATTTGCAGAAGACCACGGTAACAGAGAGCTACAGTGCATTCATTTATGTAACTGCTAACTATCGATCATCATATTATGTCCGACACAATCGATATATTGATAAGTATGTAATCGATCATTAGCTGGCGCATCTTCCCCTCACACAAAGGATGCAGCCTAGTTTATTGTTATAAAAGTGTGTCTATTGCTAACCATGCCTCATTAAAGTAAAACTTTTTTCACGTGTAAAGTATTCTTCAGAATTTACTCCCTGGGCTCATATTCCAGAATGTTTATGCGAGCAGGGTATGTATACCGTAACCAACCAAACCAAAGAGGCTGTGAAGGCCAGGGGTTGGGACGCTCTGGCTAACACCCTCCGTAGTCAGTCTGCACCGAGACGCTCAGCTGTTGGGGGTGAAGACTGGCAAATTACTGACAAGTGGATTTATTGCTGATTGCATTCTTTTTTAACCACTGAATCTGGGGTGAATCACTTTAAGGGGTTTTGTTACATGGACTGTTGACTCTAGTTTACTGCAGCACTTTACAGGTTCAATTTAAAAAAGACTGCATGGCAACATAATTAATTTTTAAAGTGCATTTAAGTACCATACCATACGTATGTCTGTCTAACTCCAGAACAGAAAATCATATGAAAACAAATTTTGTATTTGGGTTAGGTACTTTTAGAAGATGTGACATGAAGATTGGCGATAACTTCCTTTTATTTTTAAGGAGAATTTACATGAAGAAATTTCGTTTTCTTATAATTTATTGTCTTCAAATTTTGTACATGGGGTTCATATACCAAGAGCTAAAACTTTTATTTAAAACAAGTAAGAATCGGCTTGAAAAATTTTATGTCATAACCGGGATTTGAACACGGATCTTCGGCTTAACGCGCCGATGCTCTACCATTGAGCTACCATGACAATATGCCAGTACGACATCAAATTCCTTTAAAACCTTTTTTTCAAAAGCATTGTTGTAAGGGTAGTTATAGTCCACCGCTATGGGTGTATAGGTAGCATACTTGCCTTCCACCCTGGTGGTCCGGGTTCGATTCCCGGCCGGGTAGTGGGTAATTCAGTAACGAAAAATCCCTGGGTTCAGGACTGGACATCACCCGGGAAAATTATAGGCTATATTAAAAAGCCTTCAATTAAAGTGGTGACTGCTAGAAAAGGGTATAGGGTATTGACAATAGATCTATTAAGGTCGCAGTGTTGAGAAGTTGAAGGGCTTACACTACCCGTCATTAATCTAATCTTTGTAAGTGCTATCTGAAGCTGCTCTTTTAGAGTAGTATCATTTATTAACTTATCCACTCTTGACAACATAAAATGGTGTATCCATATTCCACCGTTGATTATCCTTTCTTCACTCATAATATCAATAATGGTACAATCATTTTAATTATTCTTTTATCAGTTATAACCAGTTTATAAAAACTCTGTCTTCCCTGGGGAACAATAAAGCTTTGCATCAGGTTCAAGCAACTGAATACGCGCTCTTTCACGGCCTCTTATTCTATATCAGAATGTGAAGTGAGTAAGGTGTATTATTGGCCATGAGTGCATTATTCAGATTTTATTTGTGTTGTGTATCCTTCAGGGATCTCTTCATTTTTAAAACAAATTTACGTTAACAGAATAATTATATTATACTAAGCGGCTAATGAATTCATCAAAAGAACATAGCTGTACATTCCCCTGCCTCTGTAAGTATTACAACATGCAATCAACACAAAACTGATTTGAAACAATGACACGACTTAAGCATGGAAACACTCTAACATCGCTTTGAAACGCCAGAGTTTTCACGTTCCCACTTTTTGACAAAAGCCAGAAAACCCGGAATTTAGCTTTGCAATTAAAGAGCATTTTTTCAAAAACCGATATCTACATAAAGTATAGTTTTGAGATATCGGATTTTAATAGAACACCTTAACCGTAGATATCGGATTTTGCAAAAACTACTGTGTTTTTACCATTTCTGAGTGGAATAGATGTCGGAATATAAAAGAACCACTATAACCATTGGAAAGGCAGCTACTTAAACTATACGAAACAATATACGAGGTCTGTTAGATAAGTATCCGACCTTATTTTTTTTCTCGGAAACCTGATGGATTTGAATTATGCCCGCTTGCATGAGCCGACCTTGAACCTTCGTGCACATGTGTGAATTTTTTCCCGCCTGTAGATAGCGTCTGTTGCTGGCAAGCAGCATTTGAGTGAGGTAGTGTATAGTGCTCTCGTCCTTGCAAGGAAAATAATGGAATAACTGGAGCAGCGCTATTTGTCTGAAACTGGCAACAGCCAGGTGGAAACCATTCGGAAAATTCAGACGGCTTTCGGCGATGATGCTATGGTCATCACACGGATTAAGGAGTGGTACAACCGGTTTAAAGACGGCCGAACATTGGTGGTGAGCGAGCCACGCTCCGGTCGCCCATCAACATGCCGAAATGACCAGGTTATTGCCAAAGTGAACGCTGTAGTGATGCGGGACTGTCGTGTGAGTATCCGAGAAATTAAGGAAGAGGTAGGCATCATCACTTTTTCGGCCCATTTAACTATGACCAAAGATTTGGCCATGAAGAGAGTGGCGACGAAATTCAATCCCGATGCTGCTGACGGCGGGGCAAAAACAACTTCGTGTTGAAGTCTCACATGACATGCTTGACTCCACAAACAGTTACCCCGACTTCATGAACACCTTAATGAGTGGTGATGAGTCCTGGTGTAGGGTACGACCCGGAAACCAAATTCCAGTCGTCACAATCGTTATTTTCCTTGCAACGACGAGAGCACTATACACTACCTCACTCAAAAGCTGCTTGCCAGCAACAGATGCTATCTACAGGCGGGAAAAAATTCACACATGCGCACAAAGGTTCAAGGTCGGCTCATGCAAGCGGGCTTGATTAAAATCCGTCAGGTTTCCGAGAAAAAAAATATGGTCGGATACTTATCTAACAGACCTCGTATATCTCAATTTTGTCAAAACCTGCAGTTATCGGCTTTTGAAAATACGCTCCTCAATTAAGTTCATCATCAAACAGCCGTTTGTAATCACATAGATGCTTAAACATAAGTGCAGATTTCACTGAACATGTAGGCTACACCGTATCTTCAATACTGCAGTACAGGTTATAATAATACAGGACAGCGAATACATTAATACAGGCACAAAAGTGAGTTTTTAATATGAAATATAGACTACTCATATTAAAGTTTAGTGTAGATTTAACAGAGTTCACCATAATCGCTAGCATTTATCTTTGTTTCTTTCTTCATTGAATGAATCGCAACAGGGCAATGACCCAGTGTAATTCATTTCCTATTTTTGGCAGTTGGGCGGCTGAGAGCCAATCAAACTGCATTGGGTCTTCAAGACATGGGAAAATATAATACAGATTTAGAATAACCACATGCTACGTCTGAAATGCTCCTAGGCTTAATAACAGCAATAGGTGTGTGATCTTATAGAAATTAATTAGAATAATCAATGTGAGAAAATAAGAATTGTCAATCCACCTTCAAAACAAAATAAATACAAACTTCATTAACAATACAGCAAACTGTACAGAGAATGGGTTACCTACAGTAAACATTAATATTCTGCGTAGGAAAACTCCTCAGAGCTGATGATCAGCGCCCTCAAGCATTACAAGTCAGCCAATCAGCAGTTGAGCTGAATTACACTTTTGAAAGCGAATACTGGGTTATTACGTTCGTGTGAGGTATAAATTTAAAGGTTTTTTCATTCTGGTATTATTGATGTGCATATTGTTGGATTATGAAAAGCATTTTGGTTAATATATTAAAATAAAAGTGTCTTTAAAGTGAAACAGAATGTTTTGTTTTGATATCTCGATCCAAAGCCCCATAAGTGATTCATTCAATGAAACAAGCGATTATGGTCAAGTCTTAAGCTAAAGTTTCATGTTATGTGCCTGCATTGTTTACAGCTTGAAGATGGTTAAGTTAATTCCCAGTGCATTCTGCGAAATCGGCGGACATTTAAACATTTCATATCTGATTACAAATGACTGTATAACGGTGAACTTAATTTACTTAGCTAAATTCCAGTTTTTCTGGCACCTCACACAGTAAAATCATACCAATTATGCCCTGCCATCGGTAGCTACTACCCGTGCGCCATTTCTTCGGCGCTGGTTTTATGGGGAAGTGAGGGTTGGGGGGAACAAAACATAGCTAGTCCGCCAGTTTTTCTGCAGTGTTGTCAACCAAAGAAACCACATTTCAGCAGAATCGCACGTATGGTAAGCACACATCAAAAGCAAAAGTGTGGATGCCGATTTGGATAATTATTTCCAAAGAAATCATCCTTGTTATTTTATGTAGTGACATTTAATACACAAAGATTTTAATACAGTCCAATAATATAACGTGGTGACGATATTGCGTAACAATTAATTACACGTCATAAGGGTTTGGTTATCACATAAATCATTTTCCTCCGGGAATAGAATATTATATAATATAGGCTCAATATTTTTACACTGGATGACTAGTTTTAAGCATAAAGTAGAGTGTTAGCAGAACATGCTTCATCATTTCGTGTTGTAAAACATAAGAGAGGTAAAGCATCTAAAAGTGGAGAAAACTATAGGCCTAATTTTAAACGTATTCAATATTTTTTGTGAAAAGTTCACTCAACTTTCAGTCCATGAAATTGACATCAGAGTTCACGGGATCGTCAGAAATTAGCACATATGGAATTCTTAAAGAGGTGAGGAAAGTGTTGGATGTACAATGACTAGGGGCCGTATTTTTTGGTAACAACGATAAACGCAAAATTTTATAAAAAAGCCTCCCTTGGCTATATTTAGCTTTTATATGCTTAAAATACCAATATAAACCAAATTGAATCCACAAAATATTGCGAAATTGACTCGATTCTGCGAAATGTGTCTATAAGCGCGAAATATGCCCCTTCTGTCCGTAAAGTGAGAAACGAGCATGAAAATGTGCCTTAAAATATTGTGTTTTGGTGTACCGGTACTGTATTTTTTATTTCTTAGCAGCATGCTTTTTTTCTGCTGTTTTTCTGTGGCTGTCGAAGATTTACCAATATATTGATATTTGTGATCGATTACAAAGATTGCAGAATTTACCTCTGTGACCTGATACTGTTGAGTACACTCCTTTCCTGCTATCTCTTTGCCAAGTTAGCGATGTTTATGATCGATTACAGCAGAAAGTGTAGAATGTTTTTTACTTGTATTCAACAGATTTCACCTTTTATCCACAGTGTTATGGTTGGAACTTCTGTTTGCAAATAGCTATATGATGGTGTTTAGTAGAAATTACGATAATACTTCTCGTCATTATATTTGAACATTAACTGCAATCATGCCTAAATCGAAAGTTACTTCAGTTCATACAAGGGCAGAAGAATATGGAAGGGGGGTGTTAGTTCACATAAATAAAGAAGCAAAGTTTACCATTGCGCAATGTTCCCAATGTAGTAAAAGTAATTTATTTCACGAAATACCCACCGAAATAAAAGGAAGTTAACACCGAAATCAGCCATTTTATTTCGCCAATAAATCAGGGCCCTAACAATGACGTGTTTGTGAAATCAGAAATTTGAAAAATTGTATTTTTCCCCATAACTCCATACACCTGAAAAGGTAATGTCAACAGTAAATACGGATCCTGAGACAGAATGATAGCTTAGTATTGACGCCACTAGATGTCAGGATGTATAGCGTACTTCGTGTTTTAATGTTGTCAGCTCTCCCTACGGAATTGAATGAAACCTACCGAATGAGGACTAGGGAGCCGAGTGCCCAAGAAATCCCACGCGGGTAGTAAATATTTCAGGCGATGCAGGCCACCCCAGGGATGTGTAAATCATACATGTCGTGCTCTTGTTTCAGCGGAAACTAACAAATTAAATCAGCACCACCAGTTTGCTTTAACACATCAGCTTACATTTTTATCAAATTTCTTAGATCCATTATTGGGAATTTAAATTTTTAAAGAAACTTTCATAAAAACTACTCTCGACATCTTGGTACTTACTGTTGTCATTTGTTGAAATGTGTTTTTTATAACGAGCAGCTTCTCAAAGGGGGAGAATGTTGTTTTCAGCTGTTGCAGTGTTTCTACAGCATCGTTAAAAAGTTGACAGGTGTCAATACCTGGCTTCCTGTCAGGAGTTATCCAGAACTTCCTGGAACAAAACCCAAATTGCATTGGAACAGAGACTTTTATCTCTCTGTAAGTTCTCACCCAGGACGCTGAGAGAGCAACGAATTCAACCTAGTAAGATCTGTTTTTCCCACAGTGCAGATATACAGCTTAATATGTTCGAATTAGGGAAGAAGTGCTAGCTACTGCTACAGCTTGAATAATAACTTCAAACATTAAATTATTAATTAAATGTAATAAATATTAATTACATTGATCAGGAGTTCTCTTATTACCTGTTTACAACATTATTATTCTTATGACTAATGAAATTAATCACATCCTGCGATCTCCGATTTTGTTTGCATTGGAAACTAATCTCTATCTCTATAATTCCTTTATGAATGGAGCAACAGTGGAATGATACGCAGCAGGGGAAACAGGAGCACCCCTAGAAAACCTGCCCCAACTCCATTTTGTCCACCACAAATTCCACATGGATCCACTGAGATTCGATCCCGGGTCCCAGCAGTGGAAGGCAAGCGGTCTAACCACTCAGCCATGGGGGCGGTCTATATATATAAAAGGCTTTGTTCTGACTGACAGAGAATCAACATAGAGCCTAAACTATAATAGATACAGACTTGGAATTTTGATAATGTAAGTGCTCACTGAGACAGGATTTTGAAATTTTTTTTATTTTACATGCCAAAAATAAAATGTTTCTCAGGAAACTTAATACCTTTTTACGCAGAATTATCAAATCCAAATCAAATTCCATGTACAGTTCTCATGACAACAGTGTATTGTTCGCAGTGGTCACAGGTAGCTTTGGAAGTAAATGATATGGGACTTGGACATATTAGAGAAGCTATCGATAGAATTCATTGCTGTAAATAAATATTGAAAAATGAAATCCATGAAAATAATGCACAATGTGATGCAGTCACATAACATAGAGAATACCATTTTCTCACTTCACATTTTGATGTAGAATAAGAGGTTGTATTGTCGGGACAGCTTAATCCAGCTGTCTCAGTCTGAGTGTGTGTCAACGAGTAAGTTATGCTATATCACAAGTCGATAAAAAAATTCTGCCCACTGATACATTATTCATAGCTGTAGGCTTTGTATTAGTTGAGAAATATGGATTTTTATAATAGGCGTTAAGCATGTAAAAGGAGATAAAATAGGATGGAAAATGTTTAGTCCTATGCGCACAGTACCGTATATACCCGAATACTACCCGCCTCCGAATAATACCCCCACCCAAATTTTTCGAAAGGAAATTTGAAAAAAAATCTATAGGCCTCTACGTAAAATTATTTTGCCAGGTTTATTCTTGATTAAACAGTTACAATTAACATTACATATCACAAAAGAATTACATATGGTAGGCTAAAATGTAATTTTAAAAATAATATGGTAACAGCCAGCTGGAAATCTCGCCATCTTATACGCGCTGCGTCTCTTTCAACAACACCCTCCAGCTGATCGGCGAGAATCACACATGACGACGTACGTCTGACTGGTCCGACTGAAGGTCAAAGTCGTGTGGAAATTCACCGAACTTTTCCCGAATTAGTGCTTCTGCTTGTACTGTAATGTTACTTGCTTGGCGTCTCTACACGTAAAGCTTTGTTTCATGGCCAGTCATGGCGGACCATGTGCATAAGAAAGCTTTTCTTTGTCTCATTTTCCTTTCATTACAGCTTCGATACTGTTATACTATTACAAAGCATAGTGCTATATTGAGCCGAAATGGTATAAAATTGTCGAAATTCATATGAAAGGAGACCAGTATTCAAATAATACCCACACCCCAGTTTTTCACTCGCAATTTTTGGAAAAATTTAGTATTTGAGTATGTACAGTATATTATTATGTCCCGGGTTTTTGGGGAGGAAAGTATGAAAGTGATATTGAATTTCTTTTTGATTTCAGCCCCAAAACAGTTGTATGGTAACATGAGACTGAGAAATAAAATATTCAATAAAGACAATATAATTCTGTTACTGGAAATTTTGTTTCTTCTTATTTCTACCCCTACCAGGCATGGTGTGTAGAAGCAATGGGGTGCAAAATTCTACATCCTTTGATGATGATGTGTATTCTGTCCAAAGGCAGGTCCAGACCTGGGACGAAGCCATGGAGTGATGACCACGACTCGTCCGAGGTGATTCAAGCAAGGGTGATACCGCGGAGATTGGCCATTGCCTCTCGCGGGATGGGAATGAAAGGACACAACACAACACCTAGTCCTAAACCCAGGAAGGAAATTCTGCTGAAAAATCCCCAATCCAGTCGGGAATCGAACCCGGGCTGCCAGGATGAAATGTAATCACGCTACGAACTCACTCACGGCGACGGACACATCCTCTATGAGCCATAAAAAGCTTTATCTAGCGTTTTCTGAGGGAATAGTTTGAGTTGATAAGTCGTTCTTCCTCATTTCAAATTCTACATACATATTATATAAGGACCTAGAGTTTCAAAATCGAGTCCTTCAAAAGTTAATTTCGAATGTCAAAATATAAAACCCTAGCGACGCTGGGCCCTATAAGCTAGTAGTAAACATATAATGCGAGTGCACAATTAAAACATTGCCCGGCAGGATTAAGTGCCAGTTGATAAGCACATAAGTGGGATAACTACATGAGGCCTATTCCTATATTCTTCAAATATGTAATCAAAGAACTCAAAACATTTCAAAGTTTGTTGTGGAGGGGAAAAATTAAAAATCATAACTTTTTTAATATTCCCATCAGTTACAGACTACAAGCTATAAGAATGCCAAATTTCAAGTTTCTGGCTCATCTGGAAGTGAGTAAACAATTATTTCAGTGAGCGAGTTAGCCATGCGGCTTTGTATTATCCTTCGGATGTCTTATGCTTGAAAAACAAATACTTATTTGTTTAATTAAGTGGAGGGAAAGGAAATACACATTAAATCCATGTCTGGGATATTAATCCAAGTAAGAATCAGTTTGAAAAATTTTATGTCATAACCGGGATTTGAACATGGATCTTCGGCTTAACGCGCCGATCGGTATTTAATAGTATATAAATAATAACTAGGCTTCAAAGTACCTACAAATGTAGGTCGCCATTGGATGTGTATTCTCAATGGAGAAACCTCCCGTGGTCTGCCCTTGTCTTCTGAATCAGTTGAGGAATTTGATGTCAGACTGGCATGTTGTCATGGTAGCTCAATGGTAGAGCATCGGCGCGTTAAGCCGAAGATCCGTGTTCAAATCCCGGTTATGACATAAAATTTTTCAAACTGATTCATACTTGGACTTATTTGTTTGTTTATTTCGTTGTTCAAGTTGAAATGAGTACTACATGAATACTGTTGTATACAGAAGGTATATTACTGTGAAATAATTAGAGGAGTTCTCTGCCAGTGGTGTAACTTCCAAATCATCTGACACTGGCTCGGAACCAGTACTCATTATTAATCTGTTGACTACACATGCAATCAAAATCCCACATCTTATTTTCCTCTGTCACTATATGCTTAATTTCAAACAACACTTTTCATAAAGTCAGCAAGGTTATGTAAAACATGGAGTCGTGACTACGCACTTTCCAGATAGACCTACATCTGGCAGATAAAGCGGTGGATTCCGACGTCAGATTCCTCAATTGCAAGTGCAATCCTTTAAAACCTTCAGTATTATTTCCAACTTCCAAAGCCCTATACAAACACTGCAAACAATATTGTTGCCATGAGAAATGAATTGCATTTGATTAATTAATGATGTACTTGCATTCTACCAGTTATGACTTATGGATCCCAAACATGGACATTAACTAAAAAAGAGAAAAACATGCTACAGATTTGCCAAAGGAAGATGTAGAGGAAGCTGCTAAACATCACATTGAAAGACCGAATAAGAAATGAAGACATTAGGAAAGCGACATCTATAAAGGATGTGATGGTTACTGCTTCCAGATTAAAATGGATGTGGGCGGGGCATAGCATGAGAATGAACCCGGTGAGATGGACACATGCGATGACAGTGTGGGAGCCCAGAACTGGGAAAAGAAGTGTTGGAAGGCAGAAATTGCGATGGGAGGACGAGTTTAAGAGTGTTGTGGGGAACTTGTCGTCGAGGAGTGCCAGAGACAGAAAGAAGTGGAAAACTCTTGACATTTAGTACCAAAACTAGAGTCAATTAACTTGTATTAAATTTTAGCGTTCTCAGGTGAGGCTAGGCTGAAACGTTCTTATTTAACGAGCCAGCCACCCTGGCATGCCAGGAGGCCCTTGCCCGCTATGGGATGCTTGTGGGCTAATCCTTAATTTCTTAATTTAATTAATTATGTAAAATTTTCAGAATTTAAGCCCTTAATTGGCATTACTGTGGTACCAGTCAACCAATTTGGTCCAATATAAATCGGCTTCATCTCATGGACATTATAAATGCGTATACCATGTTTCATGAAAATCCAATAAAGCATATTTCAGTTATCGTGCGTACAACCTCATTCTGGCACTTAATAAGATGAATCCCACAGTGACCTTGTGCTTTTCTGCGTCATGAAGATCGCTCTTATCCTTCTCATGTGCAAGATCACAGCCTCAACAGCAGCGACAATTTCAGGTGTAATGTCCAGAATGATCATCGTCATCAACTGACCACTCGTAGAGCACAGAGCACTAATGCTCAGTCATAAAGCACTGAACAAATTTATTTGCATGTGTGTCACGGATCAGACATAGAAACTCAAACGGGATTACAAAACTGTTCAAGTAAACATCTTGGCATGACAAACAAATCAACAGATATACTGAACGTTTTGAAAAATAATTTCTTTGAATTAAAGTCACTAGAAAATCTGATTCTGATGACATACCTTTAGGAATTGATACTTTTTTCTAGCAGCATTAGGGTGATGAAGTTGCATTTGAAGTCGAACATCAAACCCATTTTATCTTATCTATCATCTAATCTGGTTTCATGCAGACCAATTACAGATTTAACAACATCTTTGCCAACTTCTGTGAACTACTTACTGATCAATCCCAAGGAATGCGAGCAGAGTGATGTCCGGATGCCTGTTCCATTTGAGCAGTCGCTTCCAGTACACATCGTCTTCCTCCTTGTTGTGCAGTGCGTACAACATGAACAGGGCCGAGTGCACCCTCGGCAACAGGACAGGATGCAGCAAGGAAGCAGCGGTCACCATCTCACTGCAAACAATAATAACCTGTCTCCTGATATGATCTCGATGTTCAAAAGAGCACTAAAATAGCTGAATTACAAAAAAATACTTGAGAATAAATTACGGTAAAATAAATAAAAACAAAGTAATATAAACAGTAGAACTTACTGAATCAATAAAATTAATAAAATGTTGCATACACTGATCTTACGTATAATACACTAGCCGGTGCCCATGGCTTAGCCTGTAATCTAATATATAAAATCGAAAGTGTGTATGTATGTATCTTTGTTCCTTATACAAGTCTACATTTCTTTACCAATTTACACGAAATTTTGCACACATACCCAGTTAAGCCCGGGAAGTATAGCTGTCAACATTAAAATTGAAACAAATCAGTCCTTCCCTTGAAAATTATATAATTTCTGTGAATATTCTACTGAAAAAAAGAATGTTGTTCAGTTCACATGGCAACAGTGAATTGTTTACTGTGATTACATAGGGCCTTGGCAACTATATAGCCTAATGCTGGACTTTAACGAATTATGATTCCATCGATGTAATATATTGGCGAAAATAATTACTGAAAATGAAATCTATGAAAATAAAGCACAGTGTGATGTAGTCACATAACTTTCTCTACCCTCGACATAAATATTTACTCACTTCACATTTTGATGTAGAATAAGAGGGACAACTTAAGTGTGTGAGTATGCTATATCAAGAGTCTGTAAATAATCCTTTCCGCTGATAAATTATCCATACCTGTAGGCTTTGTATTAGTTGAGAAATAGGGATGTTTATCATAGGTCCTAAGCATGGGATGAATAGAATAGAATAGAATTTATAATATGGAACATTTTCAGTCCTATGCTCGCAGTATATTATGTCCTGGGTTTTAGGGGAGGAAAGTATGAAAGTGATACTGCATTTCTATTTTATTTCAGGCCCGAAACGGTTTAACATGAGAATGAGAAATAACATTTTCCGTCAAGTCAATACAATCTTATGTAATTTATGTTTCTTCTTATTTCAATCCTTCCCAGGCATGATGTGTAGAAGCAACGGAATGCAGCATTCGACATCCTCTATGAACCATAAAAAGCTATAGGCCTATCTAGCGTTTTCTGAGGGAATCGTTTGAGTGTGATAAATCTTTTTCAAGTTTTACATACATAAAGTCCTCCATAAGTTAATTTCAAATTAAAAAAATACAGAGCCCGGGCGACGCCGGGCCTTTTCAGCTAGTCTAATATATAAAATCGAAAGTGTGTATGTATGTATGTATGTTTGTTCCTTATACAAATCTACATTTCTTTACCAATTTACACCAAATTTTGCACACATACCCAGTTAAGCCCGGGAAGTATAACTGTCAACATTAAAATTGAAACAAATCAGTCCTTCCCTTGAAAATTATATAATTTCTGTGAATATTCTACTGAAAAAAAGAATGTTGTTCAGTTCACATGGCAACAGTGAATTGTTTACTGTGATTACATAGGGCCTTGGCAACTATATAGCCTAATGCTGGACTTTAACGAATTATGATTCCATCGATGTAATATATTGGCGAAAATAATTACTGAAAATGAAATCTATGAAAATAAAGCACAGTGTGATGTAGTCACATAACTTTCTCTACCCTCGACATAAATATTTACTCACTTCACATTTTGATGTAGAATAAGAGGGACAACTTAAGTGTGTGAGTATGCTATATCAAGAGTCTGTAAATAATCCTTTCCGCTGATAAATTATCCATACCTGTAGGCTTTGTATTAGTTGAGAAATAGGGATGTTTATCATAGGTCCTAAGCATGGGATGAATAGAATAGAATAGAATTTATAATATGGAACATTTTCAGTCCTATGCTCGCAGTATATTATGTCCTGGGTTTTAGGGGAGGAAAGTATGAAAGTGATACTGCATTTCTATTTTATTTCAGGCCCGAAACGGTTTAACATGAGAATGAGAAATAACATTTTCCGTCAAGTCAATACAATCTTATGTAATTTATGTTTCTTCTTATTTCAATCCTTCCCAGGCATGATGTGTAGAAGCAACGGAATGCAGCATTCGACATCCTCTATGAACCATAAAAAGCTATAGGCCTATCTAGCGTTTTCTGAGGGAATCGTTTGAGTGTGATAAATCTTTTTGAAGTTTTACATACATAAAGTCCTCCATAAGTTAATTTCAAATTAAAAAAATACAGAGCCCGGGCAACGCCGGGCCTTTTCAGCTAGTCTAATATATAAAATCGAAAGTGTGTATGTATGTATGTATGTATGTTTGTTCCTTATACAAATCTACATTTCTTTACCAATTTACACGAAATTTTGCACACATACCCAGTTAAGCCCGGGAAGTATAACTGTCAACATTAAAATTGAAACAAATGAGTCCTTCCCTTGAAAATTATATAATTTCTGTGAATATTCTACTGAAAAAAAGAATGTTGTTCAGTTCACATGGCAACAGTGAATTGTTTACTGTGGTTACATAGGGCCTTGGCAACTATATAGCCTAATGCTGGACTTTAACGAATTATGATTCCATCGATGTAATATATTGGCGAAAATAATTACTGAAAATGAAATCTAAGAAAATAAAGCACAGTGTGATGTAGTCACATAACTTTCTCTACCCTCGACATAAATATTTACTCACTTCACATTTTGATGTAGAATAAGAGGGACAACTTAAGTGTGTGAGTATGCTATATCAAGAGTCTGTAAATAATCCTTTCCGCTGATAAGTTATCCATACCTGTAGGCTTTGTATTAGTTGAGAAATAGGGATGTTTATCATAGGTCCTAAGCATGGGATGAATAGAATAGAATAGAATTTATAATATGGAACATTTTCAGTCCTATGCTCGCAGTATATTATGTCCTGGGTTTTAGGGGAGGAAAGTATGAAAGTGATACTGCATTTCTATTTTATTTCAGGCCCGAAACGGTTTAACATGAGAATGAGAAATAACATTTTCCGTCAAGTCAATACAATCTTATGTAATTTATGTTTCTTCTTATTTCAATCCTTCCCAGGCATGATGTGTAGAAGCAACGGAATGCAGCATTCGACATCCTCTATGAACCATAAAAAGCTATAGGCCTATCTAGCGTTTTCTGAGGGAATCGTTTGAGTGTGATAAATCTTTTTCAAGTTTTACATACATAAAGTCCTCCATAAGTTAATTTCAAATTAAAAAAATACAGAGCCCGGGCGACGCCGGGCCTTTTCAGCTAGTCTAATATATAAAATCGAAAGTGTGTATGTATGTATGTATGTTTGTTCCTTATACAAATCTACATTTCTTTACCAATTTACACGAAATTTTGCACACATACCCAGTTAAGCCCGGGAAGTATAACTGTCAACATTAAAATTGAAACAAATGAGTCCTTCCCTTGAAAATTATATAATTTCTGTGAATATTCTACTGAAAAAAAGAATGTTGTTCAGTTCACATGGCAACAGTGAATTGTTTACTGTGGTTACATAGGGCCTTGGCAACTATATAGCCTAATGCTGGACTTTAACGAATTATGATTCCATCGATGTAATATATTGGCGAAAATAATTACTGAAAATGAAATCTAAGAAAATAAAGCACAGTGTGATGTAGTCACATAACTTTCTCTACCCTCGACATAAATATTTACTCACTTCACATTTTGATGTAGAATAAGAGGGACAACTTAAGTGTGTGAGTATGCTATATCAAGAGTCTGTAAATAATCCTTTCCGCTGATAAGTTATCCATACCTGTAGGCTTTGTATTAGTTGAGAAATAGGGATGTTTATCATAGGTCCTAAGCATGGGATGAATAGAATAGAATAGAATTTATAATATGGAACATTTTCAGTCCTATGCTCGCAGTATATTATGTCCTGGGTTTTAGGGGAGGAAAGTATGAAAGTGATACTGCATTTCTATTTTATTTCAGGCCCGAAACGGTTTAACATGAGAATGAGAAATAACATTTTCCGTCAAGTCAATACAATCTTATGTAATTTATGTTTCTTCTTATTTCAATCCTTCCCAGGCATGATGTGTAGAAGCAACGGAATGCAGCATTCGACATCCTCTATGAACCATAAAAAGCTATAGGCCTATCTAGCGTTTTCTGAGGGAATCGTTTGAGTGTGATAAATCTTTTTCAAGTTTTACATACATAAAGTCCTCCATAAGTTAATTTCAAATTAAAAAAATACAGAGCCCGGGCGACGCCGGGCCTTTTCAGCTAGTCTAATATATAAAATCGAAAGTGTGTATGTATGTATGTATGTTTGTTCCTTATACAAATCTACATTTCTTTACCAATTTACACGAAATTTTGCACACATACCCAGTTAAGCCCGGGAAGTATAACTGTCAACATTAAAATTGAAACAAATGAGTCCTTCCCTTGAAAATTATATAATTTCTGTGAATATTCTACTGTAAAAAAGAATGTTGTTCAGTTCACATGGCAACAGTGAATTGTTTACTGTGATTACATAGGGCCTTGGCAACTATATAGCCTAATGCTGGACTTTAACGAATTATGATTCCATCGATGTAATATATTGGCGAAAATAATTACTGAAAATGAAATTTACGAAAATAAAGCACAGTGTGATGTAGTCACATAACTTTCTCTACCCTCGACATAAATATTTACTCACTTCACATTTTGATGTAGAATAAGAGGGACAACTTAAGTGTGTGAGTATGCTATATCAAGAGTCTGTAAATAATCCTTTCCGCTGATAAGTTATCCATACCTGTAGGCTTTGTATTAGTTGAGAAATAGGGATGTTTATCATAGGTCCTAAGCATGGGATGAATAGAATAGAATAGAATTTATAATATGGAACATTTTCAGTCCTATGCTCGCAGTATATTATGTCCTGGGTTTTAGGGGAGGAAAGTATGAAAGTGATACTGCATTTCTATTTTATTTCAGGCCCGAAACGGTTTAACATGAGAATGAGAAATAACATTTTCCGTCAAGTCAATACAATCTTATGTAATTTATGTTTCTTCTTATTTCAATCCTTCCCAGGCATGATGTGTAGAAGCAACGGAATGCAGCATTCGACATCCTCTATGAACCATAAAAAGCTATAGGCCTATCTAGCGTTTTCTGAGGGAATCGTTTGAGTGTGATAAATCTTTTTCAAGTTTTACATACATAAAGTCCTCCATAAGTTAATTTCAAATTAAAAAAATACAGAGCCCGGGCGACGCCGGGCCTTTTCAGCTAGTCTAATATATAAAATCGAAAGTGTGTATGTATGTATGTATGTTTGTTCCTTATACAAATCTACATTTCTTTACCAATTTACACGAAATTTTGCACACATACCCAGTTAAGCCCGGGAAGTGTAACTGTCAACATTAAAATTGAAACAAATCAGTCCTTCCCTTGAAAATTATATAATTTCTGTGAATATTCTACTGAAAAAGGAATGTTGTTCAGTTCACATGGCAACAGTGAATTGTTTACTGTGATTACATAGGGCCTTGGCAACTATATAGCCTAATGCTGGACTTTAACGAATTATGATTCCATCGATGTAATATATTGGCGAAAATAATTACTGAAAATGAAATCTACGAAAATAAAGCACAGTGTGATGTAGTCACATAACTTTCTCTACCCTCGACATAAATATTTACTCACTTCACATTTTGATGTAGAATAAGAGGGACAACTTAAGTGTGTGAGTATGCTATATCAAGAGTCTGTAAATAATCCTTTCCGCTGATAAGTTATCCATACCTGTAGGCTTTGTATTAGTTGAGAAATAGGGATGTTTATCATAGGTCCTAAGCATGGGATGAATAGAATAGAATAGAATTTATAATATGGAACATTTTCAGTCCTATGCTCGCAGTATATTATGTCCTGGGTTTTAGGGGAGGAAAGTATGAAAGTGAAACTGCATTTCTATTTTATTTCAGGCCCGAAACGGTTTAACATGAGAATGAGAAATAACATTTTCCGTCAAGTCAATACAATCTTATGTAATTTATGTTTCTTCTTATTTCAATCCTTCCCAGGCATGATGTGTAGAAGCAACGGAATGCAGCATTCGAGATCCTCTATGAACCATAAAAAGCTATAGGCCTATCTAGCATTTTCTGAGGGAATCGTTTGAGTGTGATAAATCTTTTTCAAGTTTTACATACATAAAGTCCTCCATAAGTTAATTTCAAATTTAAAAAATACAGAGCCCTGGCGACGCCGGGCCTTTTCAGCTAGTCTAATATATAAAATCGAAAGTGTGTATGTATGTATGTATGTTTGTTCCTTATACAAATCTACATTTCTTTACCAATTTACACGAAATTTTGCACACATACCCAGTTAAGCCCGGGAAGTGTAACTGTCAACATTAAAATTGAAACAAATCAGTCCTTCCCTTGAAAATTATATAATTTCTGTGAATATTCTACTGAAAAGGAATGTTGTTCAGTTCACATGGCAACAGTGAATTGTTTACTGTGATTACATAGGGCCTTGGCAACTATATAGCCTAATGCTGGACTTTAACGAATTATGATTCCATCGATGTAATATATTGGCGAAAATAATTACTGAAAATGAAATCTACGAAAATAAAGCACAGTGTGATGTAGTCACATAACTTTCTCTACCCTCGACATAAATATTTACTCACTTCACATTTTGATGTAGAATAAGAGGGACAACTTAAGTGTGTGAGTATGCTATATCAAGAGTCTGTAAATAATCCTTTCCGCTGATAAGTTATCCATACCTGTAGGCTTTGTATTAGTTGAGAAATAGGGATGTTTATCATAGGTCCTAAGCATGGGATGAATAGAATAGAATAGAATTTATAATATGGAACATTTTCAGTGCTATGCTCGCAGTATATTATGTCCTGGGTTTTAGGGGAGGAAAGTATGAAAGTGATACTGCATTTCTATTTTATTTCAGGCCCGAAACGGTTTAACATGAGAATGAGAAATAACATTTTCCGTCAAGTCAATACAATCTTATGTAATTTATGTTTCTTCTTATTTCAATCCTTCCCAGGCATGATGTGTAGAAGCAACGGAATGCAGCATTCGACATCCTCTATGAACCATAAAAAGCTATAGGCCTATCTAGCGTTTTCTGAGGGAATCGTTTGAGTGTGATAAATCTTTTTCAAGTTTTACATACATAAAGTCCTCCATAAGTTAATTTCAAATTTAAAAAATACAAAGCCCGGGCGACGCCGGGCCTTTTCAGCTAGTCTAATATATAAAATCGAAAGTGTGTATGTATGTATGTATGTTTGTTCCTTATACAAATCTACATTTCTTTACCAATTTACACGACATTTTTCACACATACCCAGTTAAGCCCGGGAAGTATAGCTGTCAACATTAAAATTGAAACAAATCAGTCCTTCCCTTGAAAATTATATAATTTCTGTGAATATTCTACTGAAAAAAATGAAATGTTGTTCAGTTCACATGGCAACAGTGAATTGTTTACTGTGATTACATAGGGCCTTGGCAACTATATAGCCTAATGCTGGACTTTAACGAATTATGATTCCATGTAATATATTGGCGAAAATAATTACTGAAAAATGAATTACACGAAAATAAAGCACAGTGTGATGCAGTCATATAACTTTCTCTACCCTCGACATAAGAAATATTTTCTCACTTCACATTTTGATGTAGAATAAGAGGTCGTATTGCAGGAGCAACTTAAGTGTGTGAGTATGCTATATCAGAAGTCGGTAAATAGTCAGTTATCCATAGCTGTAGGCTTTGTATTAGTTGAGATTTATCATAGGCCCTAAGCATGGGATGGAACATTTTGAGTCCTATACTCGCAGTATATTATGTCCCGGGTTTTAGGGGAGGAAAGTATGAAAGTGATACTGCATTTCTATTTTATTTCAGGCCCGAAACGGTTGTATGGTAACATGAGAATGAGAAATAAAATTTTCCGTCAAGTCAATACAATCTTATGTAATTTATGTTTCTTCTTATTTCAACCCCTCCCAGGCATGATGTGTAGAAGCAACGGAATGCAGCATTCGACATCCTCTATGAGCCATAAAAAGGTATATCTAGCGTTTTCTGAGGGAATAGTCTGAGTGCCATATGTTGTTCTTCCTCATTTCGAATTCTACATACATTATTATATCAGAACCTAGAGTTTCAACATCGAAAGTCCTCCATAAGTTAATTTCAAATTACAAAATACAAAGCCTGGGCGACGCCGGGCCTTTTCAGCTAGTTATTTACTCAAAAAGGCTTTGTTTCTTCTCCTGCAATGCACACTAATACATCCTTCATTTAAAAGTTTGCACAGCTAAACAGGTGGACTGCTGCATAGCAAAGCTTCTGATTCCATTCGACACAAGCGTGCTTGGCATCTTATGACAATTTACGACAATTAATCAGTCATTGTGTTCAAATAGAAACTATCAAACAGAGGAAGTCCATCTTCAAATCCAAACTATCATGTCCAGCTTTCGCTGATGATTTAGCTCTTTTAGGGAAACATGAATCCTCATCCTTAGCTTCGATTGGTCTTACGATTAACCAATCCAAAAGTAAAGTTATTTGCCTCTACAGTCACAACCAATGATGACTCATCCATCTCTTCAAGAAACATTCGGGTTTCAATGTAATTTAAGCAAGGATGTACAGAAATTATCCAGCTCGCCTCTACTAAAACCAGACAAGAAATTATGAATCTTCAACCAATATATATGATCTAATGTGATCCAATATTTCAATATTTGCAACAGTTTCCCAAAACCAATTTCTGGGTAAAAACCGACAAGAACCATCAATTTCCGAGTGCACAAATGCTCTGAATGACATGTAACATCTCGGCCGTTCGTGGCATCACCCACTGTCGTCATCCAGACTGTGGTGAGAAAGAAACACTCGCCACCACCGCACGTCTTTGAAGTCGAGTGTTTGTTGGCATCGTTGCCATTCACCAGCACACTAAAATAGCTGTAATCCATTTGAAAGTTCACGAGGAAAAGAAGAATATTCCTAAGTCGAGGAGACCTGAACATCCTACATAACGCATTCCTTGAGTATACTAAGTCATCAACATTTATACTTTCAACTATAATAAATAGCAATCATGGTGAATAAAAGCAATCAATCAATCAATCAATCAATAATGCCTACTAGTAGGTGCCATGGCTTCGCCCATGATAATTAATTTGAAAATTAAAAATTAAGAGTATAATAACTATTCAAGCATTATATTTATTAACACTTGCAAGCGAATCATTCATAAACTAAGCCATTAATAATTAATGAAACAGCTAAAATTCCGGCTTCAGAGTACATTCCAGGATTAGAAAGCGCCGTCTGAAAAAACGATCTCAGATTCAATTATGCAGTTCCAAAGGAACCTGTGAACACATAATACGTATTGTTTCTCAACTGTTTGTTAACAGATGAATATGATGTGAATTTTATTTGATCAATTTAGTGTAATTTTCAGAAAGCAATTCAATATTAATTTCATACTCTCTTTCCCAAAAACCTTGGACGTAATATACTGCGGTCATAGGACTGAAAATGTTCCATCCTATTTTGTCTTCTTTTAGATGCTTAGGGCCTATGATAAACATACTTATTTCTCAGCTAATACAAAGCCTACAGCTATGGATACTACAGACGAAATGCCGGTAAACTACTTGACTTATCGTCAAAAATTCTCTATAGTTGTTCAAGTTTTACACTCCACATTATGAACTGTTGAAATTATATAATGTTTCAAGGGAAGGAATGGTTTGTTTGGATTATTATTATCAGCGATATTTCAAGAGTTAAACTATCAATATTTTACAGCTGGTGCCCGCGGCTTCGCCCGCCATTATTAATTAACTCCAGGATTTTTAAGAAATTTACACTGGCAGTTTATTAAAAACGTTTGTGGTTCAGAGCTATGAAAATTGTAAGTAAAAATAAAATTAGAATATTTGTTCATTGTGTTCATTTCACATAGGTTTTATATAATAAAGAAACGGTCTTCATAATTTTGTACTCTTCGTGAAAGTTTTCACTGCCAGACGAACATCGCCGAGTATACGCGATGTCTCACGAAGCGGGCGAGCGAGTGAGCAGGCTATTTATGCCGTTGAATTGTATAAGAGTAGATATATTCTATACAGCTTTCAGGATCCCCTTGTGCTGCCATGTGAGTATACAGATTCAAAACGACACAATTAAAGGAACCCTACTCTTGCATGCAAAGCATTCATAAACTGATAATTAAAAAGCTAAAATCTTCCTTTGAAGTGTTTCACGACTCAAGTGCGCTGCCTGGGAAAAAAGACCTCAGATCCGAATTCTGCGCATAGTGAGTTTCGTCCAAATCGTTCAATGTAGTCAAGGCCTTTGAGGAATGTTAAACTCAAAACCTAAACATTTAATCATGATCAAACGAAAATAGTCGTGCGCAACTTGCCTACAATGGTAATCAAGACATGAGTATCTTAAATGCCATTAAATGTGCTGAATGTTAGAACAGTGATCCATGCTTAAACCTAAGCATCTACAATGTGTCTCATGTAGATGGCACCACTGTTCTTACTCCCGAGCGATCAGCTCAAATGAACCCATTGACATGTAATGCTTATTCATTAGTTCAGCTTCTGAACTTCTCTTCTTACATTGTAGAAGAAATGTGAAATCTCCACGAGGGAACTACATAATATCGGGCTTTAACAAATTCTGATGCCATCGATGGACAACAGAAATTATTTTCATCATTCAACAGTTCATAATGAGGAGTGTAAAATTTGAACAACTACAGAGCATTTGTGATAAGTCAAGTAGTTTATCGGCATTTCGTCTGTAGTGACCATAGCTGTAGGCTTTGTACGAGGGGGATCCAGGAAATAACGACTGTTTTGTTGTAGTAATTAAAAAAATCATATTTATTTGAAAAAACAAAGTCTGTTACATAACTGAAGCTTCCTTTACTTCTCTACATAATCACCACCCACATTTAAACATTTGTCGTATCTGTTCACTAGCTTTAGAATTCCCGTGTTATACTCCTCTGCCGCCAGTTCATTAAGCCAGGTGTTCACTGTCTTCTTCAACTCTTCATCACTTCCAAAACGCGTACCACCCAGAAAGTCTTTCAGCTTAGTGAAAAGGTGAAAATCGCTAGGAGCAAGGTCTGGACTATAGGGCGGATGATCAAAGATTTCCCAACCGAATTGATCCAGCAATTCTCAAGTTGCAGCAGCAGTGTGCGGGCGGGCGTTGTCGTGAAGAAGCACATCTCCTCTCGAAAGCATTCCTCGCCTCCTGTTTTGGATGGCTCGCCGTAGTTTTCGTAAAGTCTCACAATAACGATTTGCATTGATCGTAGTGCCTTTTGGCATGAAATCCAGCAAAAGAACACCTTTGCGATCCCAAAAGACAGTAGCCATGACTTTGTGTTGAGAGAGTCTGTTTGAATTTTCTCGGTTTCTTGGGTGATGGATGATGCCACTCACGTGATTGGCGCTTGGTCTCTGGGGTGTTGTGAGACACCCAGTCACAATTTGATCAAGAAAGGCGTCTCCATCTGTATGATGTCGCATCAAGAATGTCAATGCTGAGGCCATTCTCTGAGTTTTGTGTTGGTCACTCAGTTGCCGTGGAACCCATCGTGCACAGATTTTGTGGTAGCCAAGATGTTGCGACACAATTTCACCAAGCAAAGAATGAGAAATGTCAGGAAAGGCAATATGCAATTCGTCGAGTGATGTGCGCCTGTCTTGCAAGATTCTGTCGTTCACTTTAGTCTTCAGGTCTTCTGTGATGAGGGATGGGCGTCCGAGTCGAGTTTCATCGTGGACATTTGTTCGCCCATTGTTGAACATTTCGCACCATTTTCTCACATTTCTTTCATTCATTACAGTATCACCATACACTTCTTTCAATTGCCGGTAAATTTCTGCAGGTTTCAAATGTTTGGCATTCAAAAATCGAATCACACTCCTCACCTCACAGTCGGTGGGATTATCAATCACGTTGTTCATTTGAAATGAACACAAAATGCACAATGGCAACTTGTTGCAACCAGTACTCACAACATTATGAGAACACATGTTAAGGAAGCCAGTTGACCTTCAAACAAGGAAGGGGAGTCAGCTGTGCGGCGGGTATGCGCGAACGGTCATTATTTCCTGGATCCCCCTCGTATTAGCTGAGAAATAGGTATGTTTATCATAGGCCCTAAGCATCTAAAAGAAGACAAAATAGGATGGAACATTTTCAGTCCAATGACCGCAGTATATTACATCCCTGGTTTTTGGGAAAGAGAGTATGAAATTGATATTGAATTTCTTTTTCATTTCAACCCTGAAACGGTTGTATGGTAATATGAGAGAAATAAAATTTCCCGTCAAGACATTACAGTAACCGGAATTCCTGTTTCTTCTTATTTGAACCCCTTGGTGTGTTGAAGTGATGGGATGCAAAATTCTACATCCTCTATGAGCCACAAAAAGCTATATTTCAGTGTGATAAGTCATTCTTCCTCATTTCAAATTCTACATACATATTATATAAGGACCTAGAGTTTCAAAATCGAAAGTCCTCCATAAGTTAATTTCAAATTACATAATACAAAGCCTGGGCAACGCCGGGCCTTTTCAGCTAGTTACTTATATGGCCAGAATGGTACTTTATGAGATTGTGTGGGGGACAGGAAAATGTCTGTCCATGTGACTGTACGTGCGATAACTCAAATACGCTTTATTGGAATTTCATTTAACTTGGTACACGCACTTATAATGTCCATGGCAAGAAGTCTGTTTATATTGGATCAGATCAGGTGACCGGTACCAGAGCAATGACTAATTAAAGTTCACATGTTTTTTAAAATCATGTCTATACTACAATGCCGCATTTCTAATCATTGAGGACTTTGACTCCAATGCAGCCAGATGTTTTTATTTCGTTGATCAAGTTTAAATTGAGTATTACATGAAAACTGTTATATACAAAAGGTATATTACTGTGAAATAATTAGCGGAGTTCTTTGCCACTGAATTTTGTAAAATATTGACATATTTTAAGAATTTCAAGTTGCAAATACATTTAGCTTTGACAAATAACACTATACCTTCACATATGCTTATCAAACTAGACCGTTAAACTGAGCAAGGTGGCCGAAATGGTAATGTCTTGGACTCGTATTCTGGAGGCCCCTGGTTCAAATTGCAGAGCCGACCAATTTGACGTGGATTTTTTAAATTTTTATGTGAATGTGTGATTGTCAAGATATCACAAATCTGTAGTTCTGCTGATTCTGGGCGATTTTAATGATTTAAAAAAATATATATATATTTTCTTCATATCATAATTGCAATTATCACTGATTAAACAAAAGCATTCTGGAACTTTGTTACAGTTTACCTGATTTCATTTTAACTGTTATTGAAGTTTTATTGACTGCTAGACCTGAAGGGAAAAGACCACTTGGAAGACGTAGGCGTAAGTGGGAGGACAATATTAGGATAGATTTAAGGGAAGTAGGATTTGCGAGGGACGGTTGGATTGAGTTAGCACAGAATAGCGTTAAATGGCGGGCTCAGGTAAGCACGGCAATGAACCTTCGGGTTGCAGAAAATAGCTAATATTCCTTTAGCTTGCTTAGGAATTGTCTATTGCCATTGAGTGAGTGAGCGAGTGAGTTATTGAATTTGTAAAAAACTATTATGTTACTAGGTAAGTCATGTTAAGTAAAATATTCAATCCAGTATTTTCATTTGCTATTTGGGAACATGAAGAGACTGAAGTCAAATTGGCCGGCTAGGGAGTACAACCTTGTCTTAACATTTACAATGTAAATTTGAGAGATCTTTTTAATTTTCAAAGTGGTTTATCTGTATAGTGAGAAAGTAAAGCTGTGGGTTCCTCCTCACCTTTCTTGGTCTGAAAGCTGCAGTTCTTGCCCTAAGGGAGGCAGCGCTGGGAACAGAACTTGCACGACTTCGTAGACGCGTGACGTAATGGAATGGAGCTCGGCAACAGCATGGCTAAGCAGCAGGGGGTGCACGCGAACCCCGCCGTACGTTGCAGTGTACGCTGCTGTCACCTCCGCCAGTAATCTGCCTAGAGGGTGGTGCGGCGTGTCAAATGCCTGTTTCAAACAAATAACATATTCAATGTGACATATCCGTCTCAGGAAGATAAGTAGTAACTAGAGATGTTGTCTTTCAGGTTTAACATATTTAGGATGTTAGAAATTATTTGGAGGCAAAATTAAATCACAAAATAACGGTGATTTCATAAATAAAACCTATTTTTTATAATTATTCTTTTCTGCCGTTTTTTATTCCTCAGTTGTGTATTGTATGACCCTTTCAGAAAAAGTAGATTGCCATACGAGCATATTTCAAGGTTTAAAAATTAAAGTACGCTATCTTCCCAGGTTATTTGGCAATACAGGTAGGTACATTCAAAATGTATTTAGAATCTGAAATCAGACAAATATTTAAGTATTTTTTAATTTGCTTTGTTTTTTATAACTGGTTTCACAGCGAGGCTGTATTTAAATACATTAATTTTATATACATTTTCATCTAGTCCTCTTTTGAAGAGGTTTGGTTGGTTATTCTCGTATTATTTAATAATTGCATTGTTGTTATATACAATTTGAAATTCTATTAAAGTTGTTAAATTAATTAAGCTTTTCTTAGGTATTGTGTCTCCCTTTCCTTCCTCTTCCTCTGGTGTGGGGTGGTCACGTTTCCATATCCCATTGTGCCACAATGGCAATATGTAGGCTATATTTCCTGACCCCTATTGAAATAAAAATCACTTCAACAGGAGTAGCAAGTGTCATTATGTTAGACTGTAGGAGGGAATCATTTCTTTGCATTTCAATGCACCCGAGCTGGAGTTTGGTGTTGGGGAGGTCTGACCTTGAGTGACGTAATACTATGCATGTCATTTGCCTGGAGGGTAGCAGGTAAAGTAGAAGGGCGTGTTTACTGTACCCAGCAGCGTGCATCACAAACATGGGAAAAGTTGCAGCAAGCCAAGTTTTTGAGTGGCACAAACGATTTCAGGAGGTTAAAAATGATCACACCCCGGAAGACCCTCATCTTCGAAGACTGACATCAATGTCAACACAACTGATGTTATGTTATAATCAATAAGAATATTCGTTTTCACACATTTTTTGTAAGTAAAAACTTACCAAAAGGACAATCGTTTCGATGAGAGACTTCTCACCATCATCAGCTGTTCTCAACTGTCGTGTTTTCTTCTTTATCCACCAGGGGCCTGTTTCAGCCTGTTTCACGAAGCGACGGGACTTGTCATGACAAGCGAATACACCCGTCGGACCGAGATAATTGACGAGATTGCGTTTCACGAAGCGACGAGTGACAAGTGTTAGCGGACAAGCGAACGGAAGCAATGCGACGGGTGAATTTCAGCCATCCGACAAGCGTTTCGTTTCACGAAGTGACTAGTGGTGTCCATTTACTTGTCATTTCGTTGAGAATTGCGATCCACGTAGTCAGACCCGTCACAATTCTGTAATGCATTGTTGTAGCGTAGTAGACTACATGTTTATACAGTAAGTTAGTTGCACGCTTATAATCATGTGGTCAGTGATTCGGAGACAACTTTTTTTCAGAACGAGAGTGAATTATCGACAATTGGACGGTAATAAAGATTCAGAATAACTTTCGAGAAAATGGAACAACTAATTACTATTCTTGGACGATCTCTGCACCGAGAAACCCACAGAAGTCAGTCTTTAAGTGTGAAGCAAGTTCTTGAGGTAGCATTTTCATTGGCTAGGTACAGGAGGACATTATCATTCCGTAGCGGATAAGCATGGATTATCGAAAGCTAGTGTATGCCGTGCAGTGCAGTGCATGACGTAGTTGCTTCTGTTAACAGAATAATATTGCCCCAGTGGGTCCGCTGGGCTATTGATAAAATGATAGAAGTTGTAGGGAAGTTTCATGATTTCGGAGGAATGACGTAAGTATGTGGCTGTGTAGATGGGACTCTTATTAAAATAGACGCTTCAAGTGAAAATGAACATTATTTTGTAGATCGGAAAGGAGATCACTCTGTGAATGTAATGGTGGCATGTGTCCCTCAAAAATATGGACGTGATTTAGACATTTAATTTAAGTTATAAATAAATTGAACAAATTGTAATCACAGCAAATTGTACCACACATTTACTCAATAAAATGTATAACATTGCAACTATTGTAATTGTAATATTAATGAAAATTAAACAATAATAATGATAATAACTATTAAGTTAAGCACTTTTATGGTAAAAAATTCTTGGTAAACAAATCATTTAAATTTATATATTTTTTTCTCTCGACAGTGCCTAAATATTTTATTGAACATTCCTGAGCACAGTAGGCTAGGTCGTTACATAATAAGAAACGTAGTTTAGGGAATAAATATGGCTACATCTTTATGAATAGTATTCATTCACATACCGATACATATTGAAAAAACTGTTATTGACTTACGAACATACTGCTACGAACACTTAGCATTGTTCGTTTCCTCCAGTTACACCATAAAGTGTCCCTGACATACTGCCAAGTTTTCCCGGATATCAACTCTAGGGATTCAGCAAGTGCAGAAACATATTACATTTTTCTTTTTTTTTTAATTCACTCGAAAATAGACCAAAAGAATAGACTTTTCTGGAGCACTGCAATCTTCTTCTCGTTAGTGGTAGCCATCTTACTTGTCGAACCATCGCGCGAGATCTAGCGAGTGATGGGTGCGTCAAAAATGTTAGTGAAACAGAAACTCTGACCCCTTGTCAGCTGAACCGACAACACCCGTCAACCCGTCACTTGTCGCACCCGTCGCTTCATGAAATAGGCCCCAGATGTCCTCCATGTAGTAGAAATTTAGAAATGACAAAGGACAATGACCTCATTCCTAAATTTATACTACATGGAGGACATCTGGTGGATAAAGAAGAAAACACGACAATTGAGAACAGCTGATGATGGTGAGAAGTCTCTCATCAAAATGATTGTACTTTTGGTAAGTTTTTACTTACAAAAAATGTGTGAAGACGAATATTCTTATTGATTATATATAATATACACTTCACAATGTTTTCCTGATTAATTTAATCAAATGATGTTATGTTGTTTATCGTTAACAAAGACTGCAGAGATTACAAATACATCTTATGGATCAGCTGAAGACATTGTACAAAATGTTCTAGGCCATAGGAAAGTGTGATGGCATGTGAACAAGTTATCACCTGTCACAAATCCTGCTTTCATCAATATGACCCAGAGACAAAACAGGAAACAAGACCCAAGAACCAAGTCCTTGTCTTTTTCGATAAGCAAGGCACCGTGTGACTTCAGGGAACCATTGTATTGTGTCTGAGGGAGAATACTTTGAAGTCTGTAAAGGAATTTGGATAAAAGTAAGCAGTGCTTTCCAATAAAAAAATAATTTTGGTTATTTTATGACACGGCCTCGTAACATGCATGAAATCTTAAAAACATAAAACACCACCTTTTGCATTTTAAAACAACAAATCTTGTAAAAAATAAAAACATTTTCAAACACCTCTACAGCGAAATGAATGAATATTATTGTTAAATGCACACACCTTACAACTGGTCATCCTCACAAGGGGATGGTACGAACCCACCCTCAAATTTTGTACACATGTAGGTCATCCTAAAATGGAATAGTACACAAAAAATTAGCTGCCAGTTTGAACTGTGAGACCATTAAATTGAAGCTTGAAGTTTGGAAGCGATCTAGTTGGTTACTCGGATCTTTGTAGCGACTACGGCAACTTACACGACTCATTCACCAGGTTATCAATCACGGTCTTCCTTCTTCTTCTTATCGCAGTATGAACAACGACCATAGTGATGAATTGCAATCTGTGTGTCTGTCACTTAATAGAAGGAAGTCACCATGAGTGTCTCTACAGATGTGTTGAATCTTATTAATGTGCTTTCAGTTCCTATAAACTATTGAACCAACACAAGTGTGAACAAGAAAAATGTGATATGGGAACACTTGTTCGATGTGCATTTTTGTGCTTTTCCCATTCCATCAACACTAGGCACTTCTGTTTCACATCTATTGAACTAGGAGGTGCCCGTGGCTTCGTCCATGATAATTCATTTAAAAATTAAAAATTAAGAGTATAATAATTATTAGGGCTCGGACTTTTAGGTAAATACATATTTTTTTTGCTATTACCTATGATTTCTGGACTTTGTCAAAGTTCCGGTTGGGACCTTTGGATTCAAAATACTGAGTTGCATATCACATAAAAATAAATATTTTCGATATTTCTTATTTGAATAAATATTTTTGGTAACTTAATTTTTTTTACATATTTTACCACATATCACGTTTAGAAATGAATATTTTGGCTGTTTTTGTAAAATTGTGCCATATTTTGAATATGTTGCATTGTTATGTTGAGTCAGACAATAAATCAGGGCTGATTTGGCCTTCATTAGTGCAAATTTCTGTTTCCTCCCACACTGCATTACTAAGTTGGAAACAACAAAACAATTCTTGACAGAATCAATAAAAGAAACCAAACACATTGAAAACAAACTTAACAAAATCAGTGGTTCAAAAGCAAACGAAATTAAAGAAAAATTCCTGTCAGGCCTAAATAAGAATGAAAGGTTACAAGTGTTGCCAAAGATTTCAGATATTTTAATGGGTAACAGTGTAGAGAACTTGGAGCAGATGGAACATCTGAGTGTCAGTGATACTGCGTTTTACAAATATGCAAGATTAACATTCTGCAATGTTGAACGTACATTTTCAAGATACTAGTTTCTGTTCCGTGAAAATCGTCACAGCTTTAAGATGCACAACTTAAAATCTACTTCTGTCGTTCACTGCAACAGTTCTACACTAACTGACTAGAATGACTAGATGAGTATTTCTGTAAATATTGGTTAAATAAATAAAATATTTTTATATTTCCGACTTTTTAACCACATAAAAAATAAATATTTTCGTTTTTATAAGCACCTAAAAGTCCGAGCCCTAATAATTATTAAACCAATATATTTATTAACACTTGCACACGGATCATTCATAAACTAAGCCATTAATAATTAATGAAACAGCTAAAATTCCGGCTTCAGAGTACATTCTACGATTAGAAAGCACCCTCTGGGAAAACTATATCAGAATCGATTATGCAGTTCCAAAGGAACCTGTAAACACATAATACGTATTGTTTCTCAGCTGTTTATTGACATGAATATGATGTGAATTTTATTTTATCAATTCAGTGTAATTTTCAGAAATTATATAATGTTTCAAGGGAAGGAATGGCTTGTTTGGATTATTATTATCAGCGATATTTCAAGAGATAAAACCATTAATATTTTACAGCTGTTGCCCCCAGCTTCGCCCGCCATTATTCATTGACTCCAGGATTTTTAAGAAATTTACACTGGCATTGTATTAAAAATGTTTGTGGTTCAGAGCTATGAAAATTGTAAGTAAACATAAAATTAGAATATTTGTTCATTGTGTTCATTTCACTTAGGCCTTATATAATAAAGAAATGGTTTTCCTAATTTTGTAGTCGTCATGAAAGTTTACACTGCGAGAGACGAACATTGCCGAGTATACCCGATGAACTCACGAAGCGGGCGAGCGAGTGAGCACGCTATTTAGGGCCGTTGAATTGTATAAGAGTAGATAGTAAAGTTTAAAACAAGCTGTTCTGTGCATGGGGAAGTGATCATGCAACTGTATACTGTGACTACACAGTTGTGTTGTGCCGACTGCCCGCATGGCTCGCTCAAGACCTTGTACTTCAGCCACAGACCGTATCCCTGCTAGACAGTGCTTTTTTTTGCAATACTGTGACGTGATTTTTGTAGACTTGCAGTTCGAACTGGCAGCTAAGTTTTTGTGTACTATTCCATTCTAGGATGACCTACATGTGTACGAAATTTGAGGGTGGGTTTCGACATGAAGGTTCGTACCATCCCCTTGTCAGCTATATGCTTTGTGTGTCTTCAACTCGTATATCAAAGTTCATTAATCTAAGTTTGTTTTTCTCCTTTCTACTGGTTTCTAGTTCTGTTTCAAGTCCTTCATGAGTTGCTACTGTGGATTCATCTGTTTGTCTGAATTTATGTTTCTGAAATGTTTCTTTTTGTCTGCCCAATGTGAACTTTTTCACTGTAAAGAAGGCCACATCTGTGAAAAATTTCATTGAGAAAAACAAACTTAGATTAATGAATTTCGACATATCAGTTTGATCAGAAGATACATCCATCCACCACTAGAGGGACAGCACAGCATCCAGCAGTCGAGATCAACGCAATCATTACCTTGCAGAGATACGAACACACTTCTTGGTATGACTCTCTATCCAACTGTTTCCTGCCGAACTGAGGTATTGTGTTGAGCTGATCCGCTGTGGAATGATGGGAATTGTTAATGAGAACAGCGACATTATCCCACGCTTTCTGCACTTCGGTCTCGGGCCTGCCATTCTTTGATCCTGCCTGTTCTGGAATGCCGAGCTGCTGATAACATTGTCTGAACACTGCTTTCCACTTCTGATTTGCAGCAACACACAGTTTTCCAAACGAGCTGCAACAAATGCGAGATGCACTTTAGATAAGTGTACAAGGCACACTCTTATAAGCATCTCTAAATAATGTAATTTACTTGAAACAATTTGGCTCCTTTTTCATCCAATTATACCATTCAAAATTGAGTTTGTATTATATTTGAATGCAAATCCATTCTGTAACATTGATCATTTACTATAATTCTCGATCAAAGGTATCTCTCCTCCCTAAACCATTATACCATCGGCATTCACAATATAATCATTATTTTTAGGGGGTACTTTAATCATATCCATTTTACAAATAGATACACCCATTTCATTAGTTGTAGACAGAAATTTAGGGATTTTACATTTTTATTAAAATTGTTAAGAGCCATTTTATCAAAAATCTAAATTTTGAAAAAAGAGTCCTCTTAAATTTCAGTTATAAAAACAAAATTCTGGATGGTTTGATGAAATTCCAACTAAGTCCTTAATTCAAAATAAATAAATATACAAAATGAGTGCTCACCTTGGTTTAGTGCAGACTCTGCTCGGAGGAGTTGCTGTGTTTTTTAACAGAGTTCCCGTCACCTTGACACCTTCGTTCCACGCACCATGCAGAGCTCCTTCAAGGCGATCACCACTGTTAAATGTTAAAGTTCCTTTCCCACTGAAAATCCCGGCTGCTCTGAACTCTCCTTCGTAATGAGTTCCGTCTTCAAACACCATCACACCATGTCCCTGCACATTAAACCGGGATTTCAAAAAGGTGACAGACAAGCTAATATCAGCACCACGATGTACAACAGAACTGTTCCTTTCTTTGAATCACTTAATATCTCAAAATATCAGTTTGGTTTCCATAAAGGTCAGACAACGGTAGATCTGAAGCAAACAACAACAAAAAAGAACTATGTCAAGGATTGTTCACAGACCTCAAAAAAGACCTTTGATACAGTCAGTCACAATTTATTAACTACAAAGTTGGCATCATGTGGTGCTGGTAATTTCCAATACAGTGATCGTGGATAATGTTATCACTTTTATGAAGTCCCGTATGGATTAACACTGACACATTGAAAAAATGCTGTTTATTGTGATCAAAGATTCAGTTTATGTTATCATATTGTCACAATGCCACGATTTACCCAGAAACTGCGAGAAATTACCTGACATCGAAGATCGCAGCCCCTATTGGACGGACTGGAGCCGAGTGCTGGTGGGCGTGGCTTAGTGCAGGCACATTGCTGTGAGTGGACTGTGAACTCTGGAGGGGAGGAGCCGGGTGATAAGGGGTGTGACCAAGTGGGCATCACCTTAGGCTTCATAATCATGTGCGGACAGAAACATTGCGACATTAACTCCAGAACATTCGACAACCCTATATATAAGACCCGTGAGCGAGCCGCAAGAGGACAGTGTAAATTGATCAGCGTGAACTCAAGTAAATGTGACTTGAGGAGCCAGTGACCGGAGGAACTACTGAATGAAGGAACTACTGAACGGAGGAACTAGTGAACGGAGTAACTGGTGAACTGGACTGAACTGAGACAGTGCCGTTCTGGTGAACTCAGCATGATGGGTGGATCATGCAGCGACGAGCCAGCGAGGACTGCGGAGTTGATTGATGTGGCATTGAGCTACCTTGACTTGGAAGTCCGCACAGTGTGTGTGAACGGAGACAGTGCTGTGACGTGGAGTCAGCACAGTGGAAGTGAGCAGCGAACAGAAGAGTGAATTGGAGAACAATCAGGAGCTTTCTGGTTGATTTGAGCATTGCTCTTGGAAATAAAGGAACCACCATTCATCAATCAGAAGACAAGTGTTCTGATTTCAAACCCTGACGAGCCCTTGTTACAATATTTTCTTTTTTGTGGCTTTATTTCAAAGTACTGTACGTCATTCAAAATTTTGTTTTTAAGTGTTTCATTTCTAACTCAACTGTATTGTGTTGTACTGCAGGTAGCAATTCTGTTGCCAGCTCACAGGATGACCAATTCGAGGGGGTGGCATTACATAACTTTCTCCTCTAAGCAATAAAACATAATTCCTCCCTCAGTTAAGCTGCAGCATTTGATTTACGAAGACAACAGGGCTCACATGCAGTGATGGCTAGTGTAAAATGAAAAGACTTGAACAGACAGGCGTTAGATGTTTTGCTATGTGGTGTTCACCACAGATGAGTATAGACTTCCAAAAACACTCATAACTGAGTATGGAGTATTGGTTAATGGACTCCTAAAGGAAAGTAAAATTAATTAAAACTTTGATACTGGTTGAAAAATAGTTGCTTGCAGTCTATTACTGTATTACCCTATGCGTGGTTCAGTGATTCACAGTTATGTATTATTTTATGGATAAATAGCTTTGAATTCTATTTTGTAGTGTATTATCTGTTTATGGTTAGTAATGTTCATTTAATTCCTTTGGCTACTGTTATCATCTCATCTCGAATCCTGTGCCCCCTTGTTGGGGCGAAGGGCCTCCAAGCGGAGGTTTCTGTACCTATGTGAATTTTGTTACGCTTATTTTCCTAGAGAGGGCAGAGGACAGGTGGTAAGCCCATCGCCCCTTAACCCCTCTCCGGAAACTAAGGTATTACTTAGACGTGAAAGGTCCAAGAAATTTTGTCCAGAGGCTCTAATTTAGGCTTGGAGTTCTTTTACGTGCCGTAAATCTACGACATGGGCCCCCCAGCTTAAAGTCCCTCCCGAAGGACTCCGTGCCCAGGATTTTTACGTCCTGAAAAAACATTGACTGCGGCCGGGTTTGATCCCGCGACCTTCGGATCTAGAGGCGGGCACGCTACCTCTAGACCACCGCAGCCGACTGGCTACTGTTATCAATTGGTTAATATTATCAGATTAGTGATCACAATAAGTGCTCCAGTGCATAAAACATGGGGCATTCAGTGTGACATTGCTGTATGGGGCATGTCTAGTAAATCTCTGAAATGAAACAAGTAGAGAATTAGGAATGTTAGCACTTATCAGATAAGAAATGTGCCACACACCGGACATGAACTCTGGAATTATTAGCGAGACGTTGCCGTAGTTACTAAGTATCTTCACGCTTGTATTAGTTTTTATTATTCATAAGTAATTTAGGATTAGGTCTTTGACGAACCAATACTTCTGTATAGAAATTTATGTGAATAAATCTTCTCTTATCTCGTGTTATTGACCTTCGACAGTATTTTCCATCTCAACTCTAAACTTGTATTAATTTGTAATCACTACAGCTGAGATTTCTTTACATATGATGTTTTCTGCCTATAAGAACATTCTTTCTGACAGACGTCAATGACTCGAGAGAATTTACAAAAATATGTAATTATTCACTACGGTGAACATTTTTATGCTTACTTTTTTGCCTCATATTTCCAAATGAAATACATGAAGTCCTAGCTGTATTATTTAGATATTTTTACTTTTTCTGCCCTTACCATAGGTACTATAGGTAGAGCAAGTATTGTTTTCGACCCCCAAATTCCAAGTTGAGTTTTTAGCATAAATACACGTTTCAAGGCCCCCTGAATTCAAAAATACTATTTTCGGAAACATGTCTGTGTCTGTGTGTCTGTCTGTCTGGGAACAGCCTAGCTCCAAAACAGAAAATCGTATGAAAACAAAATTTTGTGTTTGGGTCAGGTACCTTCTGAAGATGTGAGGTGAAGATTGGCGACAAGTTTCTCTTGTTTGTAAGGGGACTTTACATGAAGAAAATGGCTCCAACAATTTTCTTTAAATTTTGCACATGGGATGCTTATACTAAGAGCTAAAACTTTTATTTGAAACTAGCATGTGCCCGCGGCTTCGCCAGCGATAATTATTTCAAAAATTAAAAATTAAGAGAATAATAGTTAAATCATTATATTTATTAACACCTAAATCACGTGAATTACATACCACGATTAGATAGCGTCGCCTGGTAAAAGATATCTCAGATCCGAGTTCCTTGGCCCAGAAAATCCCTGTATAGTGAGTTTCGTCCAAACCAAATGATGTTTAACCATATTTAGGTCTATGTCTACGGGCCTTGACATTCTAAACAAATGAATCGACCAGCGTGGGCTTACAACATTCAAGCGATCGCGATGCTTTTATTTCCACGGTATGACAAAAATAGCCAAAGCCAACTGCAATTGATTTGACATTGAAATGTATTACTGAAATCTGATGCTTCGACAGCGCTAAAATCACGTTTTCTGCCAGTTTTTCACTCATAACTCACGAACGAAAGCTAAAATTAAAAATTCGGCTTCGAGGTGCATTTGCCCACCTTTCAGTGCATCTATGTTTAAAATTTCAGATCTCTGCGTTCAGTAGATTTTGATGGGCATCGCGGACAGACAGACAATTTATTATTTTTATTATTATAAGATAGCATGTGCCCGTGGCTTCCCCCCCGATAATTATTTCAAAAATTAAAAACTAAAAATTATATTTATTAACACCTAAATCACGTGGAGTGCATTCCACAATTAGGTAGCGTCCCCTGGTAAAAGCAACCTCAGAAAACCCCTGTATAGTGAGTTTGGTTCAAATCGAACAATGTTTGACCATATTTAGGGTTGATTATCCTTCTTCCGTGTAGGTTGAAAATGTCATATGTCTGTGGGCCTTGACACTCTAAACAAATGAATCATCTAGGATGGACTAACAAAATCAAGTGATCGCTTTGCTTTTATTTCCAAGGTATGAGGTATGATGACAAAAATAGCCAAAGCCAACTGTAAGTGATTTGATATTGAAATTTATACTGAAACTGATGTTTCGAAAACGCAAAAAATGCACGTTATTTGCTCATTTTTCACTCATAACTCATGAACGAAAGCAAAAATTAAAATTCCGGCTTCGAGGTGCATTTTCCGACCCTTCAGTCCACCTATGTATAAAATTTCAGATCTCTGCGTTGAGTAGATTTCGCTGGACATCGCGGACAGACGGAGGACAGACACTTCCTTTTATTTATAGATATTTTTTCGAACAAATTCTCTGAAGGGTAGTTATAAGCCACCCACCGTGAATACACGCTCTTTGCAATCCGGCCTCTTGTAACGGAAAATCGTACGAAAACAAATTTTTGTATTTCGGTTAGGTACCTTCTGAGGCTGTGACACAAAGATTGGTGACAAAGTCCTCTTATATTTAAGGGGACTTTATATTAAGAAAATTTTGTTTTTTGCGATTCTCAAAAACGGCTCTAACTATTTTCTTTAAATTTTGTACACGGAGTGCTTATACCAAGAGCTAAAACTTTGTTTGAAACTTAAAAACAAAATTATCTGAAGCCACCCACTGGTTGTAAAATGTCTTGCCTGGTGAACAACTCAATACGCGGACATTCACAGCCTGTTATTCTATATAAGTACGTGAAGTGAGAAAGATGTATTGTTGGACAAGCTTACAGTAAATAAATATCTGAGGGGAATATTCGATAAATTTCGGAAATTATTCTTAAGGGCGGAAAGTTCACTAAACGTTTGCAGTCACCTTTTTTTTTTAGTTTGTCCATAGGCTGTGTTTTTAGTCGCAACATTCAAAGAAGGGGCTATAAGGTATTTACAGCATAATTAGCGTAAAATTGTGTCTTGCGCTTGTGTACAAGGATATATGAATACTGCTAACTTTTATTTGGGCAGAGGAAGTTATGTGACTTTTACATCAGATTTTTAATACAAATTCTGGTTACGCTAAACGTACTCAATGGGCTTAATCATATTGGTCTACAAGCTAGAAACCAGAGGGAACTCCTCCCACGACAGTCATGTGGGTATCCCTGCAATCAATGCATGCGTGACTGTGAGAGAAACCACTGAAGTCTGATTTCACAATGCTTTTGAGAGAGGAAAACAGAGTCTCGACTGACAACAACATAAGATGAAATGGATGTTGATCTTTGCTTATGACATTAATGAGGACATATTTAACAGCCGCCAGACATGCTTGCGTATTGCCCCACCCCCATGCAGTCCTGATTTGAGTCCACCAGACCGAAGAAATAATAGCTCAACAACGAAAGTGTCCTATCTGGAACGTTGCGAAGCTGTCATAAAGAAGAGGGGAGATTACTTTTGGAATCACCCTCGTATCTACTTACGCTAATTTCAAGTCACATTTGTATTTTGAATGCTTAGAAGCACTAAGTCTGTCATCATGATTGAAAGAATTAAAAGCATCTTTGGAGCAGCATCAGTAACACAATATTGTATTTATTTTTATTCTAATTTAGGCAAGCCGGTACTTTGCGACACAAGCTGCTCTCCTTTCCCCTTGCCACTCGCCTGGCTGCTTCCCGCATGCCACCTGCCCCCCCCCCCCCCCGTTCATGCCATCATGCCTGTAGCCACTGCTCAATGCCGATAATGCATAATTGCAATTGACATGTCACCTAATATTTCACGATAAAAAAAGACCCTTGCACCTCCACATAATATTTCACAATATTATAAAAACAACCCTTGCAACAAAATAGGCTATTTCACAATACAAAAATACCCTTGCACCATACATAATATTTGACAATTATAAAAACGCTGTATTAATACATAAAATATGGCTTAATTGATGCAGGAAAATTCCCTTGTGCCAACACTACTTATAATAACCGATTCTTGTGTTAAAACTCATGAAATCCCCCTAACATAACTCTAATATACAAAAGCTTCCTTCAGTGCTCAACATTCACTTGTAGCGTAATGGTTAAGACTCCTAGCTATAATGCAGTGCCGAGATCAAATCCAGGTCGATCCAAAATTTATGGTTAGGAATAAGTCTCGAATAGGTAGGTAGGGTGAAGAGGAGGTGAGAGGAAGAGAAGAAGGAGACGGGAAAAGAAGAAAATAAGGGAGAAAAATTAAATATTTTCAGTTTCATCAAATTATTGGTAGATGACGCTACAGTCACTGCTAGTAGTTCAAATGTTGCTGCTAGGGGAGGGATTCAGAGTAGGAGTGGGGGACTCGGGTGTGTCGTAAAGAACCATTTTCCCGTAATTTAATTTTGTGATACGTTTATTGAATTGGTTTTTTATTTTTTTTAACGTAAATGGCCTAGAACAGTTAATTAAGAACTTACTACAGTGAAAATGTATTTCATGAATCAGTGACCTATCCACTTTCATTTCATTGCACCTACTTTCACCTGTTCTTATGTAAATTCACAAGGACTGAACTGAAACATCTTCACATCTGTAGCTTCTTTCACAACGAAACAATTAATCATTGAACACAGTGATTGGGTATATATAAGCTGCATATGAGATATGAAATAATGTATAATTATTTATATGTTGGGTGAAGCACTTTAACCGTCATAACTATGAAGCTCTGCCAGGTATGGCAACTGTGTAGACACATGACGTCAAGCTAAATCAGCTACATCACACTGACCAATATGATAGGGAAAATAAATATAAATTCTCACTGATTGTATTTTTTAAGAACATTCATGAGGAATACTAAACATCATCTAGTGTTACTATTACAAAAGATATAAGCATACGAACATTGTATTATTCAAAGTCAAAGTTGGCAATAGTGGTATGTTAAGATGGCCACGCCGAACATCTTCACCTGCAAAGATCATAGGAAACATGTGTGTTCAAGTGGCTAGCTGGAACCGGTCTGCTTCAAGTGAAGCCTTTACAGATCATTTGGCAGTTAGGTACCAGAGCTTGCTCACCTGGCAGAGGAATATAGATATGGTGGCAAATCTCTAATAATAATAAACATATTATTGTAGTAATGGAAGCTAAACATAAACCAGCTGTTCTTGGCAATGCTGTTATCGCGATGTATCATTCATTGTGTTCATTTCACTTAGGCCTTATATAATAAAGAAACGGTTTTCCTAATTTTGTACTCTTCGTGCAAGTTTACAATGCGAGAGATGGATATTGCCGAGTATGCCCGATGTCTCAAGAAGTGAGCGAGGAAGTGAGCACGCTATTTAGGGCTGTTGAATTGTATAAAAGTAGATGTGTAACTGGTGAAGAGAGGAAACCAAGTGCTAGCCTACTCTTAAAGAAAGACACCAACGGGACTGCCAGGCTTAATATCCCCATGCTATGTAACTCACCGTGAGAACATCCTGCATGAAGACGCCCTCGTAGTATATTCCGTCCAGCGTGACTATGAGACCACAGCCGTGTTTCATGTTGTTACTCCACGAGCCCAGGTACTTCTCCCCTGCAACACAACACAACCTCTGCTTATTGGCTTCCAGTACTTCGTGGTGAGAAGGAGGGATTTCTACGCTTGTTGAAGAAAGAGCCTTCGTCGCTATCAAGTTGTGCTACGTTATAATTCCTGAATATACAGCAGCAAATAAAACGGAATGTCTAGCAGCACCCAACAGTGGCATGCCAATATGGTAAGTTTGAAAATGCGCTCTGAAATCCATGGTGGGAATCTGAAGGAACCAGCCAAGCAATAACAGCCAATACACTCATTTGAAAATCCTTTCCCAGTAAATTCATTGAAGCTACTCATGTCGTACACAAACTTGCCTAGTGAATATATCGATCTATCAGATTTCCCTCCCCCTGCTCACATACCTGAATGCATGTATATAAGCATTATATGCTTCTAGTTTCTCAGCTTTTCATTTAGAACCACTAGAAAATGCTGGGACATGTCCCTGTATACCTACTATTCTAAAAAACTGGAAACTTTATTTTAAGTCAATGATCTCCAACAAGTTGCATTTAGGGAACTACAAACTCTAATACTTTGTACTTAATGGCTATATTAGTAGTAGTTAATTTAGAAAAATGTATTGGGTAGTCGAACTCATTAAAGCTTATTAATGACTGATAGCATAGAAATTGGCAGGTTAGTGTCATTTGATGTACAACCCTACCTAAAGGGGCTGTCACACTGGATCGATCGAGGGACAGCGTCCGACTGACTGGTATAATGAACCTATAGACAGCAGTGGTACCAGTCACATAGCATCGATCGCCAGCGATCAACAACGAGGGTGAGAGATCATCTGGTCTGTGAAATCAAACCTGTCCGTTTTTCAATCGCCAGTCGATGGCAAACTTCGTACCCACCTGAATTTCAGAATTGACGCTGGAAGATTTAACTTACACAATAATGTCGTTTTAAACTTATATTTGAATGAAATATAATTGCACGAATCATTTAAGGCATTTAAAACGATATCTTCTTATGTAATTTAATTTTAAAAACACAAAAATAGATCGAGTTGTAAGCACCTAGCGGTGGGCGATCGAACTACAACAAACAACAAACCTCTTCGCTCGGCCGACTGATGGAAGCTTGAAGTAAACAGATGTAGCCTGATATAGTAGGCATAATATTAAACCTTACATCCCAACACATGTAGTATGATAATGTGCAGGAAATAGGCATTCGTATTCCTAATAAGGTAATATACTTTACCTCTAATATACAGTGATGAGTAGACCTAGTAAAATCATATAGGTACATAACCTATAACAGGGGTGCTCAAACGGTCGATCGCGATCGACAAGTCGATCGCGAGTGCTTTTTGAGTAGATCTCGAGAAGAAAAAAAATTTTAATAAGTAGGTAGGTAACTAATAAAATAACACTGCTTGCGGAAAAAGGTGGCTTTATCAAAGGAACGCGCGGCACTTGTCAAAGAAAAGCCGCGTTGTTTCTAGACTAGACAGTGGAGTCTAGTCTAGAAACAACGAGAGACAGTACAGTCTAGTTTCGGGCGGCGCGTTTGACGGGAACATTCGAGACTTTCGTTCACGCCGATATAAATGTTGCGCCTGCAGGAATTGGAGTCATTCTGAATTGTAACTTGATGGCGATACTACGTCGATAAGTACAAAGTTTATTATTAAATAGTGGAAAATGAGTGCAGTGAAGAAATCTAAAACGTATCATTTTAATAAGGATTGGGAGGAAGAATTTTTCTTTTGTATGGTGAAGGATAAGTGCATTTGTGTTATTTGTCGTGCGTCAGTTGCAATACCTAAGCGTGGTAACTTAGAGAGGCATCATAAAACGGTTCATAAAAACTATGAAAAGGATTTTCCGCCACAGAGTGAATTAAGAAAACTAAAGGTACGTGATTTGATATCTTGTTTGAAAAAAGAACAATCCATGTTCACAAGACCAGTCAAACAATCAAAAGCTGCTACGATCGCGTCATTTAAAATATCTCATATATTGGCGAAACACAAGAAACCATTCGAAGATGGATCGGTGGTGAAGGAAGCATTTATTGAAGCGGGTGAGACTTTATTTGGAGATTTTAAAAATAAAACAGAAATCATGTCTGCTATTAGAGAACTTCAGTTATCTCGTCCGACTGTCACAAGGCGTATTGAAGTCATGAGCCAGGACATCGCAGATAAACTAAAACATGATATCATGGAATGTACATACTTTTCTTTACAGTTCGACGAATCCACCGATATGACAGACACTGCCCAGCTGTGTATTTTTATTCGGATGGTATTCAATGACATGTTGGCTAAGGAAGAATTTTTGACAATCATACCTCTGAAGGGGAAGACCCGTGGCGAAGATATATTTGACGTTTTCTTCAATTTTGTAAAAAACTACGAGCTACCAATATATAAATTAGTGTGCATTACAACCGATGGAGCACCAGCAATGACTGGAAACAAAAACGGTTTTGTGGCATTGTGTCGAGCTAATGAAGAATTCCCTTCATTTTTTTCATTCCATTGCATTATACATCAACAAGTTTTGTGTTCAAAAGTTTTAAACACGGAGGAAATTATGGGCATTGCGACAAAAATTGTGAATTCCATCCGTGCACGTAGCTTGCAACGGCGGCTCTTTCAGTTGCAGTTGGAAGATAGGGAGTCAGCTGAACACACTGATTTAGTTCTTCACACGGACGTCAGGTGGTTGAGTCGCGGAAAATTCCTAGAAAGGTTTCAAGAATTATTGCCCGAAATAACAGCTTTTCTAGACGAAAGAGGTGATGACACTCAGATTTTGAAAAACGAAAAATGGCTAAATGATTTGGCATTTTTGACTGACATCACAATGCACTTAAACACCGTTAACTTGGAGCTTCAAGGTAAAGGAAAAACTATTATTGAGATGATTAGCGCAGTAAACGCATTCAAAAGTAAATTGCAACTTATGATAGATCAACTGAAAAGAAAGGATCTGAAACATTTTCCGTCTTTGAAAGCAAGGATTCCTCAGTTGAATTATGATACGTATGAGGCTGAATTATCAAATATTTTGGGACAATTCGAAATGCGTTTTCATGATTGCAGTAAATTGGAAAATATAGCATCATTTATGAGTTATCCTTTTTCATGTAAAAACATTGAGGAATTAGCTACTGAAATAGCCAGTCAGTTTAATATGAACTCATGTTCTGTTGAAAATGAGTTGGTGCAGATTATATCAGATATACATCTCAAAGCTACAGCATCTGATACAAATTTCTGGTGTTTTATATCTGAAGATAAATATCCGAATGTAAGGCAAATCGCCCTTCAACTGACGGCATTTTTTGGGTCAACTTACTTGTGCGAGTCTGCATTTTCTGAAATGAAGATAATTAAGTCAAAATATCGCAATCGACTAACTGACGATCATATGTCATCATGCTTGCGATTAGCACTCAGTGGTTACGTACCATCTTATGAAAAGTATGCTGAAAACATGCAGTGCCACGCTTCAACATCCAAAGCCACTCCTTAGTAACTCTTTTGTTTTGTAACAACCAATAAACTCGCAATTTTGAATAACTATGAGTTTTTTCATTGATATTGTAGAGAAGAACCTAACTAAACCTAACCCAAACCTTGACTAAAATAATGTACCTATACTGCGCAGAAAGCTAATATCTATATATGCTACGGTACGCCCTACCTAGGTAGGTAGGGTGTATCGTGTATGTACGACAACCCTGCATCACACACACTTGCAGTCTCTCAGAGTCGATCGTAAGTAGTCTAAAAATATTGAGGTAGATCGCCAGCAGTTCAAGTTTGAGCACCCCTGACCTATAATATTTTCATTGATCGATGACGCTCGATGCAGTGTGACAAGGAACAGAAATTTAGTCGAGAGCGCAAGATGGCAGTCGGCTGGTCTTGATCGATTGAAGCTCAGTGTGACAGGCCGCTAAGAATAAAGGTGTAACTCTGCATAGATGATCAAGGACCTACCACAGCAGCATTCAGAGATGATCAACACTTGCAAGAAGCAGTGGAACTTCACTTTCATCCATTAAAGAAAACACTAAATTCAAAAACTCTACTTATCATCCTTGGGCTTCTTAAAATTTCAAAAGATGTTCAAAGATTTTCAGATCACTTAACTAACTATGCTGATGCCATGTAACTTCCTCGGAAAAAACAGGAATACACAAAATTAATTGCAAAAATTGTGATGAAGAACGTCCTGGAGAAATCACCTGTGGCATCGCACGTTTGGGAATATGATCATGAAATTTCTAAAGAAGCAAAATTATTAAAGTCAGTCAAAAAGCAAAGATTTGGAAATATGGAAGAAAATTGATTATTACAAAATTTAGAAACTCGTTAATGAATTTTGAAATACCTGAAAAAGTTCATAAAAAGTCCACCAGGTGTGCATTGCATTTGTAAATGAGGAGCAAGCGTCATGTGTATATAATTTATTACAGTTATAGAATTCATTCCCACTCAACAAGTCCCAGTTAATTATTCTAGGATTTCCTCACAAGTGCCACCAGACATTTCTAAAGATAGGCTGACAAAATATTCTCTTTTACTCATGTTTCAATTCATATTACAGTAAAACCTCTATATAACGACCATCGCTGGTTTCACGAAAAAGTGGTCTTTAAGAGGGGTGGTCTCTTAATAGGGGGAATGCATTTATATGTCTTGAAACTGAAAATATAATAGAATAAATACGGTACAATACAGTTGATTATTACTTACTTTTACTGTATTTCAAATTGCACCACAACAATAAGACACTTTAATTTATGTAGGCCATGAACACCGAGCCTCTATTTACAGAATAATGGGTTAATATTTTCCAGGAAAAAAAAGATACGTCTATTTTCCCTACATTACATTTTTCTTGGAGGACAATGAAAGGGACTCGTCCAGCACGTTTCTTTGAATCGAGAATTTCAGAAACCCCCTCATGTCCACTGAATAAACGTTTTCATAAGAAATATAATTACCCCTCCAAAGTCATTGTGATCATGTAGATAATAAAGGCATGAATTCTGAAGGGTACTGAAACAAGCAGGTCAGAGGTAGGAGATTGGAATGTGTCCTGTTCACCCCTTGAGCTGTACGGTACTTGTACGCTGTCTACTGTAAGGTTTTTCCCAAAATGTGAAAGGGAAAACATCCCAAAGCATTGTTCAACCATATACACATTTCTGTTCAAATGCTGATTAATGCCTACCATTTGAGTAAATATTTTTTACGATTTTGGTCGTTAAAGAGGAGTTTAACGGAAATGAAACTCTGGTCAGTGGTCGGGAGAGGGGTGGTCGTATAATAGGGGTACAAATAACATTGGCCTTATGGGTTTTACTGTCGGTTCCTAGAAAAATTGGTCTTTAAAGGAGGTGGTCGCTAAAGAGGGGTGGTCTTTAAGACAGGTTTTACTGTACCATATTTACTTGGCTAAAAGACACCCTTATTGGTGTTCTAAAATGGGAGGGGGCCAATAGATTGGGGGTGGTTAATATTAAATACAAGTACCAGTATGTTATAAACTAAAATGAACTGCTTTATTAAAAATGAACAAAATACTTAGAACATTCAATTCTGATTAACAGCATAAAGAATCATAACTACGGTAGATTCAAAATGGCCACCATTATGTGTTTGGCACGAGCGAATGCACTGCAGCCTACACTGTTGCCACATCTACCGAAAAAGAAATATAATTCTTCACACCTATTAACTGTGTTAGTAACAAACCATTTTTGGTTGTACATCAAACTTTCTATCTGCAACTCTCACACCATTTTGCTCTGCAAACGTCACTACACTTAATTTCCAAGAGAGAGAATAACAAATTCTTCACATGCCACTTGGCTGCTGCGAAGTGTTAAGGGTGGACCAGGAGGGGAGAATCATGCAACTGGAAGCTAAACAATTTACAGCTATATCGAAAGAATCTCCAACGTTGCCACTTTTATCTAAGTTTGATACTTAAATTTTTGTGATTTTTAATATTTTTTTTCAAACTGCAGATTACAAAATTAGGGAGGTCCTATAGCCGAATAAATATGGTACATGTACAGTATATTACAAACATGGGTAGACATTGAATACTAGTCAATCCAATGTAAGTATTACATTAATCTCCTTATAGCCTTAAGTAAGGGCAAAACAAACATTTACAGTCAACGAAATATAATAAAACACAAGTAGTTTACGCTAACAAGACTATTTGGATCCTGATGGAATCTATAAGGAAATCTACAGTGAGTCTCAGACAGATTGCACCCGCTTGCCGTGCGCCGTGCTTCTCTTGTGATGACTCAACACTTCCTGCGTCGCGGCTAGCTGTGTCCCCGTAGATAAGTCAACAATTGCCGCATAGCCTGCAGTTGAGCATTGTTCTCGTGTTGTACAGACGTGATAGTGATTCTGTAGTTGTCACAATGGCTCCAATTGTGTTCACAGTGCAGCAGAGGATATTTACGTATGATAATTACGTGAAAACGGAAGAGCAATTAATGCGTGTTAATCGGAATTTCCTATCACGATGCCAAAAATGTGTGGATGTAGGAGGATGACACTTCCAGCATCTCCTGTAATAAGGTAGGTGCCTATTTTCATTATTTTCAAACTTATTTAGTTTATTTTCATTGTCACGCACAGACGAGTCAGTCAACTGCCGGGCAGTTCCTTTGCCGCGTACCGGGGATAGGAGCGTCATCTGGGGGAACCCAACGCGCGGCGCTGCGGGTGCAATCTGTCTGAGACTCACTGTAAATATGTCCCAAGTACATGAAGCGGTTAAAATACTTATGTTGTTGTACATAGAGATGAAAGTCAGTTCTACTGTACCGAGCTCAAGAGAAGACGAGTGGGGTATGAGGAGAGGGGAATATTGTCGCTGTGATTCCCCCGTTGCACGTGTGGACCATGCATTGAAGTGTACTAATCATTCACAAAGCCTTGTACTCTTGTGCAGTCGTGTGTGTTGTTTCATTTTCATTTCATTGTTTATAAAGATTATTTTTTATACATCAACGTAACTAAGTTAATGGTAATAATTATTAGTAGGCCGTAGTCAATTTCGTTTACAGTATATCACAATGGAACCACAGAGGAAAAAAGGAAAAACAATACATTGTGAGGCCCGGGAAACTATTAGAAGGGTTATACTTGCTTGTGACAAGGAAAACTTAGCCACACAGTGAAACAAGCAAATTTGTGAATATCACATTACACTGGTATTTCAGTCAGCTCAATAACAAGAATTCGTAGAGAAGGTGCTGATGCCGGTGAGACTTCCCTTTCTACTCCAGGTAAGCACAGAAAACGCCAAGAGGAAAGAAATGTTCATTTGGACGATTTTGATAAAAGGGTAATTAGAGATACCATAAGCGAATTTTATTTAGTAAAAAAACAGGTGCCTACATGTCCAAAACTCTTGCCTGTATTGAAAGAAAAAATAAACTTTTCATGGGGGGTACATTCTTTGAGAAGGGTTTTGAAAGACATGGGTTATAAATGGAAAAAATGTCAGAATGCGAGGAAAATATTAATTGAACGCCCACATATTATTGATTGGCGTTGTATGTATCTGAGGGCAATACGGCGATTCCGGGAGCAACATCGCCGTATAATATATATTGATGAAACCTGGATAGATAACAATTTGACGGTTCATAAATGTTGGCAGAGTGATAGTCAATCAGGAGTACTGACAAAGTCAAGTTCAACGAATCGCCTCATAGTCGTTCATGCTGGTTCAGAAAGTGGTTTCGTGGAAAATTCATTTCTAATTTTCCAGGCTGGTAGGGCTACAGGAGATTACCACGGCCAGATGAATTCAACAAATTTTGAACGCTGGGTTACCACTCAGCTCCTGCCTAATCTACCAGAAAGAAGTGTTGTTGTTATGGATAATGCTCCATACCACAGTATTCAAGAAAACAAACCACCAACAAGAAATTCTGTAACAGCAGAAATGATTTCGTGGCTGGAGAAAAACAACGTCCCTTTCGCCGTAGAAATGAGGAAAACTGAACTTTTTATGTTAATAGAAAGAAACAAATGCCCAGAAAAAACTTTTCGTATAGACCAAATTTTGAAATTTCATGGCCATGATGTTCTCCGATTGCCTCCATATATGTGCGACCTTAGTCCAATTGAACTTGCATGGGCAAAAGTAAAACGCCTGGTGCGTGAAAAAAACGTTGCTGGAGAAATGTCAATGGCAGTACTGAGGGACATGACAACAAATGCATTTTCGTCAGTTACTGAGAGTGATTGGTTAGGGTACTACAATCATGTGCGGAAGCTGGAGACTGAATACTGGGAAAGGGATGGATTGTTGGAAAACACCATAGATCAGTTCGTAATTGCTTTGGGGGGTGCCGAAAGTGATAGTAGTGACTCGAGTAACTCACAATCATCTGAAGAAAGTGACAACACCGAGCTTGCCCGTCCTCTGTCGTCCAGCGAATAAGGAAGTTCAACTTGCATCATATCACGTGAGTTAAAATTAATTTTTTATATACCATAATTATAAGCAGCCTTTATTGTTGCTAAAAATCGTTACATAATATTAGTTTTCATAGAGTACTATTCATTGTTCGCATCTATTATAAAATCGAGATTCATACACTAATATTAATTTTATTAATTCCTTTTATAAATTTGTAAGTTACAAAAAAACAGCGTATGAATCTCGTGCACTTTAAACTCGTTATACAGTGTTATGCAATTATTATATTCGTTACTCGTGTAATAAAGTACAACATTGTAAACTTTTTAAAATTACATATTACATATTATACTATTACAATAATTATTTTTTGCAGATTAAATTATTCTTAAACTGTCGAATTCCTGAATAAATTAACGGAAGAAAATCAAATTGAAGTAGTTATAGGATTTGAGAATAACCGGTAACTTACAACTTAATAATTGTAGGCCTAATGGTTAACGGTTAAAAATAAAATTATTTCACATTAAAACGTTGAACTAGAAACGCGACTAATATTTTCATGACAGGTAGTATTAAGATGTGATCGCTAAAAATGCTGAGACTCTGGTCTATGCAGCACATTCCTTCCGTTCGTCTTCTCTTGAGCTCCGTACAGTATATAGGACTGATAATTAAGGTATACCACATTGTGACACTTTACATAATTACTGTCTTTATTCAAATCTAACGACCACCCAATTAGATGGCAAATGCAGAGGTTAAGTGAAAAAATGGTGGGAAAATTTATTTCAAACAACAACGGATCTGTGATACCTGGTGATTCCTACCTGTAGCAATGTCGTCCATGACGCCATATCCCTGCTTCATGCCATTCGCCCACTCCCCAATGTAAACAGAAGCGACGGTCGCCATGAAGTGGCCTTGTTTCTGCACGCCGTGTCCATGGGGAACACCGTCCTTGAAGTAGCCCTCGTACACGTCTCCATTTGTATACCTACAACAAGGAAACAGAAAAATAATCAAAACATTACATTTATGAACAATAACTGCTTGAAATACATAATATTATTCTTAATTACATTGTTTTATGTAATAAATATATATAATTAAACAAACAAACGAATCTTGTGTTGTCATATGGGCATACAGATCGAAATGAAACAATTAAAATGAACCACACATTCATGAATCTTACCCAAATCATGCATAAACATTTAAAACAATTGATAAAAATGCTAAACACCCGGCTTTGAGATGCATTTCATGATTAAAGTGTGCCACCTGGGGGAAAAAAAAAGACCTCAGATTTGAGTTCCCTACCTGAAAAAAACCCGCATAGCAACAAATGCTAGGCTGAGGGCAAAACATTAACATTTTAGTATTTGTTGCCGTTTAAAGTGTTGTCTTGTTTCCTTTCGTTACCGTATTTTGCATAAGCAATTCTTGTATGCACATTTTGTTTCTTAGTTTAAGAAATAAAATTATTCTGCACTAATTTCCAGTTGTCTAGTGTCAGCTTCTCCTGTTCTCAAGTCACAAATGTATTTCCTTGACTCTCCTAGTTCCCACATTAATTGCACACCCCACTACTAAATATGCAAGAGACATGAAACCAATTATATGTGTGGTAAAGCATTTTAATAAATAATACATTATTAGCCCAGCATACTACAATAGTGGCACCAGGGAAACAGCTGACATTCATGGAACATGATTGCCACGTCTATCTTCCTTGTGATTGATTGCATGCTAATAAGTATATGGTCATATAACAACACATATTTAATTATTAAGTGCCAGTATGGTACTTTATGAGATTGTGTGTGGGGACGAAATATGTCTGTTCGTCCGTCTGTACGCGCCATAACTAAAATACGCTTTTTTGGATTTTCATGAAACTTGGAAAACACATTTATAATGTCCATGGGAAGAACCCTATTGATATTGAACCAAATCGGTTCACCGGTACCGAAGTAATGCCCAATTTAGTGCCTATTTTAATAGATTATGGCGCCTTTCTGTATGACCTCCATGAGAAGTACCCTATTGAATTTGAACCTAATCTGTTGGCCAGTACCGGAGTAAAACCCAATTTAGTGTAGTTTAAAGGCGCAATAAGTAAAATACGCTTTATCGGATATTTATGAAACTTTGTATACGCATTTATAATGTCCATGATATGATATGCATTGATATTCGACTAAATCGGTTGGCCAGTACCGGAATAATGCACAATTTAGTGCCTTTTAAGTTAAAGGGGAACTGAACTAAAAAATTACATATATATTTTATTTACAAATGAGTAAGATTGTGCATTACTATGGCGAAAATAAAAACTCGATCCAACTTACCGTTTCCGAGTTGTAGCGGTCTATAGCAGCGCATCGTGACGTCACCCGGCTAGCTCGGGTCTGACCGGGAGCATTACACACGGAACAGCCCCAATACAACATAATATTAGTTTTATTTTTGCACTCTTTACTGTTGAGTATCCATTGTTGTAATTACACTTCTCTCCTACCGTAACTCACTTCAACTTATCATATTAATTTCTTTGTTTGCATTCTTCATTCACAAAGTTAATCCCATCCGAGAAAAGTACCTCTCTCTCATTTCCGCTTTTGAAGGTTTGGTTTTGTGGAGTGAACCCATATTGCACGGTATGTCATTCCGATCGGTAACATCTGGTATTACATACGGACACTTCAGAGATGTGTGTTCATTAACTTCATTGACAGTTTTCTTTACGAGATTTTGCCTCCACTCAAATGTTTTCTTGTCGTACTTCCTCTTATAAACCCAATCCCCACATGATTTAGAAAATTCCACTGAACCGCCCACGACTCTTTTTCCTTGATGGAAGTTGTGGTCAAGAGCTGCTATCATTGACCGTAAATACATGCCTTCAAATGAAAAATGGGTTCTTTTTGGTACATATTTAAGACGTTTGCTATCATAGGATTCAAGACTTCCTGTGTGACAAAAATGATTGAGATGCATAATATCATTTAAAAATCTGGTATTCATAATGATGTTATATAGGTCATGGTAGTCTTTCGAATGCTTACTGAGCCATTTAGTATTTTTAATTTTATCAGCACTTAGCACGTCGTGAGCACATGAATGGTATTTCTCATTACCCTCCCAGCTATGAATGTTAACAATGTGATTGAGAATTGAGGTAAATTTCTCCTTTAGCATATACTGTCATTCTCACACGTAGACAATGCCCACCATAAATGATTATAAATTGATTGATTCCATTCATGAATGACGGAGGATTTCGGCAAATTGTTAATCTTTTTCATTAGAGATTTAGCAAGGTGCCAAACATCAAATTCATGGTGTATGTGTGAAAATTTGTTTTTTTTTAAAGCTCTAACACCTGTGTGTCTGTCCGTTTAATAGGGAGTTTCTCATTCATTGTGCTTATTATTTTTTCACAAGCAGCCTTTTCAATGTCACCAGCTACAGTTCAATTACAAAATCTAGTATTTTATTCGTTGCTAAATTCATATTGGAATACGTCACATACTTGGCAGAAAAACCAGGCGAGTCATATTGTCCATCTCCACATAAACGTAAATTTAAATCACTCATAGCATCTACATAGTTAGCTTCTTTTTCTTTTAACCACGTTTTGTGTATGGAAGGAAATACAAATTTCTTTACAAGCCTATAGAAGTATGATTCAGAAAAAAATATTAGCTTAATAGAATTTGAGAAAGCCGATAAATAATTAAATGTTAATCCGCATAGGTACATTCCTGAGGCTATGAACACATTACTTTTTAAACTTCCACCTATGCTTCCAGAAGACCACTCGTATGTATGTCCATTCACACAATGAGTTTTTATTCGTAACATTACTCCTCTCGTTTCAACTTTACGTTCATTAACTGGAGCGCCACATGTATGGCATATACTGAACAGTGTACGAAGGACACTTATACAGACAAACAAAAAAGAATATTTTTTCGACAAGTTGATATTTTCTATACCATCTTCTTCTCCTTCGCTAGTGATTTCATCGGGGACGTAATCTTCATCCTTTTCATCCGAGGTGTCATGTTCATCAACGTAGTTCATATAGACAGAATTTGCAGCTCTATAAATTTCTGTGCCTATCTCACACTGTATTTCTGCGTCAGTCTTCAACTCTACATGCATACATTCATAACTTGTGTAGCTTCTCTTTCTTGTTTAGTATCAGTTAATGAATTATCAATTAATTCCAACACTTCCCTCTTTTTAAAGTAATTAGACTTCCTTTTCTTGGGAGAAGGAATTTCTTTACTTCCTACTAAAAACTTTGAAGGTACCGCATTGTCTTTTAGTCTAGGGCACCTGAATTTTTCATCCTTCAATATTCTGATTTTTAAAATATCCGATTCATTAAAATCATCTTCTTTCAAATGCTTTCCACATAGCCTACTCTAGAATTTTTGTTGGAACAAAATTTTTACGCTTCATGCAAGAAACCCATTTGTTGTACAAACGTATGTTCTTGTTTGTATCAGGGAATACATAGTAACCAACATTCCTATGGACACCAGAATTATTTGAACAACCGTAAGCACTGCACGCAGACATCTTCACTTACACTACACAATAAACAATACTATTATAGGAAATACAGGACCGGCACCTTTCACACAATACAGAGCAAGCCAAACTGAAACTGCTGACGGCGCGGCGCGGTAGCCGCGTGACGTCACAGCCTTGCAACATTATAACTTAAATTGCTCACAGAATGAGAATGAGTGAGCGTAAAAAGAAATGGTTTTCGACTCTGCACTTAGCGAGAATCATATTTTATTTTAAGATAAAGTAAAAAATTTGGTTCAGTACCCCTTTAATATACAAGAAGACGCGATAACTGAAACATGTTTTATTGGATTTTCCTGAAACTTTATATACCCAAATATAATGTAAATGGGAAGACGTCTACTGATATTTGGCCAAATCGGTAAACTGGTACCGAGGTAAAACCCAATTTAGTGTATATATTAAAGACGCGGTAACTCAAATACGCTTTACTGGATTTTTATGAAACTTGGTATACACATTTATAATGTCCATGGGAAGACGTCTAGTAATATAGGATAAAATCGGTTGAGCTGTTTCGGAGTAATGCTCAATTTAGTGCCTATTTTATGGTAATATACGTATTAGAAAGAATTTATGAAATGCAAATCAGTTATCTTGACAACATAGTCAATTGTTTTACTGTGATCTTATAAGGGTTTGGCAATTAAAACACAGTTAGCTATGACAAATAACACTATTGCTTTACATGCGCTTATCCAACTAGACCGTTAAACTGACCCAGGTGGCCGAGATGGTAATGTATTGGCCTCACATTCTGTAGTTCCATGGTTCAAATCCCAAAACCGGCCAATTTGACTTTTTTGTTGTTGTATTCTGCATATCATAATTGCAATCATAACTGATTAAACAAAAACATACTGGCACATCAGTTTACCTGATTTTATTTTCTATCAAAGCGTTGATGGGTTAAATCCTCATATTTACGTATCTTTGCACTTAACATTATCACACACATACAGGCTTTTACTTATTTCTGATATGTTTATATATTTAACTGTATATTATTCTAGTAATTTGTATAGTAAGCCACAGTGACCTCATGTCCTGTTCAATGTGGTTTCAGTGAGCAATTCTAAACACTATCTGTATAGAGAAAAGCCCCACACAAACTCATTGTGAGGTTCTAGCTTAGTCAATGGAGAATTGGAAGAAAAGGGAAATATTGTTAAGAAAATTGGAATCTACTGCATTTATCCCTGAATTTAAGCCGCATTATTGTAAAACAAAGAAATTAATTAACTCCACAGTCAAATAATAAACTGCCTGGTTTCCATAACACTGGAAATAGAAAGAATTAATCAAGTGGCATCAGCGTGTTATTAAGTTTTTATTAACTGCCGTCTTCATAAGCATTACCCTATTAATTCTATCTTTACTTTCATGCCCACACACATGCGAGAGGCTAAAGTACTTTTCAAATGAGAAGCCATTTCCTTCACCGCCAATCACATGCACGAGCAAATGGAGCGCCGCTAGCAGTAAGAGTCTTCCCTCCATCTCGCCGTCTCTGATTGGACCGCGTATCTAAGCAGGAGAAGGACAAAACGGTTTGTCATCTGCAAAACACTGTACTTCACTTACTTATGCACTTTTATGCATTTTCTATCGAAATAAATGTATTCTCGATGTTAACCCTTTCACTGGTGGCCATGATGCACCACTTTGCATGCCAATAGATGAAAGACATACTCAGTGAGAGCGATTCAAAGCGAGTCAGCAATAGTGTCATCTGTGTCTACATCCTGACACCACCAGTTCCTGTTCTCTGCTTTAGGCTGCCATCTGTAGCTAAATATTTCAGGCAATGTATTGCACCATGTTGTCAATCAGTCTAAACTTCAAGAGCTCTTGTTTCAGAAGAAACTGACAAATTATTTGAAATTGTTTGTTCATTTATGATTACAGAAGAAATTTGCAATTAATTCAGCACCACCAGTTCGCACAGTGAATAATATGTTAACAGTGAAAACATTGGATTGATTATTGTATCAATATTTTTGAAGATTCAAGTGGCAACGCTTGGAAGAGGGGAACGAACCTTGGTAGATCAACCGGCAATTTTGTGTGCATTTTCACTGTTACTAACATATACAAACTGTGTAAAGGAGAGATGTAAGATTAATATTCCCATTTGTACATAATTTTAAGTTGTAGACATATTTTCCCGGGTGCAATTTATATTCAGATAAATACGATGTAGCATTGAGAAACACGAGTGGCCATTAAAAACTGATGTCACCCAAGAAGGTGATAACCAGGGCCCGGATTCTAATGTCATGTCATCTTTTATTGATGCTGCATAGACATTGCCAACTTGTAGATAAATCCTAATCATGGCCTCTAGATTATAGAAATGCATTCTTATTAGGTCATTTTTGTCATTTTATGCAATTTTATATTTTTAGGGCATTTATTTCAATTTTACGTCATTTTCATGTCATTTGCTTCCTTATTTAGTAATTTTCATGTATTTGCATTGAATGTATTAACTTTTTTTTTGTCGCTAGCGGAGCTGTCTTTGAAGTGTTGTTTGTTTAATGCAAGAAGGAAAAATTCGACGTTAAAGTGTTGACATGTCTCAGTCGGAAGTGAGAATCAAAGAAACGCCAAAATTTTGTATTATATTACTACTAGCTTAAAAGACCCGGCGTCGCCCGGGTTTTGTATTTTGTAATTGGAAATTAACTTATGAAGGATTTTAAATTTTAAATTCTAGGTCCTTATATAGGCATTTATAATTTGAAATAGGAAGAACGACTTATTACACTCAAACTATTCCCTCAGAAAACGCTTGATATAGTTTTTTATGGCTCATAGAGGATCTAGAATTTTGCATCCCATCGCTTCTACAGTGCACAGCAAGCCTGGTAGAGGTTTAAATAAGAAGAAACAGAAATTCCTGTAACATAAAATTGTAATATCGAGGCGGGAAATTTCCCACTCTTATGTTACCATAAAGTCGTTTTGGGGATGAAATTAAACAGAAAGCATTATCACTTTCATACTTTTCTCTCCAAAAACCTGCGATATAATATAATAATATACACATTACCATACCTCGTTTTGTTTTCTCTATGTCCAGGGTAGAGAAAGTTATGTGATTCCATTATTTTAGTGGATTTCATTCTGTAATATTTATTTATAACATGAATTATTTTGATAACTTCTCTTATTTGTCAAAAGTGCATTTCAATTGTTTTTTCCAAGCCCATCCATATACCATTTGGCAACAATATATTCTGTGATTTGGAATTGATAATTCTATGTAAAAAGGGATTAAGTATTTTCAAAAACATTTAATTTTTGGCATTTAGAATCAGAATTTTTCAAAATCCTTTCTTAGTGAGCACCTACATTATGAAACGAAGGTACTGTCAAAATTCCAAGTCTCTACCTGTTATAGTTTAGGCTGTACGTTGATTCCTGTCATTCAGTCAATCAGTCAGTCAGTCATTCATTCAGTCAGTCAGGACAAAGCCTTTTATATATATAGAGATTGTTATTAGATTGACTTGGCACCAGAGTCTGCCACCTGCTGGGATCTGAGAGTGCAAACTACTGTTTGCCCTCAATAAACAACAATATAATCCGGCAGACCACAATAGGATGTGCCGAATTTTGACTCACTAGTGCCTCAGTGGCAGTATAAATTTCCGTGAGAAAAGAACATTCACAACATAACAGTTATTTATAGTTTTTACAATTAAGTTTTGTACAAACTAGTCTATAACTTTGTGTTAACAATAATATTTTTTTATAAATAAAATGTCAGTTTTTAGGTCATTTTTTATAATTATTACGTCATTTTCTTTAAAATTTAGGGTTATTTTATAGGTCATTTTTCAAACAATTTTAGGTCATCAGAATCTGGGCCCTGGTGATAACGTATGTGTAGGTAAGATACCGTATTTATTTTGTTCACATTGACTCTGCAGGCCAGTCGGTTTTATTTATGTTGAATTAACTTTTGATTTGCTTATACAGTTAAGACGAGCCCCCTTTTGAAATGCAATCAAAAAATAAAAATCCTTATACACACATTTTTAACAACTTCAAAGAATATTCATGCCTTACTGGAAGAAAATCAAACAATGTGTTTGGTCATAACACATAAATTTACTAACAGATAAAACACTTAACATGGCCAATAATTGACTGAAATTTGACTTAACAGCTGATGTAACAACCTTGAAGAAACCTGGACTGAGTTATCACCTGTGTAAAGTAATGCTTTGACTTACTTGATTATGCCATATCCGTTCTGAAGTCCTTCCTTCCACTGGCCCTCGTAGGTGCTGATCCCGGGAGTCTCCATGCACCCCAGTCCACAAAGGAGACCGTTCTGGAACTGACCTATGTACACTCTGCCGTCCGGCCACTCCATCTTGCCAGAGCCCTGCAGCTTCCCACTGCACCAGCGTCCTGAAATTATTTATATGTGTGGTGAAGCATATTTATAATAAATACAATAATAACACTATATTATTGTAGCAATGAAAGCTAAAGGAAACCAGCTGTTCTTAATGGGATCGCAATAAATGTAACTCAAGGTCTGGACGTTACCTGTGATAACTTGTGCAATGCTGCCAAACGACTACAGCTTATGGGACACTTCAGACAACTGCGTACGTACTTAGCTATTGTACTATGAGCTTCCTGTACTCATCCTGATACAATAATGTCCCTGTTCTCTGCTTCGGCCTGCCATCTGTAGCTAAATGTTTTGAGCTGTGTTGTGACGACAGGAAATAAGTGCTGTGCTTTTGTTATTTGCAATTGTTTGTTCACTCTTGATTACAGAAGAAATCTGCAATTAATTCAGCCCCTCCAGTTTGCACAGTGAATAATATTTCCAGGAAGTCTCCCTCTTTCAAACTAAGAGGGGACATCGTCTGGTAATTAGTGTGGCTCTGCAAGTTTGAATTTACTTTGAGGAGCCAACTTTATGTTGTGTTCTTTGAAGATCTTGCTGAATTCATGATTTGCCCAAGCGTGATACGTCATCTTTTCAAATCGGGCTCAGTGTAGTGATTGCTTTAATGTTTTTCTGTCTATTTTCTTGTCCATCAACTCTTTATTGAATCCATTCTTTTCTGCAGTATTTACAATTTGTTGGTGGATGTGAACCAGTCTAAATTCAAACTCAAGACTTTACTAACATCAGAATTCCTCCAGGACAAAAATCAGGCATTTACAAAATAACATGTAATGATTGCGGCAATAAAAATATATATATATATGTGTGTGAGAGAGAGAGGACGACAAATTTAAGAGATACCTTCAGGATTGAATGCACAGACCCATTTATAAGACTGAGGAATTTGTTAATCTAGATGTAAGCTCCCTGAAATTTTAATGTAGACAATATTTAGAAGTGGAGTTCTGTTATATTTTAAGTAGTTGACGCAATCTAATACCTGTATCGTTTTCCAATCAAAATAAATAAGTCTATCTATCTATCTATCTATCTATCTATCTATCTGTCTATATATATATATATATCTATATCTATGGAACCTCAATATGAGAAGGAAAGAGCATTTCAGAAATATTAGATGGGGGAAAATGAAAAGTTGCAGTAGCTGCACATGTATGGAATTCTGATCACGATGTGGCAAAGGAAGCGGCTCTACTTAAAAATCTGCATCATCCAATTCAGTTGACCGTATGGGAGAAGATATACATACAGAAACATAGAAATAACCTCCAGAATTTTAACATCCCAGGGGAGAACGATATAGGCCTAATTGGGAAAAGTGGTACAAGATGGAAGTATGGCAGTTGGACGTATCTGATGGTGACAGGGAGATCCTAATAATAATGAAGCAGTGAGTGTTCTCCATGATATTATGTTTTATTATTCTTCCACTTTCCATTCCAAATGAATTTAAGTACTTTATTTTATTTTTATGTTCATTCAAATATAACAAGTATGATTTCATCTTACATAACATTGAAACTTACAACACAAAAATAAGAATCTGTCACAGCTAAGCTCTGCCGACTGATCAGCATGGAATTATCCACAATAATTAACCCATTGCCATACTTTGCGAGCTGCTGAGCAATAGATTCCTTTACTTTTAGTTCTAGCTTTCTCTGAGTAGATTGCATAACATGCCTTATGCCCACGTTGTATTCAACACGATAAGTCTTATATCGAGTTAAGTTATCTCTTCTCTATATATATAAAAGGCTTTGTCCTGACTGACTGACTGACAGGAATCAACTTAGAGCCTAAACTATAATAGGTAGAGACTTGAAATTTTGACAGTACCTTCGTTTCATAATGTAAGTGCTCACTAAGAAAGGATTTTGAAAAAATTTGATTTTAAATGCAAAAAATCAAATGTTTTTGAGAATACTTAATCCCTTTTTACACAGAATTATCCAGTCCAAATCACATTTGACATTAAAACATATTGTTGCCAGTGGGTCTCAGATGGGTTTGGAAAAAAAAAATGAAAGTAGAATAAATTTGACAAATGAGAGAACTATCAATATCCACGAAAATAATGCAGTCACATAACTTTCTTTACCCTGGACATAGAGAAAACAATACGAGGTATGGTAATATATATATTATTATATCACAGAATGAAATTCACGAAAATAATGCAGTCACATAACTTCCTCTAGCCTGGAAATAGAGAAAACAATACGAGGTAAGGTAATATGTTTTGGGAAGAGATGTATGAAAGTGATATTTAATTTCACTCCGAAAACGGTTTTATGGTAACATGAGAGTGAGAAACAAAATTTTCAGCCACGATAATACAATTTTATGTTACCGGAATTTCTATTTCTTCTTATTTGAACCCCTACCAAGCTTGCTGTGTACTGTACAAGCAATGGGATGCAAAATTCTACATATAGCCATAAAAGCTATATCAAACATTTTCTGAGGGAATAGTTTGAGTGTAATAAGTCGTTCTTCCTACTTCAAATTATAAATACCTATATAAGGACCTAGAATTTAAAAATCTAAAGTGCTTCATAAGTTAATTTCCAATTAACGCTGGGCGACGCTGGGCCTTTTAAGCTAGTAAATCTATATGAAAAGCTTTTGATTACACTCAGTATAGATTAGGATGTCAACACCCTCAGTCAGCTGCACGTTAAATGCACAGCTACTGAATACAGCTACATTTATCATGTCTATCTCATATCTACGCATTATAGGAAATGTTTCTCGTAACCTCAACATGGCAGGCTTCAGCACAGCTCTTCCCCTATCCATCTTCAAGCTAATAATTGGGTCCACTTGGAATATTTATTCCCCTAATCCTTGCAGTGATTGTGTGGTGTGAAACCAGATACGAGTGTTGTGATGCTTCATGTTCCAGACTGTTTTAGGGTCTATCATAGCACAACCTAACAGGGGCATGTACTGAAGTCGATAAAATTGAATTTCCTTGAGATAATTATAAATTATAAAATTATCTTAGACTAGAAATTTTTAGAAACTTTATACAGCGGGAAAAAAGTCTAATGTGAAAGTCACATAACTTCCTCTGCCCAAATGAAAGTTTGCAGTATTCACATATTCTTGTACAGAATCGCAAGACACAATTTTACGCTAATTATGCTATAAATACCTTATAGCCCCTTCTTTGAATGTTGCGACTAAAAATGCAGGCTATGGACAAACTAAAAAAAAAAAAGAAGGAAAAACAAGTGACTGCAAACTTTTATTGAACTTTCCGCCGTTAAGAATAATTTCTGAAATTTATCGAATATTCCCCTCAGATATTTCTTTCTGTAAGAATACCCTACACTACCTTCACACTCTTATATAGAATAAGAGGATGTGAATGTCCGCGTATTGAGTTGTTCACCAGGCAAGACAGATTTTCTACAAACAGCGGGTAACTTACAACCACCCTTCAGAAAATGTTTTTTCAGAACAAAAGTTTCAAATAAAAGTTTTAGCTCTTAGTGTAAGCAACCCATATGCAAAATTTAAAGAAAATCATAAGAGCTGTTTTTGAGAAAATCAGGAAAAACGAAAATTTCTTTATGTAAAGTCCCCTTAAAAATAAGATAAATTTGTTGCCAATCTTTGGGTCACATCTTCGGAAGGTACCTGACCCAAATGCGAAATTTTGTTTTCATATGATTTTCCGTTTCAGAGCTAGCCTGTTCACAGACATCCACCCAGACACACACACAGACATGTTTCCAAAAATAGTATTTTTGGATTAATGGAGCCTCAAAATGTGTATTTATGTTAAAAACTCAACTTTGAATTTGGGGGCAGTGGCGTAGCAAGCTTACGTGGTACCCGGTGCGGAAATTTTTTGTCACCCTCCCCCCCATTTAAATTATGAAATGATGGAACAGTTCCAAGTGTTATTTTTTATAGTCAAAAATAATTCCACGAGAGTTTAAGAGTGTATCAATAGATGCAGCTGCGGGAATTTATCTTATGTAGGCCTAACTCGTAAACTCAATGGATTATACAAAATTCATAATAATTCTTTGTTATATAAAAACAAAACTACGCTCCGAAATCATGGCATACTATGAATCAACCATCCATAAAGCGATTCCAGTTTTCATCTTGTTGCCATGTAACTAGTGCTACCAATGGTGCAAATAAGACATAGTTAACATAATTTTTTAGGAGTAAGGAAAGATATACATATCAAGCACATTATGCTGTACTTTGTACTGTTAAACGACAATAAATGCTATTTTTATTATTATTAGGCTACTATTATTATTATTATTAATATTATTATTATTATTATTATTATTATTATTATTATTATTATTATTAATATTATTATTATTATTATTATTATTATTATTATTATTATTATTATTATTATTATTATTATTATAATTATTAATCTAAAGTACGTTATAGACAGAAATTGTTTTCGTGAGTGACATATTCACGAGTGTGGGTGTTACCATAATATAAAGAGAACATCTTTTGTTTCACACATTTCTAGGCCAAAATGCACTCCCGAAATTGTGCAAAGTTTTATTTTCGGAGTGATTTTTTATATTTTTATATTTTGCTTTCCAAGCGAAATTTCGAATTTTGGAAAGATGAATTTTGATACAGTCCACCACTGTGGCTCAGGAGATGCGTTCGCTCCTCGCACGCAGTGGGCCCGGGTTTGTTTCACACATTTCTAGGCCAAAATGCACTCCCGAAATTGTGCAAAGTTTTATTTTCGGAGTGATTTTTTATATTTTTATATTTTGCTTCCCAAGCGAAATTTCGAATTTTGGAAAGATGAAGTTTGATACAGTCCACCACTGTGGCTCAGGAGATGCGTTCGCTCCTCGCACGCAGTGGGCCCGGGTTCGATTCCTGGTCGGGACAAGTTACCTAGGTGGGGTTTTTCCTCACCTGTGAGACAAATGTCGGGTCCCCAGATATCATCTGGCCGTCATTATCATCTTCATCCCATCCTCGCCTTGTTTGGAATGAGTGTGAATGGTGGTGTGTCTCGTCCTATGTGTTCGTGTTGTCTCGGAGGTGGCCCTGGCATTGGGCTGATTATTCATCCGGGGAGGCCCTCCATGTCCTTGTCTGGTCAAAAAAGTATGTATGTGATCCAAAGATAATCCCTCTCCCGACAGGTCGCGGCCTTGTAAGGCTTGGGTCGCTTGAATCCTAAAAGGGAGATGTAAAACTTCGAAGAAAGAAAGAAAGAAAGAATTTTGATAAAAGGACAAAATTTTGTATCTATGTCAGGTAGGCTACCTTTCAAGATGTGAACCGAAAAATGGAGACAAGTTTTCCTTATTTTTACATCCAGAACGTTTTCTCGAAAACGGCTCTAACGATTTTCTTTAAAATTTGCACGTGGGTTGCATATACTAAGAGCTAAAACTTTTATTTGAAGGGTTCGAAATAATTCTCTGAAGGTAGTTATAAGCCAAGGCTAGTATATGAAAGGTTGCCTCGTTCCCGTAAGAGCTGTGGGGAGAGTCCTACACTGCTGTGTGACGTCAGCCATAGCCCGCGTGAGGGTTAAGCAGCAACATACATGGCAATGATAGGAAGAAATAACACGAAAACACCTTTATTTTAACACCAATAATACATATTTCCGAGGTGAAGATAGAATGTGTACTATCCTACATATAAAGAAGATTTAACACAAAATAAAATAAATATTTAATACAGGTACAAATAAGAATAGTGCAGCTTTACGAAGTTAGGAAAAAGTTTGTCTGACTGAGAAAAAAGTAGTCTAGCAGATATAGCTAAGATTATGAGATAGGTTTTTAATTTTACATTTCTAGGTATGATTACTTATTCCAGGTAGATTAGTCTAATTTATGGAAGGAGACTTGAAAAGAATAGACTTTCGCATATTTTGCGATATTCGTCTTGACTTAGAAAAATAAATTTCTCTAGTAGATTGTGTATTTTCTATATTTATTTATTTTACATGAAATTAAGTTAAATTAAACATCTATAAGATGAACCAAGACACTTCTGATTGCAATGTATTTGACACAATTTAATTACAGAGCGTGTAATCATAGATACTAAACAATAAATTATTAAAACCAAAGAAGAATAGAAGTTTTAAAAGTTAACAGCTTGGAATAATGCTTTCCAGAGGCAAAAAACAGGAAGATGTAGCCAAATAAAATGTGCGCACGGAATGACTATTATATTATAAACTGGAAGATGTATATTATTATATTATAAAACTGGAAGATGTAGCCAAATAAAATATGCGCACGGAATAACAATTAATATATTACAAACCAGTCTGTGTTCTGTTTGTAGAACATTTTGAAATAAACATTTACAAATGATTCAAAGTTATCACGTCATAAATGTTAACAGGTATATCTTGAAATGTATACCGACCGACAGCATTTAAATGGTCGAACAATCCAAGACTCAATACTGAGTAACTTAGTAATATTTTTCAAGTAAAAATTGATTTTAAGACGCGCTTATAATAAAATAATAATAAAAACGTCATAAACTATGGGAAATTGGCTTCTAGGTTTCCATTCTTTTGCTGTTAACAACAGATCCATTGTTGAATATTCTCCTCCCCCCCCCCCCCCAGTGGGCGAGGCCCAGCTGGTTTATGGGTATATACTTGTAGTTATTCGGTTTCTGAAAGATGTTTTATTAGGGGAATAGAACATTTTTTGTCAAATATAGTGTAGGTGGTCAGCTCAACAAGGAAGATGTTCTGCCTGTCTGCTGGTGTCTATAAATAAAATGGACAGGCCCTTTAAGTTTCTATTGGAAATGTTTATGAATATAGATTTATTTACAGAAGGGTGAACTTGCCTCTGCGATACAAAAAAAATCGTAGTATACTTACCATTTTCTTAGTCGTTAACCAAACAGAGTTGTAAAAGTACCCCAATAAATTTAAAGAGAGATCCCTTGCCAGAGAAATGTAGGGTGTCTGTGTGTTTTCTTTATTTTGTGATCCACAGTATGTTTTACAGAAACCAGTCGCTTAAATATTTTAATTTGTTTCAAACGTCTCATTATATTTTGTTACAGCTTGTTATTATATTTTATTCATTTGAGGCCTGAGCACTCAGAAGTGGTCTCTCTATTAAGATCATATGTAGTATATCTTTACAGATTCATGTATTATTGTAGTTAAAAATAAGTTTTATTCCCATCATTTCCATTGTATGTAGCTGTTTAAATCCTGTGCAGGGCTATGGGCCACGTCACATCCCTCGTGCTCAATACGCATGCGCGTCGAACGAGACAACCTTCCATATACTAGCCTTGGTTATAAGCCACCTACTCTGAATACGCGTTCTTTGCAATACGGCCTCTTGCAACGGAAAATCGTACGAAAACAAAATTTTGTATTTGGGTTAGGTACGTTTTGGGGATGCGACACGAAGATTGGCGACAACTTTCTCTTATTTTTAAGGGGAGGCTAACTTTTATTTGGGCAGAGGAAGTTAGGTGAATTATACATTTTTTTTTATACGTTGATCCGAATAAATTTCATATACAAGTAATGTGACTATTTTACGGAAGTGTATTATTAATAATCTATTCTTAAATATGCGCACATCCCAGTTCAAAATCTAGATTGCCGAAGACTTCGGAGTCAACTCATATTCGAAGTTTATTTTCGTCAAAGTCATGACTGCCGCAGCGGGTAGAATTGGTTGCGGCTTGAGTGATATAAAATATCACCGATTGTTGAAGTCTCATTTAAATTAATAAAACTGCAGAGACAAGCATCGACAGAAATAAACACCTCCCCCTAACCATAATAGTACTGTTTGTATCAACACAGCGTCCAATTCAGCCGCGTTTTATTACCTTTGTTGACTACATTTAAAACTAAAAGAAGTTTCAAACGTCTATTGACTTGTAGAAAGTTGTTAAGCTTGTTTAATTGTTTTAAATAATATTGTTATTTTCTTTAAATTCCCTTGAGCGGTTTTTTACTTACAAAGACATATATTTTTTATTTTGTCACCCCCTCGGGTGATGGCACCCGGGGCGGCCCGCACCCCCCGCACCCCCCTTCCTACGCCACTGTTTGGGGGTCGAAAACAATACTTCCTCTACCTATGGTACCTATGGTACGGGCAGAGGAAGTAATAGTATTGAGATGAATTACCAGGGTGTCCAGTGAGGCAAGCCGAAGAAATTCAAGCATAATTCAAGGATTTCAAGGCTTGAATTTCCAAAATTTAAAACAATAGCTTTATTTACTAATATTAAAAAATGTATGAATACAGGACACAATGAGTGAATATTAATGACTAATATTTCTGAAAATGGTAAAATTTTCGTAAAAACTATCAACTTAAAAAAAATATGAACGACTAATATTTCTGAAAATGGTAGAATTTTCGTAAAAACTATCAACATAAAAAAAATATTCTCTTCTATGCGATTTTTGCCGAAGGTTCACAAAATTCCAGCATAATTCAAGGATTTTTCCTGACATGGAAAATTCAAGCATAATTCCCGATTTTCAAGGCTGCTGGACACCCTGATTACACACACTACTTCCCTTATTTTGAAGTAGTGTATGTAACTCAACGCAACATTATTTCATCATAAAAAATTCATATTTTTCCTCAAAATATTAGTGTTTATGGCTTTGTGACATTTAGGAAATGATGCTGCAACAAATCTAAGCAACTTCATACTCATAACCTCTGCAGAGGTTCCATCTGGCACTGTGAATTGAACTCTGGCGTAGCTCAAATGGTAAGAGCATTGGCACGGACGGCCAAAGGTCCTGGGTTCAAGTCCCAGTGTCAGAGAATTTTTTCTCCTATATTATTATTCATAGTGCTAATTACGAAGGCATCGAAACGTTACTCCTAGAATGGTTTAACCATATGAGTGCTTCCAATGTATATTTAAGTGTAGTTCAGTCTAAAGCAAATGACACTGACAAAAGTTTAGACATTCAAAGTTTCAGTCGTTCTGCTGGCTGGTTCTAAAGAAGTCGCTCAATTTCATCAACGCCTAAGTGTGGTCCTTGTACATAATGCAGATGGCAGCGAAAAACTTTATCCATGGGTGATAGATTAGTTTTGAAAGTATACAGTATACAGTTTCCTATAGTAGCGTTTTCTATGATTAGTGTAACAAATGGTTCATGTTAAATTACTACAATTTTAGTCCCTGGTTTGCACAAATTTGTTTAACACGAACACTTCATTTCTCGGTCCCTTGTAATGCATTTCACTTTTTCAAATTTCAAACGATCAAACAAATTTAGTACATAGGTATGTACATTATCCATAAAATAATCCATTTTATTCAGAATATTTGACCAAACGGTTCCCGAAAATTATTCTTTTGCATTAGGTTTAGAGTATTATTTTAATAGGAAATCCCTCTGTTCATCCAGGTTTCCAGTATTTAGGGGGTCTGGTTTAGATAATGTGCTTTGTATTTACCTACATCAAGCATCGCCACCTATTGATAATCAAATTGAAAACATGTTGATATCAATTGAAGCAGGTAGAAATGCTTAAAACTGCACATTGGTGACAGGTGTTAGGACTATAGTATATTACGATACAAGTGCCGTAAGCAGTGCATACGGATCGAGGAAAGAGCAAGCACCTCGTTTTTTCAATTTCCGAGATTCGCTATGCGCTTACGGCACGAGTATTGCATGCTATTTTTTGCACGATGAATATTTATATCAATTTATTTATATTAATTGAGATGTTAGCTGAAAATATTATGTATATACTTCATTGAAGACAGATGTTATATTTCAGAAAGTGATTCGCATGTGTTGGTTGTTATGGGGACTGAATATTTGTCCTGTTAAAATCGCCACAAACTAGGGGGCCTTGGATCCAGTCTACCATTTATGATGATTTTACTTACGGATCTTGTGCTTTTTGTAATTTTTACCACACGGAGATTTCTTTTGTTTTCATAGCAACCAGATTGCGTGCGGGAATGTCAAGTTACGATCCATGGCAACAATATTCGTAAGTACCACTAATTAGTTACGTCATGCGAAAAGGAATATTACAGTATATGGTCACTCAACTTGACTTCCTTGTCATGGTTTCATCCTCAGCTGAATTTCCGTTGTTGATGGAGGTGCTGCTCTCTATAAGAGTTGAAGTTCATTAATTTGTTTTTGTGATATTCTCCCATGGCGTTGAACACTTTTTAGTAATTTTATTTCTTGACTCATGTCGTGCTGCTACTGTTGGTATTTTTTGTGTCTAAAATGTTCTAATGTGAATCTTCACAGCTTATTTGTTTTCCATTGTCTCCCCATTAGGTTTATTACATTTTTCTCATTCTTCTTTTTGTTTTTTGGGGTTAATGTTGTAACCCTCGAAGATTATTTTTTTAATTTATGGTGGTGTTTTGGGTGGTATGTCAATTTCTTGAATGAGTTTATGGGAGTCTTTTATCAGTTTCTGGTGGGTGGAATATTTTATTTTCTTGTCTACTAGGCAATTTCCACTATTTCATTATATTTATGAGTCTATTGCATGTTTGTGTTTGTAAGGATGAAACTGTCAGATTTTATGAAATTGTCGGAATGTGTTTCTTTTCAGTAGATGCCAAATTCGATGCTGTTTTTCAAAACTTTCAAGTCCAGAAAAGGGAGGCAGATTTCTGGTTCTGCTTCTTGTAAATATATAAGCATTCATGAACCACAGATTATTGTCTCTGTTGGACATTACATGAGAATATTATAGGACAAAAATTCCTCCGACACTGGCACTTGAACCCAGGACCTTTGGCTATTCGCACCAATGCTCTACCAACTGAGCTAAGCCAGAGTTCCATTCACAGCGCCAGATGGAATCTCTCTCCTATGCATATGACATAACTTGTCTGTCTGTGAGGTAGACCAATAGGGCAATCAGTCATAGGAGAGAGATTCCATCTGGCACTGTGAATTGAACTCCGGCTTAGCTCAGTTGGTAGAGCATTGGCGCGAATAGGCAAGATCCTGGGTTCAAGTCCCAGTGTTGGAGGAATTGTTCTCCTATAATATTCTCTTTTCTTGTAAGTTTAGGCATCATCCATGTCTTTGTCGTGTACTACTGAATGTGTCAGATTTTAAGTGCTTGAATAGCTGCCCTTGAGTCTATGCAGACAGTCTCATTGATGAGATCCAGAACTCACAGCGTGGGAGAATATCACAGACACAAACTAATGAACTTGCACACACCCCAATCCACCAGCAACGGAAATTCAGCTGAGGATGAAACCATGAGAAGAAAGTCAAGTTGAGTGACCATACACTATATATGACTTTACTGTAAAAAAAAAATCCCACTTGAAATATTCCTGCGCTGTGAGCTGCGCAAATACAAAGAAATGCAAATAATGGCAACCAAGTAATGAACTGCAAAATTCAACATTGATTTCTGTGTTATTTATTGTGTGAGGAAATAAATAGGAACTTCATAATTGAAGACATTTAATATTTTTTGCATGACTTACCTACTTAGTGGTACTTATGAATATTGTTGCTGTGGATCGTAACTTAACATTCCCACAAGCAATCTTGTTGCTATGGAAAGAAAACAAAATTCCATGTGGTAAAAATTACAAAAAGCACACTGTGTCATAAGTTGATGCAGTACTTCACACTACAAGCCCTCGGTGTATGAGTTCTCCCAGTATGCTGCAATCGGTTTGTGGTCCACCCCCACAATATTGTACTCACTGCGAATGTTGTCTTCTTCAGCCTGGTGGAACCTCGGGTTGCTCAGTCGGAGTTGCTACGATTTTCTCTATCTTACCTCAGAGCATAAAATTGGGTGTGGAGGTTCTATATTTACTGTTTATCAATAATTAAATATTTATCAAAACACTGTCAAGTTTATTTAGTATTCCAATCAAAGTTCAAATGTATAAATGTTACTTCGTAAAGTTATTAATTTTATTGATGGGATATTGAAGGGAGTCTAATATTGGCCTTCGCACTCGTACGTAAATACTTCCTAGTAGTGACACGCGGTATCTACGTAATCTTGTAATGATGATGACGTCAATATCACAACAGTACTTACTTGGCACACTCACTGAATTTATTTTAGTAAGTAGCTATAATAAGCTCTTACTGCAAGAATAAATGTATAATGGAATTTACACTTCGGTAATTTAGTGAAGTTATTTAAATAGATACAGTCGGATTGACCACAATGTCAATACGACTTATGTGTAATTCGAGGAGAAATGCAGGAATATGACCTGCCTCCTCGAGTCCTTCGTACACAAGTTTTCGCCTCGAGAACGCGGGTACAGGTTTCTGTCCCGGCCTCCAGTACACAAGTGTGGTTTCGTAAAAGCCATGATCTTAGCCTCCTCTCAATTTCCCCTCTTTACCATAGTTACACAAAACCAATCATATGCACTGTTATAGCTAAATTCAGTTTTTTTCTATCCTAAACTTAAATTCTATTGGTTGTTTCGATTAGCGTGGTTTTTAGCTTGGGAGTGATGCTTTTCTGACTCTCCCATCAGGGGATTCTCCGAATTTCTGTCTAGTTCCTGGACCTTGCAACATTCACTGTACATTCTCGTGAAGTGCCTATTCAGCTCATAATCTTTCCTTTCTACTACATTTTGACTGAATAGCCAAGTCCATCTCTAACAATACCTGGCACCAATATCCCACAGAGTTGCTATACATTTCACTCCGGCTGCATTGTATAATTCTGAGTATTCCGTCTGCTAACTTCTATTGAGTCCTAGTGTATTTTATTCTTTACTATAAAATAATTAATATCAGCTAAAGTATTGATGATATTAATTTCATATTTATGTAATATTATTTGTTAATTTTTTCTGCTTTTTATCATGTAATTTATAATAATATTGCTTGGTTAGTTCAAAAGTTATTTTCTGCCGTATTTAATTTACTATCAATCTATTTCTCATCATTTTATATCAATTGATATTAATGGAGATGACTCATTTATACCATATGCCCAATCTTTTTCTCTGGAATAAGTGAGGATTTGAAAAATTGTCATTTTTCTAGAGAAACAGATTAATGCTCCTTACAGTACTATGACCTCTAGCTTGTCCTTTTAAATCCTTCCTAACATCAGAGTAGTGGCCTTGACCGACTCTCTCTATCTCCGTCCTTTCTTCACTGGATACCTTGTGTGAATGAACCTCACTGTGTTACGGTTATGTTAAGTTCTAATAATAACATTCCATGCAAGCATACTTTGCACATCGGAGAGTATTACCTAACCATCATAATATACACAAAATAAAATTTACCCTCTTACTAACTAGATATAGCTCTGCGGATTTGTTTGCATTGAGTCCTTTTTTAAAAAACTAGATAACACACATTTTAACTTGATACCCTTGATAAAACTAATAAATCACAGCGGCTATGGGTTTCTGCTAGTGTCCTTCTTAAAATTAGATAACACAACAGATTTTCTCACACGGAATTATACTATCATTCAATCCTTTTACAATATTGCTTTCCATTATTACGTAAAGCAATGTAAAATTATTCTAACATACTGTTCCTTTGACCGTAATGTACATGCCTCCGGCTACGTTCCGGGAATACAAACTGATTCATTCTGGCTCTCCTTTTATCATAATAATTATTACTTGGTTTTTGACCATTGTTATTATAATTAGGTCCCTGATCAATCTTGTTTACCCTTATGTCATCGTAACCATCTAATTCTTCCATTTCGATCAACAAGTTCAGAGTTTCAATGAATGTTTTAGGCCTAGCAACAATTAAATTTCTATGGACCTCTGGCTTGAAATGCCTTATAATTAGCTTCACTTTTTCTTCCTCATTTAAGTGCAATTCCACCGACCTAGCATTTGTTGTTGCCTTAATAAAATATTCAGACATCTTCAACCCTGAATTTACATCATATTTCCCATTATATAATCCCATTGTGGCCTTGTGTTGTCGGCTCGCGCCCCAGTATTTTGCCATAAACAATTGCTTAAACTCATCATATGCTACCTTTTCTGATAAAATGACTTTGCACCAGTCCTTGCAATTTCCAATCAATGCCTTCTGTACCACTATCATTTTATAATCATTTGGAACCTCCTTAACCTTAAAATAGGCCTCCAGTTCAGTTATGAAACGATGTGGGTCAGACGACTCATTTCCACAAAATTGCGGGACTGTCCACTCATTTCCAAAGATTAGGTTCATATGTATTTTATTTTGCATATCCCCTTGCACAACAGTATGTTTATTTAACTTTACATTGCCTAGCGTTACGCTCGACTCAGTCGTGACTGTAGGATCGCTATTTGTTTCACTCATTAATTTATTCTTTTCTACATTATCATTGTAATTTACATTTACCATAGCAATATTATTTCTCCTACTATCACCACTGCTTCGTTCGTTTTGAGGTTCATTCTCAATTAATTTTGTCTTATTATCCAAGGCATTTATTTCCCTAGCTATTTTATTCACTCTTTCAAGTAAGGACATTTCTATTTGGTTTACTTTATCAAATACTTCAATCTTTAAGTTTTCAGTTGCTGTTTTGTTCATCACCTGATTCTGCCCTAGTTCTTTTACTCTACCATGAAATTTCTTATTTATCTCACCTAGATCTGTGGAAAATGCCTGCACTAACTTACTTTCCAATTCTTTATTTTTTTCAGCTAATGTTATTTCAACTTTCTCCTGATTTTCAGAAATTTTGCTGTGAATCTCTTTCTTAAAATTTCCTAAATCACCTACTACACTTTTGATTTGTTTCTCTAAACCATCATTAATTCCTCTGACTTCCTCGCTAATCTTACCTAATTTTTCTACAATTTTTTTGTTATTCTGAGAAATCTGCTTAGTTTCCTCCCTAATTTGCTTAACCTCTTCAAGTTGCTTTACTTTTGTCAGCATATCATTTTCTAGATTTTTCATTCCCATCTTATAAGTATCCTGCACTTGCAATACCTCTCTTTTATTATTTCCCTCTACTTCGTTAATTTTCTTATCAAATTTACTTTGTAGTTCCCCCAATTCTACTGAAATCGCTTGTGTGAGTTTAGCTCCTAGCGTTTTGCTTTTTTCTTCGATTTCCTTTTGCATTAAATTAATTTTAGTACCTACTTTATTTTCAATACTTTCCACTTTGTCATTTAACCTGCATTTTAATTTCTTACTGTTTTCAGAAATTTTCTGATCAATTTCCTCCTTGTAATTTACCAGATTTCCCTCAATTTCAGTGATGTTATAATCTACTTTAACATTTGTGTTTTTGATTTCCTCATCAACTTTATCCAATCTTTCTACTATCTTTTGATCTCCCTGGGACAATAGCCTGATTTCATCTGAATTCCTATCCAACTTTTCTTTGACTTCCTGATTACTCACAGAAATTTTCTTAATCTCCTCTGAATTTTCGTCTAATTTTTCAACGATTATTTTCATCATTGACTCCAACTTTGAGAACATTTTCCCTTCTATATTTACATTTTCTTCGAGCCTACGTGCAATTAATCCCCCTGATTTTTCACTAACTGCGTGAGTTGATGACTCCTGGATTACATTTATTTCCCTTGATTCTAGTCCTTCATTTATTTCTCTTACATTCTCCATTGTTTGACAACAAGAATTTTTTTCTTCCCCTTTAGCTATACCTGACTGCTCTCCGTTACCCCTCTGCATAGTTATAGCCACTTCAGAATTATTTCCTGAATTCCTAACTTCATTCTGGTCTACCGTTATCTCTGATTTCAATCTTATCTGCATTCCGATCCCTTTCACTGCACTGTACAACACAAATAGTAACCCTGCCATTGTCACTTACCTTTCTCTTATTTCTTATAGCAGACAAAATTTTCATGCACTATAACCCTCTTATTATTTAATGCAAAATACAAAAATACCTTTTTAGTAGTTTTGATACAACAATTCTTTCAACTTATCCGTTTTTGGTGTCCAGCTGTTCATCCTTCCTTTTGGTTCGCTCGTGTTGCCTTCTTTTTCTCTCTTCTTTTCTTCCTTCTTCTGTTCTTCCTTCTTCTTTTCTTCTTCCTTGCGTTGCCCGGCTCCTAATCTTGGTTCCCGTCGTCCTCCTTCGCTCGCTCGTTGCCCAGCTCCTACTAGTGATGATCGTCGTCGGCGGTCGTTATCCCTTGGCTTCACAGCGTTTAACAGTTTTTATTGAACCTCACTTTTTTATTTTCGAAGACCCACGTTGCTAAAGCCATAGATATGACGATATCTATGTGTTTTTTCTTTGAATCGAAGCCCCACAAAATTGGTAAGTTCTAGATATGATCTTGGTCGTCGTCCCTTGCTTCACTCTGCCTGGTCGTTTAAATCACAGAATCTGATGCTATTTATGGATATTCAAGTCCAACGATTTTTCGAGCCTCACGAGATTGGTAAGTCCATAGATATGATGCTCGTGACCCACGTACTGGTTAGTCCATAGATATGTAATTATCTATGTGTTTTTAAGTTCGATGGTTTATTGTTAGCGCCGTTCACTCCTTTTTTCGAAGCCACACGTTGGTAAACGCCATAGATATGATGATATCTATGTATTTTTCGAATCGAAACCCCACGAAATGGGCGCCATAGATATGATGCAGTACTTCACACTACAAGCCCTCGGTGTATGAGTTCTCCCAGTATGCTGCAATCGGTTTGTGGTCCACCCCCACAATATTGTACTCACTGCGAATGTTGTCTTCTTCAGCCTGGTGGAACCTCGGGTTGCTCAGTCGGAGTTGCTACGATTTTCTCTATCTTACCTCAGAGCATAAAATTGGGTGTGGAGGTTCTATATTTACTGTTTATCAATAATTAAATATTTATCAAAACACTGTCAAGTTTATTTAGTATTCCAATCAAAGTTCAAATGTATAAATGTTACTTCGTAAAGTTATTAATTTTATTGATGGGATATTGAAGGGAGTCTAATATTGGCCTTCGCACTCGTACGTAAATACTTCCTAGTAGTGACACGCGGTATCTACGTAATCTTGTAATGATGATGACGTCAATATCACAACAGTACTTACTTGGCACACTCACTGAATTTATTTTAGTAAGTAGCTATAATAAGCTCTTACTGCAAGAATAAATGTATAATGGAATTTACACTTCGGTAATTTAGTGAAGTTATTTAAATAGATACAGTCGGATTGACCACAATGTCAATACGACTTATGTGTAATTCGAGGAGAAATGCAGGAATATGACCTGCCTCCTCGAGTCCTTCGTACACAAGTTTTCGCCTCGAGAACGCGGGTACAGGTTTCTGTCCCGGCCTCCAGTACACAAGTGTGGTTTCGTAAAAGCCATGATCTTAGCCTCCTCTCAATTTCCCCTCTTTACCATAGTTACACAAAACCAATCATATGCACTGTTATAGCTAAATTCAGTTTTTTTCTATCCTAAACTTAAATTCTATTGGTTGTTTCGATTAGCGTGGTTTTTAGCTTGGGAGTGATGCTTTTCTGATTCTCCCATCAGGGGATTCTCCGAATTTCTGTCTAGTTCCTGGACCTTGCAACATTCACTGTACATTCTCGTGAAGTGCCTATTCAGCTCATAATCTTTCCTTTCTACTACATTTTGACTGAATAGCCAAGTCCATCTCTAACAATACCTGGGACCAATATCCCACAGAGTTGCTATACATTTCACTCCGGCTGCATTGTATAATTCTGAGTATTCCGTCTGCTAACTTCTATTGAGTCCTAGTGTATTTTATTCTTTACTATAAAATAATTAATATCAGCTAAAGTATTGATGATATTAATTTCATATTTATGTAATATTATTTGTTAATTTTTTCTGCTTTTTATCATGTAATTTATAATAATATTGCTTGGTTAGTTCAAAAGTTATTTTCTGCCGTATTTAATTTACTATCAATCTATTTCTCATCATTTTATATCAATTGATATTAATGGAGATGACTCATTTATACCAAAGTAAAATCATAATACAAGCCTTTATGGAATAACGCCCACCAGTTTGTGGCGACTTTAAGAGGACAAATATTCGGTTCCCATAACAACAAACACATGCGAATCACTTTCTGAAATAAACATCTATCTTCAATAATGTATATACATAATATTTTCAGGTAATATCTCAATTAATATAATTAAATTGTGCAAAAAATAGCATGTAATACTCGTGCCGTAAGCGCATAACGGATCTCAGAAATTGAAAACTCAAACTCTTTCCTCGATCTGTATGCACCGCTTACGGCACTTGGATTCCAATATACTATCCTCTGATTTCAGGCCTGTTATGAAAACGAGGCAGTTTATTTCACTATGGTGCATGCATTACCTGAGTATTTGGCATCCTTGTATGTGGCATGTTTTGTAAACGTGTACTTTGCATTTCTCACTGCAGGAGGCGTGTGAGCATGAAGTTTCTGCAGACATTTCTTTACTGCGCCTTGCAAACTGTGGAGCCACTCCTGCTTCTCTTGTGGGGACGGTGTGGATAGCGTCAGCGTCTCTTCTGGCATCAGCAATTGCAGTACATTCTGAAACACAGAGCACAAGTCACGTTGCACAACAACTTTCACAATCACCATGGCAGGCAAAACATAATGCGGGATGCAATACCTTTGCAGCATCTGTGTCCAACACCGCCTCCACCCAGACGGTAGCCAACGGATGGATGGTCTGATTGCCTCCTGACACATGTACGAGGATATCCGTGAAAAGCACAAACCAATGAGATGAAAATCGACCAGAATTCACAACCAACAGCGGATGCGATCTCGATTCCTTTATCAGCCGTCTTTCTGGAGACCTGAGAAGTTCTACTAAACGTCCTGAACTCTCCCAAAACAACCTTGTGGTGTCCGCATCCGCTCGCTTCTGCTCCTGCTCCTCCCAGATCTGCTCCCACTTGGACAGCCGACTGTTGAGCGCCTGTTTGTGCTCAGCGTCCTGACAGCACTGCATCAGCGACTGGATCGTGCCTGCGTAGCACTTGAGCCTCTTGAGGGGGTGGAGTAAGGCACACGATATGACAGCTTCCTGGTTCTTCTTATTCTTCTTGGGTTCATGAAACACCAGAAACATTTTGGGGGGAATATCAACTAGACGGGCGATATGTGAGAATCCACTTAAAGCTATGACGTCGCAGACTGCGGTCAGATAATTTCTATAGACCTGAATGAACTCATCTGCATGCTGAACTATTGCTATGCCGTCCTCCTGGATCTTGTGATACGTATACTCTTGTAGCGACTGAACATTTAGACAAGTGACACCGAGGACTTCGCTGTGACATGCACACAAAGTATCGTACACATTCGTTTCTTGTGTCAGAGACGCTTTCTTTTGTAACGGTTTAATAACAGCGTTGTGAACGAGAAGCGTTTCCTCCAGATACGACTGTTCCATTGCCAAGTCCTTCACTGCATTCGATACAGGGGAACTCGTGTTAAGGCAACCACTGATATGTCTAGAAGCGAAGATCTGTTTCTGCGTGCTCGTATTCTCCAACAGGCAAGGAACTTTGAGGTTCATCAACTCCATATTACTGAAAGCAAAGCAAAGCAGTTGCAATATCAAGTTTCAACACATATCTCAAATGCAGTCCACTAATAGAAAAACATCACTGCACCTTTTTGAATATTTCTCAATACTTAATTGCTAGAGTTGATGATTTGTGGTGAATAAAAACTCAGAATTTCGTCAAATAAAATGCAAAATTTCTATATATATTTTGCTATAAAACAGATGGATTCTTCATAAAAACAGTAAAAAAATCTTGAAAATCAGCTGTTAAAGCGAACTGCATTATTTCCGTACACTGATAACATATATCAAGCAACATGCAGGAGTAATATGACAATGTCTTGAATTCATACGAAATAAAAACTATTAATGAAGTACTGTAACATAAATGAAAATGAAACAGCTTACCCGATTTACTTGAGGGGCTTGTATTTTAGTTTAAAATTAAAATAAACCCCTTACTTTAAATTGGGGTTAAGGCAGTTAAAAAATGCCCAAATTCATCCTAAAATATTTTATTCAACACATACAACTTTAAAATAGAAGTACAAATAAAGTTAAAATAATCACTCATCATCATCATCATCATCATCATCATCATCATCGATGGAGAACGACCAATGTTTTTGCTAGATCAATGTCTCTCCCAGACATTGATTTTTTTTTTTTTTTTTTTTTTTTTTAATATTCACAGTTTATGCATTAATTTTTATGGATTTACATACTGAGTCGGACATTCAGGATTTATTGACAAAATTTCCAAAATCATCAATTTTTTCATTGATAGTTTTCATGGAAATATTTTGGTATATTTATGAATGTTGCATAATTTTCTGAAACCATGCCTTTTTTTAAAAACATACATCGATGTTTTCCGTCAAGATACATTGATATTTGTAGGCGTTAAAGCCTAAGTGGTCATGTTTTTAAAAATTTTAACCTAAGTATTGCAAGGCAATGTTCCAGTACAGATTTGTTAGCAGAAAGAGTCGTGTAAGTCTTATTATGTTCACACACTATATAAATATACAAGAACTGATCCATTGCACAAAAAGCTACTTGCAAAGATCTTCATTTATTCCTGTACTAGCTTAAAAGACCCGGCGTCGCCCGGGTTTTGTATTTTGTAATTGGAAATTAACTTATGAAGGATTTTCAATTTTAAATTCTAGGTCCTTATATAGGCATTTATAATTTGAAATAGGAAGAACGACTTATTACACTCAAACTATTCCCTCAGAAAATGCTTGATATAGTTTTTTATGGCTCATAGAGGATCTAGAATGTTGCATCCCATCGCTTGTACAGTGCACAGCAAGCCTGGTAGAGGTTTAAATAAGAAGAAACAGAAATTCCTGTAACATAAAATTGTAATATCGAGGCGGGAAATTTCCCACTCTTATGTTACCATAAAACCGTTTTGGAGATGAAATTAAACAGGAAGCATTATCACTTTCATACTTTTCTCTCCAAAAACCTGCGATATAATATAATAATATACACATTACCATACCTCGTTTTGTTTTCTCTATGTCCAGGGTAGAGAAAGTTATGTGATTCCATTATTTTAGTGGATTTCATTCTGTAATATTTATTTATAACATGAATTATTTTGATAACTTCTCTTGTTTGTCAAAAGTGCATTTCATTTGTTTTTTCCAAGCCCACCTGATACCATTTGGCAACAATATATTCTGTGATTTGGAATTGATAATTATATGTAAAAAGGGATTAAGTATTTTCAAAAACATTTAATTTTTGGCATTTAGAATCAGAATTTTTCAAAATCCTTTCTTAGTGAGCACCTACATTATGCAACGAAGGTACTGTCAAAATTCCAAGTCTCTACCTGTTATAGTTTAGGCTGTACGTTGATTCCTGTCATTCAGTCAATCAGTCAGTCAGTCATTCATTCAGTCAGTCAGGACAAAGCCTTTTATATATTGTGACAAAGCCAGAAAAGCCTAGAAGCTGATAGAAGAAGGACTCGGGCCGAAAGAACTAGAATTAGATAAATCCAGAAAGGGACGGCCCTCTTATTGCTGATTGGAGCCGCGCGCCGACGGGTGCGGCCTACTCCCTGGCACGGCGCGTGCTCGTGGGAGGGGCCAGAGGTGGAGCCACGCGCTAAGGGCTTGACGGCGCACCGCGCGGACATTCTAGACCATGCGCGGGCGGAGCTTTCCAGATCTCGACTCTGGAACTTTCGTTAAGGCTATATAAGGAGTGCGAGCAGCCGAGCCGGGCAGTCAGTGAAGGAGCGGCAGTCAGGGTGAAGAGTTCAGTCAGTCAACGAATGAGAGTAACAGCGACAGTCAGTTCAGTGTGAAGAGTTAGTACATCAGAGGAGAGGCAGTCCGTGAAGAGCCAGAGGGTCAACGAGGGAACAGTCAGAGAGGCAGTCCGTGAGTAGCGGCGAGCGTCAGCGTCAGAGGGTGAGCTGGACGGAGAGGACTGATCAGCGCGGCCTCAAGGGAGTGTGTCTTGGGAAGCTGAGGAGCCAGTGACCGGAGGGACCCGAGAGCGGAATAGCTAGTCGACGGGGAACTAGTGACCGGAGGGAAGGGTGAACGGAAGAGCTAGTGAGCTGATCTGGGCTGAGGCAGTGCCGTCCCAGGGAACTCTGCGCGACGGGTGGATCGTACAGCGGCAGCGAGGACTGTGGAGTTGACCGGCGCGACGTGGAATCATCTCGACTGGGAGTCCGCACAGTGTGTGCGAACGGAACAGTGCTGTAATTAGGACTGAGCACAGTGAGAGTGAGCACTGAACAGGACAGTAATCTGGTGAATAGTCTGGAGTTTTCTGGCTGTATTGACAATTGTTGTAGGAAATAAAGAAACCTCCATCCTTCAATTATAAACTCGGTGTTCTCATTTTGAACCCCGACGAGCCCTTGTTACAATATATAGAGATGGGTGATTCTTCAAATACGGGAAAATTTGGAGTGTGTAAAATCCAAACTTTTTACTTTGTTTAAAAAATCTCAAAAAAATTACTAAAATACTTCAGGGGTTACTTGATTATAATATGACACCAGCAGAGCTTAAAAGTTTATATTTTTATTTATTTTTATTTTTTAATTTTTTTAAAGCCATGTGAATGACATCTGTGGACATGTGGATGGTAGAAGACCACATTAATGACTAACTTTGGCAACAATCTGCTTTTCTTTGTGATTTCATATTTTCTCAGTGTGCTTCAGTTGATTTTGCACCAAATTTGCAAATTTGTGTTCATACTTCGGAATTAATGTAATTTTAACTAGACTGTGTTTTTATGGTTTGGGGGGGGGAATCAAGCAGAAATTCATTTAATCAGTTTTAAAATTTTAAGTACAGGCCACAGACACTGCAAACACAATAGTATCCTACATTTATCATCTACATGACTTGAGAGTCATCCACATACCCCTTCATGAGGCATGTGAATGACACAAAAATCAGGCATGTGGATGACAAAAAAGGAGTTTAAGTGGTCTCAGCAAGCCATTCCTAAACCTCTGTAGGCTGAACTTTAATCAGGTACTTTGAATTGGTAGGTTTATCATAGTGCATAATCAAAATTAATAAATACTCACTTTCTGCCTACTTTCTAGAAGCCATGTTAATGACGGGGAATAAAAATGCTTTCCTTGAAAATGATGCAAAGTCCTTTGTTAATCCCAAACTGTTTGCAAGCAAGCAAAATTCAACCTTACAATTCAACCACAAGCTGCCCTGTTGGCTTTCTAACACTGTTGCCAGTTATAAAAATTTCTCATTTCTGCAGAAAAAATTCCATTCTTTTCAGCCATGTGGATGACCAAAAACCCTTGGGACATTCTTTATGTCCATTAGGTGGGGTGACAATTTTATTTCAATATATTTTTTAGGGATTAATATTCTTCACACATTCATACTCATTGGCAGGAAAAAAGTTGAAAAGGAAATAACATTTTATTTTGTGGAAAAATGCATTAGAATATACAAAACCGGGGTATGGGACAGGGTATGTGGATGACATTTCATTGAATTAAATTTGATTTTCGAATATCAGAATGTAAGTTAGTGACATTTCAAAGTGATAGTTGTGGTATGGAAGTAGTAGAAACAAACTTTTATTTTAATTTTTTTTTAAGTTGAATTTGAAGGGAAATATCACTCCGGAACACAAATTTTTCCGTATTTGAAGAATCACCCATATTTATATATATATATATATATATACGTAGGTGAGAGGACAATATTAGGAGAGATTACTATAATGCATCTAACAAAACCTTCTGTTTCTCTAAATGCATAAAACATGACTTACACCACTTTGGTTTTAACCCTCTCATAGATTTCTTAAAAATCCTGGAGTCAATTAATAATGGCGGCGAAGCCGCGGGCACCAGCTGTAAAATATTGATCATTTTACCCCGGAAATATCGCGAACAATAAAAATCCAAACAAACCATTCCTTCCCTTAAAAAATTGTATAATTTCTGAAAATTACTTGAATCTATCAAATCAAATTCATATCATAAATATCTGTCAACAAACAGTTGAGATACAATGCCGCATTTTCTTCTTTTTTTAAATCATTGAGGGCTTTGATGCAATGCAGTCAGATGTTTCTTTACTTCGTTTATTTTCCACTGAATTTCAAGTTGCAATACATTTTAGATTTGACAATAAGACTATTCTTTCACATATCAAACTAGACCGATAAACTGACTGAGTTGGCCAAATGGTAACGTCTTGAACTCGTATTCTGGAGGTCCCTGGATCAAATCCCAGAGCCGGCCGATTTGACATGGATTTTTTTTTTATATTTCATTTTTATGTGAGTGCACAGTTGTCAAGATATCACAAATCTGTAGTTCTGCTGATGCTGGTCGATTTTAATCTGATAAAAAAAAAAACTTATTTTCTGCATAACATAATTGCAATTATAATTGATTCAACAAAAACATTCTGGCACTTTGCTACATCAGTTTACATGATTTTATTGTTTCATGAAACAGTACTAAAAGTATACCAAAAAATCATTAGGAAATCCCATACGGTACCTATTAGAATAAGTTACAATGGAAACAAAGACATACATTCTGCCAATGTCTCAAATTACTGTTAGATAAATGTAGTAAGAATTTGTGAATCGAGCAGGACTATTTTTGGAAATTTCTTGCCCGTAGGTTCTCGTGCATCTGCCGCCCCTCTAAACAGTTGTGTAACAGTAAATATTCCTAACTTAGGTACCTGATGAATATGGCCTCTTGTTCTTAGGTTGTAGATGTCAAACTCTGAGTCGTCTTGGTCTATGACCTGTGAAGCCGTTAATGAGGTCTTCAAAAGAAAGTCCGCAGGTGAGGTCGAGAACAGCCACGTAATGTTCAGAAAGGGTGTTACTAACTGCTGTGCACAGAAACATGTAACGCTACTATTAACTGCTCAGACGGCAAGCTTAAAACTGAGCGAGACACATTAAGTTTTCATTGTTAGATGTGCAGTATCGATTTACGATTGTGAAATCCAGTGTTGTTGCATCACAAAATAATGCAGTATCAGCGTAAGGACGAAGGCAACATTAATGTTTTCTTTCTATTTATAGCTGAGGTTTCAGATAGCAGTCAGCATCATTAATGCAACGTCAGCGTGAAAAAGGGAGCTTCCTGTTGTGAGGTATATACCGGATCATGAAAATGTAAACTAGAAAATAACTTAAGTTACATGCATACTTCAACATCAGGTTGTGCCCTGCATTGCTGTGTGTAACACAAGACACTCCAGTGGTACCAACTGTCACATGGGAAGCACTCATTTAATTAAACATATCTGCATACGATTATTAAAAGACTCAAGTTGGTAAAATTGAAAATGATAGAACTCATTACATGTTTCTAAATGTTAGATTTTTTTATGGTGGTCACAAATATCACCCAGAATAGACCTATTTTTCAGAAATTGCAGTAATAATTGTACCATCAAATTAACAATAAAAAATACACAAACAAAACGTAGCCTACTGTACTTATCAATTTGACGGGTTTTTTCATTTATTTCATTTGTATCATACTCATTAAAAATTAAATATCAGTTGACATTAACACAACAAGTCGCATGAACAGGACATAACCTCATCTGACTCCTCATGTTCAAATCAATGAAAATAAAGCTGAACTGAATCTAAAATACAACCTGCCTGAAGTGGTCACCAGCCATTCTTCTGAGAAATAATCGTTAGTACAGGTCATGACAATTTCAAAATCTTTTAAGAGGTTTGATTAGACACAGCCTCAACATACAGTAGACAGAGTTTTGTACTCCTTTTAATGGATACAGAGTTGATTCAGATGCGACACTATTCTCGCTGTAGCTGTGTGTTACGGAGAGCTACAATCCCATACTTTAGAGACAACAATGGTTTACCGTCTTCAAACTCCGAAATGCACTTGCGTTGATAGATTTTATGTGACGGTTTCAGGGATGAACGAAGTATTTGTAGTGGTTATGACTGGTCATTTTGTGAAATTTGTGTGGCTGCTAACTGCGAAGTGAGTGGCCATTAAAATGAGGCTTCATGGGAAAATTATTCGATTTCACAAAAAACAGTAATTTGAGGTGACCATTTAGGCAGGTTTCACTATACATATTATTATTATTTCACAAATACTAATGGCTGTCTAAAAAACAGTGCATGATACACTTGGTAAAATGATTTTATTTCTCTTGTACTTTTGCTTCAGTCGGTTTTGCAAACATAGCCTACCTACTCACTTACCACTTGTATCATGCTTACCTTCCTTTGCCCATGTAGTAGACACAGTCTTTGCAAGTTAAGATGAGAGTATGATTGTCCCCGGCGGCGATGTCCTTCACCCTCTCCGACGCGACTCCGATCTGCTGGGGTGAGCTCTGATCCGTGTTAACTCCCAACAGAACTTGACCGGTGTTATTCTTCCCCCATGCGTACACGCGACCATCGTATGAAAGGGCCAATGCATGGCCGAGTCCACAGGCTATCTTGTAAACTCCAATCCCTGTCAGACGAGATATGATGGTGGGTCTGTTCCGCTTGACAGTGTCGCCTGTTCCCAACTGTCCATGCTTGATATCTCCCCAAGACCACAATTCCGTTGCCAGCAATCTCGCTCCTGCATGAACCATGGCGGTGATCCGCTGTGTCATCCCAGCTTCTGGTGTGTCGCCTTTCTCGCTGGCACCACAGCTGCAACAAAAGAAGCAGGAGATGAAGTGGTGATGTTTTGTAAAGAATCGCCAATGAAGCAAAGACTTATCCAGTGCTGCTCTCCAACAAGTTATGTGAGAATTATACGGTCTGTACCAGTACCCAGTGAGAACAAGTCTACAATGTTGCCAATATTACAAACATGAACTCAGCAGATGGTGGACAAGCCATGCCGGTGTGTTATTTTGTACGGAATACAGGATGACAAAAACAATCAGTATTATACTAAACACATATCAGCTGTGATCATATAACAAACCAAGTTGCTGCAGTGTCTAACAGATGCATGCCTAAGAGGAACAAGCAAGCATTCTTTATTAAATAAACAGATATCTCCTCAACGGAGCGTCGTACAGATGTGAGGTTTGGACACTCGGCTTCCAAATAAGTACAGCTTTTTAATGGTGAATTCACAAAACAGTTACATGTAATAGATTTTGAGCAGACAAAGAAATAAGTGAAGTACATCTCTTTAGCAAGGCAACGCAACAACCTCATTCGCTAGTCACTCGTGACGTGACTCTGCTTCTCATGTTCAGTGTTGTTCTGCGTTTACTCTAGTAGGAGTTACCTTAAGAAATTATTACAACCAAAGGCACTGGACTTCTTAGGGAGCATTCACACCGAAGTAGCGTAGCAAGCGAGTTGCAATAGTTGGATGCAGGTTGTGCGCTACTCATTTTAAATCCCAAATAAGTCTTCATACCGAAGTAGTGTGGCAATAATAAATCTCACAGAGTGCGACATTCATTTCTTCAGATAGATGTGGAGTTATTTCATGCAATGCTACTCATGATGACAAATGCGTATAGTTGCCTTTTCAGCTGTTTTCTAGTTGTTAAGAAAATTCAACACATACTCGCTTGTATAGTGGTAGATTATGGCAAAGATCTCATGAAAACTGCTAGAAAGAGAGCTACAATGTGTATTATACATGCGTAGGCTATACGATATGCCAATCGAAACTAGTAGGAAAAACGCCCGGATTAAAATTGCTGAAATTATATCCTCTTTAAGTAAATTACATTATTTTAAATGGGTTTCTCAATAGTTCAAGTGAAAATATATAATTTACATTAAACCGCAGATCGCATTTGCTACTTTGGTATGAATGTAAAACTGTGAACCATGCAACTCGATGTGCAGCCTGCGATTCGCACGCTATTCTACTTCAGTGTGAATGCTCACTTAGTGTAACAAAGCTTCTGTACTAAGATAAATAAAAAAAAAGTTATTCCTCAGGTTCGCAAGCGACCCCTGGTGATCCCGTAAGGGGATATTCTCAGCGTATTTGTTACCGGGGTGTGCCAGTCCCCTACCTACTTAAACCTAAGGACAGCTAAATTCTAGGTCAGTGACAGGTTATGTTAGGTTAGAAACAGTTATATTAGTTTAGCAGCAGTGTACTGAATAGTGCGGGGTTTCATACTAAACTATGCAATAATCGTTCCTCTTTTGTTTTCCGCAGCTCCGAAGTGCACAGACACTCGCTGTTAGCTGGCTAACCTATTGTGAAGGGAGGAATGAGTCTGCTAAATGCATAACATGAACCTTACATGACACTATAGCCCCCGTTATATTGCATTACATTTTTTTTATTTTGTAAATTACAAAAATAATTTGTAACTAGCTGTAAACAGTGAGTTTATGTATTGTTTAAGTTACGTCAGAAGCTTTGATCTCACTGCCCTCATGTACGCCTGTTACACTAACATTTCAAACATAAAACTGTTATACTTTTAAAATTAAACTTCTTATTTGGAATGTATGGCCGTGGTCTGTCCGTTACTATTGCTGACATTGTGGCCATGAACTGCGTCTGGCATCTCAAACCACTGGTATTTATACGTCCTCCTCGCGCTCTGGTTGGTCAGCGTCCAGCTGTTGTGAGTCCTACTCTCTTCTGATAGGTCCGGGTTTCGTGGGCCTGCATTTGGTTTCAGAAATGACAGGAATCCATGTTCTGTGGAGAAATGTCAGCAATAGTAGTGGACAGACCACGGCCATACAGCCCGGAAATGGAAATATCATTGAACACCGGCCGTGAAAGCCTTAGTAATTATAAAAAAATAGAATTTGTAACACTAGATTTACTTAAATGATTCTAATGTGAATATATTCTTCGGCCGAAACTTAATTACTAAAACACAAGAAAGTCAACTGCTCATTTATACAAATAATCTTACAAACTGTATTTTGCTCAGTTACGTTTTCTGTCAACTACGTAACACCCGTTATGTTCAAAATAATTAAATAACAAATAATAGTTAAGTTCTTTTATTAAAAATTATATAAATAGTTTTTGTAGAGTTTCTTTTGTCTGCAATAAAATTTCTAGCTGTCATCTCACAGAGTTTATCAATTTTCATCATCTAGTTCAGCGTTTCTCAACCTATGGTCCTTGGACCACTGGTGGTCTGCGAACATGTTGCAGATGAAATTGTAAAATTGTAAAAACCCCATAGCTTGCAGATCATAGCTATGGGGAGCCCATTGTCCCCTATACTTGCAGATCTTTATATGAGCAATGTGGAATTAAGAGTCACCAAAGGATTCCCCCATATGTTTAAGAGTTGGAACAGATACGTAGATGATATCCTGGCGATCGTCCCAAGGAAACTGTTAGAAGATGCGCTCAAATTACTTAATCTACAGGACGAGGCAGTACAATTCACTATGGAAATTGAACAGGAAGGTTGGTTACCTTTTTTGGACCTGAAAATAATCAGAAACCTCAACAAATTAGAGTTTGGCATTTATAGAAAGCCAACTCTTGTAGATAATTATATCAAATTCAACAACCATAACCCAAAACCACACCAGTTTGCCATTTTCCATAGCCTTATTCACAGATTAATACATATCCCCCTGACTGAGATTGAATATAACACAGAACTTGAACACATAAAAGAGGTGGCCATTACCAACGGTTTCAATACAAACATCATACACAAGATGTTGAGAAAACACAAAAATAAACAGAACATAAGAGAAGTCAGCACCTTAGTCAACACAAAAGATAGTCAGGTTAAATACAGGAAGTTTACCTTCCATCCGAAGGTGTTTCACAAATTTGACAGAATTTTCAAAAATTGGCGCCCCAGAACAAGTATACTCTTAGGAATTTGTTAAATCACCCGCTGAAGAACTCGACGGAAAAAACTAATGTATCAGGCATTTATCAAATGGAATGCGGAGATTGCCCCAAATCATATATTGGCCAAACCAAGAGGAATTTAAAAACTAGAATGGAGGAACATCTCAGGAATGTAAAAAATGGGGAGATTGATAAATCATCGGTAGCATATCACTGTTGGACCGAAAGCCATCACATTAAAAAGGACATTTCATTACTGAAACGTGTTAGCAATCCAATGGACCTCAATACATGGGAAAAAATTTTTATTACAAAATATGGTAACATGGTGATGAACACTGACATCCCGCCTGTCAGCGAGGTCATCAAGCTTACCGGCCGGAAGAGAGAGGGGGAAGCAGTATGCAGGGCGGTATTACCAGCAGCCGAGAGTCCGACACGCCAGTAGACCAATAGCTGAGGATGGGAGGTCTCCCGAAACATGTCCTACTAATTTTATGTTTGACGTAAGTGGTGCTTAAGTGTTTTAAAGTTTTATCTTATTATTGTTGCAGATGGTCTGCAGACATAATTAAAAAATATCATAAAGCAAGTAAAGAAGTAAAAAATTTTCACATAAAATGGATACTAGATGTCAAAGTTTTTAAAATCTTTGAAAATACAGGTCCTATTGCAAGTTTCCTTACTTTTGCAGTTACGAACCACTGTTTGAAACCCCTGATGCACTGACGTCTATGGTTCCCTCTTTCACTTAAAACCCTGAAAAATAAGACTTTGTCAGAATTTGTTATTAGAGGCGCTCTCTTAACAAGGGTTTTATTGTTGGAGGTGCCCGAGTGTCTGATGCCGGTAAATCTGTGTTATAATTCCATATTATATTACCAAATTGGTAATAAATATTAAAGTCTGTTCAAAATATAATTTTACTGTCCATAGTTTACTTCCAATTCAATAACTGTGTTTCCGTCGAATTAAAAAAATGTATTTAGATTTATTTTGTTATAATGACCTATAATTAATACCCCAAATATTAAGAATATAGGTCTACATATAGCCTACTTTTAAAAATGGGATGTAAAATTAGGGGTCCGTAAATTTTGTTAGACATTTTAGAGGCCCTCGGATACAAAAAGGTTGAGAAACGCTGATGTAGTTGTTTTTATGTAACACCCATTACAGAATGGTTTTTAATATTTCAAAAACTGGGAAAATTTTTTTATTTCAAGAAATAACACCTCATACTACACACAAAAGTAAACTCATCTTTTGTAATTATTGAGATTTTGATTTTCTTTCTCAAAACATGTCTTTCTAGCTGTTCAACTGTAACATCCGTTACAGGAATGCTGTGTAAGTAGCCTACCCTTTAAAGAATTTTTACGAAAAAATATTTCAAACTAGCGTGTGCCCGCGGCTTCGCACGCGATAATTATTTCAAAAATTAAAAATTAAGAGCATAATAGTTAAATCATTATATTTATTAACACCAAAATCACGTGGACTACATACCACGATTAAATAGCGTCGCCTGGTAAAAGCGACCTCAGATTCGAGTTCCCTGGCCCAGAAAACCCCTGCATAGTGAGTTTCGTCCAAGTCGAACAATGTTTGACCATATTTAGGCCTATATTGAATATCCCTCTTCCGTGTAGGTTGAAAATTTCATACGTCTGTGGGACTTGATATTCTAAACAAATGAATCGTCAAGGATGGACCTCAAAATCAAGCGATCGCCCGCGGTAATTATTTCAGAAATTAAAAATTAAGAGCATAATAGTTAAATCAGTATATTTATTAACACGTAAATCACGTGAATTACATACCACGATTAGATAGCGTCGCCTGGTAAAAGCGACCTCAGATTCGAGGTACTTGGCCCAGAAAACCCCTGTATAGAGAGTTTCGTCCAAATCGAACAACGTTTGACCCCATTTAGGCGTCGCGTGGTAAAAGCTACCTCAGATTCGAGGTACTTGGCCCAGAAAACCCCTGTATAGAGAGTTTCGTCCAAATCGAACAACGTTTGACCCCATTTAGGCGTCGCGTGGTAAAAGCTACCTCAGATTCGAGGTACTTGGCCCAGAAAACCCCTGTATAGTGAGTTTCGTCCAAATCGAAGAACGTTTGACTATATTTAGGCCTATATTGATTATCCCTCTTATAATAATAATAATAATAATAATAATAATAATAAAATCAGGTAAACTGATATAACAAAGTGCCAGTATGTTTTGTTTAATCAGTTATGATTGCAGTTATGAAATGCAGAATATAAAAAAAAGTCAAATTGGCCGGTTTCGGGATTTGAGCCATGGAACTCCAGAATGTGACGCCAAGACGTTACCATCTCAGCCACCTGGGTCAGTTATGGGATAAGCGCATTTAAAGCAATAGTGTTGTCATAGCTAACTGTATTTCAATTTCCAAAGCCTTATAAGATCACAGTAAAACAATATGTTGTCATGATAACTGATTTGCATTTCATAAATTCTTTCGAATACGTATATTACCATAAAATAGGCACTAAATTGAGCATAACTCCGAAACAGGTCAACCGATTTTGTCCATTATCAATAGACGTCTTCCCATGGACATTATAAATGTGTATACCAAGTTTCATAAAAATCCGGTAAAGTGTATTTGAGTTACCGCGTCTTTAAAATAGACACTAAATTGGGTTTTACTACGGTACCGGTCTACCGATTTGGTCGAATATCAGTAGACTTCTTCCCATGTACATTATAAATGGGTATACAAAGTTTCAAGAAAATCCAATAAAGCATATTTGAGTTATCGCGACTTCTTATATATTAACATAAAATGCACTAAATTGGGCATTATTCTGGTACTGGCCAACCGATTTGGTCTAATATCAATAGACGTCTTTCCATGGATATTATAAATGCGTGTACGAAGTTTCATAAAAATCCGAAAAAGCGTATTCGAATTATTGCGCCTTTAAAATATACACTAAATTGGGTTTTACTCCGGTACAGGTCAACAGATTAGGTTCAAATTCAATAGGGCACTTTTCATGGGCGTCATAAATGGGTATACCAAGTTTCGTGGCAATCGGATACAGCGTATTTGAGCTATGGCGCCTTTCTAATATAATCTATTAAAATAGGCACTAAATTGGGCATTACTCCGGTACCGGTGAACCGATTTGGTTCAATATCAATAGGGTTCTTCTCATGGACATTATAAATGTGTTTTCAAAGTTTCATGAAAATCCAAAAAACCATATTTGAGTTATGGTGCGTACAGACACACGGACGGACAGACAGACAGACGGACGGACATTTTTTCGTCCACCACACAATCTCATAAAGTACCATACTGGCACTTAATAATAATCCTCTTCGGTGTTGGTTGAAAATTTCATATATCTGCGTGCCTTGACATGATAAACAAATGAGTCGACCAGCGTGAGCTACAACATTCAAGCAATCGTAATGGTTTTATGACAAAAATAGCCAAAGCCTACTGTAATTGATTTGACATTGAAATGTGTAACTGAAAACGCTAAAATACACGTTTTCTGCCCGTGTTTCACTCATAACTCAATAACGAAAGCAAAAACTAAAAATGTAATATGCCGAAAACCTTCCCGGGAATGTACTCAACAACTTCCCAAAGTTTCATGGCGATCGGATGAATGGTGTAGTAATGCATAAAGGACACACACACAGACACACAGACACACATACATTCATTTTTATATATATAGATAAAAACTTTAGGGTCATTCCGCACCAAATCAACCAATGGTCCAAACATCACGTCATCAGATTGTTACGATTTTTTAATATGAGGCAGTATTAGCTGAGTAGGTACAAAATGTAGATTTTTACCTTTTTTGGACTTATAGTTTTGAGATAAAATTTTTTGAAAAATTACATGATGACAGTTTTTAGGAATGTTTTGAGATATTAAAAAGCATATAACTAAAAAACGGTTAGTCCTAGAAAGCTAAAATTTGTACCATTCTTTTTAGAATTACAAGGGCTTTAATTTGACATGTAACTTGACTGCATCACATCACTGTATATTTCTTCCAAAAACTCAACAATTTTTTTTTATCAAAAACTTAAAATCGGAATTTTTAATTTTTATGAAAAATATATATTTTATTCTAAACCTCTTTAGTAAGTTGTGTACAAATTTTCATGATGGCATTTTTCTGGTTTCATACTAAAATTAATTTTTATATGAATTGAGGCATATAGAAATTCTGGTAAATTCATTCATTGTTATTCTATTAAAAATTAATCATACTGTTGTAATTAAACTTACTCTAATACTAATTTACTTTTTTGCATTAGGGCCTGTACCCTAAAAGTTTGTTTGAAAAAGTTAGGTCTATATAATAGGATGATGATGATCCATATGGTAAAATAACAACTGGAACTAACAGACCTTACTGAATCAGTGTCATGTTTCTTTCCTCCTGTTGAAAACTGATATCTTATCTATTTTATTAAAAGACAGTTAAACTTACTTTAAATCATGGAACAATTTTCATTACACTGTAAATCAGTAGAGGTGGTTTTTCTTCTTTGCCAAAACTTGTGTCGCTTTGGCCACCTCCTCCGCTGGAACTTGGTAGGTTCTACCTGTTGCTGTGGTTGGATTTAGTTTGCACAAAACATAGTTCATTGGCACTGCTAGGATATCTGTTCTCCTAGGATATGTGAATGACGGTGATGGTCCTTTTGGATGAAGAAAGGAAACATGAATTTTCTTTTCAACATCATCTTTTGAGTCAACATGCACCAACCACCACTCTTTATCATAAGCACAAGCAACAAAACCCACAACATCTTCAAATGGAATGTCTTCATCACCAGGGCTGATCTGTACTCTATGTGTTTCTGAATCATCAGAAACCCTATTTAGGTCTAGAGGAACGAAGGCATGAAATTTCTGGGTCCCCGAGATTGCCACAGCTTCTTCAAACCTTGATTTCAGAACTTTTTCTTCATCAGAATACTCTTCATTGGTTGTGTAGAAAAATGTGATTGTTGGTAAATGTTGCACACCCCACTGAAAAAGCTGAAAAGGTGTTAAAATTTGATTTTCTAATGGATTTTGGAGGCTGGCTTTGGCGGCAAGCATTTTGACTGTACCCCCTACTCCATCACAAACTCCCTTTCCATGTGATGTAGCATAAAAATGCCACTCAGCTTCAAGTCCATCAAAGTCCTCTTTGTGATAGCAGAGGTTCAGAAAATTCTTACGATTTTTGTATTGCGCAGTTGAACCGTCTGAAAAATAGTACAGCTTTTTCAAGTTTGGTAGATAATTTCTTTAGATATAGCATTAATTTTTTCTGGAAAGCATGAACAAGAGCAGTATTGTGTGCTAGGCAATCTGATATAAATACAAAGCTCCAGTTAACTAGCTCTTGTTTTCCTGTTTCTTGATTTCTTTCCTTGAAATATATTACAAAAGGGTGCACAGTAGCCATAGAATTGTTCCAATGAAACCCTTGAGCCTCATCTTGTAGAACAAATGAATAATTTTCGGCAAAATCACAAGTTACTACAGCTTCATTTTCTTCCAATGAGGATTTTGTTTCAGAGAAGAAAAATGATTGTTGTTTTGCAATAAAATCATGTTTTTTAAGATTACTCAATTGACTGCAAAATTCTTGGACGAACTCATCAACTGGTTTTTTAAATGTTTCGAAATTACACCTGTCTACAGTAATCCACTGTTTATAAGTAATGTTGTCAATCATTTTCTCCTCGAAACACTCGGTTAAAGCTTCCTTAAAGTCCTCAATTGTGGGACAATAGTCACATTCATTTAGGAAGCATGCCTGTAATGGTGGATTGCACATAACTTTAGCCATACATTCCTTGTAACTCGTTAGAGGACTGTCAGATCCAGGCAGTGTTAGTTTATTTAATCTTCCTCCTGAAAACATGAGCTTCATATTCTGGTGTGCAGTGCACACACACACACACAGATTGAGTGCCAGTGGCACCAGCAATAATGCAGTTCTTGGGCCTCAGTTCTGCAAACTTCGAAAAGCCAATTTTTAAATCAGGGAAATTTGATTTGAAAAGTTTGTAAATTTCACGCAAATTTCCCAAAATCAACCTTTTTTTGAACATGGATTGGCTTTCCTTCGATGTCCTTACCCATGGAGACATAATCTTTTTTCCCAGACATTTGCCTACTCACTTCATCATTATTATAAAATTCCTTTACCAAAACAGCTGTTTCGGGAGGTAGAGTTTTTCCAGGTTTTAGGTCAGGAGTCGATAGTATCCCCTTTTCTTCAAGAAGTTCTTTTGCTTTCCTTGCCATATAGTTACTAATACCAAATTCACATTCCATTCTTGCACAAGACCAACGTTTAGGTAAAAAAATCTACAGGCCCATATATAAAGTTATGGTATTTTGCCAGTTTTATTCTTAATTGAACAGTTATAATTAACGTTTCATATCATAAAATAATTAAATACGGTAGGCTAAAAGGCACTTATAAAAATGACACAATAACTGTAGTGAGAACGAACTGCAGACTGAGGGGTTGCAAGTTTCAACAGGAGGAAAGAAACATGTCACTGATTCAGTAACTCTTGTTAGTTCCAGTTGTTATTTTACCATATGGACCATCATCATCCTATTATATAGACCTAACTTTTATCAAATAAACTTTTAGGGTATAGGCCATAATGTAAAAAAAGTAAATTAGTATTAGAGTAAGCTTAATTACAACAGTATGATTAATTTTTAATAGAATAACAATGAATGAATTTACCAGAATTTCTATATGCCTCAATTCATATAAAAATTAGTTTTAGTAAGAAACCAGAAAAATGCCATCATGAAAATTTGTACACAACTTACTAAAGAGGTTTGGAATAAAATATATATTTTTCATAAAAATTAAAAATTCCGATTTTAAGTTTTTGATAAAAAAAATTTGTTGAGTTTTTGGAAGAAATATACACTGATGTGATACAGTCAAGTTACATGTCAAATTAAAGCCCTTGTAATTCTAGAAAGAATGGTACAAATTTTAGCTTTCTTGGACAAACCGTTTTTGAGTTACATGCTTTTTAATATCTCAAAACGTTCTTGAAAACTGTCATTCTGTAATTTTTCAAAAACGTATAACTCCAAAACGAAAGGTCGAAAAAAATTAAAACTTTGTACTTTTGGTCATAGTGATGAACAGAACACAATCACTGAATATGAGCCATTTTGAAAACCTCAAGGTTAAAAATTATATTTTTATTGGTTGATTTGATATGGAATGACTCTTTAGCTTTTACTTTAAGCACCTCATGTACAAAATCGTAGCTTTACCCTTCTGAAATGCATTGAGCTGGGTACACAGGCCTAGGTCTATTTAAAATTATCTGCTAAAAAATCATAATTTTGGCACTTAGACCCTTATAAAAGTAAACGGTTCAATTATGCTTAGAGTTGAGAAAGAATAACCTACAGAAACAAGAATTTAAAGCATTCAAAACTGTGTATGAATAACTGCCAGCTTGTGGTGATATGAAACCAACAAACACTGCAATTAGTGACAGCAGATGTAGTGGGAATGCTGGAACAACTAACCAACAGTCAATTCAGGTCTGGTACGGCACTTTGCTCCCTTTCAGCACGACCTGTTACGCGGCCCACAAGTTGGCCACCAACACTCCCACCTGCTGACAATCTTCCATCTTCATTGGTTCTTCCCGCACAGGCTTATCCACTGCTGCCACCAGTTTTGGCAAAACGAAAGAACAGGTTGCCACTTAAGCTCCACCCACCCAACTCACTATTAAACAATGAGAGACATCTAGGTGGCAACGATGGAACAACCAGCAGCATTGAAAATTTGTATTATTTTTTTTTTCCTCTTTCCTCCCTTCTCTCCTTCATCCTACCTATTGAGACCTATTCCTATCCAACAAATTTTTACACCTAACAAGAATCGAACATCGAACGCCAATGAGTGATCGTTGCGGTGTGAAGCGAGAATTCATCTATTTAAGTTTAGAGAGCTTTAATACATGAGAAATAGCCGGTTTGGTGCAAGGGTCTTCTTTATAATTGTGAAATAGGCTATTATGTTGGCTCTGAAAAGAGCCATTTTGGTTCAAGGGATGCCTCGTATTGTAGTAGGCCTAATTAGTGCATATGGTAATTATTAGGTTGGTGGCCATCGCCATAGCAATGCTTGGCCGGGATGGGGAAAGCTTAAGTGGCAAACTTGTTCTTCCATTTTGCCATAGTTTTATATAGGCCTATATATATATATATATATAAGCACTTAGTTATACAGTGAGTCCCATGCAAGAGTTGGCCAATGACGCGGGTTTGTGCGTTGCGGCTGGCACAGCCCCAACTCCCAAGAGATCGAGTGAAATGTCTACGCAAATAATGCCGCGGTCGGTGTGCATCATATAGATGCACTGGCTGGTAAATTGAGTAAGGGCATTTATATGATAAGAAAATTAAGAAAAATAGTTAGCATAGATGTACTCAAAATTGTATATTTTGCGCATATACATAGTCACTTATCTTATGGTACGCTAATGTGGGGTGCACAAACTTATTGTATAAAACTTTTTAGACTCCAAAAGAAGGGTATAAGATTAATGAGTGGAATTCCACCAAGGGGTCACTGTAGAGAAATTTTTAAGTCTCTAAGAATTATGACTGTCCCTGCACTGTTTATCTATCAATGTTTGATTTATGTAAAAGAAAACTATTGTAACTTTCCAAAGCATAATATGTGTCACTCGTATAATACTAGAGGGAAAGAGAATATTATGACGAGCTTCTACTGTTACACTAGTACACAGAAGAGTTTTCTTCATGTTAGTATAAAATTATTTAATTCCCTGCCTATAAAGATCAAAAATCTAGAACTTGGCAGATTTAAAACAAAGTTGAAAGATTTCTTGAGTCATCATCCTATATACGAAACTAGTGAATTTTATGAAATTGTTAAGAATTTAAGTTAGTGAAATTGTATTATATAATCAGATTGGTTTTTTATTTTTATTTTATTTTCATTTGTGTAAGGTTTTACTATGTATTACTTAAACTTAGGTTGTAATGACGCTTGTAATGCTTCTGATGAACTTAGAAGTGTCTGCAATAAAATTATTATTATTATTATTATTATTATTATTATTAATGATTCAGGTTCTCACATTTACAGTTAATAGATAGATAGATTCTTTATTGATCATAGAGTGGAGCTGGAGGTGGAGCTGTGCCAGCCACGACACAGAAACCCGCGTCATTGGCCAACTCTTCCGTGGGACTCACTGTAGTACGGTTAGATCCCCCGTTACAGTTATAGGTGAGTTCATTCCAATCTAGGTGCGTACAGTTTATCAAACATGGGACCGCTAGCATCATAGCCAGTTGTTTTAACCACTACACCAACTACAGTGTGTCCCACGCAAGAGTTGGCCAATCATGCGGGTTTCTGCGTCGCGCCGACTACAGCTCTAACTCCCGAGCGAGCGGGTGAAATATCTACGCTAATAAAGCCGCTAATGGCGTTATGATTCAGATTCTCACATTTACAGTTGGTATTACAATGAAAATAACCACATACCTCATCATAAGAGATGTTGGAAATGTCCTCCTCTTGCATCCACAAAACACTGGAACCTTTTTAAGAAATTTTCTTTCACGCGCATAAGTTCAGCTTCCGAGACAGAGTTAATTTCTGTTGTGATAGGCCTATGTGATATTGTCTTTAAGTTCTTCTAACAGTATGTGAATATTATTTATGGGGAAACTTGAAAAATAAAGTGTATATGCCAACTTCCCGTACATTACAAAGGAAACGGGTGAAATATCTACGCTAAAAAGTCCGCTGATGGTAATGATTAAGGTTCTCACAAAGAAAACCTCATGTGATTTATCTGGCAAAGACAATAGACAGTATCACATAGGCCTATCACAAGAGAAATGAACTCTGTTTCGGAAGCTGAACTTATGCGCGTGAAAGAAAATTTCCTAAAAAGGTGCCAGTATTGTCTGGATGCAAGAGGAGAACATTTCCAACATCTCTTGTGATGAGGTACGTGGTTATTTTCATTGAAATTTTAACTGTAAATGTGAGAACCTGAATCATTACAACGACCGCGGCATTATTAGCGTAGATATTTCACCCGATCGCTCGGGAGTTGGAACTGTGCCCGCCGCGCCGCAGGAACCCGCGTCATTGGCCAACTCTTGCGTGGGACACACTGTATAATAATTACCATATTTAAAGGGGGTCTGGAAGTAACTTGGACAGGGGGCCCAGAGGTGCAGCCCGTAGTGGGACTTGGCGGCAAAATATACAAAAAACAAGAAGGGGATCCAGGGTCGATATTAAGTTTCTGTACCCAGTAGAAATCCTCGATCAGCGACTGAGCCACCGAGACCATGTTTTCACCGTTAGGTTTCCAGCATTGAATATTGTACATGTGACCCAAAGCCCTCTCCCAAGCCCCACACTAGAACATCATCCAGCACAAAGAGATCGTGATTTCACAGCGCTATTTTAGGTTAATTTTGTGTCCACTTTTTTATGATTTTACTTATATTTAGAATCTTTTTACAAGACAATATGTTTATATGTGGAATCTATGGGTTTTAAAGAATAATAAAACAAATTTGGCTGTTTTCCGAGTTTCTAAACCAAAAATATCACAGGGAGCAGTGTGCTGGGAAAAAATAGTTTTATGCTGCGCTCTAGTCTCCTCCCACGAACTGTCTAACGCGACCCGCGTCAGAAGGCGGGGTTTAGGGTTTCATCGCAGAAGAGATTCAATGTGAGACATAATAAATCTCGCGCTATTCAGTATATATTGCTTCTAAACTAACATAACATTCCTAACCTAACAAAACCTGTCACTGACCTAAAACTTACCTCTCATTATTTAACTAAATGCAGAAGCTTTTTACCCTTCCACACCTTTCATAAAACATCGTTACAACTGTCAAGGAAGCCATGGTACAATAGTGAGGTGCGTGCACAGGTACGGAAGCGAGGGGAAGGAACCGGCGGGCAGATCTTGCCTGGTGTGCAGCATAAATCTATCTTTTACCAATATTTGTTTTATTTTGTGTTGCCGTCTTAATTTAACATGCTTCATACATATATGACAAAGGCTACAACAGTGAGTTGCAGTATCGGCACTGAGCAAGTACATAGACGTGGTAGGAGACGTAGGGGAAGCAAGCAGTAGCGTGTGCATTGGCTCGGAAGCGAGGGTCAGCAGGGGAAACGAGCAGGCAGGCGACAGCAGGTGGAGCTTCGCTGATGGTCGGCATAAATCTATCTTTTGCTCAGTTTCTACGAAGACAATCTCTAATCACCGCCATGAACATTTTCACCACCAAAATAATCCCCATCTTACCAAGTGTAGCCTGAAGACCATGGAGCAAATCAAGACAATCTATTTAAAGAAGATAGCCTACTATGTGTAGGATCCATGTTAAGGTTACCATACGAACTAGCAGGAAAGAACTTCTTCATTCAACTTCTACGAATACAGATGCGGTAAAAGATAGATTTATGCCGCGCACCAGCCAAGATCTGCTCACCAGCTGCTTCCCCTTGCTTCCGAGTCTGCGTGCACACCTCACTATTGTACCATGGCTTCCTTGAAGGTTGTAACGATGTTTTATGAAAGGTGTGGAAGGGTAAAAAGCTTCTGCATTTAGTTAAATAATAATAGGTCAATTCTAGGTCAGCGACAGGTTTTGTTAGGCTAGCAACGTTAGGCCTATGTTAGTTTAGGAGCAATATACTGAATAGCACGAGGTTTATTATGTCTCACATTGAATCTCTTCTGTGATGAAACCCTAAACCCCGTCTTCCCAGGCGGGTCCCATTAGAGATTTGGTGGGAGGAGCCTAGTGCACGGCATAAAACTATTTTTTTTTCCCACAGATACTCCCGCCAACTATGGCATCACACTCTGACAAGATAGCTTTATGAATATGATCACATCCTATGAAACATACCTTAGGCTCGATGTAATACTGGAAGCAGGTAGGCCGACAATAAAGTCGTCTGTGCTTAACTCTTCGAACGATTCACCACCAATGAGAATTACAGGTGCGTTCTCGCTTGTCTCTGAACTTGCACTCATGTGTCTGAATAACGTCGCTCCTCTGTCACCGACGGTCTTAACTCCCTCGTACACAAGACTTGCTACATTAGACACATTCTGTTTGATTGGGCGAACGAGGGAAGCTTCAGCACATTCCACTAAATCTTCGCTTCCGTAACTAGACACCCACGACAGCTGTTTTGTTAGGAAATGACGGGCCGCCTCGGTGTTGATAAAGAACTCATTCTTCTTTTCCTCTTTCGAACTTTCATTTCCATCTTCGACAAGAGTTGATGTATCGTCACACTCAATACTTTTAGGGGTAGACGAGTCTTCATTGACTTCCTCGTTTGGTTCTTTGCTTGTGTCCTCTGATGACTCTTCCTTGCCATCGTCTTTACAATCCAATGACACTGAGGTAGAGTCATCAGAACTTCTTTTATCATCTGCTGTAATCTCTTTGCTGGTTGTTGAAGTGGAATACTGGTCTAACTGTATACCAAGAGGACAGGTTTCAGAGGTTGGTGTTGATACACATAATGGGCAATTGGAAATGAAAACGTCCCCGTCTCTATCATCATCATCAGTGTCGCTGTCATCTTTCTCAGGAATACTGTGCCCCGGTTTGTAGGCTAAAGCAATACAGAAGTCGGCTCCACATGCTACTGAAATAACGCATCGTTTCTCAAAAAAAGTAACTTTCTGAGGGGTGTCGCTCTGCAATCCAAGCTTAGGTGCACTTCCCGATACCCAGAGTTGTCCGTTCTCACTTACGTACAGACAGCTACTTTCTTCTGCAGCAACAGCCTTCACTTTAACTTTCTGTCCAGTTGATTTATACCCATGACTGCAGGACTTGGAATCTTTGAAAACAATTTCTTCTTTTTCCTTCAAGTTTTCCGGGGTAGTCTTGAATACTTGCCCGCTATCATTCACATAGAGCAGGATGTTATCATTGCTAGCTATGTCTATTGCCGATATGCCTGTATTTGTAAATACTAAAGTCTTGTCACTTTTGCATTCCTCTTTACAGTGATAAATGACATTTCTTTTTGTCAGTGCAAAAATATGATTATTTACCTTGCACAATTTTATAATTTCATTCGATAAATTAATTGGTTCGAAAGCAACAGATAGTTTATCCAGCCCTAACCAAAGATGCACTTCATTCATTTCTATCACAGAATTTCACCTGATAACTCTCATCTCGATGGTCTTTATTTCTCAATAACTGACAATACATAACCAATATATGAAGATAAGTTCATATTTCTCAATAAATAATGGAGAAAGGCGATAACACACATCTTTCTCCTACCGCCCCTCTCATCCGGGCGCCGTTCATCATTGGGATTTATAAGTCACGAACGTAGCAAGTAAGAACTAGTTCACAAGAACAAAAGTTCAAGGCGATTCATGGCGTGTTTGGAACTTGCGTAGTTCACAGTTCCCGACGCATGTGGCGCTAGCTCCACCTCACTGACCATTGCTGTCAATTTCAATTTATTGTTTAATCCTCGGAGCAAATACAAGCTATGGGATGTTGTTAAGCATAAACATACATTAATACAATGAACGAAAATTGCAATAATAGATTATAAGAAACTATCTATAATTGCAATACTAGGCACAAAACCAACCAGTCTATTCCTTCTCATAGCACATCCTTATTCCAGAAAGGAGTAAAATATGCTGGAATCAATCTGTTCAATAAACTACCTCACCACAGAAATACTGGAAGCGCTAGATAAAAAGAAATATACGTTGGGAATTTTCTGTGACTTAGCTAAAGCATTCGACTGTATAAATCATGAACTATTAATTGAAAAATTGGAACATTATGGAATAGATAATTTGACACTGAATTGGTTCAAATCATACCTGTCTGAAAGAACTCAAAATGTGGTAATAAATGGAAACAAATCTAATCTAGGAGTAGTTAGAAGTGGAGTACCACAGGGATCAATACTAGGACCTTTGCTATTTTTAATTTTCATCAATGACTTGCCACATAACTTAAGTGACGAAACAAAGGTATTGCTTTTCGCGGATGACACTAGTGTTTTTGTAACAGGAAAATCCCAGGAACAACTGGCAAGAGTAGCTACAAAGGCTTTTCACGAATTAAATATATGGTTCCTAGCCAATAAAATGACGCTTAATATCGAAAAAACCCACTTTATTCAATTCAGAACAAAACAAAGATGTACCCAAAACCTTGTAATTAATTACCAAACACAAAGCATAGAAGAAATTAGTAATATCAAATTTTTAGGATTACAAATTGATCAACATCTCGACTGGAAGTCACATATTGAAATGATAATTCCAAAACTAAGTTCAGCATGCTTTACCTTAAGAGTCCTGAATCAGGTTTTAAAACAGGATGCCTTACGCATGGTGTATTTTGCAAATTTCCACTCGATAATGAAGTATGGAATCATATTCTGGGGTAACTCGACCCATAGGGATAAAATATTTAAGCTACAAAAGCAAGCAATTAGAATAATGTGTGGAAAGAAAAGGAGAGAATCATGCAAACCACTCTTTGAAAAATTAAAAGTTCTCACTCTCACACGGGAGTATATATACTCTGTTATGTGTTATATGGTAGATAATATTGAGAGATTCCAAACTAATAGCAGTGTTCATGAACATATTACTAGAAACAGGAATGATTTACATAGACCGGTTAATGCATTAAAACTTTTTCAGAATGGCGCTTATTACTCCGCAATACAGATATACAATAAGCTTCCAAACAACATTAAATTATTATGTAGGCTATTCAAAGAAAAAGCAAATCCTTCAAAGGATCTCTCAAGAAATTTTTAATTACTCACACATTCTACAATATGGATGAGTATTTCCAGTTTGAATAAGTTTATAGTGTAGTATATTATATATCATTATTTATTACTTGCTTGTATATTGTAATCTGACGTGTTCTATATCCTTGAGTCCCACTCAACACAGGATCTACAGAACGAGATAACTACATCTACATCTACACCATTTGAAAATATACGTTGTGCAAATAAATTTATGAGATCACTAAAAAGTTTTTTTTAATAATGCATGTTTTTATAGTATTGAGGAATACTGCATTGATGTCTGTGTCAGTCACTAAGCTATAGACACTCAACTCCATGAAAGGCTCATCAATTAAATACCTAATGTTCTACATTTTATAATATGTATTATTTTGGTGTATTATTTGTAGATTATTATATTATGTTGATCAACTATGTTTCTGTTTCAGTTTATTAATAGCTGTAGATTCCTTAAGAATTTCAACTTCGTCATTAAATTACAATATAATACAATAAAAACAATTATAATATAATAAAAATGTTAGATCAGTAGTGCTGGTAGCTATAAGTCAGGTAGCTACATGACAATTCAGTATACAAATTAGTCAGATTAACCTTACATTAATCATTAATTATATTATAATTTTTTTGCAATTGTATAACAATTCTATCTGTTGTAGCAACTTATCGTTGTTAATTATTTCTACAATTCTTCAATATCATACAAGCATTTATTAATAAGAAATTTTTTAAGTTGGCGTTTGAAAGTTGTGCCAGATAACTTAGTGATTTTAATGTTGTTGGTAATTTATTGTATAGTTTAACTCCTATCACGCTGACATCTTTATTTGATATTTGTTTGGTATGTATTGCCTTGTGATAGTCTTCTTTAACTAGATCTACACTGTCCCATATCAATGTATAGCCTATTGATCTCGCAGGACGTAAATAAATAAATATGCAATTACACAATAATACAAACTATACAATAATGTTATTTCTATTTGGTTTTACGGATTCTTCTCATGCCTAAAACGGGTTTTCACAAGACGTATACAGTTTTCTTTTACTGGCTGACTGCATTCGTAGTTATTAGACCAATCAGTTTTAGCTACACATTTTGCGACTTTCAGTATGATGAAATAATATATTAGGGTGTCCATTCGTTCCTTTATCCCGGGACAGTCCTTTTTTTTTTCTGAAAATATCCAGCTGTCCTAAAAGTTGGGGACGCTCAAATGTTCCGATTTGTTGTGATTCCGCTTGACCACTGCATTTTATGCTACATAACTTTTTTCCTAGTTTGCATTGAGTAGGCCTATATTAAGGGGTATTTCATTTCTCACGCCCTTTAAAGTTGATTTTTAAAAGAAGCTGCTGAAATGGAAGAAGAATATTCTTGCTTGGTGTGCTTTTATGAAAAGTATTGTACCGATACCAAATTTTTCTACTGACAAAGATAAAATGTTTGATGAACTTTCTTGCGTACAGAATTACTTGAAAAGCGAAATTGAAAACAGAGTTGCAAGAAACAATGAAACTATTTTTGTAAAATATTTGCCTATTTCTATGGTAAAAACATTAACATACAAAACACTAGTTATTGATAGATATATAAGCATTCATGAACCACAGATTATTGTCTCTGTTGGACAGTACATGAGAATATTATAGGAGAAAAATTCCTCCGACACTGGGACTTGAACCCAGGACCTTTGACTATTCGCGCCAATGCTCTACCAACTGAGCTAAACCGGAGTTCAATTCACAGCGCCAGATGGAATCTCTCTCCTATGACTGATTGCCCTAATGGTCTACCTCTACCTCACAGCCAAAGGTCCTGGGTTCAAGTCCAAGTGTCGGAGGAATTTTTCTCCTATAATATTCTCATGTACTGTCCAACAGAGACAATAATCTGTGGTTCATGAATGCTTATATATCTATCTTGAATGTTAACTGTACAATAACAGTGGGAGCCCGGTCACAAAAATCACTACTTAGTGTGCCTCACAGTACTGCATATGACATAACTTGTCTGTCTGTGAGGTAGACCATTAGGGCAATCAGTCATAGGAGAGAGATTCCATCTGGCGCTGTGAATTGAACTCCGGTTTAGCTCAGTTGGTAGAGCATTGGCGCGAATAGCCAAAGGTCCTGGGTTCAATTCCCAGTGTCGGAGGAATTTTTCTCCTATAATATTCTCACTAGTTATTGAGTTTTGTCTGTCAGTCCCTGAGTCAAATCCTGCTGTGGAATATGTTTTCTCTCTAGTGAACTTCTTGTGGTCAGATGATAAAAACAAAATGAAAGTTCCTAATAGTGAAAACATACTTTAATGGGGTATTGTATGCTGACTTTTATAACAAAATATCAGAAAAAAATACAGTGGCAACGGGACATCTACTTCTACTGTATAAATTACTATCTACAGAAGTCTATAGAAAAAATTCAAGCCATTTGACAACATTTGCATGCACGAGACAAAATAAATTTTAATTTTTCACTAAATTTTGCAGTCAAAAATTTTGTTCCCTTCTTGAATTGACCAGATTTTTCAATATTTTAAAAATTATCCCGTTTTTATAAAAAAAAATCATATTGTCCTTGATTTGGCTGATTACTATCTTTGGGCATCAGGCTAAAGTATGTTTTAACAGCTAAATTAAACCAAGATCCGGCTGAAAGGCATTTTAATCTTAAATATCATCCAACCTCAAAATACTTTTTAAATTTACATTTGTTTCAGTCTATAGGCCTATATGTAGACAGTCAAAGAAATCCACTCTTCTAAAGCAAACTGTGAAGATGCAATTCATAGTAAGCTGACTTCTTTCACACAAAAAATGCGATCAATGGCAAGAAAAGTAGTGAAAATATGCAAATAAAGGAAAATATATAGAAACAAATAAGAGAAACAATTAATAATGAATACTGAACCGAACCTAATCCCTTTAGACATGTCACTTAAAGATGATGATTCAACAATGGCAGGTAATACTACTACTTGCTTCATATGGCAGGAAATGATACATTAATTGCAAGGAGCATTTAGCTTCATATACTAGTAAATACTTTATTGGAGCCATAGACATGCTCTGAAGATGCCCAATGCAGCTTGCGGTGAAACATCAGCCAGCAAAACTGACTGACCATGGCCCATAAGAATTGACTTCAATACGCAAATCATACAACAATTTCCTTAACTATGTTTAAAGGTTTTACTTACCAACGTCATGAAAGGAGGTGTGGCACTTCTTTCAGAAACCATCCATCACTCGCCGTAGTTCACATTACGAATTGCTGGCAATTTCCTGGCGGATATTTTGTCTTGTATACTTTATGTTTTAATCCACCCCAGAGAACAGATATACCTCTGGCCTGGAATTTATTGTGCTGATTATGATTGTTGTTCACCTGGGAATTGTATTTGCACTTGACGAGCTGATTGCGTCAACACATAGGAATCATAAGTAAATACACGCTGCCCATATACTGATCCATAATGTTCACTAAATACAGGACAGCAGAGCAATGCCAGTCTCAACGCAATACTGCAGAGTAGAACAAAGTGAGCGTGAACTTGATTGCAGCAGCGACAGCAAGCACGTGTCACTGGGTCACTCTGTACTTTGGATATCGTTGCACTTTTACACTCATGTTACAACTCAACTTCCAGAAATTTTCCAACATTGTTTCAACAATTTTCATGTAATTTGGATCTTTATGATTCCCTAGAAAGTTTTTGGTAACAGACGAGAAGGCGGTCCATGTGTCTGTCTCTCTCATTCATAATTTTTTTTCAAAATCTTTGTCCATCAGTTTTCTGATCTGGGGACCAACGAAAACTCCACTTTTCAATTATTCGTGTTTGATGAAGGGAAATTTCATAGGAAGGTACTTGAAGCAGGGCCCATCTTGTGGTAGAACCCTTACAAACTGTAATGGTGGAAGCAAGAGCGGTTCATGCAGGATGTTTTTAGTCCCAGGTACAAAATTTCTCCGTTGTGGCCAAACTCTCACAATCCAATGCTTTTGCTTTGCCCGACTATCCCATTTGAATACCCAGCTTGTTGCCCCAATAGTATTCCTATGACTTTGAAGTCACCACAGATAAGCCATTTGTGTACCTTATACTGAATATATCTAAACAGTACCTACATGTTCTCAAATGTCTCTCTCATTTTAACTGAATGGGCCACAGGAATGGACCCATACACATTCCCATTATGCAGTAACACGCCTTTGAGGAGTCAATAAAATGTCTCCACGCAGTAGGATCATGTTCAATACCATAGAAGTGCATCAAATCGTTTATGTTATTGCAGTAAACCAATGAATCTTTCTGTGTGAATAAAGAAAGTAGTTCTTTTTCTGTGTTCCTGGTGCCAGAAAATTCTTGCTTTTAAGCCGGGAGCCAAGTAGTTCTGCAGATTCCTTAGGCAAGTTCAGATCGCGTATTAGATCATTAAGTTGACCCTGGGAGAACCATTGTGGATTAAAGTCTTCTTCAGGCTTACAGACACCATCACTATCGTCTTTGGAGATTGCAGCACATTCACATTCAAGATCGTCCGCCATGTTCTCTAAATCAGCTGAAGGAAGAGGGACGGGCAGTTCTTGTCCATGTGGAACTGGCCTAATGGCTGAAGGAATGCTTTTGTTCTTATTTTTCGCATTGCACCCCTGTACATTAATTAAGCAGATAGGAAGGAAAAAGATTAATAAGTTAAATGTAAAGAAGAAAGGAAAGAACGAAAAAGAAAGGAACAAAAAATATAAGTGTATCAGAAAGTTAGAATGAATGAAAAAGTGTAAATATAGAATTAAAATGACGGAAAGAAGAAAGAAAGAAAAAGAGAAGCAAAAAATAAATAAATAAAAAAGCGAAAGGGAACAAAAGGGAGAGAATGAGATGAATGAAAACCTTTAATAAAGAAGGTAGTAAAGAAATGAAGAAACATGAAAGGGAAAGAGAGAAAAGTAATAAAGTTGTCATAGTTCTACTCATTTATTCTAACTTGACTCATTTCAGGAAATCTTGCTTCTCCACACCTTTCCACTGACATCTTTACAAAATAAATGAAATGATGATAACAACATTAGTAATAATAATATAGTAATAATAATGTGGAATGTAAAGCAACAATCTTGTAGAACTGCCTTAAGATATAATTACTGATGGGCAATAAGAACCTAACATTGCTGGTGAAAAAATAATAATTTCTTGCAGAATCTTGGAGGAAATCCATGTGTGAAATTCTGTTATTCTTTCATAAGGTCAAATTTCTCATAACACGGCACATTGTTGTTCCTATTGTTATTGTTATTATTATTATTATTATTATTATTATTATTATTATTATTATTATTATTATTATTATTATTATTACTACTACTTTACTTTACAAAAATGATGATAATAAATTTTGATAATAATGACAGTAGGATTCCACGATAATTACATAATCATAATGATGAAATTAACTGTTATATACACAATAGTGGTAAAACAATATACATTGTGATTGTAATCATAACAATAGTAATAGCAAACAATAATACTAATTACTAAAACAAACATATTTATTAGGCCAGGAATGTTCATACAGGGACTGAAGTCACTCCACAGCATAAGCAGTGCATTTACATTCATAAACATCATTTATGTGATCATGCCTTGATTATAAAAATAATATGGAATGTCTCATCGCGTGATGCACTCCCCCACCTCTAACCTTTCCTTGTATGAACATTCAGAGCCTTAATATGACACATTAACCTGCCATATGAATATACTTCTTGACAATAACATTGTTTATTTGTTTCACTTTCAACAGATTCACATGTAACTTATAGTAGGCCAGAGTATTGTGACCGTATTGCTTTGTTTTCCTGTTCCTGTCCGAGATAACTGAAATGGTATATGCATCAACTTCACTAGTTCATCATGTGTGTTAGGTTAGAACAGTTGGCTCTTGGCTGGGAAGTTAGGTGAAGAGCTAATAGGAAAGAAAAAAATATATTTACACATGCTTATACAATTTAAAACTTCCTTCTTATCTTTGTCTTTCCAACGTGAAAATGGTGTTTCTAATAAAACACACACTGTATCATAAGCAGGAATCATACGCAGCTCACTGTCGACAGCGGCTTGTACCACAATGTGGTAAAATTAATTTTACAACTCACTTTAAGTAAAAAATTTTTTTACAGATAGTGTAAATAATGCACAATACTAACCACATAGTTAAGCACATGGAGCGGAGACGGTAGCCATAGCAGAGCATTGTAGAATAATTTTGATATCAATTGGAACTCGAGTCATATAATACGACCACTTAATTCTATCACCACTATGACAGAATAAATGTAATACACTAAACTCTGGCTTGGACATATGACTGTCGGATTATTGTACTCAGCAGCAATGACTCAAACTGCCTGAGGTATAATCCATGATACTGAGCGACTAGAGGCAGGAGAGTTTACTGTATTGTGTATGAAACACATGGTAAAATTACTCGTAGGATTGGTACACTCATCCTAATGGGCTCGTTTTGCAAACATAACCTACTCCCAAAATAAAATCTCCTTTTTAATACTTGGATCTCAAATAACTATTTTAGACAGTCAGGTTCTTTAAACATTGAGAATGTGTTATGCTGTCATACATCAGATTACTGAAATATAAAGAACATCGTGATACCGGGACCTAATACTGAAACCTAAACAAAGTCCTGAACCCAGGAAAGCGATTTTTCACTACTGGTAAGTTACCAACCCGGGCGGGAATCAAACCTGGACTGCCGGGGCAAAAGGCAGGCATTCTGCCTACCCACCGACAGTGGCAGACTTAGGCTAAAAAATGAAAAAAATCTGGAGCTTAGCTAGGAGATCAATATTAAAACGAGACTTCATCTACGAGTTATGAATAAAGAATATGAATTTTCAGATTTCTTTATTAGAGATAGAAGTAAGTGTTGCTATTTGAAGACACAACATGTTAATTGATTGAATTCCTGTAAACCTTCTTAAAGTGATTAGGCTACTATCAGAGCGCATAACAGGCTGTGCGCTGAGATTTATGTTTCCTATCAGCGTTTGTGCTTTTCTCTATTTTGTAATGTTTACTCTCTCTCATACCCGCCTATGTTTATCTGTGCTAGCTTTTAACTCGCATATGCGAGAAAGTTTATGCAACTTATTTTGTACCATTTATTTATGTCTATTCTGAAAAATTTCCATCAAAATGTTAAGTGAGCTTATTATTCCTCCATTATCGTTGGTTTCTGTGAAAAGTATAAAAGAGTTGGTATTCATTGTCTCCATGAAATTATTGAATGATAATCATTATAAAATATGTTTTAGCACTAAAAGTCTAATGTTTTTATATTGTTTAGACATGTTTTCAATAAAAATATGTTTAAACTTTTCTATTTTGGTAGCAGCTTCTTTCTGTACAGAACATTTCCAGAATTCTTCATGTCAAAGAGCTGAGAAAAATTGCAGAAGATGGCATTAACTCGTTTGAAAAAAGGAAGACTAATCGCCACACCATGTATAAATATAGCCTACACACTTTCATTATGTGTTATTCTAAGTCCGGGACAAAGTAATTTAATCTATATTGGACATTTCTCACATTGTCAGTTAATTCATCTACACTGACCGGCAAAAAAAACCGTTCACTTAAAGAAATTTTTAAAAATTAAGTTTGAATAAAAATTATGTAGTAGGCCTAGTGCTTGAAATAAAATTACTGCAATTATATACGTTTTTAAGATTAAAATGTAATGACACATTTCACACTTAATTCCCCATTTTTCCTCTTGCACCGTGGTGAATGGTGAGCCTAAGGTAGCAGGGGCATAACGGAGGCTGCATCCATCATCAATTAGAGCAACAGCTTTGGCAAAGTCTTCAGGACTGAGAGGCATTAATTTCAACTAAACTTACTGACAGAATCACTGCGATGCGAAGGGAGACAGTTTCTGTTCAGTTTGGAAGGAAATGACGCAATACAACAATGAAACACCTAGCAATATGTACGACAAGTTAGTGCTTATAATCATATTGGAATCACCCTATTGCGATGTTTTTTTGGTGATAAAGTGAAGATATGAAGAATGCAGACACGCTGAATCTATAGCTAATGATCCATTAAAAATAATAATTCATCCTCACCAACAAAAATGTATAAACATCCAATCAAAATTATGTTTAATCTTAAAAGTACAACAAATTTTACAGTGAACGGTTTTTTTTTTTGCCGGTCACTGTATTTTGTGTTATTTCCATCTGCTGTGATTTTTCTTCCAGCTTGTTAACACAAAAACACTTAGAAAGAATCTACATCCCTATTTCAACTCCATAAATCTGTCAACCAAATATCACTAAGACCAACTACTTTCAATAAATTACATAACAAAACACCTTGCTTTGTTGTCACTGGGTTATTTTCATGGACTGGGGAAGTTTTGCAGACACCATTTCAGTTGTGTCTTGCTCATGTGGATCTTCTCTTGAGATTGTCAGTAGAGTATTTACAAAAATATCTGGCAAAAAAGGGAGTTCAACAACATGGGCTGACGCTCGTCAAGTCAAAACCGCACTCTTCAACACATCCAACGTTTCACTGTCAATAGTTTCTCAAACTGAATCACTTTGGGAGAACAGGTACCTCGCTTTCTAAGCTCTGAATTCTGGGTATTTATGAACGGAATGTAGGCTACTCAGTGATTTCACACAAACAGGAACATTAGGTCTCGCAGTTTTACAGAATACCTACCTAGTAATTTCTGGAAACAATACATGAAGAGCACTGTACACAATCTGAGCTCTCAGAGGACGTCTAATTCCAACATTCGCAAAGCATCTTTTACAATTAGGGAATTTTCAAAAATAAAGTTCCGACCTGTCATTTGCCATGAGCTAGTGATGTTTGTCTACTGTGACTTGTGTTTTAAAAGTCAGTTATGTTTTATACTACCTATTGCCTCTTAGTGTACTATATTACATATGACATTCACTTCATGTAAACTCTCTTTACTTTAAACATGGCCAATACATCTTTCTCACTTCACACTCTGATATAGAATAAGATACCGTATTGTAAAACTTTATTCTTCACCAGACAAGATCGAAATAAAAGCTTTAGCATCTCAAGTACAACATTTAGAAAAATCTTCATGCCACGTCCCCAATCAAAATACAAAATTTTGTTGTTCTGCAGTAGGCTTTGATGTGTATCAAACGGGAGGTAAGGTATCTTGAGGTAAGGTTGCACACTGTTTCTTAGCAGGACAATACCAAACTAATCTGCCCCAAGCGGCCTGGCTCGTCTCAGGATACTTCTCTTCAGATCTGCTTACGAGGTGTTTATTTGAACAGAAAGGTTAAAGCGTGCGGTTTTGTAGCGAGACGTCAGTCAGGTTAGTACGTTATTGTTACAACAAAATTATGACCGACCAGCGGCTTCAACATCATTACAAATTCATTTGTTTTTGGGGAATAGTAAAAGAGTTGGATGTGTCTCGACTAGGGCCTTGGCTCAGTCTTTTGTTTTCCAGTCACATTTTGGAAAGTGCGCACAAAGTTACTGCCTAACACTGACTCAACACAGATTAATATGGAAGCAATCTCACGATGAATCTTCGTAACCACGGACAAGTGTCTCGATGATGAACTTAATTGTCACCTTGTATATGTTCTCAACGTTCTCTGTGTACCGATCCTCCAGCGTCATCTTCACTGCCTCCAGGAACGGCTTCTCAATTCTCTGAAATACACATCAGCAAACTGTTTATTAATTTCTAAATAATTAAAACATTTTGTCCATCAACACTGACATAATTTCTATATTGTTACAGGTAAATAACTAAAATGAATCTTGTGCTGCCATATCTGCATGCAAATCCAATAAGAAACAATTAAAACGAACATGCAAATAATTCATAAACAATTAATGTGATTAATAATTAATTAAAGAGCTAAAATTCTGGTTTTTAAGTGCATGTTTGTGCAATGTTTGACTGTATTAATTTATCAAAATCATATTTCCTTTTTCCAAAAGACAAAGCATTGTAAGTATACATAAGTCTAGATTACTTGTATGATTCATATAAGCTCAATATTATACAGAGCGTTTGAAAGAATTAGACTGGATGAGTTGATTAGTGATTGCTATAACCTTCAAGAATGGATTTGTTATTTACAGGTCATTGCATCGGAGTGAGCCCTTGAATTTCAGTTTGAAAGAAGGGCTTTTATATGCTTAGCTTGTTGCTGTGCAGGAAGATGTTTGGAGAGATGGTGACGTCTATTCTGCAATAATCTAGTGCTGGGTATGAACTTGTGCGCCGGTTCCTGTGTGAGCGAATGGTTATATCAGTAAGACGATTGTTGGATCCACACATAAATCTCTAAAGCTTGCCAAACTGCACCCATATCGATCAAGGGGAACTTTGCCGTTACTGCCAATGGTTCCGTGGAATTGTGTGGTCGTTTTCAGCACTTGTTGTGGAACATTATCATGACATGCATAGTCTGAACTGGAACTTGTCATGTCAGTGTACTTATTGATTTTATGTCTGGACATCCTTTTAAGTTAGTGAATACCTAGTATTTAATGAAAACCCTAGTCTGAAGTTGAGAAGTGATACAGAACCACTTCAGATGTATAGGCCTACACTTTTTAACTGTATTTTAAAGTATAACAATATCAACAGTATGTAATAATAACAGTAGGGCAGTATTTAATGTTATTTTGCAGCCAGTATTTATATGGTTTTGCCAGTAACTCCTCGGTGACGCAAGGAGCTGCCACTTGTTCTGAACACACATGTTCTGAAAGAGTGGGACTGTACTAATGACAACAAATTATATTCAGCACTGGAATTAGGTGAAGCTGTTGACTTTATGTACAATGCTATTTAAGTGTCTGTGCCATCCCAATGGTTACATGTGGGTAACATCTCGATAGGCAATGATGGGACACTCTTGCATTCAGTGCCCCACGTAATTGCATGCTAAGTTATGTGAGTGGGATGGGGCTGAGACATTGTGGCAATCATTACTAGGGCCTGGATTTTTAAGTTTTTATAAACACTGTATTAGTTTTTGTAATGTTATTGAAATAGTTTTATTTTGGCTTTTTACCATTTTCAGACAAGTTTCACCTTGAAGTACAATAGACACAAATATGGTAATTAATTTCATAGCTGTGAACCACAATTTTCAACAGTTTATAGAATACAACGATGATGGCTTGCAAATAGGCACTGTGGAACTGCAGCACCCCCTTTTTCCACTTGATATTATCGGTAACATTTAATTTAATGAGTCCTTTTCAATATAATGAGTCCTTGTACAATATATAACCCTTAAGGTTAATGCCATTAGCCTCCCCAGTTTATTAAAAAGAGAAAAGAAAACCTTTGCATGGAATTGTGAAGAAATGTGTTGTGCTTAAAACCCATGTACCATACTCTTAACTGTGTGTGCGCACTGTTTGATGGATTTTGTAACAGATATCACATACTCATGTGCCAAAAGCAAGTGAAATCCTTAAAGGAATACAGCAATAACTAATTATTGATTCCTCTAAACCATTATTTATGCATGTTTATGCACACTTCCTTTTATTCATATTCTTACTGTTAAAATATCCCAGGTAGCTAACAAAAAAACAAAATAGTTTAAAACCTAAGAATCCGGGCCCTAATCATTACCAACATAAGAAAATATGAGCGAGATTCAATACGGCACATAATGAGTATGTTGCTGCTAAACCATCTATTTTGCTACATGTCAATGCCACTGCAAAGTACTCGGAAACAAATTATAACACATGAGTGCAGAGAATCCATGTAGATCCATTTTCCCCAAAAATACAAATCATAACATGTTCGATCTGGGTAACAAGAAGACGAAACTCCTTGGTAGTAATTTGGTGGCAATTCTCTCATACAGTTACGTGTAGTGAACAATACTTCCAGCAGTCACCAACAACTGTTAATTAATACGTAAGCAAATCTGGTGGTGTGCCAAATTATGTAAAAGTTTAACTTGATTCATTCCTTTGTATTAGGCTGAAACCCAGCATAGGAGGATGAGAGTGGAAACAGCGGAACGTGAACCAGGTCTATCTGATGCCTGTGGCTTGGAAGTAAAGGCTGAAGAGTGTATTTGCAAGATCGGATGAGTTTGATGGACATAATTGAAACAGTTGAGGCACTTCTAAGCATGTCCGAGGAAAACCCTTTTATACAAACTGGAAACAATAAAGTATATTTCTTCCATACTTCATCAAGTCAGTTTGAAATGATATCAGAGAGTGTGTTACAAGATATAATGAAACCTTCGTTGAATTCCTGGTTAACTAGAAAGTGTAAAGATCTTTTTCACTTTAGTACATCTGTTAGTTGTGGGATTCAGCACAAGTTACATTGTGCAACAAGCCTATAATGCCATTTATTAAGATATGAGTTTCTTAATTATCATCAGAGGCAAGTTGTGTACGACTGTTTTTGTTCTATCATTGAAGTTTTGAGTTGCTAGATTCACTCAAACAGAGTTATCCAAGTTCTTAGAATCCATGATAGATGGCCGCTCAAAGTTGAAGCCAGCGGATTTTGACAATACAAAATGGATTCAACTTAGAAGGGAAATTACGTTGATAGGTCATCATAGGAGATAGACAAATGCCAAAATTAGCTGCTCATATAAACTTTTAGTGGGAGAAAATTAATTGAGTAGCCTCACACAGCTGTCGGGGGGAAGAGGTTGAGACCTTCTCTACCCAGAGCACGCCACGATGATGAGTCAGCTGTCACAGTATTGCTGTTATTCTTATATCTCCTTTTCCTTATCACTATGAGACTGGATAATATTATAATAACTAGCATGTGCCCGCGGCTTCGCCCGCGATAATTATTTAAAAAATTAAAAATTAAAAATTAAGAGCATAATAGTTAAAACATTATATTTATTAACACCTAAACCACGTGGACTACTTACCACGATTAGATAGCGTCGCCTGGCAAAAGCGATCTCAGATTCGAGTTCCTTGACCCAGAAAATCCCTGTATAGTGAGTTTCGTCCAAATCGAACAATGTTTAATCATATTTAGGTCTATGTTGATTGTCCCTCTTCCGTGTAGGTTGAAGATTTCGTATGTCTACGGGCCTTGACATTCTAAACAAATGAACCAGCGTGGGCTTACAACATTCAAGCGATTGCGATGCTTTTATTTCCACGGTATGACAAAAATAGCCAAAGCCAAATGCAATTGATTTGGCATTGAAATGTATTACTGAAATCTGATGCTTCAACAGCGCTAAAATCACGTTTTCTGCCAGTTTTTCACTCATAACTCGCAAACGAAAGCTAAAATTAAAAATCCGGCTTCGAGGTGCATTCGCCCACCTTTCAGTCCATCTATGTTTAATATTTCAGATCTCTGCGTTGAGTAGATTTCGCTGGGCATCGCGGACAGACGGAGGACAGACACTTCCTTTTATTAATATAGATGAACAATACCCTCCTCTGATACACATGTTCATATTCCAGTACATGTCGAGAAGTAATTAGTAGCCTACCTGTTGAAGTGATTATGATTGGCAAAGTGAATCTCATGTGCTGTTTACATTAGTTTAATTATTTGTTTTTTAATTTGGTCTATAATAACAAGTACAATACACAGCATGATAGTCACATTTTATGCTATTTTAGCAAATTTGTTTATAATACTCTAAGACATGCCAATGTAAACAACAAATTGTTACCTAAGTTATCACACTTATTATTATTTATAAGGAAAGTTAATATAAAACTTAGATGATAACCTGAGGAAGACCAGACGGAGTGGTTGAAATGTTGTTAGAAGATTAAATTATCCACGGTAAGCAAAGTTTTTATCATCTAAGTTTTATATTATAGTGTCAATCAGTGGAAATAGGACTCAATGAACTTATTAAGGAAAGTTAAATAACACATGCAACAATGAAAATAATAGCCTACTCAGTTATGAAAACAAAATAACTGCTATATCACATTTGACACATCAACAAAAATTGTTTAATTTAATAATTCTTAAAAAAATACAAAAATAGAATTTTAGGTTTTGAATTTTAGGGGTTCGGATCCCTTGGAGCCCCCTTTCCTAATCCACTGTGGATTCTGCTTCCATGTTGTCGCTTTGGTAAAACTTCTGCAAACTTTTTATGTTCCTACTGACTTTTAAATAATTGTCCTAAAAGAAAATCACCCGACTATAATTAATAATATAAATTTTTTTCCTTTCCTTGAAAGCTGTGGGGAGGGGCCACTCATGCCCGCCATTGATTCCTTATGGAACATATCAAACACGTTTATACCCACTTACAGTTCATATGAGCAGTTAATATTTTCCATGTGTCCATCTGTAATGAAGACCTGTTGACATGAAAAAGTTAAGGGTAGATTCTGACATGGTTACTAAATAGACTTACTCACTCAATGGCAATAGACAATTCCTCAGCAAGCTAAAGGAATATTATCTATTTTATGGAACCCGCAATTACATGAGCCCGCCATTCAACCCTATTATGTACTAACTCCATCCAACCATCCCTTGCAAATCCTACTTCCCTTAAATCTATCCAAATATTGTCCTCCCACCTACGTATAGGTCTTTCACGTGGTCTTTTCCCTTCGGGTCTCCCAGTAAATATTTTTGAGATATGTCTTTCCTCCCCCATTTCATCCTCCGTTATTTAATTACCCTTACTATATCCAGTGAAGAGTAGTTATGAAGCTCCTCGTTATGCAGTTTTCTCTAGTCCCCATTTTCATCTCTCTTGGGCCCAAATATTTTTCTAAGCCCCCTGTTTTCAAACAATATCAGATTATGTTTTTCTCTAAGAGTAGGCGGCCAAGTCTCACATCTATATAATACAACCGGCAGGATATTTGTCTTATAAATTTTTATTTTAGATTTCTGGACAGTAGACGAGAAGATGAACTGCATAAAAACAAGCTTTTCCTGATTTTAGTGGCCACTTAACTTATTATTATTTGTATCTGAGATTATTGCTCCCAGATATTTGAAATTTGAAAACAATAAAATTGATCATGCTTTTTCAAATGTTAAATTTCTCGTGGTGGTTGGGAAAGTTGTCACAGTTGGTAGCTGAAAAGCATTGTTGACTATCCTGTATGTTGGCAGCCATGCACCAGAAAATCAATGTGCATGTGTATATATGGCAGGGCAGCTCGAGCTCTAATATGTAATGTATATTATTATTATTTCACAAATATTAACAGGCTCATACCCACTCTGAAAATAAAATCTCTCTTTTATAGAGTGACCATATTTCAAAAATGAAAAAACGGGACACTCAGGCATGTCATATGGATTATCGAGAAAACTGAATCCATAATTGTGTACCTGACCTTACAAAGGGGCTAACCACCAAATTCAAAGAAAGTGATATTTTACTATACAATGGTGGTACATGACATCCTGCATTGCCCTATTGCTATTTGTTTACAAGGATTGTTGATTATATCAGAAACTTACTTTTGCCACTTAGCCCCTTTGTAAGGTAAGGTAAACAATTATACAATTTTATACATATTCTATAATTTGTTAATTAAATTTTAATTTTAACCAATAAAGTGAACTTGTTATAACCTTACAAATAATGGGGTTAGTTTCCCATTCTACTGGATTCGTTAATTTTGTTTTTTATTCACGTAAAACGGCAAAATTTCATGTAATATTATTCTCCAGAAGTTTTAGAATCCATATAAGGGCACATTTTGTTTTTAAGAATATTTTAAATATGGGTAAAATCGGTAAGAAGTTCACAAAAAACTAACCTAAAATGGCGCTCAGAATGGAATCACAATAATACAGAATCAGCTGCTAGAAACAGCGCAGGTGCATGCTGGGAAGAAGCCGATGGGTCACGTGGTGCTGGAATCAGCTGCCAACGTGATAATGGTCAGACAACCCTCTGGAAGATATAATATGCCACATTTTCGAAACCGACAAACAGTGTATCGTACATTATTCTAAAATGCAAGGGCGCTTCGCTTCGGCTGCCGCCTCCGCTCGCGCACTTAACTAATGTGGTTAGTGTTTTGCATTATTTAGCTTTATGTAGAGGTTGCAGGACCGTATGGAACAGACCAATGATATGCAAGGTCGTTGGGAGCCAATGGGAGTGTTGGTCTGCAAGCCAGAGACCGCATACCAACGCCGAACATCGCGTGCCGAAATCCAGAAGAGTGGGAAACTAAACCCCAAATAATATTCTAAAGATACTTCAATCAAATCCTTGCCTACATCTTACAAGTTGGTATTTTTGCGAGTTCTGTATTTCTTGCAAAAGTTTTGGTTGTTCTAACAGAAAATTATAAAAAACTTATGGAATACATATCAGGGAAGTGCATATTGACGGGACAATAAAAAATTAATTTTAAAAAGGGACATTTTATATCCCGTAAACTTTTGTCGGAACAATGGGACCAGTCAATCAAAAAAGGGACAATCCGCTATAAACGGGACGTCTGGTCACCCTATCTTTTACCACTTGTATCATAAATAACTAGGAAGTATTTAACCATAACCCAAAGCACTCGTTAGGTGCATCGCACACAACCTGTTTCCTGATGCTCGTATCCAAAAATCTGTTTTTATTATACGGACAAAATATCGAGATCTGTTTCTTATTGATTAGTTAAGAAGTGTCAAAAGCACTTATTGTAACTAGGTAGGGTTTTGTCCAGCATCCGAGAAGAATTTCTGAGAAATTTAGATTTTCCTACACTTTCAGATTATGTTGTAATAGTGAGACAAAACTACACTAAAGAAAATACAAAACATATGCCAACAAGTTTGAATAGAAATTTAGTTCAGGAGCTTAATTATCCCTATAATAAAAGCCACATGGATGACTGACTGACTGACTGACTGACTCACTCACTCACTCACTCACTCACATTAATGTTTGCCCACTTCTGGATGAGCTAGAAACTTGAAATTTGATACACATAAAGCTTTTAGGCTGTAAACCACAGGAAAATTCAAACAAGATTGTTTTTTTAATATTCAACCCTAAAAACCCCAGAAAAAATGCTCGGTTTCCATGACAACGGTATTATCAAACAGTGTTCGCATAGGGTTCTGAAAGTTTAGAAATACCAGTAATTATTTCAGTAAACCTAACGGGATGGTCGAGAATGTAACTCTTAGACTCACATTCTGGAGGTCCCAGGTTCATAATTAATTAAATCCAATTAACATATTTTGTCTAGAAATAAAATTTTCTTCCATCTGTTAATTTGTCATGTTTATTGTGGCGAAAAGGTAGTAGCCAATACAGCAGACTAAATACACGCACTCTACCTCCCATAGATCTTTTAAAAACCTTTCCCGAGAACCTCAGCGGAGGTTTTGGGGCAGAGCTCCCAATGAACTAAGCGAGTCTTAGATATATAACTTTTTGTTGTTAATTCCTGCATTTCACTAAAATAGTCTGGTAACCACGAGAAACAGAGAAAAAAAAGAACTAGATAGGAGATAAGTAGAGAAGGGACGTAAATAAATAATATCTTCAACATCACTCGCTACTTCACTATAGTTTATTACTTACTAGTAACCGGTTCTCAACGTCAGCTACGTCCAACTGCTCAACGTCCGGATGACACTGCTGTGTTTTAATGAGTTTTCCAATTAGCTCTAATTTGTTCTCCCCTGGGATGTAGAAAGAGCACTTCAGAAATATCAGAGAAGGGAAAATTGAAAACTCCGCAGTAGCTCCACATGACATGGTCTGCTTAAAAATATGTCGTCAGATTTAATTTGACTATATGGGGTAACGAATTAGGCCTAGTTTTAAAACTCTTCAAACTGCAGCAGGGAAGAGGGATTTCTTTACTAGTAAGCAATACATTATAATGACGTCTCACCCAGAAGTATTCAGACTTGAACCCAGGAATGCGATGGTGCGACGCGCCAACCTGCGTGAGGAAGTCAAAGAAGGAATCTAGGTTGTCCAGTCCCTTGATCCCCTCGTCCAGTGTGGACATGACAGTGGTTGCATGCTCGGCCAGTTCCATGCTGTTTGCCTGCTCATCACGAGTTCTCAGCTCCCGGAACTTCTCAAACAGGTTCAGCAACTCCTGGTGCTCCTCGAAGAGCCTGTCAAAACAAACAAGGCAAACATCAGCATCACATTTATTTATTGAACAACTACCTTAATTACCAATGGAGGCAAATTGCATATGACTGGTTTTGTTGGTTACATGTTTAAGTTTTGAGATTTTAGAAATGCCAAACAAACAAAAACAGCTGCTGACCTCGGCAGTCAACTGTTGGTAAGTTCTCGTAGTTCTTGTCTTCTGCGATAGATGGCAGCTGAATGTGCTTGTTCAAGTCATAGTTTGTTCTTTGCTGTTTTATTCAAACCAATGGATTTTTACAACATGAAATTAACTCCATTCTGTGCAATATTAAAATTAAAATCAACAAAATTGATTTTATTTTAAAGGCATGATGACTGTTACTATGAACCTAATTTAGTGTAGCATTAAAATTAATACAAACATTTTTCTTACAATAGTATTTTTTCATTCATTTCCTGCTCATGCTATACTCGATGCCGATATCTTAACAAGGATCCCAGCTAAAGGTATGTACGAGCAATAGGAGGTATAATGTAATATTTGAGCTGCTGTTCTGTGTAATTGTGAATTTAACTGAAAATGGCCTTCCTCATTTGCCATAGAATACTGGGAAAATACATCAATTTGGTCGATCGCTTCAGTTTTATTACCTTGCTCTGCTTGACTCGTTCGTTTATAACATCACGACACACAGACATCTGAATTATTTTACACAGGTGCACAGATGGGGACTAAGAATGCAGGTATAATTGGGAAAACATTGAAAGATTTGAACTCAAATCTGAGGACTTTTTCCCCTTAATCATGAAATGCACCTCAAAGCAGGAATTTTAGCTTTTTAATTATCAACTAATTAAATTGTTTATGCAGGAATTACCTGTAAGGGTTAGATTCCTTCATCTGTGGTTTGTTTACCTAGATGGCAGCACAAGACTAGTTTTAGTCATTTTAAATATTTATGTGGGAAAATGGTAGTATACGCCACAACCGAGTCCCACTCCAACTCTCTAACAGGACCCACCTGGAAAGTAGGGGTTTTGGGTGGGGAGAAACTTAAAACTGTGTAGACATCTAGCGGCGGTGAAATATTATTTATATTTATTTATATTTATTTATTTATATTTCCCTCTGGTGTCGTTAAGGCCTTAAGGCCTTCTCTTCCACTAACCAGAGGTGGATACATTCAAACCTTACCAAATAATCTAATTAAGAATAAAAATAATGATAATAAAAAGAGAAACATGATTATATTATATAGAAGTAGATTATGTTGGTGAAAACTATAATTAAGACTATATCAAACTATATCCTAGTAATGGAAATTCAACAAATTATATATGGTGCAAGGGTCATTTTATTGTGAAATATTATGTTTTTTTATAATTGTTTTTTATAACAGTCAAACATTATGTTGGCATCCATGCAAGGGTAATTTTTCTTTTAAATGTGAAATATTAAGCTGCATTACTGGCATTGAGCAGCGGCCAGGTGGGGAAGGCGTGAGGGGTAGTGGCCAGGCGGGGAAAGCGGCCGCACCGATGGAAGGGGGAGCAGGTTTTGGCGCATATTACCATCTTGTCATTTATTTACTACATCTTAATAATTTAATTTAAAATAAAATTATGTAATTTTAAATTTATGTAAAAATGATGTCTGAGTGTTATTTATTACTTTTCTATTAAATAAATGATTTATATGAGTCAATAGTGTTATTATGTGTGTCATGAAGAAACAGTTATAACATGATATTATTTTAATAATCAGGAAGTTTACACAGTGAAGTATTTATTAATTAAAATTAATAATGAGATGGATATTACACTGACTTCACTAAAATTGCCACTAACCTGGACTGCAGTTTCGTTTAGGCATCCCTAAACATCCTCAGCTAGATTCCATCTGTATGCTCCTTTATTTGTTGATCAACATGAGCGTCCTCTCGCGAGATGCCTAAACGAAACTGCAGTCCAGGTTAGTGGCAATTTTAGTGAAGTCAGTGTAATATCCATCTCATTATTAATTTTAATGATATTATTTGTTACACCTAAAATTAAACCAGCTGATGAAATGAGACCATCCCATTACAATCACACAAGCAGCTACATTTCTGTTTACTGCTTACATAACAATTCATTACATAACATTATGTAACAGGCAATGAATAGAAATGAGCTCCACCACTCAAATGTATTGGATTTTTATTGAGATCTCATCTGAATGTGGCTATGAATACAAGGTAATAATAATAATAGTGATAATTTATCTTGTGAGAATGAGAATCTCAAGTTATATTTAGCGAGTCACAAAGTTGAGTGTGTAACAAATAATTAAAACCATGAGAATGAATAAAAATACCGAGCGAGGTGTCCGAGGTGGTAACGTCTTGAACTCGCATTCAGGAAGTCCAGGTTCAAATCCAATGGTAGCCTATTTGGGTTTTTTCATGGTTTCCCCAGTCATAAAGACAAGTGCCAAATTGGATATTTACAAACCATAACTCATCCTGTATTGTATTCATTCATGTTCATGGGAAAAGGATCGAAACTGATATTATTGTGGGAAACAACCAATCACATTGCACATGCTGATTAACCTATCACGTGTCAGATACAATACAACACAGAAATAAACTGCTCCTCACATGCCAGTATTTGTGTAACTGGTGATCACAAAGGGCATATTATGCTTCTTATTCTACAATCCATAAATATTCATCTCTGAGACACCGAGGATCAGACGCAACTGAGGAATGTACACTCCGAGACCTTCAGAGGGCACTGGAGCCCAAATTATCTGGACCATTAAAACACTGGAGCAAAACTGTTGCAATCTACAGCACATTGGTAACTATGAGGATCATAACAATAGGTGATAATAATAATAGTAATAATAGTGATATAATAATAATAATAATAATAATAATAATAACAGTAATAACAACAATAATAACAATAATAATAATAATTCATCTCGTTCATTATGAACCAGATCTGCAGATTGCTTCTAACAAAGAGGTCCCGAGATTGAATCACGACAACCACACACCACATCATCGCTGTAACATGCAACCAGCAACACCGGCACATTTATCAAGTATAGCTTCAACTAGCGAACATTCTGTATATGATGTGCCATGGCAGCCCGGTTCAATTCCCAGCTGGGTTGGGGATTCATCTAGTTGATTTTCACATTCTTCGATAGAGGGAAAAATCAGGGGTTCTGACAACTCACGTTCGAAAGTGAAAATTAAAAATCCGGTTTCAAGGGGCAATCACACACCCTTCAACCTATCCAGATTTCTTCATGCTCTGAGCTTGGCAGGGCATCGCACACACACAAACACTTTGTGTTATTAATTCAATCGGTAGATTTTTAAATAATTTATTTTTAACAGCAAAACAATGAAAACATTGTATTCATTAACACTTACACACGAATCATTCATTATCTGAACAATTAATAATTATAATGAAACCGGCTTTGGAGTGCATTCCATGATTATAAAGCGGGTTCCTTGGCCCAGAAAATCCTTGCATAGTGAGTTCCGTCCAAACCGATCAATGTTTTCCTACATTCCGTATTCCTCTTCCATTCATCCAAGCAACAAATCAGATATGTACAGCTAACACAATGTTTGAGTTTGTGTTTCCGTGTACATCCAGCACCACCTGTTAAGAAGACGTGTTCATTGTGAAATTATTTGAAGGTGGCTTTGGCTTGTTTGCCATAGCAACCAGGAAACAATAATCAAAGTTGAAATCGATTTGTGGCAATATAACACATCAATTTCATATCGATCGATGTCATTTTGTTAACACGCTAATGAAAGCATACCTAAATGGGAAAACAGTGAATGATTTGGACAAAACTCACTAACCAGGGGGGGGGGAGGCAGAGAACACAAATCTGAGATCGTTTTGTATGTGCATGATTTGGGTAAGGTTCATGAATCTGTGGTTCTTTCAATTGTTTCATTTTGAATCATGTCGTTTTATCCGTTTATTTATTTATATTTACTACATAAAATAATATAATTAAGAGAAAAATTATGTACTTAATAGAATTTATGCAAAAACGATGTCAGTGTTAATAAATATAGGCCTAGTGTTTTAGTTATTTTTGTATTGAATAAATGATTTAAACAAAACATCTACCAGTTGCTAGTTATAAACAAATGAATCCATCAGACCGGCTAAAAAATCGAAGCGATCGACAGTTTGATGCTTCATGTTGAATGAATCGACTTTACCGATGCTCTTCTTTCCCGGTTGTTTTGGTAGCAGAACAAGGCCACGTGCAATTCATTTTGCAATTGAAACATTTTACTGAAAACTGGTGCCTAGATAGCGAAAAAAAAAACTCGCGTTTTCTACCATTTTTTCGCTCCTAACTCAAAAACTAAAGCGAGAATTAAAAATCCGGCTTCGAGGAGTTTGAACACGAGTGGACCCCTTCGGTCCAAAATCTCTGCGTGCAGTAGATTTGGCTGACAGACAAACAAAAACTTTCTCTTGTTACGTAGATAATACAGATCTCCCATTCGCAGAGGCAACAGGTTGTTCACCACGAAATCGATTATATTACATCGTATACACAGTGCAGGAGTGTGCCATGTCCATCTCACTCATATATTCGTAGGCCTACTTCATGTGAAATTGTTCTCATTCCGATAAATGGATGTTTCCATAACCCCAAAATCATGTCGCGAACGATAAACATAACCCCACGTTTTAAGCGAATTCTAACAGAAATCTTTACATTAATTCATATTAGCAAATACTCTCAATAATACTTATTACTTATTGAGAGTATTTGATATTAGTATCGGTATTTTGCTTCCAATATCCCATCCCTAGTGCAGGGAGGTCTATTCTACCATGATAAATACTCTTCCATGGCATCATGGCTGTTGCATTCATTTGCTTGCAACATCACAAGAAAGTCATAGAAGTTACGAAAATATTGTTTACAGTCAGTGCTGTTTTGGGGTTGTAGGAGTCAGTTAAATGAAATCCTGTTAAGCCAATTTTTAGCATCACGTTTCAAGCTATCAAAGTTAGCATTGCTAATAATGAGGGTTGTGTCATCAGAATAAACGACAGAGTAACTTTCAACATCATTCATCATCATAATAAAAAGTAATGGGCCTAATACAGAACCTTGAGGGACTCCAGATTGAGATCTATTACCATATAGCTCAACACACTGTCTACGATTTTGTTAAATAGGATTTCAGAATCTTTAGATCAAAATCTTTTATACCATAAAATTCCAGTTTATGCAACAATATCTGATGTGATACGCAATCGAATGCTTTGCTGAGATCGCAGAAAGTAGCGTGTTTTCAAATGAATTTAATATGTTGTTTATAAGAGCACCAACAGCTCGAGAGGTTTCTGAATCCATACTGACTTGAGGAAAAAGACATTTTACTTTCAAAGTATTCATGTATCTAAATCTTCATGCACATTTCAAAAACTTTTTTGCAAACAGGTAGTATGGAGATTGGACGATAGCTGGCTGGTTTTAGTTTGTTATCCTAATGTAGGCCTACAATCTTAGGTATTTTAAACAACTCAGGGAATACGCCCAAATGCAAACTTCTATTTGTATACAAAAAAAACTGAAAAAAACTTATCAAAAAACACTGTAAACAAACATAAATTGAAATCACAGTAAGACAAAAGAGCTTTCCAATTTGTGGTTTCCAATTCATGTTTAAAATTTGCAACTTTGAGGCTTGAAAATTCTCATATGCATTAAAATTACCTCATTTTTTGTTTTCATAGTTTCCGTGTTAACTTGTGTAATCAGAGAAACCTAAATAAGAGTACTAAATCTCAATAAATCTAGACATTTAAACTTGTTGTCCAAATGTGAAATACCTCTAGTGGGTTCATAGCAACCACAAAACTTAAAAAGATTGAGTAACTTCCATGTATTTACAGAGTCATGATTAAAATTTATATTAAAGTCTCCAAACATAATGATAAAACATTTTAACTGAAGTACTTTAACAAGGCTTCCAGATTCCAGGTGGGCTATAAAGGGACACAATATACTTGTGGATTGCAGACACTTTCTGTACTGTAAGTATTAACATCAAGTGAGTGAAGCCCAAACATAAACAACAGAGCCGCCGTTCTTGGGATTTTCTCGGACACAAACGCCGGCTGCGGCGAATCCACATAAGCCACCTCGTGGGGATGCAGCCAATGTTCACAGTCCACATGTGCTGTGTAGAAACAGGCATTTATGAAGTCTACAATATACACAATATAGATGGAGGTCCGAGAAATTCGTGAGACGCGAAAATGCGAATTGTTGTCACTTCGATAATTATTTCGTATATTATTATTATTATTATTATTAATTATATTTTACGATGTTCGGTGCCCCGAAGTATTCTGATTGGCTCTCGAGAACATAGGTTAACATTCGGTATTACAGAAGGCTACGGTTATGATCTCCATTTGTTATGTACTAAAGCCCCAGTAAAATTTATACAACATAAAACACAAGTTTACGATCATGTAATAACATTACTGAAATCAAAGTATTCTGTTATTAAAGAGAAATCAGATTGTAGCAGGTTTTCGTATTATGTATTTGGCCCCTGAAGGGGGAAGGCGGGTTGGGACTACCCTAAGCACTTCAGCCTTGTGGCTCATTGTGCCAACCTCCGGAATGGAATGATTTGCAAGCCCAACGGTCCCTCGACAACAGACCCCACCGCGAGCCCCCACGGAACTCCCCTACATCCAACAGATACCTCTACCATGCCACGTGTGCCGCTGCCTCGGTACCTCTTATAGAGCCCCCAGGTTGGCAGCACACCAGCCAGCAACTTCAGGACCACAAGCCACGGGGAGGACGGGAGAGGCCCACAGCAGGTGCTGGGGGCGAGGGTATACCGGAAACCGGGAAAGGTAACGGGATGATTATGAGGGGGAGTTTGAAGATGAAATGGAGAGTGTTGGTGGAATGAGAGGGGGAAACGGGAGTATCCCCGAGAAAAACCCCCAAAGGTCACGGCTTCGTCCACCACGAATGATACGCCCGGGGATTGAACCCGGGACCGCTAGCATGCCAGGCCCACGCGCTAAGCATGAGCCACCGCGACGGCTTTTCGTATTAACGCTAAGCTTACTGTCCATTTAAATGCAGGAACTGAACTATTTTTAATTAATGGAGAAGACTATTTTACAATTTACAAAAATATTGTGTTGTATCAAATTTTGCCAAATCCGAGACAGATGTTTATGTTCATAACGGTGTTTTTATCTGCTTTTTTTAATGTCTATTTATTAGCAGTGATGGGAAGTAATTGAGTAAACCTAATCGGATTTCAGTAGCAATTCCTTTTCTGGTCCCATTTACTTGTAATCGTTACTTTTTAAAAAATGTAATTTTTACTCGTAATTTACTTCTGGAAATAAAATTGTAATCGTTACAATTTAGTAGTCGTTAGAATTAGTATCATTCTCGCTTGCTATATCGTCATCATTACTGTTTTTGCAACTAACATCCAAATCAGAGTTAATATTAACAAAAAGTTACTCAATGTTTCCGAAAATATTCTGATTGATTTCTTTTTTTGTTTGTTCATTAATAATTTCGGCTTGTGCCAAAAACATACCAAAAACAAGGAATTGTTAGGTACTGCCATTTAGTAAAGTAATTGTAAATGTAATTGCAAGTAAGTAAAATTGTAATTCAGCCCAATTACTTTTTTGTTGTACTATTCCCGTCAGTGCTTATTAATTGCATACTTAAGTAATTTTTCTCTACTGAAGTTTGATTCAACTAAAAGTGTAATGTCTGTAAATGTAACGAAAATAAAATACGTTATAACGCAATTGGTGACGTAGTTTTGTGTGTGTTGTGGCTGAGTAATAATAGTTTTTAAAAGAATCAACATTAGGCAGTAGAGACGATGTTTGTAGAAATGTGTGTAGTGTGGCGGGTGGGATGTTTGTAGCATGAAGAGTAGACTGCCTGGGAAAGCTCGCTTGGAGTTGGCAGGTGCATTATTGATTGGAGCCTGCTCCAGTACTCATCCCGCATCTCGTGCCCGTTCGTTGTACAATGTACATGTCTTCAATCTCTACTGGAATCTACGGTATTGTACAGTCTCAGATTCTACATACAATGGAATTTGCCAGGCCCTGAGTTCATATCCCGCCCACCCTCAATGCTGAAGGGAATCCATGTTTTTCATTCAGTTCCTTAGCACTCCAAGAGATACAGGCTGTAACTTGTAACATGTAGTCTCTCAAGAAAGCAGAAAAATAGAGGGGAAAAATCTGAGAAAATTGAACGGTTTGAAGGTGAACTAGAAGAAGTTTTTGGGTGTAAGTAAAGGTACGAGAGTTAACATTAATTGTGCATAGTATTTACACTATGCACAAATTCAATCTTATTCCAGAACTTCGCTCTCGCAAATATATCGATAATCTCTCGTGGGATTCCTGTGATTATTATAAGTTGGCTACTTAATAAAGGCAATAATAATAATAATTTTGGTATTTATAAAATACATGGTTTCGTCATCATTCGTTTACTCCACAAATAATGATTTTTCAGGAATGACGAAAAACTGTTTGTGGTCAAACAATCAAACGAATTTGCAATATTTTCTTCTGATCAGAATCAGTAATTAATATATAGTTAAATGTATTGGGTGTGTCATCATTCTTTTCATTTACATCTTTTATTGATAGTTAAAGTTTTGAAAGTAATGGACTTAACACGTTTTGACCCAACACTATAATAATAATCATTTAAAAAGATGAAAGTTAGTATTTTATTTAAGAATTACAATCACATCTGATTGCACTAATACACAGTAAACTATTGCCAAAGTACCAAATTGTCAAAATTCAAACAATTTCTGTTTTTTAAGCATGTTAAATCATGGAAAATCCCTCTTCTTTTATTATTGACCGCTAATGACATCTGTTTCGGCGGCAGGTGAATGCCGCTTTCATTAGAAGAACACCTGCAACAATAGATGTCGTCAAGTTCAACGCACCACCTGTTTCGCGTCTAAAATGTGGACTCAACGTAATTTGCACCGAACTAAGTTCTGGACTGAACGCGTTTTGCATCGAACCCATGTTTCAGGCTCAATTTTAACGGGGATAGGTTGCCATTTGAAACAAAAACGTTATGTAGCATCGTGCAGAACACCTCAGAGAAAGCGAATCTGCAAAAAACTACATTACGATCGGAGGTGGACTTAACGCGTTTTGAACCGACACTCCTCAAATAGGTAAAATCCTAAGACTACGTCTAGTTGAAAATTAATGTGTAATACAGAGCAGATAATTCGGGAGATAATTTTGTCGTACATTAATAGATTTACGAGAAAAGGTAAATGAGTTAGAAATTAGATTGAACATCACATGCCTCAGGGGCGTATTCAGGGGGGGGGGGGCTGAGGGGGCTACAGCCCCCCCTAAATGTTAAGTAGGCCTAATGCTAATATGTTGCACATGAGGCCACTTTAATTTCTCATAACAATAATATAAACCATAACAATAAAATAAAATAATAAAATTAGTAATATAAATTACTTAAATCTTGCCCTTTGTTTATTATTATTAATTAATAAACTAGTGTATATTCCCTTTTTAAAATTTGTGTTCAGAAATCTTAACTCATATTTTCAATTTTTCATGTCATATTTCCATAAATTTAAGGTCAAATTAAAGGTCATTTTTCAGGAATTTTTAGATCATCAACTTCTGAGCCCCTCCCGAAATTAAATCTTGGATACGCCCCTGACATGCCTGTTTAGGATTGAGAAGTATAATCACAGAATTTACATGGAAAAGGCTGACGGCCCTGATTAGACGACTTATGAATCTTTAAAGGAGAATTGAAGAAATTCATTTATAGTAAAGAATGAGAAATATCTTTATATTGCATTTGTGTATTTTAAACTACCGGGCTATCTTACATTTGACATTGTCTGTTGTATTGTTATGCTCCACTGACTGCATACGTTATATTATTATAGAGATATATGTTACATAAAATTGTACACTACTTTCATATCTGATATGCAGCTTACATATACCCAATCGCTGTGTTCAAAGATTAATTACCTTTTATCAAAGAAGCTACAGGTGTGAATATGTTAAGTCCTTGTGAATTTACATAAAAACAAGTGCATGTAGGTGCGATCAAATGAAAGTGATAAAAATAAAATAAATAAATAAATAATGATGATGAACGCTCGTGATTGGCTGAAATTAACTCTAAGCGAGAGACTCAGGCTTTTAGGCATTTCCTCATAAATGAATAAGCTATGTGCATTGCCACCAATTATCACATTATAATAGGCTACAATATATGCTCGATCAATAAAATAAAACAGACTTGATACAAGCAAGTATAATCTTTGCCTAGGCCTTTCGGCGTATTTCCGCTATCTTCAGATGCTCTGAAGATAACGCAAATACGCCGAAAGGACTAGACAAAGATTTGAGTTGCTGGTATCAAGTATATTTTATTTTACCCTATTACGATGAAAAGAGCATTTATGTAATCCTTTATGGCAGAGGAAACAGAAGCATCCCGAGAAAACCTGCTCCGATCCCATTTTGTCCACCACAAATTCAACATGTAACCCGAGCTGTAAGTTATAGACACTTCCGCTATGCTGTTAAGTATATCACAGGATTTAATCTCTTGTTGGAATTAAATAGCAATGACAGTTTATTAATGTGAATGTATTTACAATGCTTCATCTCAGAAATACATGATCTTCATATAAAAAAAGAAAAATAAACTGTATTTATACTCCTTTGAACATCGAGAACATATCAAGAGTTCAGGTTCTGTGTGTTTATGAGTACGCCGTGCAACTATTGATGGACAACTGTGTTCAATTGTTGATGTGATTATGACGTCTGTGAAATTTCAACTGGTTTTCAATTTTAAAGAAAATGATAGTAGGCCTAAATATCGAATTCGGCATTTGCCATTATGACTGGGGAAACAATGAAAAGAAATCATGACAAATTGGCCGGCCACATGATTTGAACTCAGGACCTCCCGAATGCAAATCCAAAACTCTACCATCTCAGCTTGAATTTTTTTTTTTTCATTTTTGACAATTATTACAAAAAATTATAGTTATATTTATTGACTCTTGAAAATAAAATAAAAAACTATTGCCGATTCTGAACACTGTCAATGCTCCTTAAGCACCATCTGTCGGCACCTGAAAGAGTCACTTGCAGCTGATCTAAGCAGAGCCTTTACAATGTTACGTCTGTATTTCCTCAACTAATGAATAAGGTATCAGTTGATACAGCACCTAAGTCCTGAAACAACTGAACACGCACTTCTATTCTACATCAAATTCTGAAGTGATTAAACGATGTTCAGAGTAGAGAAAGTTATGTGCATGCCTCACATCAGATTTTTATCGAAAGCTTCTCTAATTTGATCGATGATGTAAAACTGTGGCTTCATTGCATGCAGTGTGAATTCCAAGTGGTGGGTTCAGTTTAAGAAAGTATAAAATTTAATGACAATTAATCAATTTAGGTGAAAGTTGGGATGCTGATTCCGATATGGAAGACATCCAGTGTCAGATGATTTGGATTTGGGAGTTACACCACTGCCAGAGACCTCCGCTTAATGTACGTAGGCCTAATTAGTTCACAGTAATATACCATCTGTATATAACAGTTTTCATTTTAAGCTTGAACAACGAAATAAACAAATAAATCTCATTTTTAACACAAAGACATTCGAAGTATAATACAACGCCGTTGTGCCACATTAGTAAAGCCTTTAAACGTAGTTAAGGAAATTGTCGTATGGTTCCGTCAGCGCCACTCTATGATAGCGGCAGCAGACGGCAACGTGTGCCACATCGCTATTAAATAAATGATTTAAACAAAACATCCGCGGACACCTGCTAGTAAATAAACAAATAAATAAAATAAAGTGCGTGGAACGCCACGCGACTGAAGTAAAACTTTACTTTATTTATTTTATTTTTTTTTTTTTTTTCAATTTTTGATTATAGGATTTTTCAATTTTGCATTATTGGACTTTTTAATATTGGGTTTTTTGGACTTTTTAAATTTTTTATTTTGGACTTTTTAATTTTGGATCTTTGAATTTTTAATTGTTTTAATTTTCGATCTTTGAATTGTTTATTTTTTGATTTTTTAAATTTTTTATTTTTTTATTTTTAATTTTTTTATTTTATTGTTTATTAAATTTTGGATTTTTGGATGTTATAATTTATATTTTTTTTTTAATTCTGGAAATTTATATTTTTTAATTTTGGATTTTTAATTATTTAAATTTTTTTATTTTTGGGTCTTTGAATTTTTTAATTTTGGATTTTTAATTTTTTGGATTTTTAATTTTGTATTTTAGTTTTTTCAATTTTGGATTTATAGATTTTTTCAATTTTTTATTTTTTAATTTCTTTATTTTTAAATTTTGGAATTTATTATTTATTAAATTTGGATTTTTGGATGTTTTAATTTTTTTTAAATTTTGGAAATTTGTATTTTTTAATTTTGGATTTGCGCGGTAATGAACCTCCGGGTTCCATAAAATAGATAATATACCTTTAGATTGCTTAGGAATTGTCTATTGCCATTGAGGAAGTAAGGTCTGAATAATTTTCCTTTGATTACTCCTAATCATTGAGTTGATTGTTTTCTGTGCAGTCCGCACCGAAACAAGTCGGTTTTGAGTGTGACTGATTTCGTGACGGTTTTAGTGTGACTGATTTTCCCGATTCACCCTCTACCGCCACTAAAGAAGTTTTACTTCAATAAATACATGATTACGCCTAATTTATGCTCACGCACAAAGTGTTCACTCTTTACTTCTAATGTTCTGTGGCCCGTCTCATGTGACGTTAACAAAGCCATTTCTCATTCCAACCATTGGTTTTGGAAGATGGCGTACTTTAATTAGTCGGAGGCTCAGAATCATTTAGTGTTATCGCGTGTGGGTCATTCTCAAAAAAATTGCCGTTTTGGTGTCACAGGCCTGAAAAGACACTCCTAGTTGGGATATCAAGCAATTTGTTTTTTTTCCCGCCCCAAATCCATGCGAGTTTCTGCGCCACCCTAAATAATTCCTATGTATACATCGTGGAACGAGACGTTCATGTTGAGGATCCTGTCGAAGAGGCAAAACGGCAACTTTATTAATATATAGCATGTGCCCGCGGCTTCGCACGCGATAATTATTTCAAAAATTAATAATTAAGAGCATAATAGTAAAATCATTTTATTTATTAACACCTAAATCACGTGAATTACATACCACGATTAGATAGCGTCGCCTGGTAAAAGCGACCTCAGATTCGAGGTTCTTGGCCCAGAAAACCCCTGTATTGTGAGTTTCGTCCAAATCGAACAACGTTTGACCATATTAAGGCCTGTATTGATTATCCCTTTTATAATAATAATAATAATAATAATAATAATAATAATCCTCTTCGGTGTAGGTTGAAAATTTCATGTCTGCGTGCCTTGACATTATAAACAAATGAATCGATCAGCGTGAGCTACAACATTCAAGCGATCGCAATGGTATTATGACAAAAATAGCCAAAGCCTACTGTAATTGATTTGACATTGAAATGTGTAACTGAAAATTGATGCTTCGAAAACGCTAAAATACACGTTTTTTGCCCGTTTTTCACTCATAACTCACGAACGAAAGGAAAAATTAAAAATGTAATATGCCAGAAACCTTCCCGGGAATGCACTCAACAACTTCCCAAAGTTTCATGGCGATCGGATGAATGGTGTAGTAATGCATAAAGGACAGACACACACACATACATTCATATATATTTATATATTTATATATATATATAGATGACTCATGTACAGCATTCCCTGCTATGGGAGTCACAACGTTAAAGCATAAATCTACGATAAACGAGCTTTTCGCAAAATGCATTAAATACGGTAAATTTAATATTGGGCCTACAGGGTTTCTCCACTTTAAAATGCACATGACATGAAATGTTCTGCTATGACTCTTGCTTTCCAGTGTAACATTGTGACGTATAATTAATTGTTGCGCAATACAGTCACCACGCCAAATTATTATCGCATTGCAGTCAAATCGTAATTATAAATGCGAATATGAACAGTTCCTTACAATACAATTAAAATACATTTCCTGTATTTAATAGAAGAACGCAAGAGCTAATCCCAGCACACGGGAGAGATCCTATATCACGTGGTTTAGTTGGATAATCTACAGTTTAATTTCCCATGGCGACGCTTTCAGCTGTTTGCTTAAACAGTCCCACGTGGGCCACACTCCACTGTCCCATCTTAACACAGGACAAGTATAATACAAGTTATATTTTGTCTTACGGTTTACTAATAATCCATTTATACCAGGAATATACACAGCTGAGGAGAAAAAGTGTAGTAATAATCCTTGCATAAGGCTGAATGTGTGCAACGCTTTACACAGCCTGGCCCCCTTGTATAAGCTTCACGTAAATAATCAAGATGGTCGATGGTAGATGTCTGAGATTTAATTTTGAGATAATGCATCCATTCTTAAGGAAACATTCTGTACTGCTTTCTTTCTTGTTTGCGGGACATATTTCCATATTTGTACCCATGATAACAGCTTTCTGAAAACAATGTGATGAAATACTGAAACTATATTTTCTCTCGGCAGACGACACACTTCTGTTTGTTCACTGCTCCGACGATGGTGACATTTACGTTCTGCAGTCCTTCATAGCCGGGGGCTAGTAACGTCAAGACCAGCGTGACGTTTTGATGACGTTTCACGTTCAAACCCGGTGTAACCCTTGGCAGTTTATTGGTAATACGGCTTATGCAGAAGTTGCACGGTGAACAACCAAACAACCGTTCAACACAAAATATATAAGCAGCTTTAATTAGCAAGGCTGTTAGTGAAGAAAGGCATTGGCAAAGAGGTTATCTTGTCTGTGAAGACTGGGAAATTGTTCAACTTGAAAGCTACGAGGCACTTTAGCAATTACATATATATTTAAAATAAAAAAAAACCTCCGTGGCGCTACATCCCTGGAGGGACTTGGCCTACCACCCGACCGCTGCGTCATCTCCCGTAGGCAGATGGCAGGATTGGGGGCATGTGGTCAGCATGCCGACACCCACGGCCGTTAATGGTGGTTTTCTTGACCGGAGCCGCTACTTCTCTATCAAGTAGCTCCTCAGTTTGAATCACGAGGCTGAGTGCACCCCTGCCAGACCTCCCTACCTCAGAAAAATCCGAAGAGGTACCGGGAATCGAACCCGGGCCGACGGATCTGTAGTCAGCGACGCTAACCACAGGACCACGCCGGCGGACCTTTAGCAATTATAGCCAATAGAAAATCTTTTTTTAGGGTTATTAATGAAAATTCCACAGTAATACGTTTCTGTGCATTCTTTACTTTGCCCGTGCCAAAGATAGTATAATGCAGTGATTCTCAAAGTGGGGTCCGCGATGGTGTTTCAGGGGGTCCGCAGGCGGTTCAAGAGAAATAGGATATTCCGTAATTTTTTCAAATTACATATCTTCTAAAGCAGCTTCATTGTTCACATTAAGGAGTAAACTCTGTTTATCATTGGTAGTGTTATTTTGTCTACTGAATTAAATACATTTGAATCAAAGTATTTATTTAGGTTTTTTTTTTCAAAACCCAGAAGGGGTCCGCGAAATTTTAATTATTTTCAAGGGGTCCGCGGACTGAAAAGTTTGGGAACCACTGGTATAATGTGTTCCACATATTTAAATGAACTGCCAACGGTCTTATAACTATGAACACGTTACATAATTGTGTGCAAAAAGTACATCTGGAGCTTGAGAAGGCTATGTCAACTTTATAATTGCAGAGACTTGGGTCAGACACAATAAACAAAATAAAATGAAATAACAATTACAATGTAATAGCAGAGTGGTCTGATTCATGAAATTCAGGTAAACTATAAAATGGGTTAACAGTGAACCAGTGATGAACAATTCTTGTAAAACAGGCGCAGAACATTTTAAGATAAACATATTTTCCTAACAGCTTCTTCATAAGAATACAGAAGGCTCAGTGTGTAAATACGGTCTGGGTCCATAAGTCCAGTGTCAGGTTACTAAAAACTCTTTGCAAGAATTTCTAAAATTTAATGTTATCTAAATGTACAGCTGTTGTCTGAAATAGCCTGACTGAAAGCTTGCTCATGTTAGAATGATAACCTCGAGATACAATTGTTAAACTAAACTCCATGGCGCTACATGAGAATGTGAAGCGAGAAAATGTTCAGGCTAGAGCAAGTTATGTCTTCTCCAGTGTTGATGTCTAATTCGCTTTGAAAGCCGCGACCCTGAGAGTGATCGAAACAATCAGGTCATAGGTCCATGCGACTTGATGGCGAAAGGAGTTCATACGGAACACAAACATACTTTTATGACCAGACAAGGACATGGACAAATGGCCGCTCGGGATAAATGATCAGCGCAATGCTGAAGCCACCTCCGAGACAACACGACACACACACACACACACCCATGGCGAAGAAGGGATGAAGATGACAATGACGGCCAGATGACATCCGGAGATCACAAGCTTCCACAGTTTCCCAACGTTCCTCTGATAGGTGTGGAAAAAGCCCTATTAGGAAATGCGTCCCGATCAGGAATCGAACCCGAGCTTGCCACGTGAGGAGATTGTGATTGTGATCTGAACAAAGCCAAGCCCTGTACGTGGCATAGGTGATGCACTCCTCTCCTCACGTACATGGCCCGGGTTCGATTCCCGGTGTGGACAGGTTTCCTTGGTGAGGCATTTCCTCATCTGTGACACGAATGTCAGGAAACTTGAGGCCCTCGTGGTCTCCGGTTATCATCACATGTAAATGACCTATCTCTTGAAAGTGACTAAAAATGCAAAAACAAATTGCCCTTATTTAATTCATTAATTAATTAATTATACACATTTGTCTGTATTCGAGCTATCTTTCGACCTCTATATAAAAAAAAAAGATGCAGAATCATCACATTCCAAGGAGACCACAATTTATTTCAGTTTTCCTGACACAGTCACGTGATGAGCGGCCATTTGGGGACAACAAACTAATCGATACTTTAGAATACAGGGTGTTCCAAAATGCTGTATAAGGGTGGAGCGAAACTGTCCTTACAGATTAGTACATTAGGCTATACAACGGCGTTAGTTTAATCTATCTATCTATATTAATAAAAATCTGATGTGAAAGTCACATAACTTCCTCTGCCCAAAAAAAAAGTTAGCAGTATTCACATATCCTTTTACAGAATCGCAAGACACAATTTTACGCTAATTATCCTATAAATACCTCTTCTTTCAATGATGCGACTAAAAGCGCAGGCTAAATAACAAACTTAAAAAAAAGGAACAAGTGACTGCAGACGTTTATTGAACTTTCCGCCGTAAAGAATAATTTCCGAAATACAGTAGGCCTATATCGAATATTTCCCTCACATACTTCTTTACTCCATACCTGGCCAACAATACATCTTTCTCACTTCACATTCTTATATAGTATTCAGTTGTTCATCACGCAAGACAAAATTTCTACAAACAGTGGGAGGCTTGTAACTACCCCCAGAGAATTTTTTCGAAAAAATGTTTCAAATAAAAGTTTTAGCTCTCAGTAAAAGGAACACATGTGCAAATTTTATAGAAAATCGTTAGAGCCGTTTTCGAGAAAATCGCGAAAAACGAAAATTTCTTCATGTAAAGTCCCCTTAAAAATAAGAGAAATTTGTCGCCAATCTTCGAATCACATCTTCAGAAGGTACCTGACCCAAATACGAAATTTTGTTTTCATACGATTCTCCGTTTCGGAGCTAGCCTGTTCACAAACATCCACACAGACAGACAGACACACAGACACACACACAGACATGTTTCCAAAAATAGTATTTTTGGATACAGGGGGCCTTGAAACGTGTATATATGCTAAAAAGTCAACTTCGAATTTTGGGGTCGAAAACAATACTTCCTCTACCTATAGTACCTATGGTACGGGCAGAGGAAGTAAAAATTAATTTACAAAAGGGTTGTTGCCGAATCACTTGAGAACGGCTCAACCGATTTGGTTGATTCTTTTTTGTTGTGTTCATAATGTTACGACAAGGTTTGTGTGAAAGGAAACTTTTGGAAAATCCACGGGAAAAGTTGGAAATGGGAAATGAGGCAAAGTTAAAGAGTTCTGATGTCAATTGTTCACATAACGAAAGTATTGTTTACGATGTTTACATAGGGCTTTGGATACTATATTATAATACCGGGCTTTAACAAATGCTGATACTATCGAAGTATCTACAGTTGGGAGCTGACGAGATGATCCCTGCCATGACTATGGAGCTCTTATCTGCAGCCAATAGCAGCGCTCCCCTACACGTGCAGTTATAGCACAACACCGTCTTCCCCCTGCATGCCACCACCGAATCACGGTTCATCTCGTCAGCTCCCAACAATACTCTTATACAATTCAACGGCCCTAAATAGCGTGCTTGCTCGCTCGCCCGCTCGTGGGACATCGGGTATGCTCGGCTATGTTCGTCTCTCGCAGTGTAAACTTTCATGACGATTACAAAATTAGGAAAACAGTTTCTTTATTATATAAGGCCTAAGTGAAATGAACACAACGAACAAATATTCTAATTTTATTTTTACTTACAATTTTCATAGCTCTGAACCACAAACATTTTTAATAATCTACCAGTGTAATTTTCTTAAAAATCCTGGAGTCAATTAATAATGGCGGGCGAAGCCGGGGTCACCAGCAGTAAAATATTGATGGTTTAACTCTTGAAATATCGCTTTTAATAATCCAAACAAACCATTCCATCCCTTGAAACATTATATATTTTCTGAAAATTACACTGAATTGATCGAATAAAATTCACATCATATTCATGTCAATAAACAGTTGAGAAACAATACGTATTATGTGTTCACAGGTTCTTTTGGAACTGTATAATCGATTCTGATATAGTTTTCCCAGGGGGCGCTTTCTAATCGTAGAATGTACTCTGAAGCCGGAAGTTTAGCTGTTTCATTAATATTATTAATGGCTTAGTTTATGAATGATTCGCGTGCAAGTGTTAATAAATATAATGCTTTAATAATTATTATACTCTTAATTTTTAATTTTTAAATGAATTATCGTGGCGAAGCCACGGGCACCTTCTAGTTTAATACATAATTGTGAAAATACTTATTCTTGACGAATAAAATCCACGAAAATAAAGCAGTCACATAACTTTCTCTACCCTCGACATGGAAAATATCATTTTCTCACTTCACATTCTGATGTAGAATAAGCGGTCGTATTGCAGGGACAACTTAAGTGTGTGCCAGTGAGTAGGCCTATGCTATATCGGAAGTCGGTAACAAATCCTATCCACTGATATCTCACTCATAGCTGTAGGCTTTGTATTAGTTGAGAAATAGGCCTAGGGATGTTTATCAGAGGCCCTAAGCATCTACAAGAAGACAAAATGGGATGGAACATTTTCAGTCCTACGCGCGCAGTATATTATGTCCCAGGATTTTTGGGAAGGAAAGTATGAAAGTGATATTGATTTTTTTTTTACTTCAGCCCAGAAACGGTTGTAACCAGAATTTATTTTTCTTCTTATTTGCACTCCTCCCAGGCATTGTGTGTAGAAGCAATGGAATGCAACATTCGACATCCTCCATGAGCCATAAAAAGCTATATCTACCATTTTCTGGGGGAATAGTCTGAGTGCCATATGTCGTTCTCCCTAATTTCGAATTCTACATACATATTATATAAGGACATAGAGTTTCAACATCGAACGTCCTCCATACGTTAATTTCGTATTACAAAATACAAAACCCGGGCCATTTAAGCTAGTAGTTTATAGACTTAAGTTGTACATATAATCTCGGCACTGCTGTCAATATGTACAGTCGGTCAAATAAAAAACGTCGGGCAGTATTTGATTAAGTATCACGAACGAGCATATGCGCATGTACAGGAAGACTTAAGGTTAAGTTCACACACGCCTCTTGTCTATCCATGTATTTTCTTGATTATTTAGTCAGTTTTGTTCCAAAACAAACATGTATAGAAGGCTGTGGCTATATGCCTCAAATCCGCCATATTCTTGGTTGCAAATTCTTATAATATTAATAATTGATAAATTCGCAAGGAATATGATTATTCAAGGAGCATTTTTTAAAGATTTTATTTTATAACACCGGTATTTGTAGTGCAAAATCAATAACTTACGTTCAACTTTTGCAACCATCTAGCATCGAAATACGCGGCAGCCAGATCCACGTTTCCTACGAAATCTTCCGGTCGCATTATAGTGAAGTTCCCACATCCGAGCTGCTCTTTCATAAATATGGAACGTTCTCGCTGCTTCAGAGGCCGAAAAATGCAGGTCAATTACAGCTCTAACTACACTTTCTCTCACTTTAGCATTTGTATGTGGCGATGACACAAAGCAAAATGAATTATGACAATACATTAAGTCGAATATCGTGTGTTGCGGTTTTGGCGTTGTTCAATTTTTTCCCTTAGTTCTTCATTTTTTCCCTCCTGTCGCATGGCCTCATATGTTCCGAGAATGCCCTGTATTTAATGTTTTTATAGGAAACTTGTGAACTAATGCGTGAAAACTTTAATTTTAACTGCATACGAGTCCCGACGTTTTTTATTTGACCGACTGTACATTCAAAATCAAAGGAAATGTAATGATCATTAAACTAGGCTGCCCCGAGAAGCTCACTCGATTAATGGTTAATCGAAAATCATTTTCGTGATATTAATGATTTCTTTGGATCTTCTTCCAATATAATATTTTAACAACCTTAATTTCACGGATGCCAAAGTATATTTATTACGACACGAGTAGGTCTTTGTTCGCTTCGCTCGTTTCACAATTTTCACACGAGTGTCTTCATTAGGCCTACCATCAAAGCCAAGTTGCATACGACTGCTTTTGTTCGACCCTAATTAAATGTTTAATATAGATTCATAAAAAACAAACGAGTTGGTTGACCTCGGCCATCAGCTGTTAATAAGTTCTCGTAGTTCTTGTCTTCTGCCATATATGGCAGGTGATTGCGTGCGGGGAACTCGAAGCTTCTCTTGGCGTCTTAACGTCAAAGCAACTTTATTTAGTATAATAAGTTATTACAATTAACACTGTACTAGAATTTTTATACCCATTATACTAAATGTTAGAGATCCGGGGAGAATATGGGGAAAACTGATAAAGCAGGATGGAGACATCGAACCAGTTGCGAGTAATAATATAATAAATAAATGGTAATTAGGTTGATTATATAATTTAGTTAATATTTAGGGGGTGTTATTATTATTTAATGTAAAGTTGATTGCTTCTTGATTATGGATATAGAATTCTAATCAAAAATGTTTTGTTAATAATAGTAGGATTGAAAGGAGAATAGTAATTATTATAATTATTTTTGTTGATATAGTAAATATTTCATTGGAGGTCAACAAGAGTTATGAACAATAGCAAGATAAGCAATATAATTCCACTATTAGCCTACGACGTGTTATTTTCAAGTTCTCTTCATCTAAAAATCCATAGGCCTACGGGTGCAGCCCAACAGAGTGAATTAAATCTCACACGCGCCTAAGCTAAGCACTTTGCACCTATCACATAATCTCACATAATTCAATACCGAGCGAGCAAAGGAATACCATATTACAAAAATAAAAAGGAAAAAGAAAACAAAAGAAACAAATCAATTATGAACAAAATTTACATTATACTGTCCTCATGACAAGGGAATCGTACGGGTTGTCATGACAATAGGTCTTCATAACAGATGGACACATCCAAAAAATTAGGTGCTCATACGAACAGTAAGTGGGTAGAAATGTGTTTGTTATGTTCCATAAGTAAACAACGGCGGGCACATGAAGAGCTCGCTTGAGTAGCCCACGTGCTTTGCGATAGAGGGAAGGAGCTGCCTTGTTGTTTCACTATCATTTCCGCATTTTGAAACTATATAATCTGTAGTTATGGTTGTTAGAGTGTATAAGCTGAATTAGGTACCGGAGCGGGGTTCGGAGGGTACTAAATGCCCTGCTAAGGGTGCCAGGGCTCTCCTGGATTAGCTCGACTCCCCCAGCAGATAGGAAGAATAGAGGGAGTAAGGAAAAAGGAAGGTATAACATCTCGGGAGTCATAGTTCTTGTTTTAATCAACGAAGCTAGTAAAATCAGAAAGCTGAGAAAGATGAATGTCTAACAGAAAGAGACAGAAATAATTGAGAAAGATGAACAAACAGAACTAATGTCAAACACAGATCGAAAGACTGCTAGACAGAGCAGAAAGCTGAGACGGATGAATAAAAAGCAGAACTATTGTCTAGAAAGACTAAATCAGAAGCAACATCATTTTGCCATAAACCAAAGAGAAACAGAAGGAATGAAATAAAGCAGAACGAAAAGTGCAAACAGAACTTACACAGACTGTGGCTCTGAAAATATGATGGTTGGCCCAAATATTATGTTAGTGTGTGTAGGTGTTATAGAAGTGTGATATTTGAAGATATTTCCCATGCACAGGGAATCACAATACCAGTGCTTCAGTTAACTTATTCTCAATGTTTACATTTATTGTCCAGACAAGAGGAATTTAAGTGTTAAGAAATCGGACTAACATACTACGTACTTAAATCAGGTAAACTGATGTAACAATGTGCCAGTATGTTTTTGTTTAATCAGTTATGATTGCAATTATGATATATGCAGAATACAAAAAAAAAAAGTCAAATTGGCCGGTTTCGGGATTTAAACCATGGAACTCCAGAATGTGAGGCCAAGACGTTACCATCTCGGCCACCTGAGTCAGTTTAACGGTCTAGCTGGATAAGCGCATATAAAGCAATAGTGTCATTTGTCATAGCTAACTGTATTTTAATTTCCAAAGCCTTTATAAGATCACAGTAAAACAATAGGATATGTTGTCATGATAACTGATTTGCATTTCATAAATTCTTTCGAATACGTTTATTACCATAAAATAGGCACTAAATTGAGCATTACTCCGAAATAGGTCAACCGATTTCATCCAATATCAATAGACGTCTTCCCATGGACATTATAAATGTGCATACCAACTTTCATAAAAATCCGGTAAAGCGTATTTGAGTTACCGCGTCTTCAAAATAGACACTAAATTGGGTTTTACTCCGATACCGGTCTACCGATTTGGTCCATTATCAGTAGATATCTTCTCATGGACATTATAAATGTGTTTTCCATGTTTTATGAAAATTCGAAAACGCGTATTTGAGTTATGGTGCGTACAGATGCACGGACAGACGGACAGACATTTTTCGTCCCCCACACAATCTCATAAGTACCATACTGGCACTTGATAATTGTACTCGTCATTATAGGCCAAATGAACTAATGTAAACAGCACACGAGATTCACTTAGCTAATCCTAAAAATTTAAATGATATTAATTATTTTCGAGAACTACCGGCATAAAAACATGTGTACGAAAGAAGGATTATGTTACTCCATCCTGTAAAGGGAGAGATAAGGCAAACTACACATAGGCCTATTTCTGTCACGGAATTCGGGAACACTTTGACAGCCGATGCAAAGCGCAGAGCCCAGGCGACAGATAATAATATTTCGAATTCACAAGATTTGCAATTAATTTTCACCCACTAAAAGTTTATATGGCATGTGTCTATGTGCAATGAAGACCTACCAATGTGCAAAATTTGAGGTAGTTTTTACATGAAAACCCGTACAGTTCCCTTGCCACCCCAAATATAGTAAATAAATTTAAATAGCCATAATTCAGATCATGATTAATTCTATCTAAAATCATAAAATATGCTAGAAATTATTTCATTAGCCTTTCCCAATTTCTTCCTCCATATCTTTGAGGAGTATTAAGAAAACTGAAATTCATTAATCGTGCCTGGGAATGTTGATTTCACATCTGTACATTCCCATAGCACAACTATAGTCAAGAATTACCTTAACACACTTTTGTTCTTTTTGTGTGTTTTGCCTGTTAGGATGCTCAAAGAGATTTAATTTAAAATACGTGTAAAAAGTTATAAAACAATTATACATGTTATATTTTTTCATTAGAATTACATTCACTCTGAGCTGAAGTTTATTACGTTGTGCTTTGTGTTGAGAATGTGTCCCAATTAATTCTGTACGTCTGACGTAAACAGAGCAGAGCGATGTTGTAAAATCGACTGTCCCGGCATCGATCTGTGGGTTGTGAGTTAAAAGTAGAACGGAGGGAGAGATGGAACGTGTCACCTATATTAACTACTTGATTCATTTGTTTACAACTAAATGGGGAAAAATTGAATGACTTGGACGAAACTCACGATGCAGGTTTTCTCGGGGCCAGAAAACTCGAAATTTAATCGCGAAATGCGCCTCGAAGCCATGTTTTTAGCTTTTTATAAATTGTTTTAATTGTTTATGCATGATTTGGGTAAGGTTCATGAGTCTGCTGTATGTTTTAATAATTTCATTTCGAATCTGTATGCCCATTTGGCAGCCCAAGATTCGTTTTGTTCATTTAATTATTTATATTTACTACGTAAAACAATATAATTAAGAATAATTAAGTCGCACCTTGGATGAATGTTCCCACCCACCGCTCCCTCGCGATGCACTTTCTTTTATACCACTTCTTCTGTCCTCATATTACATAGAAACTCGTGATTGGACGTTGGTAGTGTGACGTCATACCGGTAAACAAAAGATGAACAAAAGTTGACAGGCTTACTAACGTGTGGAAGATATAATATGCCACATTTTCGAAACCGACAAACAGTGTATCGTACATTATTCGAAAATGCAAGGGCGCTTCGCTTCGGCTGCCGCCTCCGCTCGCGCACTTAACTAAGTGGATAGTGTTATGCATTATTTAGATTATGTGAAGAGGTGATTGTGGTCTGGTCGGGATTGCCGAGTAAGCTAGAGGGTTGTCATTTTGGTGTATGGGTTGGTAGCTTGTATTTGGTACGATCGGGAGTTTGGAGAGAAGGAACGATCGGGTGTGCCGACATAACAAGCGAACAGCAACGCATTGTTTGGAGCGTAAGGGGGCGACTTAATCTTCTCTTATGCCAAATTATGTAATTCATGCAATTTAAGTAAAATCTATGTCAGTTTTCGTTGCGCTACAAACCGGAAGGTCGCGGGTTCGATCCCCGATGAGGTCGTTGGAGTTTTTCAATTGGCCTAATCCTTCTGGTGGTACTATGGCCCTGGGGTCGACTCGGCCTCTAACAGAAAAAGGCGGTCGGTGCGTAAGGCTGACAACCTTACCACCATCATGGGCCGATGTGTAAAAATCTGGGAGCCTCAACCTCCTGGAACCCTCTGGGCCTCCATGGCCTGTAATAGGGGGGAACACTATGTCAGTTTTAATAATTTTCTGTAAGATAAAATGATGTAAATAAAAGTCTACAGTTGAGGGCACTTGCTAGTTAGTAATAACTAATAAGGGATAGCAATTTGTCTTTTCCCCTAGTTCTATTTCACAATATTTTGTCTATTTAGTTTTAAGATAAATTTAGGTTAAGATTATATTTCAATAACGTAAAAAAATAAATGTTAGTTTTATTATATTAGCAAAAACACTTATTATAACTCAACGGTGCGCAAATTAGAGACAATTGATTGACCCAGTATTAGCTTTCAAAAGTGTAATTCATTGACTGGTTTGTGGTAGCTCGGCCGTTGATTGGGTGAAGTCGAGAGCCAATCAAAATGCTTCGGGTCTTCGGACATCGCAGCTTATATTATAATAGATTGACCAGGTATTAAATAGTTGCTGTTCGCACATTTCTTCTACAAGAATTTATACAAATAATTAATTATGTTAAGTATTTCCTTCCAGGAATCAGAACAAGTTTAAATGATCTATGTTCAGTCCAAGCCAATAGAGTATGGAAAATACTAGGCCTATATCCATTATTAGTGTTATTGATATTATTATTAATTTATATTTATTAATTTGACTAGAATTTAAAAAAAAAGTATCAATAGCTGTGCAAACTGAAATTTAATAATCTTTTCCCAGAGTCAAGATAATATCGCTTTATAATGTTTTCTTGTTTATGCGAGTAAAGCTTAATAAAACATATGGCAATAAATCCTATTTTTGTTTTGAATCTGGTATTTTGAAAAGAATGTTGAAACCCTGTACAAACAGCTCCAGCCCATGAGAGAAAATACATTCTTATTTCTTTGAGCCAATACAACATTAATTAACTCCTCATTAACTCTGTTGCTTATTATTAAATGTTATTTTGAATAGTAAACATCGTTTAACATAACTCTCTCTTCTTATGTAAAGTTCCATTTTAAGAGCCGATCCTATTATAGAGTTTATACAGGATATCACCAGATGTCTCTGTCGTTCTCTTCCCTTTCGTACAAATTAATAATTATCCATTTCCTTCATTTTTTCCACTGCAAATACTATTATTCCTACTACTACTATAATCGTGTATATTAGCTATTAATCAAAATAACGTAAATATTTCAGCTTTGAGAATTTGGTCCATAAACTAGATGGCTGTCCACCGCTGTGGCTCAGGGGATGCGTTCAATCCTCTCACGCAGCGGGCCCGGGTTCGACAAGCTACCTAGGTGGGTATTTTCTGGGGTTTTTCCTCACCTTTGAGACAAATGTCGTGTAACTTTAGGCCCTTGTGGTCCCCGGATATCATCTGGCCGTCATTATCATCTTCATCCCATCCTCGCCTTGTTTGGAATGAGTGTGTGTGTGTGTGTGTGTGTGTGAATGGTATGTCTCGTCCTATGTGTTCCTGTTGTCTCGGAGGTGGCCCCGGCATTGGGCTGATCACTCATCCGGGGAGGCCCTCCATGTCCTTGTCTGGTCAAAAAAGTATGTCTGTGATCCAAAGGTAACCCCTCTCCCGACAGGTCGCGGCCCTGTAAGGCCCGGGAGGCTTGGGTCGATTAAATCCTAAAAGGGAGAGGTGAAACTACGATAAAGAAAGAAAGAAAGAACTATATGGCCTCTGACAATGCACAATCGTAAGCCAACACAATATAATGATAAACATTACTTACGACCTACATTTCTCCCCCTTTCATTAAGGAGTTTTTAATATCAGTTCCTTATTGCCTTTTCTACAACTTCAACAGAGATAAAACCTTATTTACAATTGGATCAACTTTTTAAGCAATTGTTTCTGAGTGTTCAACTGTTTCAAACAATGATATGATTTGAAGCAAATACTTGCCAACCAAAAGAGCCTGAATTTCGCTACCTACGAAATTATCAAGAAGTTTATTGGTTGCTATTCTAAGCACGAACTAACTGAAACTGTTTTCCTTTTAAAATTTAGGATTCGAAATAACATAAATCGTTGTGCAATGTTCGACCGTTATAAGAAGTTAAGAGGCTCACAGGAATAACGAACTTGCTAGCGTTCATTTTGTTAATAACTTCGTTCTTACCTGTTAAGTTCTATATAACGTAAATATCTATCAGCATGGAGATCGTACAATCTGCTTCTTTGACTGGTAATTAAGAAGGTTCCATTTTCCTGCAATGCCACGTGCCTTAAATCTTGTCTTCATTGGTTTGATGTAAATGTATCAAGTATTAATTAGGGGATGCAAGCAGAACTATGTGTTGACCGTAAAAGTGATAGACTTATTACGTAAAAAAGTAATATTATTTGCCATATTTATTGCGAAGTCTTGAACAGATAGTAAATAGAGATTTTGGAACACCCTGTACGTACTTGATGAACATGTAGACTCCGGTGGGCTCCATGGCTCTGCTGATGCCCTTCCAAGAGGCCATCATGCTGTACTTCTGCTTGGCTGTGAGGGGCAGTCGAGGGTCGGGGGCTGCTGGGGGTGGCGGGTCCGCCTCCTTGTTGGCCTCGCTGCCGCCGCTGTCCCGCTGTACCATCACTAGCTTTCCCAACTCACACCCCATACTTTCCCAGTTATATCATCGCGGCCGCCAGCGTTCTAACATTCCAGCTCGTAAACATCCGTGGCGTCGCATTCGACTCGCAACAATGACTGAGGAGTCCAGCGGCTCGGAAACCGACGGCCGCGCCTGCGCAGTGAGACATGTGGCGTCGATAAACTGGAATCAATATCCTCATTGTTATTCCTCTGGTAATCATTTGTAATTTTATTTAATTCTTGATAAATGTTATTACAATCACTACAGATTATTTAAGATTAAAGTAGGCTTGGTCAGATAAAAAGTTACAATGAAGACAGCTCCAACCTTGTGCGGTTGTTAACCACTGCTCTTTTGCGATAATGTGTGTTTATGTAGTATATATGTCTATTACTGATGAACTCATTTGAGCACTACCACATGTATCTCTCTTAAAAGCCGCGTAGGAATAACACATTTCCAAATACTGATCGTTAGGATCCAAATTCATGCCTTCGTATGGAAAACGTTCACTTGTACCGTAGTTATGCCTTTTGGTCCAAATTCTAATCAATGCGTTCTTACAGCCTTGTGCAATTTAACACTTATTTACTTTCTCAAAATGTTCTCCGGTTTCCGTGCGCGAACCAGCCAAATCTTAGGCCGGTATTCACAGTCACAATAAGACAGTCGTACTTGTCTCCAAGTCGAACTTCAATCTCGTCTTAAGCTGAGTTTCTGGCACAAACAGGTCGGGCCTATAACGTAGTTACTTTATAAAGCGAGACTTGACAAAGTCCAACTATTGCTATTCATAGTCACTAAAGTACGACTTATTTGTCGAAATAAGCTAAACTTTATCAAGTCGAGGTTCCCCCTCACTTATTTCAGTTTAAGCCAGAACCATGGACAGTTATTTTGAGGATCGGGGCGAGGTGTTAGAAGAAAACTGCTCCCCAAAACATTATTTGCGAAACATGATGAATCCATCTAAATTCTACAGTGACATGAATTTTTAAAAAAATACAATTTTGGAAATATGAAAGGGCGCTTTTTCGTTACCATTTCTCTCTGCTGGCATATCACATCAGCCCAAAGCTTCCTAAGTTATTTTCAATCCCTAGATAATAATAATAATTAATAACGAAATAAACACATAATCGTACTAGTCTTAATTCTGAACAATGTCCAAGCTAATATACACAGAATATTCTCAAGAAACTATTGATCAGCTTACTTACACGCTGCATAATATGACTACATGAATTGAATTCTTTGTTTACAATGCACAGCGCCGACTGTATTTTTATATCACGGCAGCGAAATACGTACTCAGATGGCTTTGCATTACACGAAATCTGAAAAAAAATCTTAAACACGATTCGCTAATTCAATTGTTGCGGCAGTGGACGCGCGATTTTTCATATTATCGAGTTCGACTTTAATATGTAGAACAAGTAGAGCTTTATGAAGTCAAACTTAACACAATAGGACTTTAAAGAAGACTGTGAATACGAAAAACATTTAAGTCGACATGTCCAATAAGCTCAGCTTTATAAAGTCGTTCTTAAGTAACCAACTATGAATACCGGTCTTACTCTCATGTCCGTGATTCTAACCACTGGGATATAATTTGTTTTACAGTGGATTGGTCGTAGAGGACGAGTGGAGTGGGCTCCTCGATCACCTGATTTAAATCCAATGGATTTTGCGATATGGGGGTACCTAAAGGCAAAAGTGTAGTGTTTAATAATAGGAATCTAGCGAACTAGAACCAGTAGATGTCTCCACTGCTCTAGCCGGTATGCGCTGGCCGTTCGTCACTTGATTTTCCAGTTCTCGTCTGCTAGTACAATGCTTTTAAATAGCCTTTCATCTTAGCAGACTGAAAAATACATCCGAGCTTTTCTACTTTTGTAGCGGGTAAAGCGCTACTAGGCGCATTTCTTTGTGTACTGGACCGTTCCAGAATATATTTACGTGAAAAAGCTTATAGAAAATTTGCAAAAGATAGACGCTACATACGTCGAAAAGAAGCAAGAATAAGCTGACAAATACTGTGAGAAATGCCCACTATTAACTACATTACTATTAATAAATTGCATCTTGTAATTTGAGGGTAATTTTAGAAGTACAAATTGTAAGAAGATTTTTAGCCTAAACCCTCAATAAAAGATAATCAACTATAGAAGCGAAAGACCAAAATCTTTTTCTGTATTACTTCAGGGGTGCTCCCCTCCCCCCCCAACTTCACTGCTCACCACCAACCTGATTGGCTGTCGACAAGGGCGCCCATATGATGTTTTCTAGAGGGGGGGAGGGCAATAATTTTAATTAATTAATTTTTTGTCGCTTTAACTTCTTGGGCCACTTTGTAACATTAAATTAATAATATATTTCATATTTCATATTTATTTAATCCATTTTGACCACAGTTATGTGGTATAGGATACAATATAACAAACTATTATAGTACAAGGGTACCGGTACAAGAATAATATTAGAAATACATACAACACAAACAATACAAAGAAATACAGGATCAAAAACATTACAACACTACAAAAACAATAAATAAATAAAAAGTGCAATGTGTCAAGTATGTCTAATAGTAGGTTCTGAAAGGTTATTTAAAATTTTTGGCTGCCTCAAAAAATTCATCATTTTTGTAGAAGCAGATTTGTTTTAGTTTAATAATAATAATAATATTAATAATAATAATAATAATAATAATAATAATAATATTTATTGACCATTAGGGATTACAAGAATCCAAAGGCTTCGTCATACTTAAGAACTAAAAAAAATATTAAACAAAACATACCTAGGCCTATACATACAGTACACACTCATACAAAATGCAGACATTAGAACAAAATAATACAGAGTACAATAAGACACGAACATTTAGAACTTTACTTGTGATTCAATTTTGACTTATAGAAATGGAGAGGAAAAGAGAAAGAGGAGAGATCAGGAGAAATCACGTAGCTCCAATTACTCCATAAATTATTATCCAGTAAAAATAAATTTATAGAGTCAGTAAATTGGCGGAGATGAAATCTTGAGTACTATAGAAAACATGCTCCATAAGAAGATTTCTCACTATGGCTTTGAAAAGTTTTAGTCTGGTGTGCTTAAACAAGTGGGGAAGTTTATTGTACAGAATTAGACCCGTGTGACTGATGAATTTTAAACTTCTGGAGGTTCGGTGGGATGTGAGGTGAAAATCATTAATTCTTCGCGTGTCGTGGTGATGGTGATGGGAGTTCTTTGGAAATTTCGGTTTGTTTGAATGTATGAAGCTGACAGTCTCTAGAATGAAGATGCAAGGGACAGGAAGAATATTTAGTTTTTTGAAAAGAGGCTTGGTATGCGTGCGGTTGGAAACATGCATCATAATTTTGATAATCCTCTTCTGGAGTTTGAATATCCGAGTCAGATTGGGAGAGGTTCCCCAGAAAGGGATGCCGTAGGAAATTAGAGAGTTGATTTTGCCGAAATAAAGAGTACGGAGCAGTTCAATATTACAGAATCTACTTAAAATTCTCAAAGCATAAGTGATTTTACATACTTTTTCAGCGAGGTGGGAGATATGTGTATTCCAGGATGACTTGGAGTCAACCCAAATACCCAGGAATTTAGAGGAAACAACTTCTTTTAAGCAAACATTATTAAACATAATTTGTAAGTTTGCTAGGGAGAAAGGGCAAAAATTTATGTAATTAGTTTTGGAAATATTGAGGTGCAGTCTATTGTAATTTAGCCAAACCTGGAGATTTTCCAAAGTTTTGTTAGCTTTAGCTTGAAGCTGAGCGCTGTCTATATCAGAAATTAGGATGTTGGTGTCGTCAGCATAAAGAATGTTCTTGGAGAGCGGTAGATATGCCGGGAGGTCGTTGATGTAAATAAGGAAAAGTAGTGGGCCCAACAAGGATCCTTGAGGGACACCGCAATTCACCTGCAGAAGGTCTGAATTCTGGGAGTCGATTTGGACCATTTGCTGTCTATTACTCAAATAAGAGGAAAACCAGGCATTTGCGGTTCCTCTAATACCATAATTATTCAATTTTTCAAGGAGGATGCTGTGGTTTACTACATCAAAAGCTTTAGTTTGGTCGAGGAAGATACCAATTGTGGGATTTTTATTATCAAGGGCCGAGAGGAGGTGTTTAGAAAAGGAGTAAAGGGCATCATTGATAGAATTATTTTTTCTGAAGCCAAATTGAGAATGGGATAATACTTCATGTTTATTTAGGAAGGTCATTACTCTATTGAACATGGTGTCGTGTAATGTATTTCCAACAGTTTTGTCGCACCACCTGAACCTCCGGAGATCCCGTAGGTTGGTCTCAAACCTAAGTCTGAGAAGCAGCAGAGTAGCAGAAGTTGATATGCTGGTAGCGTTGATGTAGTGAAAACACAAATACTTGAAGAATAACTTTATTAAGCGTAAACGTAGATAAAATACACTATGGTGCAGTAGAGAGTGTGACAAGCACCTACTAACACTCGCAGTAGAATACAACACAATGCAAAAATCATACTCCTTATATATTCGTAAGAGACGTGGGAAGGTGATGGCTGCTTCTTGGAATGTCTGATAATCTTTATTGTTATCGTGCAACTATAGTGAAATATAAGAATGACACTCAGCAATTCACACGATAATCATAAGTCACCAGCTCCATTATCATATCGAAAGAATGCTGAATCTTGTAATTAAACTATGCATCCTGCTAAAGTAACAAGTTATCTGAAAGAACTCGGTGCCACAATGTCGCGTTATACTTTATGCAATAAAGGCTTATTCAAACTAATGCAAAAATTTCTCACTATACCACACTTCCCCCCTTATTTTTGAAAATGTTGAGTCCATCTCAATATTTTCAAAATCTCTCTTTTCTTTAACTTTTAAATCCAACAAAAATATAAATCTAAAGCGGGGTTGGCTCTAAAATACTTCCATAACTTGTTCCACAGCCACTGGAATTTCAATCTCTTATAATTCAATTTCTTGGTTGTAACCGGAAGAAGCCATCTCCTGAGTAAATTTCTCCACTTCCTCCATGAATTGAAGTTTCGAAATGGGTTTAAAAATAAAAATTTTCTTTTTACCTTCATTACACATCTTATTACAATCTTGACAACATTCAGTTGGATTCAATTGTCCCATCAATAAAAATAAACATTTTCTACAATTAGCACTACAACAACATGCCATTATCCAAATGAACAAAATTACAAATAAAATTGCTATGTATAAATAATAAATTTATTTAAATATTTCATATTAATATTAATCTGGTTCTTTTCTTATATTACTGTATTTAACTCATTTAATTTAAAACCTAAATATTTAAATTAATCTTGTAATAATAAAATGTTTGGGAAAAATAATTTAATTAAATCCTTTATCGACACCTTTTGATCGTGAAACTGTATACAACAAAATCATTTAACATAGCTGAAAAAATATCCAAATCAAATTACATCTTAAATTTGTTTAACCAATAAACCAATACAAACAAAAAAAAAAACTTTATTACGCATATTGGCACGAACCTGTTACAAAAGGTTTCGTCCTACCATTCTCATAATGGTCCTACCCTTATAAAATAACAACAATCTGGTTACACCTTACTTTAGTGTACCTAATTCCTTTCTTTGTGTCTTTTAAACAACTGGTTACACTTTCACACTAGCGTACCTAATTTCCTTCTTTGTTCCTCTCGAACAACAACATGGTTACACTTTTTGCCCTAGTGTACCTAATTTCTTTCTTTGTTTCTTTTGAACAACATGGTTACACTTCTTGCATCACTATGGGAAAAAGAATTATCTGATACATTTCATATCTGTCTTTTAATAACAATGGCACTCGTACTACATAAACCAATAATTTATGTGGTATGCATGTTCTTGCTCTAAATTTTTCATTAATTAACTAGCTGCAAAGGAGGAATTGTATAAAGTTGGTCTTTACTTGCTCCAATAATTTATAAATTATACCGTATGTCAAAATTTGCAATTAAATTATTCCACTTTATGCTGATAAATATTATCTATCAATAACTTATATAATTCTAAATATTCGTTGATGCCTACCTCAATTTGTCTTATGTGGTTATTTACAATATTTAAAACTTCTGTTTCATAAATATTTTGCTCTATTTTACCTATTATATACTTTGAAATATTATTCAATTTTTACCTCCTAACATTTGATCATATTCAAAAAAATTGAAATATTGTAATGTTTAATGTTCCTAAAACATTCTTTACAACAATGATTTGTTCTTAATTTACTTTTAAAATTTCTATTTTATTATTTCTTATTATTATTTTTTTAATTCGAATTTGGTAATTAGCTAATTCTGATTTTGTAGCTGTACCAAATAAAATTCTTAATATATCTCCTATAATTGAAAATGGGCTGTTACGTTTTATCCTTTGTTTATTATAATTAATATTTGACATTCTCTTAAAATATTAAACTATCTTCATAACACTGACTCGTTTCATGTAAAAAATAATCTACAAAATGAGCACTATCTGTTAAAATATACCAATTGTTTTCTTTTAACTGATTATAATTAATCCCTGTACATTTTCCCATAATTGATGTATTTGACTTGTGTCAATATATGTTAGATTTCCCATTGAAGTGGTGTGAACCATACTTCACCTATCTGATCGAAGTATATACCTGCAATTCCTGGTAATGATGTTACCTGTAGATCTCTCTTGTCTACTTCAATTCCATGTAAACCTTTGTTACAATTATGCAAAGCAATATTACCTTAATAATCAACATCCTGATTATTATACACAACTGACCTGAGGTCGTTAGCCTTTGTTGTACTTTTACAATATTCCTTGTATACACAATATTCCTTGTATATTCCTTGTATATACACAACTTTCATTTTTAAGGTTATAGATACTTCACCTGTATCTTTACAATATACCTTGTTACATTGTGTTTCACTTACCTTCACTTTAAGGGTTTAGATACTTCACCTGTATCTTTATAATATGCTTTGTTACCTTGTGTTTCATTTACACAACCGACTGGAAGTCGCTAACCTTTTCTTTAAGGTTACTCTGTATACCTCACTTGTATACCTCTTTAGATACCTTGAGTATCACACAACCAACTTGAAGTCGCTAACCTTCTCTTTAAGATTACTCTGTATACCTCACTTGTATACCTCTTTAGATACCTTGAGTATCACACAACCGACTCGAAGTCGCTAACCTTCTCTTTAAGGTTATTCTGTATACCTCACTTGTATACCTTGTGTATACCTCACTTGTATACCTTGTGTATACCTCGCTTGTATACCTCGGTGTGGTCACAGCTTTTCCTTTAGTCTAGCCCCCAACGTCAACCTACACCATGAGGTTGCGTTCTATTAAAATGGTTTCGAACCATTTTTATTCCGTTTGTGCCACCTTTGACCAATATCACATTGGTTCCTTTTTATTTCGTAGGGCCCTACTCACAAGGATTTAACTTCCTTCTTTGTTCTTTACGAACACCCACATAGTCACCTATTTTATACACAGGGTTTCCTTACCCTTCTGTTGACTCACTTCAACAGTTTTCCTCATAGAATCCTTCAGATTCTCCCTAGCTTCTTCCCATGTCCTTCTAAACTTCTGTTTGATATTATTTACATAATCCTCATAACAATATGATACCTGAACTTGTATTTGTAGTGTACCTGGTAGGTTAGGCTTTCTACCATACAAAATTTCATACAGTGTATATTTTAACATTGTGTGAGGTGTAGTGATATAATTAAATATCGCAAAAGCGATCCATTCGTCCCAAGCATCTTGCTTGTTTTTACAAAAACATCTTAAATGTTCCACTATCACTTTATGTGATCTTTCCAAACTACTGTTGGATTCTAATTAATATACACTAATATTAATTTCTCTGATCTTCAACAATTTACATAATCTATTCATTAAATCACTCATTAACTGTGTTCCGTAATATTTCATTTACTAATACTTTGAATACCCTTTCAGCTATCTGGTCTGGCATTAATATTCCTACCGTACATTTACTTAAATTATCTTGACCTGTAAGTACATACTTGTTATCGTGTTCTGACATCAGAAAACGTCCTATGATGCCTAACGCTAATTTATCCCATGGTTCCTCACTAGTATCTGTTTCTTCTAGTGGTAACTTTACGTCATTTCTGATCTGTTTATTTAATTAACACATTTAACATTTCCTCATATTTTCTTCTATATCTTTAAACATATTAGGCCAAAAACAATATAGTTTAATCCTTTCATATGTTCTTTAAATTCCTAAAACCCTCCTATTGGATACTCATGCATTTCTTTTAAAAATTTCCTTGCCTACGTTTCAATGACATTTTGTTAACCTGCTTTGCTTGACTGTGTGTTTTCACGTTTATCACTAAATACCTGCTTTATGGTCTAAATCATAATCATACTTTTCTAACGCAATGTGCCATCGCATAATCCTTGAATCAAAATCTTTAACATTCATCAAAAACTTTAATAATTTATGATCTGTAACAATTTAAATTCTCTATCTCTTAAATAAAATCTGAAATATTTACATGCCCATACTATTGCAATTAATTCTTTATCAGTAGTATTATAATTTATTTAGGCGTTATTCAATGTTGTCCTTGCAAAAACTATTGGCTTATCTTCTATTTTTCCTTGATTTAAATTTTATCTTATTTCTTTATCACTAACATCTACGTGGTAAATACAATTAACTGGGTAAAATAAAAAAAAACTAATAAAATTAAATAGGCTATCTTCTTAAATTATCATATGCCTTTTTTGATCTTCTGACCATGTCCATATTATATATTTCTTTAATAACTCGTTCCATAATTTTACAAATTTACTAAAAATTAAAATAAACTTCCTATAATATGCTGTCAAACTTAAAATGCTTTTATATCTTTTTGTATTCTTGGTCTAGGAAAGTTTTAAATTGCATATACTTTCTTTAAATCTGGGGATAATCCAACTTTATTTACTACGTGACCTAAATATTTAAACTCTTCTTTCAAAAATTCACATTATTCTGGTTCTAACCGAACTTGATATTTACATCACTGATTAAACATATCATTGTGTTCTTCCAAAATGTACATCAAAAGTACTTATGTAATGCTTTACTCTTTTCACTTCAATTAATCCATCATCTAAAAACCTGAATACGTCGTTGAATTCTAAACAAATTGGCTTTATTTATTCACTCCTTCCATAATATAAAATAAACGTAATTAACTTTCTAACACTTTAACTTATCTTTTTAATTCAGCTGTGTCTTGTTATATTTTAAATTAACATAATCTAAACGAAAACTCAAAATTTAATTCCATCTCGTATTCATTGAAATTTAACACCAGACAACTGAAAACATTATCTTTACATTCCACTACACCTTCACAACAAAATACATTTTCTTGTATCTCTTGCTTTTCACAGCTTCTAATACCTATTTCCTCAGTGGTTAACTGTACTAACATTTATTTCACAAATATTTCACCAGTTACCGTTTGTAACTTCTTAAATTTTCTTTTATTCACTTTAGGACAGGTTAAGCTAGTTCTCCGTACTAATGATACGCCTCAGCCAATATCATAAAGTACCGTACCAATCCAATTTTCTTATGTATCTCCTCGGAGGTTACATAAAAGCAAATGGATTATGGTGACCTATGTGTTCATGACTCTCATCATTACAGATTGAGTAGTCACTATGACTCTCATCATTACAGACTGAGCAGTCCTGGATAACCATCTGTTCACACCCCGACTGCATAGGTGGAACTTCTTTTGGTTTCCCTTCCTGGATGTATTCAGGGGTTGCGACCCGCCTGACATACAGTCCCTTGGCACTATGGCCTTCGCTTTGGCACTTTTCGCATTTGCAGTCCTTTCTTACATGTCCTGGCTTCCCACACCCGAAGCATCTGACATTTACTGAGTTCACTGACTCTCTTTTTAAACACTGGGGCTGACTTAAGCTGTGGTTTATAGGGTCTTTTAAGGGATACGTTAGGCTTTCGGTCACTTTCCTAGGCTACAGCCCTATCAATAGCCTATTTCATAGAGATATTATCTGAATCTCTCTTAACCGCTTCTCTAGTGGCATTATCTGCTATGCCATTAATAAACAGAGTCCTACCTAGTCTAGCAATAATTTTCCTGGCTCCTTTTTCATCTATGTTCCTCGCATAAATGAATTTATCTGTGATTTGCACTGCGTATGATATTAAATGTTTTACTCTTCTACCGTATGCTGTCATAAACTCATTATAATTTTGTTTAACTTAATATAACTGTGTAATGTAATAAGCAAAATTACGATGTACTGCATAATATATTTCTAACTTTTCTTTAACACTACCCCATGTTATTCCTGTTGGGTCTCAAATATTTAACGTGCGCTTTATGTCACCGGTAATTTTTTTTGCTAAAACATATTTCAACAAAATAAAATGTGTATATCAATAAAATTTATTAATTCACTAAATTCAAAAACAAATTAATGTAACTATTTAAATTATGCTCATAATTTATTACTGTAGCTGTGCTCGTATTAAAAATCAATTCTACTATTCTGTCACAAAAATATCTTTAATCTACCGTAAAAATGTTGAAATGTTTCCTCACTAAATATTTGGCCTAATTATTCTTGATATTGCATACATGCTAACATTCTGGTTTATAAAAATCCGTCACCAACGTAATTTGGTGTGCAAAAATGAAAATGGATGAAAAAAGCGTCCTCAAATTCATCGTCCTGCCCTTTATCAGTAAAATGTTACAAATATGCCAAGGCATATTAAAAGCTTTCGACATATCTACTTTGGATAAAATGTAATAATCTATTACATCGTTATAAAAATAAACTCCAAAATCTTTTGTTTTCCAAATTAATAATCCTTAAACAAAAAATTCGCAAAATAAAACATTTAATGAAAATCTATCATGTACCAATGTGTCTTCCCGCGAAGCTATCTCGTCTTGCTCTGTTTGAGCTATGTTTGCTGTTGCTTTTTCCGCCATATTGCTAGCTATTCACTGTTTATTTTACACTTATATATATATAACACTATATATATATGTTTTATGGAAAGTGACTGAAAACTAACGGGTATTCTATGCCTTCACAGTACTAACCTGAAAAATTGAAGGATCGCTGCTGCGCCTCGACGCTGGTGGGGCTTGACTTCCACAAGGAGTCGTTCTTCCACAAGTCAGACAGAGACTTGCTGCTAGGGTGGCCTCCAATTGGGTGTGTAGTCCTCGGACCTCCAACCGGTCCTAGCGAGAAGGATTCCCACGGTGAACAGCGATGATCAGGAGATACCGGAACCTTGACGGGTATCCCGAAGAGGAAGATGAAGGGATCTGCGCTACACCTCAATGTAGAGAAGATACAGAAGAGTCCTGAAGAAATGTCTTCAGAAACGAGGTTGGTTTGGTACTGTGGTCGACGCTATATGCTACATGTTCTTTTATGCAACTTCCATGTAATATTCCCTGGTGCCGTCTGAGTTTGTTTTGATAATACGGGTCCAGACAACTAAGTGCGTTTGCCTTCCTGCTGCCACATTGTATTCCCAAGCGTTTCCAGTCAGCCGGCCTCCCAAATTTACAAAATGGAGGATGCCGTCCTCAACTTGCGATACTCGTGGTTTTACTTTAAAAACTTGGTTATATTTTGCTGTTCCTGATGGCTCAATTTCTCCTGGTCGTAGTCTAGAGAATTGTTCACCTTGGTGAAAAGTCTCGATATCGGGAGTGGTCCACGGCAGATGAAAGGGAGCGTCCTCGTGCTCGTCGTTACAACTTGCAGTAGGAAAATGTTTGCAGATTACACACGAATGATTGTAGGACCAGTTGTTACAGTCTGTCCCCAGTCGTCCACAGTCAGGAACAATTATACTGTTCGACATTATCAATTCTCACTCGTATTCAAATATAGTCACTGGGTCTCCGTCATGTCCCACTGACCTGGTAATTCAACTTCTTCAGGAAGTAATCTTCTTAATGGAGCACCATTCCATGGATCTGGATTCTGTATATTACAAGAAGCATGCGCATATACGTCTTCGCAACCTTTAAAATATGGACGGTGTCTACACAGGACACATGGATTTAGTACCAATATCTACGTTCAGCTTGACCGGTAGTATGCTGCTACTGCTACTACTCATCCGCCCGCTGCCACCAAGATTATGTCGTGTAATGTATTTCCAACAGTTTTGTCGCACCACCTGAACCTCCGGAGATCCCGTAGGTTGGTCTCAAACCTAAGTCTGAGAAGCAGCAGAGTAGCAGAAGTTGATATGCTGGTAGCGTTGATGTAGTGAAAACACAAATACTTGAAGAATAACTTTATTAAGCGTAAAACTAAACTAAACTCCGTGGCGCTACATCCCTGGAGGGACTTGGCCTACCACCCGACCGCTGCGTCATCTCCCGTAGGCAGATGGCAGGATTGGGGGGCATGTGGTCAGCATGCCGACACCCACGGCCGTTATTGGTGGTTTTCATGACCGGAGCCGCTACTTCTCTATCAAGTAGCTCCTCAATTTGGAATCACGAGGCTGAGTGCACCCCTACCAGACCTCCCTACCTCAGAAAAATCCGAGGAGGTACCGGGAATCGAACCCGGGCCGACGGATCTGTAGTCAGCGACGCTAACCACAAGACCACGCCGGCGGACTTTATTAAGCGTAAACGTAGATAAAATACACTATGGTACAGTAGAGAGTGTGACAAGCACCTACTAACACTCGCAGTAGAATACAACACAATGCAAAAATCATACTCCTTATATATTCGTAAGAGACGTGGGAAGGTGATGGCTGCTTCTTGGAATGTCTGATAATCTTTATTGTTATCGTGCAACTATAGTGAAATATAAGAATGACACTCAGCAATTCACACGATAATCATAAGTCACCAGCTCCATTATCATATCGAAAGAATGCTGAATCTTGTAATTAAACTATGCATCCTGCTAAAGTAACAAGTTATCTGAAAGAACTCGGTGCCACAATGTCGCGTTATACTTTATGCAATAAAGGCTTATTCAAACTAATGCAAAAATTTCTCACTATACCACAATGGCTTTTTCAAGAATTTTTGATATAGCTGATAGGAGAGAGATAGGTCTATAATTTTCTACATTGTCTTTCTTTCCCTTCTTGAATACAGGGACAACTCTCGCTTTCTTAAACGCATCAGGGAAATAACCGGTTGATAAAGAAGCGTTGACAAGGTCAGTTATTGGGTCGAGTAAATAGGGACATTGCTTTATTAAAGACATTGGAATGCCGTCAGGTCCTGAAGAGATTTTGTTCTTGAAACCACAAATGATTATACTTATTTCTTCCGAGCTAGCAGGACTCAGAAAGATAGTATTGTTGACTGATTTGTCCTTAGTAACTACGGTAGGAGGACTTTTATTTGAATTAAGGTTTGAGGCGATATTCACAAAATATGAGTTAAAAGTGTTAGCGATGTCAAGGGGGTTTTCAATAATATCATTATTCATACTCAATTTGATATGTTCACGATTGTTATCCTTGTGTTGGATTTCCTTTTTAATGATGTCCCAAATGGCTTTACCCTTGTTCGAAGCCACATTAATTTTATTTGAAATGGCAGTTTTTTTTTTGCTTGTAGAATTACCTTTTTTAGAATCTTAGAGTATTCATTGACATAGTTTCGGAAAGATGGATCGGAAATGGTCTTACTGAGTCGCCAGAGCAATCTCTTCCTCCGGCAGGACGTGATTATACCCTTTGAGAGCCACTTTTTATCTTGGTAACATCTATTAGAAGTTGTATGGATTTTAAGTAAGGGAAAGGCAATGTTGAGGTAATGGGTGATAGAATTAGTCAAATTAATAGCTTTTACCTCAGCACTTGAATTATTGAGTATGTCCAACCAAGATTCATTGGACAGTAAGAGGTTAAAATAATTTGTATTATCAGGAGAGAAAAACCTTTTCCATGATATTATTTTGTCATTGGTACTGCTAGCATCCTGGATCATTGCAGAATTTAAAGAGAATTTCAGGAAGACTGCATTATGGTCAGATAGGCCAAGATCAGTAGTAAAGCACGAAGAGGAGAATACATCTTTGTCTAATATTATTTGATCAATGCAAGTTTGAGAGTGATAGGTAATGCGAGTGGGTGCATCAATCAGGGCTGAAAGGTTGAAAGTTTGAAGAAGTTGGATTAGGTCGGTTTTAGAGGTGGAGCAATCCAGCAGATTTATGTTTAGGTCACCACAGATTATTATGGGGATGTCATCCTTTTTTAGATAATCTATCAGTGATTCAAGCTTATTTAGAAATAAGATTGGAGAAAATTTAGGTGACCTATATATAGGCCTACAGATAATATATAATCTAACAGAAAGCCAAGTTTCATCAGTACTAAGCCTTTAAAGTGTTTAAAAGTTAAATTTCTAGTAGCAACTGGAAGAGAATTAAACATTTTCACTGACATGTACCTAAAATTATGTTTGGTTGTTGCAAACATGCATTGATCCTGTAAAATGTTATTGCAATTTCTGGTGCCAAAGGTATGCACATCAGAGTAAGTTTTAAAGTTATCAGAATTATGGCTTAACATATAACAAACACTGTAAAATATATATAGATGGTAGGCTGAGAATACCAGATGAGATGAAAAGAGGTTTACAGTGGGCTATCCAATCAGCACCAAAGATTATCCTTAAAGCCTTCTTCTGTAATTTGAAGATGTTAAGTGCAAAACTACAATTGCCCCAAAGTAGAGTACCATAAGTTAAATGGCTATGAACATAAGCATAGTATGCAGAAATTAATACCTCTCTAGTCACATATTTTTGCAGTCTGCGAAGCACAAATATACCTCTGGCAATCTTATTAGAGATTAATACAATATGAGATGACCAATTTAAACCTCCTTGGAGGACGATGCCAAGAAATTTAGCATCCTTATAGAAGTACTGATGTTTCCTATCAAAAGTGAATTTCAGAGTCATTAACATATAAAGAATTAGCTGCAGTCCAATAAAGAACAATATCATCACTAACTTTTCAGAGATTTAAGGTGTTGAGGTCACAGTCAGTTACAGCAGTCAGAGCCAGATCATCTGCATAGAGATACGAATTTAGGAAATCTTTAGATGTGTTATTATAGACAGACAAGACACTAGGCAAATCATTTATATAAATAATAAATAAAATAGGGCCCAATATAGAACCCTGTGGTACACCATGTTTGATAGACTTAAGCTGAGATTGCATACCATTGAAGTGAACACATTGCAGTCTTCCAGAAAGATATGACTGAATTAAGTTAAGAGCTTCATCACTAAAACCATAAAATCTCAATTTATCAGCTAGAGTCACATGTGAGATAGTGTCAAAGGCTCTTGAGAAATCATACATTTTACACCATGTAGATTCTTTCTTGTTAAGTCCTTATATTTCACTAGCTGAAAAGGCCCGGCGTCGCCCGGGCTTTGTATTTTGTAATTTGAAATTAACTTATGGAGGACTTTCGATTTTGAAACTCTAGGTGCTTATATAATATGTATGTAAAACTTGAAATGAAGAAAAAGATTTATCACACTCAAACTATTCCATCAGAAAACGCTAGATATAGCTTTTTATGGCTCATAGAGGATGTCGAAAGCTGCATTCCGTTGCTTCTACACATCATGCTTGGGAGGGTTTGAAATAAGAAGAAACATAAATTAAATAAGATTGTATTGACTTGACGGAAAATTTTATTTCTCATTCTCATGTTACCATACAACCGTTTCGGTTCTGAAATAAGAGAAATGCAGTATCACTTTCATACTTTCCTCCCCTAAAACCCAGGACATAAAATACTGCGAGCATAGGACTCAAAATGTTCCATCCCATGCTTAGGGCCTATGATAAACATCCTTATTTCTCAACTAATACAAAACATACAGCTATGGATAACGTATAAGCGGAAAGGATTGTTTACCTACTTCTGTACTCACACACTTAAGTTATTCCTGCAATACGACCTCTTATTCTACATCAAAATGTGAAGTGAGAAAATATTTCTTGTGTCGAGGGTAGAGAAAGTTATGTGACTGCATTACAATGTGCTTTATTCTCGTGGATTTTATTCTTCAAGAATTATTTTTACAAAACGTTAGCATCAGAATTCGTTAAAGTCCAGTGGCGGCTATTCAGGTGAAGTAGGTGAAGTAGCACTTCACCAGTATTTTTCCTTTACAATGCGTATTTTTAAAGTTTATTTCCCATATCACGAATGTTGGTTTTTACTATAAATGCATTTATGTAATTTTGTATTGCCCGCCACGAGTGATGTTAAAGGAGGAGGCGCCAGAGAGCTCTCGAGTCTTGCAAAGAAGCACGAAGCAGAACTTGCCTTGATTCACTTCCCCTGTGCCATGGGTAGTCTGGTCCACTAAAAATGATGCTGGCTGATGCTGCAAGCAGCATTTTTCTCGCTTATCCCACGTCCATGCTGAAGGGATCAGACTACCCACGAAGGTGTCGTCTTTCGGCTTCTGATGCGCGCGCTTACCACAGCCAGCTGCTACAATGTCAATGTGTGGCGGGTTTCATACCTACTAGTACTCCTCTTCTGCTAACAGCTCCATTAATAACAAAGCACCTATTTCACTTCCTCTACCCGTACCAAAGGTAATAAATGTTCGAAATCAATGTTTTTAACATAAATACCTGTTTTGAATTCTCCTATGTCCAATAATATTTTCAGGAACGTGTCTGTGTGGCTTGAGAACTAAACATCGTGTATAAATAAAACGTATTTGGATTAGATATCTTCTGGGGAGATTGACGACTTTTTCTTACTTTTATACGGTATCCTTATACTTTGAAGGGTAGTTATAAGCCAGCTATCGTTTGTACAAACTCAGGCTTTTAAGTCTTACATCTTTGGGCGAGGCTAGAACAGACTTTCATTCTTCACGATTTTATATTTAAAAAAAAAAGCTCTTTGTTTAAATTTTCCACACGATTTGCACAGATGCTAAAGAGCTAGATTTTTTTTTTTTAATTCCCAATTAATTATCCGAAAGGTGTTTATAAACAACCATATACTTCATTGAAGTATGAACGGTAGAGGAGCTTGGATTCTTTCTCATAAAATTAAATATCATTAACGGAAAAAAAAATCATAGGCGTTCGATTCTACAGCACAAAAGTGAGGCATAGGGATGAGACTAGAAGTTAATTTATTTAATGTGTGTCACCATATACCAAGACTACTGTGTACTGTGATGAAAGCCCACTGTCACGTGTCACAACACTGAACCATTTTCGGAGATCGTCAACGATAGGACGCCATAGGACGACAACGTTGAATCACGACGTTTCATTCCTACAATGCATATTTTTTCATAGGCAATCATATGACATGTGACATATTAATCACTGCATATTAATGCCTTGAAGTATCATAGTAACGAGCTGAAGTTTATCAGATAAAATTGCATCTTTCCGACCCTTGCAAGCATATTAACTTATAAGATAAACAACAGTCATTGGTCGATATCCGAGGCATTGCTAAAGATTATTAGTCAATTTCAAGTCCGCATCGCATGAATGGAATATTCTGAATAATCTGATTAGGAGAATAATAATTACGATAAACATCAATAGATTCGCGGCGGAAAAGCAGGATCGAATTTATCTAATGAACTCATAATCCCGATTGGGATTTATTAAGAGTATTCCATGAATAAAATGTATCAGATTTTATAAATAATAACTATATTTTTACCCGCATTGTTTAAAATCAAATCATCATTGTGCCAGCTGTCAGATCACGACGTAGGCCTACTAAATGAAGGATCAAAAATGTTGCCAGACAAGTATCTTGTTTAGCGAATATTTCAATTCAGAAAGAACCTTTACTGCAGCTAGAAGAAATGCAGCCGTCCTATGATGATATCGCCGACAAGTTTGCAGCCTTAAAGGATTATCGAAGGATTGATTTGCTATACAAGACATAGGTGAGTTCGGTTATTAACGTAAGCATGTGGCTTTTTTTCCTCTTCACCTAATTTTCCGGCCACGAGCCGCCACTGTTAAAGTCCAATGTTATGTAATGTCCAGAGCCCTATATGAACTGTGTAAACAATACACTGTTGTCTTGACAACTGAATGGGATTTCATTTTGTTTGCATAATATTCTCAGAAATTATATAATTTTCCAGGGAAGGACTGATTTGTTTCAATTTTAATGTTGACCGCTATAATTCCCGGGCTTAACTGGGTATGTGTGCAAAATTCCGTGTAAACCGGTAAAGAAATGTAGATTTGTATAAGGAACAAACATACATACATACCCACAAACACACATTCGACTTTATATATTAGATTTAATTTCATTTATTTGTTAGACCTTTAGGCAGTACAAACTGCAATCGGTCATGTAAGCTATTTACATTAATACTTATCAACAACATTAATACTTATCAATAACAACCTATAATTATTTACAATCTTATAAACATATCTACTCTTATACATAATTATACAAGTCAATTGTTATACTAATACTACAACCTGAGTGACACTAAATGAACAAAGTATACTTATAGTCTACACTAATTTCTTACCTTTTTACATCATGTAATTATTTGCACTAAGTTGTTCTATTCTATTTGTATGTCAGATTCTAGGTATTCTTGAATATTATAAAAAGGATTTTTTTGAAGCCAGGAATATAGTTTTTTTGTAAATAAATTTGGGGACATTTCTTGAAGTTTATCTGGTAATTTGTTATATAATGTTATCCCAATATTGTTATGGTATCCTTTTGTTTTGTTTAGCCTAAACCTAATTAGATCAAGTTTATTATGATTTCTAGTCTGATATATGTATGTACTTGACTTCGTGTTTGATAGTTTTCTATGTTTTTTTTTACTAATAACAAGACATCAAAAATGTATAAATTTATTATTGTTAGTATACCTGTCTCTATAAATAGAGGCTTGCAGTGCTCTAATTTTTTAGCATTAGTTATTATTCTAATTGCCTTTTTCTGAATGACTAATACTTGATTAATTCCTACCCCATTACCCCATACTACTAGACCATACCTTATTATGCTCTGAAAAAATGCATAATAGGCAGTCTTTACATAATTTAAAGATACACATTTCTTTAATCTACTTATTAAATATATTACACGTGAGAGCCTTTTACAAACCAATTCTGTGTGTTCTTTCCATGATAGATTTTTGTCAATGGTTATTCCTAATAATGTTGCATTTTTTCAATTTCATGATCATTTTCTGGAGTTAGTGTGACAAGTAATGATTTAGTTTTTTCCTCATTCAAATATAGGCCATTATTTTTGAACCAGGCTGCTGCTTCTTCCAACGAATTTTTTGTTAAATTTTTTAATAGGTTAAGATCTTTATGGGTACTTAGTAAAGTTGTGTCATCTGCATATATTAATGAAAATGTAGATAGGTTTATGCTGATATCGTTAATCATTATTAAGAATAAAATTGGCCCTAACACTGAACCTTGCGGGACACCATATCTAATATTCAATATTTCAGAGTGTTTACCATTTATATCTACCAACTGCTTTCTGTTTTCAAGATAAGATTTTATCATTAATAACTCATTTCCTTGTACACCATTTAGCTTGCTTAGAAGAATATTATGTCTGACACAGTCAAAAGCTTTGCTTAGATCACATAAGGTGATCTCCGCTGAACAGTTATCTTCTAAGGCTACAAGGAGTTGTGTAACTAGACTATCTACAAGACTTGTCGTTGAGCGTCCAGTTCGATACCCATATTGGCTATCATTAAAAAGTTTATACTTTTCAAAATAATTATAAATTTGCTTTTTGATAATTTTTTCAAAAATTTTCGCTATTATTGGTATGCAAGAGATTGGTCGATAACTCCCTGGTATTTTAGGATCTCCTTTCTTATACACTGGTACTACTCGAGAGAATTTTAAGGGTTGAGGAAAAACTCCCTGTGCTATGCATTGGTTTATGCAGAAAGTCAATGGTTCAAGAATCATATATATAATTTCTTTAATTACCCCGCTAGTTAGGCCATAGACATCTCTAGAATTTGAATTTTTCAGAGAATTTACTACCTTACAGACTTCTTCCTTAGTTACAAAAGTGAACTCACAATATACATCTGGCGGTTTGATAGTTTTCTGCAGATATCTATTAGTATTTTCTAGCGACACGTTTACCTTAGTGCTTATTTCCTCTACCGTCGATATAAAATGATTATTGTATACATCAGGTAATATCTCATTTGTGTGTATTGGCTTAGTTTTTCCAGCTGCTTCGTTAATCAAGGACCATGGTGTTTTACATTTGTTTGCTGATTTTTCAATATGTTCTTCATTACTTTTTAGGTAGATTTCGAAGAAAAATCTACCTATTGCAATGGATACCACTTTATGATTTTCGAAAAATTCTTTCATATCTTTACGTTTCATGCTCCCCTAAGTGCGAAACCACCGCCCGTTCAAAAAAAAAATTTTGTGATATTTATATATATATATATATTTATATATATATATATATATATTTATATATATATATATATATATATATATATATATATATATTTATATCTTTACACGATAGCGGCCGTAATTTTGAAGATATTTGAACCAAATTTTATTATGTCATTTCTAGGCCCAATAGCTCGGACAAGTTCGTTAATGAGCGAAATTGGTCCAAGGGGGTGGTCGGGGGAGGGGGTTGAAATTTTTAAAAATGTATATCTCGGCCCCTATGAAGTATAGAGGGAAACTTTGTTTGAATAAATTAGAGTACTCCCTATGAAGTTCACAGTGACACCAACGATTCGGGGGTTCGAGTGAGGGTGGGGGTGGGGGTGGGGGCGGGGGATGAAAATTCGAAACTTTTGAAACCACGTCTTGTGGGGTATCGTTGAAAAGCTCTTGATGAGTACTCTACAAATCAATAAATAGTTTCTTGATAGCTCTCATATGACGCGAGATTTTAATGTTTGAAAATAATAACACTTAAAAGAATTATTATAATATCATAATTTTTTCTTGTTTAGCGGCTTTGCTAATTTTATTCATTGCTGATCTTGCGCACGGCCTCCCAGAATATTATATCCTATTCTTGTTGTCAAAACAAATGATTGTAGGCTCTTCCTCTTTACCGAATTCAGTTCTTATTACTGCGGGTTTGCCATGCCAAGGCTAAAAAAGATAATAAATTAAATCAAAAGCACTTTGAAATCTACCTCAGCCTGTAGGCCTGCCTAAAGGGATTTTTTTCTTTGCATCTTGTATAGCTATTCTATATGCACGCCTCTTTTCCTTTAATGCATTCAACACTACATCATTCTTAGTTGCTCTGTGAATATCATTGTATGTTAAAATATCTTGTTTCATATTATGCAGTTCAGGAGTATACCACTTTTTGTATTTAGACTTAGTTTTACTAGTACTGATATTACTTCTTCTGTATTCAAGTGTAAAAATTGTATTAAATATCTTCAAAATTGTTTCAAAAAAATTTGTAAAATTTAGCTCTGCAGACAGCTGATTCACCATACATAAATTCCAGTTTGTTTCTTGTAACCTATGTTTAAAATGTTCTATCTTCCAGGGTGTTATTTTTCTTATTAGTGTTTTTTCTACAGATTGCTTGTTAATTGGTTTATGCAATTGGTCATTATTTATTATTTCAAATTGGATTGCATCGTGATCAGCCAAACCTAGGTTAACTACTGCTATTTTGTAATCCTGTGGCATGTAGTTAGTCATGATATTATCTAAGCAGGCATTACCTCTAGTTGGTGTATTATTTGCACAATACATAATATATTGACACAATAGGTTTAGCAAGTCTGTTACACTGGACTTGTTTTTCGTTATATCAAATTCTGCATTTAAATCTCCACATATCACTAATTTGCACTTAACGTTAATTAGTGTTTCCAAAACTGCCTCTAAAGATTGTAGAAATATGTCTACTTTGCCTTTGGGAGATCTGTAAATTGTTATTATAATGATATTTTCCATGCACAATTGTATCGCTGTAACTTCAAAGTGACATTCATTACAAAATTTGCTTAGATCTATCTGTTTAAAGCTGATGTTTGAAGCTACTAGAATAGAAACACCCCCCCTGATATGAGTTTTCCTACAGTAACTATTTCCTATTTCATACCCATTTGGTATGGCATAATCAATTTCTTCCTCCTTACACCAGTGTTCACTTAACCCTGCAGTGCTCGCGCGCTATTTTAGAACATAGAAGCTCGCGCGGCATCTGAGAGACGCCGTTCGTGTTTTACGTTCTTTCTATTGTTTATGTTTTGAGTGTTCATTTTGTTTATTGAGGGTTGTCATAGCTTACTTAATATTATTGAAAATGTTTTGCATACATTTCTTAGTTAAAAATATGTGTATTAAGTCAATTTATTGAAAATGAGAATTTAGTTAATCATATTGGACACAAATCAATATTAGCACATTATGACTTTAATTAATTAACAATAAAACAATGTTGTAAGGCATGTATCGATTTTTAAATAATTTTAAATTATTATTGTCCTAAGACTGTGTAGGTATAACAACATTTACTACTAGTTACTGATCTCTTCTTATTCCAATTAGAAACTATGTCCCGCCCTACGAAATATTTAGGCCTATCACATTCACAATAATCATTATCATCATTTGCTTCTTGTTCAGTGTCCGTAGACTCACTTATAGACTCCGCAATGTCTTCTTTAGGATCACTATCGCAATCAAGTTCTTTCTTCTTCTTCTAGCAACTTTGCGCTATCTTCCAATCATTTGGATCAGAAAGATTATGATGTTTCTTCTCCTTTCAACTCATTGCCAAGCCTAAAGGTACATAATTTCCATCAGAAAAGATTGGTATTGTAGGTTTATGATCACTAGTTTCTGCAAGAATTTTGTTTTAAACCAGTAACTTACCTTGTAACAGTAAAGCTCGTGCGGCGTCTCACAGACACCATCTACATTTTTGCAACAATAACGTCACTCCACTCTTGATAGGCGAAAACTGGAGGGTTGCCACTTGGATATGTTATTTAAGAGTAGTTGACCGAAAGGTAGATGGCAGGTCAGCACAATGGCCTCATAAGTATTCTAAATATGGCGAAATGAATCTGGTCTGGCGTCTGTCAGACGCCACGCGAGCACTGCAGTGTTAAACAAATCACTTTGTAATTATTTACACTCACAATCACCTCCAAATCTTCAACTTTATTGCTTAATCCCTATATATTTGTATAGATTATTTGAGGGCAGTCATACACCAGGTTAGAAACAGCATCACTAGTACATCGACCCTTGCGGAATCCAAACTGACAATTTGAGAAAAGATTTTCACTTTCAAAATATTTGATAATTTGATCATTAAGAATACACTCAAATACTTTAGAGACAATTGGTAAGACAGAAACAGGTCTATAATTTTTAACATCCGATTTGTCACCTTTTTTGAAGACAGGTGTGATTTTACAACTTTCAACAGTTCAGGAAAATAGCCTAGGTTGATACATTTGTTGATTAAAAATGATATAGGTTCAGCCACATATGGTGCTGACATCTTCACTAAAATGGAGTTGATACCATATATGTCTAGAGCTTTACTGTTCTTAAGTGATAAAATCTTACTATATACAGTATCTACTGTAACTTCACTAAAATTGAATGACCTACAGAGATCACCATTGTTCTCCCTCATATTATGAGTGGGCCTATTATTAGTATTATTTTTTTCAACCAACTCCATGTAATAGGATGAGTTATGTTCACATACTTTAATATCTCTTAAGATTTCATCAACAATATTCAAAAAGTAATCATTAAACTCATCAGCAGAAATTTCAAGATTCTCAGAGACAGGCTTACTGTTAATACCAGAGGTGTCCTTAATTATCGACCATATAGCTTTGGATTTATTAGAAGAGGAATTAATAAGATTGGAATTACCTAGTTTATCTTGGCTAGTTTGACTTCCTGTAGCCTATGTATAATTTTTTGTGAAACAAGTAAGCCCTTCTCGAGCTTTCTGAACCACTGTTTTTATAAGTGACATACAGTTACAAGCAATTATAATATAATAAGTGCAACAATGACGTAGCTAGAAAATAATTGCGGGGAGGGTCGAAAGTGCCGGGGGGGGGGTGGAATACCACCAAAAAAGGGAGTCTGGTGTCCACCCCTGGGAAATTTTTAAATTATGAATTAACGAAAATCACATTTTACGCTATTTTAGCACTGAAAAACTAGTTAGGAAATTTGTTTACCATACTCTAAGACATGCCAATGTAAACAAGAAATTGTTATCTAATGGCCGGTTTCTATAAACTCGCGAATTACCTATGGGTAAATTATCTAATGCACAGAATTTACACAATTTACACAAGAATAACACCACACAAACACAAATAATTTAAAGATAGCAATCACTTACACTTGTGGCGAGTTTCTAGATAAATGTCCTCTAGGTAAATATGAAAATGACAGAAAAAATGTTCCTACAAACTCGGGCTAGATCTGTCCAAGGGTAAATCTTTGGGTTAATTTGTCCTTTCATGGATGGCTGGATGAAATTTAACCTTTCATAGGATCAATAACAATGAGAATCAAAGCCTTCTGAATTAAATTAACTGTACAACTCCAAGGCCTTGCTCATTATACCATTGTAGGTTAAATGGAACTAATTTGTCCATGGGTAATTTACCCATAGGTAATTCACAAGTTTGTAGAAACCGGGCATAAGTCGGGTGTCCACCCCGGGGAAATTTTTGAATATTGAACTAATGAAAATCATATTTTACTCTATTTTAGCACTGAGAAACTAGTTAGGAAATTTGTTTACCAAACTCTAAGACATGCCATTGTAAATAAGAAATCATTACCTAAGTGGGGGGTCCATCCCCGGAAAATTTTTAAATATTGAACTAATGAAAATCACATTTTACGCTATTTTAGCTCTGAAAAACTAGTTAGAAAATTTGTTTACTATACTCTAAGACATGGCAACTTAAACAAGAAATTGTTACCTAAGTTATAATACTTATTACTGTTTATAAGAAAAGTTGAATAACACATGGAACAGTGGACATAATAGGCCTACTCATTATGTTATGAGTAAAAAATAACTGTTTTTCATATTTGGCACACCAACTAATCTTGTTTAAGTAAATATTTTTTATAAAATACAAATATAGAATTTTTGGTTTTGACTTTTGGGGGTCAAAACCCCCTGAAACCCCCTTTCCTAATCCACTGTGGATTCTGCTTCCATGTTGTCGATTTGATAAAACTTCAGCAAACTTTTTATGCCTCTACTGACTTTCAAATAATTGTCTTAAAATAAAAACACCTGACTATAATAATTATTAATATACATTTTTTTCCCTTGCGCCCCCCCACCCCCGGGTATGGGCACTAATTTATTGACTATTCACTTCTAAAGAATTAGAAGAGACCTTTTACAGTTATAAATTTGACCGTTTTTATTTTAACATATAAAACTATAATTTTTCAGCAATTTTCAACCCCCCCCCCCCAGAAAATTCATAAAATGATAATATTTTGCCCCCCCCCAGAAATTTCAATGAACCAGTCTGCGTCTTAATCCCTCCCCCCCCCCCCGTGGGCACCCCTGATTACTTACAAGATATGAGCTAATGTGATTAAAATATTAACTTGGAACTTTTTGAAATGAAGTATTAATTCGCATTTTGCTATGTTGTCAATACTAGTTAGGAGTTCGGTTAGAAGACCATAAAGTCTATAAGATCCAAAGTACAACAATTTTCACTTAGGTATAGCATTAATAGGTCAGATTATATGTAAGAAACATTAAATCAAATAGAGTGAAGTGAATCTGAAAGCTGTTAATATGGTACCTTGTTTAAATACGTATCTCAGTTAAATAGAATCAAAATCTAAGTCAATAATAGATACCATTAATATCAATTAGTTTATTCAAAGAATAATAGTCACATTATTAAAAAGTTTCCACAATGATTGCGTGATGTTGCACCGACCAACGCTCCATTCTGACTGAAATGATTTGAGCTCTGAGCTCTCTGCAAGGAGTAATGCGAAGTTTCTCGTTGCGACTCCAAGAGTGTGTTGACAATGAGGGACACCATCTGAGGGACACAATTTTCAAAAAGTAATTGATGTAGGTAAAATGCTTTGAGATTTATTATACCGGGTAATTCTAAAATAAAATAATGTACCCAAACTAAGTGTTGTCGTAATTTCAATTAAAAAACCATCAGGTTTCTCTGCCGGACCCTGTATAAGAGTACATCCTCTTACCTTAAAATAATTAATTAAATTATATGCAAGAAGGACAGTTGGTCAACCTGCAATAATTATTTGAACAAAAACATAACATGACGGGCGTGTTTGTTTGACTGAAGTAGGTAAAAATACAAGATAAAGTTGTAAATACGACTGGTTTTATCTCTTAATTTGATTCCTTGAACAAAAGGAAGTACATTGAATCAAATGTTCAGTTCCAGAAAGCAAAATTGCAATCTTAAGGCATTTGTCACCTCTGTGGCTCTACATCTCTGGAGGGACAAGGCCTACCATCTGACTGCAGCATAAACTATTATAGGCAGATGACAGGTTTATCAATCAAGTAGCTCCTCTTTTGAATCACGAGGCTAGGTGCACCTTGTTCTAGACCTCCCTTCTTTAGGAAAATCTTAGAAGGTACCGGGGATAGAACCTGGGCCTGCTGAACCATATCCAGCCAGCAATGAGATCAGACAGGCAGTCTATAATTCCAAGAATAATGATAAAGAATAGACAAAATTCTATAATACGACATTGTCTGCCTGTGATATGCAAAATTGTAAATGATAATAAACTCATTTAAATAACTGTGTCTAGCCATATAATAAAACTAAGCAATAAAATCCAACTAATATAGATTATTAAGCTCAGAACACAGATAAGAAACTGCATGGGATATGACAAATGAAAAACACAGGGAGAACTAGTTCAAAGAAAACAGTTCATTCGTATTTAGGTATAAAACAATATTATATAAGATAAGAAGGAAAGAACCAAGAAGAGACAGGAATATACACAACTACAAACCAGGCACAATGTAGACTGGAACTGAGTTCTTTTTTACAAGTAAGTGCTTGTATTCTTTGCACGAGTTATGTTCTCACTCAATAATGTCATATAATTTTGTAATTCTCACAAATTCGGGTTTTTCTAGTTGATGGGGTATTTTCTTTATGGCAGGAGGGTGGAGGGTAATATGCTACCACCCCAACTTAAAGAAATCCATTCGACAAGAAGTTTTAAGATAAAACTCAAAGAATTTCCAATTGCCAAATCATTCTACACTATAAAAGAATATGAAGAATACTGTACGGTTTCTAAATTTGAATAAGTATTTTTGTCCTTATCAAATATAATGATGCATTATTACTGTATCTTGATAATCTCATACCGATACTGGTCTGTTTTACTTCACTTTTATTTTATTCTGTTTTATTTTTTATTCTGATTTAATTTTGACTTGTATTATTTAATCCTTGTATTATTTTTTCAGTACCTGTCATATTTATATGTAAAGTTTTTGTTTGTTCTTGTTTTGTTTGACGAAGCCATGAATCCTGTATTCTTATAGGTGAATAATAAATTGAAATTGAAATTGAAATTGAAATTGAAATTGAGGTTAGGTTCCACTGAGATAAATTGAACAAAACTTGAAATTATTAGAGCAATGAAAGAAACACTACTTGAACACAATCAACACTTTGCAGTTATCATGTACACAGATAAAAGAACTTTATTATAGTGTACACAGATAAATCAACTTAATTACAATCTGACTGAATCTGGTTTAGTAATCTCCATTGTTATATATATAGTCTTCTACTGACTGTCTCTGAGCGAGTTTATGAGATGTATGTCCAGATTCTGTTGTTATATTTCTACTCACTCCGTGCTGTACAAAACATTTCATCACATCCAAATGGCCCTCCCTTACAGCCTCATGATATGGAGTATATCCATTGTTATTGTATGCTTTAAGCTCAGCTCCTGACTTCATCAAGTATTCACACACATTAACATGCCCAAAAAAAGCAGCCAAGTGGAGGGGTGTCCACTTGTTACTATTACAAGAGTCTACTTGCGCTCCTGACTTGATCAATAACTTAGTAATATTATCGTATCCTCTCCCTGCTGCAATGTGGAGTAGGCTTGTATTGTTACCATCACAAGCATTCACATTTGCTTTTGATTGGATCAACAACTTACAAATACTCACATAACTTTCATCTACTGCTATGAGAAGTGGTGTTCTATTGAAATCATCGCTTGTATTTACGTTAGCTCCCGACTCAATCAAGAGCTTAGAGATATCGATGTATCCGTTCTCCACTGCGATGTGAAGTGGTGTTGTACTGGATCCACCACATATGTCTACATTGGCTCCTGATTTGAGCAACAACTCACAGATGTCAGCACTGCCTGACTTGGCTGCTAAGTGTAGCGGTGTACAGAGGTACACAGTTACAACGTTCACTTGTGCTCCTGACACGATAAGGAACTCACACACGGAGTTATGTCCATGCAATGCAGCTTTGTGCAGAGGAGTTTCGCCCTTCTTATTGCGAGAATTCACTCTAGCCCCTAGCCTACAGAGAGTCTTCACCACATCCAAGTTCCCTAATTCTGCTCCATGGTGTAGAAACGTCTCGTTGTCTTCACACATCGTATTGACATCAAGAGGAAAGCCCACCAGTATTTCTAACATTCCTATGTTGCCAGATTTCATAAATTCAAGAGCCTTCTTCTTTCTGGTGTTGAAGTCGCTTCTTGCAATTACAGCTACGTTGCTCTGACCTTCCTGAAAGTATAATGTTATCCATTAGATTCCCAGAATATGGCAGGAAATGATTACACGAGATGATATCAGGAAATTGTGTAATAGCAGCTTATCATAACATTTATTCATATAATTCTGGTGTAAACTAGATTTCTTTTATTACTGCAGCAATATGTTAAAGTTAATATGCACTGTTAGGCATATTTTTAATAAATCCTTTGTTAAGGAACTAGTGATCAAGTTTAGTTTTTAACTTTGATTATTAATTCTGGCATGCAGATGTGTAAGTGTAGTGGGCTACAGTAACCCATAAAAAAAATGTTAATCTTTGTTGTCTACTGTTTGCTTAGAACCTACAATATACTTACGAGAAAATGTTATTGCAATTATTTTTTTTATCAAAGTAAGGTGATGGTACCATGAGATGTACGTATGTCATGGGAGAATGGGAGAGTGTGGCACCTCTAGTGAATGGACACATCATTTGGTAGCATTGTGATGTAGGATTATACGAATAGAGGTGATGGTAATTTAGTTGTGAGCCTGAATGGATATGACAAAATGTGAAAAGCATTGTTACATCAAAATAGTCATTATCCGTATGTACTTTCATGCTTCCAACTACTGCAACGATACAGTCATGTCTGGATGTTTATAGGTTTCTTTCACTATCCTCCATCCAATTCCTCTACTTTGTATTATACATGCTTTCCATACCCTACACTTTCAAAAGAATAAAAAAAATAGTTACCACGATTACGTCCCAACCCTTGTCACCATTGACCTCTATTTGAGGGGTCTATTAGCAAAACCGGAAATCTCCATTTGGAAAAAAGATAAAGACGCTAACTTCTACTGAAAGCTTAATGCATTCCCTGCTACATATCTATATATATAAGAGGCTTTGTCCTGACTGGCTCACTGAGAGAGAATCAACGTAGAGTCTAAACTATAATAGGTAGAGGCTTGGAATTTTGACAGTACCTTCGTTTGATAATGTAGGTGCTTACTAAAAAAGGATTTTGCAAAATTTTATTTTAAATGCCAAAAATAAAATGTTTTTGAGAATACATAATCCCTTTTTACACAGAATTATCAAATCCAAATCACAGTTCATTTGACAACAGTATTGTTGGCAGTCTTCACATAAGGATTTGGAAATGAATTAAACAGAATTTAACAAATTAGAGAAGATATCAATGCAATTCATGTTATAAATAAATATTAAAGAATGAAATCCACGAAAAGAATCCAGTCACATAAATTTCTCTACCATGGACATAGAGAAAACAATACGAGGTGTGGTAATATGTTTTGGGGAGAGAAGTATGAAAGTTATATTACATTTCTGTTTAATTTTGTCCCCAAAACGGGTTTATGGTAATATGAGAGTGAGAAATAAATATTTCGCAAAGACAGTACAATTTAATGTTACCAAAATTTCTGTTTCTTCTTATCTGAACCCCTACCAGGCTTGCTGTGTACAAGCAATGGGATGCAAAATTCTACATCCTCTATGAGCCATAAAAAAACTACACCAAGCGTTTTCTGAGGGAATAGTTTGAGTGTGATAAGTCATTCTTCCTATTTCAAATTCTAAACACCTATATAAGGACCTATAATTTAAAAATCGAAAGTCCTTCATAAGATAATTTCCAATTACAAAATAAAAAACCTAGGCAACGCCGGGCCTTTTAAGCTAGTACTACATATTTGTGTTACAAATCCGACTTCTCACATAAGATCTGCAATATATACACCTCTCTTCTTGACCCCAGACAACTTTTCTTAAGTACACCCCCTTTTAAACTTTTCTCTGCTACTGACGTATAATTCTATGTATAAAAGCATAGAAATGAGATGAATAGAGCTACCAGTTGTCCTCTGGCTGTGATGTCACTAATATTCATCTTTTGCTTGAGTGATGGCTAAGTGTATGTCTTAATACAAATTATGATAGAAATTAAAAATTATAATATTAGTAGAATAATATAAAAACCAATCATAACCATCTACTTAATTAATTTTAGAGCAGTTCCTTCACCTTCTTTACTTTGTTGAGACTGCCGTTTACCGTTTTTCGAACAAATGCTTTAATTCTTTTGAATGTCCTAGTTCTAGCCAAACTCTTAAATGTGAATGGATGGATATCACTGTGTCTTTCCTTCAACAAGCTCATCACAGGTTGCATTACATTCTCCCACTCGTAAAGAGTCCCACGATAAGAATTAAAAACTGTTGAAGCATAATAAATTTGAACATTTGAAGTTACCCTATGTAAATGCAGATGGCAGGAGAGTGCCTGACGTCATGAGTCAGTACGGAAATATACATGCACAGTGAGATGTTAGCTTTGCTAGTGTGTGCTCATGTTTATGGCAGTTCTGTTCTACATGGATCAGAGTAAAAGCCCACTCTGTGTAGTTACAAGTTCTATTGATTACTTAATAAATAGTTGTTGAGCTGTTTAAGTTACAACTGTTATTAATAAAACCCCTCAACAGGTTATGGGCCTAGGTTTACGCTGGAATATAAATAATAGTTAAAAAAGTGATCAAAGTTTTTATAACTAGTTGGAGCACAACAAGGTCGCGTGATTGATAAAATGGCAGAAGACAATTTAGTGAAAAATATTGTCAAGTTTGATGGAAGCAATTTTCAATTGTGGAAGTTTCAAATAAAATCTGCTTTCGATGTACACGATATTTATGACGTTGTGTCTGGAACATTGAATATTACCAGTGGGTAACAGTAGACAGAACAGAGCTGCTGAAGATGACTTCCACAGTCGAAGAATGCATTGATTTGTTGGTTGCTAAAATTGAGAAGCTAATTCCTCATTCTTATGTAACAAAAGCTCAATCAACATTTTTCAAAAGATCGAAGGAGACGCTTCACCCAGACACTGCTCTTGTGCTGCTGGACTTCAGTGAAAATTATTCTTTTTTAATTCAAGATGAGGCACAAGGTTATCACTGGACTCACGGTGCATGTACAGTTCATCCTATTGCCATTTACTACAAAACAGACAATGATGATTCACCAATGACCTCAAGTCATTGCTTCATTTCAGATGACCTGGACCATGATGTTAGAATGGTGCACAAAATACAGCAAGAAACAACAGCGTATATCAAAACGAATTTTCAAAAGTCAAGAAAATTCACTATTTCTCAGATGGTTGTGCAGGGCAATATGAGAACTGTAAAAACTTTATCAATTTGTGCCATCACAAAAATGATTTCGACATTTCAGCATCATGGTCTTTTTTAAACAAGTCATGGCAAGTCTACCTGTGATGGCATAGGTGGCACTGTCAAAAGAATCACCGCTACATCTAGTCTTCAGCGCCCACAAAAAGAGCAAATTTTAACAGCAGCTGACATGTACGACTTCTGTTCCAGAAGCATTGAAAACATTAATTTTCACTTCATTTCCAAAACTGAAATGAGTGACACATGAGCCAAGCTCCATACAAGGTTTTCTGAAGCAAAAACCATCCCCGGCACACGTAGTTTCCACAGTTTTGTTCCCTTATCAACTTCCACATCCTGTGTGTGTTAGGAACTCCAGTGACAACCAGGAAGAACATATATATTTTCGAAGACTGACATGAGGTCATGTGAGGACAGCTGGCTTTCTGTTCACAGTTCTGCACGTTAGACAAGGTAAGACAAATTTAAGCAGAATAATTGGGTTTTTGTCATGTTGAATTCTTATATCAGTATTTTTTACATTTACATCAATAACTCAGAAAGCAGAGAAAAAGCCAAAAAGATTTTTTGTGTCAGTAATGCAGACCACTTGGTGAATGTGTATAAAAAATATCAGCTTGCTCTGCCCTCTGCCTTTCTTGGTATATTGAATTTACATGTAACCTATTTTCAACATAAATTGGAACAAGATTTTTAACTTTAAATGTTTTCAAAAATTGTATACGTCTGATTACTTCACTGCAATGCATTTTTTCATACTTTAATATCTGGTGAGTAATTTAAAAAAACATTGTTATTTTCTCATTGTTAGTTCCTGAGATATCAGGAAACTTAGATCAATGTGTCCCCACTGCAGCGCAGTGTCGCACGCCAATTTTGGTTGAATTCTACTCATGTTTGGGCTTAAATGGCTCAAAAACTATTTCACCAACAACACTGAAATTTTGGAAATTTTCATTTAACCAATCAGAGAAACTGTGTACCAAATTTCATCAAAATCGGTGATGGTGGGTTACATTTGTCCAAATTAATGGATGATTTGACATGGAATGACCCCAACCAGGAAAAATTGATTTTAGCCAGCTAAATTCGACTTTAGCCGGCTAAAATTAAAAAAAAAACTTTCGTCAGGTTTTTTTCAATTTTAGCTGGCTTTTTTACAACCCTGGTTAATGGTGAATGGAATGATTTGAAAAACATAATACTGAAAGCAATTTTTGAAGTATACATAAACTTCTTAAGGCTACAAACTGTAGAAAATGAAGTTTTGAGGAACATGCAAGATGAAGGCAGTCTTATGGTTGGCCTTGCCAGAGTAGGGGATACAGTGCCATGGAATTGAGTCTAAGACACACTAAACATACCTGATCTCCATCCTTCAACACAGACACCAACTCATGACAGAACTCTTCCTTGATGCGAAACTGATTCTGAGCCTGCTCATATTTTCCACTTATAACGTTAAAATCGTTAATTTTTTTTTCCAGTTCTGCTTCAAGTTTCTTATTCTTAATTATGGAATCGTCTGAGGGTTATCACTTTGGTCTCGCATAGGTAAGAAAAATGTATGAATCAGGGTACGTTTATATTGGTATGCGCCACTTACCTCAATGCGATCTGCCAAATTTCTTATCCCTCTCGCAGCTTGACGACACAAATTACCCAGGCTAAAGGTCAGTCGTAGAACATGGGATACCTCAGGTTATAGTGGTGTGTGGTATTACGAGTTTACGATCGTGTGCAAATATTAATATAAATTACTTCTCCTTATAATATTCTCAAATCACTTCTCTTTTATTTCAATATCAATGATTATGTATAAATTAAGCAATGTTATTCAATGCACTTATATTATTATATACTGCTAACTTTGATAATTATGACAATTTAGATATCTTTGACCATACTACAAGGGAAAGGATGTTTCAGAAATACCTGTTATCTTGATCTTGCTTATAATCACTATTTCAGATATACTTCTTCTTATCGGCACGGATATAATAATAATACTTGTGTTCTTGCAAGTCCGCCTTCCCGTTTTAATAAAATGCAGATAATTTAACGACCGTCGCCTCTGAGTACTTGACGCTGATTAATTTAACGTTCGCAAGCTTCTCCGCTTCTCCTATCTCATTACCCCTTAATTTCATTTGCGATCTATTCATTCATTGGTCAAGATCTTAATCCGGGGTCTACAGCACCTTCGAATCAATTTGAAACTAGACGCTATATTCATTTAACGAAAGTTACTGGTGACTCCCCTGCATCTCGGAGAACCTGCTGACTTCTGTACTTTAGTTACTCATTGCTTTTAACACCCACGCTTTTCCGGTATGTTTCGTCATCTAGTTCGGCTCGCACAATTCCTTCATTGTATCGCATATATATTCAATATCAAATGCCCCAAGACAATATTTCATTAATTATCTATAAGTGAATTAATTAAATATTATATTATACTCCCGAATTAAATTATTTATCTCATATTTTTTTTTTTTTATGATTTTTCTCTTCCTGTAGTATGTTCAAATTATCTTGATTGATGCAATTTACATATTATATTGCAACAATACTAAAGAAACATGATATTAAATACATTCTTATTTTAACTATTCAATACACATATAATGGAATAACTATATTATGAGTTATTATATCAATTAAATAGATCATTACACAAATGAATAGTGTCTTTTGTATTTTACCTTCATTCGTCTATGACATATGGTTTATATCATACTCCTTCACACTTTAAGCATTTCTCTGCTTCTCTTCGTAATGTTTATTTACTTTTCTTACTGACGACCTTCAAGAATATATTCGTCAACACTTTAACATGTGTCTGTTCTTACTCAGCTGTTCATTCACTAATAACATATTAGCATTCTCTTCTCTCTAAGCTTAAAATATATTGTATTTCATAATAACCTCTATATAAGTTTACCCTCTTATTCTGCATTTTCTTGTATAAATGGTCTCAGTAAGCATTTTAAATTTTTCTTGAAAATGCATGATTGATTTTTTTTTAATCTCTTATCAACATTTTAAACTTTTATCATTTATCATCTATCATCTCAAGATTCAGCTACATATGCCTCGACGTCTTACAATCATTTAACCACATCCAAGCCTTACGAACTTTTTCAGCCTTTCAATTTCTTCTACGAACTTTTAATTTCGATATTATTGTAATCCTTTCATTAAATCAGCAGGTCTGTATTACTTACGTAATTTTCAACCAATAGAGTTTATATCATTGAATGTCAGAATTTCTATCAACTTATATCACCCCAAATTTGACATATATTGTATTACTTTGTCTGCTTCTTGTGGTAGTATCAAATATCAGTATTAAAATGGTTTAATTTTACCCATGTCTTTATTATGTTCCTATCAATAGCATTTACTTTTGTTAAGTATTAATTATATTCGTCAGCACTATTTTTCTATTGATCGCATATAATCATCTTATTTTCATATCAGTTACATATATATTTTTCGGAAATTATCTTATATTCTTCATAAACTTTATTTCTCATTTAAGTCTATCATAACAAGCAGTTATTTTATCTTTTCCTTCCTCTTGTATTTCATTATCCTTAGTTCGGAATTAGCAGCTTAGTTATAACACAATTCACAGTTATTTTCAATTATATCGTAATTTCAGCGCAAATATCGCGATTTAGCCTTTATTTATTTCACGTATTCGTCGTATTTCAATATCTACCTCACATTTCTTCTATGTGGAATTATAACTTTATTATTCAGCGCAATCGACGTAATGCATAACCTCACATCCTCATGTGGAATATAACCTTTATTTATTTCTGCGCGATACGTAACATAAGCACTCATAACCTCACATTTTTGTGGAATATATTTCATTTATCTTTTTCTGCGCTTCGAAAACAATACTCTTTACGATAATTACTTCATACATTATGCTGCACTGCTTTTTTTTTTCTCTCAAGTAATAAAAATATCGGAGGATTCACAAATACAATTTTTACAACTCCGTCTTCTAAATTCCGTGATATGTAGTAAGAATGAAAATATTCATTTATATTTATTGATCCAAACATAAACCATACGTAGTAACTTAACTGTTTCAACTTCTTTAAAGCAATCAAACATGTAATACCACAGACATAAATATTCATAATTTTACTTTACTCGTATTCACGATTTATTTTAAAATAATTCATTCAATATTCATAACAATTCTAGGGGATTCAATATTATCTTTACGTTTTCTTTACCGGCTATCTTGTTTAATATTTTCTAGCTGTTTGCTTGTTGGTAAGCTTTAGATGGCTTTTACTACATTATTACATTTGTCGTGGACGTCGGTATATATCTATCCTAAATATATTAGCATTCTAATTTAAATTCTCATTTTGGTTGCCTTGCTCAGTCTCACTTTCCTTGTGGCTATTTCTCTCATTGTTTCTGCGATAATCACACTTCTGAAACTCAATACGATTAACCTGATTCCTATTCTGACCTTTGCAATTATTTCTTTGGACATCAATATGACTAAGTTTGTTTCTATTTTGCTTTCTGACATTATTCTTATTTCTGATTGGACCTCCTTGGAATTTTGTATATTCCTGATTGTTACTGGGAATTTGGTTAGCATATTGGACTTTTGCCCCTCTCCCGAATTTATAAAAAATTTCAATACCATATTTGTTGTCAAACGTAAAAGCATAGTTTCTCGCTTTGCTGGTAGTACAACATACCTCAGATCCAAAATAATCAACCTTGGATTCAACTTCAACCTTTTCAACAAATTCAAAATTAACATGATCAACTTTACCAACAAATTCGGAATTTAATTCATCTATCTTATTTTCAATAACTTCATTTACAATTATTCTATCAGTGAGATTTTCTACATCTTTCTTATCCTGATCTACATATCCTTTTTCGATAGTCAATTCTTTCTGAAGCTCATCCCTAAGTGTGTCATTTACTTTAGCTATTTCATCACTTTCATTTTCAATATTCGTACATAACTTAACATCAACTTCCTTCTGTCCTATCCTAACTTCCATATCATTTTCTTTCTCCTGAATTTCTACCTTTTCATATACCTTATCCTGTTTTTCAGTAACTATCTCTGGCTTTATTTCGCTCGCACACTTCCTTCATTATATCGGATACATATTCAATATCAATTATTTGATCCTGAAGATCTGCTGCTAGTTTATCTTGATTAGGCTCTTTTAGTCGCTTCGTTTCTTCTAATTCAAGCATTCTGTTGTCAAGTTCTGTTTCAAGATTCTTTATCTTACTCAGTTGATGATCATTAATTTTTTTCACTTCACTTAATTCAATAACTTTATTTTGCAGTTCTGATTTCACTTCCCCTAATTCAATCATTTTATTCTCCAGTTCGGTTTTCACTTCCCCTAATTCAAGCATTTTATTCTGCAGTTCAGATTTCACTTCCTCTGATTCAAGCATTTTATTCTCCAGTTCTGATTTCACTTCTCCTAACTCAATCATTTTATTCTCCAGTTCTCTTTTCACTTCCCCTAATTCAAGCATTTTATTCTCCAGTTCTGATTTCACTTCACTTATTTCAAGCGTTTTATTCTCCAGTTCTGCTTCAAGGTTCCTATTCTTACTTAATTGATCCTCAAGACTTGTTTCCAGTTTTTTGGAATTCTCTTCCAGTATTCTGATTCTCTCCTGGAGCTGAGAAATAAGAGGCTTGGCTGCCATGGTAACCACCTGCAAACAGAAAACATAGGCTACTAAATACTCCGATCTCCATATCCATAGCTTATTCTATAAATAATGAAAAATCTGTTCATAGAACTTTTACACTGATATTATTAGCAAATAAGCAAACCTCATTTTGTAAATCTGAAAGTAATGACACTACCTGGTGTGTACACTTTGGGTACACTCCTTATGGTTAAAGAAAACTTTGCTCAACTTAGTCTAAGATAATACCAGAATGAAATCCATGATTGGGACGAATTTCGTAAGATTAAGCAAGACTAAAAACAGCTTTTTGGCAACGGGATCAGGTTGTTTAACAGATTGCCAGTGCAAGCTAGAGCTGTTTCAAATATAAAATTTAAGACAGTGGTCAAAAGGTGGCTTTTGCAAAAATGCTTCTACAACATGGAGGAAGTGGAGGAAGCGAACTTTAATAACTTAGTTCTTTAAGGTTACATAATGCTGCAAGATCATGATTTTATTTTAATTTTGTTCTTGTTTTTATCTTTAGTTTTAATTAGTTTAATAATTTGACAATGACAATTATGTTTCTAAAGGAAATTAAACAAAATTGAATTGAATACATAATAATATTTCTTAATATTATTAGTCTCCTGTTTCATAAGAATATTTGCTAATATTATTAGTTATGAGTTCATGGCCCTAAATTTATTAGTAAGGGTTACAAATATTAAGTTATTAGTAAAACATTTCATAGACTACAAAGGTAATCAAATTTACTCATAATATTAGGTGTTAGGCTATGAGTGTATCCAGTCTAATAAGTTATTTTCTCAAATCTTTGTTATACAGATTTCGCGATCTTAAACTTGTGAACAATGAATCCCTCTCATTCAATGTAGATTATGAAAATATCTATATTTGCCATCAAAAAAATTTTAATCACAATAAGACTTTAGATTTTGAGGTTAGGCCTACGTAAGCCTACCTCTATCTTGAATAAGTGATTAATCGGTTTATTCATTTCTCAGAGCTAGTTACTAGGTTCTAATCCACAAAAGAAAGAAGTTCATCAAAAGCAAATAGAAAACGAACATTCAATCTGAAAGAAATAAACGAAAATAGATGCCATTAAATGTGTAAATGATGACATGTATTACATTCCTGAAGGTATATACAGGCCGTGCTGCTCTGTAGTAGTACAGAAAAGAAGAATAAGAAAAAATACAAACAACAATCCAGACTTCACCTCCAAATATTACTAAACAGCCATTCCATGAAAAGTGAGCCTCTTTTACCATTAAGTTATAATATTTTTAAGTAAGGTAGACACGTTATATGTCGAATGAAAGCTAAAAGCTTATTTTTTAAATGCCAGTACTCATTTCTTATGATCTGCAAGTAACATTTTGTTATTGATTGTTAAATTTGAACATAACGAAAGCAATCAATTTCTTGAAAAATTAACAGTTTGTATTTAAGCCTTATCGTTGACAGCCTGGAGAAACAGCTGATTTTTTCTCTCCAAAAGTTGTTCAGTATATTACCAGTCTTATGAAGTATTATTATTTACTACCAAGAGCTAATTATAAATTTGATTACTCGTATTTCCGACATACTGTGCATTTGTCTGAACCATAACAGCAATAGTGAAAAAGTTTATTTTATATGTTAACAATAATTTGTACAATGGTAATATTTAATATTTTCTAACACATACTAAAATCACTTACTAAATTTTTAGCACATTTAATGACGTTACAGTCCAGACACCAAAATTGAGGACAAGTAACCAGTGGTGTCCTAAGTTTTAAATTAACCATTAATTTGAACAAATTATAGGTCAAAGATGAGCTTAAAAACTGACATGGAAATGGATGGACTTTTATAATCTTTATAGATAGATTTCGCTGATAATTACTCACTCATTGCACAGGATGAATTAATTCAGTCAGCTCATTGGGCCCATCAACAAACAACACTGTTCACAGCTGTTGCCTGTCTACTTATTCAAGATAATAAATTTTGTAATAGTGAAGGAAGATATGGATAATGGGAAAATGTAATGTAATGTGTTAATGCATTCCACAAGATCCCAAAAGACAGTAAGTCACAGGTAGTGATATAAAATTCCCGGCCACTTAAACTTGAGGATGTACTGACAACTATAGCAACTTTTGCTGATGATACAGCCGTCTTAGCAGTCCATGAAAAGTAAACCACAGCATCACAACACATACAAGAATACCTAATTGAATTCGAGATTTGGCTTAAAAAATGGAAAATAAAAGTTAATGACGATAAGAGTCTACATGTAACTTTCACACTAAGACGAGGCACTTGCCTTCCAGTAAGAATCAATGGTAAGAAGAAGTTAAATATTTGGGTATCCACCTGGATTGTCGTTTGACCTGGAAAAAGCATATAAGTACCAAACGCAAACAACTAATCTAAAATAATTCAGCTCCTAGGACCAAAGTCAAGGTTATCAACTACAAACAAATGTATCCTTAAACCAATACGGGTATATGAAATTCAATATGGAAAGCAACTCAACATAGAAATTCTAGAATGTTTCCAATCCAAAACAATATGAACTATTGGTAAAATTCCCTGGTACATCAGTAACAAATATATTTATCAAGATCTTGAGAAACAAACAGTAAAAAAGGAAATAAGTGAATACAGTATGGCCTAAAGAAACACCCCAATTCATATGCAGCGAATCTCCTTAACAATGGGACAAACACTTGTAGGCTCAATAGAAATAGAGTTTTGGAATTGACCTACAGATTTAATTAAATGTATAACAGATTTGTTATGTTATGCAAATATTAGCCATTGGGCTATATTTGTAACATGTTCTTTCTTGTATCATTATTACTTATTGTTCATTGTAGAACAGATTGTAATGTTGAAGAAAGATTTTAAAAATATATATGTATTTCAAGTATGCACCCATTGTTTCGGCGGATGTGGAGAGGAGCTTCTCCATGTACAAATGTATCCTTTCAGACAATTAGAGGTCATTTATCTCTGTATGCTAACAGTGATTTACTGCAATCCAGAATAAGATAGGGTTTACAAGCATTTTTTTTTTCCATACAGGTAATCTATATTAATAAAAAGAAGTGTCTGTCCGCGATGCCCAGCAAAATCTACTGAACGCAGAGATCTGAAATTTTATACATAAGCGGACTAAAGGGTCAGAATGTGCACCTCGAAGCCGGAATTTTAATTTTCGCTTTCGTTCGTGAGTTATGAGTGAAAAACGGGCAGAAAACGTGTATTTATTGCGTTTTCGAAGCATGAGTTTTCAGTAATACAAATCAATTACACTAGGCTTTGGCTATTTTTGTCATTCCTTCGACATAAAAGCATAGCGATCTCTTGAATGTTGTAGCTCATGCTGGTCGATTCATTTGTTTTTAATGTCAAGGCACGCAAACATAATATGAAATTTTCAACCTACACCGAAGAGGATTATTATTATTATTATTATTATTATTATAGAGATAATCAATATTAGCCTAAATATGGTCAAACGTTGTTCGATTTGGACGAAACTCACTATACAGGGGTTTTCTGGGCGAAGGAACTCGAATCTGAGGTCGCTTTTACCAGGCGACGCTATCTAATCGTGGTATGTAGTCCACGTGATTTAGGTGTTAATAAATATGATTTAACTATTATGCTCTTAATTTTTAATTCTTGAAATAATTATCGCGGGCGAAGCCGCGGGCACATGCTAGAATTTAAATAAATGCAACATTTTTGTAGGATCTACTTTAAAAACAATTTTCTTACTTGTCTTATCAAATAAACAAACAAGAACAAAGAACAAAGTTTTTAGACCTGCAAGAACCTGTCTGCATTTAGAGTTTTACAAATTAGTCTATAACTTTGTGTGTAGAATAATAATATTTTGTGAAGAAAACGTCAGTTGCTAGGTCATTTTATATGATTATTAAGTCATTTTCTTTAAAATTTAGGGTCATTTTATAAGTCATTTTTCAGACAATTTTAGGTCACCAGAATCCGGGCTCTGGTTATAAACAAACGATTTTAGCCGTCTTAATAAAACATAATATTGAACACTAATATTAACACCGAAAATTGCATTAGCCTATAATTTTGACATGGTTTTTCTATTTTTTTTTCAAAATAAACAAGCAACTATTTCTCGAGTGTCATAAATTTGTTCCTTTAATATACTCCTCTACCATTGGTCGGAAACTTGTTATTTTAAAGTTGAAATGACACTGGATTAGTTGCAGATGGCAAGGCGGCACATTTTCGAGTTACAAAGACAAGCGACAATGCAACACATACATTGTTAATTTCAGTGTGTTGTATAAATTTATTTTTATTATGTCTTTTCTTAAAATGCACAAATACACATACTTATTTACCTTTGCATTAATTGGAAAATCTCTTTAAAAATAGTTTTTTCTGCAAAAATCCTCTTTAGCCCCTAGTTTTTCAGCAGAAGTCTTCTTTAGCCCATGGTTTTTCAGCAGAAGCCCTCCTTAACCCCTTTTAGGTCCTTCAGTCCGATTTAGTCCTTTTTAGGTTCTATAAGATTCATATATTCTGAAACAAAGAACAAGAAATGGGAAAGTAAGTTAGAATGTTCTAATTAGGAAGCTGGGGAAAAACAGGGCCCTAGTAATCATAAACAATAAATAAACAGCTTTTAGAATTAGGTTTATATCCCACGAGGTTTGTCAGCCTGTTCACCCACGTCTAGCGGTATGATGTCACACCTCCAACGTCCAATCACAAGTTTCTTCATAATACGAGGACAGTAAAATTCGCTAGATTGTGGTATAAAAGAAAGTGCAGCGACCTAATATAGGTTTTTCCCAATCTAAACTATTCACAGCAGAGGCGTTAGGGCATTCCAGAGTTGGTTGCTGGGTATGGGTAGGTATATAAATAACCAGCCTTTCGATTTGACTGAAATCTCACTCAGGATGTTTTGTTGTCTGTCATATTCTATTCTTCTTACAGAAGAATAGAATATGACAGACAACAAATTCTCTCAGTTTCTGTAAGAAACTGAGAGAATTTTTTGAAATGGAATAGAATGCTTTGAGAAGGAGGAAGAGGGGTGAAGGAAGTTTGTATGCATGAAAAAAGCAAATGAGAAATTCGAGAGTAGGGAAAATGCCCATCTCATGGTTTAGTTAATAACATTATTGCTTACAGATTACCAGAAAATCTGAAGGACTCGTAAATATGCTCCCATACATTCCACAAGAGGCAAGATGTTTTTACGTGGACATTATCTATGATGCAAGCACGTGCTAAAGACTAGATAAGACTAGATGCTAAGATCATTGTTTCCTTTCAAGTTGGAACTTTACGTTTCCCTGCCTGGCCACTACACTGTCTTGTCTTGACCACCCCCCGGCCACTGCCAGCAGTTCGCTGTGTTATGTTGCACTATAGTTGTAGCCTATTGCATGCAACTGAGATGTCACCATTTTCCCTTGCACCAAACATAACATTTCACAACTATAAAAAAAAATGCTGTATATATGCCAACAGAACATTTTACAATTATAAAAAACAACATAATATTTCAAAATAAAAAAGGACCATTGCATGATTACATAATATTTCACAATTATAAAATACGCCGTAGTATAACAAAATATGGCAGGAAAATTCCCTTGCACGAACAGTACTCTTTTCATAGCTAACAAAATATGTAAGAATTATAAAAACCCCCTATCATAACTCAAATATACAAAAGCTTTCTTCACTGCTCAATATTCACTCATGGCGTAATGGTTAAGACTCCTAGGTATCATGCTAGGGGTCCCGAGTTCGAATCCCGGTCGTTCCAAAATTTACCATAGGAATAGGTCTCAAAGAGGTAGGTAGGGTGAAGAGGAAGAGAGGAAGGAGACAGGAAAGGAAGAGAAGAAGAGAGTAAAGGAGAAAATTATTTAATTTTTTTGTTTCACCAAATTACTGGTAGATGGCGCTACCGTCGCAGCTATAGTTCAAATGCTGCCGCTAGGGGAGGGATTGAGAGTAGGAGTGGGGGACACGGGTGATACGTAAAGCTGCAATTCCACTGAGGCAACATTTGGGCAACATGTAGCATGCGTCAATGCTGCATGCTACACAGAGTAATTCAATTGCAGCAACACGAAGCGACAAACGACAAGTCTCCTTGCCGCATGCTACAAGTTGACTGTTGTCGCCAGGACGCCTTTGTCGCCCTTCGACAAAATTCCTCGTGTCGAACAGTGTCGTCGCTATCCGACAGCCAGCGGATCGGGGCGACATGGGCTGCTTGCACCTGCATAAACAAGCTATGAAAACAAACAAACAAGGGTCTTCATAGAGCAGAGCATTTAAATCACAGCCACGTCAGAATAAAGGAGGAGAAAGAAAATAACTACTAGTACTGTATATCGGGTCTCCTTGAAGTTTTAAAACTTAATAATTTTTTTCCTTCAAATCCCAATAATTGCCAATACAGTAATTCAATTGAAATGGGAAGCAGCAATGAAAGTAGTTGTTACATATATACATTCGAAATTAGGCTTGAAAAATAATAATTCCTTTATTGCAACTAATGGTTATATCATGATGAATGAGCACTGGTAGAATGATGTATTGCAGGGGAAACAGGAGCCCCCCCCCCGATAGACAAAGTCAGGTAAAGTAAACTATGCAAAGTGACAGCAAGCTAAGTATTATGCCATAAGAATCTTACATTTTTACAATTATTACATAACCTGTCCATAGACCAAGTTAGCGCATTCTCAAGACACAATAATAAAGAAAATAAAAAAATAATTAAAAAAAATAAAAATATAAGGATTATAGTCCAGTCTGATTGATGTTAAATAGAAATAAGACAATATTAGGATTACATCGTTACGTTATATTACTATTAAAAAATTCATCTATGTTACAAAATGGGGTTTGAATATGCCAATTCTCTGATACGATTCTCAAGAGTGGAGTAACTAAAATAAATTTTCCAAAAGTCCCTCTTGATGGATTCCTGGCCAACCAGTCATGTGCTCTTATCTTAAAGAAATTTACAGGTAAATTACACATTTGCACGGATTGTGCGATGTCTTTTTGTTCCCGAGCGAAGCAGGGTGACCAACTGTCCTTTTTGTATATTATCAAAAGTCCCTTGTACCCACCTCTGCATTACGGTAAGTTCTAGGTCTGTGACAGGTTTTGAACGTCATGTTACTTTAGGAGCAATATACTTGCCATATTATATCCCGCGAGGTTTGTCAGCCTGTTCACCCACGTCTAGCGGTATGATGTCACACCTCCAACGTCCAATCACGAGTTTCTTCATAATACGAGGACAGTAAAATTCGCTAGATTGTGGTTTGAAAGAAAGTGCGGCGTGCAGTGGCGTACCAAGGCTACTTGGCGCCCAGGGCCAATTAGATGGTAGTCGCCCCCTAACACTAAAAGATTTAAGGCTCAATTAGTTTAATAAAAAAACAGTTTATTGTTCACAATTATTTACTTTTAATAAATAGTATATTGCTTTAACACATTATAAAGAGAAAAAATATGAATGAAATAAAACTGTAAGTAATATAAGGTTAGTTTGTTTGAAAAAATATATAAAATTGCTAAATTACACCGTAAACTTCCCCTGTGTGCTCGGCGCCCACGACCTAATTCGTATTGTCTATAAATAGTTTAAAACTAAGCATTTCTTTCATTTCTAAATAACATTACTGCAGTATTCAATAAATTAATAAAGAAAAATTGACCAATAAAATCTTATATTTTGCCTGAAAAGCAGCCGACCTGAAGTTGTCTTTTGCCTTTAGGTTTATGGACTCGTGCAAGTTACTGTATAAAGGGCTACAATACCTGTTCACGTACAAGAGCTTCAAGGCTTGTAAACTAAAGTCTTAATCGTTTACTGATCTTTTCGCTTCCAACACCACACTACCAACGTGTCACTTGCGTCACGCTCACTCGTGACACTTGGCCATACGGATTACGGATAGAGGAAATCATGGCTTCACGCAGACGCAGCAGTGTTCATCCCCACTCCTTAAGTCACCGAAGCTGGTTCAATGTTGTAACACGTGACAGTCAGTGTTCTTCACAGAAAAAATTGTCTTTCATAGCGTAAGGCACACGGTGATTGATACACATTAAATAAATGACCTTCTAGACTCATCCATATGCCTCACTTTTGTGCCAATAGAATCGTACGTCTATAAATAAGTTCTTTTTGTTTCGGTTAATGATATTTAATTTTTTTTTAAAGAATCCAAGCTCGTAATGAATCAAATATGTCAGGGGTGCCCACAGGGGGGGGGGGGTTAAGACGCAGACTGCGTCATTGAAATTTCTGGGGGGGGGGGCAAAGTATTATCGATTTATGAATTTTCTGGGGGGGGTGAAAATTTTTGCAAAATTAGAGTTTTATATTTTAAAAATAAATACGGTCAAGTTTTATAAGGTCTCTTCTAACAGTGGATTAGGAAAGGGGGGTCCAGGGGGTTTGGACCCCCCAAAAGTCAAAACCTAAAATTCTATATTTGTATTAAAAAAATTATTTAATTAAACAAGATTTGTTGGTGTGTCAAATATGATATAGCAGTTATTTTCTTTTCATAACATAGGCCTATTACATCCACTGTTCCATGTGTTATTCAACTTTTCTTATAAATACTGTAGTAATAAGTATTATAACATAAGTAACAATTTCTTGTTTAAGTTGCCATGTCTTAGAGTATAGTAAACAAATTTGCTAACTAGTTTTTCAGTGCTAAAATAGCATAAAATGTGATTTTCATTAGTTCAACATTTAAAAATTTCCCGGGGGTGGACACCTGACTTAGGTAACATTTTCTTGTTTACATTGGCATGTCTTAGAGTACAATAAACAAATTTCGTAACCATTTTTTGAGTGCTAAAATAGCGTAAAATGTTGTTTTCATTAGTTCAATATTTAAAAATTTTCCGGGGGTGGCCCCCTACTTAGGTAATGATTTCTTATTTACATTGGCATGTCTTAGAAAACGGTAAACAAATTTCCTAACTAGTTTTTGAGTGCTAAAATAGCGTAAAATGAGATTTTCATTAGTTCAATATTTAAAAATTTTCCGGGGGTGGAGCCCCCACTTAGGTATTGATTTCTTATTTACATTTGCATGTCTTAGAGTATGGTAAACAAATTTTCTAACTGGTTTTTTAGTGCTAAAATAGACTAAAATGTGATTTTCGTTTGTTCAATATTTAAAAATTTCCCGGGGTGGACACCTGACTTAGGTAACAATTTCTTGTTTACATTGGCATGTCTTAGAGTACAATAAACAAATTTCGTAACCACTTTTTGAGTGCTAAAATAGCGTAAAATGTGGTTTTCATTAGTTCAATATTTAAAAAATTTCTGGCGATGGACCCCCGACCCCCTTCTTTTGGGGGTATTCCAAAACCCCCTCGGCACTTTCGACCCTCCCCGCAATTATCTTCTGGCTACGTCATTTTTGCATTTATTATGTTATTAATATCTACTCTTATACAATTCAAGGGCCCTAAATAGCGTGCTTGCTCGCCCGCTTCGTGAGACATCGGGTATACTCGGCGATGTTCGTATCTCTCAGTCTAAACTTTCATGACGACTACAAGATTAGGAAAACCGTTTCTTTATTATATAAGGCCTAAGTGAAATGAACTCAATGAACAAATATTCTAATTTTATTTTTACTTACAATTTTCATAGCTCTGAACCACAAACATTTTTAATAATCTACCAGTGTAAATTTCTTAAAAATCCTGGAGTCAATGAATAGTGGCGGGCGAAGCCGGGGGCACCAGCAGTAAAATATTGATGATTTAACTCTTGAAATTTCGCTGATAATAATAATCCAAATCAATCACTCCTTCTCTTGAAAAATTATATAATTTCTTAAAATTACACTGAAATTATCAAATAAAATTCACATCTCATTCATCTGTCAACAAACAGTTGAAAAACGCCATTATCCACCGCCGTCTCGAGAATTACGCACGAGAATTAGCCTATACAGTTTAGAAGGCAGTGGATCACAGTTATCTTTGGAACTACATAATCGAATCTGAGATCGTTTTCCCAGGTGGCAATTTCTAATCGTGGAATGTACTCTAAAGCCGGAATTTTATTAATGGTTTAGTTTAAGAATGATTCGCGTGCAAGTGTTAATAAATATAATGCTTTAATAATTATTATACTATTAATTTCTAATTTTTCAATTAATTATCGTGGGCGAAGCCGCGGGCACATCCTAGTTATGTTACAAAGTAGCCCAAGAAGTTAAAGCAACAAAAAATTAATGAATTAAAAAAATACCCCCCCCCCTAGAAAATATCATATGGGTGGCCTTGTCGACAGCCAATCAGGTTGGGGGGATGAGCAATGAAGTTTGGGGGGTTGAGCAATGAAGTTGGGGGGGGGTGAGTCATGAAGTTTGGGGGGGGGCACCCCTGAATATGTAACTGTCATAGGGCAGTAACTGGCATTACCAAAGAAAATCACATTACGGTATATAAAAATAATTATTTCAAAATCTGCTTTCTTGCAACAAAGATATTGCAATTGTCTGCGTTTCTGTTAGGTCAGGCTTTGCAATAGAAGTGCTGCGGCTAGTCTTCTTCTTTTTTTTGTTGTTGAAAAAAGTCTTCTTTGTTGTAAGATTTTTCGCTTTTTTGTCATCTCTTTTGTTTTGTGTTACTTACCGTGACTCGTCGTTCTATTTCATCTGATATAAAATATTATTGGATTCAGGAGAATTCAAACAGGTATTCGATTTCGAATCTTTATTACCTATGGTAGGGGTACAAGTGAAAATGGCGTTTTCTTATTTTAAAATAAATGTTACTGTAGACACGATAGCACTGACGAATGAACTTGAAAACACCCGCCAAACACCGTCATTCGCAATCGTATCCGTTCGGCTTAGTTCGGCAACCAGCCGATGATTCCCTGCTCTGCGTATCGTTAAGAGAGAACCAAGTGCGCCTGCGCGAACTGAGCTCAGCAGTAGCGCCGTCGCAGCAGTCAAGCAGACGACACATGTTTTGTTGCCGACGTAACTTGGTGAATCGTCATGCAGATTTAGGATTAGAAAATTTTTGTAGTACAGGTACTTGCAGCATCCCGTTCAGTCTCATGGTCCCATGCCCATCAGTTGAGATATCACACACAATGTTAAAAATTTCCATTTGGGGCATCATGGTTTTATTTCAGGGGTGCCCACAGAGGGGGGTTAAGACGCAGACTGCGTCATTGAAATTTCTAGGGGGGGGGGGAATATTATCGTTTTATGAATTTTCTGGGGGGGGGTTGAAAATTATTGCAAAATTAGCATTTTATGTTAAAAATAAAAACGGTCAAGTCTTATAACTTCAAAAGGTCTATTCTAATTATTCTTTAGAAGTGAATACTCAATAAATTAGCGAAACGCATTTGCTTGTATATCACTTTTTTTTATTACTATGGACAAAGGAACGTTCGCAGGCGCACTTGTTTTCCTGGTAGTACGGTTCACCCCAAGGTGTGACTTGTATTTGAATTTTCCCGCACACGCACTGCTCAACATCAAATCAATGTGTTAGCCCATTAAATAAGACAAAAAAAATTAGATCACGCAGTTTCAAAAGTTTCAGGAATGTGTAGGGGAAGGTCCCCTGAATAACGCCTAATCAAGTCCCACCAATTTTAGGTGCCAACCTATGATTGTCTAAGTCTGGGGCATTTATTTACAGCAGTACATACCATCATCAAATAAATGTAAAATCTTGGAAATAATAGAATCCAGAGTTTTGCTAATTTATTTTCTTACTCTCCCATTAAAATTGAAACTGTTGTTAACTTTCTTATTTTCCCACATTTAAACATGAACTTCGTGAATATGCACACATTTGTATTTTCCCATCAGTTAACTTAATATTATTGGACTAATGTCTGTTTGTTTTTAATAAATATGAGTTTTCTCCCTTATTCTGTCTATTATTTTTCCGTATAGACGATCAGAAAGACAAAAAAGGCTAGCGATAGAAAAAGAAGTTAAAAATAGCTGTGTTGGTAGCTTTTGTTGGGTGATACGCCACTGCCTAATATCATTAAAATGCAGTATTAATTGAAATGCCGCTACTGTAAAAGCAATTCTGTAACTGACCAGTACTATTTCTGTTTCACCAAGTTAGAAAATAAAGACAAAACATGTTAAAAACACTAGGAAATTCTAAGATGAAAATTTGAAGTACATTTAATTATTATATATTGTAGACACAATGCTCAGGCTATATTGTAATATTTAAATTGTAACAAATTATAATATTTTGTGTTGGAAGTATTCACACAGAATTATTATTATTATTTAATCTCCATTGAGTGAGCCCTAATTTACAATAAGTATGTTAGGGCTATATAGGGCTATATTTAGTCAATTGAGGTTTCTTGTATAGATTTAAAGTTCAGGAAGATACATTCATAGTCTCTTAAACACACATTCTAAAAAAACTGTGAATGACAAATAACAACATTTCCTAGTGAAAATTTCTCCGTTAATTGAAAATTTACACTGCACTTATCTAAATGTAGTACAAGATCTAATCTTTTTGTTTGAAAGACTGGGCAAGTGAATAACAGATGTTCGGCATTCTGAAGGCGGTCACCACATATGCACTCGTATATATTCACACAGAATGCGACCTGCAGCTTTTCCGTTATTCTTATGTTTTGACATGGCATGTTAGAATCAAACCCCCAGACAATTAAGGTTCAGCATTTTTCAACTACGAGGGCTTCATTTCAACGATTTAATGGCTTGTTCTCATGCTGACGACCTATTTACATTTGTCAGTGTTGACGATTACGGTAGGAATAGCGATGGGCATGTTTTTGTAGAACTTATGGACTTTTCTTTGCCCTCTCTAAAACTATACTTAATATCCCCCCGCTCGCCCATCAGAAGAAAAATCAATTCCCGTTTTTCTATGTTCTTAATAGGAGACAAAGCATTTATTTTAAATGATACCCTAGGGAATCCCTCGATAATCCTAAAAGAGTGATTAATTATTAAGAAAAAGGGCAACAAAAATGTTGAATCTGCTTTCAAGATGCTTATCTTTGAGTTCAGAATTTTTGAAAAGCAAATAAATTGTCAACTCGAAAAGACAGCTGACGATAAAGCTGAGTGTATTTTGCACAATTTAATCCGTAAAAACGCCTAATGAAAATAATACTAATAAAGCCTACAATCCAATGACTGGTCCACATCAGGATTATCGTGGTCGTCTAGGAACAAACGCATGTGATCTACGAGATAGGCTTCGTGATTACTTTCTGAAGCCAGGAAATGCCTTGGAAAAACACAGCATGTGTGTAAACTGTCAATGAACTGATGCCTCACCAGTTTCATTCATGTAATAATAATTGAAGCGTTTACTTTCATAAGGGTCTAAGTGCCAAAATCATGATTCAGAGAAAACAAGGAAAAAAGCAAATTCCAGACATTCATTTAGAGCATTTAATCATGATATTGCTTCTGTTAAATGACAAATACATCTGAAGGTAATCCATATAATAACGATTACAAAAAATTAACATTTGCCAATTCTTACAGTATTTTTTAAAAATGTGAAAGCAAACGGGTCTAGTAACAACTTAAACCGCAATGTTACATGGCATTTGAATACATCACAATCTTTAATAATGGTAGAAATGAACACTTTAAAATCATTAAGGATGAGAACACATAAATATTTACTTTCAAAGTTATCCTAAAGGCATAAAAAATCATGAAAAAGGAAACACTGATGTTTATCACCTAGTCTTATCATGTGTTTAGCATGGGCATGCATTACCGGTACTAATAATCACGGGGGTGCCACTTGGCCATGTATTCAAACTTTCTCCAACCGCGCGGTTTTGGCTTGTGACGTCATTAGGTTGACAGATCAACCCTCACCCGTAAGAGTGAATGGAAAACAGCTGATTTAAAAAAATTAATATTTAATTATAGGCAGCAAGTATCTCGTGTTGGAAGATGTCAACCTGAAGTATAATAACTGTTCTATTAGGCCATGTGGGAGAAATAGTAAAAGTCTTTATGGTTTGGTTTAAAAATTGTATCTTTTGAAGCTGTTTTTAGAGGTTTAGATTGAGTCTGCAGATGATGTCCAGCTAACTTAATGTATTATACTTTAAAGAGACAAGACTATTCTATCGTTGTTATTCGAAATAGGGAGGAAATGTTATTTTTTTCTTAATCCTTCACTAACTACAGCTTTACCGTTATTAATATCATAATACTGTAAATAATTAATATCAATTGACTTTAATGTAGAGCGTGTTCATCATTTCTTAGTCATTCTATGCACGGTTTTAACTGTATTTATATAATATATTATTGGAAGTAGTGTGCATGTATCAGTAATATGTATTTAAATGCAATTAATATAATTTAATGCAAACTTTGGTATAGGTAAAATCCCAACTAAGGAGATCATTTTTTTAGAACCGAGATTCTCTTCATAAAACACCAAAATCACACGAATTTTGTTATAGATAGATGTGTGGAGAGGAGATGTTGTCTTGGCGAATGATTTGGTCCAACCCACCCACCCTAATTGATACACTTTCTTTTATATCACGATCTAGCGAAAACTCTCTTCTTCTCCACCATTTTTCTGTCCTCGTCCTCCTGATTGGACGTTGGAGGTGTGACGTCATATTGCTAAACAGTGGATGAACAGTGTGACAAACCCACAAGCCACTAGCTGCTCGTAAAAAATGGTGGTTGTGCTATTCAGTATATTGCTCCTTAACTAACATATACGTTCCTAACCTAACAAAACATCGGAGGTATTCAGTATATTGCTCCTTAACTAACATAAACGTTCCTAACCTAACAAAACATCGGAAGTATTCAGTATATTGCTCCTTAACTAACATAAACGTTCCTAACCTAACAGTTGGTAACCGTGTATCGGTCATAAACAAAGATGTAGATGTAGATGTAGATGTCTCGTTCTGTAGATCCTGTGTTGAGCAGGGCTCAAGGATATAGAACACGTCAGATAAAAACATACATGCATGTTAAAAAAAAAAAAAAAAAAAAAAAAAAAAAAAAAAAAAAACATGATACAAGAATTGTTATGTCACACTTGCTCAAGCTGAAAAGAAATCATCCATATTGTAGAAGGTGTGAGTTACTAAATATTGCTTCAGAGCTCTTTTGAAAGATTTGCATTTGCTTTTAATACATAGTGATTTAATCTCTTTTGGAAGGTTATTGTATATTTGTATTGCGGAATAATAAGCACCTTTCTGAAAAAGTTTTAATGAGTTAGCTGGTCTATGTAAATCATTCATGTTTCTAGTAGTACGCCCGTGTATACTGTGATTACTTTGAAATTTATCAATGTTATCTACCATGTAACACATAACAGAGTATATATACTCTCCGGTGAGAGTGAGGACTTTTAATTTTTCAAACAGCGGTTTACAAGATTCTCGTTTTTTCTTTCCACATATTATTCTTATTGCTCGCTTCTGTAATCTAAATATTTTTTCCCTATGTGCCGAGTTACCCCAAAACATGATTCCGTACCTCATAACAGAGTGAAAATATGCAAAATATACCGTGAGTAATGCGTCCTGTTGTAATATATCATTCAAAGTTCGTAGCGCAAAACATGCTGAACTTAGCTTAGAACTTATCATTACAATGTGTTTCTTCCAGTCAAGATTTTGGTCAATTTGTAGTCCTAAGAATTTTATGTTACTAATTTCCTCTATGATTTGTGTTTGATAATTGATTACAATGTTTGAGATATATCTATTTTTTGTTCTAAATTGAATAAAGTGGGTCTTATCAATATTAAGTGACATTTTATTAGCTAGAAACCAAGTATTTAATTCGTGAAAAGTCTTTGTAGCTAGTCTTGCTAAATCTTCTTGTGACTTTCCTGTTACGAGTACACTAGTATCATCTACAAAAAGCAATGCCTTTGATTCGTCACTTAAGTTATCTGGTAAGTCATTGATGAAAATTAAAAAGAGCAAAGGTCCCAGTATCGATCCCTGAGGTACTCCATTTTTAACAGTCCCTAATTTTGATTCATTTCCATTTATTATTACCTTTTGAGTTCTATCAGACAGGTATGATTTGAACCACTTTAGTGTTATATTATCCAACCTATAGTGTTTCAGTTTTTGAAGTAGAATTTCATGATTTATACAGTCAAACGCCTTAGCTAGGTCACAAAAAATTCCTAGGGCATGTTTCTTTTTATCTAACGCTTCCAATATTTCTGTAGTGAGTTGAAATGTAGCATTATCAGTGGACATGCCACTTCTAAATCCAAACTGAGATGGTGTAAGAATGTTATTCAAATTAAGATAGTGTATTAAGCGGTTGTACATAACTTTTTCAAAAACTTTTGAAAATGAGGTTAGGAGTGATATAGGTCTATAATTTGATGGAACATTTTTGTCACCTTTCTTAAAGAGGGGCTTAACAATAGCATGCTTTAGTCTTATTGGAAATATTCCACTTTTTAACGAACAATTACAAATATGACTAAGAGGTTTACTAATTTCAGATGAGCAGCTTTTTAACAACTTATTACTTATCTCATCCCATCCAGAAGAGTTTTTGCTTTTGAGTGACTTGATTATATTTTCAATTTCTCTAGAGGAAGTTAATTTGATTTGAAATGTATGGTTCTGGACTATAGGTGTTTTAAGTAGGTCTGCTGCATTAATGCTAATATTAGTTGTAGGAATACATTTCTCTGCAATGTTTATAAAGTGATTATTAAAAGCATTTGTGATATCTGATACATTATCTAGCTTTTTGTTCTGGTATGTTAGTGACATGCAATCATTGTTTCCCTTTGATCTCCCTGTTTCGTTTTTAATTATATTCCATATAGTTTTAATTTTATTGTCTGATTTATTAATTATTTGTGAGAAATGCCTACTCTTTGCCTCTTTAATTATTTTCTTCAGTGTATGGCAGTACATTTTATAGTGTTCTTTATGAGCTGGGTTGTTACTGGTTCTACATTTTAAATATAGCTCTCTTTTGTTTCTGCATGATATTTTAATGCCAGTGGTTAACCATGTTTTATTCCTTACATTAGGTAAATTAGCAGTTTTCTTTTTTGGAAAGTTAGTTTCAAAATGCCGCAACACAATATTTAGGAATTCATTTAATTTACAGTCTACTTTGTCATAGGAAAATATAGATCCCCAGTTTTCATTCTTCAGATCTTGTTTGAAGTTTAAAATTGAAGCATCATTCATTACTCTAGTCATATGGGTATGTTTTTTAGTTGTGTTTACCTTACTATCGTTTAGCACTAACATTTGTGCATCATGGTCCGATAATCCATTTAATATTGGTAATATTTTAAAGTTAGGGTGTTTTTCTATGTCTATGAATATATTATCTATTATTGTTTGAGAGTTGTTTTGGATTCTAGTTGGAAAGTTTACTACAGAATCTAAATTATAACTACCTAGTAGGGATATCAGTCTGATCTTTTTTTCACTATCGATTGAGAAGTCTACATTAAAGTCGCCGCACAGTATAATATTTACATTATTACTATACAGATAGTTAAGAACCTTTTCTAACTGATTTGTAAAATAATTGAAATTACCTGTTGGTGCTCTGTAAATGGTCAGTATTACAAATGTACTGTTATCCGTTTCCACTCTGGCTGCGCAGCATTCAAAATCCTGTTCCTTACAGTAGGAACTGGTGTCTATATCACTAAAATTTAAGTTACTTTTGATGAATAAGTTATACTCACACCTCCGCCTTTCATGGAACGTCTAAAGAAATTTGAGCACAATGAAAAATTATCAATTTTTAATTGTTCCAGCTCTGTTTCTGCACAGTGGTGTTCCGTTAAACAAATAACTTGAATTTCCTGCTTGTTAGAATTATTTGTATCCTGAAAAGCTAACTTAAATTCTTCAAATTTACATTCAAGCCCCCTTATATTTTGATGATATAATGCAAATGATTTACTAGTTCTAGTTGCAGGCTTGTATATATTACCAATGTTTACTCGAGGCAAGTATGTAAGTTGTTGTTCCCTTTCATCTAAAACCTCCCTAAAAAACGAGAGGAGCCACCAACTATGACAGGAATAGGCCTGTTACAATTAAATTCTTCAGCCTTCAGCCTTCAGAATCACAGAGTCCGTGGAAATGTGAAGATTGCGTGAAATGGCCTCCTTAGTTGGGATTACGCCCAAACTTTATAATGGTTGTCATGTAATATCTTGCTAAAAATTTCAGTTGTGTAGTTTGGATGGGTAAATATTTTTAGACATGACAAGTCTTTAGTAGTCTATGAATAAAGTCACGTTAAATCTTGTCATACATCAACAAATGTTTTATTATAACCTATATATCAATATAAATTACTGTGATACCTAGTGATATAACAATCATAATGATTGCTACATAGTAAGCCTAGGAGGAGAATTATGTGCCCATGGTCGTGGGTTCTATCCCGTTCCAGGTCGATGGCATAAATGAAACAGACCTTTGTCTCTATAGATTTACAGGCTCCCTCTACTGAGGGAGAAAATTCCGGCTCACCGGCAAAGATTACATGGCTGTCATTAAATACCTTCAAATTAAACGAGTTGGTGTGTGGTATAAAAATACTTCCCTTGTTCAGTGGAAGAGTACATACTAGATACATTACCTTATGGCAATTTAGTAACTAATATAGGCCTAATTGTAATTAGTACTGTATAGATTTTTTTCCTGCAAGTAGTTTATAAATAGTTATAACTTATGCCCACCGTATTTTAATCCCTCCCTCCCTCCCTCTCTTCCCTCTGTCGTAGTTTTACTTCTCCCTTTTAGGATTTAAGCGACCCAAGCCGCCCGGGCCTTACAGGGCTGCGACCTGTCGGGAGAGGGATTATCTTTGAATCACATACATACTTTCTTGACCAGACAAGGACATGGATGGCCTCCCCCGATGAGTGATCAGCCCAACGCGGGGCCACCTCCGAGACAACACGAACACATAGGACGGTACACACCATTCACACACACACTCACGCAGAACAAGGCGAGGATGGGGATGAAGATGATAATGACGGCCAGACGATATCCGGGGACCACAAGGGCCTAAAATTACCTGACATTTGTCTCAAAGGTGAAGGAAAACCCCGGAAAAAACCTCGCCTAGGTAAATTGTCCCGACCAGGAATCGAACCCGGGCCCGCTGCGTGAGAGGATTGAACGCATCTCCTGAGCCACAGCGGTGGACGTATTTTAATATGAAGTATTAAAATTAATTTAAAAATGTGGTTCTTATTTCCTGCCTATTTCGAATAAGAACATTAGAAATAGTCCTGTGTTATATTCTCATGAAACTCCAATACATTCATATTATCTTAACATCACATGCAGATGTGATCTTAGCCTGTAAAAACAGCTTCAATAACTACGATTTTTAAACCAAACCCGATCGATTTTTACAATTTCTACCACACAGCCTAATAGATCAGTTCTTATACTGTGGGTTGGCATGTTAGAACACTTGATAGTTGCTGCCTGTAATTAAATAATAAAGGTTAAAAACCATCTGTTCTCCATCATTTCTTATGAGAAAGGGGCTGCCTGACATCCTAGCCACGTCACATCCCGCAGCCAATGACCGCTCAGGGTGGCAAGTGGACTAACCTTTAGGCTGCGTTCGGGGAGCTCGCTTTCGCGCTGTGAGTACGAAACGCTCAAAGTGTCGTTCGGGGAGACTATTAGCACCTCGCGCTACGAAGCTCCCCGAACGCACGAAAGCGTGCCACGGGCTTTCAAACATGGCGGAGAATATGGCATCAGAGGGTCGAAGGAAAGTTTTTTGACCGCTATTGCGCTAATTATAAAAGAAGAGATTGAATATTATCTCGCAAACCCTTCCATCTGGGCAGCTTAAGGAAACGCGAACATTGCATTTTTCTGCCACGGTCCAAACTTTACACGGGATGAGAATAATACCTTCAGCAGACGACCTTAAAATCTTGGCCTATAAAACTTTGCCCATACTCACTAGATGACATAAAACACCCAACTGAAAATCATTAAACAACATGACCAGATTTTACCGTTTCTGTTTTCAGTCTGGACCTTTTAAACCTTTAGACTTCTTAACTTCATAATAAATCCTGCCGGACCTAAAGCTAAAATAAAAAAAGCTATCTATTTTTGTATTTGTTATTTTTCTTTGTAACATTAATTTGTATGGTATGCATTATTTTATGTATGTATTGTAAGGTATATATTTTATAAATATTAACAATGTTCAATGTACATGTATGTATTACATGTTTTTGTACATGTATGTATTATATTAACAATGTTCATGTATGTTTTGTACAATAAACTAAACTAATCCTGCAGACGACGTTCGGGGACCAATGAAATCGCTAATATCGTCCGCAGCATCTCGTGCCTCACCTCTCCAGAAAAAGCGTTGTTAGCACGAGCGGTGACGTCAAACGCTTTCAAACCGTGACGTCATATACGCGCTCACAGCACTGTGAGCGAGCTCCCCGAACGACCAAAGCACGCTTTTAGCGCTGAAAGCGAGCTCCCCGAACGCAGCCTTAGTATTTAAGAACCTTGACTAATAATGTCCAAGTAAAAGCCTTTTGCTTTTTCTTTTGCATATTTTCAAGGTCCTTCAGCCTCACTGGAGTTCAGATAAAACAACGCTGCAGAGATTTGCAACACGCGAACGCAATAATATTTGTAGGGGTTTTGTCGTGGTGAACCTGAGTAGAATATGTTGGGTACCACATTGAAGGGGTTCTGTATGTTGTATACCACATTATAGAGGATTCGTGGTGTTATTCTCGTTGGAATAAAAGTTATGCTTTGTTTGACCTCGGCTAACTACCCTATCTATAAATATCTTACCGTTAGGCTCGTGACTGTAGATTGCCGGTATGTGGCGAAGCTGCGTCTTCCTCCTTTCTATGATGAAGTAGACTGAAATATTTACTTATAGGCCTAGTTGGGATAAGATATATCTGGTAGAGCTTATTAATGAAACTTGTATTAAGGGGAATTCAGATTAACTTTCAAGTGTTTATTTATCTTCACAAATATATATTACTAGCAGTGCAATAATTAGCATTGGTGCTACAAAAATCTTAACAAATGAGTATTACTGTTATGTGTGGATGGATGGAGAGAGAAGCGGTTCAAAATATATAAGACTGACTTTTAGTATGGGCCATAATTACCCTATATCTCGTTGCCTATGCAGTTTACTGTTGCTATCTTTAGGGGAAAAAAAAACAACCTTAGTAATTTATGCGTAATGTTGCCTTCGTTGTTCCCATGATGATCGGTTGCTCTGTCTCCTTCCTCGGTGATCCAGGTCCTGGCCTGTGGTATAACACCACTCTCGTACGTTGAACGACTCCTCAATGCTCCAGCTCGACCGGCAGACTGATTCCTAGAGATATCCCTATTTTCGCATTTCGCTTGAGTTCCGTCTTATATAAACTTCGCTTCTCCCCTCTCTCCACCCCTTATTGTCTACTGTACACAAGTCTCGCAACACCCCTCTCCTCACCATGTCGTTCTTTCTTACTCCTCATTGGCTACACGTGACGGACTAGTGACGTCACGTGGCTTTCGTACAGTGCGTCACATCGCCTTTGCATCGGCGTGAGCTGGGTTTTACCTATTGAAAGTCACGCGCTGTTTGGGAAATTCCCATGTAAATTTGTTGACTAAAATATCCTGGCCATCTTGGCGCTCAAATGCCTCGAACAAAGGAATTATGGAATTAAATTGATATTATTTAATTCCTTAATTGGATTGAAATTTAATTATTATATTCTTGTTACTTGAATGTTTCTGCAAATTATGATATGTTGTTTCATATCTGAACTCTGATATTTAATCTTATCCTCCTTTTTATTTATATTAATTCATTATTTTCTTATATTATATCCTAGTGACTATAATATTCTGAGAATGTAATCTTCTGCTAACGAACATATTATTTCCTAACAAGTAACCTACTCCCGAATTTCTCATTAGCTTTTCTGAGGCATACAAACTTCCTTCACCCCTCTTCCTCCATTTCAAAAATTCTCTCAGTTTTCGTAAGAAGAAAACAATATCACACTCAATAAACACAAGAACCACGCTGTTGTAGCAAGCGTTAAGTGAAAAGTGTTCACAAGATGGCAATTAGCCCCGCAGAAAGAGGGGCTGGAGATAGACCCAACACTATCGCTTAGAATTTATTGCTATAAACATGGCTTTCCCTGGCCCTTGGACCCTTCTGAAATGTATTGGGCTAGAAGATTACTTAAGTGATCAGCTGAAAAATCACGATTTTGGCACTTAGACAGTAATAAAAGGAAACGCTTCAATTTATAGGCCTACTGATCACGTAAATAAATGTAATTTTCAAATTTATATTTAATCTGTACAGCCTACTTACATCTCAACTGCCTAGTAATGTTGAGCAAGAAATACATGTAAAGTTATCCCCCGAGGTCATGGAAGTGGTAAACCCACAGAACAGAAACTTATTACACATAGATATTCTCCTATCAAATAAAGAGTCACCTTGAATATGGGGTAAACCCGACCATTTGCGGCGACCTTCGAGTGCATACGTCATACCGGATATATCGCATAAAAGTTTTCCAGCGGACGTAGTCTTTAAACTCCATTGGCAAGTGACTAAACGCTATCAGACCACACACACACTAGTCGTAGTCTGTGATATCTGCCAGATATGTATCTATGCATCAGGCGTATATAAATGTTTACCTATAACTTCTAAACTATTACAGATATTAAATATTTTAATATAAAGTTCCACCTTAACCCTTAACATGAAACTTATCTGGATCCACTCAAAATCAGCATTTATAAGACAGACACAAATATAAAACATTGATGTCAAATTATGAAGACGAAAACTGGTTTCTTCTGAGTGGAATCAAGATGTGTCGTTACTCAGAAGAATATGCATTTCGGCGAATTTGACGCGCCATCTTCAGTTCTGCCTTGAGTTGCATTCAACACCACATTCCTCTGATATAATGAAATATTGTTTATGTGTTTGTTTATTAGGTAACCTAGGTCACAGCTATAGTTAGCTCAAATAAGTGATTGTGTTCTCATTAAGGATATTATTCTTATTATTATAAATTATAAAGTTTTCTAATATATGAAGTGTAATGCCTTTACCACAGATATGTAGAACTTCCAAGGTGTTATTTAAGTTATTAATCTATGTCCACTATCAAGAAGGTGCTTTGCATATGCTGAGCGTAATCTGCCGTATTTAAAATCATTAATATGTTCATTAAATCTCTGCTTGAATTTTCTACCAGTTTGTCTCACACACACCTTTTTACACTCAGTACAAGTCAATTTGTAAACTCCACTTTCTTCCATTTTGTCCACAGAGTTAGTGTTATTGCTGTATAATTTATTATTTAAGTTGCAATTTTAAAGTTCTCTTTACGTAATATTTTTGTGACGTGGCAGTTCACGTACCCCAGCAAAGAAATTATTAAATTAAATAAATTAGATAAATAATTAATTGCTCAAATTAATTCAAAGTATATTCATAATATCACATGTTTGGTATCAAAATGAACAAGAGAAAATTAAACTTTCATTATTAATATTAAATGTTATAAATAAAGCAAGGCATAAAAGTTAAACAAGTTGAATTAAACGGTACGAGGCATAGAGCCGAACAATATAACCAGGTAGCTGTGGCGGTATTATTCCAGTATTGTTAAGGGTGAACAGGTTTCCAAAGTATGGCAGGTAGGCAGTTCTAGTCTTTTCTCTTTGGTCGGTGGCTTCCTGAGAACCGGTCCTTTTCAGGGCCAGTCGGATTTCAGCGTCCCGGTACCCATTCGGTTTGAAGGTCTTCTTAAGATGACGGGTTGGTATATATATCAGTTACAGGTTAAAACTCGACACTTCAGATTCCCTGAGGATGGAGGCAGCGTCAGCCTCGGAAACGTTGGACCACAACAAACTTCTCACCTGGCTGCAAACCCGAGAAGATTTTCTACATAAGATTCGCCAGGAAAGCCTCAAATCTTACAGCTAAAATAATAACTAAAGACGAAAATACAAGGTTCCAAGACAGGTCGACACTGAAGTCCAAACCCATTATCTCTGAAGAAGAGAGAAAAAGATCAGAAAGAATGAAGAAATACTGGTCACTTAGGAAGGAACAACACACAAAGAAATGACTGGTTCAACGTAACCCAAAGAGGGTGAAACGAAAGAAGAAGAAGAAATCATGTAACAGTCCTGACAGTTGATCTTGGTGAAAATTCAAAAATGGGTTCCGGCGAAAGATTATTATTATGATCAAAAGACTTATAGCGAGAGATTTAAAATTGTATATTTCGAATTAATACGTAATTCTTATTATAGATGTACGGAACAATAAAATGGCGTCTAGCGCACAATTTAAAATTATGAACAAAAGACATTGTGATGGAATTGTATATCTAACATGTTAATATTTTCATACCAGAGAGTTCTGTTATACGTTACATTTCGCAGTAGAGACCGGAAGTATGTATGATATTACCAAATTCCTCACTTTTTTCCCACGTTTTGTCACATAGCAGGTATGTTTCTAGGTCATCCTCGCTTATCAGATTACTTCTTTGTTCATATGTGTTACACGAACTGAGACATGATGCTATGTTAGCATTTAAAAAAACATATCAGACGTATTTTCAAACAAAAGGTTAATTTAGAATTTCTTTATTCATATGCAAGAAATGATGTATCTGTGGATAATGCTGAATAAACAAATTCGTTATATTCCAGTAACAACACGTTAACTGGATACACAGCAAACATAATAATAATAATAATAATAATAATAATAAAATCAGGTAAACTGATGTAACAAAGTGTCAGTATGTTTTTGTTTAATCAGTCATGATTGCAGTTATGATATGCAGAATACAAACAAAAAGTCAAATTGGCCTGTTTCGGGATTTGAACCATGGAACTACAGAAAGTGAGGCCAAGACGTTACCATCTCGGCCACCTGGGTCAGTTTAACATTCTAGTTGGATAAGCGCATGTAAAGCAATAGTGTTATTTGTCATAGCTAACTGTATTTTAAATGCCAAAGCCTTATAAGTTCACAGTAAAACAATAGGCTATGTTGTCATGATAACTGATGTGCATTTCATAAATTCTTTCGAATACGTTTATTACCATAAAATAGGCACTAAATTGAGCATTACTCCGAAACAGGTCAACCGATTTTATCCAATATCAATAGACGTCTTCCCATGGACATTATAAATGTGTATAGGCTACCAAGTTTCATAAAAATCCGGTAAAGCGTATTTGAGTTACCGCGTCTTTAAAATAGACACTAAAATGGGTTTTACTCCGGTACCGGTCTACCGATTTGTTCCAATAACAGTAGAGTCTTCCCATGTACATTATAAATGGGTATAAACAAAGCTTCAGGAAAATGCAATAAAGCATATATCTGAGTTACCGCGACTTCTTATATATTAACATAAAAGGCACTAAATTGGGCATTATTCCGGTACAGGAAAACCGATTTGGTCGAATATCAACAGACGTCTTCCCATGGACATTATAAATTCGGATACGAAGTTTCATAAAAATCCGATAAAGTGTATTTGAGTTATTGAGCCTTAAAATAGACACTAAATTGAGTTTTACTCCAGTACCGGTCAACAGATTAGGTTCAAATTCAATAGGGTACTTCTCATGACCGTCATAAATGCGTGTACCAAGTTTCATGGAAATCCGATGCAGCGTATTTGAGATATGGCGCCATTCTGATATAATCTATTAAAATAGGCACTAAATTGGGCATTACTTCGGTACCGGTGAACAGATTTGGTTCAATGTCAATATTGTTCTTCCCATGGATATTATAAGTGTGTTTTCCAAGTTTCATGAAAATCCAAAAAAAAGCGTATTTGAGTTATGATGCGTACAGAGAGACGGACGGACAGACAGACGGACAGACATTTTTTCGTCCCCCACACAATCTCATAAAGTACCATACTGGCACCAAATACTCTCAATAAGAATACCGTCCACTCTACTGTATTCCCTTTGTTCAAACTGTCCACTAGCACAGAGGTGCCATCTGTTGAGTGGGAATGGGCAGCAGTCTCAGAAGCTACTTAATGAACCTATATAGCTGCAGAAATAAATTTGTTTTTCAAAGTCCTGATGACACAGTAACTTATTTTTGTGCTTGATAATGCAAGAATTAGGTCGGGAAATAACATAATTTACACTACCGCTAAACTAACTTAATTAAATGACGATAACGCTAATTTTTTAAGTAAAACTTCTTTAGCCGCGGTAGGGGTAAATCGAGAGCTTGTGTAACGCTCAAAATCGTCACGAAATTAGTGAGGTGTGACGGAACGGACTGCACAGAAAACAATCAACTCAATGATTAGGCTTATCCAAAACTGAAAAAGTCCAAAAATTAAAAATTAAAAAATCAAAAATTTAAAAAGTTAAAAAATCCAAAATTAAAAAAAAAAAAAAATCAGATCCAACATTTAAATAATCTAAAATTTCAAAATAAAAAAATTCAAAGAACCAAAATTAATAAGTCCAAAATTTAAAAACATTAAAAATTAAAAAATCTTAATATCCAAAATTTAAAACATAATATCCAAAATTATAAAATTCTAAAATATAAAAATAAAAAAAATCCAAAATAAAAAATAAAAATAAAAAAAAAAAAATACAAAACTAAAAAAAATTCAATGATCTAAAATGTAAAAAAGTTAAAAAATCCAAAATTAAAGAATTAAAAGGTCAGAAATTTAAAAAATCCAAAATCTAAAAAGTCCAAAAACCCAATATTAAAAAGTCCAACAATCCAAAATTTGAAAAATCCAATAATCCAGAATTGAACAAATAAAAAAAAGTTTCACTTCTGCCGCATGGCGTTCCACACACACTTTTTTTAATAAGTATCAAAACTAATTGTTTCACTTTAATACATTTACGTGAAAATCAGCTTTTAATTTTAATTCATACGATTTGCAAGATACTTTGTACAATATATACTTTTTTTATTTGAAATTTTTACATGTAAAACAATTCGGATGGTAAGCCAATGAACATCTGAATGAATCAGTCTTGTACACACTCTAATTAACGATTTTACTTATTTCACTCTCAAAATAATTATTACAACCATAGACGGCACATATCATGCCACCTACATAACCGGACATTTTCTTCAGGCCTATGTTGTATTTATTATTTTACTCAGGGGTGCCCACCCCCAAAACTTCATTGCTCACCCCGGAAAACTTCATTGCTCACCCCCAACCCAATTGCCTGTCGACAAGGGCGCCCATATGATATTTTCTAGGGGGGGCAATATTTTTAATTAATTTATTTTTTGTCGCTTTAACTTCTTGGGCCACTTTGTATTTCATATTAATAATATAATAAGTAGCCAGAATATAATTGCGGGGAGGGTCGGAAGTGCCGGGGGGTTTGGAATACCCCCCAAAAAAGGGGTCGGGGGTCCATCCCAGAAAATTTTTAAATATTGAACTAATGAAAATCACATTTTACGCTATTTTAGCACTCAAAAACTAGTTAAGAAATTTGTTTATCATACTCTAAGACATGCCAATGTAAACAAGAAAATGTTACCTAAGTCGGATGTCCACCCCGGGAAATTTTTAAATATTGAACTAATGAAAATCACATTTTACGCTATTTTAGCACTGAAAACTAGTTATGAAATTTGTTTACCATACTCTAAGACATTTCAATGTACATAAGAAATCATTACCTAGGTGGGGGGTCCAGCCCCGGAAATTTTTAAAATATTGAATTAATGAAAATCACATTTTACGCTATTTTAGCACTAAAAAACTAGTTAGGAAATTTGTTTACCATACTCTAAGACATGCCAATGTAAACAAGAAAATGTTACCTAAGTCGGGTGTCCACCCCCGGGAAATTTTTAAATGTTGAACTAATAATGAAAATCATATTTTACGCTATTTTAGCACTGAAAACTAGTTATGAAATTTGTTTACCATACTCTAAGACATTTCAATGTACATAAGAAATCATTACCTAGGTGGGGGGTCCAGCCCCGGAAATTTTTAAAATATTGAACTAATGAAAATCACATTTTACGCTATTTTAGCACTGAAAAACTAGTTAGCAAATTTGTTTACTATACTCTAAGACATGGCAACTTAAACATGAAATTGTTACCTAAATTATAATACTTATTACTATTTATAAGAAAAGTTAAATAGCACATGGAACAGTGGACATAATAGGCCTACTCATTATGTTATGAAAAGAAAATAACTGCTATATCATAACTTATTTGACACACCAACAAATCTTGTTTAATTAAATAAATATATTTTTTAAATACAAATATAGAATTTTAGGTTTTGACTCTTGGGGGTCTGAACCCCCTTTCCTAATCCACTGTGGATTCTGCTTCCATGTTGTCGATTTGGTAAAACTTCTGCAATTATAATAATTGTCGTAAAAGAAAAACACCTGACGATAATAATTAATAATATACATTTTTTTCCTTGCCCCCCCCCCCGGGTACGCCCATGGCTGTCGAAATTCTTCATCTTTATCTTTATAAAGAATTAAAAGAGACCTTTTGAAGTTATAGAACTTGGCCGTTTTTATTTATAACATATAAAACTCTAATTTTGCAACAATTTTCAACCCCCGGCCAGAAAATTCATAACACGATAATATTTCCCCCTCCCCCAGAAATTTCAATGACGCAGTCTGCGTCTTAACCCACCCCCCGTGGGCACCCTGTTTTACTAGAATTTATATTATATTTTCGTACACAAAACACAACAGACAAACGTTAACTATATCAGCCGACGAGTAACTGCCCATTCCTGCTCACTGGCGGCGCTAGTAGTAGCGTGTCCCGGAAAAAGACAGGGAGTGGACGGTATTACTTATTGAGAGTATTTGCTGGCACTTAATAATAATAACTAGCATGTGCCCGCGGCTTCGCCCGCGATAATTATTTCAAAAGTTAAAAATTAAGAGCATAATAGTTAAATCATTATATTTATTAACACCTAAATCACGTTTACTACATACCACGATTAGATAGCATCGCCTGGTAAAAGCGACCTCAGATTCGAGTTCCTTGGCCCAGAATACCCCTGTATAGTGAGTTTCGTCCAAATCGAACAACGTTTGACCATATTTAGGCTAATATTGATTATCCCTATAATAATAATAATAATAATAATAATAATAATAATAATAATAATAATAATAATAATAATAATAATAATAATAATAATCCTCTTCGGTGTAGGTTGAAAATTTCATATTATGTTTGCGTGTCTTGACATTAAAAACAAATGAATCGACCAGCGTGAGCTACAACATTCAAGAGATCGCGATGCTTTTATGTCGAAGGTATGACAAAAATAGCCAAAGCCTAGTGTAATTGATTTGTATTACTGAAAACTCATGCTTTGAAAGCGCAATAAATACACGTTTTCTGCCTGTTTTTCACTCATAACTCACGAACGAAAGCGAAAATTAAAATTCCAGCTTCGAGGTGCACATTCCGACCCTTTAGTCCATCTATGTTTAAAATTTCAGATCTCTGCGTTCAGTAGATTTCGCTGGGCATCGCGGACAGACAGACAGACAGACGGAGGAAGACAGACACTTCCTTTTATTAATATAGATTGGTATTGCAAGATTAATGTTTCAAGGTAGGTTATTTATGTTCACAAACGATATGTCACAAAAACTATTAATACTAAATGTATAGAAGGCCAAATATATATTTTTTTTTAAATGGATAGCTATCAATTACAAAATATTACACCTGTAAAATTAACAATCAAATTATACAAGTTGATTCAATTAACTTTCTTAATATAATCCTTGATTCAAAACTAAATTGGAATTATCAATTAAGTATTATTAAGGAAAAAATTGTAATGATAACTGATATACTAGTAAAACTCTGGTCAGCCAAATCCCAAGTTATGAAATATTTACTATGCACTTAAACTACATGAATTTAGTTTGGCAAGGATGCCCTAAAACACAGCTACATTAAATTATAATAGGCTGCTACAAAAACGAGCTATAAATGTCGTATTTGGTTTAAATTATTATACAACAATAGATGTAAGTTACAATATATATATATGGGATTGGACCACTAAATGTCAGTTTGAAAATATCCTCAGTAATTTTTCCTTATAAAGTTATAAGTAATATATGCTTCAATAACCTAAATCTGCTCATAAATAACGAAATGCATAATTATTCAACAAGAAATAAACTAATTTCAACTCGTGCAGCCAATACCACCAAATATGATCTGAATTGTATTATTAAAATGATTGTGACTGAATACAATAGCTTACCAAACGAAATTTAAAAATGTGTATTGCTAACTAAATTCAAAAGATCTCCTTTATAAATACTTTAACAATAGATTATAGTACATAACAATTGGGATGTCTATAGTAAATTATATTGCTTCTAAATTAATCATAATTATATTTAAATTGATTTTTCATGTGTTACTAACTACTGGTGTTAATAGTAGTATGTATGTCCTTTGTTTACTTATACTTGTTATGTATCATAGCTAAGTACTGTCGCCATTTTCTTTGTAAAAAAATCAATATATATAGTCCCTGCTACGAGCCATTGGCTCTTTGGGATCTCTTTTGTCAAATAAATAAATTTCATGCTTTTATACTCTACATAACTCCTGTCTTGTTCATGTTCAGTCTGTTCAGTCGGATGTCACTTGTGCTCTCTTTATAGCCTTAATAATCCCTGTTTCCTTTTTTTGTCATGAGTAACAGTAGAAAGAAGCTAAGTGGCAGTAAATATAAGAAGAGATGGAAAGAGAAGGAAGACAAGAAACTGGACAGTATCTGATGATGATGATGATGATGATGAACAACAGTGACGGAAGAAAGGCTTAGCAACTAAGCAGTTGTTCAAATAGAGAGATGTCAGAAGGTCACTGGACTAAGAGAAGTGATAAATACTTTAGAAATGCGTAGAACATTCTAGGATATACCACCAAATATTATCGATTTATGAAAAATAAGTTACCGGTATATCTATAGCCAACAGTTATAACTAAGCAAGGCATTTAGTGACCATAAAATAGTGGAAAATGAAAACTGTATTCACGTCCTAAAATTACTACTAAAATGACACAATATATTTTTTAAATGACCAATTTGTTACGACTCGTTAATTAGCTGTTTCGGCAGTAATGAGTTTTTTAGAGAACAGCTTAATGGATGACAATGTCTTACATTTAAGTTTACAATATAAAACGCTCTTATCTTGTTACTAACAAAGCAAGTGAATTGATACTAGACCATGGGCTACCAATATGAATTTCAGACACATATATTTTTTTGTTGGTATTGGCATCTAGTTTAATGTTTCAGTTGTTTGCCCTTTACAAATTACAACATATCCCCGGAAAACCACGTATATACCGAGAAAATTACTTTGTTTTATTTTTTAAATCTTTGTTCTTTGCGCCTAATATTCAAAGGGAGTTTTTTACTTACATGTTTTTTTGTTGGCATTACCATCTAGATTAAGGTTTAAGTTGTATGCCCCTTATCAATTACAGTATATCCCCGGAAAACACCGAAAACCACGAAAATCCGGAGAAAGGGACTTCGTTTTATTTTTTTTAAATCTTTGTTCTTTGCTCCTAGTATTCAAAGGGAATTGGTGAATCATATGTTTTTGTGTTGGTATTCCTATATAGATTAAGGTTCCAGTTGTTTGCCCCTTACCGATTACAGCATATCCCCGGAAACCCCGGAAAACCACGTATATACGGACAAAATTACTATGTATTATTTTTTAAATCTTTGTTCTTTGCTCCTAATATTCAAAGGGAATTTATAATTCGTATGTTTTTTTGTTGGTATTGCCATCTAGATTAAGGTTTCAGTTGTTTAACCCTTATGAATTAAAGCATATCTCCCAAAAACTCCGAAAACCACGGAAATCCGGAGGAATTTACTTTTTAAAAAATTCTTTAAAGTCTTTGTTCTTTGCTCCTAATATTCCCAGGGAATTCTGACTCATATGTTTTTTTGTTGGTATTGCCATCTAGTTTAAGTTGTTTTCCCCTTATCAATTACAGCATATCCACGTAAACCCTGAAAACCACGAAAATCCGCAGAAAATGAGATTGTTTTAATTTTTTTTTAATCTTTGCTCTTTGATACTAATATTCCCAGGGAATTTCTGAATTACATAATTTTTGTTGCTATTTCCATATAGTTTAAGGTTTCAGTTGTTTTCCCCTTACCAATTACAGCATGACAAAGAATACTGGAAAAAATCCTGATGCTGAAGGGATGAAGGCGATTGAAAACCTGGCAGAATACACTTCATATTCTAATTTGACGTCTGTGAATGATAATTTATCTTACCAAACCTTCCACAGTCACTACCAAACTTTCTTGACTGAAGTTAGAGAAGGGACATTCGGTAAAACAGCACAATTTTGGAATGGTAATATGGACAAAGTGTCATTGATTTTGAGATTTCAGCGAGCAACTAAAGAAAACAACTTTGACTTACACTTGGCATGTTTAGAAGATATGATTCCCCTTTTCTTTGCATGTGACCAACACAATTATGGCAGATATCTCGTAGTCCATATACTCACCCTTTTGAACCTGCAAGGGACACACTTGAAGCAGAAGAATTACTACGCAATAACGGTTTCAGTGAACGTAGATCACAATTTCCGAGTTCTAGAAATTCTGTGGATTTCCGTGGTTTTCCGGGTTTTACGGGGATATGCTGTAATTGATAAGGGGAAAACAACTGAAACCTTAATCTACATGGCAATACCAACACAAAACCATATTAGTCACTAATTCCCTTTGAATACTAGGAGCAAAGAACTAAGATTTAGAAAATTAAAACAAAGTCATTTTCTCCGGGTTTCCGTGGTTTACGGAGTTTTCTGGGGATTTGCTGTAATTGATAAGGGGAAAACAACTGAAACCTTAATCTGGATGGCAATACTAACAAAAGAACATATGATTCAGAAATTCCCTTTGAATATTAGAAGCAAAGAACAAAGATTTAAAAAATAAAACATTGTCATTTTGTCCTTATAAAAGTGGTTTTTTCGGGTTTTCCAGGGATATGTTGTAATTTGTAAGGGGCAAACAACTGAAAACTTAAAACTATATGACAATACCAACAAAAAATATGTGAGTCAGGAATTCCCTGGCCATATTAGGAGCAAAGAACAAAGAAAATTAAATCAAACTCATTTTCTCCTGATTTCCGTAGTTTTCCGGGGTTTCCGGGTAAATGCTGTAATTGATAAGGGGCAAACAACTAAAGACTTTAACTAGATGGTAATACCAACAAAAAATATGTGAGCCAGAAATTTCCTGGGCATATTAGGAGCAAAGAACAAAGAAAAATTAAAACAAACTCATTTTCTCCGGATTTCCGGGGTTTCCGGGTAAATGCTGTAATTGATAAGGGGCAAACAACTGAAAACTGAAACTAGATGGCAATACCAACAAAAAAATATATGTGTCGGAAATTCCCACGTGGGGGGGGGGGGATGGGGGTATACAGTAGCCTACGCTCTATACTACTTGGACACCATAAAGTTGAATTGGCATGCCCATCAAATTGCCCCAAGCAAATACTTCACTCAGCTATTATTCACAAATGAATGACGCAATGAAAGTCCTTCTGATATACCTGAAAATGGGAATAATGGACTTGCTCAGATGAGTGCATTATGCTGGAAGTCTCCTCTGTTTCTTGCAGAAGTTATTCGCTTTTAAAGTTATCATAAACAAGCATTAAAAACAGAAATAATAATAATAAATTGAAAATGTAACGTACCGGTAACGTAACACTATTTTTAAAAAATCATTTAAAAATTCCGAAAATGACCTAAGCATGACAAAAACTGGCCTATCTTTTGAAAGTAACGAAAAATGCAAAAACTAATTGCCTTAATGAATTAATTCATTATACATATATGTATATATTCGAGCAATCTCTCAACCTTCATATAAAAAAGATGCAAAAATCATCAAATGCCTTAAAATTGAAGATGTCAGCTAGTGCAATATTTTAAATTGTGGATCATCTCTAAATCCGATTTCACATTGTACAAGACTTCCATTTAGATGTTATATTACAGGAGTTTGCATCATCACTGTAACAGAAAGCGTTCAAGGTCAAGGTCAGCATATTTCGCTTGCCTGCGTGTGGCGTTACATCCGGTATGTGTTATATCAACACTTTGTATTGCATGACATTACAGGCTACTTACGTAGTCACGTGATTCAATATGTCGGATGGCGCCCAATTTAAAAATTATAAATGTTGGAAGGTGTGGGAAATTTAAAAATTACAAATGGTAGGTGGCAGGTGATTTGAAAATTCAAGATGGACCTTCGGTGTCTTCCAGGCACCCATTTTTAGGCAAATCAATTACGAGCAATTAATTCATTGAATAGCAACTACTGTTACTTCGACCTTTAGCTAACATGTCACTAGATTTAACAGATCAGACACTTTTGTTGATCGGTAGATTTGAATACCTGTTTTATACCATATGGCTTTGTTATGTCCTTTAGCCATGACAAGTGCTCCGGTATTGTTATTTAAGCCCTTTATACCGACTAGGTACGAAAGCCTCATTTGAGGACAGTATTTTGTTGTTAGCCTAAGTCTGATATGTATAGAGATTTAAGCCATTTCTACAGGTTTTGAGATTTATGGCCTTTCTGCCGACTCGATACATAAGTCTCATTTGAAGTACCTTTTTATTTTTTTGCTTAAGCTTATTAGTCTGTTGTTCATTAAGATTTAAGGATTTTGTGCAGATTTTGATATTTCAGCCCTCGCCAAAACAATGTAGACGCTATTTTTAGGCAAGTGATTTTCTAACGCATTTAGTAATTTTATAATATTCTACTCTAAACAATGAACTTGGTTAATTTATTTCTCTTTATGATTCCATCATTCACATCATTTTGTTTACCTGTACACTGTACTCAGTTTCTTTCTTGTCTGCGTTGCAAGATTCCTCATAATTTAAGCAAACATCCAACCGTTTCACTAAGTTTTCCATTCGCATACTACATTTTTAGATTAAACAATCATTACGACGTTTTCATACAATTCTTTAGTCTATATTATTTATTATAGGCTATACGCTGTGATATGACACTTTCCTTAAAGAATACTCACTGCCTAATAGATCAACTTCCAAAATATTATGCATAAAGGAACTCTAGGATCAATATTTCTAGATCTAAATTGCATTATCTCATTTAGTGCACCAGGTTAAAATGATGAACTATAGCTCCAGGAGTTATATAGGCCTACTGCATGGCATTGTAGATTATTTAAGGACTCAAAAGATAGTGCTATGTAGCATTTTGTTACAGATAACAGTTTGTAAATCACTGTTTAATCCCTGTCCTGATGAGTTAAGTTTTTATCTATTATTGCATTGGCAGGAATGTTTGTATTGGTAATGTAGGGTGACATATAGCCTATATTTTAAGTAGAGAATCTTAATTCAGAATACTGTGCCATTAGTAAGCATTGGGTCTCTTTATTTTTGGCATTTATCCCTTAATTCCACTTCTGTTATACACTATTGGGCCTCTCCTTCATTTCTTTCAAGATTTGGCAGCCCTAACATCAGTAAACTATACAGGAATGTACCAATCACAGCTTTAAGTGTGACTTAACGAGTTTCAGTCTAGAAATGGTTAAAACAGAGCCTAAAAAAGCTAACATAAATGTTTCTATTTCATTTTATTAATATCACCAAATACATAAAACTCTTGGAGGGTGAAGTGAATTTGACTATGCGACAATTATTTTTTATTTCTGTGTCCCAAAAAATCTTCAAGCGAGAAAGTTTTGGTGAAATATTTGAATTTTATTACAAATGAAGTGCCACCTTTATATCTTGAATGGGTTACGAGTAATTGAGTGGTAATTAATCATAAGATGTTAGCATTTCTATACTGAGTAAACGGCGAGAATACCCAGAGTCGGAAACGAGTGACGTCACACATCCCTCCTCCTCGCCGCAGCCCACTGTCTGATGTAAAAGAAAGACTAAATATCTTATGTGAAATTCACGTAACTTCCTCTGCCCAAACAAAAGTTAGCCTCTTAGTATAATATAATTATTAAGTGCCAGTATGGTACATTATGAGATTGTGTGTAGGGACGAAAAATGTCTGTCCGTCCATCCGTCTGTACGCGCCATAACTCAAATACGCTTTTTCGGATTTTCATTAAACTTGGAAAACACATTTATAATGTCCGTGGGAAGAACCCTATTGGTAATGAAACAAATCGGTTCACCGGTACTGGAGTAATGCCCAAGTTAGTGCCTATTTTAATGGATTATGGCGCCTTTCATAACTCAAATATGCTGTATCGGATTTCCATGAAACTTGGTATACGCATTTATGACGTCCATGAGAAGTATCCTTTTGAATTTGAACCTAATCTGTTAACCGGTACCGGAGTAAAACCCAAAATAGTGTCTATTTTAAAGGCGCAATAACTCAAATACGCTTCATCGCATTTTTATGAAACTGCGTATACGCACTTATAATGTCCATGGGAAGACGTCTGTTGATATTCGATTAAATCGGTTGGCTAGTACCGGAATAATGCCCAATTTAGTGCCTTTTTAATGTCAATATATAAGAAGTCGCGATAACTCAAATATGCTTTATTGGATTTTCCTGAAACTTTGTATACCCATTTATAATGTACATGGGAAGACGTCTACTGATTGTGGACCAATTCGGTAGACCGGTACCGGAGTAAAACCCAATTTAATGTATTTTAAAGACGCGGTAACTCATATACGCTTTACCGGATTTTTATGAAACTTGGTACACATTTATAATGTCCATGGGAAGACGTCTATTGATATTGGATAAAATCGGTTGACCTGTTTCAGAGTAATGCTCAATTTAGTGCCTATTTTATGGTAATATACGTATTCGAAAGAATTTATGAAATGCATATCAGTTATCATGACAATATAGGATATTTTTACTGTGATCTTATAAGGCTTTGGCAATTAAAATACAGTTAGCTATGACAAATAACACTATTGCTTTACATGCACTTATCTAACTAGACCGTTAAACTAACCCAGGTGGCTGAGATGGTAACGTCTTGGCCTCACATTCTGGGGGTTCAAATCCCGAAACCGGCCAATTTGACTTTTTTTTATTCTGCATATCAAAATTGCAATAATAGCTGATTAAACAAAAACATACTGGCACTTTGTTACATCAGTTTACCTGATTTTATTATGTATGGCATTCTCTTCATGTAAATAGGTTGTAAAAACGAAGAGAATGTCGTTACCACATCACATCCAAGAAGGAAATATAACCCAAAGAAAATCTGATCAATGTACTCTCGTAACTTTCTTTACTCAAAAATCGTCACGAAATTAGTGTCACATTCAAAATCGTCACGAAATTAGTGAGATGTGACGGAACGGACTGCACAGAAAACAGTCAACTCAATGATTAGGGGTAATCAACTGCACACACAGAAATGATAAGTCCAAAACTGAGTTCAGCGTGCTTTGCTTTACGAATTCTGAATAATATATTATAACAGGATGCATTACTTATGGTATATTTTGCATATTTTCACTCGGTAATGAGGTACGGGATCATATTCTGGGGCAACTCTTCCCATAGGGAGAAAATATTTAGATTACAAAAGCGGGCAATAATAATAATATGTGGAAAGAAAAAAAGGGAATCTTGTAAACCGCTATTTGAAAAATTAAAAGTCCTCACTCTTACAGGGGAGTATATATACTCTGTTATGTGTTATGTAGTGAATAATATTGATACATTTCAAACTAATTTTAGTGTACATGGACGTACTACCAGAAACATGAATTATCTACACAGACCAAATAACTCGTTAAAACTCTTTCAGAAGGGTGCTTATTATTCTGCAGTACAAATATATAACAAGCTTCCAAACAACATGAAATTATTATGTATTCAAAGAAAGAGCAAACATTTCAAAACAGCTGTCAAGGAATTTTTAATAACTCACACCTTCTACAATTTGGAGGAATATTTCCAGCTTGCAGTTTCTGTAGGCCTATATTATTGTTATAACATGCATGTATTTTTTGATCTGTCGTGTTCTATATCCTTGAGCCCCACTCAACACAGGATCTACAGGACGATATATCTACATCTACATACGATTTAAAGGACAAAATAAAATACTCAAAGGTAGGTGATGGAAAGGAAATTTTTCAGACCAAGTACGAGGACCTGCAAATGGGAATGGTATAAGTAATAATAATAATAATAATAATAATAATAATAATAATAATAATAATAATAATAATAATAATAATAATAATAACAACAACAATAATAGTAATACTTACTTGCTCAATGACAAAATCAATTCCTAAGCAAGCTAAAGGTATATGATCTATTTTATGCAACCCGCGCTTAAAAAATTCAAATTAAAAAAATCAGATCCACAATTTAAAAAGAATCAAAGATCCAAAATTTAAAAAAATCCAAAATAAAAATCAAAGATCAAAAATTAAAAAGTCAAAAAATAAAAAATCCAAAATTTTAAAATCAAAATATTCAAAATTTAAAACTAAAACAATTCAAAAAGACAAAATTTAAAAAATAAAAATTGCAAAATTAAAAAATCCCAAATTCAAAATTTAAAAAAATTAAAAAAATCTAAAAATTCAAAACTAAAAAAACGAAAATACAAAATTAAAAAATACATATTTCAAAGATCCAAAATTCCAAAATAAAAAATTCAAAGATTTAAAATTTTAAAAATCCAAAATTTAAAAACAAAAAATCCAAATATCCAAAATTTAAATAAATTTAAAAATCCAAAATTTAAAACATAATGAAATCCAAAAAATAAAAAAATCAAAGATCGAAAATTTAAAAAATCTAAAATTAAAAAATTGAAAGTTCTAAAATTAAAGAATAAAAAAAACCAAAACCCAATATTAAAAAGTTCAATAATGATAAATTGAAAAAATTCAATAATAAAAAATTGTTAAAATAAAAATTAAAACATGTTTCACTTCTGTCACGTGGCGTTAGACACACACTTTTTTTTCAAGTTTCCACAATGAATGCGTGATGTTGCACCGATCAACGCTCCATTCTGACTGAAATGCTTTGAGCTCTGAGCTCTGCAAGGAGAAATGCGAAGTTTCTCGTCACGACTCCAAGAGTGTGTTGACAATGAGGGACACCATCTGAGGAACACAATTTTCAAAAAGTAATTGATGTGGGTAAAATGCTTTGAGATTTATTATAGTTCTAAAATATAATAATGTACACAAACTATTAAGTATTGTCGTAATTTCAATTAAAAAACCATCAGGTTTCTCTGCCGGACCCTGTATAAGAGTACATCCTCTTACCTTAAAATAATTGATGATAACCAATAACTGATTGCCATCTTATCAACTGGACCAATTTTTTCCGGGTAAACAGGTTGACAAATACGACAAACCTCGCAGGAGATATAATATGTCACATTTTCGAAATGCGAGAATTCAATATGCCCTACTAAACTAATATCACTCTTCATAACCTAACTGCCACTAAAGTAGAATCTACCTGCCATCCTTACCTTAATGCAGAGGTGGATAAGAAATTATATGCAAGAAGGACAGTTGGTCAACCTGCAATAATTATTTGAACAAAAATATAACATGACGGGCGTGTTTGTTTGACTGAAGTAGGTAAAAATACAAGATAAAGTTGTAAATATGACTGGTTTAACCTCTTAATTTGATATCTTGAACAAAAGGAAGTACATTGAATCAAATGTTCAGTTCTAGAAAGCAAAATAGCAATCTTAAGGCATTTGTCACCTCTGTGGCTCTACATCTCTGGAGGGACAAGGCCTACCATCTGACCGCAGCATAAACTATTATAGGCAGATGACAGGTTTATCAATCAAGTAGCTCCTCTTTTGAATCACGAGGCTGAGTGCACCCCGTTCAAGACCTCCCTTCTTCCGAAAAATTGAGATGGTACCGGGGATCAAACCCAGGACTACTGAACTGTATCCAGTAATGCTAACCACGAGACCACGCAGGCGGTCTATAATTCCAACTAATGTGGATTATTAAGCTCAGAAAACAGATAAGAAACTGCATGGGATATGACAAATGAAAAACACAGGGAGAAAAAGGTCAAAGAAAAGAGTTCATTCCTCTACACGTATAAAACAACAGTATAGCCATATGCACAACTACAGTGAGTCCATTTTATGAGGAAACCTCGCACTGACGCATTGTCGCGCTAGCATCTCATTGCATTGCAGTTGTACAAAGCATACAAGCGGTTAGTTGCTTCAGTGTGTTGTAGTGAGACGCTTATCTATTGTTGTCGTGTGTTACATAAAACAATAATCGAAAATGTTTACGGTTGAACAGCGAATTTATTTGGTGGAATGTTACTTATTGAGAAATAACATATAAGGCGCGTTCGGAGATTTTATCGTAAATATCCTGACTGTACCATCCCTACAAAATGGTGAGTAATAAGCCTCTACATGTAGGCCTATTTTGATAATAAATTGGTTGAGTTATTCTATTTTGTATTGTTTCTAAAGTCTTGATTTGCCAATTTGCCGGTAGTAACAGAACACGGTCCCCGCCGGTGCAAGCACAACAGCGGGGAAAGTGTGAGCAGAGGCAACGCTGTTAAAAAGTTTCCGCATAAAATGGCCTCCCTGTACAAACCAGACACAAAGAAGAGTGGAACTGAGTTTTTTTTATTACATGAATTATTTTCTCTCTCAATAATGTCATGTAATTTTGTGTGTAACTTTATAGTTCTTCAAATTGTTACAAATTCGGGGTTTTCTAGCTGATGGAGTATTTTCTTTAGGGTAGGAGGGTGAAGGTTAGGTTCCTCTGAGATAAACTGAACAAAACTTGAAATTATCAGAGCAATGAAGGAACCACTACTTGAACACAATCAACACTTTGCAGTTATCATGTACACAGATAAAAGAACTTTATTACAGAATTATTACAATCTGACTGAATCTGGTTTAGTAATGTCCATTGTTATATATATAGTCTTTTACTGACTGAATGCAAGAAAGATCATGAGATGTGCGTCCTGATTGTGTTGTTATATTCCTACTCACTCCGTGCCGTACAAAACATTTCATCACATCCAAATGGTCCCTCATTACAGCCAAGTGATATGGAATATGTCCATTGTTATTGTATGCTTTAACCTGAGCTCCTGACTTGATCAAGTATTCACACACATTAACATGTCCATTCTCTGCAGCCAAGTGGAGGGGTGTCCACTTGAGACTATCACAAGTGTTTACTTGTGCTCCTGACTTGATCAAGTATTCACACACATTAACATGTCCATACTGTGCAGCCACGTGGAGGGGTGTGTTCTTTAAAAAACCACAAGTGTTTACTTGTGCTCCTGACTTGATCAAGTATTCACACACATTAACATGTCCATTATATGCAGCCAAGTGGAGGGGTGTCTCCTTGTCACAATCACAAGAGTCTACTTGTGCTCCTGACTTGATCAAGTATTCACACACATTAACATGTCCATTATATGCAGCCAAGTGGAGGGGTGTACTCTTCTTATTATTACAAGAGTCTACTTGTGCTCCTGACTTGATCAAGTATTCACACACATTAACATGTCCATTCTGTGCAGCCAAGTGGAGGGGTGTCCATTTGTCACTTTTACAAGTGTTTACTTGTGCTCCTGACTTGATCAAGTATTCACACACATTAACATGTCCATTCTCTGCAGCCAAGTGGAGGGGTGTCCACTTGAGACTATCACAAGTGTTTACTTGTGCTCCTGACTTGATCAAGTATTCACACACATTAACATGTCCATACTGTGCAGCCACGTGGAGGGGTGTGTTCTTTAAAAAACCACAAGTGTTTACTTGTGCTCCTGACTTGATCAAGTATTCACACACATTAACATGTCCATTATATGCAGCCAAGTGGAGGGGTGTACTCTTCTTATTATTACAAGAGTCTACTTGTGCTCCTGACTTGATCAAGTATTCACACACATTAACATGTCCATTCTGTGCAGCCAAGTGGAGGGGTGTCCATTTGTCACTTTTACAAGTGTTTACTTGTGCTCCTGACTTGATCAAGTATTCACACACATTAACATGTCCATTCTCTGCAGCCAAGTGGAGGGGTGTCCACTTGAGACTATCACAAGTGTTTACTTGTGCTCCTGACTTGATCAAGTATTCACACACATTAACATGTCCATACTGTGCAGCCACGTGGAGGGGTGTGTTCTTTAAAAAACCACAAGTGTTTACTTGTGCTCCTGACTTGATCAAGTATTCACACACATTAACATGTCCATTATATGCAGCCAAGTGGAGGGGTGTACTCTTGTTACTATTACAAGAGTCTACTTGTGCTCCTGACTTGATCAAGTATTCGCACACATTAACATGTCCATTCTGAGCAGCCAAGTGGAGGGGTGTCTCCTTGTTACTATTACAAGAGTCTACTTGTGCTCCTGACTTGATCAAGTATTCACACACAATAACATGTCCATTCTGTGCAGCCAAGTGGAGGGGTGTCTCCTTGTTACTATTACAAGAGTCTACTTGTGCTCCTGACTTGATCAAGTATTCACACACAATAACATGTCCATTCTGTGCAGCCAAGTGGAGGGGTGTCTCCTTGTTACTATTACAAGAGTCTACTTGTGCTCCTGACTTGATCAACAATTTAGTAATATCACCATATCCTTTCTCTGCTGAAATGTCAAGTGGGCTTCTATTGGAACCGTCACAGGCATTCACATTTGCTTTTGATTGGATCAACAACTTACAAATACCAACATTGCCTTTTTCTACAGCTAAGTGAAGTGGTGTTCGTTCGGAATCATTGCATTCTTCCACGTTAGCTCCAGACTCAATTATTAGCTTAGAAATATTATTAAACCCTTTCTCTATCGATATGTGAAGTGGAGTTCTTTTGGAACCATCGCAGGTATTCACATTGGCTTTTGATTGGATCAACAACTTACAAATACTCACATAACTTTCATCTAATGCTATGTGAAGTGGTGTCCTTTTGGAACCATCGCATACATTAATATTAGCTCTATGTACAATCAACATCTCAGAAATATCAATGAAACCTTTGTCTAATGCTATGAGAAGTGGTGTCCTATTGGAATCATCGCAGGTATTCACATTTGCTTTTGATTGGATCAACATCTTACAAATACCAACATTGCCTTTTTCTACTGCTAAGTGAAGTGGTGTTCTTTTGGAATCATCGCATTCTTCCACATTAGCTCCAGACTCAATTAGTAGCTTAGATATATCAATAAACCCTTTCTCTATTGATATGTGAAGTGGAGTTCTTTTGGAACCATCGCAGGTATTCACATTGGCTTTTGATTGGATCAACAACTTACAAATACTCACATAACTTTCATCTAATGCTATGTGAAGTGGTGTTCTTTTGGAACCATCGCATACATTAATATTAGCTCTATGTACAATCAACATCTCAGAAATATCAATGTAACCTTTGTGTAATGCCATAAGTATAGCCGTTCTCTGGGAACCATCAAATATATTCACGTTAGCTCCTGACTCAATCAAGAGCTTAGAGATATCGTTGTATTCTTTCTCTAGTGCTATGAGAAGTGGTGTTGTATTGGAATCATCGCTTGTATTTACGTTAGCTCCCGACTCAATCAAGAGCTTAGAGATATCGTTGTATTCTTTCTCTAGTGCTATGAGAAGTGGTGTTCTATTGGAATCATCACTTGTATTTACGTCAGCTCCCAACTCAATCAAGAGCTTAGAGATATCATTGTATCCTTTCTCTAATGCTAAGAGAAGTGGTGTCCTATTGGAATCATCAACTGCATCTTTGTTTGCTCCTGACTCAATCAAGAGCTTAGAGATATCGATGTATCCTTTCTCCACTGCGATGTGAAGTGGTGTTGTACTGGATCCACCACATATGTCTACATTGGCTCCTGATTTGAGCAACAACTCACAGATGGCAGCACTTCCTGACTTGGCTGCTAAGTGTAGCGGTGTACAGAGGTACACAGTTACAATGTTCACTTGTGCTCCTGACACAATAAGGAACTCACACACGGAGTTATGTCCATGCAATGCAGCTTTGTGCAGAGGAGTTTCGCCCTTCTTATTGCGAGAATTCACTCTAGCCCCTAGCCTACAGAGAGTCTTCACCACATCCAAGTTCCCTAATTCTGATCCATGGTGTAGAAACGTCTCGTTGTCTTCACACATAGCATTGACATCAAGAGCAAAACCCACCAGTATTTTTAACATTCCTATGTTGCCAGATTTCATAAATTCGAGAGCCTTCTTCTTTCTGGTGTTGAAGTCGCTTCTTGCAATTTCAGCTACGTTGCTCTGACCTTCCTGAAAGTATAATGTTATCCATTAGATTCCCAGAATATGGCAGGAAATGATTACACGAGATGGTGTCAGGAAATTGTGTAATAGCAGCTTATCATAACATTTATTCATATAATTCTGGTGTAAACTAGATTTCTTTTATTACTGCAGCAATATGTCAAAGTTAATATGCACTGTTAGGCATATTGAACTAGTGATCAAGTTTAGTTTTTAACTTTGATTATTAATTCTGGCATGCAGATGTGTAAGTGTAGTGGGCTACAGTAACCCGTAAAAATCATGTTATTCTTTGTTGTCTACTGTTTGCTTAGAACCTACAATATACATACGAGAAAATGTTATTGCATTTATTTTTTATATCAAAGTAAGGTGATGGTACCATGAGATGTACGTATGTCACGGGAGAATGGGAGAGTGTGGCATCTCTAGTAAATGGACACATCATTTGGTAGCATTGTGATGTAGGATTATACGAATAGAGGTGATGGTAATTTAGTTGTGAGCCTGAATGGATATGACAAAATGTGAACAGCATTCTTACATCAAAATAGTCATTATCCGTATGTACTTTCATGCTTCCAACTACTGCAACGATACAGTCATGTCTGGATGCTTATAGGTTTCTTTCACTATCCTCCATCCAATTCCTCTACTTTGTATTATACATGCATTTCATACCCTACACTTTCAAAAGAATTAAAAAAATAGTTACCAGGTTTTATGTCCCATCCCTTGTCACCATTGACCTCTATTTGAGGGGTCTATTAGCAAAAGGGTTATCTCCATTTGGAAGAAAGATAAAGACGCTAACTTCTAATGAAAGCTTAATGCATTACTTGCTACATATCTATATATATAAGAGGCTTTGTCCTGACTGGCTCACTGACAGAGAATCAATGTAGAGTCTAAACTATAACAGGTAGAGGCTTGGAATTTTGACAGTACCTTCGTTTGATAATGTAGGTGCTTAGTAAAAAAGGATTTTGCAAAATTTTGATTTTAAATGCCAAAAAGAAAATGTTTTTGAGAATATTTAATCCCTTTTTACACAGAATTATCAAATCCAAATCACAGTTCATTTGACAACAGTCTTTTTGGCTGTCTTCACATAAGGATTTGGAAATAAATGAAACTAGAATTTGACAAATTAGAGAAGATATCAATATAATTCATGTTATAAATAAATGTTAAAGAATGAAATCCACGAAAATAATCCAGTCACATAAATTTCTCTACCCTGGACATAGAGAAAACAATAAGAGGTGTGGTAATATGTTTTGGGGAGAGAAGTATGAAAGTTATATTACATTTCTGTTTAATTTCATCCCCAAAACGGGTTTATGGTAACATGAGAGTGAGAAATAAATATTTCGCAAAGACAATACAATTTAATGTTACCAAAATTTCTGTTTCTTCTTATTTGAACCCATACCAGGGGTACAAGCAATGGGATGCAAAATTCTACATCCTCTATGAGCCATAAAAAAACTACACCAAGCGTTTTCTGAGGGAATAGTTTGAGTGTAATAAGTCATTCTTCCTATTTCAAATTCTAAACACGTATATAAGGACCTATAATTTAAAAATTGAAAGTCCTTCATAAGATAATTTCCAATTACAAAATAAAAAACCTAGGCAACGCCGGGCCTTTTAAGCTAGTACTACATATTTGTGTTACAAATCCGACTTCTCACATAAGATTTGCAATATATACACCTCTCTTCTCGACCCCAGACAACTTTTCTTAAGTACACCCCCTTTTAAACCTTTCTCTGCTACTGACGTATAATTCGTACCATTAAAACTGTATAAAAGCATAGAAATGAGATGAATAGAGCTACCAGTTGTCCTCTGGCTGTGATGTCACTAATATTCATCTTTTGCTTGAGTGATGGCTAAGTGTATGTCTTAATACAAATTATGATAGAAATTAAAAATTATAATATTAGTAGAATAATATAAAAAGCAATCATAACCATCTACTTAATTAATTATAGAGCAGTTTTCTTCATCTTCTTTACTTTGTTGAGACTGCCGTTTACCGTTTTTCGAACGAATGCTTTAATTCTTTTGAATGTCCTAGTTCTAGCCAAACTCTTAAATGTGAATGGATGGATATCACTGTGTCTTTCCTTCAACAAGCTCATCACAGGTTGCATTACATTCTCCCACTCGTAAAGAGTCCCACGATAAGAATTAAAAACTGTTGAAGCATAATAAATTTGAACATTGGAAGTTACCCTATGTAAATGCAGATGGCAGGAGAGTGCCTGACGTCATGAGTCAGTACGGAAGGATACATGCACAGTGAGACATTAGCTTTGCTAGTGTGTGCTCGTGTTTATGGCAGTTCTGTTCTACATGGGTCAGAGTAAAAGCCCACTCTGTGTAGTTACAAGTTCTATTGATTACTTAATAAATAGTTGTTGAGCTGTTTAAGTTACAACTGTTATTAATAAAACCCCTCAACAGGTTATGGGCCTAGGTTTATGCTGGAATATAAATAACAGTTAAAAAAGTGATCAAAGTTTTTATAACTAGTTGGAGCACAACAAGGTCGCGTGATTGATAAAATGGCGGAAGACAATTTAGTGAAAAATATTGTCAAGTTTGATGGAAGCAATTTTCAATTGTGAAAGTTTCAAATAAAATCTGCTTTCGATGTACACGATATTTATGACGTTGTGTCTGGAACGTTGAATATTACCAGTGGGTAACAGTAGACAGAACAGAGCTGCTGAAGATGACTTCCACAGTCGAAGAATGCATTGATTTGTTGGTTGCTAAAATTGAGAAGTTAATTCCTCATTCTTATGTAACAAAAGTTCAATCAACATTTTTCAAAACATCGAAGGAGACGCTTCACCTAGACACTGCTCTTGTGCTGCTGGACTTCAGTGAAAATTATTCTTTTTTAATCCAAGATGAGGCACAAGGTTATCACTGGACTCACGGTGCATGTACAGTGCATCCTATTGCCATTTACTACAAAACAGACAATGATGATTCACCAATGACCTCAAGTCATTGCTTCATTTCAGATGACCTGGACCATGATGTTAGAATGGTGCACAAAATACAGCAAGAAACAACAGCGTATATCAAAACGAATTTTCAAAAGTCAAGAAAATTCACTATTTCTCAGATGGTTGTGCAGGGCAATATAAGAACTGTAAAAACTTTATCAATTTGTGCCTTCACAAAAATGATTTCGACATTTCAGCATCATGGTCTTTTTTAAACAAGTCATGGCAAGTCTACCTGTGATGGCATAGGTGGCACTGTCAAAAGAATCACCGCTACATCTAGTCTTCAGCGCCCACAAAAAGAGCAAATTTTAACAGCAGCTGACATGTACGACTTCTGTTCCAGAAGCATTGAAAACATTAATTTTCACTTCATTTCCAAAACTGAAATGAGTGACACATGAGCCAAGCTCCATACAAGGTTTTCTGAAGCAAAAACCATCCCTGGCACACGTAGTTTCCACAGTTTTGTTCCCTTATCAACTTCCACATCCTGTGTGTGTTAGGAACTCCAGTGACAACCAGTTAAGGAAGAACATATATATTTTCATAGACTGACATGAGGTCATGTGAGGACAGCTGGCTTTCTGTTCACAGTTCTGCACATTAGACAAGGTAAGACAAATTTAAGCAGAATAATTGGGTTTTTGTCATGTTGAATTCTTATATCAGTATTTTTTACATTTACATCAATAACTCAGAAAGCAGAGAAAAAGCCAAAAAGATTTTTTGTGTCAGTAATGCAGACCACTTGGTGAATGTGTATAAAAAATATCAGCTTGCTCTGCCCTCTGCCTTTCTTGGTATATTGAATTTACATGTAACCTATTTTCAACATAAATTGGAACAAGATTTTTAATTTAAATGTTTTCAAAAATTGTATACGTCAGATTACTTCACTGCAATGCATTTTTTCATACTTTAATATCTGGTGAGTAATTTAAAAAAACATTGTTCTTTTCTCATTGTTAGTTCCTGAGATATCAGGAAACTTAGATCACGCCAATTTTGGTTGAATTCTACTCATGTTTGGGCTTAAATAGCTCAAAAACTATTTCCCCAACAACACTGAAATTTTGGAAATTTTCATTTAACCAATCAGAGAAACTGTGTACCAAATTTCATCAAAATCGGTGATGGTGGGTTACATTTGTCCAAATTAATGGATGATTTGACATGGAATGACCCCAACCAGGAAAAATTGATTTTAGCCAGCTAAATTCGACTTTAGCCGGCTAAAATTAAAAAAAAAACCTTTGGTCAGGTTTTTTCAATTTTAGCTGGCTTTTTTACAACCCTGGTTAATGGTGAATGGAATGATTTGAAAAACATAATACTGAAAGAAATTTTTGAAGTATACATAAACTTCTTAAGGCTACAAACTGTAGAAAATGAAGTTTTGAGGAACATGCAAGATGAAGGCAGTCTTATGGTTGGCCTTGCCAGAGTAGGGGATACAGTGCCATGGAATTGAGTCTAAGACACACTAAACATACCTGATCTCCATCCTTCAACACAGACACCAACTCATGACAGAACTCTTCCTTGATGCGAAACTGATTCTGAGCCTGCTCATATTTTCCATTTATAACGTTAAAATCGTTAATTTTTTTTTCCAGTTCTGCTTCAAGTTTCTTATTCTTAATTATTTGATCCTTAAGATCTGCTGCTAGTTTATCTTGATTAGGCTCTTTTAGTCGCTTCGTTTCTTCTAATTCAAGCGTTCTGTTGTCAAGTTCTGTTTCAAGATTCTTTATCTTACTCAGTTGATGATCATTAATTTTTTTCACTTCACTTAATTCAATAACTTTATTTTGCAGTTCTGATTTCACTTCCCCTATCATTTTATTCTCCAGTTCGGTTTTCACTTCCCCTAATTCAAGCATTTTATTCTGCAGTTCAGATTTCACTTCCTCTGATTCAAGCATTTTATTCTCCAGTTCTGATTTCACTTCCCCTAACTCAATCATTTTATTCTCCAGTTCTCTTTTCACTTCCCCTAATTCAAGCATTTTATTCTCCAGTTCTGATTTCACTTCACTTATTTCAAGCGTTTTATTCTCCAGTTCTGCTTCAAGATTCCTATTCTTACATAATTGATCCTCAAGACTTGTTTCCAGTTTTTTGGAATTCTCTTCCAGTACTCTGATTCTCTCCTGGAGCTGAGAAATAAGAGGCTTGGCTGCCATGGTAACCACCTGCAAACAGAAAACATACTAAATACTCCGATCTCCATATCCATAGCTTATTCTATAAATAATGAAAAATCTGTTCATAGAACTTTTACACTGATATTATTAGCAAATAAGCAAACCTCATTTTGTAAATCTGAAAGTAATGTCACTACCTGGTCTGTACACTTTGGGTACACTCCTTATGGTTAAAGAAAACTTTGCTCAACTTAGTCTAAGATAATACCAGAACGAAATCCATGATTGAGACGAATTTCGTAAGATTAAGCAAGACTAAAAACAGCTTTCTGGCAATGGGGGTCAGGTTGTTTAACAGATTGTCAGTGCAAGCTAGAGCTGTTTCAAATATAAAATTTAAGACAGTGCTGAAAAGGTGGCTTTTGCAAAAATGCTTCTACAACATGGAGGAAGTGGAGGAAGCGAACTTTAATACCTTAGTTCTTTAAGGTTACATAATGCTGAAAGATCATGATTTTGTTTTAATTTTGTTTTTGTTTTTATCTTTAGTTTTAATTAGTTTAATAATTTGACAATGACAATTATGTTTCTAAAGGCAAATAAACAAAATTGAATTGAATACATAATAATAATTCTTAATATTATTAGTTTCCTGTTTCATAAGAATATTTGCTAACTTAATACTAACTTATTAGTTATGAGTTCATGGCCCTAAATTTATTAGTAAGAGTTACAAATATTAAGTTATTAGTAACTTTCACAGACTACAAAGGTAATAAAATTTACTCATAATATTAGGTGTTAGGCTATGAGTGTATCCAGTCTAATAAGTTATTCTCAAATCTTTGTTATACAGATTTCGTGATCTTAAACTTGTGAACAATGAATCCCTCTCATTCAATGTAGATTATGAAAACATCTATACTTGCCATCAAAGGAATTTTAATCACAATAAGACTAGATTTTGAGGTTAGGTTTTAACAGGCCTACGTAAGCCTACCTCTATCTTGAATAAGTGTTTAATGGGTTTATTGATTTCTCAGAGCTAGTTACTACGTTCTAATCCACAAAAGAAAGAAGTTCATCAAAAAGCAAATAGTAACATTTTTTTCTTGAGTTTTGTCCATTCTGTAGCGATAATCTTAATGATTTATGTATAGCGTAGAGCTTTATCACTGGTACTCACTACTAAATTGCGGTATTTTGTTACCTGTTGGAGCGCTTTCAACCGCATGGAGCGGCCATCTTCAGCAACTGACTTCCGTGGTGCTGTACGATACAGTTATCCAGAAATGTCATCCCAACAACAACAACACCACGGAAGTCAGTTGCTGAAGATGGCCGCTCCATGCGGTTGAAAGCGCTCCAACAGGTAACAAAATACCGCAATTTAGTAGTGAGTACCAGTGATAAAGCTCTACGCTATACATAAATCAGTAACATTTTGTTATTGATTGTTAAATTTGAACATAACGAAAGCAACCAATTTCTTGAAAAATTAACAGTTTGTATTTAAGCCTTATCGTTGACAGCCTGGAGAATCAGCTGATTTTTTCTCTCCAAAAGTTGTTCATTATATTACCAGTCTTATGAAGTATTATTATTTACTACCAAGAGCTAATTATAAATTTGATTACTCGTATTTCCGACATACTGTGCATTTGTCTGAACCATAACAGAAATAGTGAAAAAGTTTATTTTATATACAAGTAAGAATCAGCTTGAAAAATTTTATGTCATAACCGGGATTTGAACACGGATCTTCGGCTTAACGCACCGATGCTCTACCATTGAGCTACCATGACAACATGCCAGTACGACATCAAATTCCTCAACTGATTCAGAAGACAAGGCAGACCACGGGAGGTTTCTCCGTTGAGAACACACATCCAATGGCGTCCTACATTTGTAGGTACTTTGAAGCCAAGTTATTATTTATATACTATTAATTAAGCCGAAGATCCGTGTTCAAATCCCGGTTATGACATAAAATTTTTCAAGCTGATTCTTACCTGTATTAATATCCCAGACATGGATTTAATGTCTATTTCCTTTCCCTCCACTTAATTTATTTTATATGTTAACAATAATTTGTACAAAGGTAATATTTAATATTTTCTAACACATAGGCCTACTAAAATTTGAGCACATTTAATGACGTTACGGTCCAGACACCAAAATTGAGGACAAGTAACCAGTGGTGACCTAAGTTTCATTTAACCATTAATTTGAACAATTTATAGGTCAAAGATGAGCTTAAAAACAGAGTGTGATAGAATCGATTTTGGAAAAAATATCATAGTGAAAGAACTGGTTTCAAAATTAATTATCAACTCCATTACAGATCGTTAAAAGACATGTAGGCAGTCAACCTACTTTGAAGTGGAACAAAACTGACGTGGAAATGGATGTACTTTTATAATCTTTATAGATAGATTTCGCTGAGAATTACTCACTCATTGCACAGGATGAATTAATTCAGTCAGCTCATTGGGCCCATCAACAAACAACACTGTTCACAGCTGTTGCCTGGCCTGTCTACTTAATCAAGATCACAAATTTTGTGATAGTGAATGAAGATATGGATCATGGGAAAATGTAATGTAATGTGTTAATGCATTTCACGAGATCCCAAAATACAGTAAGTCACAGGTAGTGATATAAAATTCCCGGCCACTTAAACTTGAGGATGTACTGACAACTATAGCAACTTTTGCTGATGATACAGCAGTCTTAGCAGTCCATGAAGAGTTAACCACAGCATCACAACACATACAAGAATACCTAATTGAATTCGAGATTTGGCTTAAAAATGGAGAATAAAAATTAATGAAGATAAGAGTCTACATGTAACTTTCACGCTAAGACGAGGCACTTGCCCTCTAGTAAGAATCAGTCAGAAGAAGTTAAATAGTTGGGTATCCACCTGGATCGTTGTTTGACCTGGAAAAAGCATATAAGTACCAAACGCAAACAACTAAATCTAAAATTCAGCAAATTGTATTGGCTCCTAGGACCCAAGTCAGAGTTGTCAACTACGAACAAACTTTTAATTTACAAATGTATCCTTAAACCAATACGGACGTATGGAATTCAATATGGAAAGCAACTCAACATAGAAATTCTAGAACGTTTCCAATCCAAAACGATACGAACTATTGGTAAAATTCCCTGGTACATCAGTAACAAATATATTTATAAAGATCTTGAGAAACAAACAGTAAAAAAGGAAATAAGTAAATACAGTATGGCCTACCAGAATCGTCTAAACATATGCAGTGAATCTCCTGAATAATGGGACAAACACATGTAGGCTCAATAGAAATAGAGTTTTGGACTTGATCTACAGATTTAATTAAATGTCAAACAGATTTGTTATGTTATACAAATATTAGCCACTGGGCTATATTTGTAACATGTTCATTCTTGCATCATTATTACTTATTGTTCATTGTAGAACAGATTGTAATGTTGAAGAAAGATTTAAAAAATATATATATATTTCAAGTATGCACCCATTGTTTCGGCGGATGTGGAGAGGAGCTTCTCCATGTACAAATGTATCCTTTCAGACAATTAGAGGTCATTTATCAGTGATTTACTGCAATCCAGAATAAGATAGGGTTTACAAGCTTTTCTTTTTTCCATACAGGTAATATTTAAATAAATGCAAAATTTTTGTAGGATCTACTTTAAAAACAATACAATTTTCTTACTTTCCTTCTCAAATGCTTCAATCAAGAACAAAGAACAAAGTTTTTAGACCTACAACAACCTTTCTGCAATTAGAGTTTTACAAATTAGTTTATAACTTTGTGTGTAGAATAATAATATTTTGTGAAGAAAATGTCAGTTGCTAGGTCATTTTATATGATTATTAAGTCATTTTCTTTAAAATTTAGGGTCATTTTATAGGTCATTTTTCAAACAACTTTAGGTCATCAGAATCCGGGCTCTGGTTATAAACAAACGATTTCAGCCGTCTTAATAAAACATAATATTGAACACAAATATTAACACCGAAAATTGCATTAGCCTATAATTTTGACATGGTTATTCTATTTTTTTTTTCAAAATAAACAAGCAACTATTTCTCGAGTGTCACAAATTTGTTCCTTTAATTTACTCCTCTACCATTGGTCGGAAACTTGTTATTTTGAAGTTGAAATGACACTGGATTAGTTGCAGATGGCAAGGCGGCACATTTTCGAGTTACAAAGACAAGCGACAACGCAACACATACATTGTTAATTTCAGTGTGTTGTATAAATTTATTTTTATTATGTCTTTTCTTAAAATGCACAAATACACATATTTATTTACCTTTGCATTAATTGGAAAAACTGTTTAAAAATAGTTTTTTCTGCAAAAATCCTCTTTAGCCCCTAGTTTTTCAGCAGAAGTCCTCTTTAGCCCATGGTTTTTCAGCAGAAGCCCTCCTTAACCCCTTTTAGGCCCTTCAGTCCAATTTAGTCCTTTTTAGGTTCTATAAGATTCATATATTCGGAAACAAAGAACATGAAATGGGAAACTAAGTTAGAATGTTCTAATTAGGAAGCTGGGGAAAAAACAGGGTCTAGTAATCATAAACAATAAATAAACAGCTTTTAGAATTAGGTTTGCTTTTGTTAAATTTGTGACCTTACACTGTACACTTATTATAATAAAATTTGTCTTTGTGTAATATTAAAATTGTTAATCTTGAAGGTTTGGTTTTTGGCATTTTATTTTAAACTAGCTGAAAAGGCCCGGCGTCGCCCGGGCTTTGTGTTTTGTACTTTGAATTTAACTTATGGAGGACTTTCGATTGTGAAACTCTAGGTGCTTATATAATATGTACCGTATGTAAAACTTGAAATGAAGAAAAAAGATTTATCACACTCAAACTGTTCCATCAGAAAACGCTAGATATAGCTTTTTATGGCCCATAGAGGATGTCGAATGCTGCATTCCGTTGCTTCTACACATCATGCCTGGGCGGGGTTGAAATAAGAAGAAACATAAATTACATAAGATTGTATTGACTTGACGGAAAATTTTATTTCTCATTCTCATGTTAAACCGTTTCGGGCCTGAAATAAAATAGAAATGCAGTATCACTTTCATACTTTCCTCCCCTAAAACCCGGGACATAATATACTGCGAGTATAGGACTCAAAATGTTCCATCCCATGCTTAGGGCCTATGATAAATCTCAACTAATACAAAGCCTACAGCTATGGATAACTGACTATTTACCGACTTCTGATATAGCATACTCACACACTTAAGTTGCTCCTGCAATACGACCTCTTATTCTACATCAAAATGTGAAGTGAGAAAATATTTCTTATGTCGAGGGTAGAGAAAGTTATGTGACTGCATCACACTGTGCTTTATTTTCGTGTAATTCATTTTTCAGTAATTATTTTCGCCAATATATTACATGGAATCATAATTTGTTAAAGTCCAGCATTAGGCTATATAGTTGCCAAGGCCCTATGTAATCACAGTAAACAATTCACTGTTGCCATGTGAACTGAACAACATTCATTTTTTTCAGTAGAATATTCACAGAAATTATATAATTTTCAAGGGAAGGACTGATTTGTTTCAATTTTAATGTTGACAGCTTTACTTCCCGGGCTTAACTGGGTATGTGTGCAAAATGTCGTGTAAATTGGTAAAGAAATGTAGATTTGTATAAGGAACAAACATACATACATACACACTTTCGATTTTATATATTAGATACCAACACTATCTATTACCAATTATAATAAACTAGCTTAAAAGGCCCTGTGTCGCCCATTTTTTGTATTATGAATGTAATTCAAAATTAAATCATGAAGGACTTTTGATTTCCAAGCTGTAAGTCTTTATATAGGCCTATAGGGATATAGAGTTTTAAGTGAAGAAGAATGACTCAACACATTCAAACTATTCCCTTAGAAAAAGCTAGATACCGGTATTACTTTTATCGCTCATAAAGGACTTAGAATTTTGCTAACCATGCCTGGTAGGGGTTCAAATAATAAGAAACAGAAATTGCGGTATCATATCATATTACTATGTTTATGGGGTATTTTATTTCCCACTTTCATGTTGTCATACAACCGTTTACCAGGCTAAGATCAAAAGAAAATCAATATCACTTTCACATATTCTTTCCCAAAAATCTGGGACACAATATTTTACTGCACAAATAGGACTAAAAATGTTCCATCCTATTATGCCTCTGTTTACATGCTTAGGGCTTACAATAAACATCCCTATTTCTCAACTAATACAAAGCCTACAGCAATGAATAAAGTATCAGTGGATAGAATTTTTTCAGACTTCTGATATGGCATAACTTACTCGTTACACTCAGAGTGAAACAACTGAAAATGCTGTCCCTGGAATACAAGCACTTATTCTACATCAAAATGCGAAGTGATAAAATGGTATTCTCCATGCCTAGGGTAGGGAAAGTTATGTGATACATCACACCTGATATTTTATTTGTCAAAGCCCAGTAAAATGCAACTGTCAAAGTCCTAAGTGAACACTGTAAACTATGTTGTTGTCATGACAACTGAATTACATTTGAAGAATTCAGAGTAATGTTTTTAGAAATTAGGCTCCTAATTTTCTTTCGACTGTCACATCAAAGATTCCAATAGCTTTAAACCTTCTCCGGACAACGCAGATCATTTTGCAAAAAGCCGTGCGTAAATTGGTCCAGTAGTTTCTTTTTAGTCCATAAAGGACACACAACTAACATTGCCTTTTATATATAGATAATTGCTTATCTTTAATAGCCTACTGTTTGAATAAATGTGAGTGAGGTATCACTTTATTATAAGTTTATAAATAAAACCAAAGAGATTATCACAAATTATTGTTATTTTTTAAAAATTGATGGACTCGAGGCACATTTCTTTTTAAAATAAGTGAAAAGTTATATCATAGGAAAGGATATTACAACCCTATGATGATTCCAAGATAAACATTTGGAATTTTACTGAAATAGTTGAACTTCCAGGTACCTGAACCGTTAATAAGCATAAAAACGTTCAAAACTAAGGAGTTTTATAAATTGCTATTTTATAAGTTCCTTCCCACTGGGAATATTTCCGATCCACATCACTAGTCACAGGATATGGAATAAGTCAAAGTTTATAAAGTGGAAAATATAAATGATAAATCAAATGTAAACAAAACAAAAATGAGAAAATTTATGTAAATGCGTAAAAACTCAAAGTTCAGACTGCAACTCCTCCAGTGAGTAATAGTTAGGCCTATGTATTAAAAATATTTTTTCAGGTGTAATTTGCTGTCTGGACATTCTTGAAGACAAGTATATGAGAACTGAAAGCAAAATTTACTAATGTGGTTAAGGAAGTGTTTTCAAGGGGTTCGGCAGCACAATTTAAAAAAGTTTTACCTTTTTCAGTCTCTTATTCTTTGGAAACAAATTTTCTCTAGATACTGAATGGAATATTTAGGCACCACTCCATGGGAAAGTGGCTGTGGATGGAGTTGGAAGACGAAGCCCAATGTTTGAATTCCAGCAAAGAGCCAAAAATATTCTGTGAATACACCTGAGCAGTGAGAATACTGTGGATGCCAGCATGCGAAGTCAAAACCAGAGAAAAAGTAATCTGGTGTTCTTTGTAGCCCCCATTACTTTCAGGTTACACCAACCAGAAATAAATTAGTAGTCGGTCAGACCAAGTTCAGGTGCTTCGCCAAGACAATTATTTATCGTCACTAGGCAAGGCAATAAAACAGTGAAAAAATTTTAAATAAAAAATTCGAAAAATTGTGAAAAAATTACCCAAAATTTTATAAAACGACCAATACATTTACCATTATTCCTTATAATTAGTTTTTTTAAGTAATGAATTGCTGAAAGCAATTTAATTTATGACTGTGCGTTATATATAAAATTACAATATAAAACACACTTATTTTGTTACATATTTAGCAAAAAAGAAATTATTTCTGAACTGGCATGCCCATTAAATTGCCCCAAGCAAATATGTGCCATTTAAAAAGAAAGAAAAAATTCTTTATTGCTACAAGCCAAACTGGTATGGTTGTTTACAGTAAACCAGAATTAAAGTGAACTATGAACACTTGGCGGAGAACCTCAAATAAAAATGATTGTCTGTTGTCTGAAAGTAACGATTTGTACATGGAAAAGCTCCTCCACTGAAACATGACCTAAAAATTGCAAAAATTACCTAAAAAGTGTCAAAAAATGACCATCTCTTGAGAATGCAAAATGAAGCCAAAAAGTGCAAAAACAAATTGCTTTTATTTAATCAATTGTTTCATAATTCACATTTATGTGTATTCGAGCTGTCTTTTAACCTTCATATAAAAAAGATGCAAAATCATCAAATGCCTTACCCTAATTATCACTCATGATCAGAGTGAATTAAAAGCCCTCCTTGAATTAAATTTTGTGATTTTGTCCTTGTCAAGCTGAAAGATGGAAAGAAGTTATCCCCTGAAAAGTCATATTATGCTGAGGTAGGCCTACTTAACATTATCAGTGACTGAGTACATGCATTCCAGTGGTATTTCCACATGGATATGGCCTCAAGAAAAGGGCATCTCTATACAACAGGCTTCAGTCATTGTTTGTGTTGTCAAACTATATACTGTCACTAATAATAGTGGACCGTTTGTTTTTAAGTAGACATAACGAGACATACTCTTAAGCAATCACAATTTCTTTGCGACAACAGTTTGATAAACCCTAAGATAGGGCCCAAGTTTATGTTAAATTACTCATTTTGACTAGTTAAGTGTTCATGGTTCCTAGATTTTGCAAAACATGTGTAAATTTTCTAGTCTCTTAATTTGTTCAGTAAGTACACAGTGTCTGAACCGTAAAATATTTTGAAAATTGACTGTGTGTTAATTATTGAAAATTTGAGGTTGATCAATAGTGCATAATTATCCTTGGAGGTTTATAAAGAAGGAAAAAAATATGATTCACCATAAAGTTGTACAACTCACAGAGATTTGCATGTCTTTACAAAGATGACATAGGTAACCTTCTGTGTGAGTCTGAACCTTAACAGGGTACTTTTTATTAATTAATTGGTTTTTTAATGTTGACATGGGATTAAAAATATATTAGGGGTGAAGTACTATTTGAAGGTAATTCATACATATTATTAACCCTTCTGAAAATTTATCTTAACAATGAGTATGAGGACTCCTAAAGCGTGTAAATGTCTGGACCGTAACAATGGAATGGCTGTCAAGAGATGATATGAGTAACTTAGTGTGTTCATATCTCTATGAAACAAGATTTTGTTAAATAATAAATATTATTAAGAGTTCTAATATTATTAATTCATATTATTAGCAAGTTCAATGAAACAGGGCCCAGAATGTGATTAATAGTAATAATCAGTATAGGCTATGTCCGATAGGATTCTGGTGATCCAATGTAAGAGTTCGTTTATGACAAAGTCTGACAAAAGGGAAAAGGACACTAATACAGAGTGCTTCAAAAAAATGTATACACACTTTCAACTGCCATAGAAAATTTATATCCCGTTCTACAAGGTTCAATTTGTGGGAGAAAGTAATGTTACATTTCTCCAATAGGTGGCAGCAGAATACTTTAAACAATCGTTCAAAAATTGTGCCAATAATCATCCAACAATAGAAAGTACCTAACAATGCTTGCTGATTCCATATTCCCTGCCTTTCGTGCATTATACGGTATTGATAAGTTTTATTTCCAACAAGATGGCCTGCCACCGCACTATCACAGGGACGTACGAGCATACCTGGATCAAAATTTGCCAGGCCAGTGGATAGGACGTATGGGACTAATCGAGTTTCCTGCACGCTCTCCAGACCTTACGCCGCTCGATTTCTTCTTAGGGGGCACAGTAAAAGATGAGGTGTGCAAACGTAAACCACCTAACCTAGACACACTCTGGAATGAGATTCAAGCGGTGTGTGCAGAAATCTCATTAAACACTTTGGTACGATGTACGGAGTCAGTGGTGACTTGTACTCAGAAATGTATTGATGCTGAAGGCCACCGCTTTGAACATTTAAACATCAATCACATTTCATCAGAAAGTTATTTGTTTTTCAAATTGGACTTTAAGCTTTTCATTTCCAGAAATTTAGCCTTGTAGAACAGAAAATAGATCTTCAAAGTGTATATACATTTTTTTGAAGCACTCTGTATTTAAGGCATTGTTTAAGTCAGTTTATAAATACAGCCTCCGTTTTACTGACTGATTAATTCATTTTAATTGTACGTATTAAATGTGTTGTTGTTAATAATTGGAAGCTGATATGAATAACGTTTGGTTTTCTTCTAGAGCTGAAACAGGGTAGTAAATATCTGATTTTTAAGATATCAACAAACTTCCTACACAAAAAAAAAATAATATTCACAATGGAAATAGAAAACGATGGCAAGCTAACTTTCTTGGACCAGATGGATCCATTATTCGCTCTGTTTATAAAAACTCCATGAACACCAACAGATATTTGAACTGGACATCACATCACAAGAGATAATATAATAATAATATAATATTTATTTGCCGTCCATGGAGACCACAATTAGTCTTTCGGACATTGTCAGATACAAGTACATACAATTTAACATCTATCATAAGGATATATCTTACAAATTACATACATGTTGTCATTAGTTCATATCAATACTTATAACTTCTAAAAGTAACATTACAAATCTTGTCCATACGGACAATATTACATATTAAATTGTACACATTATAATTATATATACACAGGTCAAGTTATATACAGAAATTGTTAAGTACAGATATTGTTGATTAACATTAATAAATGAGAGGATTACATACACATTAGTTATATACAGTACACAATTTTTTAACTAATTTGATTATTATGGTTAAGAACTAGTAGTCTTCTATTCTGTACAGAGCTAGATTGCAGAGGTATTGCTTGAGATGGTTCTTGAATTTCTTTCCAGTCATTTCTTTTATATGGTTAGGTAGTTTATTGTAAAATATTACTCCTTTAAGATAGGGATCTTTTTCAGCTGCTCTAGTGTTAAAATTTATTCTATGCAGGTTTAGATTTGTTCTTGTTTCATAAGAATGTAATTGAGTATTTGTTTGAGATAGTTCAGGTCTGCTTCTTACTAGTATAACTAATTTATATGAAGGAATGAATGAATGAATGAATTTAGCCTCTATGTCCCATGAAGGGCTAGGGCCTCCTACAGGAGGGGAAGCTCGGGTAGGTAAAGTCCGCGTGGTGAGCTATTTCACACGAACGGTGCTTTGTACAGTCACTTTGCAGTTCTTAAAGTTTGTTCCTTTAGTTCGGTATAAGGTTGTTCACTTGCTGCCTCCACTCTTTTCTGTATGTACAGTGAAAATACAGTTAAAATACTTTCCTTAATAAATGTATCTCTACATGA